>CM070550.1:1673738-4073738 GCA_036346405.1 Phyllostachys edulis | reverse complement strand
AGGTGAACAGGTGCTATCACAGGGATTTCCTCGTTGATGAAGATAACAAGTGGATGCTGCAGGTTGGAAGGGGCGTATCATCTTTGCCGTCTCTACATGGAAACCTAACTAGACCTGTAAATATCACTAGCTCAGCTGATATCTTCTTTGAAGGTATTACTTCGCTATTCCATTGTATCTGATGCTTATGTTGATGAATTTTGACCCATTTCTGGGAGCAAAATTATTGAATTTGAACTTTGCAGAAGCTGTTTGCAGATGTCTGTCAAACGTATTTGTCACAGAGTAACTGGTGTCTAACACAATTTAACTGCTTGTTCCTTGAATCGATAGCATTGAAAATTTTCGCTGTATCATTTCATTGTTTACTTCAATGAAAGAGGCATACTGAAGTGTTGAGTTGTCCTTTTTCAGTGAACCGAAAAATTGCTAGATATGGTCCAATGAAATGAGACAAAAAGAAATGACATGTGCATCCAGCGAAAGATATATAGCAACTTGCAGAGGCTATATAGTGACGCAATGGTAGTAGTAAAAAGTGGCTCCTGAAATAACAACTTCGTTCTGTGCCGCCTCTACTTCACCTCATCAGATCAGTGAGGAAGGTAGTATTGGTTGCCGGGAAACTCAAGCACATAGACTTACGGAGTGTATCAACACTGAGCCAACAGTATGAAAAGATGATAGCCCTGTCCTTTATATTATAGAAATATATTTCTGAACAAGTCACGGATTTCTTTCAGCGGTTTTGAGAACACAATTATGCAGACTTACACCAAACTGCAACTTCATCATTCACAAGCTACCTTGTTTGACATCCAAATCCAATATGAGTCCGAAAAGCTAGAAATGAGAGCATGTTGCTTAACAGGTCACTCAAAACCGAGCCGTAATCTGGGAGAACAGCGCTTTAAAGTCTTTTGTCGGTGTGCCCACACCTTCAGGCTTTGAAGCCAAATCAAATGCCTTGAACTTTGCCTCTTCACACTGAACAGCCTATTTTCAGAAAGAAGTAAATAATCAGAATGGCTATCTCACAATGTCTGTCCAATGGACCCACGGCCATACTCAATTTTCTCTTGGTACTTTCAGACAGATTTGTGTTGTAAATGATGTTTTGCTGCAAAACATAACTTGAAAGTTGAAAGAAAAATACAGCTGCAGTATTAATCTTACAGGTTATACCTGAACACAAACTTCAGCCACATCAGCCCTAGGAATTGCCTTTGTGTCAGTCTGGAGAAGCTCATCATCCTTCCCAACAATCAACTCCCTCACTCCCCCATCTTTGTCTTGCAGCCCACCAGGCCTAAATTGAAGTGAAAGAGGAAAAAGAACAGTATATTATATATAAGAGAAGAGAAGGTTGACCTTTTTTGTATTAGCATAATGCATTTTTCCAAGCTTTACAAAAAAAAAAGCTACATAATTTATCTGTAGCTGTCAAAAACTGAAAGATTTAGCACATTGTTCTAAACAATTCACAGAGGTGCTACTTCAAATGTACAGAAACTTCTATAGAACATCTTCAGTCTTTTTCTCCCATTTTGGCAAAAGAAAAGCAGTATTGTTTCTTTTACAAGAGTGAAATCATCAAGTGTAATTAAGTATTCCACTCCAAAAAGATGAGAAATTGTGTTTCAAGAATTGTTGATCTAAAGGATGCCACTTATCCAAACTGATACATGCTAAACTAGCAGAAGAAAGTTTAACGTTTTGTGAAAACTAGGAGGTTGTATTTTGGTGTACATGTTATTCCATGTACCTTATTATTGTATAAGGAACTCCACTGTCTGCCAAATACTGTTCTGACTTGCGCTTCCAGACCTACAGCAAATAAATGAAGTAATCAAGGTTTCACATTTCCAATAATAGGTTCTTCCGAATTTGTGAAACACATTTGTTCCGGTGGATTGTTGAATTAACTATACCATCAGTAAGCACTGTTCCTTGTATTTCTGGCCATCATAACGCCATATAAGTAGGCAATCTTTTGCGAGTTGCTTTATTTGGATCAAACTATTTTCATTGCTGATGAGAAGAAAAAAAAGCTTTCATAAAAAAAAAGCAAAGCACAGGCTTCAAACATCAACATTCCAGCCCATGAGAGAGGATACAAAAATTTAAAATAATAGAAACCAAGGGGAACTTAGTATGCAGAAAAGTTCATTTGTAAAACCTTCTATATCAAGATTTTTTGCCTGGTGAGTTATCTATCAATTGGACATTTCTATGGCAAACCATTGTTTCATGTACAGCCATTTGACTTTTGAGACAGCTAACTCGTGACATCTACTGCCAATCTATCATTCCTTCCAAGCTTTTATTTTGTACTTTAGATGCTTTGTAGCCAGATAATAAGTTTCCAGTGAAATGTAGAACCAAAGATCTGCTACACAACTTCAGCAAAGAGGAGTGGCGCAACTCCAACAACTTACCAGTATATTGCCATTGCCAAGGCTGTTCAGTGGATGGTTAGGATTTGTTCCTCCCATGGATCCCACTAACACTATATGCTTCACTCCAGCAGCTTTGGCTGTCAAAACAAGCAGTCGACTTAACAAACCTTTACAGACTGAAGAATGAAGCAGAATGAACAACAAGCTTACCAGCATCAATCTGATTCGTTTGGCCAATCCAATCCACCTAACACACATTCACAGCCAACTTTAGCACAAGTACTTACAAGGATTAAGAACACATTCAACAAATGAACTTGAAGAGGGCTTCACTAAACCAACCTGCTCAGGATACATTCCATGTTCATAGTAGAACTCAGGCCTCCCACCTTTGCTAGGGTCAAAATCCGGTTTCATCTTCGGGACAGCACTCGTGAGGATTATGAGCGCATCTACTCCTTGAACTGCAGGCACAAGACGATCTGCGTCCCTTATATCAGCAATGTAAACATCATCCGCTCCTCCAATCTTCTGTTTGCTCTCCTCTGTCCTCACTAGACCTCTTGCGACAAACTGCTCTGACCTCTCTTTAAGCTTCTTGTAGACAATTTGGCCTAACAAGGAGTGACTCTAAGGGTGTCAGGAGTCAGTGCACACGTGAATAGAGTTGCAGAAATTGTTACACACTCCCATAGAGACAATTAAGTTTTCAGAGCTAAACTCATAATTTTGTTGACAGCCATGCAAGCCAAGGAATCTTATCCTAGAGAACACGGTGATAATATCCCTGTAGCCCAAATTAAAGGCGAATCCCATTTCGATCAAAATTCCCGGAATGCTCTACTCTAGTGAATCAAAATTCCCCATCAAGGAACAATATATAGATCTCAGGAACCTTGCGCAACAGGTGAATTCAGCGGTAACCCGGTTTTGCTCCAAGAAACAGGACTACTAATGGAGGTGACGACAGGGAAGGGGGTTACCAGTGCGGCCGCCGGCGCCGGTGACGAGGACGGTGGGGCGAGGCGCGGCCGAATCCGCCATGACCCGAGAGTTGGTGTCGGCTCCGGCTGGTCCCTCGGTGCTGTACCTGTACTGCTGCCTGTCAATGTCTGCGAGGGGGAGACGACGCAAGGGGAAGAGAGAGAGAGAGACCGAGAGAGTTCAGGATTTACCGAACCGTCTACAAGGTCGTGCCGATCCGTGCGCGCGGCGCGGAGGGTGGCCACGTCACACCTAGGCTTGCCGGCCCAGCCCAACAGGCCCAGCGTAGAGTCAGCCGAGAAAATTTGCATTTTGAGCCCAATAGAACGCGGTCCACGCAACTGCAAAGCCCGCACCCACGCGCGCGCCCGCGAAAACGGGCTAAAACCCTAGCAAGTGTCCTTTCGCCGCCGCTCTGTACTGGTCGCCGTTGAGAACGGAACATGAGCGGCGCGGCGGGCACCGCCGACTTCTTCTACCGCGAGGCCCAGCGCCTCGGCTACGTCGCCCGCTCCGCCTTCAAGGTCAGCACCTTCCCCTCCTCGTCTCCTCTCCCGCTCCGCCTCCAAGGTCTCACTCTCACGCGAACCGCTTCGCTTCGCTGTCGCAGCTGATCCAGATACAGAGGCAGCACAAGCTCATCACCCCGGGCGCGGCCGTCCTCGACCTCGGCTGCGCCCCCGGCGCGTGGCTCCAGGTGAAGATGGTTCTTCTCCTCTTCTCCGAGCGCTCTCAGTGTACACAGATAATCCGTCCTTCTCATCTCTCGTTGTTGTTTGTCACTGGCTCGGTGGTGCGTGTAGGTGGCTTGCCAGAACCTGGGTCCGCTCGAGAAGGGCGGCGTGGTCGTCGGCGTTGATGTCAAGGTCTGTGGCGTTCAAATTGTCTTTGATTGCTGTGACTGATGGACGTGATGGTTGGTATGAATTGGTGCTCGGTTGTTGCAGAGCAGAAGGTGAAGGTCCCCTCGGCGCACTGCGACTCACGGGTCAGAACGGTCTGTGCGGACGTGATGGCTCTGATGAAGCAGCAAGTCCGGGCAATGTCGCCGCAGGTTTGATAGCCTGCTTTTATATATTACTGAACTTAGGTTGGATGCGCAAATTGCTAGAGCAAGTAAAGGCGGGATTTTGCCTAGATTGGTCGAATTAGGTTCCAATCAAATTCGGATTAATCTGAGCTTGAAATGGGGCGTGCTTGGTTCAAATTCATGGAATCTTTGTAACTGAACTAGAAATTCATACATTTTGTATGGGGGCGTATGATCCACAAAATATTCTTAGCTTCACAACATAAACTTGTGAAAAAGAACCGTTAATTAATAGAAATGTGTGTTGTGAATTATTTAAAATATCACCAGAGAATTGTAGGCAACGAACACAACTAAAAGGTTGAAGAATAAGTCTTGAATAATGAATGTATAGCTGGATATGATGCTGCAAATTGTGAAGGACCAACATGTATTAATTAAGCGCAGTTTTTTAGCCTGGTATTAAAAGCACGATGCACAGTTGATTACAAGAACTTTTGAGAATGTTCTGTCTTCTGTGTGATGCATGTAAAACCACCCTCTGTCCTACACACCCTGCAAAACTAATACTATGAAGCTTCCTCTATCCAAATACCAAACTTGTGTACCAAACTTGTGTTTGCTCAATTTCAGGGTCTGTGGTTAGAAATACCAAAGCAAGGATTGTCAGCTGTATGTGTGCTGTGATCTTGCAAGCGATCAACCAATGTATTGTTAATTTGATTAATTGTTGTTACTCTGCTGTACAGGAACGAGGATTCTCTGTGATATTGTCCGACATGTGTCCAGTAGTTTCAGGGATCACAACCAAAGATGCTGCTATATCTTGTGAGTTGGGCATGCGTGCACTCTCTTTGGCAGTTGGCAAAATAAAAATAAAAGATTCAGATTATAGTGCAAGTATAGAGAAGTTTCAGAGCTCCACTGACCCTGACCCTGACGAGGATGGTGTTCTTGGACGTGGAGGCAACCTAGTGATCAAATTTCTTGAGAATGAGGATATACCAGGTTAACATGAAGTTATTACATGTAGATTTTTTTGTGTGCTATTGTTACCGTTGATATCACAGCAACAATGACCGATCAATTGTTGCATTGCTGTAGGGTTTGGCAAATTTTGCAAAAAAAAGTTCAAGAAAGTGTCATGGCTGAGGCCTAAGGCAACAAGATCTAGTTCGAGGGAAATCTATATGATCTGCGAAGGTTTGAGGTAGAGAAGTGGCCATTCAGCCTTAAAAAGTGTGGCTACTCGTCATTCTTGAGCAGTCGATGATGGTACTATTTTTTTGAGGGAGCTTGTGCATCTCCTTTTGTAATTTGAAGGCGGTAATTCGCTTGTGTTGAGCAATAGGAAGGCTCTTGAGCCTTGACTGGCTGGGTTGAGACACACTCACTCTCGGTACCGTCGTACCGAGTTGAACTTTGAAGGCCTACATTTTTGCTAACTTCACTAGGAATCTAGGATTAACAAGAAGTTGCACCAAAACATAATAATGGGTTTGTTTGGAATGGCTTTGGCTTCGGTTTTTTACTCGAAAAAGCCGTAAGTTGTTCTAAGGGGGTGTTTGGGATGGCTTCGGCTTTTGGCTTTCGCTCGAAAAAACCGGAAGCTGTCCTAAATGGGAGGCTTTTCACAGTCCCTCCTCTGCCAGCTCGTGCCGCCGCGGTCCTCTCTCGTCCTCCTCCCTTCTCCGGTGTTGGCGCCCTCCTCCTCCCACTCTAGCGCCCCATCTCCTCCCTTCCTCTTCCGCTCCCTCCTTCCCTGCATTTGACGCCTTCACCCTCTTGCTTCTCCCATTTCCCCCATCTCCTAGGGTTTTCCTCATGGCGTTCGCGTCGCGCGCGTGCTCCTCCTCTCCAAGCTCTCGCCCCTTCCCGCCGCTGCCTCCCGCCTTCGGGTTGGCCAAATTCTTCGCGACGCAATCGGCGACCTCGTTGCTGGGGGACTCATCGTCAAACTGGAGTAACGGGCCGCCCAATGAGACGATCCTCCTCGATGGGTGCAACTTCGAGCACTGGCCGGTCATCATGGAGCCGTACCCCGGCGATGTCGGCAACCCCGACGTCACCCGCGACGAGATCATCGATGGCTACATCAAAACCCTCGCCCAGGTAGTCGGAAGGTATGGCTATATACCATTTCTCGCTCTCACACAAGCGCGGCGGCTCACATCCGCGAGGTTTTATTGAGCACTTGTTTTGATTTGGTGGTTGATGGTTGATCAGGAGGGGATTGGGGCTAGGGATGGGGCAAATTGATAAGGCGGCTCACCTTCCCTTGTTGTTCCTTGCTGTGGATGTGCCGACAAGTCCCCCTTTTAGGTGAAGTGTGACAAATGACTATGTTTATACAGGGATTTATTAGAGATTCTGCTTGTACATGCCTTTTTTTACACCCAGTACTCACCAGTTTTTATCAAGTTATTATCATTTGCATGTGTTAGTATTGTTTGTTTCTCTCTTAGAACCATAGCAGCACTTGGGTTTGATGACAGTAGAACACAGTTATACACTCAATGTTTTGGTTGTCTTGACATTTAACGGGTATTAATCATTTTATATCTTTGCTTTTGGAGCCCTCGTATCTAAGGAACTATCCTACAAAATTAAAGGTATTGATGGTTTCATGAAATTTTTGGAGGTGAGCTTTTATGAAGGTGGCTTCAAAAAATAAATGTTTGCTTTAACCTTGTGCCATTAAATTATTTGCAGAGTCCCCTGATGTTTGTACTCTGTTTAAGCATAGTTAATTCTTGAGTTAGCTAGGTGAATTTCCAGAACCATGAGGAGTGGGTGAGAAACAACGCGCTTGCCAATTTCCAGAACATAGATGTGCCTCCTCCGATGCACCATGCAATTAAATTAAGTTTTCACCTAAGTTCTTACATACAACTCTTTTCCAGACCAATTTGGTTATGTTCATATCATCTCATTCTTTATTTTATTATCTACTTTTTATTCATTGTTGTTCTGGTCAAGGTTCACATCATTTTTTATATTGTGTTGGTGAACATGTTCATACTTTTTATCGCTTGGGAAAATGATCCTAAATTCTAATTTGAACATGTTCACAAGCATAAATGTACAATGTTATTCTAGTCAGCTGACTTTATTTGTCATAATGTCAAGTATATCCAGTAGACACCATTTTGAAGATATGTTTGCATTTCAGTTGGTTGAAAGCATAGTTGTCTTCCCTAACATGAGCTATTTGTTATTCATTTTTTCCCTCAAGAATATTTATGTCATAATTTGGATTCCGGTTGCAGTGTGTTTAGGATTTAGTGGACACGGTCATTTACATGATTGAATATGCAATTGTTGATTTGTGTCATCTGCAATATATTTCACTTGCATGTATTTGTCTGCGCAAAATGAATGTCAAGAAGAGTCATGCCATTATCACCTTTTCATTTAAGATTTGCATGAACACTTGAAGTTGGAATGCATGATTTCTTTTCCTCATCTTCACATACAGATGGTTGCGTTAGCTGTTTAGTTCCCTCTGTTTGACATACAAAATTGTAGCTTGTTTTCCTCTGTTAGTTGTATTTGCATCAGCAGTTTATGGTTGCCTCTGTTTTAAATATAAGATAGTAGTGCTTCATTCTCTTGCCATGGTTGTATTTTCATTTATGTAGTGCTGATTAATGTTGACTGTAGTTCATTTGTTTGTTCTTTTTTCCTTCTTTTCTCTTTGTTACTTCTTTATTTTTGGGTGGGAGTGCTTAACACTGCCAATGGCGGTCCTAAGCCCGAAAAAAAGTGGAGGGGCATGAATTATTTATATAATAATTATTTATTATAATATTTACTCATTGTAATAATTGTTTTTAATATTTATTTGTTGTAATAAATGTTTATTGTAATCATTGTCGTTAAATACGCTAATTGCGATTTATTTCTTTGTTTGTGGTATATTGTCATTAATCGCGGTATTTTTCGTTGTTTGCGGTATATTGTCGTTAATCGTGGTTGAATGCGATGAATTGCGGTAGTCATCATTCATTGCAGTCAATGATGTTAATAGTCGTTGATTGCAGTTAATTACCGTCAATTGCGGTAGTTGTCGTCAATTGCGGTAGTCGTCGTCATTAATCGTCAATTGTTGTTAGTTGTCGTTAAATATTGTTAATTGCGTTAACTGGCGTCAACCAAGCTATTTTTGTCCTCGGGGCATTTCAGACATGTCCTTTCTCCGAAGCTGCACTAGCCCACCTAAAAGCCAGACAGCCAAACACCAAATCTCTTCAGCACAACCATTCAACCCTGCAGCACAGCCGAAAGCCGCTTTTCAGGAAAGCCACAGTCATTCCAAACAGGCCCTAAATGGGTGGCTTTTCCCACTGGCTTGTTTCGAAGCTGGAAGCCGTGTTTAACGTGAGAAAGTAGGAAGCCGCCGCAGGGCAGCTTCCCGCGGCCCTCATTTCGCATTTATCCCTCAACTTCACATGTATTTACCCACTTTTGCCATTGCATAAAACCCTTGCCCAAGCCAAGCCCTAATCCTAATCCCGAGCCCCTCCCTCTTCTCTCCTGCGCGACGCCACCGCTCCCTCTTCCTCTTGCACTGCTTCGCCACCCCTCCTTCTCCTTCTGCGTCGGCCCCCTCCTACTCCTACGCCGTCGCCCCTCCTCCCCAAGCGTCTGCAAGCCCCTCTTCTCTCCTGCGCGACGCTGCCCCTCCATCTTCCTCCCGCGCTGGCCCCCTCCTCCTCTTCCCCCATGCGTCGCATCCCCTTCTCCTCCCCACGTGGCGCCGCCCCTCCCTCTTCGTCCTCCCAGAGTCGTCGCCACTCCTCCCTCCTGGCTACCTCCGCCGGCCTGCGCCCGCCTCCTCTCCCCAAACACCGGCGTCGTCCTTCCCCTCCTCCCCCGAGCCGCCGCCACTCCTCCTTCCCGACATCGGCGTCGTCCTTCTCCACCTCCCCTCGACCCGCCGACGCCCTCCCCCGGTCGGCTCTCATTTTTTGTTTTATTTTTTCTATTGGAATTTAATTCTTTTGTAATTATTTATTTTAATGATTTTCGTTAATTGCGGTCAAATGTATTAATTGTCATCAACTGCGTTAATTGTCATTAACGGCGATAGTTCTCGTTAATAGCAGTAGTTGTCGTCAATTGCGTTGGTTGTCGTCCATTGTGTTAACTATAGTCAATTGCGTTAATTGTCGTCAATTGCGGTAGTTGTCGTAAAGTGTCGTTAGTTACCGTTAGCTGTTTCGTTAATTGTCATTAGTTATCATTGATTGTTGTTAGTTATCATCAATTGACATCAATTATGGTTACTTGTGGTTATTGATAGTCAGTTGTCGTTAAACGACATCAAACAAACCATCATTTGTCTCAGGGACATTTAAGATATTTTTCAACTTAGAAGCTCTAGCCATCCAAACACCAAATCTTTTCAGCCAAACCGTTCAGCCGTGCAGCCTTCAACCCAACCAGAAGATGCTTTTTAGAAAAGGTACAGCCGTGTCAAACAGGTTTTTACTAAGTGCACTAACAACATAATACTATTAGTAATAATAGCAAATATACAAAGACATGTAAGCAATTTAATACAAGCAATGTAAATTGCACAAAGTAAAACACAAAAGAACAAACCACAATGACACAATGATGTTTTACCGTGATGTTCGAAGACTTGCCGGTCTCTCCTAATCCACATTGAGGTAAGCCTAAACTAATTGGATCGGCTCCACGAATTAAGCCAAACACCTCCAAGGTAAGCCCAACCACTTGGACCTGCTCCAACACGAACCAACACCTCGATCCACTCGGGGTTGCTCTTCCTCCACTCCAGAGATGGCAAGCACCAAACCACTCACAACCGTCCGTGTCTTCTCACAATCTTCTTTGAGAAGATCACCAACGTAACTCCTCCAAGTCGTCTAGGTGTCGGCAAACACCAAGAGTAACAAGTCGAAGACGCTCACTTGAACAAATCAAGTGTCTAAGCTCAAGTGGATACACAATCCACTACCTAATACAACACATGCACTTAGGGTTTGCTCTCTAAGCTCACTAAGTGCAACACATGCACATAAGACTGTAGAGAGCTTGCTCTTTGCTCAAGGGAATGGATATGGCACCAGCAACCTTACCCATAACCGGCCAAGGTGGGTATTTATAGCCCATACACAAAAACGAGCCGTTGGAGAAAAGATTCTGAAAAAATCAGCACGAGTGGTAGTACCGCTGCTCATCGGCGGTATTACCAAGACTTCTATCGATCAGACAAAGAATGACTATAGCAAACGTATTAAAGCCTCTAAACTAGTCGTTGAAAATACGGTGCGGTACTACCACCGTTGATCATGCGGTAGTTCTGCTCTCCGGCCATTCCGATCCCATAGGACGATATGACCGCTTCACTTTGAGGTCCATAACAGGCCTTGACTAGAAATAACGTACTGCCAACAAATATACGGAAAGACCAGGTTGTGGTAGTTCCGTTTAGGAAATGCGGTACTACCACGACGTGGTAGTTCCGCCAAGTAAGCCCCGGCACTACCTCTTTCCAGGTGAGCAACATGCTCAAAAAAGTGTCATTCTGGAAAACACGTACCGCCAACTAAGGCTTGGTCCGACCGGGTTGCAGTAGTACCGCACCACATTCCCAATCATACCGCTGTGCGGTAGTACCGCCAAGAGAACGTCGGTACTACCGACTTTTCGGAGAAAAGCATAGTAGGCTTTCGCTTCAACTCAATTTGCAAAACACATTTGCCAATTGATGCGCGATGCAAACAAGGGTTAAAGACAAGATTCTCAACAAGTTGCAAAACACATTTGTCAACTTTTAAAATCGACGCCACAAGGAATAAGGTACATAGACTTAAACTATTTGCAAAACATATTCGCAAACTAAAGTCACATGCTACAAGGATTATGCATAAGCCACGACCATTTGCAAAACGCATTCGTAAATATTGGCAACATGCTAACGAGAGCTAGAGCAAATACAACGAGCTATCAAGACATGACTAACTCAAGCTACTAGTCAAGACCCCTCTTAATAGTACGACAAACCTATACTACTAATCTGGTCTTCCATCCAAACACCAAAAACCAGTAAAAGATTAGGAACACATCCTTAGCCCTAGCTAGTCATACCTTTGCCTTGAGCATCCTCTTGAAGCTTGATGACGCACAACTTCACTTCAAGTCTGGGTTCTTGACTTTGATAATCATGAACACATGGTGATCTTCTTTACTTCAAGTTCTTGACTTGAATATACATCAACCCATGAAGCATTCTTTCACTTGACCTCCATCAACACATGATGGGCCTTCTTTTGACTTAATAATCAACTCATGATCATCTTCTCTTTTTGAACATCATCAACACATGATGATTTCTTTTTCTTCGAGATCTTGATACGCATCAACACATGATGCATCCTTTACTCTAAGCTCTTGACTTCAATATCATCAACACAGGATGATCTTCTTCACTTCGGGATCTTGACTTGAACATCATCAACACATGATGATTTTCTTTTCTTCGTGTCTTGACTTGATGATGATCAACTCATCATGTCATCCAAAGTCTCCAACCTCATAGAACATAACCTATTCATCCAACTCATGGAAAATGTTAGTTCTACAAAATGATTGTTATTAATCACCACAACATACTATTAACTCATAATGGTGGGACAAAATACTTCAATCTTTCCCTCTTTGGTAATTGATGACAATCATCACAATTGCAAATAATTGAATGTAAGGTCATATGAGTATATATGAACTACACAAGTTTTGTATACTCATTTGACATGTTTCAAAGTAAAGATCCCTAATATATGTGGATAAAGAAATATGGATCAATACTAATAAAACCACAAAACATAGAGTGAACTCCCCCTAAATGTGTGCATACACGAATGTGTAATAAAAAACATATGCACATTTTCAAATTTGACTTTTAGTGGAGATCAACCTATATTTTGGATCTGAGGAATGCAACAGGATATAGGAATATGATGTTGAAAGCATACCTCTTTGAGTTTCACCTTTTTATCCAACTGAGACTAGACAATAGGTATAACAATAGAAGTGTTAGTCTCACAAATAGATTTATCATTAATCACCAAAATACTCCATTAACTCATAATGGTAGGTCTATATTCTTCACCTGCGTGAGCACCTCCCCCGCACCCGCGTGCGTTGCCCCAACACGGCTTGCCCATCCCCTGCGCGCCGTCCCGAGCCCCCACCTCTGCTCCCGTTGGCTCTGGCCCGATGTGCCGCTCGCTACAGTGCCTGGAGCTCTTCCCCTTTCTCCCTCTATAAAAGGGGCCGACCAGCCCATTGCTCCCCTTCCCCCCTTCTTGCTCCCCCTCTCCTCCCTTTTCCCCAACCAAAGCACCCCACCGCAAGCTCCTCTTTTCTTCTCCAACGCCGGCCGTTCACCTCCTCCCTCAATCTCCCTCTTCGGCTAACATTTTGCCACGCCGCCTACATCACGAGGTGCGCATTGGTCCCCTCTCCCAAAGCCCCAAGCCCTCGTCCCGAGAGCATCACCGATTTCACCGGATTTTGAAGTTTTTCGCCGTCGGCCGAAGTTCTTTCCACCGCCAGTCCCGACGCCGTCGACCTCTCCCCACCGCCTTCGACCCTACCACCGGCATCACCACTTCGCGTTCTACGCCGTGCTCACGCCTCTCTCTTCGAATCTCTCATCGAACGCCGCCACGGCCATCTCGCCAGATCCGCCACCACCTCCCCGACTTCCTTGATCATTGGCGTTCCATTTTTCTGGTCCCCGACCACCGTCTCCTTGCCTCTCGCCGCCAACCATCATCGTCGCCTTGTGCTAGAAACTCCCGAGCTGCCCTCTGTTCTTCTTCTCTGTTGTCTTTCTCTTTTCTCTCTCTTATACCTTGACCCTACATGTCATTCTTTGCTTCCTCTCTCCCTTTCACTTACATGTGGGCCCCAATGTCAGCCACTCCTTTAATTCCATTAATTCCTGAAACTAAAGATTCTCGGGGAATATTCCTCCTTTTCTGATTTCTATCATTTCATGTGACTTTGAACTTCCGGACGTTCGTTCTCCCTCACACAAACTCTGATTCTGTTGATTCTTGTTCCTAAATTCATGTAAATTCTTAATATATCTATTAGTACTAATTTTATAATTTTTTGATTTTATCTTTATTTATTCGGCTCGTTTTTCGCGTATAGATTTTGACGACTTCGGAGAGCCAAATTTCGACGGCGTTTGAGAACAACAACTAATTGAGCATGGCAAGTTATATCTTTGATCATATTTGTTCTTGATATTTCAAATTATTTAAATTTTATTTTAAATTATTATTGCATGCATATTTATATTCAAGTAATTTAAATTCCTGTTTTAAGCTTTATAGTTATTCCCAATTCCTTTGTATAGCCAATTTTGTTATTTAATTAGTCATTCCTTGATACCATAGTTAAAATCTAGTTAGTACAATAGTATGAACTAGAACATGATTTAAAAACTTTATGCTTAGTCAAAGCATAGACCAAAAATATTGAATTTGGGAAGTTTAGCCAAATATTCAATTATGATTTGAAATGAGGCTATGGTATTATTTTTACCGTAGCAATTTTAGCAAATTATTTAACTTGGAAAATAAATAAAAGCTGGTTTAGACTTGGGCGAAATGGATGTTTGGATGGTACAAGTTGATGCACGGGATCGATTCATTTCTATGATCAGGACCAGGGTTTAATTGAACGTCGCTCAAGTTGATTAATGACCGGTCTTCAAGCCGCATCTTGCAAAGCTTGACTGTACTACAACAAGTCTAGAGTGGGACAAGCTAGGCTAAATAATTTGTAATATTTCACCGTGGTTGTGCTATTTGGTTGTGTGGGTGTCAGGATGACCTACTTTTTATATATTCCCACGTGGCGCAAGAGGGGGCTTTCGGCGGGTGGTTCAATCCAAAGGAAGTGAAACCTTAGCGGGTATAACTATGTTGGGATGTCACATTATAAAGGCCTCGTGATATTTGCTTAGTCACATGCCTTCGGAAGCGTGTCTTGGTCGACATTTTAAGCAAATTATCTCTTGTGGGTAAAGTTCTACAACCTCTGTAGAGTGTAAAACTATTCAAATAGTCGTGTCCACGTTCATAGATATGCTGAGCAAAGCCACTCAAAGTTAGACTTTGGTTTTGATTTCAAAAGATTCTATCAAATGTTTTTGAATAGTTTATCCAATTGGGAAATTAGACGGTTGGCTATATGATAGGAGGGTATGCTTCACCAGAAATATATAGAGGTTATCCTACTATAAAACTTGATAATTTCAAATCAAAAACTGATTTTAATTATAGAATAACTACTTTGGAACTTAGTATAGATATTCAAAAAGAAAACATTGCTTTACACAAATTCAACCACGTAAGTCTTCCTTTGATATATCCCTGCATGCATTATAATTCTGTTATTGAGTGTAACTTGCGGAGTACATTTTTTTACTCACCGTTGCTTAATAGAATATTTTCCAAAGGAGAAGAACTTCACCACCGGTGTGGATCTCGACGACTAGGCTGATACCCCAGTTGATTGCCTGTGGGCAGATTAGCTGAGCTCTACTACTTCTTCTTTGTCTTTCGCTGTGTATGTTTATTGTTGGCTTGTAAGCCTTTTTTGTAAAACTATGATATTTACTAATAAAGTTGTGCGAATTATGGATGTTACCATATTTGTTTACTGTGTACACTAGCTACTGTTTCAGGGACTAGTGTAGAATACACAGAAGATCTGGGAGTGTTACTCCCAGGTCTGACACTAGAGTTGCTGTGCGGGCGACACATGGCCTCGTCCGCACCCCTGGGGGCAGATTCCCCTCGTCCTAACCCTTGGGGCACGGTAATTCCCTTATCCGGCCCTTAGGGGTGCGATATTTCCCTCGGCCGGCCACAAGGGTTGCGGTAGACCCCTCCCTTATGTTTTTCTAATAACAAAAATCTTGCTTGCGGCGTCCCCGGATTCTCGTTGCCCCCCAAGTCGACCAGGACGTAGAGGAAATCGTACTATGACTTCACGACAATATCCTGATACGGTTTTTATCTTCTTTATGGAGGTAAAAAAAGATGAAGTAAATATTATCACATATACCAAAAATTTCATTCCAGAACTTTTTTCACGTGGTTGCCTGCCTGGCCCGCCCTTACTGATCAGATCAAACTTTCGTTGTCAGAGGAAGGGGTATTATCACATGTGACGAAATCATATCAAACAATATTTTTCACATGAAATCACCTAATTTCATTCCAAAAATGTATTATCACATGTACCAAAAAAACTTCACAAATTTTTACACATGAAATCACGGCGCAGCACAGCCAGGGGAGGGGGGTTGTATCACATGTATAGCGATCAAATAGGACATTCTTTGTTAATTTGTCGATTTAATGTAGATGATATTCTTTAATTTTGTATTGTACCATAAGCTAGATAAGCTTGTCCATGAACCAACTGATGGAAATGCTTGGCATGCAGATCATATAATATCGGAGTTTTGGACTGTTTTGGCCCTGTAGCGCAATTTAATTCCTCATTTGGCCCTCTTAGCGTCAAAATTCCCGATCTAGCCTCCCGAAAGCACGTCTTTGTCGTCCGACAAAGAAGAACGACAACGAGTTCTGCGGTGGCGGACAAGAAGATTTAAGGTGTCTTTGTCCCAATCGGCAAGAAGAAGGTGCTGTTGTCCGCAGAGACAAGAAGAACTCCCCACACCCCTACAAGACGTGAATCCAAGAAGAGAGAAAATATATTTAAGAATATTTCTTGGAGGAATTTTTAAATATAGAAAATTAGCTCAAAAAATTATGAATTTTTTGTGGAGACTCCCAGCACAGTGTAATTGCTTGTGTAAATTTTTCAGAATTTTATGAGTTACGATGTTTTCTGTAAAATTCATTTAAGTATACTATTTGTAGGAATTTTCTAATATAGAAAATGAGGTCCAAACATTATAATTTTTTTTATAGGATCCTTATACAACGTACTTGATTGTGTAATTTTTCCATAATTTTATATGTTACAAAATTATCTCGACAAATTAAGGGTTTAGAAACCTTTCATCCTAATTTTCGATACCTAAACAGCTAATTAATTAGGCTAAATAAATTACGATTAATTAGTAACGCTAATTAATTACCACCCTATAATTAGTAGTAGTTAGTTAGTAATTAATTACGACTAACTAGTTATGGTTTATTAATTATAACTATTTTAATTAAGGCAACTAACTACGACTTCTTAATTAAGTCTAGTTAATTATGACTAAATAATTAATAATACTTAATGTAGCTTAATTAATTAAGGTTAAAATTTTAGGACAAATAAATTGCAACTAATTTATGACGATTAACTACCACTACATAGATAGGATTAACTAAAATAGTCGATTTAATTAACCCTAATTAATTAAGACTAATTAATTACAACTATTCTAGTTAATAAGTAAATAACAACGACTTTCTAACTAAGCCGACTAATTAAAAAAATACTATTCAATGAATCCTAATTAATTATGATTAAATTATTACGTTAATTAAATACGACTATTTTAATTACGAATTTTAATCACGATTAATTAATCATGAGTGAAAAATTACGACTAACTATGACTAATTAGGACTGATTTAATACTTATAAATTTAAATAACCCTAATTAATTAGGACTAATTAATTATGACTTTATTAAATACCGCACGTTAGAAGACTAGGAGTACATCCTAGTTTATACATGTCTGAGCTATGAAAAAGAACAGTGTGTCGGTGTCTCAAATACTCGTCGCCCTTTACCAAATAATGTACAGGAAGAAAACTAAACTTCGAACAAAACAAAAACGTGGCCAAAATATCCTGTAGTAATATTAGAAGAGTAAATAACGAGTGATAAAGCAGAAGAAAAGCGAAAGTTGGCGTGCCGCTAGATGGCTAGACGTGTGAATGTGTACATATAGCCCATCAGCGTTCCAGACTTCAAGTCGTAGATTGGTACTCCATTTGAGAACGGGTTTCGAGCTGTATCGGTGCTGCATAGTTTTCAGTTCTCCACACGACGGAGGGATGGTTCTGTAGTTTTGGTGCGTGGCACAGAGAATCCGCTGTGGAGGTCTAGACCATTCCGCCACTTTCGACCGACGCGCTTCCCGCGCATTCGAGAGTCGGTGCCGCGGCAGGGGCAGCTCTCCCAACCATCCCACCACGGGGCACAGGCATCCCTCTCGCGGACAGACGGGCCCCACCATCCTTGCCCCGGCAAATCATAGAGTAGAGCTAATCAATACAAATCCCCAGGACATCTCACCACGCCACCGCAACGCCGCTGGACTCCACTTCGCTTCTTGTTGCATCACCACCCACCGCAACCGCAGTAGTACTACTATATTTCTCCCCCAGCTTGGCCAGTGTGGTCGCTTGCTTGCTCTGTTCTTAGCTCATCCACCAGCTGGTGTTCGTCGAATCTTTTCCCAAGAAGAGAAGAGATGGAGGCGGAGCACGGCGAGGATGAGGTGGTGATGATGGTGGCGGAGGAGCAGGGGTGGGAGACGCCGAGGAGGGAGGAGTGCCGCATTCCGGTGGTGCCGCCGTGCCCGGCGCCGCCGAGGAAGAAGGCGGTGGCGCTGCCGGAGCTCGGGAAGGAGCGGCGGGAGCCGCCCAAGGGGGGCTACTTCCAGCCGCCGGACCTCGAGTCCCTGTTCGCGCTCGCGCCGCCGCGGAGGCAGGCCTCCAGCTGCGCGTAATCGAATCTACGCATCCATCAATGCTGGCTCTGCGCGGTGGTTCAGTACCAGTGATAGCAGGCTGCGGATGCTGCACATCATATTTTGGTTTTTGGGGCATGCGCATTTCCTCTTGCTTTTGTGACGTCGAAGGTCGCATCTAGCGCCCTGCGTTTATGTTCCTGGTAGTCAGAAGATTAGGACAAGTTCGAAAGTCTAGCACAACAAGTGTGTAATATGCATAATGTATGAATGTAATGTATGTAAATGTTCTTTCAAGTTTGAAAAGATGTGCTTACTATGCCATTCTCCCTGAGCTCGGTGCTCTGGGAAAACCGTAAAGTTTGGCTCTCGAGTCGGGATTGTCTTTTTTTTTTTAAGCATAAGTCATATTCCAATCACATAGCATATCAAACTTTACGCAAATCCAATGGTCGCAAAAATTGACTTAGATTTGAAGTAAATTTCAAACAACTTATAGATATCAACTCCGTTTCGAGCTTGGCTATGTACTTTGTTTGGGTGTCGATTTCGCTTGGAGCTTAGGCGTTGCCTTCCATGAGCACGCAGATCCAAATGCGCTTAGCCGGAGCCCGAGAACGATCGGGCTAACAAAAGTAGACGGCCCGGGAAACTTCCTGCAGTTCAATCAGATGAGGGAACTGGCCCAGCAGGTAGATGGGCCGACCCGTAGCGCAATCTAGGCCCACCCAGGAAAGGCTTAACTGAGGCAGGTGGCAGAGGGCCCAAGGCGCTTTTCCTTTCCTCCTGAGTAAGCCGAGGGCGGGGCGGCGCAGCGCAGGTTCTGGAATACTCTGGACTGGACTCCGTCGCCGACCACCGCAACCCTCTCTCCCTATAAAAACGGGAGGAGAGGAGGAGCTTCTTGTGCTAGTATTTATTTATTTCCCGCGGCCGCGCAGAAACCACACCTACACCTGAGCCAATCGCCTCGTCTCGTCTCACCGGCAGCGGCAGCGTCGCTTCGATGGCCAAGGAAGGAGGAGGGCCCGACTGGAACGGCCTGCTCAAGTGGAGCCTCGCCCACGGCGACGGCACCAACCCGCCGCGCGCCCTCAGGTCCGGAGATCTGCCTCCTATCCGTGTATTCTTTTCCAGAATCCTTGTCTGTGCTCCTCCTATGCTACGTTAGTCTTGTTGTTTGGTTCCGGTTCGAGTTGGAAGCTAGGGTTGTTGCGACGGACTTGCGAATCTGAGGTGTTTTTGCGCTTGCGGCCTGTGGCTTTCAGATTTGCGGCCAGAATCACTACTGGCTCCATCGTATACTAATCGGGTGTCTAGGGTTAACGATGCGATCCTTGTGTGTTTCCTCGTACTGTATTATAGGATGAAACACGGTATCCAAGCTGTATTACTTTACTAAATTATCGTCCTACTCTAGTGTGCTAGTGTTTTGTTTGAATTACTCTCTGTCCCAAATTAAGAAAATTATATGAATCCCTAGTGCACTAAAACCTCAATTTCGCGTCAGAAATCTAGGTACTGTCCAACCAAAAGGCCTTTTCTCTCCGTCCTTGCCTGTAATTACTCCAGATGTGCCAGGAGTTCAAATGACCAATTGATCTGTCGTGTCACAAGTATTCTTGTTTTTCATTTTCCCCTTGATTTCGGTTTGCAGTGAGGAGGACAGGAAATGGTTCATGGAGGCAATGCAGGCTAATACAATCGATGTTGTCAAGAGGATGAAGGAGATCACCCAGGTGATGAAAACCCCTGAAGACGTCTTGCAGTCTCAGGGCGTGACTCCGGAGAACATTGAAGGTACTCTTTCAAGTGTTTTTAATTTTCCAATTTCCGTGCATTCTCTGATCAAAGGAACTTATCACGTTTTCACATTCCTGCTGTTCGTTTACTTCCAGCGGTTGCAGCAAATATTTTATACTTGCAATTGATAGTTTGATATAGCCCGCACACTATGTAGCTGTTCATTTACACATCTGTGAGCATTTTCATCATTGCAGAGATTAAAGAGCCAATGCAGTTTAGAACTCTGGTTACACGGTACCTCATATATGTGCACACATTTCTTGGTTCAATTTTATAACTAGGAACCTGAGGGCGTCATACACATTTGCTTAGATTCATAGTATGTGTAGATCTGTAGGATGTGACGGATAGGAAGAACATGGCAACACCATAAACAACGAAGCTTTACAGCAGTGATGGATAGTAATTTCTGCAGCGATGTGTAAGCAGTCTGGTTGCTGTTCTTGTGCATTTTATGATGCATGTACAATTTTGCCGAGTATGCAATTTGTGTGCCTAGTGCGGGATTGAGAACTAATCCTTGGCAGATGTAATAACTGGAGGAGTATGATCTTTCCTTTTCTTTTGATAACACTTTTGATCTTCTTTCTTAGTTTCAAAGCTTTACTTATCTCTTCGCATTGTTAATGTATATATGATGATTTATTTGGATTACGTCCTGCTTTTCCTTTTCATATACAATCGTTGTACATGTGTATATAGACCCTTTTGTTCTACAATTAAGTCACTGGTGTTTATCCCAAGTCCCAACATGTCTACCCCTTAAGAGTTTGTTAAAATTGCACCCAGTGCCTATTAGTATATGCATGTTCAATTCTGAAGTCCACTGAGTTGTGAGTGCTGACTACCATTTTTCTAACTGTATGTCCAGATATGCTGGGTGAGTTACAAGAGCATGTGGAATCTATTGACATGGCAAATGGTAAGATAATGGTTGAATCTAATTATTTCCCTGTTTGTAAATGGTTATTCTGTAGTTAACCATATGACAATGGTAACATGTATAAACTATCCAAGCAGATCTTCATTCTATTGGTGGGTTAGATCCTCTACTTGGCTACTTGAAAAACTCACATGCTGGAATCCGAGCAAAGGCAGCAGAAGTTGTGAGTACAATTGTGCAGAATAACCCGAAAAGCCAGCAACTTGTCATGGAATCTAATGGACTGGAGCCACTGTTGACAAACTTCAGATCCGATCCTAGTACAAATGCACGCACAAAAGCTCTTGGAGCAATATCTTGTAAGACATTTTCTTCTTTTTTGTATTCGTATCACTGCATACCATATAGAACAAAATGGAATATAATATCATGCAAGGACCTCAAAGTTTAAAGTGCACATAGTTTTCTTCTGTTATTCATGCTAATCGCACATATCATATGCTTGTCTTGCAGCCCTGATTCGTAATAACCAGCCAGGAATTGCTGCATTTCGCCTAGGAAATGGCTATGCTGCACTGAAAGATGCCCTTGGTTCTGATGATGCTAGACTTCAGAGGTATGTTGTATGGTATTCAGAAGAGCTATGACGCACTATTCTGTAAGGCAATTTTGTGATTAGGTTGATTTTGTGCCGTTGTGTGTCACACTATGACCACGTAGACCTTTGCTACCCTTTTTTCTTTCGATAAGATGGCCTTATATTGGCACAATATCTGACGAACCGAGATAAATGGGCGCTCTATTTAGAAGTGGTACCTGTGCACTTCACTAAAAATTGCAGTCATGGTTATTAAGGCGTCGCTTAGGCTAAGCGGCGCCGAAGTGGTAAGGCGTCGCCCCCGCCTTGCCGCCTCCTCCCTGCGGTTCCTCGTCGCGCGGCTCCTCCTCCTGGCTCCTTGTCGCCGTCGCGCAGCTCCTCCCTAGCCCGAGAACGCGAGCTCCGTGTGTCGCCCGTGCCCTGCCCGCACCTCGCCTGAGATCGCGAGCTTTGTGCGTCGCCCGTGCCCTATCCGCACCTCCTCTGCTCGAAGCCTTTGGTAGAGAGGGAGGTAGAAGGAGAAGAGAGGAGCCAGGAGCTCACCTGGATCTTAGAGTTCGTCGACAAGGTGGTCCCGCCACTACTTCGGATCCGTGCCGTGGCGCTGCGCCTCCACAATGACCCCACCGCGCTTCCGCGACCGCCGTGCCGCCGTGTTGCGTCTTTGCGGATTGAAGCTCAAGGCCCGACCGTGCTTTGCTGGCGGCACGCGACGCTGGATGGTGGAGAATAGGGGGGGATCCCTAATTCCTCCTCGTGCGTCTGTGTTCCTATTTAAGTTACATAAATGGGCCGGCACAAAACTGTAGCAGTGGCAGTGTGATTAATAATAGTAGTAGCGGTGGTTGGCAATTAGGAATTAGCATTGTAACAATTGCTCAATTAGACTAATACTTGTAAGGCATCGTCTCGCCTCACGCCTTAGTGCTTAAAATGTGTAGGGGGTGGGTCGTCTCGCCTCGTCTTACCACCTTAATAACCATGATTGCAGTGCAAGAATCCAAAATGCTATGAATAAACATACTATGCGAATAATCACATACTAGGAGTTGCTATATTATCATAGTGGGATAAAGTGCTTATGTACTCTTCCAACTTTGCTTTGGTAATGGAGCTATCATCATTGTGGTGATATCAGTATTTGTCAAGTCATGTGATTCTGTCGTGCTAGTCTTTTTTTACTGAACTTTTGGACTTACTGGTTTGAATCAGAAATTTTCTCAGATATTTGAATTATGCACCTGCAATGTCCATAACAATTTTATTGTATCATTCCAGGAAAGCTCTGAATCTCATACAGTACATGCTGCACAACGACAAGGTGGATAGGAGTGTTGCTACAGATCTTGGTCTTCCGAATCAAATGATGCACCTCGCATCCAGTGACGATTCTGGAGTTCGAGAGGCCGCCTTGGGCGGTCTTCTTGAGCTGGCACGGGACAAGACAACTGGTGCTGGTAGCAATCGACCTGACCAAGACAAGCTGAAAGAAGTCCTCAGGAGCCGAATCGAAGGAATTAGCACGATGGACGCCGATGATCTCCATGCTGCTCGCGAGGAGCGACAGCTTGTGGACTCCCTCTGGAAGGAGTGCTACAACGAGCCTTCGTCTCTCAGGGTGAAGGGTCTCGTAGTGCTTCCAGGAGAGGATGCCCCACAACAGCCGCCGCCAGATGTTGCTGGGAAGATGTTTGAGCCGCCGCTTCGCGCATGGGCCGCAGCAAGACCACCCCCGAAAGAAGATTCTGATTCCGGCAGCGGGAAGAATGATCCACCATTGCTTCTAGGTCCTGGGCCATCGTCCAACAGCAATTCCAGTTCCTAGGCTTGCAGAGAGCCTCTACAACTCAACAACCTCATGTACACTTCTACAGCTGTACTATGCTGATCAGCTCTGTATTTTAATTTGCGCGTTTACTTGTATGAGATTTTACAATGATGCTCGTAGATTATCAAGGCTACTTACAAATCTCTTCCACGTGGATTAAATTTTGATGGTTCCCTTAGATTACTGTAAGTGTTGGATCGAAACGACGACTAGAGAGGGTGACACTATCTCCTTTTTACTTTGATTGGATTTAACTCAAATTTCACTCTAATAACTATAAAAGCTACAAAAATCAAAGTAAAAGCACAACGGTAATATCGTGTTGAATCCAATGGATCTTGGCCAAAAACACCAAATCTCAAAGAGATGACACATGGACGGTTAGATCTCTTGAGATGGGCGGTTTAACCGATAACCAACAGGTCAAACCTCTCATAGGGGTAGTTTGATCTCTAGCACGATGATAAAATTAGCACGCTTTTAAAATCACAAATCGATCCAATTTTTGATCTATTAATCTAAATCTCCACAAATTTCAACTATAGCTCATTAAGAGGGTCAGTAACTTATTTCAATAGATGATCGGGGAGATCAAGGCCAAAGAACCTAAGAAAATCAAATTTCGATCCTAAAACTTACTTGTGGGTAAAAGATGATCACGATGATCTTAAATGTATTCCCACATGTCACGGCAATCAAGATCACAGCAAGAAACCAAAAGAAAACCAAATGATCACCAAAATCCCAAAAAGTCGCCAAAAAAAGAACAAGAACAAGAAAAGACTCATCTTAAAGCAATCTTGCTTATATTGATTTGAGATAGATGTTGGTTTACAGCCACTCCACCATAGAGGATAAAAGCTCAACACTTGAGCATACAATCAATTCATATCTCACAAACCCTAGCCTCAACTACTCCAAAATCTCCAAATCACATATTAAGGTTTTTTCTCTTGGGAGGACTTGAGAACTCCACATCTGGAGATTCTCCTTTTATAGTAGAGGCTAGGTAGAGAGAGAAGACTGTAACGAGCACCTGTTAAGTCCACACACAAACGGGTCTATACTCACGCACACTTCTCAAAGCGGATGACGAACCGGGCTTCCCGAATCTATTTCTTCGTGATTTTTATCTTCGCTTGACCTAAATCGCTTCTCCTTGCACTGCGGTTTTGCCAAAAGTCACCAAGGCTATTTTTCAGTGAAGTTACCAAAATACTCCTTCTCAACCATTCTCCAAAAACCGAGTCTAATCCTCATGAAGCAATCCTATGCTTCGTCACGTGTAGGTTGATCAACGGCTCTCTTCATGTCAGCAAGTCTCTACCATCCGGCTCCCATCTAAACCACAATGGCACTTGCACTAACCCCCGCGCCGCTTGATACAACCCGTCGCACCGAACTCTCCGTTCGGTTATCCTTGTCTATTTTGCGCCATGCTTGAGTCTAATGACTTCACCCGACACCCTCGATCATTTTGGACCTCAGCTCTCCAAGCCTAGTTTTGATCATTCTCGTCGTTGACCTCCAAGCCTCCTGCACAACAATAGACCAAGAAATTGATTCCGGACACAAGTTCTTCGCAATTTGACCCACATTAGTTAAAACGTACATCATGCAACACATATATATGCACTTAGAACCATGAATTTTACATAACCTACAAACAACTCCATCTTGCGGGCTAGCGGGCAGGGCAAAATCGGTCAAACCGTCAGCACAGGGACCTAGCCATATTTTATCCCTATAAACCCGAAACCTCTTTGGAAATTTAAAACAAATATAAATTTTGGCTCGAAGCTCCAAAAATTATGAGACCAAGTACAGAAGAATCCCCTCTTTTGCCTACACTATCTATTTTTGGCCCATCCCAAAATTCAACTAAAAAAATTGGCCGGTCAGACCGTCAGCATGGCCGGTGAGACTGCCGCCCACAGCTAGTCTGATTGTTGGCCCTTTGGCCTACCCATAGTCGGTCTGACCGCTAGGGATGGCTGGTGAGACCGCCACCATGGCCAGTCAGACCGCCTAAAGTTTGACAGTTTCTGACATTTGCCGAAAATGGGTGTTTCTACAAACCCTCACCAGCATTGCCAAATGTATCATCATCTTAAGATCATGAGTATATCCCTGTGATATCCGCGTTAAGCTTCACTTGAATTACCCTTCCAGAGTATGCTTATCATCAGCTTTTAGAATGGTCGTCCGATCCTCACCTCTGCACCTGTGGTAGAGCTGGCCAAACGGGTTGTGCCTACTGGGCCGGCCTGAGGCACGGCACTGTAGGCTAGGCTCAAGCACGTATTCATGGGCCGTGTTGGCCCAACACGATGACTCGTGCTGTGCTTGGGCTGCTACCCTGACACGGTGGCCCGGGCTGGCGTGATACGAGTCCGGCACGGCCCGAGTGGCATGAGAGAGAGCCAACTCCAGCGGCGCCGGTGCGGAGGAAGAAGGGCGAGGGTCGGCGACGCGGGAGGGAGCCAGGAGGTTCGGGAGGAGGAGAGAAAGAATGACTGGTGGCACGGGAGGGAGCCAGAGCGGAGAGAGAAGAGGGAGGGTCGGGACGGGCCGGTGTGGAGGTCGGCAGTGCGACGAGGAGGCGATGCAGGACTTGCGGCGAGGAGGCGCGGAGGGTCATGATGCGGTTTGACAGCAGCCAAGATCGCCAAAGGCCACACGCAAAGATGCGGGTAGGGCAGTGCCCAGAAGGCGGGCAGGCCAGCAACAGGCTCGTGGGCCATGCTCGCACGCACGACGCCCGAGAAGAATCCGGCCGTTGGGGCATGTTGCCCCTTTTTTTGTTACTGTTTTGGTCTTAAAATAGCAAAAAAAAATCCTAAACTTTTTCTATAAATAGCCACCATACCCCCCTCATTCAGCACCCCTTCATTCCTTATTCTCTCTTTGAAATTATATTGTGCAAATTCAAATTCGTGTTGAGCTAATTTGGCAAAATTCAAAAAAATTGTGCCAAATTTTAGAAAATTCAATTTTCAGCAGCAAGTCAGCAAAAGAGGTACAATAATATTTTTTGCATACTTTTATTGTTGGTGCTTGTTATGCTAAGATGAAAGTAATAATAGTATTAGTTTCGATTTTGCAGTTTTCGTTATGGACAGTTGTTATGACAGCTTTGCTTTTGGTGATTACGGACTTTCACTGGAGGAAATTGCATCCATGGAGGCGGCAGCGGCTGCCTCAAGCCAACCGAAAGCGCAAGACGGAGTTCTGTCATCAGGCTCCACGGCAGCATCAGGCTCCACGCCAACCGGAGCAAAGAGGTATAGACCGTCTACATTGGGAGTGTGGGAGCATTTCAACAGGACAACCAAGCAAGACGCACAGGGAAATGAGGTACTATTTGCTATTTGTAAAATCTGTCGCAATGAACTGTCTGCAGAGTCTACAGGTGAAATGAGGCACTTGCTTAGACATGCTACAAGATGTCGAGCCAAGCAAGGATTGGTGATGAGACAGACGCAGCTGCAGTACAACTCCGATGGTATAGTACGTAGCTGGGGCTACGATCCTGAGGTAGCCCGTTAATCTCTTCTGTCGTTGAATTGCTTCGGAGGATTTACCATTAGGATTTGGGGAGTCTGTTTCTTTCTAAAATTACATTAGGACTACGCATAATCTTAGATTTTTTCCATTTCTAGACAGACAACAACTAGGGATCTAGTAAAATACTACAATGAACGTCGTAATAAAATAAATAAACTATTTAGTACGTGTATATTTTCGGTGTCCTTGACCTCGGACATATGGAGTGGTCGGGTTAGGGAGGATTATCTTAGTGTAGTTGCTCGTTATGTTAATGACGACTGGGTAATAGAGAAAATGATTATAGGTTTGAAATTAATTGATGTAGCACACACATGTGAGAATATTACAAACTGTATTATCAAAATCGTGGAGGACTTTGGTCTTACAGACAAAATATTCTCAATTACTTTAGGCAATGCCGCTTTGAACTCTAGGGCCATGGATATTCTTACTCCAGTGTTGAGTACATACCCCGATTCCTTCTTACTACATCAACAATGCGCTTGTTATATTATCAACTTTATAGTCAAATGTGGTTTGAAGAGGTTGAGTCCGTATATTAAAGCTTTTCGCGATGCGATTTCTTTCTTGAATAATTCTAACATAAGAATAGAACAATATAAGAACTTCTGCAGGGCGATGGGTGTACATTCAAGAAAGTTTGGTTTGGACATGCCGGTAAGGTGGAACTCTACTCACCTTATTCTTAAGAGTCTTTTACCATACAAGAGCATTTTTTCTTTTTTTTATTCAAACGCACTATCAGAGCATTAATAGTGGTATACTATTGACTGAGTAACATTGGTTCGTTGCTGAGAAGATATTATTGTTTTTATAATTTTTTATGAGGCCACTATTGCTTTATCTGCTGTGTACTATCCAACATTTCCTATCATTATGCATAGTATTTTACAGATTGCTACTCAATTGAAAATGTACGAAAATGACTTAGTTTTACGAGATGCTGTTGTTTCCATGAAATCTAAATACCTTAAATATTGGAGAGAAATCCCTTACCTATATGCATTTGCATTTCTTTTAGATCCTAGAGCTAAAGTTGATACATTTGGTAGTGTACTTGATCTTCTTAGTGAGGCTACAGGGCTAGAATATACTAACTATTTTGCAGAAATTTGTTCTCAGTTATACGAGGTTTATCAAATGTATGAAAATAAGTTCTAGGGAGTTCGCTCGCAATGACCTCCAGTAGCCCCCGCCTCAAGTAGTAAGACAAATATGTGGGGCAAGATCTTCGGTGACTCTTCCTTCAGGTCTAGCTCTTCTTATTCTACACCGCAGCCTGCTCAGCCAAGACCCACAAGGAGCGGAGAACTATTCACCTATCTGGACAGCGATACGGTGGATTTCTACTCAGAAGGCTTTGAAATCTTGCAATGGTAGCGAACCCATAAGTTAACATATCCCGTGCTATCCATACTTGCACGTAGTTTGTTAACTGTTCCCGTCTCGACGGTTTTCTCCGAGTCTGCTTTCAGTCTTTCTAGAAGAATATTGGGGGAGAGAAGAACAAGTCTTACAAGTGAGATGATGAGATACTTTTAACTGTGAAAGACTGAGAACAAGTTGATTCACGAACACAACACTATGTGGAGAATCCATAGTTGTCGGAGGTGTTCGAAAATTTGTACTTAGACAATGACACCGACACGTAGAACAAAGATGTATCATGTATGTAGAGCTATAGGTTGTACTCTTTTTCATTTGGCAAAGTTTTCTCATTTTGACTTTGTACTTAACGAATGTTTTAACGAGGCAACCAGTTGGACATTAATAAAACTCTTTATTACATTTTTAATATGATTGTCTCATTTTTTCAATTTTTATATCTATTTCTGAATTCTACACATTTTTCTGATTTTTTTTATTTTTTTCAGGCTTAATGGGCTAAACAGGCCAGCATTGACCTAACAGGCCAAACGGGCTCATGCGAGCTTGGCTCAAAGACGCATGGCCAACACAGTCGCATTCTAGGCAACCTTCTCAATACGTGGCCGACACGGCAAGATCTCGATAACCGGCCGAACGAAGCGATCGCTTATTTGGCCCGCTCTAACATGCGCGCTTGCTTCGATCTGAACCAGACTGCCAACGGGTCGCCTACCAAGACAACATGGGCTCAATTTAGGCACGGCCCATTCGCCTGCCCGGTGTCGTTGTTTGCGGCGTCGCCCCATGGGCTGTGGTGGCGGCCAGCACGGTCCGACGGCATTCAGACTGCTTAGAGCCCAAGATGAGCCTGCTTGGTCTGCTTGGCCCATCAGAACAAAAAAATCCAAAAAAAATTCAAAAAAAATTAGAAAAATGTGTAGAATTCAGAAGTAGACATGAAAATTAAAAAAAAATGAGACAATCATGTTGAAAATGTAATAAAGAGCTTTATTGATGTCCAACTGGCTGCCTCGTTAAAACCTTTGCCAAGTAAAAACTCAAAAACCTTGGCAAAGGAAAAGAGTACACCTTATAGCTATACAATTCTACATACATGATACATCTTTGTTCTATGTGCTCTGTCATTGTCTAAGTATGCATTTTTGAACACCTCCGACAATTCTCGATTTTCCACAGAGTGTTGTATTCGTGAATCGCCTTGTTCCCAATCCTTCACAGCTAGAAGGATCTCTACCATCTCACTTGTGAGACTTGTTCTTCTCTCTCTAATATCCTTCCGTAAAGACCGAAGCGCACTCAGAGGAAACCGAGAGATAGAATAAGCATAACACATCACGCAAGTATGGATAGCACGGATATGTTAACTTATGGGCTTGCCATCATTGCAAGATGTCGAAACCTTCGAGGTGAAATCCACCGTATCGCCGCCCGTGATAGGTGGATAGTTCCCGCCCTTATGGGTCTTGGCCGAGCAAGGCGCCGGTGCAGAAGAAGAAGAAAACGAAGACTGACTCGCATGAAGAGGCACCAAGATCGTGCCCTACATACTTGTCTTCCTACTCGAGGCGGGGCTATCGGAGGTCGCTATGAGCGGACTCCTGAACTTATTATCATACCTTTGGTAAACCTCAGATAACCGAGAACTAACTTCGCAAAATAGTTAGTATAGTCTAGCCCCAGAGCATCACTAAGAAGATCAAGTACATTACCAAATGCACCAATTTTAGCCCTAGGATCTAAAACAAATGCAAATGCATATAGGTAAGGGATTTCTCCAATATTTAAGGTATTTAGATTTCATGGAAACAACAAATTTCACGTGAAAACTAAGTCATTTTCATGCATTTTCAATTGAGTAGCAATCTATAAAATAGTATGCACAATGATAGGAGATGTTGGATAGTAGACAATGGACAAAGCAACAGCTTGCCTCAGTAAAAATTGCTAAAAATGACAAGACTTTCTCAAGAACGAACCAATGTTGCTCGCTTAATAGCAAAGTACCGCTGCTAGGATAGTGTGTTTGAATAAAAATGTAAAAAGTGCTCTTGTATGGTAAAAGATGCTTAAGCATGAGGTAAGTAGAGTTCCACCTTACCTCCATGTCCAAACCGAACTTTCTTGGATGTACACCCATCGTCCTGCAGAAGTTCTTATATTGTGCTATTCTTACGTTAGAATTGTTCAAGAAAGAAATCGCATCGCGAAAAGCTCTAATATACGGACTCAACATCTTTAGACCACATTTGACTATAAGGTTGATAATATGACAAGCGCATCGTTGATGTAGCAAGAACGAATCGGCATATGTACTCAACACTAGAGTAAGAATGTCCATGGCCCTAGAGTTTGAAGCGGCGTTGTCTAAGGTAATTGTGAATATTTTGTCTGTAAGACCAAAGCCTTCCACGACTTTGAGAATACAGTTCGCAATATTCTCCCCCGTGTGTGCTACATCAATTAATTTCAAACCTATAATTCTTTTCTCTATTACCGAGTCATCATTAACATAATACGCAACTACACTAAGATAATCCTCCCTAGCCCGACCACTCCATATGTCCGAGGTCAAGGCCACCGAAAATGTGCACGTACTAAATAGTTCCTTTATTTTATTACGACGTTCATTATAGTATTTCACTAGATCCCTTGTTGTTGTCTGTCTAGAAACGGAAGAAAATCTAGGATTATGCGCAGTCCTAGTATAATTTTGGAAAGAAGCAGATTCGCCAAAGTCTAACGGTAAATCCTCAGAAGCAATTAAACGACAGAGAGATTGGCGGGCTACCTGAGGATCGTAGTCCCAGCTAGATACCGTACCGTCGGGGTTGTATTGCAACTGCCTCTGCCTCATCGCCAATCCTTGCTTGGTTTGACACCTTGTAGCATGTCTAAGCAAGTGCCCCGTTCCACCTGTAGACTTTGCAGATAATTCATGGCGACAAATTTTACAAATAGCATATGGTATCTCATTTCCCGCTGCGTCTTGCGTGGTTGTCCTGTCGAAATTCTCCAACACTCCCGATGTAGACGGCCTCGACCTCTTTGCTCCGCTGTCGCTGAGCCCGATCGATGTCGATGTCGAGCCCGATGATTTTAACTCCACTTGCTCCTCCGTGAAACCTCCGGTTGCTTGAGGCAACCCTGCATGCAATGCCTCCATAGACGCAATTTCGTCCGATGAAAGTCCGAACTCACTAAGAGCAAAGCTATCGTAAGGACTGTCCATAACGAAAAGTGCAAAATCGAAACTAACATTATTACTACTTTAATCTTAGCAAAATAATAATTGACAATAAAAGTATTAAAAAAATAGTATTGTACCTCTTTCGCTGACTTGCCGATGAAAATTGAAATTTCAAAATTTTGGCACAATTTTTTTGAATTTTGCCAAATTAGCTCAACACGGATTTGAAATTGCACAACACAATTTCAAAGAGAGAATAGAGAATGAAGGGGTACTGAATGAGGGGGGGGGTATGATGCCTATTTATAGAAAAAATTTCGGATTTTTAAAATTTTTTTGCTATTTTTAAGCCCCAACAAGAAAAAATCACTCAGCCAAAAAAAGCAGTTTTTTTTTTTTCAGCGTCTTGAACTCACTGCCTTCAACCAAACACGCCCGCCCTTTGTCTTCTTCTCTTCTCTTCTCCTCGCTTTGTCACTCACTGCCTTCTTCTCTTGATCTTCTCCCCGCCGCCTGCCTTGCCGTCTTCTTCTCTCTCCACACCGCCTCGCCCGTCTCGCCTCCTCGCCACCATGACTCGCGACCCGCGCCTCCTCGCCTCCTGGCGGCGGCGACTGCCGCCTCCCACGGCAGGTCAAGGCCGCGCCTCGACCCTCGACGACCCCGACACACCGCGCGCCACGCCACCTCGACCTCGACAACCCGTGCCTCCTCGTCCGTCCGCCCAGCTCCCTGCAGGCTGCGGGCGCCGCCTGCCCATCTCCTCCTCCTCCTCCGCTCCGCCCGGCAAGAAGAACCGCGCCATGAGCCTCCTCCTCGGCCTCCATTCCGGCCCGGCAGAAGATCATGGCGCCATCCTCTGCCTCCGCTCCGGCGTCCCGGCTCCCATTGCGCCTCCTCCTCCGCTCCGCTCGCCCGCCTCCGCCTCCGCCTCCGGCGTCCCATTGGCGCCTGCGGGCTCGCAATGCGGCGCCCCGTCTTGCGTCTTGCGTCTTGCCCACCGCGTCTTAGAGGTGGCGCCAGCACGACCCAGTCTCGCGTCAACCAAAGACGGCTTATAAACAAGACGGACCGCACTGCGTGTTTGGACCAGACCAACAGTAGCGTGCTTCGAGCGGCCCATTTGACCCGGCCCATTTGGCCAGCTCTATTCTGAACGGCGGATGCTGCTGCCCGCTCCAGTCGAAGGCTTGTCGCGAGCGAGCCATACGAACTTACGAAGGGGCTGCGAATCCTGCAACTCTGCAACCCCATCCGCCTCCGGTTGCGCCATGGCGCTGCAGCTGCAGGTCGCCACTCCGCGTCCCCCTCTCCCTTCCCCCACCTCGCGCCGCCGCCTCGCTCCGCCGCCTCCTCTCCTCCTCCCCTGTGCAGTCGCTCCCTCCCGCTCCGGCTCCTCCGCGCGGCTCTCCTTTCTTGGGCCCACGCCTCGCTGGCGGCGGCCGAGCGTGAGGGCCCGCGCGGGCGGCGGCAGAGGCGGGCGGAGGGAGTCCCCGTACGAGGTGCTCGGCGTGTCGCCGTCGGCGGCGCCCGGCGAGATCAAGCGCGCGTACCGGCGGCTCGCGCTCAAGTACCACCCGGACGTCAACAAGGAGGTGCGTGCCAGTTGCTGCTCTCTGAAGTCTTATCATCCCAATGCGTTTCACTCATTTTCTGTGTGATTCCTAGGAGTGGATTGAGCAAAGCAATGGTAACTTCGGTTGATCCATTTTGGAGAATTGTTAATGTTCGCGTTTGTGATTTTCTCCACGCAGGCCAATGCTCAGGAGAAATTTCTGCGGATCAAGCATGCATACAACACGCTAATGAATTCGGAGAGCCGGTCCAAGTACGCAAGCAGCAACCCGGATTCGTCTTGGACCTCCGGGAAGAGCAAATCAACTGATGCAGAGGAGCAATTCTATGGGTTTGGTACTGAATTCTCTTATCTTCTGCTCTAATGAGCTGTCTTCCGTGGCTGGAAAGTTTGTGCTAGTCAGTGAATTGAGGTTTCGTCAGTGGTTGATCACTTGATAGTGTCATCGTGTCAGTGAGATTCCATTGCAGTTTTCTGCTAAGAAACTACTAATAGTGAGATCGCCTTGTAGTTTTTGTTCTTTGAACCTGTCGGTAGATAGTTTGTGGAGACATAAGAAGTGTAATTGAACACAAAATGCTCATTTGTTGACACCAGTGTGGCTCTTGTTTTGCAGCGGATTTCCTTAAAGATCTGCAAGCAGAATTTCAGAACTGGGAGGCTGGGCTGAATTCAGAACAGAAACCTAAAAGCTTGTGGGAAGAGTTGGCAGTAAGTCTCTCTTTTTCCACTGTCTTCTTGTAAACTTGTACCGTTGCGACTTGAGAATGTCCACTTAGCCATAGAAAACGGATACAACTGTTACTGTAACTGCTAGTACTACCAAGTAGCTATGTCCTCTGGGAAAGCTAACGTAAACTCTTAACATGACGTCTTGCTCAATCAGGCGATTAGTGAGGAATTTGTTGAGTTTCTAGAGAACGAACTGAAGATCGACTCCAGTCTTGAGGAAGACAGCGGGAATGATCCGTACACACAGTTTGGAGCGGGGAGGAGCAAAAATGCCCAGGATGACAATACATCAACAGACAGCTTTGATGACAGCGTGCCTGAAATAGAGGCTGCTCTTGAGAAGCTGAAGAAGGAACTTGGGCTCGGCTAACCCATTGGCTACTGACAGTGCATATTGTTGGCAATTACAGCCATTGCAACTGCTACTGACTTGATGTTCATATGAAGGTATTTCTTGGATCCATGTGCTTGGATGGCGGTAATAGTTACTAAACATTGTAATCTAGGTGGCAGAGCTCACGTGTTCGCGTATTCAGCCTTTGTAATGTTTCTGGTTTCTAGGAGCGCAGTTTACTTGTAAAATACAACATCGAAGATTTGTGCATTTTTGGAATTTTGGGGCTAACAGTATGTGGTTATTTGGTGTGCCTGTTTCTCGAGTCTTTGGCTGAAATGACACGTTTTTGAGTCGCAATGGCAAAACTAGCCTCCATACCTGAAATGACAAAAATAACACCCTGATCGTGAAAAATCGCCGCGGAAGCCGATGTGCTGTGCAAAATCGCTGCAGAAGGCCACCTGTCATGAACCTAAATCGCGGCAGATCACCTGCCGCGCATCCAAACCACAACAGGATGGCGTGCCAGTGCGCAGGCCCACGTGGCAGCCATCCTGATGCGGTCTTAGTGCACGACTGGTGGCCTACCATGATCTAGGGATGCGGTCTTAGTGCACGACTGGTGGCCTACCGTGATCTAGGTTCGCGGCATGGTGTGCCAGCGCGCAGGCCCACGTGGCAACCATCCTAACACGGTCTTAGTGCACGACTGGTGGCCTACCGTGATCTAGGGACACGGTCTTAGTGCACGACGGTGGCCTACCGTGATCTAGGTTCGCGGCAGGTTGTCTTCCGCGGTGATTTTGTGTGGTCCGTCGGTTTCCGCAACGATTTTGAATGATAGAAATATCATTTTTGTAATTTCGGACGTAGTGGACTAGTTTTGCTACTGCGTTTTAAAAAGAGGCTAGATACCCAAAAACTCCTGCTTCTCTTCGAATAAAAAACGGGTTTAATTCTGACGAGGTTTGAAGGGTGCGAATAGTATTTCTGCAAACTCGGCGGGCCTCAATCTGTTCTTTCTCCCCGCGGCCACACGCAGATGCGATTTGTGATGGATTCTGATTCTGAGCTTCCACGAATGATTTATGCTTCCGTTGGTAATCGCCGATCGAATCTGTTCATGAAGGGATTTGGCTGAAACTCTTTCTTCCTCACCAGGAGGAAGCACGAAGTGTTAGTTCTCTCACGCAGTACATCAATTCAGACATGATAAGGAGGACAAAGAATTGCTCAATTCACAAAATCAGAATCCCGTAAGACATACCCAAATCCAACAAAAAAAAAATCCCGTACAAACCATCATCAAGAACCAAGTATTGATTCTCGCATAAAAAGAAAAAGAACCAGAAATAGGTGGACAAAGGTGGACGCCTAAGATCGAGAGAGAGATGGAAGGGAACCGGTACGTCCGGTTCTAGCCGCCGAATCAACCGGCCCACCTGGCCCGGTGGATCGGCGCCAGTCGCTGAGCTCAACCTAACCCGAACCAACAACCGCGAGAACCGGCTGGGCCGCGACAACACAACCCTTGCCCCTCGTTTATAACCATCAGACCGAACCGCTCCTCTTCCACTGGTTTTTCTTCTTCCTCTTCCTGTTCAGCTAATCAGCTTCGCCACCGGGCCTGGGGTTTCCGCCGATTGCGGGGCGGCCGATTCGCCTCGAAAGAAAGAAAGGAACGAAAAAACCGGGTGAGTTTTCTCTTCGTCTCCCTCTCTGGTTCGCCTCGTCGAGTTAGTAGAGGTTTATTTTTGCGCTTGTGTCATCGGTTTATTGGGGATTATTTAGGGATTTGACGCCGCACGTGCCTCCATCGCAGGGCAGTCCTAGCTCTGTGCCCTTTGCTTGAGGGAAATTATCCGATCCGTTGTGCAGTAGAGATTTGATGCGCATTTCGCTGCTCAAATGAGGTTCTTGGCAAGAAATTACTACTGCCGTGTAGAGAAATGGTAAGCTCTTAGTAGTAATAACTAGTGGTAATGGCTAATGCGGTGCAGGAGCTAGTAGTAGTGGTGTATAGAGGAGATGGCGTCGGAGCCGGAGACGGCGCCGGGGCCGGAGGTGGTCCTGCCGATCGGGGCGCAGAAGCACGACCCGGCATGGAAGTACTGCCTGATGGTGCGGTCGGCCGGCCGCGTCACGCTCAAGTGCATGTACTGCCACAAGCACTTCCTCGGCGGCGGCATCCACCGCTTCAAGGAACACCTCGCGCGCCGCCCAGGCAACGCCTGCTGCTGCCCCAAGGTGCCCCGCGAGGTCCAGGAAACCATGCTCCACAGCCTCGACGCCGTCGCCGCCAGGAAGAAGCGCAAGCAATCCCTCGCCGAAGACATCAGGCGGATCACCCACCCGGCACCCGCTCCCTCTGCCTCCAACGGCGGCGGCGCCGCTGTCCAGGTCGACGGCGCCGGAGACGAGATGGAGAGCCCCATCCACATGATCCCGCTCAACGAGGTGCTCGACTTGGGCGCCGTGCCGCTCGAAGTGACGCCTCCGGCGACCAGGGAGATGAGGGGAAGCATTAGTAAGAAGAAGAAGAAGGCGATGAGGCACGTCTCTACCCCTCTTACTCCGCAGACCCAGCAGCCTCTTCAGCCTACTCCTGCTCCTCAGATCCAGCCTCTTCATCAGGTTGTCATGGCGCTCGACATGGTTACACCGCCGTCGAGGCATTTTCATCCGACTGGTTTGGACAAGGAGCAGGTTTACATGGCAGTTGGGAGGTTCTTGTACGACGCTGGTGTGCCATTGGAGGCAGTGAATTCCGTCTACTTCCAGCCGATGCTCGAGGCCATTGCATCAGCGGGAGGGAGGCCTGAGGCGTTCTCGTACCACGATTTCCGTGGTTGCATTCTGAAGAAGTCGCTGGACGAAATGACGGCTCAGTTGGAGTTCTACAAGGGGTCATGGACCCGGACGGGGTGTTCAGTGTTGGCTGATGAGTGGACGACTGATAAAGGCAGAACCTTGATAAACTTTTCAGTGTATTGCCCAGAAGGTACCATGTTTCTGAAATCGGTTGATGCAACAGACATTGTCGCATCATCAGATGCACTCTATGAGTTACTGAAGAATGTTGTTGAGGAAGTTGGAGAGAAAAATGTTGTCCAAGTAATCACAAACAACTCTGAGATTCATGCAGCAGCAGGAAAAAGGCTAGGCGAAACGTTTCCTACATTGTTCTGGTCTCCATGCACTTACCAGTGCATCAATGGAATGCTTGAAGATTTCAGTAAGGTGGGGGCAATCAGTGAGATCATAAGCAATGCGAAGGCCATCACGGGATTTATCTACAGCAGTGCACTTGCGTTGAATTTGATGAAGAAATATCTGCATGGGAAGGATCTGCTAGTTCCTGCGGAGACTCATGCTGCTATGAACTTTGTCACACTGAAGAACATGTACAGTCTGAAGGAGGCTTTGCAAGCCATGGTCAGCTCGGTGAATGGATACACTGCTTGCTGCCAAAGAACCCTGGAGGGATCGAAGTGAGCAATCTTGTTAGTAATTTGCAGTTTTGGTCTTCTTGTGCTGCAGTGGTTCGCATCACTGAACCACTTGTGCATCTTCTTAAGCTAGTCGGTAGCAACAAGAGGCCTGCTATGGGGTATGTTTATGCTAGATTATACAAAGCCAAGGAAGCAATCAAGAAAGAACTGGTGAGGAAGAATGACTACATGGCTTACTGGAATATTATCGACTGGAGATGGGACAAGCACATACCACAGCCACTTCATTCAGCTGGCTTCTTTCTGAATCCATTATTTTTTGATGGAATTCGAGGTGACATATCAAATGAGATCTTCTCAGGAATGCTAGACTGCATAGCAAGGCTGGTTTCTGATGTGAAAATCCAAGATAAAATCCGGAAGGAGCTCAACATGTACCGGAGTGAGGCAGCAGGGGATTTTCGTAGGCAAATGGCTATCCGAGCCAGGCGTACTTTACCTCCTGGTTAGTGCCGTACAAATTTGTCATGAACTACTTTACTCAATTGACTAATTATGACATCCTTAAAACACAAGATACATTTGTCAGGTTTCCTAGATTAACCTTCCACAAAATTAGAGCTGTATTACCTTTTCTTTTGACAAACACTGTTAGGCTTATCAACTCTCTGATCTAGGTTGTTATAAGATGAACTTTGTTTTATGATGCTTGCTGATATATTTCGTCTTTACATGTTGTCATTTTATCTTGCAGCTGAATGGTGGTATACTTATGGAGGAGCTTGCCCAAATTTGACACGTCTAGCAGTCCGTATTCTCAGTCAAACCTGCAGTGCTAAAGGATGCGATCGGAGACACATTCCTTTTGAACAAATTCATGACCAAAGAATGAATCTTTTTGAACGTCAACGAATGCACCATCTAACCTTTGTTCAATACAACCTACGGCTACAGCACAGGTAACCAAATCCTCTTGTTAGAATTATACCGTTCTTTGTTCAATATGGTACTTTTGCTGGCTAGCAAAGCGTGGATGACAATGGCTGGTTTGATTAATAACTGTTCATAGGCAACAAAGCAAGGCAAAAGCATTTGATCCTGTCTCAGTCAACAACATAGACATAGTTGATGACTGGGCTGTGGATAGACCTACACTGTTTTCTGGCCTGGCCGAGCAGCCAAACTGGATGGAGATTAATCAACCAGTCAACGGAATCGCATCAACCGAACCGAGTGACGATGAATCTGAGTCCTTCATTGAAGGTACATCCATATATATTTCCTCGCTTCCAGTTTATCCGCAGGTAATGTTCTTAAATATCAAAAGCACTAAACTTTCTTGCAGGAGTTGATGATGAAATGATCCAAGGTGCTTCTCGAGGCACCCAGGAAGATGACGAGGACGAATGAATCCAAGGAGGAAGAGAACCGTGCTTATAGGTTAACGAGTCATTGCAATGGGGTGGTAGGGGTGCTAGTTCTAACTTGGATAACCTGTAAACTAATGTTGTATGAAAATCTAGCATTGGCGCATAGCTTGTTACAATTTTCCAAGTAGCCAAAATAAGTATATGCTTCTTGTTGTGTAATTTAAACTGTCTCCTTCTGTTCTTGAGATATTTAGAATTTGGATATCTTTCGTATCTTTGCTCATGTCCATCACTGTTCTAAAGGCAGAGCGTTTATCCTGAATTTTTGGGTTCTCGTCGTATTTTTCCCATGATAAGATTCAGCAGGCTGCAATATCTTTGGTTCCTTTTGATCAAGGTGCCAATGTGATATTTTATGTTTGCTGCATGACATAATCACAGAATCGACGTCACAATACTCCAAATTCTTTCGAGATAAGTTAAGTGGCAATCTGAATTCTAAGGTGATACAGCTGCAAACCCCGTTAAAAGGTGATACAGGCACAGCTGTAAACTCTGGAATTCATATCATTCACCTTTTCTTGCACAGTTTCTTGTCACTCAGTGTCCACTCTGAAATTGCACCAAGCTAAAATTGATAAAAGTACAATAAATAATCCAAGTTGATCGGTGTACTACTCTTTGATCGAAACTTCTCTGATCACCTCTAAAAACGATTAACACTATCCTATGTTCACTTGAAGAAAAGATCATTACACCTAATCCTGCAATTATTCAATTTCCAGTCCCACATGGCACATACTGACATACATCAACATCAAGTCATCCACCATCCTATACATATTACCAAAATTTGCTAAATTGGCTTCAAAATATGGCTACTCAGCTGAATATCAGCTGCCGTTTGCTCGTCGTCGGAGTGTGAAGACGGCGGCTGGGTCGTGGCGGTGGTGATCTCGGACGTCGACGGGAGCATGGTGGCCAGCTCGTCGAACGACTCGTTGTACCCGAACTGCATCTCGCTGCTGCCGAGATCTTCCGGTAACGTCTCCGGCACCGGCGCAGCGCCTTCCAAGATCTGCACCACCTGCCTTATGCTCGGCCGGCGACGCGGGTCAGGGTGCGAGCAGAGCAACCCGAGCTTGAGAACCAGCTCGAGATTGTCCTCGTCGCACTTGCCGATCCGTGGATCCCTCGCGTCTTTGATCTTCCCGGCTTTCCAGTAGTCGAGGACGAGCTCGACGAGCCCCGGCGAGTCGGCATTGGAGCTGAACTCCATGGGCCTCCGTCCGCAGGCCACCTCGAGCAAGAAGGCGCCGAAGGCGAAGACGTCGGTGCTCGTGGTGGCCTTGCCGGTATTGCTCATCTCCGGCGCGAGGTATCCGAGCGTGCCGACGACGCGCGTGGTCCGCGGGTTGCTGTCGTGGTCGTAGAGCCGCGCGAGGCCGAAGTCGCTGAGCTTGGCGTTCATGTCTGCGTCGAGGAGCACGTTACTGGCCTTGATATCCCGGTGCACCACCACCTGCTCCCACCCCTCGTGCAGGTACAGCAGCCCGGCGGCGACTCCCCGGACGATCTTGGCGCGCTGCTCCCAGCTCAGCGCCGGCGGCTGGTTGGCGCCGCCGAACAGGTGCTTGTCGAGGCTCCCGTTCGCCATGTAGTCGTAGACGAGCACCAGCTCGCCCCGCCGCCGGCAGTAGCCGAGGAGCTGCACCAGGTTGCGGTGGCGCAGCCGGCTCATGCTCGCAATCTCCGACACGAACTCCCGCAGCCCCTGACGCGAGTCGTGCGACACCTTCTTGACGGCGACCTCGGCGCCCGACCTCGGCAGCACGCCGCGGTACACGCGGCCGAAGCCGCCGACGCCGATGACGTCGCGGAAGCCCTTGGTCGCCACGTGCAGGTCCTTGTAGCCGATCCTGTGAGGGCCGTACTCTATCTCCCAGTCCTCCTCCTCCTCGGCGAACCGCCGGCGCCACACGACGAGCGCCGCGACGGCAGCCGACGCCAGGAGCAGGACCACGACGGCGAGGAGGATCAGTGTCACGAGCAGAAGCAGGGGCGTCTTTTTATTGGATCTTGACAACGGGAGCGACGGGAGCTTGGAGAGGTCGAGGTCCTGCGCGCGGCCGACGCCGAGGCGGAAGCTCCAGCCAAGAACGTAGTGCGAGCTCGCGGCCGCGCCGTTCGCGGCCGAGAACCCGACGTACGTGTCGTCGGCCACGACCGACGAGAGGTTGACGTTGCATGACACGAGTGGGACAGCCGGCCTGGGCGTACCGGCCGGCGACACCGTCACCTCGAGGCGCTCGCTCTGGCCGTCGTAGTCGATCCACACCTGCAGAGGCGCGCCACCGATCAGGCTGAGGTTGGCTAATCTGCCGGTTCCGACGTCGTGGTACCCCGCCGGGGTCGAGTTCACGGACCGCAGGCTGTTGACGTCTACGCCGACGTGGTTGTCGTTGATGTCCCGGAACTCCTCGTCCTGCGCCGTGTCGAGCTCGACGGCGACGATGTTGCTCCTCTCCCTTCCTATGTTGTCCGAAGTGTTGAACAGCCCCAGGTTCTTGCCTGCCAGGGCGCCCGGGACGGCCACCGACGGCGTGAGCGCGAAGGCCAGGCCGTGGCCGTGCGCGTCCTGGTAGCGCGGCACGATGGCGAGCACGAAGGTGGTGGAGAAGGAGACCGGCGCGCCGGTGGAGGCGTTCTTGAAGCGGACCGGCACGGGGTGGAATCCGCGGCCGAACCTCTCGATCGTGTCGTTGGTGAGACGCAGAAGGCCGGAGGAGGTGACGACCGCCGCGCCGGTGGTCGTCACGCTGTCGCTGGCGAAGCCGGCAAACACGAACTCGTTGGCGGCGGCGGCGGCACCCCAAGCAAGAACGAGAAAGAACGCGACAATCTCGATCAGCCGCCGCCGCAGCCGAAGCATGGCAAGAGCGGCCGGCATGGCACGTATACACGGTAACAGTTAACCCGCGTTGCAAACGACGACGTGAGAAAATGGAGACAAACCTACACAGACACAAGGCCGGTGTGCTTTGCTAGCTTTCGCGATCACAAGGTGTGTGTCTGGGTTCTTGTGCACCGCGCGGGCATGAATAGGGGATTGAGTAGTCGATGGCTCTGCAGACGCTGGTCCGCGAGTTCTTTGGTTAACATTATTTTTAAAGGTGTCCAATGTTTCTATTAATAGAGACCAGATCACAAGAGTTAATTCAACAAACTAGAAAAACTTTGACTATTATGGATAATTATACCGTCATACGGTTTTTGAGTATATTCCTTAATAAAGGGAGAAGCTAGAAGTCGTAAGTTCTTCTATGACCACCCTATAGTCGTAAGTTCTTCTACAACTACCTCATGATCGTAAGCTCTTCTACGATCATTCCCTAGTCGTAAGCAGTTCTACGACTATCCCCTGATCGTAAGTCCTACTACGATCAGTCTGTAGTTGTAAGCTTTACTACGACCGCCACCTGGTCGTAAACTCTTCTACGATCAGTCCCTAATCAATGATGCTTACAGACATGTGGACCTGGTCGATTTGGGAATCTTCTACACCATATCTAAATATATGTGTAGCTAATTACACTGTTATTCTCTAGAATAATGATATGATTTAACTCTTTGTCCTGATGATAACTGCCTGACGATGTGGAAACGTTACTACTCCCACAATTAATCTCTAGTAATGACTCCATCATCTCAAACATTAAGGCGCATTTTGAACTAGAGAAACGACAGCCCACTTCGAGTACTGTATAAAAGGCGTAATCATTAAGAGAAGGAGGGAGAGGGCAATCAGGACCACAAGACATTACCAAATCCAAACCTTCAACTTTCGGGAGAAATGGCCAGAGCCGCTTCCCAGTGGGTCGAATCGGAGATGGATGCGGCCAAAATCAGAGCTTTGGTCGACTCCAAGAAGATCTCGAAGGAGGAATTTGTGAAGTGGATTGAGGCCGCTGGGCAGCATTGGCCGTCGGGGGAGATTAGGCAAATTCCCGTTTTCTAGGCATTTTATGAGTGTGGTCTTCGATTGCCCACTCATCCTTTCCTCACATTGGTACTTGAATACTTCCAGGTGGAGTTAGTGAATCTCGTTCCCAATTCTATCACAATGTTGGGGGTGTTCGTGTACCTGTGTGAGGTCTACCTGGGGATTCCGACTAATCTAGAGTTGTTCCAGTACTATTACGGAATAACTCGACTAAGCGGAATTGCCGATAGCTGCAGTTTGAAGCTCCACGACGGGAAGTCGAAGGAGTATATTAAGATGTTTACCTGGTCGTCGTGGCCGGGGTGGAAGAAGAGGTGGTTCTATTAGGAGATAACCAATGAGGACAGCCTCTCCTTCACCGGGAAGCCGGCCGAGAAGGTTTCTGCTTGGGATTCGGCTCCTAAGGATCTTAGTCGGATTGCCCCCTTCATCCAAGCTATTGTAGACTTGAAGAAAGAGGGGCTTACCGGATGGCATGTGGTGAAGGATTTCATCACACGCCGTATCAGCCCTCTAAAGAAGAGGGCTCATCAGATGTGGAGGTACTCGGGGTCAACGGACTCGACGAGGGACTACTCGGAGGGTAAGTAAACCTCAAGCTTAGCCTTCTTCCTGTTGATTTTGATTTATTCTTTATTGGAAGTTTCCTTATCCCTGTAGACCTCTCACAAGAGGAGATTGATGCTCGGGTCAAGCTTATATGTGAGAAGCCCCCAGCCCATGTGGCGGCGCCTCCAATCTTAGCTGACCTGTCCCCAGTGGATAAGGTGGAGTGCCTAAAGGTAATCGAGAGTTGATTTCATCTTTAGGACTATGTAGTCATAGAAAAACTTATGACTGGGTACTAATCATAGGAAGGCTTACGATCAGGTTATGGTTGTAGAAAAACTTACGGCCAGGGGCTGTCGTAGAAACGCTTACGACATGATGATGGTCGTAGAAGAACTTACGACTATTTTATAATATTCCTCTTTCTGATTTCTGCAAAAAGTAGGCATGGAGAACCGTCAGGACGACGAAGAGATCGAACTGATCGTCGTCGGCGCAGCTGCGGTAGAGCAGCTTGTTTCTCCCCCCGCCAAGAGGCGTCGGCTCGTTCAAGCGCGGACAAGGGAGGCTCAAGCTCAAGTTATTTTGATCCAACTAGACCCTTCGCAAAATTTGCTGCGGATCTGGCTGCTGCAGCAGAGATTGCGGCTAGAGTGGTTGAACCTCTCAAGCGCAAAGCCCCCAAGACTAAGGTACCCTTCTATTATGACAATAAGACTTTCGGAGTTTCTGCTTCCTGTGGCTTTGTCAAGCGACTAGAAAAGGAGAACTGGAAGAGTTTTATGTCTTTTGTGAAGGAAACTGCTGCGCCAGCAGTACCTGTGGTCGAGGTTAACGATATCCTTGAGGTGGTCGAGACAGGTCTTGACCGTCCTGAGAGCCAAGAGGCTCAAGGAGCGATGGTGCTCGATCAAGACCCACGACCAGACGTGGTTGTGGTTGTTCCTCCTCAACTTGAGTCTCGACCAGACGTAGTTGAGAAAAAGTCGAAGAAACATTTCTTAGGGAGGGTCTTTTCTAAACTCAAGATCAAGTCTGGCACTACGAGGTATGTAAAAGAGACAAAAGTGTAAGAACAACTTTTACCTTTTGCTTTTTACTACCTAATTGTGCTTTCCTTTTTATGGTTTCAGCCCGGCACCTGTCACCCTCGAGGACGTTCCTGTCAAGGAACCCACTGCTGTTTCCCCGGCAGGCGAAGGAACAACAGTGGCGGTGGTCAAAGGGTCGTCCACCGTTCGAATGGTGGAGGGTACCATTAGTGCCGAAGTGGCTATGACCACCAGGGTGGTCGTAGGGCCAGAAGTGGCTACGACCACAGGAGTGGTCGTAGAGACCGAGGCAAAGACAATGCATGATACCACGGAGGCATCAGGCCATCGCCCCGGGAAGGAAGTCGTTGCAGACGTTCCCCTAGGTCCTCAAGGAGGAGCTGGCGTTACCGAATCAGAGGAGGAGGAATATGCTAACTTCACTTTTGAGTTCTTCGGGCCGTCTTCCAATATGGGATCTTTTGCTCTCAGACCTCGTGCTCGTGTCCCTCACCCCAAAATATTCCCGATGGAGGGGATGTTTTCGATGACGCGTGTCTTGAAGAGGTGTGGTGGGATCGAGTGCGAGAGATTGATGAACTGAGGAATCTCACGAGGGTAGTGTCTTTGTTTGCACGACAGGCAATGAATGTAAGTACCTGTCGTTCGGTATTTGCACTCATATCTTTTCTCGCTTCCAACTGTCTTTCTCTATGCAAAGAGCGTTGGAGCAAATTGTTACTGTTGTTGAATACAACAGCAACTTGTCCAATTGCGATAGGAAAGCGGAACTCGCGAAAGCGCATGAGAAGTGGTAAGTAACTGTTTTTTGTAGTCTTTTATGTTTCGACCTCTTACACAGCACTTGCGGGGTTTGTCGTAGAATATCTTATGACTAAGTACTGGTCGTAGAAGAGCTTATGACCAGTGTATTATCGTAGAAAGACTTACGACTAGATCTTGGTCATAGAAGAACTTACGACCGCTCGTTTGGTGCTGACGTCTACTCTTTCCCTTTGCAGGTTTAAGAGTGACGAGAAGACCTTAGCTAATTCTCTCGACTATGAGAAAGCCGAGACGAAAAAGCTAAAGGAGGAGATTGAAGACCTCTAGAAGAAGCTTCAGGAGGCAAATTCTGCAAACCAAAAGTTGCAGGAATGACTAAGCAGTAAGTGCTGAACTTAAGACCGCCTTCGACCTTCTTTTCTTTCTCTGAATCTTATTTCTTTTCAGAGAAAGACCAAGAGGTCCAGACGTGGGAGCAGCGCTACCTCAAGGGCACTGCCGCTCACGTCAAAGAAGTCAAGAAGTTAGATTCTCAACTAGTTGGTAAGCAAATTTTTACCTGCGATTGTCTGTGTTTTCCTCTCGAGGTCATTTTATCTGACTGGTCTCATTCTTTCAGAACAAGTAGTACAAATAAAATAACTCCACGAGGTTTCGACTCGCAATCAGGAGGAAATGAAGGCTTTGAAGATTAATCTTGAAGACAATGTTTCACTTCTGAACAATGTACTCGGTGGGCTTCATGCTGAGGGGATTACTCCTTGCGATGACACACTGTCTGCCCACTCAAGTTAATAATTTTATCCTAGCCCCCGACTATTTGCTTGGTTTATTTAGATAAACCGAGTAAATAGTGTTTAAATGAGTTTTCTTAAAAAGAGAGGTTTAGCTAACTTGTAGTTTTTCGATCACGATTATCTTGCACTGGTCGAAAGAGTAGGAACGAGTCAACACTAGAAAGTTCCTTCTAGTGGGCAGGACCACGTGCAAAGAGGAAAGACTTCGACTAGGTGATGTTACCATCTTCGACCAGAATAATCAAATCAAGAATGATCAACTTGGGTTAGATAAACGTCTGGAGTTCCTTAAAAAATTTGTTCTACTTATTTCAATGCGCTTAGTAGGTTCGCTTTGGTAGCGAGAGTTAGAAACAGGACGACGCTAGGAAGTTTTTTCTAGTGGGCAGGACCACGTGCAGAGAGGAAAGTCTTCGACTAGGTGTTGCAACTTCCTCCGACCAGTTAAAACAAACCGAGTTTACTGAAAGTAGTCGAGCAAATTTAAAAAATATACTCGGCTTAATTTATTTTTCAAAAAGATGAATGAAGAAATAAACTAAGGTACTAAGAGTCGGCTTGATATTATTTCGACCATGTTTTGAACCCAAACTCTTTGTGTTGGTAGCAAAAAGGGATGAACGGATCGACACTAGGAAGTTCCTTCTAGTAGGCGTGACCACGTGTAGAGAGGAGAGGTTTCGACTAGGTGATGTTACCATCCTTTTGACCAGTGTAAAGATGAACTGCGTACTGGTCATATGATGTCTTACGACCAGTATATTGTTGTGGAAACGCTCACGACTAGGAACTGGTTGAAGGCAGACCTTCGACCAGGGTATGGTAGAAAGAATTGTCAAAACACTACTCAAAGTAAGACAATAAAGATAGAAAGAACCTGATGCTTTATTGAATGGTTGGTCATTTACACGTAGAATTTGCATAACTGGTCGATATTCCAAGAATTAGAGAGAACTCGGCCGTCTTCCATTGCCAATATACGAACTCGACGATAACTTCGACCATCGTAAGGACCTTCCCACTTGGGGGAAAGTTTGTTCCGATTAGACTGGGATTGAATTTTCCCCAATACCAAGTCACCTACAGCAAGGCTGTGAGGCTAGACCTTATGATTGTAGTATTTGCGCAGGGCTTGCTGGTAGACTGCTGAACGAATTAAGGCATGATTTCTCCTCTCTTCGAGCAGGTTAATGTCATCCGCTCGAAATTGTTCTTGGGTTGAGTCATTGAAACTCTCGACCCTTGTTGACCTGATCTTTAGTTCTGGCAGAAGTATGGCTTTGGCACCAAAAACTAGGAAAAAAAGGTGTTTCGCCTATTGTCCGACTAGCGGTCGTGCGAACTGCCCATAATACTGAGGGTAATTCTTGTACCCAAGCCCCCGAGCGCTTAACAAGCTGGTAGAAGACTCGAGTTTTGATTCCCTGTATTATTTGGCCATTCACTCGTTTGACTGCCCCATTGCTTTGGGGACGGCCATGAGGCGTAATGAGCTTGGTACCCAACTCGTCGCAAAATTCCCAAATTTTGCGCCGAAAATTGTTTACCATTATCCGTGATTATTCGACTTAGGACTCCAAATCGAGTAATCACGCTTCTCATCATGAACCGCTTTATGGCTTCCGTTGTTATCCCAACACAGTTCGCTTCGATCCATTTTGTGAATGTATCAATAGCCACAAAAAGGAACTCGAAGCCCCCTGGAGCCCTTGGGAACGGTCCTAGGATATCGAGACCCCAGGTCGCAAAAGGCCAAGATAGAGGAATTGTTTGTAATGTCTGAGCCGGTTGGTGTATTTGCCTGCTGTGAAACTGGCATTGTACTCATTTCTTAACCAACTCTTTGGCATTGTAGAGGGCTGTTGGCTAGTAAAATCCTTGTGAAAGGCTTTTCCGACCAACGTTTTGTAGGAAGCATGAGTTCCACAGATGCCCCCGTGAATGTCGTGAAGGAGGTTTAGTCCTTCTCTCTGCGGTATGCATCGCATGGGTACCCCTTGAGTACCTCATTTATAGAGGACTCCTTCGACCAAAGTATACATTTTGGCCTTTCGGGATAAACGATCTGCTTCGAGATCGTCATCGGGTATGAAACCCGTCTAAAGATACTTGTAGATGGGATCCATCCAAGTATCCTCGTATTCTAGAGAGGCTGTTTCAATAGGAGATATCTTTGGTGTGTCCACTAGAGATGGCTTCTGGAGTTGCTCCAAGAAGACTCCCTTTGGTACTTGTGATTGGGAAGAAGCTATCCGAGCAAGCTGGTCCGCGAGAAAATTAACCTTTCGAGGGATGAATTATACCTCGAAACTGGAAAATTGATTTTCAAGCTTTCAAAACTTTGATAAGTACCGAGACATGATTGGGTTAGAGCACTGGTACTCTTTGCTGTCCGGATTCATGACTAGTTGAGAGTCTCCTCTCACGAGTAGTCGCTTAATCACGAAGCGCCAGAGCTCAGATGCTTGCTAGTAAACTTTGATTCTCGCCACGTTGTTAGTGGCCTGAAAGTTTAACTATGTCATACTTTAAGGTCTCTTCGTTAGGAGATTCCAGGACCACCCCAGCCCCCGAGCCACTTAAAGTAAGTGTCCCATCAAAGTACATCGTCCACTGGTCGTGGGTATCGTACTGGGGATCCTGAACAGGTTCAGGATTTATCCATTCGGCGACAAAGTCTACCAAGATCTGAGATTTAATGATCGTTCGGGACACGAAATGGAGGTCGAACTCCCCAAGTTCTGTTGGGGTACGGGTAGGCTACGATAGCTACAAATCAAAAATTTCTACCATGCAAACCAGGAAGCCAAGCAAGTAGATGATCACAGATCGTTACCACCAGACGCGCAGAGCAGCGAAAGAAGGGTTGGAGTAGTCTAGTCCAATGTAGAGCGCGTCGATGTAGTGGTCGTAGTCGATTGTCCAACATCCTCGCGATTCGATCGTCTCCTCCAGCAACTTCTGCAGTTCCTTGTGAAGATCGTGGATCGTCCTCAAGCGCAACAGTCGCAGTAGCGCCTCTATGGTATCCACACGTCCAGGGAAGGAACAACCATGAGCAGGTGTGCTAGCACAAAATTGCACGGTAGAGCTCTCAGGAAGATGGCGGCTAGGCTTTCGGTGGTGTAAAACTTACGTTCCAAATAGCCTCATGCATCACCTTATATAGTGCTGGTGACGGATCCTATCCGAACACGTTTGACGAATCGTATTCATACTGGTTTGTTCCAACCCATTAAGTGTGTGACCAGAGGTTCATGAGTAATCGCCAGACTCAAAACCCTTTCCAATCACGAGTCGAGCGGCTCCTAGCGTAACATAGCGATTCCCTAATACACACAAATTATATCGGACGAACCTTAATGCAATATGATCTACGACTGTGTCCTCATCACTTACGACCTGTGTCCTATCTCTATATGCACTCAGTTAAGATTTGGTCACGACACTCACAGAACTCCTTACGACCGTGTTACGACCACTCAGGATTACGCTCGACTAGTCTACGACCACTCAGATCTCCATACGACCATCCAGAATCGCTCGAACTAAGCGACCTACTCATGTATACTCTCTTTGCCTCACGATGTTTGGTTGAACTCCAGGTGAGATGTTGTGTCATCCATGGACTGTTCAATACTTTCTCGATCAGGTGTCGGATAACTTCACGTGGTCGAACACTTCGACAACTAGTGGCATGGCCATGCACTTTATTTATCTGATCACAACGAGGGGCCTAGAGATATCTCTCCTGTTATGTTAGGAGGGGCAAATCCCATATCCGACCAGTCATATTCCTCTGCATGTTTCATAGCATACCCGAAAGTTACCTTTATAACTACCCAGTTACGGTGTAGCGTTTGGCAACCCCTAAGAGTGCTATTAGACATATAGGAAACCATGCAGATCTCAGGTCTAAGGTTTATACATCATCATTGCTTGAGACCAACTAACGACGCATAGAATCATAACAATCTCAATAGTGTCTCAAGGTGGGTCTAATCCAACATCATGTTCTCTAACATGTGTCCATATTATTGGTTTGATATCTCCATATCCATGACCCGTGAAACATAATCATCAACCAATATATATGCTAGTCTATTCATATGTGTCCTCATATGTTTCCGACTAGGGATCGTATAAGAATAATTATCGCAGAAATATAGAGTTTCACAATCAAGTCACATACTTGATAATTAATATTAACAATATTATTCTAGGAACAAGATAACATATTATCCAATATTATGAACATAATGAAATATAATCATCTCTATGATTGCCTCTAGGGTATATTTCCAACAAGTTCTACTGACCATTTAGACATGCGTCCCGCTGCTTCCCTATTCTGGAGGATCACTACTAAGGGAAACTCAGATGGCACAATTATCTTGTGCACCTGAAAATAATGCCGTAGTTTCCTCGAAGACATGAGGAGGGCATAGAGAAGCTTTTGGACCTGAGGGTAACGCTCCTTAGGTCCATGCAAAACTTCACTTACATAGTACACTGGTCGGTGAACGTTTTCACGTTCTACGACTAGTACTACGCTCACTGTCTGTGACGTGGCAGCTAGATAAATTAAGAGTGTCTCTTCCGTTTCAGGAAACCGAACAGAGCACTCGTAAGATATCTCTTGACATCCTCGGCGCGCGCTTGCCTCTTCCCACCACTCGAAACCCTCGTGCTTCCTTATAAGTTTGAAGAAAGGTAGTCCTTTTTCTCCCAGACGTGCTATGAAACGACTTAAAGCCGCCATACACCCTGTGAGCTTTTGGACTTCTTTCTTTGTGGTTGGAGGGCGCATTTGAACAATGGCTTTTATATTTTTGGGATTTGCTTCGATCCCTCGTACAGTGACCTGGAATCCAAGCAATTTTCCCAAAGAGACTCCAAACACACACTTCTCAGGATTGAGTTTCAAGTGGTGTTTTCTGAGGTTGTCGAATGTCTCCTGCAAGTCTGAAATATGATCAAGCCGTTTGATGCTTTTTACGACTAGATCGTCAACATAGGATTCTAAATTTCGGCCTAGCTGAGGTGAAAAAGTCGATTGCATCAAACGTTGAAAAGAAGCGCTAGTATTTTTTTAGACCAAATGGCATTTTGACATAGCAAAATATACCAAATAGAGTAATAAATGTGGTCTTCTCTTCATCTTCTAGACGCATATTAATCTGATGATAGCTAAAATATGCATCTAGAAAACTTAATGTTTCGCAACCAACAGTAGAGTCAACCAACTGATCGATACGAGGTAAAGGGAAATCATCTTTTGGACAAGATTTATTAAGATCAGTGAAGTCTACGCACATTCGTCACTTGCTGTTAGACTTCCTAACCATTATAGGGTTGGCCAACCACTCTAGGTGGTCGACTTCTCTTTTAAAGCCTGCCTTAAGTAGCTCATCCAATTCTGACCTTATAGCATCTCGTCGATCAGGGGCAAATCTCTGTAATTTTTGTTTTACGGGTACTTTGTTAGGCCGTAGAGCTAGCCTATGCTCGATCACTTCCCTGGGGACTCCGGGCATGTCGGATGCTTGCCACGTGAAGACATCTGCGTTTGCTCGGAGGAAAGTGATGAGGACGTCTTCCTACTTGGGGTCGGAAGTATCCCTGATGCGAATAGTCTTCAAGGGCTCCTCTTGATCCAAGGGAACCTCTTTGACTTGGTCGTTCGGCTTGGACGCAACTTTAGGCTTCGAATGCTTGGTCGAAGGCTGCCATTTTTCTTCCCGAGCTAGTATCTAACCCACCATCTCGAGGGATCGATGGTCACACGTATGCGCCATCTTCTTATCACAATGAATTGTGATTACTCCTCTGGGACCTGGCATCTTAAGACATTGATACCCATAATGAGTTGCCATTAAGAATTTAGCCAAAGCTGGCCGTCCGAGTATGGCGTTATATGCCGTATCGAAATCGACCACATCAAAGGAGATCTTCTCTATCCTGAAATTACTTGGTGAACCAAATGTTAAAGGAAGAGAAACTTGACCAATGGGTTTGGCCGAAGACCCCGGTATAATACCATGAAATGAATATCTTACCGGTCTTACCTTGGTCCTGGGAACTTGCATTTCTTCCAGGGTGTTCGTAAACAAAATGTTCAACGAACCACCACCATCAATCAATCAACACTCGATTAACTCGACAGTTGTTGATGGTGGGTTTGACCATGATCGAAAATCGACATGGTCAAGTCGAAGGGATCGGGCAGTCAATCTTCTCGAAAGAGATAGTGACTTTCGACCACTTCGGCAACTTATTGACAAGAGGAGGGTCAATGGAGTTTACCTCCCGTTCGACTGTCTTAAGCTGCCGTTTTGACTCGTATGCTGATGATCCTCCAAAGATGTGCTCAATGGTGTGCTCGGGATCTTGAAACGACATGTCCTCATTGTCGTCCGACTGTGTACGACCACTAGCTTGTCCTACCTCCTCAAGAGTAGGAAGTGGTCCTTTGCCGTTGTAGTAGTCCTCGAGCTTTCGTTGGAAAACACGGCAATTGTGAAGGTTATGTCCTTCCTTTTTATGGAAAGGACACCACCTAGGCTTATCGGTCTTCCGTTCGGGGCGCTTACCTTTGCCTCAGTCGGGGTGTTGTTTGGCAGTTTGTGGCTCTTTATCGCTTACGGCCAGATCCTCCTTAGAAGCATTGGCTTGAGGCTTTTGGCCCTTTGCCTTGTTATTGGATTTCTTGGCCTTCTTGTCCTTCTTCTTGCCACCTTCACCAGTCTCCTAAGGGTGCTGGTCATCTCGATCGAAGATTTTGGTCCACTCGACTACTTCATCAGCAGTAGCGTACCGATTAGCCATCTCGAAGAGCTCGGCGACAGTAGCAAGAGGGTTCAAAGCGATGTTCTCCGTGATCCTTCTGCTGCGGACTCCCTGCTTGAAGGCTCTGATAACAGATGAGTCAGAAACCTCAGGAATCGAATTGCGAACCTGACTGAAATGCCTGATGAATTAGCGTAGTGTTTCATGGTCATTTTGTCGCATCCTGTGTAGGCCATCCTCCTTTCCGGGGCAATGTTAGGTGCCCTGGAAATTGGCCAGCAATAGATCGTAGAGATGTCGCCACGAGTAGATTGACTTGACTAGTTAGTTTAACAACCACGATCGAGCAGACCCTTCGAGCACAGTCGGAAGGTAATTCGCCATAACGCACTCTCCTCCTGCTGCTCGGACAACGGTCGTATAGATCTGAAGGAATTCGATGGGATTTTGAGACCCATCAAATTTCTCCATGTTCCCTGGTCTAAACCGCGGCGGCCAGTGAACTGCTCGGAGGTCAGGCGAGAATGCCTGACATCCGGTAATTACGTCGTAACGCCTCCTTTGTAGAAAAGAGGGGTTGACATCGCCAGGTGATCGTACTCGACGATACCCAAGAATGTGATTCGACTTATAGTAAGTTTCGATCCTCTGAGGGTAATACTCCTCGCATCATCTGTTATTGCGGCACCTCTCGGTCGGAGTGGTGAATGATCACCTCTGCTAGGAGCTTTATGATCGTTAGGCGTTCGAGGAACTCTTTTCCGGTTTGGGGAACGATGCAACTTGCGGTGATCCCCATGCGGTAAGTTATTCGAACAACTGGAAGCTGATGGAGTCGTACTGCCACGACTTCCAGCATGATGTTGGTGGGGTCATTCGAGCTTGCTCATCGTGCTCCGCAGCCTTCGTGCGATCTCTTCAGCAAAGAGGTCGTAGTTAGGTGCTCGGGCAAGTTCTCGAGATGGGTTCTCGAGCAGATCGTTGATATGCTGAAGTTCTTGAGCTTCTTCCGACTGGTATTGAGTGCGCCCAGGCAATTTTCTCTGAACCACAACTCGTTTCCATCGGATTGTTTTAGAATCATCCATACCTGATCCTTGAGCTTGCCTTAGTGAAGTGCGATGATTTCGAGAATTTTTTGCACGCTCATCAGAGTATTGACTTTGTTCATTGCCGGAGGTGTACTTGTCATCGCCACGAGCGGTTGTAGAGTGTGATCTTCAGGGAACGTCCTCAGCCCTGTCTCTAGGAGAGTTATTGCTACCTGAGGGCAGGATGAAGACCTCCATTGATGATCTCTACTTGCGCTAGAGGCCTCCTCGCTTGAGGAGTCGTCGAATGACACCATCTGGTGACTTGGAGCAAACCCCTCCAGGAAGGAGAATTCTGGGTTATAGCCGTCTCTGTCCGCAAGTGAGCCCTGCGTTGGGATGGTCGAACTCGCAGGAAGAGCATGTTTGAATGCATCCTTGGCTAGGCTAACCGGAGGGAGAGAACCACCAAGTGCTGATGAAGATCCGGAATTATGACTTCCAGGAGTTGTCGCGCCAGGTCGGACTGTCTCAGGTGGACTTGAACATTTGGATAGGGAACCCTCGCTATGCCCTGAGTCTACCTTGGGACAGCCCTCGTTGTGGTCAGATTAACCCTTGCCCTTTGAGGAAGCTGGTTCCCCATCTGGACGTATCGTTGTGGGGGATAAGGATCCCTCCTCAATTCTATCGGTGGTAAAGTCTCCTGGAGAAAGATCTCCGGGGGCGACATCACTATCGAATGATGCATTACTCGGCTCGTAGTCGAAACCAGCATCTATGTCGATATCTGCGTAATCGGCCAAGTTGAACCAGTTCTCCTCATTCCACTCTACTGCCATGAGAGTATGAGAATTGGAAAGGCGAAGGAAAGCTGATGACTCGAAGATCCCCACGGTCGCCGCCAATTGCCGGTGTTTTAGGACCGAACTTACATAAATATTTTTTGATTCGGGGGTTCCTCTAGGCTCAAAATCACACAGAGATGGAGGCACAGAGATTTTTATACAGGTTCGGGCCTTCTTCTGGGAGAATAAGAACCCTACTCATGTATGTATGTATTGAGTATGTTGGATTACAAGATGAAGCCGAAGACTAGAGTATTGTGCTCCTAATGATCTTCGGATCGCCCAGATTGTCCTGATGATTCTGCCTTTTATACAGTCCTTAAGGTGTACCGTCGTGCCTCCAGTGTAAAGACTGCCTTAATGTCCCAGATTATTGAGCCGTTACTAGAGGTTATTATGGGAGTAGTAACGTTCCCATGCTGCCGGGCAGTTATCACCATAACAAAGGAGTTAAAATCGTGCCATTATTCCAGAGAATAACCGCGTAATTTACTGCTCATATTTTGAATATGGTGCAGAAGATGACTTGATCGACTAGGCCCACATGTCTGTAAGCCCTGTCGATTAGGGACATGTCGTAGAAGAGCTTACGACCAGGTGGTGGTCGTAGAAGATCTTACGACTACAGACTGATCGTAGAAGAACTTACGATCATGGGATAGTCGTAGAAGGACTTACGACTATGGGGTAGTCGTAAGAGGACTTACGACTACTAGGTGGTCGTAGAAGAACTTACGACCTCCAGCTTCTCCCATATGACTATTAAGGGGTATACTCAAGAGTTATATGACGTCATTATTATAAATAATATGAATTATAGATATATAATAAAATGAGGATTGTTATATCCTCGTCAAACCTGAACCTGTATAAAAATTCCTGTCTCTCTACATGATTTGAGTCTTGGAGACCCCTGAATCAAACAATCATTACGTAAGATCGGTTTTAAAACACCGACAGTTAGCGTCGACCGTAGGGAGATTCTAGTCATCAGGTTTCCTTTGTTTTTTTCCAACTCTAATGATTCCATGGCAGGAGAGTGGAACGATGAGAATTGGTTTGACTTAGCCGATTACGTAGATATCGACATGGATGCCGGTTTTGACTATTGTAACGTCCTGTTTGTCCTGAGTTTTTGAAAAAATTTCAAAACAAAAAGAACCATTCAGTTTTGCTGAAGTTTCAAAGCTTAACCTGAGTTTTTCAGAAATTGAGATGTTTAAAATGATTAAGCTAAATTTCAACTAATCCAAAGTTGGTTCCTTTTGCGTTTGCTTGGCCTCTGGTGTTGCTCTCCTTCTTCTTGTCTGCTCGGACCTTCCCTTTTCCTTTGGAATTCCTCTCTGTCCAGATCTCCTATTTCGTTTTGCGCTGCCCGCGCCCTCCTCTCTTTTGTACCGCCCGATTTGTATCGGTCGGCTCCGCTTAGCAGCGCCTCTCCTTGCCCTCTGGCTCTCCTCCCTTGGATCTCCTTGTGGTCTTTTGGAAAGACCACCTCTTCTGGTCTTTTGCGAAGACCACCCCTTTTGGTCGAGACCACATCTTGTGGTCACGACCTCCCCTTTTTGCTCAGACCACTCTATTGGTCACCCTTGGGGGTCGTTTGTAAAGACCATCCTCCTGGTCCAGATCACCCTTTGGATCAGGACCTCCTTTAAACTCTCCTTTGTGGTTTAGACCCCCTTATGAGGTTTAGACCTTTTTCTTGTTTGGTTTCTCTAGTTTGGACATGCCTTTATGTCCAGACCTCCCTTTGGTTTTGACCTCTCTTTCGGTCACAACCACCCCCCGAGATGTCCTAAGCTCGGGTTAGTGTTTCAAATGTCTTTGATCTCTGAAATCCAAATTTTGGGTTGAATTCCTCTCTTCTGGATCTCTCTTGTTTAACCCTCTTTCCTCCCTGTGTTCATTTGAACCTCCTCGGGTTCATTTGGATCCCCTTGTGTCTATTTGAACCTCCTCTGTGTTTAATTGGACCTCCCTGTGTTCAATTGGATCTACTTGTGTCCATTTGAACCCCTTCGGGTTCACATGTGTCTCATTGTGTGCATTTGGACCTCCCTGCATTCATTTGAAATTTTTCGTGTTCAATTGGACCTCCTTTTGGTCCAAAGTTCCCTTTGAAAACTTCCTTTCGTTTGGACCTCCCTTTGGTTCAAAACTCTCCTCTGTTTGGACCTCCATCGGGTTCAAACATCCCTTGAAAGCTTCCTTCCTTGCTGGACCGTCCGATTTTCATCAGACTGTCCGTAGCGATTGGGCCGTTCGGACCATCCGAACTTCCCACTCGTTCTGGACCCTTCGATCTAGATCGGACAGCTCTCACTCCTCCGCGCCTTCCCCTCGCTATCACTCCCCTCCTTTGACTTCATCTCAAACCGTCAGAACCTCCTCTGGGCCATCTTAACCGTCAAGTCCTCCTTTGATCTCATCTTGACCGTTGAGACCTCTTTTGATCTCATCTTGACCGTTGAGACCTCCTTTGATCTCATCTTGACCGTCAGGACCTCCCCTTGAGTTGATCTAACCGTCAGGACCTCCCTTTTGTTGGATCTTGACCGTCAGAACCTCCCCTTGTTAGATCTTGACCGTCAGAACCTCCCCTTGTTAGATCTTGACCGTCAGGACCCCCCTTGATTCATCTGAACCGTTCAGGACCTCCCTTGAGATTCATCTTAACCGTCAAGACCTTCTCATTGGTTCAGACCTCCTCATCCTCCTTGGGACCTCACCGTTTGTCATCCTTTTCTCTCTCTTCGCGTGAGCGCACCCAGTTCGAGCCATCCGATTGAGATCGGACGACCATGCTTTGCTGCGCGTTTTCCCCTTGCCCGTAGGACCTCTTTGTCCTCCATAGGACCTCCCCGTGGTCTTTTTCAAAGACCACCCTCCTGGTCAAGACCACTCCCTTGTGGCCCAACCCCTCCTTGTGGTCTTTTTGCAAAGACCACCTTGCTGGTCTTTTTACAAAGACCACCCTTTTGGGTCACGACCTCCCTCGAGGTTGAGAACTCCCCTTTTGGGTCACGACCTCCCTGAGGCCATGACCTCTCCCTCGGTCTTTTTGCAAGAACCACCCCTTGTGGTCTCTCTGCAAAAACCACCATTTGGTCAAGACTTCCCTGTGGGTTTAGACCTCTTTGTTGGTTTAGACTTTCCCTTTTGGGTTTAGACCTCTTTGCTGGTTTAGACCTTTCCCTGTAGGTTTAGACCTCTTTGTTGCTTTAAACCTCCCCCTCTGGGGTTAGACCTCCTTATTAGTTTAGACCTCCCTGTTGGTTTAGACCACCCTCGTGGCCTTTTTGCAAAGACCACCCTCGTGACCAGGACCTTCCTTGCTAGTCATGACCTCCCTTTTAATCGGGACCTCCTCCTGGTTCTGACCAGTCCCACCAGTCAGCCTTGTCAGTACCTTGCTCACCTTTTTCCTACCTTTTATCGCATCATTGCTGTCTCTACGTCTGTGTGCATTAAATGCTGCTGCCACCACCTTTGACCATTCTGTTACCTCCCTTACCTGCTCTGGTACTTTTTCGTACCTATTAGCAGTGTACCTTTGCCAAGTTACCTTGAATCTGGTTGCTCCATTTTGGTGGTGTTCTTTTTCTACTTCCTCTATAAGTAGAGCACCCGGGGCACCCATTTCCTCTTTGTTCTTCACTCACCCTCTCTCCTTTGATCTCTCTCGGTTCTGGTGAGCTCCTAGTGCTCCTCTGGTTCGGACCTCCTGGGGTTTGGACCTCCCTTTTGCTTGGATCTCCCTCTTAGTGGACCTCTTTTTCCTTTGGATCTAGTTAAGTTCTTTTCGATTTCTATTTGGAGTTGCTTTATTCATTTACTTTCTTTGCGAACGTGTAGATTCCGGTTTCGCTGAGGAGTTCGTGGATCCAGCTACCTCAACTGAAGCTCATCAATTCGCCACCGAAGGCAAGTCGTGGACTTTTGATCATCTTGAACCCATTTTTACAAAAGTATTTTGATTTGATATAAACTGCACTACTAGTTGTATAAAAATGGTTTTGGACCTAGTTAATTACCTACTTGTCTTTATGCCTCCTTGATTACTTTGCAATCAACATGTTGACATGTTCCCCTTTTAAAAGCCGTAGCATGGGTATCGTGTTTGCTTAGCCATGCTTTAGTAGACGTCGTTCTCACCATGAATCATCAATGCTAGTTTACCCCCAACGCACTGGTTTGTGGCTTGTGTAGTAGCGGCCAGTGTTGTTGATCAAAATTAAGTGTGGCCCTGTGTGAGGCCACGACATTTGTTGTCGCTTTAACTAAAATTTGTGTGCCAGGAATGGGGTGGTGCTCTGGCCAGGTTGAACCCAACAATGATCAATTTGCCTAATGAGCTATGGAACCGTGGCAATGCCACTGCTAATAAAAGATGTGTGCCCAGGACTGGGGTGGTCCTTGGGCTGGTTGAACACAAAACTATTTTATGCTCGGGCGAGTAGGCAGGAAATTTGAGTAGTAGGTGCTTTATGCACACTGGGTTGTGGTCAGAATCGCCTGAGCAGCCAACTAAGGACTTAACCTTGTGAGCCATTGATCTGGGCCATGCCGTGCAACCACATGTCCAGGATGGGGTGAACCTGGCCAACTAATTAGTAATGTGGTGGATTGGTTCTGTTTTTGTGGTGCGTGCTGATTCGCAATGGCGCAAGAAGGGGCCACTGGGTGCTATACGCACACAAGTATGGCAAAACCTTAGCGAGCAGAACTGATCCAGAACAGAGCTTTGTAAAGACCTTGTCATGAGCTCTAGACTGCTTACCAAAGGAAGTGAGCAGGGGCATCGACGGGTGCCCAACCAACTAGAGGATTTCGTGTCTTGTGGGTAAAGTACACAACCTCTGCAGAGTGTAAATCTATTCGAATAGTCGCGTCCTCGGTTATGGACACGCCCGGAGATTTCGAACGAGGGGTAGACTTTTCAAAAAGAGGTCTTGTGAGCCCTAGAGTGGTCCAGGGAGCTCCAAAGTGGGTGCTCTGGAGTGGTCGTGGAGCTCTAGGGTGGTCTTGTGGAGCTCTGGAGTGGGCACTCTAGAGAGGTCTTGGTTGGTACCGTGGGAGAGGTTCTGGTCGTGGGTGCGACCAGGTCCTCAGGAGTGGTCTTGGGAGCGAGCTGGTGCTCATGACCTCCTTTAAAAAACAAATGTACTTATGTATTATCTTTCAACTTATGCCTTGCAATCTATTAAGTGTATTTCCAATAAATATTGATTTCTGCAAACTAACCTTTCAGCTCTCAATTGTCAAGCCGTGCATAAATATTAATTGCATACATTTTTCCCACGACTTGCTGAGTACATTCAAAGTACTCATTGCTTGTGCCCTCTGTTTTAATCAGCAGAGGAAGGAGATCCAGGAAGTCTTGTGCTCTTTGAAGGGGAGCTCTTTTGAAGACCTTGCGCATAGGAGACGTCCTCCACTCGATAGCTTGTGGGCTTGTCATTTGGCTCTTGTTGTGTTTTATTTTCGCTGCAGGTTTTCCCTTTGTTGTTAGCCCTGCGTGGCATCTCTGTAAACAAGCTTGACCATAAGATCTTTTGTTAATAATATTAATTTGTCTGCTTCATCTTTAAGTTTGTTGTATGGTTGTGATGTCACCAATGTAAGTCTGTGCGAGCTAGCTTACTGATCCAGGGACTAGCTCAGTGCACAAGGACTAGGACCTTCGGGTGGTCTCGGAGGACTTCTAGGTGGATCGTCGAGTCCTCCTGGGAGGTCCTGAAGACCTCCAGGTGGTCCTGGGAGACCTCCCCGAGTGGTCTTGGAGGACCTCCCGGACCTCCATGTAGTCCTATTGGACCTCTTGGGTGGTCCTAGGAGATCTCTCCAGGAGCTCCCAAGGCAGGTCCTTATAACTATGAGCTGAGTATTGTACCATCCGATGGTGATGTCGTCTCCGGAGATCATTCTCTAGGAGACCATATCACCGATGGAGTTGAGGAGGGATCCTTATCTCCCATAACGATACGTCCGAACAAGAGACCAGTTTCCTCAGAGGGCAAGGTCAATCCGACCACAATCAGGACTACACCAAGGCAGACCCAGAACATGACGAGGGTTCCCCTTCCAAATGTTCAAGTCCGTCTAGGGCAGTCCGACTTGGCAAGGCAAGTCCTGGAGGCAATCATTCCAGAGCTTCATCAGCACCTTGTGATCATCTCTCTCCGGTTAGCCCCACAAAGGATGGGGTGAGCACGCTTTTCCCGCGAGTTCGACCATACCATCATAGGGCTCACTTGTGGACGGAGACGGTTATAACCCGAAATTTCCCTTCCTAGAGGGGTTCGCTCTAAGTCGCCAGACGGTGTCTTTCGACTACTCCTCAAGTGAGGAGGCCTCAAGTGCAAGTGAATGTCATCAATGGGAGGTCTTCGTCCTTCCCTCAAGTGACGATCATTCTCCTAGAGACAGGAGTGAGGACACTCCCCGATGATCACACACTGCGACCCCTTATGGCAATGGCAAGGACACCTCCGGTGATGAATAGGGTCAACACTCTAATGAGTGTGTGGGAAATCCTCGAGATAATCGCACTTCATTGAGGCAAACTCAAGGATAAGATATAGACGATCCTGAGACAACTCGACAGAAAAGAACTATAGCTCAGAGAAATCTGCTTGGGCGCGTTCATCATCAGTCGGAGGAAGCTCGGGAACTCCAACACATCAACAATCTGCTCGAGAACCCAACTCGAGAGCTTACACGAGCGCCCGGCTATGACCTCTTTGCTGAAGAGATCGCACGAAGGCTTTGAAGCACGATGATCAGACTCGAGCACCCTCGCAGACATCAGTCTGGAAGTCGTAGTAATACGACTCCCTCAGCATCCAATTGTTCGAACAACTCACCGTATAGAGATAGGTGCGACAATGGGTTACATCGTTCCAATAACCTTAACTTTACCCGGAGGAGTGTTCTTTGAACGTCTGATGATCAACAAGCTCCGAGGAGAGGTGATCATTCACCACTTCGACTTAGAGGTCCACGACAAAAGACAAAATACGAGGAGTATTACCCTCATAGAGCCGAGACTTATCATAAGTCAGGTTCACCCACTACCAGGTATCATCGTGTAGGATCACCTGATGACGTCAACCCTTCTTTCCTACAAAGGAGGCGTTACGATGTGATTACCGGATGTAGGGTATTCTTACCTGACCTTCGAGCAATTCGCTGGCCACCGCAGTTTCGACCAACGAACATGGAGAAGTTCGATGGTCTCAGAATCCCATCGAGTTCCTCCAAATCTACACTAACGCTGCTTGAGCAGCAGGAGGAGGAGAGCGCGTCATGACGAATTACCTTCCGACTGTGCTCTAAGGGTCTGCTCGATCGTTGTTGCTAAACCAACCGCTCGAGTCGATCTACTCGTGGCAACACCTATGTTACCTTCTGCTGGCCAACTTCAAGAGTACCTACAATCATCCTAGAAAGGAGGACGATCTACACAGGATAAGACAAAACGACCACGAGACCTTACGCCAATTCATCGGGCGTTTCAGTCAAGTTCGGAATTCAATTCCTGCGGTTTCTGACTCATCTGTTATCAGAGCCTTTAAGTAGGGAGTTTGCAACAGAAGAATTATAGAAGACATCGCTTTAAATCCTCCAGCTACTATCACTAAACTCTTTAAGATGGCCGATCGATACGCGACTGCTGTAGAAGCAGTTGAGTAGAACAAAACCATCGATCGAGACGATAAGAATCTCCAAGAAGCAGGCAAAAGTAGCAAGAAGGATAAAAAGGTCAAGAAATCCAAGAACAAGGCGAAGGGCCAAAAACCTCAAACCAATAGTTCTAAGGACGTCTTGGCCGTAAGCGACAAGGAGCCATGAAGTTCTAAGCAATATCCCGATAGAGGCAAAGGTAAGCGCCCCGAGCGGAAGAACGATAAGCCTAGGTGGTGTCCTTTCCATAAAAAGGAAGGACATGACCTTCGCAACTGATAGGTTTTCCAACGAAAACTCGAGGACTACTACAATGGCAAATGACCACTTCCTACCCTCGAAGAGGTAGGGCAAGCTTTCAGGCCACTAACAACGTGGCAGAATGCGAAGGTTTGTTGGCTAGCATACGAGCTGCGAAAGCGCTCGCGATTTGACGACTACTCGTGAGAGGAGACTCTCAACTAGTCGTGAATCAGGTCAAAAAAGAGTACTAGTGCTCTAATCTGACCATGTCTCGGTACTTATCGGAAGTTTGAAAGCTTAAAAAGAATTTTTTTTCGGTTTCGAGGTACAATTTATCCCTCAAAAGGATAATTTCCTCGCAAACCAGCTTGCTCGTATGGCTTCTTCCTGATCATAAGTACCAAAAGGAGTTTTCTTGGAGCAGCTCCAGAAGCCGTCTCTGGTCGAAACACCAAAGACAACTTCTATTGAGACAACCTCTCTAGAATACGAGGATACCTGGATGAATCCCATCTACGAGTATCTTCAGACGGGAACTATACCCGATGATGATCTTGAGGCAGATTGCTTATCCCGAAAGACCAAAATGTATACTTTGGTCGAAGGAGTCCTCTATAAATGAGGTACTTAAGGGGTACTCATGTGATGTATATCGCAGAGAGAAGGACTAAACCTCCTTCATGACATACACGGGGGCATCTGTGGAGCTCATGCTTCCTACAGAACTCTGGTCGGAAAGGCCTTTTGACAAGGTTTCTACTGGCTAACAGCCCTCTATGATGTCAAAGAGCTGGTTAAGAAGTGTACACAATGCCAGTTTCATAGCAGGCAAATACACCAACCGACTCAGGCATTACAAACAATTCCTCTATCTTGGCCTTTTGCGACCTGGGGTCTTGATATCCTAGGACCGTTCTCAAAAGCGCCGGGTGGCTTCGAGTTCCTTTTTTGTGGCCATTGATACGTTCACAAAGTAGATCAAAGCCGAACTTGTAACTGGGATAACAACGAAAGCAACAAAACAGTTCATGATGAGGAACGTGATTACTCGGTTTGGGGTCCCAAGTCGAATAATCACAGATAATGGTAAGCAATTTTCGAGTGCAAAATTCTAAGAATTTTGCGACGAATTGGGTACCAAACTATGTTATGCCTCTGTTGCCCATCCTCAAAGCAATGGGCAGTCGAAAAAGCGAATGGCCAAATAATGCAGGGAATCAAAACTCGAGTCTTCGACCAGCTTGTAAAGTGCTCGGGGGCTTGGGTACAAGAATTACCCTCAATATTATGGGCAGTTCGTACGACTTCTAGTCGGGCTACAGGTGAAACACCTTTTTTTTTCTAGTTTTTGGTGTCGAAGCCATGCTTCCACCAGAACTAAAGATCAGGTTAACAAGGGTCGAAACTTTCAACGATTCAATCCAGGAACAACTTCGAGCGGATGACATCAACCTGCTCGAAGAGAAGAGAAATCAAGCCTTAATCCGTTCAGCAGTCTACTAGCAAGCCCTGCGCAAATACTACGATCGTAAGGTCCAACCTCGTAGCCTTGCTGTAGGTGACTTGGTTTTGAAAAAATTCAATCCCAGTCTAATCGGAATAAACTTTCCCCCAAGTGGGAAGGTCCTTACACAGTGGTCGAAGTTATGCGACCAGGTTCGGTACGATTAGCAATGGAAGACGGCTGAATTCTCTCCAATTCTTGGAACATCAACCAGCTATGCAAAATTTATGTGTAGCCGACCAACCTTACAATAAAGTAACAGGTTCTTCCTATCTTTATTGTCTTACTTTGAGTAGTGCTTTGATAATTTTTTTGACCATTCTCTGGTCATAGGCCTTCCTACGACCAGTACCTAGTTGTAAGTTTTTCTACGACAATACCCTGGTCGTAAGTCCTACTACGACCAATACCCAGTCTTTCTTTACACTGGTCGAAAGGATGGTAACATCACCTAGTCGAAGCCTTTCCTTTCTACACGTGGTCCTGCTCACTAGAAGGAACTTCCTAGTGTTGACTCGTTTCTCCTTTTTGTTGTCAACACAAAGAGCTCGGGTTCAATATACATGGTCGAAATATTTTCAAAAGCCAACTCTTAGTATCTTAGTTTATTTCTTTATTTATTTTTGAAAAATACACTAAGCAGAGTACACTTTTGCAATTTGCTCGACTACTTTTGGTAAACTTGTTTCCTTTCAACTGGTCAGAGGAAGACGCAACACCTAGTCGAAGTATTTTCTCTCTGCACGTGGTCCTGCCCACTAGAAGGAACTTCCTAGCGTCGTCCTGTTTCTAACTCTTGCTACCAGAGCGAACCTACCGAGTGCACTGGAATAGGTCGAATGAATTTTTAAGGTACTCTAGATGTTTGTCTAACTCAAGTTGCCATTCTTGATTTGATTAACCTAGTTGAAGAAGGTAACATCATCTAGTCGAAGCATTTTCTTTCTGTACATGGTCCTGCCTACTACAAGGAACTTCCTAGTGTCAACTCATTCCTACTCTTTCGACCAATGCTTGATAATCGTGATCGAAAACTACAAGTTAGTTAAATCTCTCTCTTTTTTAAGAAAACTCATTTCGCACTGTTTACTTAGTTTATCTGAATAAACTAAGCAAATAGTCGGGGGCTAGGATAAAGTTATTAATATGACTTCAATTCTTAGTCTTAATCTATTTTTCCATTCATTATCTTATGAGGTACTAACTACTTAACAAGATGATTTGTAGGAAGAAGAAAAGATTATATATATCAACAACAAAAAGTTGTCTTTACAGGTTTCTGGTACAAACTACTCTGATGAGGGAGACCATATTTGTATCTCCTCAGTAACTTCCATGCTGATTGACTGTATATCTTCCATCAACCACTCCATTTCTGTTTCAGAGCAGTCGAAGTCGGCTTTGATTGGCTACAGATTAAGATTGGGGTCATGAGTTTTAAGTTTTGCCAGAACAAAACTTATTGCATTTTCGACCACCTCCTTTATCGAATCAACTTGGTTGATCTTCAGAATAGTCACCAACTCTTGCAAAGTCCCGACTTGTTCTCCAAAGGTACTCGTGTGGGCAATCATCGTGTCTTCACGAGGAGTAACCTCCTCAGCACGTAGCCCACTGAGTATATTGTTCAGGAGAGAAATGTTGTCATGAAGGTTGATCTTCATCGACTTCATCTCCTCCTGATTACGAGTCGAAGCTTCACAGAGTTGTTTTACTTTGACTGCTTACTCTGAAAAGAATAAGACCAGTCAGACAAAATAACCCCTAGAGGATTACAAAACTGGTCGCAAGTAAAGACTTGCTTACCTACCAGTCGGGAATCTAACTTCTTGACTTCATCGTCATGAGAGGCAGTGCTCTTTGCATAGTGCTCCTTCCACGACTTGACATCCCGATCTTTTTCTTTGGCGATACGGAAAATCTCGTGAACAACCACGGTCTTTTCTTTGACCTTGGTTTCGAGTTTCCCTATTTTGACCTCTTTTTCTGAAAAGGAATAAGAGTTAGAAAAAGAAAAGAAGGTCATAAGCGGTTTTAAGTTTAGCACTTACCGTTTATTTGTCCCTGCAACTTTTGAAGTGTAGAGTTTGCCCCCTGAAGCTTATTTAGAAGGTCTTCGTTCCCCTCGCTTAGTTTTTTCGTCTTGGCTTTCTCGTAGTCGAGCGAATCAGGTAAGGTCTTTGCGTTGCTCTTGAACCTACAGAGGAAAAGAGTAGACATAAGCATAGAACAAGCGGTCGTAAGTTCTCCTACGACTAGCATCTAGTCGTAAGTTTTTCTATGATAATACTCTGGTCGTAAGTCATTCTACGACCAGTACCTAGTCGTAACTTTTTCTACGACAATCCTCTGGTCGTAAGTTTTCCTACGACCAGTACCTAGTCGTAAGTTTTTCTACAACAATCCCCATAAGCACTGTGCAAGTGGTCGAAACATAAACGACTACGAGTAGCAGTTACTTACCATCTCTCTGCCTGCTCGCAGAGTTCCGCTTTCTCCTATCGCAGCTGCACAAGTTGTCGGTTGTACTCTGTGACAATGACAATTTGCTCCATAGCTCTCTACATAAAGAAAGACAGTGAGAAGCGAGAAAAACCACATATATAAATGTTGGGTAACAAGTACTTACGTTAATGCTCATTCGAGCAAACATGGAGAGTACGTTGGCGGGGTTCTTCAGTTCGTCGATCTCTTGTAGGATCAAGGATAACCGACTAGAGGGGGGTGAATAGGAGGTTTTTAAATTTTTTAGCAAATTAACAAGTTTATTCAATTATTTACTTAGACTAAACAAGATATGATTCTAGCTAAGCAATTTATCACAATAGACAAGCTAGAATTATAAGTGCGGAAATGTAAAGACTAGAAATAACCACAATGACACAAGGAAGTTTTTCCGTGGTATCAAGACTTGCTTGTCTTCACTAATCCACATTAAGGAGCTTGATCAATTCAAGCCGGCTCCACAATTAAGCCTTTCCTCGATCACTAGAGGTAGCTCTTCTCCTCTCCTGATAGGCGAGCTCCAACCTTCACAAATGCCCTGCCTTCTCACAATCTCCTTTGAGAAGATCACCGAACCCAACTCCAAACCGACTAGGAGACGGCAATCTCCAAGAGTAATAGAGCAAGAATTCTTCACTTGAAAGCGCTCTAAATGCCACAATTTATCAAACACAATGAATGCTCTTGAAAAGACCTCAACTACCTTTGCAAATGGAAATGAATGCTCTCAAAGAGTAAGAAACAATGCAAAGGGCTCAAGAGATGTTAAATGAGGCTCAACAACATTTCTAGTGGCAGTGGGGGAGGTATTTATAGCCTCCACCCACTCCACTAGCCGTTGGACACGAAATTCTCAATTTTTCAGTGAGCCCGGTCAGTCCGCAGGCAAAGGTGCGGTCAGTCCGGCCTCAGTTGTAACGGTCGACTGTTACGCATTTAATGCACTGAAAAAGAGCCAAGCTGGAGGGTCCGTCAGTCCAGCAGCGAACGCGGTCAGTCCGGCCTACAGAAAAACGGATTTCGTTTTAGGAACACTCTGGAAAAAGCTGACCGCGTCTGCACTGGTGCGGTCGGTCCGACAAAGACTGCGGTCGATCCGGCCGGCATTTTTCATCAAAACCTTCTCTGGAAAAAATTGCGATCAAGGCCCTGCACTGGTGCGGTCGGTCGACAAAAATGCCGCTCGGTCCGGGCGGAGGATTTAAGCAAAACCGAAAACAAAGACTTCTTCGAAAATGTTGACCGCCGTTTTGGTCCGGCAATGCGGTCAGTCCGGCCAGTTAACGTCGGTCAGTCCGGCCTCAATAGAAAAACAGTAAATTTAACTTGAGGCAAAAACCAAGAGCAAAACCAAGATTAAACCAATTAAGATTGGAGCAGTTGTGGCATTGTTCACTTTCAAGGTACTCAATTTTTGCACCCTCTTAATAGTACGGCTGTCTAGCCTATAATCCGGTCTTCCAACCAATTCGCCTAAGACCGGTAAAATGAAAAAGGCCTAGACTATTGTACCTTGCCTTTGAGTCAAAAGATCTTCATGTAAACCTTTCGCGTGCAGTTTCCGGTCATCAAGAACGCTGATGGGACTTAACCTTGTACATTCTCAATAAATACGTTAATCCCATATTCACATATTGTCATTAATTACCAAAACAATTTTTAGGGGCCTAGATGCTTTCAATCTCCCCCTTTTTGGTAATTAATGACAACACACTTAATATGTGAAAGAATGATTGTTTTGAATATACAGTGAGTGTATATTCTATTGATGACTTAACAACTAAATAATTCTTGCAATAAGCTTTAAATGAGTTTTGAGAATTATTTCCTTGCTAAATCCTGTTTAAAGAAAGCTCCCCCTAAACATGTGCATAAAAGGTAGAGAATTTTTGCAAGCACAAGTAGATTTTTAGAGAAATTTTGGCGGAGTTTCTTTTACATGATGGAACTTGAGGAAATGCAACAATATATAACATTATAGACAACATTTCAAGAGGGTAATCTAAGCACAAGTTTAACTAACAAGTTCATCAAGATAACATTGAACCGATTACAAGCATATAAGTAGATATCATTCAACCAAGCTCATAGACGGTAAAGCATTAAGCGCTCATATATATAAGAGGTTCAATAAGCTTACAAGATAGCAAAAAGGAGTAATAAGCTTATCCTCTAATTATTACACACAAAAGAGATCACAGAAGTCCAACAAGCATTCATTCATTAACCATAACTAATAGATATATAGATATATAGAACCATCTAACACTTCTCCCCCTTTGGCATCAACTACCAAAAGCTACGCAGAAGGGGGAGGAGGAGGAGGAGGAGCCGCAATGAAGTCGTAGGGGCAGAGAAGGATCAATCGCCGACGCCGAGAATAAGTAATATCGCTCGATCGACGAGACGCGAGTGGTCATCTCGACCATGTCGGATCAATACCAAACCAAGCCAACCATCGATCTAAACGCAAGCACAAGAGAGTTGGATTTGCTCTCTCGCTTGTCTGGCGAGAGTCCAAAGACCGAGTAGCACTCTCCAAGGAATCCATGCGATGATCCAAGACTTCTAGACGACGATCCACCGTGATCAAAGCGAGATACAATCGTGTTGATGCTCGATGCGTAACCTCTAATAAGATCGATCAAGTCCACCTAACTCTGGGCCGAGGAGAGGCGGAGCGCGTCGAATCGGGTGAAGAGGCTGTTCCTCAAATCTCTCGGTGGTCACCCTCGCTTGTACTTGTTTGTGAGGAAAAGGAGTGGTACCATCAAAGTCGGTGGTCCTCAAGATGAGCATCATGATGTAAGGAGCATAATACATCCTCTTTCCCAAATCGGTGTGACAGATTGCAACTCACCAAGATTAAGTGCATAATATCAAACTTCTTTCCTTGCATCACATAATCTATGACGCTCCATGCATATCCTCTAATAGCATCATTATTTCCACTCCTAGGCAAGATGGTGGCCCCGATAATCCTGTTAATGACACTAGGAGAGGCCTCAAATTGGTAACCTTACCAGGACAATTGTAACATTAGGCTCATAGAATCAGATTCTGCTAGAGTTCTGCAGCTACTGCTCAAGATGGATCTTAACATATTCACGTCTTTGGCAGATTAAGGGCCTCCTCAAAGTGACGCTTGGTGGCCGTGTAGCGTCGAGCTGTCATCCAAGTCACATAGGCCAAGGAGGATGGAATGTAGCATAGCATAGAACCGACGGATTACCTCCTCATTGAAGTTGCACTTGATGCTAACAAGCCCATCCAAACCAAAGATTATGAAAGCGAGTGTACAAGGTCGCATACCGGGCTTGTTCATTGAGATAGGTCCAATTTATGTACTTATGAACTGCAAACTGCTTGTGAAGCACCACTTGATTGTAGCAATCCTCCTGGAATTGAGTATGAAATCTCTCATCTTCGGCTGACCTTGGTTGCTCATAAGGAGACTGCATCCTGAGTTGCTTGAAATCATCATTTCGGATTGCGTGAAGGTTCACACGAGGCTCAGGCACAAACTCTATATCAGCATCTTCTTCCTCATTGAAATGGTCACTGGCGCTAGGTACGGAGGACAAGGACGGCGAAGAGTCTGCTTCGTCGCTATCGGAATGCTCAACCGGAGGGCGATGAGTAGCCTGGCGAGGAGGACGAGACGAAGAAGCACCGGGATCGGCAACCGTCTTGGTCCTTGCCATGATCACTGGAGAAATGGACAAGACAACCAAAGATTGAAATGATTGGAAGTAAGGATAATCAAGTTGACAAAAAAAGAAGTTTCTCTGTCGAGTCGGATCGACCGTAGGCGCTGTCCTGATCGCAGTAGTAGCGGATCGACTGCGTCACGCAACACGCCAAGTTAGTCCGGCCTTGACAAACAAAACTAGGGTTTTGCCAAAACGACGGAATATTTGGCAATGCAGGTCAATAATCGACAAAATGGTGAGTATTGAGGACAAAGAAGACATACTCCAAGTCGATTAAGATCTAACTAGCAGATTTGAGCGAAGATTAAAAGGAAGATTGAGGAAATGAAGACCTTGCGGTGACGGCGGAGAAGAAAGGGATCCGGCGGCGAGGAGGCGGCGTCCGGCGGTGAGAGAGAGAGGAGGCGAGGAGATCCTCCAAGAGTGGCGATGCGGTGTGAAGAGAAGAGAGGAACCGACGGGGAGGAAATGAAGAAACTGACGGGTTGGTAAGAAAAAGAAGGAAGAAACTGCCTCGCATTAATCGCATCGCGGATCGACCATGAGGCAAAGCCCGGCGATCCGACCACAAGCTCAAGGGTTGACTGATGGAGCTTCTTGGTTAGACCGCACTGGAGATTTTGAGGATTTTTGCGGACATTTTGTGTTGTCTTTGCTCCAGAGACTTAGCACACAACTTAAAAACTATCTTAGAGCAATTTCAACGAGATTAGATCAACGAATTAGTTTTGAATATAAATTTTAAGAAAATAGAGCGATTTTGAAGGAAATTATTTTAAAAATAAACCATGCAAACAACTAGATTTGTCACTTTGTGAGGATATATATGAGTATGAAATACTATTTGGAAGCAATATATGAAGGAGATCATTGCCTAAATAGCAATACTCAATTTATGCTAGAATTGACTCACGTGAATTTTTCGGTTTTGAGCTATTTTTAGCGAGATTCAAACTTAAATAACTTTGATTTGGTTGAGTGTTTGAAAATCTTGTGAATACGAAGAGGCTCTTGAATAGCCATCTTTACCTTTTTCCTTTTGGGAGCAAGATCAAATTCCTTTTGGAAAGCCTTTTTGGGAGAAAAACCATTTTTAGTCAAAAACAAGCTAGGTAAGGAACAGTTTTAAGCCAAAACTTGATTTTTCTTTTAAGATAGATAATTTTGACATCTTTTCACCCAAAAGCCTTTGAAATATAATAGAGGATAGATTGATTAATGCCAAGATTGACTTTTTGACCAAAAAGGATAGGTTTTTTTTTTTCAAATGACACATTCTAGCATGTTTGTTGATATGTGCACAATTTGAGTTGTGATATATATGGTGTTTGTATAGCACTCCCCCTAACTGTGTTTCCCAACTTAGTTCATGAAATAGGAGAATCACGAGAGAAAAGCGAATTCAATCAAGATTCAAGAACATAATGTAATCAAATGGCATTAGAACAATCTATGACATTTAATTCATTCCTCAATTTGCAAAAACGGCCTTCATCTAAAGGTTTGGTGAAAATATCAGCTAATTGGTCTTCGGTTCTTATGTGGCTAATTTCAATATCTCCCTTGCTCACATGATCTCTCAAGAAATGGTGGCGAATATCTATATGCTTGGTTTTTGAGTGTTGAACAGGGTTATTTGCAATTTTCACCGCACTATCATTGTCACACAAAAGAGGCATTTTATCAAATTTAATTCCATAATCCATCAATGTTTTCCTCATCCATAGCAATTGAGCACAACAACTTCCTCATGAAACATATTCGCTTCGGTAGATAAAACTACGGAGTTTTGTTTCTTGGATGACCATGATACTAAGGATCTTCCTAAGAATTGACAACTACCGAGGTGCTTTTTCTATCTACTTTGCAACCCGCATAATCGAATCGAATATCCAATTAAATCAAATTTAGCACCTTTGGGGAACCATAGGCCAATGCTAGAGGAATGCTTTAAATATCGAGAATTCTTTTAACGCCATAAGATGACATTCTTTGGAGAAGCTTGAAAACGAGCACACATACAAACACTAAACATGATATCGGGCCAAGATCTTTGTAAGATAAAGCGGACTACCAATCATGGATCTATAAAGTTTTAAATCTACTGGTTTACCTCCCTCATTTAGATCAAGATGACCATTTGTGGCCATGGGAGTCTTGATGGGCTTTGCATCTTCCATGCCAAATCTTTTAAGTAAATCCTTCACGTACTTGGCTTGACTTATAAAAGTCCCATCCTTGAGTTGCTTGATTTGAAGTCCAAGGAAATAGCTCAATTCTCCAATCATAGACATTTCAAATTCCTAGACATCATATCACCAAACTCTTTGCAAAAGTCTTGATTAGTAGACCCAAAATGATATCATCAACATAAATTTGACATACAAAGAATTCATCATCTAAAACTTTAGTAAATAAGGTTGAATCAATTTTTCCGATTTTGAATCCTTTTGAGACTAGAAAATCTCTAAGGCGTTCATACCATGCTCTTGGAGCTTGTTTAAGACCATAGAGCGCCTTGGAGAGTTTATAGACATGATTTGGATTTTTAAGATCTTCGAAACCGGAAGGTTGTTCAACAAAGACAAGTTCGGATATTTCACCATTTAAAAAGGCACTTTTAACATCCATTTGAAATAATCTAATATCAAAGCATGATGCAAAAGCAAGTAATATTCGAATTGATTCAAGTCTAGCTACGGGAGCGAAAGTTTCACCAAAATCCAAACCTTCAACCTGTGAAAATCCTTGAGCGACCAATCTTGCTTTGTTTCGAATGACCAGTCCATTCTCATCTTGCTTGTTCCTAAAGACCCATTTCGTACCAATAATGTTGTGTTCTTTGGGTCGATCCACCAATGTCCAAACTTCATTCCGGGTAAAGTTATTGAGTTCTTCATGCATTGCATTTACCCAATCCGGATCGTCAAGTGCTTCTTCTACATGCTTTGGCTCAATAAACGAGACAAAAGAGTAATGTTCACAAAAAGAGGCAACACGAGAGCGAGTTTGAACACCTTTACTTACGTCACCCAATATTTGATCTATTGGATGATCCTTTGCAATTGCATTGTGGATTCTCGGTGGTAGGTTGGATGGTTGATCATCTTCCTTGTTAACTTCTTCAATGATTTGTACTTGACTTGTGGAAGATGTGGGTGGTTCAACTTGAGTGGAAGATGATGGACCATCTTCGGGCTTGATGTCGCCTATTTGCATATGTTCCATTGCTTTTCTTAAGGCTTCATTACCTACATCATCCAAGTTTTCATGCTCTTCTTGAGAGCCGTTAGTCTCATCAAATTGCACATCGTGCCTTTCTTCAACTAACCCGGAGTTTTTGTTGAAGACACGATAAGCCTTGCTGTTTGAAGAATAACCAAGCAAGAAACCAACATCACAACGACTATCAAATTTTGAAAGACGAACACCCTTCTTTAGAATGTAACACTTGCAACCAAAAACACAAAAGTAAGAGATGTTCGGTTTTCTTCCTACAATAAGCTCATAGGAAGTCTTTTTCAAAAGACGGTGCAAATAAAGACGATTTATGGCATGACAAGCGGTGTTAATAGCTTCCGCCCAAAAACTATCGGAAGTATTATATTCATCAAGCATTGTCCTAGCCATTTCAATTAATGTTCGATTTTTTCTTTCTACTACTCCATTTTGCTCCGGAGTGTAGGTTGTGGAAAGTTCATGCTTTATTCCAAGTTCGTCACAAAAGTCCTCAACTTTAGTATTTTTGAACTCGGAACCATTATCACTACGGATTTTCTTTATTTTGAAATCAAATTCATTTTGAGACCTTTTTGCGAATCTTTTGAAAATTCCGGAGGTTTCACCTTTATCATCTAGGAAGAATACCCATGTATATCTAGAGTAATCATCCACAATGACTAAACAATAGCTATTACCACCAATACTCTTATAGGTTGTCGGCCCAAACAAATCCATATGTAAGAGTTCCAATGGTCTAGAAGTTGACATGATACTTTTGGAAGGATGAGAATTAGCGACTTGTTTACCGCTTGACAAGCACTACAAAGTCTATTTTTCTCAAATTTCACATCTTTCAAGCCAACAACTAAATCATGTTTGAAAAGCTTTTTAAGTTGAATCATTCCAACATGAGCTAGCCTTCTATGCCAAAGCCAACCCAATGAGGTTTTAGCGATTAAGCAAGTTTTTAAACAAGATTCACTTGAACTAAAATCAACTAAATAAAGATTTCCAAATCTAAAGCCTTTGAAAGCTAAAGAGCTATCATTTGCGTTAGAAATGGTTACACCTTCACAAGAGAATGAGCAAATTAGTCCAAGATCACATATTTGAGCAATGGATAGCAAATTAAAGTTTAATGATTCTACTAGAGAAACATTAGAAATGGAAAGGTCATTTGAGATATCAATTTTACCCAATCCTAATACCTTTCCTTTGCTATTATCGCCAAAAGTGATCTTGTCTACTCCTTTTCCATTCTCGAATGTGGTGAACATTTTTCTATCACCGGTCATGTGTTGAGTGCATCCACTATCAAGCACCCAATGTTTTCCACCGGTCTTATAGTTCACCTACAAAACAAGAGTCAAGTTCTTTTAGGTACCCAAATTTGTTTGGGTCCTTGGAGGTTAGTAACCAAGGATTTAGGCACCCAAATGGCATTCTTTTTAGCGCCCATAATTGAAGTGCCAATAAAATGAGCAATTACTTTACCATCCTTAGATTTTCCAAGCATATAGCATGAATCATATATACCAAGAGATGGAACCTTACCCTTAGGACAATTTTGTTGCATATGTCCTATTTCCTAAGACTTATAGCAATACATACCATTTTGCCTCACAAAACTTGTGGGCTTATTTACCGGCTTCTTGCCTTTCTTAGGCACATACCCAAGACCTTCCTTGTTGAATGAACACCTTTGCTCGCTCAAAAGCTTGTCAAGAGTGGCCTTACCCTTGAAACATCTTTCCAAGCTCTTGCTTAGCTTGGTCACTTGTTCTTTTAGTTCATGATTTTCAACAATGAGCAAAGGATCACAAGCATTTGCTAAATTAACATTTGAATCATCATTTGAGCAACATGGCATAGCAAGTAGGTCATCACATGAAGTATATGCACTGGTCTTAGCAGTTTCTATACTAGGCATTTTATCAATAATATCACATGTAATTCCTACACTGGAACAAGACTTATGTGAATTTTCTTGGATAAGCAAGTTGTGAGTTTCCTTAAGCTCCATATAAGAATCTTTTAGAGTAAAGTATTCTTTATTTAAGACTTTATATTTTGATTTTTCTTTTCCAAGATATTCATTTAAATCATCAAGCATATCCATTAATTCATCATAAGTTGGTTCGTCACCAATAATGGATTTTACCTTATCTCCTTTTGCCATGAGGCAAGTAGGAGTGGAGAATAGTGATGAAGCTTCCTTGATGGCTATACCAACTAGCCCTCTTTTCTTGGGGGATTCTTCCTCATCGGAATCGGAGTCGGAGTCGCTTGACTCATCATTTGAATCCCACTCTCCGATGTGAGCTTCATTCTTGCCATCCTTGTAAAGCTTCTTGAAAAGCTTCTTTTTACCGTTGTATTCCTTCTTCTTGAATGGCTTGCTCTTGTCATCCTTCTTTTCGGGACAACGAGAAGCTGTGTCCCTTTTCTTCACAATTATAGCATCGAATATTGCTATATCTCTTCTTGTCATTTGAGGATTGCCCCTTCTTGAACTTGTCAAAGTTATAGCTTCTATTGGGGCGCCTCTTCATGACCCTCTTCATTCTTCTCACAAGGAGTGCATACTCCTCGTCGGAGCCTTCTTCTCCATCCTCATCATCACTAGATTCCGCCTTGACTTTGAATGCGGTAATTTTTTTCTTTGAGGATGATGTCTCCAAAAGCTCTTCTTTGTCCTTTTTAAACAACTCATTTGTGATGAGGTTGCCCAAAAGCCCTGTTGGTGTCATCCTTGGCAACTCGGGCGAGTTGAGAAATAACGTCACCAACGTCTCATATTTATCCGGAAGAGCCCTAAGTATCTTGCGAACAACATCAACATCAAGAAGGTTAGTTCCAAGGCCTTTGAGCTCATTCACAATGTTGTTGAGTCTTGAATACATCTCATTGATGTTTTCATGAGGCAACATTATGAATGTCTCATATTTAATCCGGCCTATGCAATTTGGCTTCTTTGACCGTGGATGTTCCTCATGGATTTACGAGAGAGTTGTCCAAATAGCATGAGCATTTTCCAAGTTGCTCACTCTATTGAACTCATCCGCGTTCAAAGCGCCAAAAGAGCATTCATAGCTTGGGCATCTAAATGAGAGTTCTGGCGTATCTTGATCCGTGGGTTCTAGTGGATTAAGAGACATAGCATAACCATCATTTACGATTTTCCAAATGCTTGGACTCATGGCCTTTAAATAAATTGACATTCTAATTTTCCAATAAGCATAATTTGAGCCATCAAAGAGAGAGCCTTTCCTATAGCAATTCCTCACTAGCCATCCTTTTCTCTCTTAGGCCGTTAAGTCTAAATCAATGAGAGACCAAGCTCGATACCACTTGTAGGATCAAGGATAACCGACTAGAGGGGGTGAATAGGAGGTTTTAAACTTTTAGCAAATTAACAAGTTTATTCAATTATTTACTTAGACTAAACAAGATATGATTCTAGCTAAGCAATTTATCACAATAGACAAGCTAGAATTATAAGTCGAAATGTAAAGACTAGAAATAACCACAATGACACAAGGAAATTTTTCCGTGGTATCGAAGACTTGCCGGTCTTCACTAATCCACGTTGAGGAGCTTGATCAATTCAAGCGGCTCCACAATTAAACCTTTCCTCGACCACTAGAGGTAGCTCTTCTCCTCTCCTGATAGGCGAGCTCCAACCTTCACAAATGCCCTGCCTTCTCACAATCTCCTTTGAGAAGATCACGAACCCAACTCCAAACCGACTAGGAGACGGCAATCTCCAAGAGTAATAGAGCAAGAATTCTTCACTTGAAAGCGCTCTAAATGCCACAATTTATCAAACACAATGAATGCTCTTGAAAAGACCTCAACTACCTTTGCAAATGGAAATGAATGCTCTCAAAGAGTAGGAAACAATGCAAAGGGCTCAAGAGATGTTAAATGAGGCTCAACAACATTTCTAGTGGCAGTGGGGGAGGTATTTATAGCCTCCACCCACTCCACTAGCCGTTGGACACGAAATTCTCAATTTTTCATGAGCGGTCGGTCCATGAGCAAAGTGCGATCAGTCCGGCCTCGGTTATAACGGTCGATTCGCATTTAATGCAATCAAAAAGAGCCGTTCTGAGGGTCGGTCGGTCCATGAGCGAGCAGCGGTCGGTCCGCCCTCTGAAAAACGGATTCGTTTAGGAACACTCTGAAAAAAGTGACCGCGTCCTGACTGGTGTGCGGTCGGTCCGACAAAGACTGCGGTCGGTCCGGCTGGCATTTTTCATCAAAACCTTCTCTGAAAAAAGTGACGCGTCCTGGACCGAAGTGCGGTCGGTCCGCAAAAATGCCATCGGTCGGTCCGGGCCGGAGGATTTAAGCAAAACCGAAAACAAAGACACCTTCTTGGAAAATGTTGACCGCCGTTTTGGTCCCAAGAATGCGATCGATCCGGCCATTAACGTCGGTCGATCCGGCCTCAATAGAAAAACGATAGAATTTAACTTGAGGCAAAAACCAAGAGCAAAACCAAGATTAAACCAATTAAGATTGGAGCGGTTGTGGCATTGTTCACTTTCAAGGTACTCAATTTTTGCACCCTCTTAATAATACGGTTTCTAGCCTATAATCCGATCTTCAACCAATTCGCCTAAGACCGGTAAAATGAAAAAGGCCTAGACTATTGTACCTTGCCTTTGAGTCAAAAGATCTTCATGTAAACCTTTCGCGTGCGATTTAGGTCATCAAGAACGCTGATGGGACTTAACCTTGTACATTCTCAATAAATACGTTAATCCCATATTCACATATTGTCATTAATTACCAAAACAATTTTTAGGGGCCTAGATGCTTTCATCTCTTCAACCCGATTCCACCATACCTTTTGAGACGCTCGTCATCGAAAATATTCCCTCTGTTTGAAATATCCTTAGGGTGGGGAACTCGGTTACAAGATCTAAAAGCAGAAGATCCCACAACAGAAGCTGGGCCGAAGAACTCAGAAAAGAAGTTGACATATTCTTCATCTTCTGATTTGGTGAAGGCAACTCCTTCTTGGGGGCCGAGAGGAACGTCTACGGCGACTTCCTTCCCAGCGCGGTGCCCCAGCGATCCATCGCCTTGGCCTGATGCCTCCACTGCATCATGCACTGTTTTCGCCTCGGCTTCTACGACCACTCCCGTGGTCGCAGTTGCTTCGGTAGCAACAACTTCTTTTACCACTCGGACGGTGGACAACCCTTCGATCACCGTCATTGTCATTTCTCTGACTACCGAAGAAATAGCAGTGGATTCCTCGATAGGAACGTCCTTGAGGGCTAGAGGAGTTGGGCTAAGATCACAAAAAGGAAAGCACGTCAAATGATAAAAAGTAAAAGGTAAATGTTGTTCTTACACTTTTGTCTTTTTACATACCTTCGTTTCCCGGATTTGATCTTGAATTTGGAAGCAACCTTCCCTAAAGAAGATTTCTTTGACTTTTTCTCTTCGACCACATCTAGTCGAAACTCGAGTTGAGGAATGAGATCAGCCACGACCACGTCTGGTCGTGGGTCTTGAGCGAGCACTACCGCTCCTTGAGCCGCCTGACTCTCTTGATAGCCGAGACCTGTCTCGACCACCCCAAGGGTAGCACTGCTCTTGACCAAAGGCACTGCTGGTGCAGCGGTTTCCTTTACAAAAGACATAAAACTCTTTTAGTTCTTCTTTTCTTGTTGCTTGACATAGCCACGGGAGGCAGAAACTGCGAAAGTCTTATTGTCGTAGTAGAAGGGTACCTTGATCTTGGGGGCTTTGTGTTTGAGAACACTGATACTCGCTTCGATCGCCTTTGCCTCCTCTGTAGCAGCCATGTCCGCAGCAAATTTTGCAAAGGGCTTGGTCGAAGCAGTAGAGCTTGAACCTGTGCTTCCCTTGTCGGCGATTTTCACGAGCCAATGCTTTTTGGCCGGAAGAACCTCAACTTGCTCCGCCACCGCGCCGACGACCACCGGTTCGACCTCTTCGTCATCTTGACAGTCTTCCATGCCTACTTTATGAAGAAGTCAGAAAAATAAATTTTATTAAGTAGTTGTAAGTTTTTCTACGACTATCCATTGGTCGTAAGTAGTCAGAAAAATAAATTTTATTAAGTAGTCGTAAGTTTTTCTACGACTATCTACTGGTCGTAAGTCTTTCTATGACTAGTACCTAGTTGTAAGTTTTTCTACGATGATCCTATGGTCGTAAATCCTTCTACAACTAGTACCTAGTCGTAAGTTCTTCTACGACTACAAGATCCTAAAGATGAAATCATTTCTTCATTACCTTTAGACTCCCCGTCTTGTCCTCTGCGGACAGGACTGCTAGGATTTGAGGAGCCACTACATTAGGTGGCGGGGATTTATCACAAATGAGTTTGACTCGAGCGTCAATTTCCGCTTGTGAGAGATCTGCAGGAATAAGTAAACTTTTAATAACCAAGTTCGAAATAAATAGAAAGAAAGCTAAAGATTGAAAATCTACTTACTCTTCTCGTAATCTCTGGTCGGGTCTTGCGGCCCCGAGTACCTCCGCATGGGATGAGCCCTCTTCTTCAGAGGGCTAATGCGGCTCGTAATGAAATCTTTCACCACGTGCCATCCGGTAAGCCCCTCTTCCTTCAAGACTTTGATGGCTTGAATGAAAGGTGCGATCCGGCCGAGATCCTTGGGAGTCGAATCCCAGGAAGAATTCTTCTCGGCGGCAATCTCGACGAAAGAGAGACTGTTTTCACTGACCGTCTCCCAGTAGAACCACCTCTTCTTCCATCCCGGCCACGACGACCGGGTAAACATCTGAATTTACTCCTTCGACTTCCCGTCGTGGAGCTTCAGACTACAGCTACCGACGATTCCCGCTAGCCTGGTCATCCCATAGAAGTATTGGAATAACTCCAAGTGGGTGGGAATCCCCAGGCAGGCCTCGCACAAGTAAACGAACACACCCAACATCATGATGGATTTGGGAACGAGGTTCATCAACTCCACCCCGAAGTGTTCAAGTACGAGTGTGAGGAAAGGGTGAGCAGGCAATCGAAAGCCACACTCACAGTATGCCTGGAAGACGGGAATCTGCCTAATCTCCCCCGACGGCCAATGTCGCCCAGCAGCCTTAATCCACTTGACAAACTCCCTCTTCGAGATCTTCTCGGTGACGACTAGAGCCTTCATCTTGGTCGCATCCATCTTCGATTCGGCCCATTGGGAAGCGACTCCGGCCATCTTTCTCAAGGGAAGTGGATTTGGATTGAGAAAGGTCTCATGGAGGTGCACAATTTGGTTGGCGGCGGAGAACGCAAGAACTTGATGAATATTGAAAGCGATTTGGGGAAAGGTAAAAAAACCTAAGTCTCACCCATGATAAATTTTTATAACCGTGCGCTTGAGTTAAAGACATGACAACCCAACAGTTGCCACCTCTTCAGGAACCGCTCCAATAGACAGGTCTATGAGACTCGATTGAGATTCTTTAATTTGTCTACTCGAGAAAACCGAGTATGTCTTTATACCTTAAGCGAAATTATCTTCTTGACCAAGTCTTTTTTTGGTCAAATGAAACAGCAGTCGGAACGGTTTTACTTCTGATTACAGTACTGCGACCACCTTGTGGTCGTAAGATCTTCTATGACCATCTTGTAAGTCGTAAGATTTCCAACACCTTTCTTGACCAAGTCTATTTTTGGTCAAATGAAATACCGGTCGAAGAGCTTTTCCTTCGACCACCATTCTACGACTACCTACTGGTCGTAAGATCATCTACGGCACCTTTTTCAAGTAAGTTATTTTCACTTGAAGCTGGGGGGCTATATGACAAGGATCTAATAATCCTAATTTAATTATTTATCTGTAATTCTTATTATGGATAATAATACCGTCATACGGTTCTTGAGTATACCCCTTAATATTCATAAGGGAGAAGCTAGAGGTCGTAAGTTCTTCTACAACCACCCTATAGTCGTAAGTGTTGGGCCACGGGGTAGGCTACGATAGCTACAAATCAAAAATTTCTACCACGCAAACCAAGAAGCCAAGCAAGTAGATGATAACAGATCGTTATCACCAGACGCGCAGAGCAGCGGAAGAAGGGTTGGAGCAGCCTGGTCCAACGTAGAGCGCGTCGATGTAGTGGTCGTAGTCGATCGTCCAGCGTCCTCGCAAGTCGATAGTCTCCTCCAGCAATGTCTGCAGTTCCTTGTGAAGATCTCGGATCGTCCTCAAGCACAACAGTCGTAGTAGCGCCTCTACGGTATCCACACGTCCAGGGAAGGAACAACCGTACGTCGGTGTGCTAGCACCAAGTCGCACGACAGAGCTCTCAGGAAGATGGTGGCTAGGGTTTCGGTGGTGATTCACGCGTACCTCCCAACAACCTCATGCATCTCCTTATATAGTGCTCGTGACGGATCCTATCCGAACACGTTTGACGAATCGTATTCGTACTGATTTGTTCCAACCCGTTAAGTGTGTGACCATGTAGGTTCATGCGTAATTGGTTGTGACTCGGAAACCTTTTTCGATCACGAGTTGTAGCAGCTCCTAGCAGAACATAGCGATTCTCGAATACACACAAATTATATCGAACGAATCTTAATGCAATATGATCTACGATAAGGTCCTCATCACTTACGACCGGGTCCTATCTCTATACGACCAGTTCGTACTTGGTCACGACCAGTTCGTAAGTCCTTACAACCAGGTTTCGACCACTCTGTGATTACGTTCGACCAGTCTACGACCAGCTCGTATCTCCATACGACCAGTCCATAACTGTTCGAACTAAGCGACCTACTCGTGTGTACTCCCTTTGCCTCACGATGTTTGGTTGAACTCCAGGTGAGATGATGTGTCATCCATGGACTGTTCAATACTTTCTCGATCAGGTGTCGGATAACTTCATGTGGTCGAACACTTCGACAACTAGTGGCATGGCCATGCACTTTCTTTATCCGATCACAACGAGGGGCCCAGAGACATCTCTCCTGTTATGTTAGGAGGGGAAAATCCTATATCCGACCAGTCACATTCCTCTGCATGTTTCATAGCATACCTGAAAGCTACCTTTATAACTACCCAGTTATGGAGTAGCGTTTGGCAACCCCTAAGAGTGCTATTACACATGTAGGAAACCATGCTGATCTCAGGTCTAAGGATTATACATCATTGTTGCTTGAGACCAACTAACGACACATAGAATCATAACAATCTCAATAGTGTCTCAAGGTGGGTCTAATCCAACATCATGTTCTCTAACATGTGTCCATATTATTGGTTTGATATCTCTATATCCATGACACGTGAAACATAGTCATCAACCAATACATATGCTAGTCTATTCATATGTGTCCTCATATGTTTCCGGCCGAGGAACGATAAGAATAATTATCGTAGAAATATAGAGTTTCACAATCAAGTCACATACTTGATAATCAATATTAACAATATTATTCTAGGAACAAGATAACATATTATCCAATATAATGTACATAATGAAATATAATCATATCTATGATTGCCTCTAGGGCATATTTCCAACAGTAAGTCCTTCTACGACTACCTCATGGTCGTAAGCTCTTCTACGACCATGACCTAGTCGTAAGTTGTTCTACGACTATCCCCTGATCGTAAGTCCTACAACGACCAGTTTGTGATCGTAAGCTTTACTACGACTGCCACCTGGTCGTAAGCTCTTCTACAACCAGTCCCTAATCGATGGGGTTTACAGACATGTGGACCTGGTCGATCAGGGAATCTTCTACACTATATCTAAAGATATGAGCAGTTAATTACACTGTTATTCTCTAGAATAATGGCATGATGAATGACACAGGGATTTTTATACAGGTTCAGGCCTTCTTCGGAGAGAATAACAACCCTACTCCTGTGTGGATATATTAAGTATGCTGGTTACAGATCAAGAGAAAGACTCGAGTGTAATGTCTTCTTCTCCTGATTGCCCTCTCCTCCTGCCGTCTGATGATTCTACCCTTTATATAGTGCTCGAAGTAGGCGACGGTTTCTCCTGTTCAAAGGGCGCCTCAACGCTTTAGATGATGGAGCCGTTACTAGAGATTATTGCCATAGTAGTAACGTTCCCACGTCGCAAGACAGTTATCATCAGGACAAAGAGATTAATTATGCTGTTATTCCAGAGAATAACAGCGTAATTAACTACCCATATCTTTAAATATGGTGTAGAAGATTCCCTGATCGACCAGATCCATATGTCTGTAAGCCTCATCGATTAGGGACTAGTCGTAGAAGAGCTTATGGCCAGGTGATGGTCGTAGTAAAGCTTACGACCACAGACTGATCGTAGGAGAACTTACGATCATGGGATAGTCGTAGAAAAGCTTACGACTAGAGAATGGTTGTAGAATAGCTTACGGCCACGAGGTAGTTGTAGAAAGACTTACGACTATGGGGTGGATGTAGAAGAACTTACGACCTTCAGCTTCTCCCTCACTTACCATTAAGGGGTATACTCAAGAACCCATATTACAGACTTATTATCCATAATGAGAATTACAGATAAATAATTAAATGAGGATTATTAGACCTCGTTAACCTCCATCGCCACATGACCCAGTAGCTTAGCGCCCCTATCCAGTAAATCCTGCTCTACCTCCTTCTGCATTTTAGCCCAAAGATCAATCCACCGGCAAACATCAAAAACCATTGGCACCGGTTCTAAAGGCCATTTTTGATGAAAGCAAGCTAAATTTCGCATTTTCCAAATGCTCCACACAATAGTAGCTATGCCAACTATTACCAGCCTATTTGTCTTCCTAGCAAAACTTCCAACCCAGTTGGTCATCAGCTGATGAACATTTGCTGGAGGACAAGGCAAGCCAAATGCACAACCCACAATATTCCAAACAAATCTCGACAAAGGGCAACCCAAAAATAGATGATTGATACTCTCGTCCATTCCACGAAAGATGCAAGATTTCTCCCCTGACCAACCTCTATGTATAAGATTGTCTTCAGTTAGTATCCTTTGCTTAAGGACTAACCACAAGAAAATCTTAACTCTCAGAGGAAATTTCACCCCCCAAATGAAGTGATAAGGAAAAGCAAAATGTTGATCCCTTAATGTAACACCCCAGCCCAACATGAGCTTGGAATGCTACTAAACTAACAATATAACAAATTAAAACTAAGATATTTCTCTAAAATTCGGCAGAACCTCCTTTGTATATGTGACTATACCGAAGGTTCTAACAGTCTAATATAACATCAATCAATATTCTAATCATCCAGTTTAAACTAGTCATCATAGATCATCCAAGTATGCTAAACAACTAAAGCATAATACAAAGGGCATCCATAATCTTCTAATCAACTCCATTACAAAATATTCCAAGCATAGGAAGTAATCATGAATAATTCTTTAAGCAGAATACTCAAATACTAAATCATCAATCCAATTTATTTAAATGCGAATTGTTCGTGCCAAAGTGCAACCACTCTTATGACTATTCCCTCCCATGCATGCCGTTCTTGTAAGGGGTACCTAAAACCACAAACAACAGCAAGAGTGAGTCCACAGACTTGGCAAAGTACAAATAATAAGACATTATAACACACAATTATAACATCAGCATCCATACTCAAGTCTTTACAACATAACATATCACATGCTTATGCGATGCACAATGCATCTTTTCTCTTTGACTCTCTTTATATTTTACCGGTAATGCAAGGCATGCTACCGTCGCTGCATACCCATGCATGTGCTCTCAAGCACAAGGACCAAAAGCCCATACTCCGCAAGTATGGGGACCACAAGCCCACACTCCACAAGTGTGGGGACCGCAAGCCCATCATATACATGACGGGAACCTCAAAGAAATGCTTGGTCACCACGTGACCAAGTCTCAAATATGATAGCATCATGCACATGAACAATTACACTATCCATCATTAACATGTATTAGCAGTAGCATCATACATGAATAAACTTACTCATACTTCTAGCATTCACAATCATTAACATACATATCATACTAGCAACCATGCATTGCTCATATGTACCAAATACTTACAATCATGATCAAACACTCATAATTAATCTATCAATCAAAGTACTTGCCTCAACTGTGCGAAAATGGAGGACGCGAAGAGGGCGCTGCCCCCGGGACCACTCCCCCACCTGAATTAAGTTAACAAGCACTCTAAGATAACAATACTGGACAAAACAAATCTAGAAGCAATTACGAAATCGCTACATTCTCTAGCGCAACCCCAACTCCCAAAATCTTAAACAGCAGCCTGTTCCCTTAACAGACAGTCATAATAAAAAATTCATATCTTTTAGTATAGATATCCAAATGGGGCGTTCTTGGCCTTTCTGGAAATCTTATCAAATTACCCAACTAAACCTAGTTGGTGATCCTTCCAAATTTGGCCATCTTCTACCCTCACCAAACTGATTAACAGAATAGTCAAGTCTCGTCGGGATTTCTGAACAGCGACACTAAATCTAATGTAACTTTCAGTACACATGGTCAAATTTTATGTTCTTTAGCTTTCTGGAAATATTATAAGAATATATACAACATTCGTTATGGTGAGATCTTCAAATTAATCCATTAACTAATCTCTACAGACCGATTAATATTTACTGTCAGGATTATAACAGATCTACCGAATAGCAACGCTACAAAATTCATAACTCCTAATCCGCTCATCCAAACAACGTGATCTAATACTCTATACAAAGGTATTGACGTTGCCTACAACTCTTTAGGAGGTGTCTAGGATAGATTCTATAGTTAACCTCATCAAAATCATCGGCCAAACCTGACTGTTCTAAACAGACCTAATACCGACTAATGCCTAATTACTCAATTATACTACTAAACGAACGGGGATCAAGATTACCCTTGATGAACCCGTTGTCGAACGCGATGAACACCCCGTGAATCCTCTTACCCTCCTTCCTCCCTTCTTTCCCTTCTTCTTCTTGGCCGAGCAATCACTCGGGTGACCTTCCTTCTTCCTCCACTTGGCCGGCAGCAACAAGGATCTTCTTCACCGGTAGCGGGGGAGGGGGAGATGTACTGCAGCAGAACACTGTAGCAGCGGCGCTACTGTAGCTACAGTGTGGGCTAGGGTTATCCCCTCCTTTTATTGGTGGTCGACCCCTCATGGGCCTCCTGGACCAAGGCCCGAAGCCCAAGTTGCCAAAGAACTGCAGAAACCCCCTTTTTCTTATATCTAATTTCTCTTTTGAACACTTTCTTTCTTAGAATAAATCGAAGTATTACACTTAATGCATTGTAAAAGGACTTCACCGAAAAGATACCAGAAGGTGTCAACAGCTAAACTAACTTGTCACAGTCAATACCCAACTTCACGTTACTGCACTCTCTTAATAATTGAAGCCACAAAACTAAACTACCCCCCGAAAGGGTCTTTCTAAACCTAATAGAATTTACGCCTTGTTTGAAGACAATTGCTACTGTAACTTGTCTATTTATCACAAGATCATAAAGTCTAGCATATCTCACAGCAAATGGAGCATCACCTCCATTTAACCTTTCCAAAAGAAAGAACCTCTAGCCTTAGCCTTGACTTGTGTCAAGGTTTTCTTGCTTAAATACTTTTGCCTAATGATACTTTGCCAATGACCCTCTCCACTTCCTAACCTCCACAACCAATTGCCTAAAAGAGCTAAGTTCATAACTTTTAGATCAAGGACACCTAAACCCCCTTGGGACTTGGGCAAACACACCACTGGCCAACTAACCAAATGATATTTTCTATTACCAACATTAGAATTCCAAAGGAATCTTGACCTAAAACAATCCATCTTTTTCCTAACACCCACAGGTAATTTGTAAAAGGACATCATGTACAGAGGCAAACTACTTAAAGAGGAGTTGACAAGCACAAACCTCCCCCCCTAAAGTTAGCAGTTTCCCTTGCTAGCCACTCAATTTGTGCTCAAATTTATCCTCAACAGATTTCCAATCCTAATTTCTCACCTTTTTCCTATCCACAGGAATCCCCAAATACTTAAGAGGCAACTCCCACCCCCCCCCCCCCATTTACAAGTGAGGATTTCCTAAAAAAAATTCATGCTTAACTCATGCTGACCCAATGCAGAAAACCTCACTTTTGTGAAAGTTTATTTTCATATCTGATAAATGCTCAAACAAGCAAAGGATAAATTTCAGATTTTTAGCACTCTCTTCATCATCCTGAATCAGGAAAATAGTATCATCGGCATACTACAAAATAGCAATCCCTTTATTTGATAAATAAGAATTTAGACTTTTAATCAGCCCCAAGTCCTGAGCTTTATTAATGAGATGAGCTAGGACATCAGCTACAATATCAAACAGTAATGGTGACAAAGGATCACCCTGCCTAAGACCTTTAAAAGTTATGAAATAAGGACTTATTTCATCATTCACCTTAACACACACTCGACCCCCACTAACCATATGCATTATCCAGTCAATCCACTTAGTTGGAAAGCCTATCAATACAAGGGTCTTAAAGAGAAAATTCCATTTAACTTTGTCATAAGCTTTTTCAAAATCGACTTTGAACAAGATTCCAGGCTGCTTTCTTTTATGCAATTCATGCAAAGTTTCATGCAGAATCAGCACACCATCCATGATATACCTCCCTTTGAGAAAAGCAGTTTGAGACACAAGAATGATCTTATCAATTATCTTAGCCAATCTCTTAGTTAGAACTTTAGTTAAAATATTGTACCTAACATTTAACAAACAGATAGGTCGATATTTCTGAATTCTATCTACATCTTTTCCTTTTGGCAACAAAGAAATGACACCATAGTTAAGTCTTGAAATGTCCACCTTCCTATAAAAGAAATCATCTAAAATATTTTTCAAATCTACCTTAATCAAAGACCAAAATTTCTAATAGAACTCAATTGGAAACCCATCTGGGCCAGGAGCTTTATCCAGCTCCATAGAAAAAACAGCTTCTTGTAATTCTACAATGCTAAAATCCTGAATCAGGAATTCTCTATCCTGTTCATTCAGCTGAGGAATGTTTTCCATTTCAAAATGAAACAAATTGGAATTAGGCTGACCAAATAGGTTTTTATAAAAGTCAGTACTGTATTGCAGCAAATTTTCATTCCCTTCAATCACTCCTTCATCCTGATGCAAGGTAGATATGATTTTTTTTTCTTCTCCTCCCATTAGCTTTTGCATGGTAGTATTTTGTATTATCATCTCCCTCTAACAAATGTTTCTCCTTAGATCTCTGAAACCATTTGATTTCTTCCTCTCTTAGAATCTTGCTTAACTGATTTCCTAGATGAGCCTTATACTCTTTTTTTGCAATATCCAGCCCATTGATTTCACATTCTTTATCCAACTTATCTATCTGATCCATCAATTCCTTTTTGTGCTTTCTATAAAAACCTTCCACATTCTTGTTCCAACCCTTTAACATCTTTCTTAATTTCCTTAGCTTAATCTGTCATACATCCATAGAAGAAAACCCACCAGTGGGCTGCTCCCAGACTTTCTGGACTAACTGATACAGCTCCTCCCTCAAGAACCAACAAAGTTCAAATCTAAAAATTGGACTCATTGGAACAACCTCCCCTGTATCCACAACAAGAGGAGTATGATCTGAGAGCACTGTAGATAAAGTATTGGTGCTAACCAAAGGATATCTCTGCTCCCAGGTATTGCTCACTAAGACTCTATCCAGCGGTTCATAAGTAGGATCCTCATGATTGTTGCTCCAAGTATAGCTTCTACCACTAAGCGGAACCTCTCTCAATCCTGCATTCTCTATAATGGAATTGAACAAAAAAAAAACTCCACTTACTACAATCTCCTGGTTTATTTTTTCACAATCTTTTCTAATAATATTGAAATCTCCTGCCACAAAAATAGGTATTGTGGTCACATTCATCAGCTAGGCTAACTGAACCAGAAAGGCTTCTTTGTCTTCTTGTTGAGCAGCCCCATAAACAATAACCAAGTACCACATGAACTTGTCATTTTTATTTTGAATTGTTAACTTCACAAAATAATCCTCACACTTGTGACAAACAATAGAAAAAAGAGGCCAAAGAAACACCAACTAAAATCCCTCATGGCCTTCCTCTAGAAGGTGTCCAGATCCAAAAGAAGTCCTGAACAACACAAATTGAACTTAACTCATTTTGATGGAAATCCTTTCTCATGGTTTTCTGGATTCCAATAAAATCTAATTTTAATTCTAAGATTGTTTCTCTAAGAAACCTCTTCTTTTCAGAGCCACTTAAACCTCTACAATTCCGGACTAAGCCTTTCATTTTTTATTTTATATATACCCCTTCCCCCTTTTAAGGAAGGTTTAACAGAGTAGAGATCAAAAGATCCACCCTTTTTTCTTTTTCCTTCCCACAGAAGCTAATTGAAACAAATTCAAATTGGATTCAACTGCCGCATTATCCTCTACTTCCTCATCAGACAATGACTCTTGAAACACTACAAACTCAGAATCTTCGTGATTTGTATTAGTTTCAGCCGTCATTTGTCCTTTATTTTTCCTACTTTCCAACAATAAGTTAACTCTAGCTTACTCTTGCAATCTCAACAAATCTAGATTATTCTCTACCATATCCAAAGAGCAATGTAAACTAATGCCTAAAGAAGAGGCAATCTGAAACAAAGACTCATTTAAGGAATTAATTACAGAAGGAAAGGTTGGAACAGTACCTTTCCCATTTTCCAGATCTTTAACTTTTGCTCTTTCCTTAGCTTTATCAATCACATTCACCTCCTCACTTTCCTTGAGCTTAGAACTTCTTCTTGGATTAGAAAAACTTGTACCTCCAATTGGTCGGCAAGGATCATCCACAAAGCTCTCATGCTCTCGACTATCTGCCACCACCACACCCACTTGTCTAGCAAATTTGTCAGGATCCGAATCCTGTCCCATACCTATCAATGCCCTCACTACTTGATAACTGCACTCTTTCCTGACTTCTAGCCACAATACTATCTTCTTGCCTTCCTACCTTGTTCAACCCCTTGTCCTCTTGAACCAAAGTAACCTTTTTTCTAATACTGCAGGAGCTTACTCTCCTGTTGATGTTAATGCACACCAGTACCCTTCTGTGATATTGAAGGAGTGTTCCCTGCAGGAACTTTGCCTTCCTGAACAGACAAGCTTGCTTCCTCCAAACAAACCCCCTTTCCTAACTCCCCTTTGGATATAATTTCAGTAGGCAAACTCTTCTACCTTTTGGGTTCTCTAGCTTGCATCTCCTCATGTTCTGCCACTATGTCTTTAGTTCCAGCATAAACCCCAGAAAGTTCCTAAGAAGCCCCTCTAGTCCAGCCTATAGTTGTCTGTGTTTTTTGGCAATAGTCTCGTACGGGACGAATCGGGTGGGTTGGACATGTCAAGATGTTTAATTAATCAGTGTTTACTTAACAACATGTCGTAATCCTTAATAGTTTACATTAATAAATTAACATTTCGGAAAAGCCAAAAACTCGCATTCCAAATAGGGCACATAAAATCATACGCTTTCTTTGTATACCTAACTTTCTATGTATTATCACACATACCAAAAAATTATTGTCACATGAAATCATGCGCTTTATTATCACATATATGTACCATAAATTAGTTACATTTGAAATCATGTTGTATTATTAATTTAGTCATAATTAATTATTAATTTACAATTAATAATTACAATTCATTATTTGGACTAATTAACTACGACTAATTAATTACAACTAAATTAATTATGACTAATTAATTACGATTAAAATAATTATAACTAATTAGTTAAGAATATTTAACTACGACTAATTAATTACAAAAATTCAGACTACTTAATTACGACTAATTAATTATGACTATTAATTGCGAATAAATAATTACAACTAATTAATTACCAATAAATTAATTACAATAGGGGCGTTTAGGCCCGGCGTTACAACTAAATCGTGTGGACGAGAGAAGTCTCCTTTCTTGGGGCACAGACTTGACATATGTCGTCTACCGGTGAGTACACGGTGCTATTTTTAGCTTTGATCTTTGGAGGAGGCAAGATTTGTTACTTCGTGCTTAAACAGTGCTATATTAGCAAAAAAAAAAAATTACTGCTGGTCCGCGTTGTGGAGATGAGGCGTACGGTGAGAGGGACATGGAAGTGGATGGCAGCATTGGAAGCGAGCGAGCAATAGAGGATAGGGCAATGGATGTGAAACGTGACACGACGCCATTACTGGTTAGTTGGCAAATTTAAGACACTGGGTTTGGTGAATGGAAACTGACACGGTCCAATAAAAAATTTTGGACCATTTGATCTAGATGGACGCACCAGATCTCTACTCGTCCATGCCCTTAACACAACCACCCCTATTGCTCTATCCTCCGCCTACACCGCCAGCTCAAGCCTTCGCTCGCACTGCCGCACACTTACTGCCTCCTCCGGTGTCGGTGGCGACACAAGTGGCGTCCCCCCAATCTAAGGACCTGTTTGGATTTTGCTGATCCCTGTGAAGTTCTCGAATGCCCTAAGGATAAGGAGGAAATACGAAGTAATTTCACAGTGGACAAATTCATCTCATAAGATTTGCTAGTCGACGGAACCCATCTTACCGCTTAGCACCAAGAGATCACAATATCCAAGCAGAGAAAACTCCATGGTTATACTCGGTCGCCTAACTTTCAGATATGTATCATTGGTTGGCAAATTCACTGTACATAGTGCTATAACACTGTATCACGTACGCACATGTATAGTATAGGTGGGAGGTAGTAGTACAAGCGTAGTGTGGGTAACAGTAACTAGAAACGGGCAAACGGCCCACTTGTAGGCTTCTTTATGCTGCTGACGACGTGCGTAGTCGTAGGTAGTAGTTCCGGCAAGTCAAGCAGTGCGTGTGACAGTAGTCCCGGCCGTGGCTCACCTCACCATCGAACAGCGACCGTCGTCTATAGCTACATCTACCTAACGCCCTTCAGCTCGCTGAAATGCTAGCTGCCTTTCGCCTCCTCTAGCTCCCGTCGATATCACCTAGGCTGGGCCACAATCAACCTCTGTCTATATGTATCTTCTTTCATCGCAAATGTCACGGCTATTCACATTGTATATATTCTGGAAATGAAAGGTTCGTTTTGTTGGTTTAATTTTGCAAGATACTTGGACTTGCAGCGGTTTTCGCAAGTTAACCCGAGGCCTACTGGCTAGGAAAGCAGGGTTTTCGTATAAAACGGTCCAATTCCTGCACGAATATGAAATATCGCAGCGTTCCGATAAAAGCTAGGTTACTACCTTGTTAAAAAAAAGAAGAAGCACGTGAGGCCCATGGCTGCAACAGTGCACAGCGAAACAGCCATGGCCGGTCAGGAAACACGTGCAGAGCAGAGCAGGGAAGCTGACACGAATTTATTCTGCGGCAGACGGCCGTTGTAGCTGTGCCGGGACTGGAGGTCCGGTCGATCGTTCGTTGGGCAGTCAGTCGGTCCATCTCATTCATTTCAGACTTGCATTTCTTCCATAGGCAAGAACAAAATTCAGACCTGGAGACTGGAGAGTCAACCGGCACTGTGCTGGTGCCCAATGGCTGCATGCATTCAAGTCGGCAAGAAAATTTATATCGTGTTCCTTTCTTGTTTCTGAATTCTTCGTGGTTGGGGACTTGGAGTGCAAATACTTTTTCTCCGGGTTAACCTTACCATTACCATATGGACATATGGTCAATCATTTAATATTGTGACAGTTTACTGGCTTGTTCAGGAGCGTGGAAGATGCAGGGAAGGCTAGAATGGACTGGACTGAACTGTAAGCAAACTGAGCAGCATTTGCACTTGAAGATTTCTAGATTCACATATACCATCTGGTCCATGGGGCTTGTCTATTCTCTCTCAACATTCTTGCTTATTCTTTCTAGAATGATTCGATTCTCGATTGGGTTCATGCTTATCACGATATCATCAGGATGACAAAGCATCAGTGAACATAGCAACATATATGAAAGCTCAGTCTTACAAAAAGTAAGAGAGGAAAGACTAGAACATGCCGAGACAAAAGGCGAAAATCTTAAGCTGGAGAGAAGTTTCCACCATTGCAGAGGGGTCCGCCAAGAGGATCCCCTAGAGCCGATGCTTTTTATCTTAGCGATCGACGCTTTGGCCAAAATCATTGACCGTGCAATTCAAGAGGATATCCTTTCCCCGATCCCCTCACGTACAATTCGGATGAGAACCTCGCTTTATGCGGATGACGCCACCATTTTCATGAACCCAATAAAGACTAAAATTCAAACCATTCAACAAATCTTACAAGTTTTTGAGGAAGCAACAGGCCTAGTAACCAACCTCTAGAAAAGCGCGGTGTACCCTATTAGATGTGGGGAGCTTGACCTCCAAGAAATTCTGCAGCCTTTCTCGGGAGAGTGCAATAAGTTCCCTTGCAAATATTTAGGTCTGCCACTTCACACGTGCAAGTTGAGGAAAACCCACATTCTGCCTACCATAGACAAGATAGCTTCAAGGCTACCGAGTTGGAAAGGGAAGCTTCTGTCCAAAGCGGGCAGGCTAACCCTGGTCAACTCGGTGCTATCCTCGCTCCCGACCTACCACCTCACCATCTTCCCGCTAGCAAAGTAGGCGCGGAAGAAGTTGGACAGAATTAGACGATCCTTCCTTTGGAAGGGTTCCGATCATACGAATGGAGGGCACTCCTTAGTTAATTAGGGGAATGTTTGTCGTCCAAAGAAGCTTGGTGGTTTAGGAATCTCCGACCTCGAAAAATTTGGTCGGGCTCTAAGACTAAGATGGTTGTGGTATGATTGGAAGAGCAACACCAAACCCTGGGCCGGAACAGAGCTGCCCTGTGATGAAACTGACAAGCAATTATTCCAGGCGGCAATAGCTATTTCCGTTGGTAATGGGCTTAAGGCGAGTTTCTGGCATGATCACTGGCTTTCAAGCACGGCGCCAAAATGCATAGCATCGAACCTGTTCAAAATAGCAACGAGGAAAAATAGATCGGTTGCCAAGGAACTGCATCACAGTAACTGGATGCGCTCGATCAGATCCCTCAACACCTCCCAACAACTCCAGGAATTCATAACCTTGTGGACCAAAATTCAGCAAGTCAACCTCGACCCAAGCATCCAAGATGACATTGTTTGGACACGGACGTTGAACGGTGAGTACTCTTCTAAATCAGCCTACCTATTGCAATTCCAAGGCAGCATTCAATGTTCCTTCAGAAAGCTGATCTGGAAGGCTCAGACGGAGAACAAGTGTAAGTTTTTTGCTTGGACCTTAGGCAACGACAAAATCCTAACGGCGGATAACCTAGCGAAGAGAGGATGGCCACATCATCCTCTCTGTAGCCTATGCAACCAAGCCCCATAAACTTCTTCGCATTTATGCTTGTTGTGCCCCTACGCTCTTGAGACCTAGACTAGGGTGTTCAGCCTCAAGCTGCAACATTCTGAGTCGTGTGCCTCCTCAGAATTTTAGCACCTTTATGGTTTGGTGGCAACAAGTAAGCCTACTGACCTCTAAATGTGATAGAAAAAAAGTTCAACGGCTTAGTCATCTACATAGTCTGGAACATCTGGAAGGAAAGAAATAGGAGGATCTTCCAACAGGTGGACTTGACCTCGCAGAAGCTCACCTTACAAGATCGGAGAGAACATCAACTTGCAGGAGCAAGCCTTTCTTGTTTAGTTTTTGTAATTTTTTTCTCTTTCAACAGTGAATCTTTGCGGCTCCCAGTCACAATTTTTTGTTGCCGGTCCCTCTCTTCCTCTTGGGCTTGTTTCTCCCTTCTTTCTTTAATGAAATTGGTAGAGCTCCTGCCTTTTTGCTAAAAAAAATTAACACAGGGAAGAAAGACTTGATAAACGAAAGCAACGGATCTTCTCTCTCTCTCTCTCTCTCTCTCTCTCTCTCTCTCTGGGCCCGTAGCCTCGTGGTTTTACTTTGTTATTACCGAGCATTACTATGTAGGGGAAATTGGCTACAGGGCACTGCAATTTGTCACCTATTGCCGATGAACATCCAAAAAAACGTGGTTTCGCCAAAAGACACTGCAAAAAGGTGTAATTTTGCTATAGGACACTAAGAGCACTATTTTATTATTTCCGTGTCAGAGGGGAGAGAGAAAGCGCGTGAATTGTCTATTTTTCCCTTTCTCCTTCTGCCCTCCTCCTCCTCTTCCCCTTTCTCCCCTTTCTTCCTCTTCTATCAACACGCCGAGTTCTTCCTCCATGGCACCGCATTCCCCTGCCCTCGGCTCAGTCGGCGTTGCACCCGTCGCCCTCGCCAACTCCCCCGACAACCTGAGCTAGAGCTCTCCCGTCGCACCCGACCCCCTGGTGCCCTCCACCGACTGGTGGGCCTTCGACACCACCGCCGTCCGCCCCTCAAACGTCCTCCTCATTTCCGCCGCCGCCGCCTCCTCCTCTCTTTGCTCCCGTCCTCCGTCGTCTCATCGGCTCTACTACACGGCTCCACCGAGCGAACACCTCGTATCCCGTTCTCGCCATGGACGTCCTCACGCCAAACCTTCACCATCAATGACCGCCACTAGCGCGCGACGAGGACCATCACACCCAAGACGCTGCTGGGGGTCGTGGAGGAGAGCCGTCCTCCTCATTTCATTCTTGCCGCCTCCTCCTCGCCTCTTCCCATCCTCCGCCGTCTCGGCTCTACTACACGCTCCACCGATTTAACGCCTCGTGTCCTCATTCCCGTTCTGCGGACATCCTCATGCCGCCCGCTCGCCATCGGCAGACGGCCCGCCACTAGGCGCCAGACGAGGGACCATCACACCGGCAGCGCTGGCTGGCGGGTCGTGGAGGAGAGCCCCATGGATGGGAGCGCGTCTTCTTGGCCGCTCCCAAGGTGGTCTCAAGCTGCCGACGGGACTCGCGGATGTACTACCACTCGTTCGATGAAATGTCGCAGAGGCACGCGATTGGGGTGGCGAGGTCGAGGATGGCATCCGGCACATGTCGTGGCCTCCCGTGCGCCTCCACCGGTCTATTGGCCTCTGGCCTTGCCACCTCCTCTCGCTGGCGTCTGGTAGTGGTCGCGGATGTGCCCTGCAACTCGGCCAGGTAGGGAGGATGGAGAGGAGGAGGTGGAGAGGCTGGCCGGAGGCGCGGCGGCAGAGCGCGGGCGGCCATTGTGGCCGGATGGGATCATCTGGCGGCGAGTTGCGGCCGAGACATCGCCACCATGGCGGAGGCAGCTCGGCAGGTGTGGGGCCTGGTGGTGCAAGCACGTGGGATGGAGCGCGCTCGGCGGTCGGCTTCTGCACCTAGTTCTACCTCGCCCACGCATAGTTCTTCGGCGAGCCTCTACGTCCAAATCAATCAACGTGAATGCGACGCCTCCGGCTTGGTTGGGAAGAACAAAGAAGCAGCATGGAGAAGAACACATTATTTTCTTATCTTTCCTCAATTTCGTTTTTCCCCTGCGCACGAGAGAGAATTGTAACTGAGTAATTGTACTCACGCTCCTACTCGCGTGGATTTGTACAGATTGTTGATTGTATTGCTTGATTATTGAAGGAAGAGCAATTGATCGAGGCGACGGCATTGCCTCTGTTACTACTATGAAAAAATTTCGAAACCAATTAGACCAATGCAAAGGCTGTTACAATTCAACCTTCTCTTCAGCCTTCAACCTTCTCTTCAGCCTTCGACCTGTCAAACGCCTCTAGACTTTAATGACTATGGAAGGTCCGTCTCAGCCAAGTTCGACTAAAGGGCAAAATTGTCATTTCTGAAATTTTCTCTCTCCTTTCGGGCCAGAAATGATAAAATAGTGCTCTCAGTGTCCTACGGTAAAATTACACATTTTTACAGTGTCTTTTGACGAAACAACCATTTTTGAATATTCATTAGCAATAGATGACAAATTACAAGTGCTCTGTAGCCAATTTTCTCTACTACGTATATCCCTGGATGTATAATACTGCATCCAAGATCCCCCACGAGGGCAGGATATGGGCCAGATTTATCAGGTAAAGCATCTTGTCACGAATAAATAAAACGCCAAATGTACATCCGCAGCTTGCTTCAATGCTAAATATCGGCAATGTCAAACGTGGTGTCTTTGTCTCTCATATTTTTTTGTGAATTCGTTGATTGTGATATGCTTGTGACTTGGCCCAGTCATGTCAAATAAGTCTAGGGGCAAATGCATCAGAGTTAATAGTGATGTTGATGGATCTTGGTTGGCAGGTTATGCTAGCAAAGCAGGGAATTTTCGAGTTCAAATGCAAGCAAGTTTAGCAACCATAATTCGACGTTACAGACTTATACTCCCTCCGTTTTTAAATACATAATGTTTGACCAAACGTGCAGTCAAACTTATATAACTTTAACTATTATTTTTTATATGATTTTGTTAGTAAAAAATTACAAAATTACTATATTATGAAAATATTTATCATGACAAATCTAATGATACTATTCACTCATGATCAATCTAAATAGTTTTTCATATATTATTAGTCAAAGTTAGATAAGTTTGACTACATACTTGGTCAAACGTCATGTATTTAAGAACGGAGGGAGTACATAATTACATATATACACTTTTAACAGTACCGTTAAAATTACAGGCATCAACACAACATGACAGCTGCTTCAGAACGAGCTGACGAAGGACAATTCACAACTGGAGCGTGGTTATGATTGATAGAGCTACAGATGCATCTACAGCTATATTAATTACACAAAAGAAAATCGGCAGAACAACTTTACACCGAGATCTATCAAGTGTATCTGACGAAACTGTAACACACCCTTAATCTCCAATCCTGCGAACGGCCAGGTAGAGACTAGAGAGTACCAACGGACTTCCTGGTTTGCACTTTGCAGTGCAGCCTTTGGCACCTTACTTCAGGATCTTAGATTCAATCTCCTCCAAGCTCAGTCCTTTTGTCTCTGGAACATTGAGGATAACAAACACGAGGGAAAGCAACGATATGGCACCAAAAAGAAGAAAAATGTTGGCTGGTCCAAGGAATTCCTGTAGCAATTTTTTTTGGCATTTGAGTTCTTTTTGTTCATATATTTGTGAACAAGCAACTGATAGTAGTATTTAAAGCAGGAGGCCAAAATACGTTAGTCCAGAGTCCGGACTGGAGAAGAAGTTGATTTTTGCAAAACTAGGCAATGATACTAAAGAATTTGTTCTCTTCTTTGTAGGTTGTGCTATTATATTCTTTAAAAAAATGTGCTATTACCGGAGAAAATGCCTAGAGCGCATCAACTCCATATAGATACATTCAATTGTTCACATAAGATTTAGGGTATCCATTTGATGAGATTAAAATATGATAAAATATCTGCTAGAGAATAACAACTTGAGTAGCAATACCTGCAAGGGTGAAAACGCAAATGTCACCAATGCATTTGAGCCAAAATTTGTAAGTGCTGCAAGGCTGATTCCACGTCCTCTTGTTCGGAGTGGGAAGATCTCAGAGACCATTAGCCAACTTATTGGACCAAACGACACCTGAAACATAAGGACGTCTCAATTTCTTGTACACGTCATAGACATCTCAATCCCTACAGAAGTAACAGAAGTAAAGCACCAACCTGGTAAGATCCGACATATAGAAGTAAAGCACCAACAGCAACAAAAGGAATCTGTTCAGAATCTTGTAGTAAGCAGCTAGTAGGAACAGGGAAATAGCCTGCATTTCCAGGTAATACAAAGCATAAGGGCAATTTATTCAGAATCTACCTTGTACTATTGTTTCTACGCCTGACGTAACTTGAACTAAGTCAGAAAGGTTTTTAAGCATCTAGTTGTAAAGAATACTACCAAAAATATTGTTTAGTATCTACATCAAGTGGAACTATGTGATCAAATAGGTAAATAGATGGATATGAGCGCACTTTCCATGCAACCCATAGAACCTAAACAAGTCCTAGGAAAAAGCAAAATTACTCACAATTCCACCACCACCTCCTATCAGTAATGGACGCCTTCCAAGATAAATGGACTTTAAATACTGCAACACCTGTCATCAGCAACTGCAAAGAATAGAGCTATCAAACATACATTGAAGAATTTGTTTCAAAAAAACACATGCATTGAAGAATAAAAGAAAGTGTAAGCTCCTTAGCATTTCTACCTACATGTCCTGGTACAAAAATAGCTAACATAACATACTCTGAGTATAGTAATGATCTAGCTCCTTAGCATTACCTTGAACAGCCCAATCAAAATTGACACTCTGGCAGCATCGGATGCAGCTGCAAACCCAGCAGTCTACAGAAATATAGAACATCGAGAAATTGAATTGTACGCATCAAAGCAATTCAGCAATATGAGAAACTAATATTCCTACTTCCATTTGTTCTATATCAAAAGAAACCATTGAACAGTTCCAAGCAAAACAGAGGTACCTGAAGGATGGAAGTTGCATAATACAGAACACTTGGCTGGCCTGTTATCTGCCAAATAAGAGTTTTAGCTTACTTGATAACATCAATGCGTCAAGTTCACGAACACTAAAAAAGAAGTTTCATCAATTTTTGAAAATTAAGAAAGGCTCAAACAGCATAGAATGAATAGACATTTAATTTTATTGAATTTTTCTACTAGGGACTGCCCCATAAATTCTAGTAAAGAATTTTAAATATGAGAAAATAACTTCTATAAGAAAAAAATCAGTTTAGAGTAGGAAATATATTACAAAGGACCTCTCACTTTACTTTATTGGGGCAGAAAATTTCAAATTTAACAGGATGATAAAAGCAGATTTTAAATTCAGTTGAGCTGCATATAAGTGGGCTGAAGAGGACGAAGACCTGCTGGAAGAGGACCAGTCCTCCTCCAATGATGAAGGCCTTCAAGCTAGCTCCCTCAAATAACTCCCAAATGTTTCCTTCAGATTCTCGTTCTGCATAGGCAGCCTTAATAGAGACAAGGGTATCATCAATTTCATCTGCCAAAACCTTGTCACTTGCTGACCGGCCTCTCAGTTTTCTCAGGGCATGAATTGCCTTCTTTTTGTTATCTTCCACAAGCCCCTTTCCTTGCACTGCCCTGAGAAGTAGCCATCTCGGTGAAGGTGGTAAAGTCCACATACCAATAGCCATTATAGCTGCCAGCGGAGCACCAAAACCAAACATGTAACGCCATCCTCCTACAACGTCAATTTCAAGACTCCCTATGAGGTATCCAAACTGCAAAATATTATATTAATTAATAGTCAGCAGGCATCAAATGGGTACATTGAAGTACAATTGTATAAGTGTATAACATCTGCAAGAGTAGATAGTTACCAGTATCCCTAATACAATAAATAACTCCTTCAAAGATATCAATGTTCCACGTATTTGAGAAGTAGAAGTCTCTGCAATATAAAGAGGGGCACCATGCATTGCCTGGCACAGAGCACCATGATGGTTCAGTGGCGTAACAATGCAATGTTAGATAACAGTATTAGTCGATAATCTCTCCCATACCCCTAGTTGATCACGACTATGCTACTTTGCAGTTCTGTTCCTCTTCAGTGGGTTTTTTTAAAAAAAAAATGGGAACCTCCTCTTCAGTTGTTATTAAGCCTTTTTAACAAAACACTCACAATTTAAACAATTATGGGTGTTTTAGGCTGGTGCAAAACAAGCTAGTGTAGATATTACAGTCACAGCACCGAGTACCAACAAGCTCAGAAATTCAAACAGAGAAAAAAAGAGAGATCTTAGCCCAAAAGGTGGATTTCATCAACTAAGTTGATTTCGCTATATATGCATGATAATATTATACTCCAAGGATCCAAATAGTGCCATCCATGATTTCTATCTACTTATATTATAACTAATTCAGTCAAAAACGTGGTCATCATGCTACATTGGTACCAATTTTTTTTTACTGTCACACTTTGGTAATTAATTAGTAAATCAGAAAAGTCTGACCAGGCATCATGAGTCATGACACATGGAACAGTGAATATCATGGGTAGGAAGGAATTGTTTCAAATCATAGATTACCAATGTTTTTTTGGGTGTTAGTAGTGGTAAAAGGGGATATTTAATATCTAACTACTGGCCCCACAAATTCATCTACACATATTCATATTTGCAAGAAACAGTTGTGCTTGCAGCTACTCACCAAACCAATACCAGTGCCATAAAGGAGACGACCTACGATCAGAACTACAAAATTAGGGGCAAATCCAGTGACCAAAGCACCAAAAATATATAATGCAGCTGCTGTGACCAATTCTATTCTTCTTCCTGCGCCAAGATGGTAGTAGCAGTGAAGTCACTTCCTTGTCAAATAATATACAGTAAGGAAAATTGAAGCAGGCTAGCGTTTAAAATCACCTAGAAAATCTGCAACGCGGTATGCGAGAATGGAACCAACAAGAGCACCATAAAGTGAACCACTTGCCTAAATAAAATGACAATAAAGCTCATTAAACATAACAACTTGATTGGGAAGGTGAAGCGAAAGCTTATGAAGCACGGAAATCTCCCAAAGGATTACCACAAGCCCTAGCTGCACAGATGAGAGGCTGAACCAAGTGGTGCCACTGAGATCAGCAGACTGAAAAATGAAGAGGAAGCAACCCCGTGAGAGTGAATGTCAACTTCAGGAACTTGCAGAACAACAAAATGGGGAATGACCTGCAACGATATAGATGCTCCTGAGGTTGCTCCAATGTCATAACCGAAAAGGAGACCCCCCAAGGCAGGGAACAAGAACCTAGATTCCGAGCATTTTCCCATTAGTACTGGAAGCTCCAGAGACTATCGTTTTGGCCCTTTATTTGTTTGTTTATTTATTTTTGAATCCGTATACCAAACAGGAATGCTAGGACAAGCAACACTGGATTAAACCTGAATGCTGCAACATATGCATTCAGTCTGTAATAATAATATATGCAAATATAACCTATCCTGAATTATACCATGCATTTTATAACTGCTTTAAGTGCAAGACATGGAAAGCCCTTGTGAGACGATGTTTATGCAGCGTAAGAGAAGACAATGTTAAATTATGTCGCATCTTTGTTACGATTGACTATACACATGCTAATTTCCCATACTACAGCCCTGATTTGCGTAATATAAAAAACTGACCTAATTGACATTGTTATCCTCCAGAATACCCTGGACTAGGCAAAATCTACCAAACAAGGCATTCGAAATGCATTGGAGTTGGTTTAATTCCCCCCATGGCTGATTACACGATGTGGAAGGTGAAATCAAACTAGAAATGCATTCTACCTAGCACACTTTGGATTATCCCCAAATGACATCGACCGAGAGATGGAGCGAGGAATAGCTTACGGGAGGAGGAGGGATGCCCACGAGAAGTCGGCCTCCGCTGCCGCGCCATCTCCGGCGTCGGTCGAGGGCAACTCGCCGCCCTGCGCGTGGGTCCGCACCTGCACATGCACCTCCATCTCGTCAAAACCACCACAACCAGAATCCCAGAATAGAAGGGACAGCGATGGCTATATTTAGGCGCGGAGGACTAGTGTCGGGTCGGGCGCCGTACGCGGAGCCTGCGGTGAGCGGGGTGGGAGGCAGCGGCGGTGGAGCAGAAGAGCGGCTCGGCGGCCTGCGATGACACGTGGAAGGCATCCATCGCAGCGGCGGAGCGGCCGAGAGGGTGGCTGCGGCAAGGTGGGAGGCGGCGGAGGCGCGAAGTGGAGGTGGGCGCTGTGATGGCGCGTATGGCGGGGGCGCATGTAGCGAGTGACAAGGGGAGCTTTCGGGTTAGCTTGGCCGCGTGGCCCAGCACGTGGGCTTAATTTAATATTATGCTACAATATCTTCCGTTATCAGGTTGTACTTCTAATACACTGTGGTGAGGTAATTGATGATTGCCGGTAATTGATAATTGACTTTCGCTCCGAGTTAGCTTTTAGGAGCGGAAATAGGTCGAGACAACTAATAGTTGGTTTGGTTCGTTGAAAACGGGTTGGTTTGGTTTGGTGTAGAGTTCAAAAGCTCGGATTTAATTCATGTGTTGGTATGGTTGGGATGATCATGGATTGGAGAGGGATATGCTGCTGAGTTTAACTAAGTAGGAGAGGGGTGAGGCCATGGCTTCTAGTGTCCAGCGTGAATCGTCACCACCATGGACTCCCTTCTCCTCCTTTGATCTATGTCACCGTCAGCCGTCGCGTACCCCCCGCCCTCGGATCTCCTCCCCTGCATCTCCAATGGACGGGTGACGACGGGGATGACTGCAGCGAATGGAACGGGGCGGGCTAAGGCGGTGACTGTAGAAAAGATGAACGATGCCGACGATGAAATTCGGTGGTGAAACGAAGAATAAGGCAGGAACAAGCTGTGTTTCCGGGCTCAGGGGGTCTATTTCTGGTGGTGGGAGATGGAGAGGACGAAGGAGGCCAGAACATGCGGCGACGAGAGCCATGGCCGCGGAGAAGAGGAATCACCAGTGGTGAACCCCTTTGGAAAAACGATGGTGGCGGCGTGCATATAAGCCCGACACAACTTCGGTGAACTCTCCTGCAGTGATGCTTGACCCGAGATGAGCTGAGGGATAGCTTCGTTACAGCTAGGCGGACCTCGTGACTCGATTGGCTCGCTGAGAAGACAACGGAGGTGGTGGGTCTCAAGAAGACAACGGAGGTGGTGCGACTCAACGCCGGTGTCCTTCCGGTGGGGAGGAGTGGTATTGTGAGGATTACAAAAGGGTTAGACTTAGTGGTGGGATCGATTTCGAGGAAGGAACAAAGTTGGCAGCGAATTTGCTAGACTTGGGGGAAGACGATGAGCAACGCGACAGTGTGGCAAGCTTATAGGTGCAGAGGAGAGCTGAAGGGGGAGAATGCTGTGGCAGCCTGGGTTTTATAGGCGAGGAAGGCGTCGACATGGACAACGGCGGTGACATTCGATCGAGCAGGGAAGCGGATGGCTCTAGTTCGGGCACCGTTCGATGGGCCAACACGCAAGCGGCTGTATAGCGGAGGTGAGGGCAGACGGGCTTTGAGGCCGGTGGACTAGGATGGGCCAAGACAGTCGATATAGGCTGGCTGATGGCTGATGCACATAGATTGCGCTGCGGTTGGGCTGGAACCATAACAAAGATGTATAAATATCAGGTGTGTTGGTTGAATCCTGCGGGACATTCGGTGGGATATTGTTGTCGTAAGCCATTCATAGGCCAAACTTTGTAAAATCTTACATGAAACGAAACATTTGATACTACAAGCAATCCTTTCATTACCTACTAGAAGATAATACATGGACCAAATTTTAATTTCAAAGATTTGGCAGGGGCCGCGCGAACGCGTACCCCCTTTCATTACCTATTAGAAGATAATACATGGACCAAATTTTAATTTCGAAGATTTGACAGGGGCCGCGCGAACGCGTACCCCCTCTGACACAAATTACGACGTCCACTCTCCCATTTAGGGAGATGGTAAGCCAGCGCGCCAACAGAGTGCAATGCGGGCCACTAACCTAGGCCACGGGACTTCCTGATCTCCCGTCGACCCCGTCCAGGTAAGTATGGAGCAAGGGTGCCCCTGCCCCTGCTCTTATCGTCAGCTCTCCCACTCGTTGCTCCTTAGCTAGGCGATGTGGTACTAAACTGGGAGGCTGCTGCAGGAGGGGAGCGCGCTGTAGGTCCTATGTGCTGTAGGTGTGAGTCGGATGATGCAAGAGGCCCAAAATGCTGAATTTTCTTCATGTCGCGCTGTGCAACAGGCCTGGATGAACGCAAGCTGCCACTTGGGCCTCCACGAAGTATGAGAAAGATACGTGACAACTCTATTGCCAATATCACTTCTGTTAAAAAGAAAAAGTTGCCAATATCTTCAGTATCTTGTCACGTACTCGCCCAAGAGTGTCATCGGGCTGGGCTTCGGCAAAGACCACGGGCTCACCCGACTGGTCCTGGCCCATATGGATCCTGTAAGAATCTACCCATATTCCAGTGCTATTTGTGCCTGGCAAGTGGGACACAGACATATCTCTTGCTATCACACGGTGTGTGTGTTGCATCAAGCAGAGCACTTCAGAGTGGAAGATGGCAAGTATTGCAAATTTGCACTGTTGGATTTGGACGCTTGGTTCCTGAGAGGGCATATTCTCCTCATGTCTGATATTGAACAGGTGCCCTGTGAATTATGCGGCGAATATCCTCTGCAAATGCCGATCACTGGACCTCCACTTGCCTTGCCTCTGGTGAATTGATTTGACAACAACACAAGTGGTTAAGTTCCAAACTTTTACAGCGCGTCGTCGTCGGCAACCTCGAGCAGGATGCCGAATCGCGTCCAGGTTCATTCACCCTGATCGATGGAGCTTATCCTAGATACATTCTCATCAGACAACCGAGACGAACACGAGCCCAAAAAAAAACATTAATATTTTCTTCGTCACTAGTTCGTGAAGTACCAGAGTCGCAAAAAAAAAGGTTCGTTAAGTACCAGCTCACATTCAACAGTAAGAAAGGTGGAATCAACACTAGCAGTACAAGGTGTTGAAAAAGCATAAGCATACATATATAGCTCGGTAATTAATCGGAGATTGATTTGCACAAACAAACCAACCTCTATCAGCAGATGCTACTACCTCTTTAGCTTTACATGGGGGAAAAAGGAACGCAAGGAAAAACCACGCAGGTTACAGAGTCACAGTCTCACAGAGACAAGCCGGCGAACAAGTGTCGGTGTGTGGGTCAGTTGGCTGGTCGGCTGGCCGGTCAGTGAGCGGCGGTGCATCGGCGGTGGCAGAAGTCGGGCACGCGGTCCATGCACTGGTAGACGGGCGGGTCGATGCTGAGGCTGGACTTGACACAGTCCCTGCACGCCGGGTGGCACCCTCCCCGCACGGCGTCCAGGCACTGGCACCGCGGCGGGATCGACTTGGTGCACCCGCCGCAGTTGTCGCAGCACGGCCACGCCCTCGCCTCCTTCCCCTTCGCCGCTAGCTCCCCTCCCCCTCCTCCATGCCCTCCTGCAGCCAAAGAATTCCATTTTAACCTCGACTCAGCCACCTAAAGAAAGATCTTGATTTCTCTGATTTTATAACTTGGCCAAAAAAAGAGAGAAACGAATCTGGGGGAAGAAGCAGTATCGCACCTTTGCTCTGGGCGCGAGAGTGGTGGTGCTGTTGGTGCCTGCCGCTGGATTCGGCAAGGGGCAGAGCTGCGACGACGGCAAGAACGGCAAAGGTCACCAACAACACCCGGCTTCTCCTCATCTCTCTCTTCCCTTTCGTTTTCTCTTTGCAAGAATTGGTGAAAAGTCTTCTGGTTGCTCTAGGTTTGAGCGAGTGGCTATATATCATCTGTACGCGGCTAATAGAAGTCTTCCCTTATAGAGGGGTCCGGACAAGGCTGTGTGCAGTGTGCCTGTGCTGTCAGTCTGTATGCCTGTATCCTCTGCACACCGAGAAAGGCAACAAGTTGAAAAGAGCCCTTCACTCTCATGGAATTTCAGGCCTACTTATCACTCCTTTTGCAGGATAGTCCATGCCCTTTCCCAAAATTGTAGATGAATACAGCATATTTCGTATTTTTTTAGATAATAGAAGAGTAAAAATCTCTTCCGGCCTCTGCATCGAAGATGCACACAACCCATTTATTAAAAGGACAAGAGTACCAATAAACCAAAGTTGCTAAAATTGGCTAGAAGCCTTACAACCATAAACAGACAATTGACAACATATTTCGTATAAATACTACCTTTTTCTTTTTGAAGGTAGATTCTACATTCGAACTCCTAATTTTGTACCTAAGCAATGTCAAAATATATAAAACTAAGTACAACGATCAACGGCTAAATTATGTAGTCCCGTATGTGTCTTTCGAGAGAAGATAACCATGGAAATCCTGGCACATGATTTCTGTGAACATGCTATGCATGTAGTTCTATCGAAAGATGAAACACAATGGAAGTTTCTAAAGCAAAACGGTCAGCCTATCTTTATCTGAAACAACCCAACAATTAGGGTTTTCAAAAATTTTGAGGTTTTTGGTTTGATTTCAAATTCTTTCCCAGTTCGGCAAATTTCCTCTCCTTCCCGCTTTCCTTTTTCTAAGATTCCATTTTCTTTGCAGATAGCATTCTCCCGCATCCTCCTTCTTCCCCGGTCGTCACCTCCTCGACGTTGCCTTCATCAACGCCACCCCCGTCACTCGCCACCTCCAAATACCACGCACCGCTTCTACCAAATTTCTACCACCTTCACGCTTTCACTTCGCCTCTCCCTAAGACTGCTGCACAAGGTCACAGACGTCGCCACGCCACCGCTTCGGACCTTCACCCAATTCCTACTCCCACCGCATATCCCTAGCTATAAAAGCCCCTCTGGAGTGCACCTCACTCATCACCCCTCCCTCCAGCACCTTCCATTTTCTCCTTTCCTCCGGCTTTAGCCAATTTCGAGATTTCGCGTCAAGATCAGGCTTCTTCCTCGTCGGGCAAAGGTGAAATTTGTCGTCGTTCCTTCTCCCCTTCCCTCCCCACTCCGGCATCAGCATCCTCTCACCCTCCCGCAACTTTCCCCTAACTATCCCACTCCCCAATCCTATCGGAGCTCGCCGGCGTCGAGCTTCTCCTCCGCACTGCCCACGACCACCAAGGCTAGCTCGCCTCAGACCTCCCCGAGCACCAACTCCACCACCTTCGTGCTCCCCTCCATCCACTGAAGCTCATGCTCCACTCCAATTGGCTGGAGCGTCACCCTAGCGCCGCCACCTTCGTCCCCAGCTCCGGTCGTGCGCCTCCACTGTCGTCGCCCCTTTTTCAAACCTCCTCACCAAGAAAACCCCAAACCGATGCCTCACTACCAGAACCTCCTGCACCACTGGACTTCTTGCCGAGCGCTGGCGCTCTCCATCTCGGCTTAGCGAAAGCACGCCGGCCTTTTGCCATGCGGCTCAAGCCACTAGTGAGCTGGGCAAAAATGGCTTAGCCATCTTGGGCTTTAGCCCATTTAAGTATTGGGCTCGGCCCAATACTGTTCACAACCAGTGAATAGTAAAACAAAAACGCTGTTCCGAAAATAGGAAAATGATTACTGTTCACCATTCGAAAAATGGTTCGTTACTGTTCATTTTCAAACCAAAAATAATATTCCAATTACTGTGCTAACCAGTTTTCATCCATGAATAGTAAAAATTAGTACTATTCACTATCCGATACTTTTTCGCCCGAAACCCTAATCTGACATTTTATACTCCTTTCGACCGTTTCGAGCCCGTGAATTCATTTCTCGACTCCATTCAACCAAATGAAGCTCCAAATAAATACCTAACCTCCACAATGGATAAGATAGTGGCAGCAAATCTGGTGAACATGATTCTATTCATGGACATATGCACATACTCGATTCTAGCCGTTGGATCCAAAATGGGTGGGTTTGGATTTGGATGGGCGGCTCCCGTCGACTTTGCATTTACCACCGCGTGGCTTTTTATGCAACGGTGAAAGCCCCTCCGCCGCCTCTCTCCTCATCCTCCAAGTGCCTCGCCTCTCCTCCTTATCCCGACGGACGCCTCAGCGCCTCCTCCTCCTCCATCGCCTCCTCCCTCTCTCTCCCTCCTCAAGATCGCGCCATGGCTCCGCCTCGCCCTCCCTTGCTACCGCCTCGCTGGCCCCAGCCGCTCCTCCCCAAACCGACGCGAAAGCACCAAAATCGCAACTAGGGTTAGGGATCTGGGTGGCTACCCCCTGCCCCCTACGCTGCCTGCCCGAGCCCCTGCGCCTCGGCCTGAGTCCCTCCCCTGCTCCTCGCCGCCTCAATTGGTGCCCTCTGCGTCGCCTCTGCACCTCCTCCATCTGGCGCCTGGTCGCACTCCCCTGCGCCTCGCCACCCACTGGGCGCCCTACCCCTCCTCCCGCCATCGCTCACTGCTCGGTCGAAGCCACACGTTGCCGCCCATGGAGAAGAAGAAAGCACACTCCAGTTCAAATCTGAAGAAGAAAGTCGAAATGGTAACTACAAATTCATCACAAGGATCTGGGTGGCTGCCACCTGCCCCCTACGTCACTTGCATCCGCGGCGAGGCCCCCTGCACCCCTTGTGCCGTCCGCATGAATTGTGATTGTGAGAATTTCAAGCACTTGTTATGTTGATGTATTGGTTCTTGTTGAATTGTGATTGTGAGAATTTCAACTTGTGATTCAGATTTTGATAGACTGGAAGTATGAATTTGTAGTAGTCCTATGTATGAATTTGCAGTAGTCCTCTTATTTGAAGTAGTCCTATGTATGTTTTGTATTGTATAAATGATCAAAATGTATGTGCTAAGTTTTTTTTGTTTGGAATGGAAGCATGGACTTGAATATGTAAACTTATTCTGCTTGGAGTGGAACCTGAGAACTCGTTTTGGCTGAGATCTAGGTGTTCAAGTTTCAGTAAACAAACGACTTGTTGAAAAACATAGCCTGTGAAGTAATTGTGGGATAGTGCTAACACCTTAAGGCTTTCCAAAGTAACATTAACCTTGTAGCAGAAGGCCTTGGTAGTTCTTCAAAAACCCTATTTCACTAGGGATAGGGCCTGCCAATAGATTGTTCGATAAGTTCAGGCTCAGAAGGCTCTGCATTTGGCCTATCTCCTTTGGTATACCACCAGATAGTTCGTTGTCATTGAGCAACAACATGCACAGCTTTTTCAAGTTGATTAAAGCGAGTGCCAAATGCTGCTCTTGATCACTGACTGAATGATGACATAAATGTTTGAATGCTGCAATGGAATGCTGACTATATGAGAATTCGATTGGAATGCTGACTAAATGCTGCACTGAATTATGGACTGTGAGTGTCATTTGCTCAAAATTCTGGATTGTTGAGTGTCATTTCCTTCTGTGACTGTCATTTGCTCAAAGCATTATGAAGCTAGACCAGAAACATTATGTAGCTCAAAATTCTGGATTGTGTCATTTGCTTCGTGCCTTCCTGGTCTGTGTGTATGCAAATTCTGGATATATTTTGATTACAATGCTTGTTCTCCATAATTTGTTCAAGTTCTTTGGATTATGTAGCTAGCAACTTACTGATTGGTTCTGTATACACTGATTCCAACTATTCATGAAAGTATACTCACCTAAAAATTCTGCAGCATCCTTGGGCAAATTCATTACTAATTGTGTGACTGGATGCACATGTTGGCTCGAGTACATTGCAATAACAAACCTTCTAGCATCCATGTTAAATACCTGGTTTAACAAAAGATTATTAGCAAATTTTACCAAAAACTCATGCAGATGAAGAAAAAGACTAAACATCAAATTTTACCTAAAACTCATGTAGTTGACAATAGTTGTGTCGGTTTGATATTTGAATTGTAAATTTTGACTCTGAATTCAAGTTGTCACGGTGTATGATTGAATCTAAGAATTTGTTAATGTCCATATTGTTTCAAGAAAAATCATTCTTCTAGCTGAAACAATTATGGACTCAGGCACTACAGTTTCCTGGAATTCCATTTTTCTGTGAGATGAATAGGAGGTGAGTAGTTTGGAGAAGGGCTGAGTGTCATTGAACATTTTGTGAGATGAATTTGGTATGTAATTTTGTTTATGAAACTAAAACCCATTTGCAGAAATTGTAGGCTGAGAAGCACAGTAACATACATCGGATCTTTCTCTACACCGTTCGATTCAAAATGAATAAGCTAGATCAAGTGCTACAGTATCCAAGAAAACTGCAAAAGCAGTAAAGTGTATTTAACTATCCCTATAATATTTAATATAGTATTGCTGCTGAATACTGTTTGTCCAGACCAAAATCACTGTTTTAACGGTGTTTCTTTACGGCCCAACAGATGATTCGGATCCATGTAGCTCAAGTTATTGCTGTTTGAAACACCAGCTGCATGTGTATCACATGCGTAGCTGTTTCTTCTTATTTATTTTTTTATTTGGATTAAAATTGTGTCAACACGCAAGGAATCTATCTAATCAGATTTTTTTTAACACCACTACAATAGTATACACAATAGGCAATAGCATAGTTGTAGTCATAGTTATCAATTCTATTCCGGAGGCTATTCTAGTTTGCCTCTTGGTATGAAATAGCCGGTACTGGTCTATTCCGACGCACCGTTCCGAATTTAATATATATATATAATAATAATAATAATAATAATTATTATTATATGCACACATAATTTCACATGGAAATCTCACTTCAAAAGTTCAAATACATAACCATAGAATATAATGACACATAGTTCAATTACTTCATAAATATAAATGTCGTACATAGTTAAATATGTTTAAAATTTAAATGTCGTACAACCCAAAATTTAAATTCTCTGTTATTTATGTTTAAAATATTAAGTTATGCGTTTTTGAGCTTTTCTCTACATTTTGGCTATTTATTAACAATATTTCTCTAATAAAAACAAAAACAAATGAATTTTGGGGAAAAAAACTTAAAAGCTGTTCAAATCCTGGAAATAATTTTCCTAAATACTAGATGGTAACAGGAACCTCCCCAAAAGTTTTCTTAATTTTTCAGTTGGTTTGCTAATTTTTAAAATCGAAACTTGACCTATGGAATTAATTAAATCAGAAGATAATTAAATCCGATATCCTTCTTGGGCTTATTGTTCCCACCTCGGCCTGGCCCGATGCTGTTCTGGCCCAGCAACAACCCCCGCGTCGACCACCGCCCGCCCGACCCGCCTCTCTCTTCTCCCAGTTCCTTTTCCTTCGCGCAAAAGCGTCTTTCCTACAAATACGTTTTCTCTCAGTTGCCTTCCTTTGCTGTCGTTGACCGGTGGGCCCAAGCCCCACCTGTCGGTGGTCGTCTTCCGCCTCGCGGCCGCTCCCTTCCCCATTGTGACCGCGAGAAATCACGCCTAATTATCGGATCACGCACGGGCACCGACGATCCAGAGCGCGTCACTCCCGCCTCCCACTCTCACGTCGCCCCCCCTCCCTCTCATCTCTCTTTCACGCTCGCCCCATCTCGCGCTCCTCTCCCAACCCGCGCCGCCCTCCTGTCTTCCACCCTTTCGCCGATGTCGCCGGGCTCCGCCCCGTCCCCCCGCGAGCCCTCTCCTCGCCCGCGACGAGTAGAAACCGTCGTCGTTTCGGCCGCTCTCGCTCGGTACGACCAGTCACCAGCCTCCGCCCGCTCCCCGACGCGCTGACGCCGTCTCGGACGCACTCGCCCGCGCGGCTCCCGTCGACGTCCTCCCCGCCCGTACCCCCATCGGCTGCGTAGTCCCTGTCTATTGTGCGGTCGTCTCTAGTCCATCCCCCATCCATGCTGTTGCCGTGGGTTGCGTACGCCCTGCCGCCGGTCGTCCACCTCGCCTCCCCCTCGCCGGTCACGCAACGACTGCCTCCTGCCCCGTTCCCAGCCATCCACCCGTCGCCGCTTGCACGAGAGAGAGATGGGGTGGTGCTCGAGGCTCGAGGTGGCTCGGTGGAAGCTAGGTATTTGGCCATCGCTGTCCGCCCGCGCTCGCCCCGGCGAACGAATCTGCGAGAGGAAGGACGTTGAGGACCACCCCGCCTCTGCCTCAGGCCCGTGTCGCCGTCGTCCACTTGCGTTCACCTCTTCCTCGCCCCTTCACGTCTCCAGGCACTGAGGCTACTGCTGTTGCCTTCCGGTGACGACGCCGAATCTAGCTGGGGTTGAGGTAGACCTGCCTCCCGTTCTGTGGTCACTGACGGCCCGCCGTCGTTGTCTCCGGTGAGAAAGCCACGGGCCCTTGCTCTCCCAACCCTCTTCTCTTACAGTTTTCCCCTTTTCCCATACTGAGACGGTAGATGTCGTTGTGTGCCCCCTTCTTAGCCAGCACCGTAGCGAGTCCTCATCTTTCGGTCACCTGTTGCAGACAACCATGCGAGGGAGGAAGCTAGAGAACATGTGTTTACTAGACCAAGGAGCTCTACACTAACGGTCCCCCACAATTTTAGTTTTTTGTGTTCCAAAATTTAGAAAATTTCTCCTCTTTCTTAACCATTGGTAGAATGGCGAAAGGGATCAGTATACTAATTGGATTAGAATCAGATTCAATAAAGTTGTGAATTTTATTAACCATGTTTAGTTGGTGAAGTTTTTCGTAATCTTTCACACATGCTTTTCAGCAAGCCCCTTTTACCTTGGCTAAGGTGTTAACTAGTTGAAACTGGTGGTCCTTCTAAAGATAGGCAGAGCTTTCGATTTGATCAATCATTTAGGCAAGACAATGTGAAGCACTCTCTGCGGATTTTCCGTCACCGTACGCACTGCAAAGTATTTTTATTGGAAGTCTAGAAATCTCATTTGTATTTAGCTCTTGAAAAATTTGTACTACTATGACATTTTTCATCTTAGAACACGAGATTTGTTGCTTCATGTATTTCCTTCTATTTGTATCTACTTAGCAGGAATAGCAATGCACAGGATTACAGGAATTGATCCATTCATGCAGATTCAACATTTGTCACTATCGCCATGATTAGAAAATTAATGTACATATTGGTGATGGTTTCTCTCTCGATGCTATGACTCTTGGTGAAAGACTTTCGATGACTTTTAAGCAGCCTCTTGCTCTGTTCCATTTTTTCTCTTTAAATATTTCATGGTATTAGAGAAAAAATAGTAATTATTTTACAAATTATACAATAAATTTGGCACTCCTTTATGTCAAATGTTAACATGTGGATATAACAACGTGTCCTTCATTTTTGCAAGTCATGTTGTAGTCTTTGGCCAGCAGAATGGCTACAACATTTCAATTCTTTTGTAACCTCACAATCCTGAATTGAAAATACATGTTAGTGTCGTTGTTTTCTGAAAGCCTGGAGTGAATGCATATTGGTTCACAGTAACAGCAGCCCACCCAATCTTTGTTTCATTGTTGCTCTCTCTCTCTCTCTCTCTCTCTCTCTCTCTCTCTCTCTCTCTCGCTTAGCTGCACATTTCTCCAAAGTTGTTTATGAACATGCATGCAGATCACGCATTTTACACATAATATGTAACTGTGTGTGAAATACATGTTGTCTTTGTATATTGCATTGTTAAAATAGTATCCAACCTTGTTTTTGTTTCTTTGCCGATTATCCTCTCCATGTCTGTGGGCTTTTCCTGTCTATTAAGGTTAGCCTAATAATTTGGTGCTCAATGCTTTAGTGTTGATTGCAAAGGTAGACCACAGCTGCCTTTTGTGTTGCAGTTTTTTGGACGTGTTGTGATGTGTTTTTCTCCAACAGTTATTTAAGGTAGAATACAACAGCTAATGAAGTAGTAATAAGTGGTCATGCGATGCTGCCAGGAATGCAGTGTTATAGGTCTGCAAATTATTATGCTGTGTACGCAAGTTTTTGTCAGCTGTTGTAAACAGCATGGGTGCTTATGATTTCTTTTCTTTTTTGGGGTTAGCATCCATGGTTCTTGATCAGGCTTCTTATTTGATATTTGTTTATAATTGTTAAAAAAAGTAATAGATGTACTTTTTACTTTTAACACAAGGTCAATGGCTGCATTTTTATATGAACAACCGGAAGCATATTGTTATTATTTACTTGCTGAAATAGCTATATTTTTTTCTTCTTGCAGAGTCGGATGAAATTGTAGAGTCGAAAACTGAGCATGTGTTTCAAAGATCCCAAGTTCAGATTGCAAGATTAATGTTCGCAGTGTCTAGGCATTTTATACATGCAATGAGCTCTATGTTCTTTCAAGATACATTAGTCAGGTTTTCTAGATTAACCTTCCACAAAATTAGAGCTGTATTACCTTTTCTTTTGACAAACACTGTTAGGCTTATCAACTCTCTGATCTAGGTTGTTATAAGATGAACTTTGTTTTATGATGCTTGCTGATATATTTCATCTTTACATATTGTCATTTTATCTTGCAGCTGAATGGTGGTATACTTATGGAGGAGCTTGCCCAAATCTGACACGTCTAGCAGTCCGTATTCTTAGTCAAACCTGCAGTGCTAAAGGATGCGATCGGAGACACATTCCTTTTGAACAAATTCATGACCAAAGAATGAATCTTTTTGAACGTCAACGAATGCACCATCTAACCTTTGTTCAATACAACCTACGGCTACAGCACAGGTAACCAAATCCTCTTGTTAGAATTATACCGTTCTTTGTTCAATACAGTACTTTTGCTGGTAGCAAAGTGTGGATGACAATGAGTGGTTTGATTAATAACTGTTCATAGGCAACAACGCAAGGCAAAAGCATTTGATCCTGTCTCAGTCAACAACATAGACATAGTTGATGACTGGGCTGTGGATAGACCTACACTGTTTTCTGGCCTGGCCGAGCAGCAAAACTGGATGGAGATTAATCAACCATATATATTTCCTCGCTTCCAGTTTATCGGCAGGTAATGTTGTTAAATATCAAAAGCACTAAACTTTCTTGCAGGAGTTGATGATGAAATGATCCAAGGTGCTTCTCGAGGCACCCAGGAAGATGACGACGACGAATGAATCCAAGGAGGAAGAGAACCGTGCCTATAGGTTAACGAGTCATTGCAATGGGGTGGTAGGGGTGCTACTTCTAACTTGGATAACCTGTAAACTAATGTTGTATGAACAAAATCTAGCATTGGCGCATAGCTTGTTACAATTTTCCAAGTAGCCAAAATAAGTATATGCTTCTTGTTGTGTAATTTAAACTGTCTCCCTCTGTCCTTGATATATTTAGAGTTCGGATATGTTTCGTATCTTTGCTGATGTCCATCACTGTTCTAAAGGCAGAGCGTTTATCCTGAAGTTTTGTGTTCTCATCGTATTTTTCCCATGATAAGATTAAGCAGGCTGCAATATATTTGGTTCCTTTTGATCAAGGTACCAATGTGATATTTTATGTTTGCTGCATGACTTTATCACAGAATCGACGTCACAATACTCCAAATTCTTCCGAGATATGTTAAGTGGTAATATGAATTCAAAGGTGATACAGCTGCAAACCCCCTTAAAAGGTGATACAACTGTAAACTCTGGAATTCATATCATTCACCTTTTCTTCTTGCACAGTTTCTTGTCACTGTCCACTCCTCTGAAATTGCACCAAGTTAAAATTGATAAAAGTACAATAAATAATCCAAGCTGATCGGTGTACTACTCTTTGATCGAAACTTCTCTGATCACCTCTAAAAACTATTAACACTATCCTAGGTCCACTTGAAGAAAAGATCATTACACCTAATCTTGCAATTATTCGATTTCCAGTCCCACATGGCACATACTGACATACATCAAGTCATCCACCATCCTATACACATTACCACAATTTGCTAAATTGGCTTCAAAATATGGCTACTCAGCTGAATATCAGCTGCCGTTGCTCGTCCTCGGAGTGTGAAGACGGCGTCTGGGTCGTGGCGGTGGTGATCTCGGACGTCGACGGGAACATGGTGGCCAGCTCGTCGAACGACTCGTTGTACCCGAACTGCATCCAGCTGCTGCCGAGATCTTCCGGTAACGTCTCCGGCACCGGCGCAGCGCCTTCCAAGATCTGCACCACCTGCCTTATGCTCGGTCGGCGACGCGGGTCAGGGTGAGAGCAGAGCAACCCGAGCTTGAGAACCAGCTCGAGATCGTCCTCGTCGCACTTGCCGATCCTTGGATCCCTCGCGTCTTTGATCTTCCCGGCTTTCCAGTAGTCGAGGACGAGCTCGACGAGCCCCGGCGAGTCGGCATTGGAGCTGAACTCCATGGGCCTCCGTCCGCAGGCCACCTCGAGCAAGAAGGCGCCGAAGGCGAAGGCGTCGGTGCTCGTGGTGGCCTTGCCGGTATTGCTCATCTCCGGCGCGAGGTATCCGAGCGTGCCGACGACGCGCGTGGTCTGCGGGTTGCTGTCGTGGTTGTAGAGCCGCGCGAGGCCGAAGTCGCTGAGCTTGGCGTTCATATCTGCGTCGAGGAGCACGTTGCTGGCCTTGATATCCCGGTGCACCACCACCTGCTCCCACCCCTCGTGCAGGTACAGCAGCCCGGCGGCGACGCCCCGGACGATCTTGGCGCGCTGCTCCCAGCTCAGCACCGGCTGCTGGTTGGCGCCGCCGAACAGGTGCTTGTCGAGGCTCCCGTTCGCCATGTAGTCGTAGACGAGCACCAGCTCGCCCCGCCGCCGGCAGTAGCCGAGGAGCTGCACTAGGTTGCGGTGGCGCAGCCGGCTCATGCTTGCGATCTCCGACACGAACTCCCGCAGCCCCTGCCGCGAGTTGTGCGACACCTTCTTGACGGCGACCTCGGCGCCCGACCTCGGCAGCACGCCGCGGTACACGCGGCCGAAGCCGCCAACGCCGATGACGTCGCGGAAGCCCTTGGTCGCCACGTGCAGGTCCTTGTAGCCGATCATGTGAGGGCCGTACTCTATCTCCCAGTCCTCCTTCTCCTCGGCGAACCGCCGGCGCCGAGCGACGAGCGCCGCGACGGCGGCCGACGCCAGGAGCAGGACCACGACGGTGAGGAGGATCAGTGTCACGAGCAGTAGCAGAGGCGTCTTTTTATTGGATCTTGACAACGGGAGCGACGGGAGCTTGGACAGGTCGAGGTCCTGCGCGCGGCCGACGCCGAGGCGGAAGCTCCAGCCAAGAACGTAGTGCGAGCTCGCGGCAGCGCCGTTCGCGGCCGAGAACCCGACGTACGTGTCGTCGGCCACGACCGACGAGAGGTTGACGTTGCATGACACGAGTGGGACGGCCGGCCTGGGCGTACCGGCCGGCGACACCGTCACCTCGAGGCGCTCGCTCTGGCCGTCGTAGTCGATCCACACCTGCAGAGGCGCGCCACCGATCAGGCTGAGGTTGGTTAATCTGCCGGTTCCGACGTCGTAGTACCCCGCCGTGGTCGAGGTCACGGACCGCAGGCTGTTGACGTCTACGCCGACGTGATTGTCGTTGATGTCCTGGAACTCCTCGTCCTGCGCCGTGTCGAGCTCGACGGCGACGATGTTGCTCCTCTCCCTTCCCATGTTGTCCGAAGTGTTGAACAGCCCCAGGTTCTTGCCTGGCACGGCGCCCGGGACGGCCACCGACGGCGCGAGCGCGAAGGCCAGGCCGTGGCCGTGCGCGTCCAGGTAGCGCGGCACGATGGCGAGTACGAAGGTGGTGGAGAAGGAGACTGGCGCGCCGGTGGAGGCGTTCTTGAAGCGGACCGGCACGGGGTGGAATCCGTGGCCGAACCTCTCTTTCGTGTCGTTGGTGAGACGCAGAAGGCCGGAGGAGGTGACGACCGCCGCGCCGGTGGTAGTCACGCTGTCGCCGGCGAAGCCGGCAAACACGAATTCGTTGGCGGCGGCGGCACCCCAAACAAGAACGAGAAAGAACGCGACAATCTCGATCAGCCGCCGCCGCCGAAGCATGGCAAGAGCGGCCGGCATGGCACGTATACACGGCAACAATTAACCCGCGTTGCAAACGACGACGTGAGAAAATGGAGACAACCTACACAGACCCAAGGCCGGTGTGCTTTGCTAGCTTTCGCGATCACAAGGTGTTTGTCTGGGTTCTTGTGCACCGCGCGGGCATGAATAGGGGATTGAGTAGTCGATGGCTGTGCAGCCGCTGGTCCGTGAGTTTTTGGGTCACAGTAGCACTGTTTGCGAACCAAACGTGTGTTAAGTCCTACGATTTAGTTGTAATCCCTGGTCAACGTTGTAATTAATTTATTCGTAATTAATCTATTCATAATTAATTAGTTGTAATTTTCATAATTAATTACTCACAATTAATTAGTCATAGTTAAATATTCTTAATTAATTAGTCATAATTAATTAGTCATAGTTAGTTAGTCCAAATAAATTAGTTGTACATAATTAGTCGTAAGGATTATTAGTTTTTTTTCCTAGAAATTTGGTAGTTTTTATTATTATGCACTTGTTAGGTTAAATTTGTAGATGAGAATGATCAAAGTGTAGTTATTTTGGGGAGGTAGGGAGTGTAGACTAAATAGTGCGGTCTGTTTATTTGATTGTGTATAGTAAAGAACGATGAATTGCTCCTAACATATGCATTGGGTTGTTGTGGTGTGCTTTGCTAGCTTTCGCGATCACAAGGTGTTTGTCTGGGTTCTTGTGCACACCGCGGGCATGAATAGGGGATTGAGTAGTCGATGGCTATGCAGCTGCTGGTCCGTGAGTTTTTGGGTCACAGTAACACTGTTTGCGAACCAAATGTGTGTTAAGTCCGTACCTCATGAGAGAGATTTCTTTCGTCCACGCGATTTAGTTGTAATCCCTGATCAACGTTGTAATTAATTAGTCATAATTTTCATAATTAATTACTCATAGTTAATTAGTCGTAGTTAGTTAGTCCAAATAAATTAGTTGTACATAATTTGTCGTAAGATTGCTAGTTTTTTTTCTAGAAATTTGGTAGTTTTTATTAAGAAGGCAAAGAAATCCAAAAACAAGTCTAAAGGCCAAAAGCTTCAAGCCAACAATTCCATAGAAGTCTTGGATGTAAGCGATAAGGAGCCACGAAGTTCCAAACCGTACTCTGACCGGGACAAAGGTAAGCGCCCCGAGCGGAAGAACGATAAGCCTAGGTGGTGCCTTTTCCATAAAAAGGAAGGACATGACCTTCGCAACTGCCGAGTTTTCCAACGAAAACTTAAAGATTACTACAACGACAAAGGACCACTCCCTACACTCGAGGAGGTAGGGCAAACAAGTGGTCGTAAGCAGTCGGACGACGGCGAGGAGATGCCGTTCCAAGATCCGAAGCATACCATCGACTACATCTTTGGGGGATCTTCGGCATACGAGTCAAAGCAGCAGTTCAAGGCCATCACACGAGAGGTAAACTCTATTAACCCTCCTTTTTTCATTAAATCCCCGAAGTCATCGGAAGTTCCCATCTCTTTTGAGAAGGCGTACTGTCCAATCCCTTCCACTCGACCAGGTCGATATGCGCTCGTAGTCGAGCCCACCATCAACAACTGTCGAGTAAATCGCGTGTTAGTTGATGGTGGCAGTTCGTTAAATATTCTATTTACAAGTGCCCTAGGTGAGATGTAAGTACCTCAGACCAGAATAAAACATGTACGATACTCATTCCATGGGATCGTACCGGGCTCTTTGGCCAAACCCATTGGCCAAGTTTCTCTTCCTGTCACATTTGGTTCTCCAAGCAATTTCAGGATAGAGAAAATCTCCTTTGATGTGGTCGATTTCGATACGGCGTATAATGCCATACTCGGACGACTAACTTTGGCACGATTCTTAATGACTGCTCACTATAGGTATCGATGTCTTAAGATGTCAGGTCCCAAAGGAGTGATCATAGTACACTGTGACAAGAAGATGGCGCTTACATGTGACCCCAAGTTCCTCGAGATGGTTGGCCAGATACCTACTCGAGAAGCAAGCACAAGTCAGCCTTCGACCAAATAGTCGAAGTCTAAAGCTACACCGAAGCCGAACAATGAAGTCAAGGAAATTCCCCTAAATCCATAGGAACCCTCGAAGACTGCTCGCATCGGGGTTACTTCCGACCCTAAATAGGAAGATGCCCTTGTCACTTTCCTCTGAGCTAATGCAGATGTCTTCGTGTGGCAAGCATCCGACATGCTCGGAGTCCCCAGAAAAGTGATCGAACACAGGCTAGCTCTACAACCTAACAAGAAACCCATAAAATAGAAATTACGGAGACTTGCACCTGATCAATAGGATGCCATCAGATCAGAATTGGACAAGCTACTCGAAGCATGCTTTATAAGAGAAGTCGACTACCCAGAGTGGTTGGCTAACCCTGTAACAATTAGGAAGTCTAATGGTAAGTGGCGTATGTGTGTAGGCTTTACTGGTCTTAATAAAGCTTATCCAAAAGGTGATTTTTTTTCTTTGCCTTGTATCGATTAATTGGTTGATTCTACTTCTGGTTGTGAAATTTTAAGTTTTCTATATGCATACTCTGGTTATCATCAGATTAGTATGTGTCTAGAGGATGAAGAAAAGACCGCATTTATTACACCATTTGGAATATTTTGCTATTTTAAAATGCCATTTGGTCTAAAAATGTTGGCGTTTCTTTTCAACGCTTGATGCAAATGACTTTTTTTTTACTCAACTAGGCTGAAATTTGGAAGCATATGTTGACGATCTAGTCATAAAAAGCATCAAGCGACTTAATCACATTTCAGACTTACAAGAAACATTAGACAACCTTAGAAAACAATGTTTGAAGCTCAATCCCCAGAAGTGTGTGTTCGGAGTCTCTTCAGGAAAATTGGTTGGATTTCTTATATCTTCACGAGATATCGAAGTAAATCCCTGCCACTAACAATATGGCAGAATACGAAGGATTATTGACTGGCATACGATCAACGAAAGCGCTCGGGATGCGACGACTACTCGTGAGGGGAGACTATCAACTAGTCGTGAACCCAGTCGGAAAAGAGTACCAGTGCTCTAATCCGACAATGTCTCGGTACTTATCGGAAGTCAAAAAACTTGAAAAGCATTTTTTTTCCATTTCGAGGTACAATATATCCCTCAAAAGGATAATTTTCTCGCAGGTCAGTTAGCTCGAATGGCTTCTTCCCGATTACAAGTACCAAAAGAAGTCTTCTTAGAGCAACTCGAGAAACCATCTCTGGTCGACAAACCAGAGACACCTCCTATTGAGACGGTATATCTAGAATACGAGGATACCTAGATGACTCCCATCTACGAGTATCTTCAGAAGGGTACAGTACCCGATGATGATCTCGAGATAGATCGCTTCACCTGAAAGGCCAAAATATATACTTTGGTCGAAAGAGTTCTCTATAAATGAGGTACTCAAGGGGTCCTTATGCGATGCATATCGCAAAAAGAAGGGTTAAATCTCCTTCATGACATACATGAGGGCATCTGTGGAACTCACACTTCCTACAGAATGTTGGTCGGAAAGGCCTTTCGACAATGTTTCTACTGGCCTACAACCCTTCATAATGCCAAAGAGTTGGTTAAGAAATATGTACAATGCCAGTTTCATAGTAGGCAAATACACCAACCGGCTCAGACATTACAAACGATCCCTCTATCTCGGCGTTTTGCGACCTGGGGTCTCGATATCCTACGACCGTTCCCAAAAGCACCAGGGGACTTCGAGTTCCTTTTTGTGGCTATTGATACGTTCACAAAATGGATTGAAGTCGAACCTGTGACTAGGATAACAATGGAAGTAGCCAAAAGGTTCATGACGAGAAGCGTAATTACTCGATTTGGTGTTCCAAGTCGAATAATTACAAATAATGGTAAACAATTTTCGAGTGCAAAATTTCAGGAGTTTTGCGACGAGTTGGGTACCAAACTTTGTTATGCATCTGTCACCCACCCTCAAAATAATGTGGCAGACGAACAAACAAATGGTCAAATCATGCAAGGAATCAAAACTCGAGTGTTCGACCTGCTTGTAAAGTGTCCAGGGACTTGGGTACAAGAATTACCTTGTGTATTATGGGCCGTTCGTACGCCTACTAGTCGGGCTACGGGTGAGACACCTTTTTCCTAGTGTTTGGGGCTGAAGCTATGATTCCACCAGAACTAAAGATTTGGTCGATAAGGGTCAAAACCTTCAACGACTCTACCCAGGAACAACTTTGTGCGGATGACATCAACATGCTCGAAGAGAAGAGGAATCAATCCCTAATCCATTCAGTGGTTTACCAACAAGCCCTACGCAAGGTCCAACCTCATAGCCTTGCTGTAGGTGACTTGGTATTGAAGAACATTCAATCCCAGTCTAATCGGAATAAGATTTCCCCCAAGTGGGAAGGTCCTTACATAGTGGTTGAAGTTACGTGACCAGGTTCGGTACGACTAGCAATGGAAGACGGCCAGGTTCTCTCTAATTCTTGGAACATCGACCAGTTACACAAATTTTATGTGTAACTCCTTACTATATCAATAAAGTTTCAGGTTTCTTCACTTTTTATTGTCTTACTTTTGAGTAGTCCTTGGATAGTCTTTCGATCATTTTTTATACACTTAGTTTTTCTTTACACTAGTCGAAGAAGGGTAATATCACCTAGTCGAAGTCTTTCCTCTCTACAAGTGGTCCTGTCCACTAGAAGAAACTTCCTAGTGTCGACTTATCCCTAACTTTTTCTACCAATACAAAGAGACTAGGTTTAACAAATCTGGTTGAAACATTCTCAAGCCATCTCTTTTTAACCTTAGTTTATTTCTTCATTACTTTTGAAAAATTCTCTAAGTGGAGTATACTTTTATAGTATGTTTGACTGCTTTTAGTACCCTCAATGCGTTTAAACTAGTCGGAGAAAGGCACAATACTTAGTCGAAGTCTTTCCTCTCTGCATGTGGTCCTGCCCACTAGAAAGAACTTCCTAGCATAGTACTGTTTCTAACTCTTGCTATCAGTGTCAAACAACTTGAGTTTACTGTAAAAGGTCAAATGAATTTTTAAGGCACTTCGTAGAGTTTGTCTTACTCATATTGCTGCTATTGATTCGATTACTATGGTCGGAGAACGTAGCTTCACTAGTCGAAGTCTTTCCTCTCCGCACGTGGTCCAGCCCACTAGAAGGAACTTCCTAGTGTCTATCTGTTACTAAACTCTTACGGCCAGAACATGACAATCAAGATCGACAACACATGTAGGACAAACTTCTTTTTCAAGCAAACCCTTTTGTACACTATTTACTTAGTTTATCTAAATAAACTAAGCAAATAGTCGGGGGCTAGGTGTCGTAGGGGCGGTCCACCGGCCCCACGATCCAGGCGAAGAACCCCCTGATGGGGGCTTCGAAGCACCTCGGAAGGGGTCCCTGAAGCATCCCTGAAGGGGTCCCGGAGTCCTCCGAAGGCGCACTTTCGAAGGGGTCGCCGGAGGCCCTGAAGGCGCCCCTCCGAAGGGGTCCCAAAGGCTCCCCGAGGGTGGCCGCCGGAGGGGCCTCGCGGGCATCCCCGTAGGGGCGCAGAGGCAACAGGACAGCTGGACTAGGCGCACTCCCGGGTAGACCAGGACCAGGAGGGTCCACCGTGCGCCGGAGGCTACGTTTACGCCAAGAAAAACCCCTGCAACTCCTATGTTTGTTGTACCTTCTTAGGGGTACATGTGTAATTTCAGATACCATGTCGGAAGGCTATAAATAGCCACCTCCCCCCGTGTACTAAGGCAGACCCGATTTTTTGGGCAATTAACACATCTATTCCCCAAAACCGGTACCCCTCTCCAAGGACCCTTCGGCCCCTCTCTGACGCCAGGGGTCCCCTCTTTTCTACAACCTAGTCTTTTTCACTACGACACTAGGATAAAGTTATTAATATGACTTCAATTCTTAGTCTTAAATCCAATTTCCTTTTTCTATTTCATTGTCTTGTGAGTTACTAACTACTCGACAAGATAATTTGTAGAAAAAAGTAGGTATATATATATATATATATATATATATATATATATTCATAACCAAAAGACTTGTCTATACAAGTTTTCTTATTACAATCTACTCTGATGAAGGAGACTCAATTTGCATCTTCTCCACGACCTTCTGGCTGACTGGCTTCACCTCTTCGATCAGACGAGTTGCTTCTGCTTCGGAGTAGTCGAAGTCGTCCTCGATTGGTTGAAGACCGAGATTACGGTCGTGTGCCTTAAGTTTTGCCAAGGCATAACCTACTGCACCTTCGACCATTTCTCTTATCGAGTCAACCTGGTTGGCCTTCAGAGTAGTTATCAGCTCCCTTAAGGCTCTGACTTGCTGTCCAACAATACTCGATTGAGCAGTTAAGGTGTTTTCAAGAGGAGTAACTTCCTCAGTACCAAGCCCACCGAGTACGTTGTTTAGAAGTGAGATGTTATCTTGAAGGTTGATATTCAACAACTTCGTCTTCTCTTGACTACGAGTCGAAGCTTCGTGGAGTCGCTTGATTTTGATTGCTTGCTCTGAAATAGAGTACGACCAGCCAGAAGCATATCCCTAAATAACTCGTAAGAAACACTGGTCGTGGGTACAGAGTTACTTACCCGCCAGTCGAGAATCAAGTTGGTTAATTTCGTTGTCATGGGAGGCATCCTTTTCACAGATTGCTCTGCCCATGACTTTATCACCTGGTCTTTTTCCTTGGTGGAACAGGATAGTTCGTGAACAACCAAGGCCTTTTCGTCGACCTCGGTTTGCAGCTTACCCATTTCAACCTCTTTTTCTGAAAAGAAACAAGAGTTAGAGAAAGACCAGGAGATCATTATCATAAGTAGTCTTAAGTTCAGAACTTACTGTTTATCTCACTCTGTAGATCAAGAGCTATAGAGTTAGCCTCCTGAAGTTTCTTCATCAAGTCAAGATTTTCATCCCTTAGCCTCTCTGTCTCGACTTTCTCGTGGTCGAGCGCGTCAGCTAGGGATTTTTTGTCACTCTTAAACTGCAAAGGTTAAAGATAGACATGAGAACTTCACAAGTAGTTGAGTAAAAAATGATTACGAATGGCAGTAGCTTACCATCTCTTTGCCTGTTCGCAGGGTTCCGCTTTTTGTTGTCGTGGCTGCATGAGTTATCAGTGGTATTCACCAACAGTGATAATTTGTTCTAAAGCTTTCTGCATAAAGAAAGACAATGAGAAGTGAGAAACAGACCACATATGTAAATGTTTGGCATCAGATGCTTACATTTATGCACGTTCGAGCAAATGTGGAGAATACCCTTGTGGAATCCTTTATTTCATTGATCTCCTGAACTCGGTTCCACCAAACCTTTTCGAGACGCTTGTCGTCGAAAACATTCCCCCTGTTAGGAATATCCTTAAGGTGAGAAACTCGGTTACGAGACCTGAATGCAGAAGATCCCACAATGAAAGTAGATCCAAAGAACTTAGAGAAGAAGTGGAGGTACTCTACTTCTTCTTCTTCGATGATGATGACAGCGTCGGTAGCTTCTCCTCGGGAGCCTGGGGGAACGTCCACAATGACTTCCTTTCCGGCACAATGGTTGGAAGTTTCACCACCTTGCCCAGATGCTTCCGCCAAATCATTTGCCATCTTTGCCTCTGCCTCCTAACCACTTCAATGGTCATGGTTGCTTTGACAGGAACGACCACCTCCACCGAAGGAACGATGGTCGATCCCGCGACCACCTCTATGGTCGTAGTCACTTAAGCAGCAATGACTTCTTCCACCACAGAGACAGTGGCTGTAGTCGTGTCCACTCCTGTTGTCATTTCTTCGACTGCAGAAGAAACGGCAGCGGGCTTCTCGACAGAAGTGTCCTCAGGGGCCGGAGGAGTCGGGCTAAGATCAAAGAAAGAAAAATACTTCAAAAATTGTAGAAAGCAAAAGGTAAATGTTGTTCTTAGGCTTTTATCTTTTTACATAGCTTGATTTCCTGAACTTGATCATGAATTTAGAGGAGACCTTCCCTAAGGAAGATTTCTTCGGTTTCTTCTCTTCGACCATGTCTGGTCGAAATTCGAGTTGAGAAATGGGGTTAGCCACGACCATATCTGGTCGTGGGTTTTGAGCAAAAGTTGCTGCTCCTTGAGCTTCCTGCTCCTCTCGGTGATCGAAACCTGTTTCGACCACCTCAGGAGCAGTACTTCCCTCGACCATAGGCTCTATCGACGCATCGGTATCCTTCACAAAAGATACAAAGGTTTTCCAGTTCTCCTTTTCTAGTCGCTTAACAAAGCCATGAGAAGCTGAGACTGAAAAAGTCTTGTCATCACAGTAGAAAGGTACCTTGGTCATGGGGGCTTTATGTTTAAGAGCTTCAATCGCTTCGATCGCCTTTGCTTTCTCTGCAGCAACTCTTTCTATAAGGAATTTCTCAAATAGCTTGACCGGATTGAAACTCGGGCTTGCCCCTGCTTGTCGACAGCCTTTACAAATTGATGCTTTTTAGCCGTAGGAGATTTTACTTGCTCTGCCTCCGTGCCAATAACTATCAGTCCGACCTCTTGGTTGTCCTGACGGTCTTCTATGCCTACTTTCTGCAAAGGTCAGAAAAAAACATTATTTAGTGGTCGTTTCCTACGACTACGAGGGCCCAAAGAAGGAATCAATCCTTGATTACCTTTAGGCGTTCCCCTTCTCCTTTGCGAATATGACCGCCAAGATTCGAGGAGCCACCGCATCAGGTGGCGGAGCTTTCTTGCAAACGAGTTTGACTTGGGTGTCAATCTCTGTTTGAGGGAGATCTGCACAAGCAGATAAAATATTCAATGGTTAGGCTTGAGATTAATCAAAATAAAGCTAAGTTGAAAGATTACTTACCTTTCTCGTAATATCTAGTCGAATCCTTAGCCCCCGAGTACCTCCACATGGGATGTGCTCATTTCTTCAAAGGGCTAGTGCGGCGCGTGATAAAATCTTTCGCCACGTGCCATTCGGGGAGCCCCTCTTATTTCAAGTCTTTGATGGCTTGAATGTAGGGGCAATCTGGCCAAGATCCTTGAGAGTCGAATCCCAGGAAGAAATCTTCTCGGCAGTCTTTCCTACGAAGGAAAGGTTGTCTTCACTGGTCGTCTCCCAGTAGAACCACTTCCTCTTCTACCCCGGCCACGACGACTGGGTAAACATCTGAATGCACTCCTTGGTCTTCCCGTCATGGAGCTTCAGACCGTAGCTCCCGGCGATTCCAGATTGTTTGCTTATTCCATAGTAGTATTGGAGGAGCTCCAGGTCTAGAAGAATTCCAAGGTAAGCCTCACACAAGTACACAAACACACTTAACATTATGATGGCATTGGGAACAAGTTTCACCCACTCCACCCCAAAGTGCTAGAGTACGAGTGTAAGGAAGGGATGAGCATGTAGTCGAAGGCCACACTCGCAGTACGCCTGAAAGACGGGGATCTGACCAATTTCCCCCGACGGCCAATGTTGCCTAGCAGCCTCAATCCACTTCACGAATTCTTTCTTCAGGATCTTCTCGGCGGTGACCAAAACTTTTATCTTCGCCGAATACATCTCTGATTCCACCCACTTAGAAGCGGCTCTGGCCATTTTTTCTGAGTGTGAGTGATTTGGATTTGGAAGGATTTCAAGAGAGAGAACGATTTGGTCGGTGATGGAGAGCGCAAGATCTCGACGAACAGTTGGAGCAAATGGGGAAAAGTAAAAACCCTAAGTTCCGTCTGCAGTGCCTTTTTATTACCGCACGCTTGAGTTAAGAGATCGTGGGAACTCAACAGTTGCCACCTCTTCAGGAACCTCTCTAACGGACAGATTTGTGAGAGTTGATTGAGATTCTTTAATTTGCCCATTCGAGAAAACCGAGCCTGTCTTTATACCTCAAGAGAAATTACTTTCTTGACCAAGTCAATTTCTAGTCAATTGAAATACAAATCGAAAATCCTTTCCTTCGACCATCATTCTACGACCATCTTATGGTTGTAAGATCTTCTACGACTCATTTTCCAAGTAAGTTACTTTCACTTGAAGCTGGGGGGCTAGATAACGAGGATCTAATAATCCTTATTTATTTATTTATTTATCTGTAATTCATATTATAGATATTAATATCTCTATGCTAGACTTAAATACACCCCTTAATATTCATAAGGGGGAAACCAAGTTGTTGGTCATAAACCACCCCATGGTCGTAAGTCTTTCTACGGTCATGGTATAGTCGTAAGCTTTTCTACGACTATCGTGTAGTCGTAAGATCTCCTATGACTCGTTTGGCTTCAACAACCCTATAATCGATAAGGCTTGTTGACTGGCGGGCCTAATCAGTTAGGGAATCTTGTGCTCCGTGTTTAACACATGGGGTATTTGACATAAGCTGTTATTTTTTATGAATAACTGCATGAATCATCTCTATCTCTGACAATAACTGCCTAGCAATGTGGGGGTGCCACGTCCCTAGCAACAACTTCCATCAAGCGGTTCATCAATTGGAATGTTGGGACGTCTCTTCGCCTGAAGGAACTGCTATCTCTTCATACATTATATAAGGTTGAAGTTGGAAGGCAGAAGAAGAAAGAAGCAAGCGCAATCTGGAGCACAAGCCTTATTCTTTCTCTTGATTGTAATCAGCATACACAATACAACTATACTGAAGTAGGGTTGTTATTCTCCCCGGAGAAGGCCTGGACCTGTATAAAATCCCTGTGTCATTCTCTGTGTGATTCTTATCTAGGAGACCCCCTAAATCAAATAATCATATGTAAGATCGGTTCTAGATCACCGACAGCATGAAAGATGATCTTATAAGATTTTTATTCAATCTATGTTGTGTTATCTCTGCTTTTGGAATGTGATACTTTTGCCTGAGTATGTCTCTCTCAACAGTACTTATGGATATATTGTTTTTTCATCCTGCAGTTTGTTTTTTAGAATTAGCTCAATTATATATCTTTCTAAAACATTTATAGAATTTTTTAGGTAATAGATTCTTAGTTTCCATTATCCAATTAGTGGAAAGGTATATGCACATTATCCTAATTTTCTTACTCCCAGTTTTCTTACTTGAACAGGGTTTGTGACATTTACCTTGCATCCTATAGATTGCTTTAACAGAAATGGTTGCTTACAAAATAGACTAAAAATTCTTACTGCACGGCTACTGATTAGACATTTATGCAATACAGATCCTTCCTTATTAACCATTTAGAATTAGCCTCCAGCAATACTGCTAATTAGATGTTAACACTTCATCCTCGATCCCTGTGCTACAGGTAGTAGTCCAAAAATTATTACATACGAAACATTATGGTTTTGGTTAAATTTTCGTTCCTAGTGCTTACGCGATGGCACAGATATATTCACGGAATGAGTCAAGTCCAAGTGCCATGTATAACGTTGCCATATCTATACGTCCGCTTGCACTTCAGGAAACTCCAAGTGTTAGAGACAGAGAGTGCAAGTAATGTTTTCATCTTTAGTTTACCTCCTTGTTATGTTTTACTAAAAGAATCTTGCAAAAAATTCTTACTGCCAAAATTTCCCATTTTTCGCAAAGTAAACCTAACGAGGATCTAATAATCCTCATTTAATTATTTATCTGTAATTCTTATTGATGAGGATAAAAACCTCTATGTATTATCTTAATACATAATAAAAAGATCATACGTCTTCATGGTCGTAACCCCTAAGGCTAACGACCTTACTGGTCGTAAGGATTCCAGAGGTTACATAAGGGTACCTGCCTGACAAGGCCTCGCACCTAGTCTCGACTGTAGTACGCTCGGAGAAGCTATGAACTGGTATATATAACCGATCCCCAGTATATTCTTACAGTGCGATGAATATAGTATGTGTTGTATACTTCATATCACACGGTTACATAGTCCTAAAGACACCGATAACAACCACGATACGGTTGAGTGTCTCTAAGACACTTAATCAGAGAGCGCTTAACACATTGTTAATCGACGACGCCCCGACTCATAGCGCTTCACTAGGACGCCTTCTCCAGAGTAATCGCCACCTCTTCTGGTTATTTAAGGGCGAGTACGTATACCAAAGGATGAGGCGATGAGTATCGAGAAGCACTTCGATAATCACAATCTGGTCTGAGACAAACAAGACAACATCATCAGATTAGAGCATAGCAATCTTCATATTCAGTGTAATTAGGATTAGTCCCTAGTCGGGTTGTAAGAACCCCCTGTAAATCCTGTTCATATCAACAAAGAGCGGCCCTATTCTATCCTAGGTAATATCACGTCATTTTCCTCTTTTATTTCGTAAGGTCGACGACTCGATCGTCGACAGCTGGCGCCATCCGTGGGGAAGAAGACGTAAGTTTCCTAAAGAAACTCTCCGCTCATCAAATCCTCGCTCACTCCTTGTAATCGCTCATGTGACTATGGCCGGAGTTTGGGACGAGGAGAATTGGTTCGACCTGGCGGACTACTCCAACCTCGACATGGAAGGATGCATTCGTTCCATGCAAGAAAACGACATGTCATCCTCCTCATCCTCCTCCGCCGGTTCACACGTCGCCGACGTTAGCGAAATCGACCGGATGGATGAGGATCCACCACTACGACAAGTGGCGCTTCCAGCCATTCCGACCAGCTCAAAATGTCCAGAAGCCACTCCAAGCCCGGTCCTTCCGACCACCGAAACAGGTGAAGAAAATTCAGCACCGCCACTCGAGAATCTTTATACTCTCGATGAAATCATGGCTAAAAGGTACTCGCCTATGGCTTCTGGCAATTCCAGGAGCCAACCGACATCTGGTAACGGTGTCGATGAAGCCTCCACTGGTCGTGGGCCAAGTGGGGATGATAAGGCTCAGCATACGATCGGCAGTCCGCTGAATCAGGCTGCGCCCACCAAGAAGACCTCAGGAGGTGCTCATCTCCGATCGCTCTCCGTCGTGGAAACTCCTAGTAGAAGCACTGGAAGGCTCTCCATTAGTTACAATGGAAGCTCGTCGGAGGATCGCTGCTGGAGGCACGATGTCAATGCGATCGGAGATACAAATCAATATGCCTTGCACGGTCCTACACACTCTGCCACGCTACCACGTGTTGGTGGAGATGTTACGGGCCATCAAGCACCAACTTCCGGAGGCAACAGAACTGATTGACGTCCATCAGTTAACCCGCCTGGCACTACCCCACCAAGAGTAGCTGGTCGGACGAAACAAATCCGGAGGTCAGGAGAAGGTTCAGACCTGCGTACACCTACTACCAGTATGAACCCCCTGAGACCCTCGGTAACTGTACGAAACCTGCAACGTGTTCAAGATATATTAAATAATTCTAACCCTGTTCTAGCAGAAACCCCAGATTTTGTACAGCTTGTAGGCCAAGTATCAAAGATTCTGCAACATACCGTGCAACGAACGGAAGTGTATCGGGAACAGAGGACTTCAGGAAGTCAAACCTTGACTTCGTCCCAACGCTCCTCCCTTAGTAGAGGGCAGCATGGTCATGTTGGGGAACAATCAATACCAAGGTCTCCTCGACGATTCCGACCAAGGAGTCATGAGGGAAGAAGGCTATTCCAGGTAGCCACTCCCTCACCACGTCAAGAAAACTAATTGCTTGGACCTGACAATCTCCGACATCGTCTAAATCAAGCAAGCGGTCGAAGGCATCATACCAATGTCTACGACCGGATCGGCACACCGGAGCTCCAGCATTCCAACCCTAGGAACCGGTCTCCGGCCGATTACAATTCGGCATCTTTCCAAAGAAGGCACCATGAATCGATCATAGGTTGTCGAACCTTCTCTACAGAGCTCCAAGCTGTGCGTTGGCCAAACAGGTTCCGACCGGCCAACTTGGACAAGTTCAATGGGAGTTAGAACCCATTAGAATTTCTCCAAATATATATCACCACCATCAGAGCTGCTGGCGGTGACAAAAATGTGATGGCAAACTATCTGCCCACCATGCTCGAAGGGTCTTCCCGGTCGTGGTTACCTAACCTACCGGTCGGATCAATCTATACTTGGGAGCAACTCTGCGACCTTCTAATTGCGAACTTCCAGGGTACGTACGACCGCCCTAGAAAGGAGGACGACCTCTACCGAATTCGACAAGGCTCTGATGAGACTCTCCGTCAATACATCAAGAGATTCAGCCAGGTTCATAATTCCATACCAGAGGTCGCAGAGTCATCTGTTATCCAGGCTTTTAAAATAGGTCTAAGGAATCGTCGGTTTACAGAGGATATAGCCATGAACCCTCCACGAACAACCGTCGAACTTTTCGACATGGCCGACAAGTACGCCACAGCTAGCGAAGCAATAGAGTGGTGTGAGGCCATTGATCGGAAGGACAAAATCCCCCAGCCTGGCTTGGACAAACCAGAGAAAAAGAATAAGAAAGCTCTTAAGAAGAAGAACCACAGACCCGACGAAAAAGAAGTCCTGGCTATCCCTGAAAAGTTTACGAAGGATAAAAAGGACTATACCGGTCGAGGCAAAGCAAAAGCTCCGACCGAAGGATTCCAGAAAAACAAGAAGTGGTGTCCACTTCACCAGCAGGCAGAGCATGACCTCCGCACCTACCGAGCCTGGCAAAAGAAACTAGAGGACTATTATGCAGGTAAAGGACCATTTCCCGCAATACAGGAGCTCGGAGAGACAAGTTCCAAAAAGGACAAAGATGGTGACGAAGAAATAGAGTACCAGGAGCCTCAACACATGGTCAACATGATCTTTGGAGGGTCTTCTTCGTACGAGTCAAGGCGTCATCTGAAGGCCATGGAGCGGGAGGTCAACCTTGTCGAGCCTCCGACCATCATCAAGCCATCAAAGTGGTCGGACATGACAATCTCCTTCAGCAAAGAAGACTGCCCCATCCCTTCATCTCGACCAGGTAGGTTCCCTATTGTTGTTGAACCTACTATTAATAACTGTAGGGTTAATCGAGTTTTGATAGATGGTGGTAGTTCTTTAAACATTTTATTTGCGGGAACTTTAGAAGACAAGCAAGTTCCCAAGACCAAGGTGAAACCAGTGAAATATGCTTTTCACGGTATAGTCCTTGGCTCCACTGCTAAACCGATAGGACAAGTTTCTCTATCGATTACGTTCGGAAGACCTGACAACTTCCGAACAGAAAAGATTCCATTCGATGTGGTGGATTTTGAATCCGCATACAATGGAATCCTTGGTCGACCGCCTTTAGCAAAGTTCTTGATAGCCACGCACTATGGTTATCAAAGTTTGAAAATGCTAGGACCGAAAGGAGTCATCACGGTTCGAGGATATCAAAAGATGGCTTATGTGTGTGATCGGAAATCCTTAGAACTGGTCGATGAACTTCCGACCAGAGAGACTAATCCATCTACCGTGCAGGTCAAGCACTCGAGACCAAAGATGGCGCCAAAGCCATCCGACCAGACAAAAGAGGTACCGCTCGACAAAGACGCTTCTCCGGACAGCGCCAAGTCGCCACTTGGGTCAGGAAACACTGACCCATCAACCCGCAAGATACTAGTTGGGGCAAGACTCGACCCCAAATAGGAAGAGTGGCTCGTCTCCTTCCTCTGAGCAAATCAGGACGTATTCGCCTAGCAGGCGTCCGACATGCCCGGAGTCCCCCGGGAGGTGATCGAGCACAGGCTAGCTCTCCAGCCTGACAAGAAACTGATCAAGCAGAAGCTGAGGTGTTTTGCACCTGATCGGAAGGAGGTGATCTAATCGGAGATTAACAAGCTCCTTAAGGCTAGGTTTATTCGTGAAGTCGACCACCCTTAGTGGCTTGCCAATCTTGTAATGGTTAGAAAAAATAATGGGAAATGACGAATGTGTATTAACTTTATAGATCTTAATAAAGCTTGTCCGAATGATGATTTTCCCTTCCACACATTGACCAACTTGTAGACTCTACTTCCAGGTGTGAGTTACTAAGTTTTTTAGATGCGTATTCAGGGTACCACCAGATTAATATGTGTAAAGAAGATGAAGAGAAAACTTCCTTCATCACTCTATATGGCACTTATTGCTATGTTAAGATGCCATTTGGTCTCAAAAACGCTGGTGCAACTTTTCAAAGGTTGATGCAGAAAACCTTTAGTCCACAGATAGGTCGGAATCTAGAAGCCTACGTTGATGATCTGGTCGTAAAGAGCACCAACGCTAGCGATCATATTCTCGACCTACAAGAGACTTTCAACAACTTGAGAAGGCATAACCTCAAGTTGAATCCGGAGAAGTGTGTATTCAGGGTTTCTGTTGGAAAACTGCTCGGTTTCCTAGTCTCGGCTAGAGGTATTGAAGCAAATCCAGTAAAAATATCGACCATCGACCAGATGCGCCCTCCGACCACGAAGAAAGAGGTCCAGAAACTAACCTAGGTGTATGGCGTTTAAGTCGTTTATAGCGTGTTAGGAGAAAAAGATTACCTTTCTTTAAGCTTCTTTGGAAACATGGGAGTTTCGAGTGGACTAAAGAGACAAACGATGCCTTTGAAGAACTTAAGAAGTACCTTACGAGTCCCCCGATCTTAGTTTCTCCAAGATCGGGAGAAACATTGCTAATTTACGTGGTACGCAACGCCACGGATATTTAGCGTGTAATCGTCGTGAAACGAGATAACATCCAACGACCAGTACATTATGTAAGCGAAGTCTTACATGGACCAAAGGAAGGATACCCACAGGTACAAAAGTTGCTCTATGGTCTCCTTATGTCTTCAAGGAAACTGAGGCATTACTTTTAGGCCCATAAAGTGGTCATACCAACCGGATATCCCCTTGGTCAAGTCCTTGGAAACAGGGAATCATCAAGACGAATAGCAAAATGGGCGGTTGAGCTAGAGGCGTTTGACCTCCATTTCATCTCACGAACAGCAATCAAGTCTCAGGTAATAGCAGGATTCATTGCCGAATGAACAAACCCTGAACCCACCCAAGGGCCCGAGTACGAACACCACGAAGAGTGGACAATATACTTTGACGGTTCCTTGATGCTAAAAGGCTCAGGGGCTGGAGTTGTCTTAATATCCCCTATCGGCGAACACATCAAGTACGCCATCCAGTTAAATTTTCCTGCCACAAACAATGTGGCAGAATATGAAGGTTTACTGGCAGGACTCCAAGCAGCTCGTTCGCTCGGGATTCGCAGATTACTAGTGAAAGACGATTCTCAACTAGTAGCGAATCAAGTAGGGAAAGAGTATTAATGCTTGAGTACCAAGATGTCATCTTATCTGGCGGAAGTACGGAAACTCGAAAAGCACTTCTTCGGTTTTTAGATCCAACATATTCCTAGAAAGGAAAACTTTCTAGCAGACCAGTTGGCACGGATGACCTCCACAAGGTCGACCATCCCGCCCGGAGTTTTTCTCGAGCAACTCGATTCACCCTTGGTGGTTGAGCCTTCCGAGAACATACATGATTCTCTATAGGTCGTACAAACCAATCGTGAAAACATGGATGCTCCACAGGTCGTTGATGGTTGGCGCTGTCACGATCAAGGTAAAGATTGGATGACATCGATCTACAATTATCTTCAGTATGACATAATTCCAGAAGATAATGTAGAGGCTGATCGTCTAGCACAAAAAGCCAAATCATACACTCTGATCGAACGTATCTTGTATAAACGAGGATCTCATGGAGTGTTGATGAGATGCAAATCTCAAGCGGATGGCATTAAATTGCTAACTGAAATCCATGAAGGAGTCTATGGAGCACATCATTCCTACAAAACACTGGTCAGTAAAGCCTTCAGGCAAGGATACTATTGGCCAACTGCCCTTCATGATGCGAAAGAGCTCGTGACGAAGTGCGTACAATGTCAATTTCATAGCCGACAAGTACATCAGCCGGCACAAGCCTTGCAAACAATTCCTCTTTCCTGGCCTTTTGCAACCTGAGGACTGGACATTCTGGGACCTTTACCAAGAGCACCCGGGGGCTTCGAATTCCTCTTCGTCATGATTGACACGTTTACAAAATGGATAGAAGATGAGCCTGTTGTTAAAACAACAACTGAGGCCGCTAAGAGATTTCTCACGAAAAATATGGTTACACTATTTGGTATACCAAATCATATAATCACAGACAATGGTGCCCAGTTCTCCAGCGGTCAATTCCAAGAATTCTGCGACGAACTTGGTATCAAAGTTTATTTTGCTTCTGTTTCTCATCCGTAGAGCAACAGAGCAGTTGAGCGAGCTAATGGTATCATTATACAGGGGATCAAACGCCGAGTGTTCGACCAGTTAATCAAACGGTTAGGAGCTTGGGTTCAAGAACTCCCATCTATATTATGGGCCATTCGAACCACGACTAGTCGTGCGACCGGTGAAATACAATTTTTCTTAGTTTATGGTGCTGAAGCCATGCTTCCTCTAGAACTAAAAATTGGCTCTGCTCGGACTGATTGTTCCAACAAAAATGATCAGAATGAATGACGACTTGATGACATCAATTTCCTTGAAGAACAACGAAATCAAGCCTTGGTACGATCCGCAGTCTATCAACAAGCCATGCGAAGGTACCATAGTCGTAAGGTACAATCTCACAACCTCGCTGTAGGTGATCTAGTTCTCAGAAAAATTCAGAACCAAGCAAATCACAACAAGCTTTCCCCTAAGTGGGAAGGTCCTTACTGACAAGGATTAAAACCTCTATGTATTATTTTAATACATAATAAAAGACCATACGTCTTCATGGTCGTAACCCCTAAGACTAACGACCTCCCTGGTCGTTAGTATTCTAAAGGTTACTTAATGGGTACCCTGGTTAGATGAGGCTTTGTGCCTAATCCCGACTGATAACCGCCAAAAAAATTACCGAATCGGTATTTCTTATCGATGATGAATGGAACACATGTTATAATGCTCCATTCCACGCGATGGTACAACCCCGAGACATCGACTATTAACCACCCTACTACTAAGCTCTTCACAGTAACCGCAAGGAAGTTAGCACGTTGCTAATCGCTTCCACCATTCCGACCAACAGTAACGCTTTCACCAGAGGATGTCTTCTCCAGAGTAATCGCCACCTCTTCTGGAAGTTATTTAAAGGTGAAGAGAACGAAGACCAAGAAGAACAAAGACAAGAACAACGATAGCTCAACAAGAATACACGAAGCCTAAGCGGTGGAATTAGAAGTTAGATAATCGACTTAGACTCATATTCTAAGTCCGACACTTGCTAGACATTCCCCATTCAAGGTGTAATTCAGTAGTACTTAGCCACATCTTGTAAAACCCAGTTCATATCAATAAAGAGCGACCCTCATTCCATTCCAGGATATTCCACGTCATTTTCCTCGTTCATTTTCGTAAGATCGGCGACTTGATCGTCGACACTTACAGTGTGGTCGAAGTCACCCGACCAGGTTCTGTACGACTAGCCATGTCGGGCGGGCAAGTTTTGTCAAATTCTTGGAACATTGATCAATTGCGTAAGTTCTATGTCTAAATCTTTTGTACATTATTTCAATTCTTTTTCATTTCATTAGTACATTCATTCATTTCTTTTCGACGAGTGATATGGTTTAGATATCTATGCCTATATTCTGGTCACATACTATTGTTTGTTTGAGATGGTCGGAGAAGACAATTTTTCTCTCTGATATCCTTTATCAGGATCTCTCTTACTCTTTGGCAACGACATCTGTGTCATACGCTATATAGGTCCTAGTCGTGATCATTTCATGAATGATTCCATGCGTGACCATACAAGTAAACATAGCATAATACAAGTAACTTCGTGTGGTGCCTTATACTGTTAAGATTATGAAGACTATATTTCTTCATTTCAAAATTTTGTTCTACTCTCGTTTGGCTACTGGTCAAGACACAGAAAGCCTCCTAGTCGAAGTCTCTCCTTTTTCGCACGTAGTCCTGCCCACTGGAAGGAGCTTCCTAGCGACGGTTCTTTTCTTACGATCCTCCCTGCCAGTCGGACTTGAGCCTGAGCATGTTTTGCAAAATGTTTTTCTATATCTTCTGTTCTTAGTAGTATTTTTCGACCAGTTTTGGGTTGTATATATAATACGACCACTTATCATTTTTGTCATACATTCTTGCATTTCTACTTTTGTCATCCCAACAAAAAAATTTTCGACCATGTACAGTTTTGTTTGGTGTTTCGATTATGACAAACAAAGATCTATAACTAGTCAAAATCATACACTGGTTCCGACCAAAATAATTTCCTAGTGTTGTTACGATCAGTTTTGTCTTATGATCAGTATATGCCTTCAAAACAATGGTTTCGACTTTTTCTCTTTCTTGGCTAACTGCTTGTCTAGTAAGGTTCTTCTACTACAAAGCAGTCGAGGGCAAAGAAGTATACGGGAATTTTAAAAAGTCAAAAGGATAAACAAAAGACTTGCTGATGGCAAAAAGGTAAGTTTTTATACATTTTATATACAATTCTTATATTACAATGTCCTACTCCAGAATGTCTCCAGATTAATCACTGCTTGATGGAGATCCGACATCCATCTCCTTTACAACTTTGTCTCCAAGCGACTTTAATTATTTCATAAACTTGGTCGCGTTATCAGGCAGGTAGTTGAAATTGTCTTTAACAGCTTGGAGATCAATGGAGGGGTCGGAGGCCTTTAGTTTTGCCAGTGCAAAACTAACTCCATCAGCAACGCCTTCTTTCATAGTCTGGGCATAATTCTTTCGAGTAGTCTTGAGCAGACCACTGAGATCTTCTAGAAGTTGGCCCAAGAAGTTTATTTTCTCTATTGGATCTCTTAAGTCAGGCACACTTGATCCTGATCCCATATCAAAGATCATCTTGTTTAAAGCATGAATCTTTTCATCAAGATTTGGCACAAGAGCTGCCTCCTTATCCTGCCTAAATTTTAGAGCCTTCTTTGCTCTGTTCAGCGCTTGCGTTTGCTCTACACGAGTAAAATAAGCAATAAGTACAACATGATTAGAGGAGGATAATAAGTCAAGTCTACGACCTATTACCTTCAATTTTCTTGTTAAGAGTCTTATTTCTGGTCGACGCCTCTGCAATCGACCGGTCCTTAGCCTGATTTTCTTCCTCAAGAAGAGCTATTCTGGCTTTATCAACAACGACTTCTTCTTTTATTTTCTCCAAATCTATTGAATATGATAAGGGAGAATAATTAGAGAAGGACAAAGTATTGAAGAAGGAAAAAGGTTAAGAGAAAAGTTCTTACTTTCCAGTTCGGAGTGCTTTTTCTCCAAATCCTTAATTCGCTGGGTCAGTCCTCCGACCACTGCAAAGTTCTCGACCATATGCTACACAAATAGCATTTTCTCTTTAAGTTTCCTGTAAAATCTTAAAAGGGAAACTATGAAACTGGTCGTAGATACTTACCCGGATTGCGACTTCGTTATAATCGGCAAAAATAATATCAGGACCTATCTTGATTTGATGGTCCGATATTCTTCCCCATGCCTCGTCAAGCTCCTTATCCTCGATAAATCGGGGAACAAAAGGGAAATTGTTAGGTTGGGAGGGATTACCAACAAGGGTCGAGACTTGTTGAGGGCCTTCGAGGGCAACTACCTCCATAGAAGGAGTTAGGATCACCAGTGGATCCAGCTCGACCGTTGGCTTCACCACCTGCTCGGGGGCTTTCTCGACCACTTTATCCTCAGGAACTTTGTCCTGGGATGTACCTTGGACAAGGACTTCCACGGTGCCTCGGTCCTCGTGAAGATTCTGTGGAAATGACCTAACGCTGCATTTACCTATACAAAACAAAGAAGGGAAGTTCAAAACACCAAATCACCAAAAACTATTAAAGGTATGCACTCATACGACCTTTTTTATTTGTACATACCTAGTTAATTTCTTGTATTTGACTTTGAATTGTGGTAGAGTAAACTCTGTACCGTTAGCCTTTCTTTTCTTTTCAACCAATTTCGCCGACTCCGAACCGGTAGGGTTGGTTAAACCCCTCACATCCTCTAACATGATATCGGAAGCAATGTCCTCGATCAATTCATCAAGGGTTGCATTCCTGACCATCGGGTCGGAGGAAGTGGTTTCATCAACCTCGGATCGCTTGTTTCAAGAATAACAAGCTGTAAGGTCGTGAACGACCAATCTGGAGTCTACGGCCTCTGTAGCTATGCTCTGCGGGCCTTCAGTCTTCTCCACCTAAATAAAAAAAAACGACTTTGGTTAGGTGATGAAATTTTCTATCTAAAGTATATATATTCTTTTTTAAAAATGATTTATTACCTCGGGAGATTCATCTTCTTCCAGTGCATCTAGGCACGAATCGGTCGGAACCACGGTGGGATTTTGATCCTCACCGGATTGTATGACTCGCAATCCGACCGCCTACAAAAATAGAGCAAAATCAATAAACTGATCGGAGAATATGTATACATGATAAAAGAGATTTGATTATCTACCTTAAGTCTTGCCAGTCTCTCTTCAACAGAGACTATTGCCAAGATATTGGAGAATGTAGCCTTCTCACCAGGCTCCCCGGCGCAGATCATTCTGATCCGCTCTCTGATTTCCTCAGGAGAAAGGGCTCTAAAAAAAAGGAAGGAGACAAGAGAAGATTTTAAGGTGTTACGATAATCAAGTAATAAGTCATACTAGTCGGAGCTTCTTTCGAAGACTTACCACCTTGTGAAATAGCTTCATCACGACCAATGGACCAGAGCAGGGAATGAGTCCGGAGCCTCAGAGGACTAATCTGGAGTTTGGTGAAATCTCTCACTACATGCCAGGAAGTCAAGCCCTTGATCCTCAGGTCATGGATGGCATCCACCTATCTTCCGACCACCCCTGCCTTCTCCACGGTTTTCCTCCACTTAGGACTCTCGTTCGCCCTAATTCTAGCGAAGTAAAGGTCATCATCCCTGATAACCGTCATGTAGAACCAGTTCTTTTTCCATGACGACCATGAGGATTTCGAGTACATTTGGATGTACTCATCGGCCTTCCCGTCGTGAAGGCGCAGCGTGCATTCTCCAGGAGCCCCTTGTGGATCTCCCCGACATCGCCATCTGGTAGAAATACCCAAAGAGCTTCAAGTTTGGACGCACTCCCAAGTATACCTCACATAGGTAGAAGAAAATACTAATATTGGTGATGGAATTAGGGGCCAAATTCACCAATTCCATATCGTAATACTCTAAAACGCGAGGAAGGAATTTGTGCACCGGTACCCTCAGCCCGCACTCGATGTAGGTGAGGAAGATTGGAATTTCCCCATCTTCGCGGCTCGGAAAGTGCTCCCCGGCCGCTAATCTTCATCCGATCAGATTCCTGTTTGGGAGCATTCCCATCTTCTCCAGTGCTTCAAGCTTCTTCTCATTCAGATCTGAAGCCATCCACTTTGTGATTTGCTCCGACATGGTGAAATTTCTCAAAGGGATGAGTAGTGGTCGGAGGAGGCTTTGAGGTCAGGAAGACAATAAGAGGTCGAAAAGATTTTCTTACCAATGAACTGAAGAGGATCAGAGAAAGATCTAGAAGCGTAAAAACTCTAAAGCCCAGCAATGGAGATTTTATAGCTTCAGGTCTTTAACTGCAATCTGGAGTTATTTAAAAAAAAGTCCAATGGACAAAAGCCTCTTTTTGTCCAACGGATAGAAAAACTCTTAGATTCTCAATGAAGTTCTCAACTTTAAAGTGAACACAGACCACTTCGTATATCGCGACATTAAATGGGGTCTGCCCAATATGACTTCATCGGAAGAAAAGTGTTCACACGACCTGTTCATTTAAAGTTCGGGGGATAGCTAATGAGGATTAAAACCTCTATGTATTATCTTAATATATAATAAAAGACCATACATCTTCATGGTTGTAACCCCTAAGGCTAACGACCTCACTGGTCGTAAGGATTCCAGAGGTTACATAAGGATACCCTGGTCGGACAAGGCCCTGCACCTAGTCTCCGACCAGGTAGCTTCTCGGAGAAGCTATGAACTGGTATCTATAACTGATCCCCAGTATATTCTTACCGTGCGATGAATATAGCATGTGCTGTATACTTCATATCACATAGTTACATAGTCCTAAAGACACTGACAACAACCACGATAGGGTTGGGTGTCTCTAAGACACTTTGTGGATATCATGGGGATATGTGCATGATCTTAGGATGAAAGCATCTTCGTCGATAACGACTCTGAGAATGAGGACCCAATCCATCCTCTAGTCATTCCTAAGGTGGTTGGAGAGCCTGCTTCTACTTCTCCAGCTTTTGATGAGCAACCTCTTCCCACTTTCACCGACGATCCGAGTGGCTCTACTCCTACCTCCACAGTCCATGAGGTAGAGGCCACTTCTGCACCAGGACCTCCTCTTCACATTCAGCGACGGCATCCATCTGAGCAGATGATTGGGGATCTTCATGAGTGAGTCACTCGCTCTAGGTTTATCTCTCTAGATTCTCAAGCACATTCTGCTTTTGTCGCGTCTTTTGAACCCCGAGATGTCATCCATGCTTTATCTGATTCCTCTTGGGTCAATGCCATGCATGAAGAGCTTGAAAATTTTGAAAGAAACAAAGTCTGGACCTTAGTTGAACCTCCACCTAATCATAATGTAATTAGAACAAAATGGGTTTTCAAAAATAAGCAAAGTGAGGATAGGTTGGTAGTTTGCAATAAGGCTAGGCTTGTAGCTCAAGGTTATTCTCAGGTAGAAGGCTTAGACTTTGAGGAGACCTTTGCTCCTGTAGCTAGATTAGAAGCCATTCGTATTTTGCTAGCATTTGCGACATCTGAGGGCTTTAAACTTTTTCAAATGGATGTCAAGAATGCTTTCCTTAATGGTTTTATAGAAGAAGAGGTCTTTGTCAAGCAACCTCCTGGTTTTGAAAATTCCAAATTCCCAAACCATGTGTTTAAGCTCTCCAAAGCCTTGTATGGATTGAAACAAGCCCCTAGAGCTTGGTATGATAGGCTTAAGAGTTTCTTGCTTAAAAATGATTTCAAAATGGGATTGGTAGATAAAACCTTGTTCACTCTCAGGCATGGCAATGATTTCTTACTGGTTCAAATTTATGTGGATGATATCATATTCGGTGGTTCTTCTCATGCTTTGGTGTCCAGATTTTCAGACTCTATGAGCAGGGAATTCGAGATGAGCATGATGGGTGAACTGACTTTCTTCCTTGGTCTTCAAGTCAAGCAACTGAAAGAAGGCACCTTCATTCATCAAAGCAAGTACACAAATGACCTTCTTCGGCGCTTTGACATGGGAAGCAGTAGGCCAATGTCTACTCCCATTGCCACATCTACCGTGCTGGACCCTGATGAGGATGGAGAGCCCGTGGACCAGAAGGAGTACCGCAGCATGATTGGCTCTCTTCTCTACCTCACGGTGTCCAGGCCGGACATACAGTTTGTTGTGCTTCTGTGCGCTCGATTTCAGGCTTCCCCACGTGCCTCTTATCGTCAAGCCGTGCGTCGCATCTTCAGGTACCTTTAGGACACTCTTGATTTTGGACTCTGGTATTCTTCTGATTCTGCTCTCTCCATTCGGGCTTTTTCTGATGCTGATTTTGCGGGGTGTAGAGTGGATAGGAAGAGTACTTCTAGCACTTGTCATTTCTTAGGCACATCTCTTATCTCTTGGTCATCTAGGAAACAGTCCTCTGTTGCCTGATCCTTGTCGAGGCCGAGTATGTAGCTGCAGCCAGTAGTTGCTCTCAGGTTCTCTAGATCTTGTCTACTCTGCGGGATTACGGGTTGTTTTTGGATAGTGTCCCACTTTTTTGTGACAACACTAGTGCCATAAACATTGCCAAAAACCCAGTGCAACACTCTAGGACCAAGCACATTGACATTCGATATCATTTCCTTAGAGACCATGTAGAGAAGGGTGATGTTGTTCTTCACTTTATAGAGTCTGAGTAGCAGGTTGCAGATATTTTCACTAAGGATCTTGATTCTTCTCGTTTTGCTTCTTTGCGGGGAGAGTTGAGAGTTATTAGTCCTCTTGGCCTGTTTTGAGGGGGAGTTGGCTCTTGTGCATTCATTGTATCATATTGTATTTTTAAATCAGCAACTTGTATTGTAATATAAAATCACGGAGCCTTGTTTATTATCCGTGTGTGACATGCTTTCTTGCTTTATACCTAGCCATGTCGTGTGCTAGTTTGCTAGGTTTATCATGACTTTCCATGTGTAGCTTAGCGTTTTCCATGATAGCTCTTTAAATGTGCAAAACTTGAATTAAAAACTTGACTTGTTGAATCTTGTGACTAGTTTTGCCATAGTGATCTTCTTATGATTCATGCTATGTCAAATAGGCTAACTTGAGTCTTGAATCTAATTTGAGTTTTAAATTGAGCTATGTTATTTCTTAAGTCAAGCAAATGAAAAATGATCTTTTCTGTGCGAAAAAACTGATCTCACCAATTCTTTCTCATGAGACGGCTTGCCATTGCACTAGGCATGAACTCAGGGGGAGTTTTGGATGACCTAGACCACTCTTTTAAACTTCTTGCTTGGGATGGTCGCGGCAAGGCTTGAGATCTAGCACTTGGCAAAAAACAAAATAAATTGTGAAAATTGGTTGAAGCTTAGGAGGCAGTTGTGGATGGCTCCTAGTCCAGAACTTGCTTTGCTAAGATCAAACCAAAAATTAATTTTAGCAAGTGCTAAATGTGCTAAATTTTGAAATACTTGAACAAATTGACTCAACATTGACCTCATAGTGCTCTAAATTGGCTCAATTTTAGCTTCTTGGTTCTATTTAGTTTATTAACATGGCTTGACTCATTTTTGGATACCTTTGGCTAAACTATGATCTTGAACACCTAGTCATACTAAACGATCGTTTAATCTCAGATTATTGTTCATCTAGCTGTTGCTTTGCTATATATGATTTGCCATGATTTACGAAAACTTCTTCACATAATATGGCTTGGTATAATACTTGTATAGTCCTCTTGGATAATTCTCATGACTCCCTTTGCTAAAAATTGAATAAATTGCAGCCATTCCATGTTATTCATGCTCTATCTTCCTTTATGCACCTTGATGAATCCATTGTCAAAGGGGGAGAGATGGTAAAAAATGAAATTTGCATGAGGTTATGAGGATCATAGTGAGGGCGAGCATCTCATATGCATTTTTGTGATCTTATTGACATTTCTGAATTTGAATTGCAATTCTTGAAGACTCACAATGATTGAATGTCAAATAGAACAATTGTTCTTTCATATGGACCTTAAGTGAGATTTTTGTCATTTATCTGGAAATTGAAGCTTTTGTACTTTCTTTTGCCGTATCTCACTTGCCTATGCTATTCTGGAGCCAGCTTGATCATTTTTCTTGCTTTTTATTGCATTTGGACCAAGTTGTGCCTTTGTGCGAAAACGTCGAGTATTTTACTTTCCAAACCTCAAACTTAGCATTTTTGAGAAATTGCCAATGTGTTCATCAAGGAGGAGATTGTGGATATCATGGGGATATGTGCATGATCTTAGGATGATGATACAATTGGCAATGGCTTTTGCGGTTTGTCGAATCAAGCGTTTTCGCAGTTACTGCTTCAGTTTAGCTTCTCCGACCGCCATGCCCCGTGTTTTTCTCGAATCTGCGGTGGTGGTCAAACCGCCTTCAGCGTGGTCGACCGTCAGTCGGTGACGACCGCCAAAAGTCAAGCAGATGACCGATTTTTATGCTGATCATCGGCCATTTTGGAGTTTTGGTTTTGGATAGGTCAAGTTCATGGGCTTCAGTGCATATGTGTTGCATGATGCATGTTTTCACTAACGTGGGTCAAGTTGTGAAGAACTTGTTCCTGGAATCAATTTCTTTGTCTATTGTTGTGCAGACGCTGAGAGGTCAACGACGGTCAACGGCGAGGATGATCGGACTAAGCTTGGAGAGCCGAGGTCCGAACGATCAAGGATGTCTCAGTGAGGTCAACGGACTCAAGCATGGCGCAGAATGGACAAAGGTGATCGAATCAGGCGATTGATGCGACGGTTGGATCAAGCGGCGCGGGGGTCGGTGCAAGTGCCATGGTGGTTTCGGCGGGAGCCGGACGGGAGAGACTTGCCGACACGATGAGGGCCGTTGATCAACCTACACATGGCGGAGCAGGCGAATACTTCACCAAGATTGGACTTGGTCTTCGGAGAAAGATCAAGAAGGGGTATTTTGGTAATTTCACCAAATACCGCCTTTATGACCTTGGGCTAAACCGCGGCGCAAGACGGTGCGTGGAGAAGTGGTTTAGGTCAAGAGAAGATGAAGACGACGCTTTAAGATACGTGCGTGTGTCCCGTTTGTGTTGGGCCTTAACGGGAGCCCATTAGGGTTAACTCTTTTAGAAGCTAGCCCTCACTATAAATAGGAGGGGGTGCTGTCAAACAGCCTCTAAGCACTTCATTTGTGTAAACCCTAGTTTGGTGTTAGGGCTTAGAAGGGAAATGAGAGGCTTAGGGTTCTAGAGAAATGAGTTGAGTGTGTGCTCATGGATTGAGTTCTTGTCCGCCTTGAGGGAGTGACTGTAACCAACAATAATCGCGAATTAATCTATGGATGATTATTCAAAGATGAGTATTCTTGTGTTCTTCCTTCTCATTTGGTGATTTTGGGTGTTTCTGTGATCCGATGGGTTTCTAGTGGTTTCTTGCCCCCATCTACCTTGCTGTGACATGTGGGAATACATTTAGGATCATCTTGATCATCAATCTCCCACGAGCAAGTTTTGGATCAAGTTTTTCATTTTTGTTCGGTTTTGAACCCTCCTTCGGTAAAATGAAAAAGGTTGAAACTTTGACGTGGATCTACTCAATCGCTGCATGGAATAGGTTCCTAATATCCTTAGGAAGGTGTGTTCCAAATTTGGTCAAGTTTGGCAGTGTAGATCAAAAGTTAGACCGATTTTCGTTTTGATTTTTGAGTCAGAGGCACTGCTTACAGTCGATCCGGTCGATCAAGACTCGATCCGACCGCCAATGAACGCCTGGCCTGACGCTCAAGAAGCTTGAGCTCATTTTTGTTCTTTACTTTGGGGATTTTGGTTTGGATTCAACACAAGTCTTCTGCTGTACTTGTATGTTGATCTTCATAGCTCTCATAGCTATTGAAGTGAACCTGATGTTGAATCTGAATAAGGTGAAAAATTAGGCGCACTCCTATTCACCCCCCTCTAGTCGCCTTTCCGGTCCTACACACTTAACTGTAGAGCAGTTAACACATTGTTAACTGACGCCACGTCCCGACCAGTCGCAACGCTTCACCAGGGACGCCTTCTCTAAGAGTAACTGCCGCCTCTTCGGAAGTTATTTACTGGTGGAACACAGAAGACCAAAGGACAGAGGTAGATGAGTATCGAAAAGCACTTCGATAATCACAATCTGGTTTGAGACAAACAAGACAGCATCATCATATTAGAGCATAGCAATCTTCATATTCAATGTAATTAGGATTAGTCCCTAGTCGGGTTGTAAGCGCCCCCTGTAAATCCAGTTCATATCAATAAAGAGAGGCCCCATTCTATCCCAGGTACTATCACGTTATTTTTCTCTTTTATTTCGTAAGATCGGCGACGATCGCCCAGTCTATCCCAGGTAATATCATGTCATTTTCTTCTTTTATTTTGTAAGATCGGCGACTCGATCGTCGACACTTATTATGGATAATAATACCACCATATGGTTCTTGAGTATACCCCTTAATATTCATAAGGGAGAAGCTGGAGTCGTAAGTCCTTCTACGACTACCTCATGGTCGTAAGTTTTTCTACTACCACCCCTATAGTCGTAAGTCCTTCTACGACTACCTCATGGTCGCAAGTTCTTCTACGACCACCCCCATAGTCGTGAGTCCTTCTACAACTACCTCATGGTCGTAAGTTTTTCTACGACCACCATGTGGTCGTAAGTCCTTCTATGACCAAATCAGCTACGACTACCCTATAATCGATGGAGCTTATAGACAAATATGCCCAATTGATTAGGGAATCGAAGCAGTTAGTATACACTGTTATTCTTTGAAATAATTGCACGAAATACTCCTCTGTCTCTGACGATAACTGCCAGGCGACACGAGGGGTTACCACTCCAACAGTAACTGCCATCAACGTGCTCATTATATGAAATAAAGAGGCGCCTCTTAGCCTGGAGAAACGGCCACCTCTTTGTATACTATATAAAGGCAACAGTCAGTTGACAGGTGTAGGACTGGAAATGCGACTAGAGGGGGGGGTGAATAGACGCTTTCTCTATTTTTCACCTCGATTGAACTCAACACTACTTTCACTCCAATAGCTATAAAAGCTATGAAGATTTGTATACAGGCACAGCGGATGACCTGTGTTGAATCCGATCAAACCCCAAAGCACAAGACTAAAAATATCTCGCTGCCGCACAAGAAGATATGTAAGGACTAACTAGCTTGCTGTAAAAACGAGATGAACAGAACAACACTAGATGCAATAAAGAAATAAATCAAGACACAAAGAACCTCGCCAAAGACCAAGATCTTGCGCACCCATGTAGATGATGCAATCGCAAATGTAGCAATCGTAACCTTACTCGCAGGATGTGCCTCAACAAAAGAACAAAGCTCGGTTGGATCAATAAAACAGCCACTGCAGTTGGGAATTAAAACCGAGTCCTACTCAAGAGCAAAAGGAAATGAATGAAGCTGAAACTATAACCTGCTGGCCAAAACCACTAACACCTCACACGGATCAAAAAGCGACCAAAAGGAACTTAAAAGCAAGAAACGTGAGAACCTCAATCTACTGAGCACTACCAAGATCTTTGGTTTTCTCACGGGCAAGCCACTAGATTTTCGTGGCAAGACCAAACCACACACCACGATCGAATAAAAACACACTCGACAAGCCGCCAGATCGAGCAATAAAAAACTCAACAGAACCGCCACGATCAAGACCAACTCTCACGCCAAGATGAAAAAACTGCTGCCGACAAGCAATTAAATTGCCTAATCAACTCTTCCAAGCGGCGATTTTTGTATAAACAGCACGACAGGCTTGCTTTCTCCAATACTTATGGACTCGGCCACAAGAACAACGAAACCAAATCAAAAACTGCCAGATCTGGTTTTCCCGGAAGAGAAGCCGCAGACACGATCCAAACCGACCAGCAATAAAAAGTTCAATGCACCAACAAAACAGAGAATCAAGATAACTAAAAAGAATGGACGGCAACCATTACAGAAACTGCAGACCGCTCGGTTTTTCAGGAAGAACTCACCCGCCGCACAGAAGTTCAGATTTAGCAGCCGCTGCAGACTCCGGTTCTTGCGAGAGCTCCTTGATTAACAACCAAGCATAGGATTTTGCCTAGGAGAAAGACTGCCGACAGAATCCAGGATTTTCGGGTGAAGCTACAGCGCCAAGACCCAAGACAAATTTCAATCGCATCAAGAGGCAAACAAAGACAAGGCAATAGAAAAATCAAATCCAAGGCATCTCTCTCATCAATGATGGCTACTCAAAGCAATAAACAAAAGAACAAGCTGCATCCATTAGCAATAAATTGCAACACCAGAGTACTACAATTTTTGCAGGGAACAACCACACAGCCAGATCGGTCTAAAGATCATGCTCCAAGAACAGCCGCCGCCCAGATTTCTAAAAAGCGCAGCCACTCTGATTTTTTCTTGGCAGCGGGGCGCCGCCACACACAAAAACGCCCCCAATTTTTCTCTCAGCAGCCCCTAATCTCCAATGGCAGCAAGAACAAGTCACCGACTCTCTTTTCTCGATGGTCGCCCTATTCTCCTCTCGTGACCCTTCAAGAATATTCCATCTCTCTCTTTTTATAGGGCAACATCAAACCCTAATGGGCTTCCGTTAGGGCCCAACAACAACGGAACACACACGCACGCATCTCAAAGCGCCATCTTCATCGTCGATTGATCTAAACCATCGCCTCACCATGCGCCGACCCGCGCCGCGATTTAGTCAAAAGGTCACCAAGGCGGTATTTGGTAAAATTACCAAAATACCCCTTCTCGATCCTTTCCAAAAGACCGAGTCCATCTGTTGAAGCAATCGCCTGCTTCGCCACGTGTAGGTTGATCAACGGCTCCATGTCGTCAAGTCTCTCCCGTCCGGATTCCACCGGCACCACTGAGCACTTGCAACGACTCCCGCGCCGCTTGATCCAACCAGTCGCACCGAACCGCCCGTTCGGTCATCCTCGTCCATTCTGCGCCATGCTTGTGTCACCTGACCTCACCCGGCATCCATGATCGTTCTGGACCTCAGCTCTCCAAGCTTAGTCCCGACCCTCCTCGCCGTTGACCGTCATTGGCCTGCAAGCCACCTGCACAGCAATAGACAAGCAAATACGAATCCGGGAACAAGTTCTTCACAACTTGACCCACGTTAGTGAAAACATGCAATATGCAACACATATGCATTAACAAATATGGATATGACCTAACCCATAATCAACTCACTACTAACATCGACATTCAGCACAAAAGCCGGTCAGACCGCCGCTGACCTGACAGATATGAAACTTTGTCGAAAACGCGTGAAACTTCAAACCAAAAGCCACATTGCCAATTGTTTCATCATCCTAAGATCATGGGCATATCCCCATGATATCCACAATCTCCCCCTTGATGAACACATTGGTAATCTCTCAGAAAATGTAAGTTTGTGGTTTGAAAAGTAAAAAACTCGCAGTTTTCGCACAAAGGCACAACTTGGTCCATTAGCAAGAGAAAGCAAAGGAAATGACCAAACTGGCTTCAGAATAGCATAAACAAGTGAGATACAGCAAAAGAAAGCACAAAAGCTTCAAATTCCAAAGAATCGACAAAAATCTCACTTGAGGTCCATATGAAAGAAAGAACAATTGTTCTATATGACCTTAGATCATTGTGAGTCTTCAAAATTTGCAATTCAAGTTCAGAAAAGGCAATAAGACCAAAAGAATGCAATATGAATGCTCCCCCTCACTATGATCATCAATTTAAAAGAGAGAATATGAAATTTCAATTTCTCCATTTCTCCCCCTTACAAAACTTCTCCCCCATAACCAAAAAGCTCTTTATTAACATTACATTTTCGTTATATCTTCTCCCCCTTTGACAATGGATTCATCAAGGAATCATCCCTTCCTCTCATCCAGAGATGACAAATGCACAAGAAAGGAAGAAGCAAAAGAAAAAGCATGCATGAAATGCAATGGGGTGGCTTCATTTTTGTTTTGATTTTTCAATTTTTAGGTAAAAGAAGCTTTGGAGATTACTCAATTGAACAGGCTAGCATTTCTACCATTACTCAAAATACAACAAGCCTGACAAAGCTAGCAAGATCATGTTAAGACATATAAAGCAAAGCTAGGCTAAAGAGCTCAATATATCACATGTTGTTGGATTAAATTAAGCAATGCATCAAAATTAGCAAGTTCAACAACAGTTATCCTAAAGTGATAATGGCCATGTTAGAATGTCATTGTGAGATCCAGAAGCTAGCAAAGACCATCTTAGAGACAAAAAGTCCTGAATTGAATCATTTAGCTCAATTTTTTGTCAAAAGCCCAAATTTCAACTGTTTTTCATTTGCAAAGAATATTCAAGTTGATAAAAGGTCTATCTTAGTAAAGAAGATCCTGGACTAGGAGCCATCCACAATCTCTTCCTAAGCTTCAACCAATTTTAACAATTTGCATTTTAGCCATGTGCTAGATCTCAAGCCTTGCCGCGACCATCTCAAGCAACAAAAGCTTAAAAGAGTGGTCTAGGTCATCCAAAACTCCCCCTGAGTTCATGCCTAGTACAATGGCAAGCCGTCTTATGAGAAAGAATTGGTGAGATCAGTTTTTTCGCACAAAAAAGAGATCATTTTTCATTTTGCACAAGGGCTGTTTTAGATTCTTTAATGAACTGAAAGCTCAAAGATGTTAAATTCTAGATTCTAGAGTTAACAAAGCAATTTTGACAGGGCCAATGTCACAAAAGGATCACTAATTGTGCAACTAGCTAAAAGATCCAAAAATTACAATTTTCAGTTCAAGTTATATTAAAAGTTCTAGCTCATTTGGCAAAGACATTGCTGCACATGTAAAAGCATGATAATTCTAGCAAGTCAAAGAACTAGATACAATCTTGAGCAAGAATTTGAAATACTAAAGCTCAAGTGGGTAATAAGCAAAGCTTCATTAATTAAAAGAAAGAAGCGGTAAAACTTATATTACAAGTATCTTTTTGTGATTTTTCATTTGTATGTAATATGATACAATGAGATGCACAAAAAAACGTAAAAGCCTAGAAGGATCACAAGGATCAAAAAGATCCAAAGAATATACCATTTGAAAAAGGTATCAGAAAAGATCCACAAAAGCTCAAATGAACAAGGAAAGTTCAGATGAACAGAAAAGGTTCAGAAAAGAACTAAGAAAGTTCCGAAAAGAACCAACCCCCCCTCAAACCAACCCATAGGGATAAATTATTCCTTACTCGCATCTCAAGGTGGCAAACCTTGTTGGGTAAAAAGCTTTGAGGGGAGGACTGCCAATTTGCCTTGGACTCCACAAAAACTAGCACCAAGACTTCAAACACCACAAGATCTCTAGGGACAGCAACTCAAAAAGCTAGGGAGCGAAACACCAAACACTAAAAAGCTTACAGCAACTCAAAAACCTGCTAACACTAGTGAATGGGAGACAAGCTCGACCTAGGCTGTGAGAAGAGTGCATCCTAGTAAATCATGGGATAAGAAGAGTGCCTAGAAAAGACACGTGCTAGAACAGAGCCTCCTATCTACCCTGAACTCAACAAGCCCAACACCTGACACAAACCAGATGGTATGCAAGGTAGACTAGGGATACCATACACAAAAGTAAGGTATAGAAGCTCGAACCTGAGTCCCACTGCTTGGCAGTGAGATGTAGCCATGATGGATGAAGATCCATTCCATGAAGCTCCAGAAGGTAGTTGCGCTCACCCATCATTCTCATCTCAAATTCCTTCGTCTCCGAGAAGTGATAGTCATCATTGAAGTCACAAATGAAGAAGAACCAACAGTTTGAAGTCATGAATCACATGTTCTTCTTCTCAACTGAAAAGACTACACCAAAGAGACAGAAAAGTCTATACCTTGGTACTGAGTTAGTGAGACAATATCTAAGGAAACAGTACCAAGACACATGACTAGCAAGGATAGCAGCAAATGATCCAAAGCTCATTAAAGCATATAGTCAACAATTCAAAACATGAGCATGGAGATAGACAAGACAATTTCAACACATGCTATCCAAGATATGACAAAGCTCAAACTATCCTTAATCAAAAATAAAGCATAGGAGCAAGCAAACAAGCACATAGCAAATCACACATCAAATGCACAGTCAAAAGCAAGCTAGTGAAAGCTATGGCAAGACTCATGTATCCACAATTAACCGTAAGGCACAAAAACCATGTAAGCATAAAGCATGTTATAAAACAAGACATGGATAAAAAATGCTAACATGGATATCAAGTGAACAAGTGGATACACAAGGCAAAAGTCAACAGGAGCAAGATAAATCATGTACAAATAGCACAGGCTCATGAAGACAAGACCAAACTCATATACCCATGGAAATTAGGAACAACTATGAGATTCATGGATATACAAAGCAAGGTAAAGGAAAAGGCATGATGACAGATATCATAAGAGAAAAACATGCCAATATGGTACAGGTGAGCACAAAGACAAGCACAACATGCCAAGTATGAGTAATCAGGAAGGTAAATGCATGAAGGTATAAGATTGCTCACAAAACAGGCGTAGATGCCGATCATTAAAGCACATGCCTCTTGGAGGCCATCGTTGAGGTGGAGAATCATCAAGTGTCCCGATCATGTGATGAAGCAAAAGATCAGAATCCTTTAAGTCCATGTTCTCCAACCCGCATTCTCGGTACCTACACATGAGAAAGGCAAAGTGTCCGAGTCTTGGGTTCCGAAGGGTTAGAGAGCAAATGCTTGGGAACCCAAACCTTGGACACACCACCACCAGAGGCAGTCGAAACATTATGTGAGTTAGCATGATGCAAATGATGGTCCATGCAAGAAGATCCAATCTCATCCTTGGAGGCACGCCGCGAGTGGACAGCTCGAAAAGGAAAACGAGGTCCATCTCTAGAAAAGCGGCGATGTCCTTGCTTGAAAGTACCAAGATGAGAACCAACAGAAACATCAAAAGAACTCACACAACCTCGCCGTGGGTGAGTACCTCGATAAACAAAACGAGGTCCACCTCTTGGACAACGGCGAAAATCCTGCCGCGGGGCAGCTCGTGGACCAAAACCAAGACTACGCGAACCACGTCCACGGTGCTGTCCGACACCACTAGAAAAGGTGTCAAAGAAGCCATCAACAAATCGAGTCTTCGTGCTTGGCTCTTTAGTGTGCATGTCATAAGAAAGACTATGCCCACTAGGAGACTTAGAAGCATGAGCTCGACGCAAATGTTTTGCACGCCGAAAACAGAAATCCACATGATGTCCATTCTTCCCACAAAATGAGCAATGGTGTAAAGGTCTACTAGTAGACACGGTCCGAGAGGACGAAGCACTATTATGGCTCAAAGAAGAAGTCCTGTAAGAACTAGCATCATGACTCGTCTTCGTATCGACACTAGACCCACACATGCCATGAAAAAGGCTATGTGTGTTCCTAGAGGTACGACGACGCACTCGACACTCATGTTTCAAACGGCGAAAGCAAAACCCAAGAGTGTGTCCATTCTTCTTACAAAATGTGCAATGGTACTTCTTTTTTGAAGATTTAGTACCATTTGAGAAAGAAGCACATTTGTCTTTTGAAATCCGTTGGACAACACAAGAAGAGTCCGAAAGAGTCGAACTCACCAAAGAAGAGCTATCCAAAGCGATGGCACAAAAACCAACATCAAGTGACTCACATTTAGCACAAGAAGACTCCAACTCCGAATGCAAAGATGCAAGAGAAATTTTAAAAACATCAATCTCGGAATGAAGGCAAATACAAGAGTCACATGATTTGGCGCTCATATCATCGCGCAAAGACTCAATCTCGCTCTTCAATGAAATGCAAGATGTGCAAGAAATTAATGATACTTTCGAATTAAGCATGCAGTTCAAAGCATCAATTTCAGTTTCTAAACAAGCACAATTCTTGCAAGAGACTAAACCATCCTTAAGCAATTTTTCATGTTCAAAGCACATGCTACAAGGCTTAGCTTCAATTTCAATAATCTCAGCTCTAGCATTTTCTAATTGCTCAAGATGCATGGAATTAGTCAATTTAAGCTTCTCAATTTCAGCAAGCATGCCTACACAAGTATCACAATCATTTCTAGCCATAGATCTAACATTGCCTATTTCTAACTTAGCATTGTCAAGTTCATGATGTAAGGCAATACAAGAATCACAAGGCATAGAAACATTTGATTTCAAAATTTCATTTTCAGATTTTAGGCATGCAAGAGAGTTATTCAGGTTCTCCATGTCTATAAGTAATGAATCATAAGCATTCATGGAGGTTTTCAATTCAGAGAGCTCATGAGACAAATCATTCTTTTCACTTTTTAGCAATTTCATTTTCTTCCTAAGAGCATGCAATTTATATTCATATGAAATCAAGCCATCAATGAGTTTTTCTTTGCTCACCTTGTTTAGCTCAAGTAGGGGATCGTCCTCATAAGAGTCATCACTATCATCAAAAGGCTCATCATCAAAATCCTCTCCATCATGTTCATCCTCAAAAGCTGCTGTGCATACGCCACTGGGCTTCTTCTCCTCGGGCTCTAAAAGTGACTCATCCCTGAAACTAGGACAATCAAAACAAAAGATATCGCCACAAATATCACAGGAGAAATCCTCCTCCATCGCCATTAGACTTATCATACATTCAAATATTTTGTTACGGCCAACACCATTGGTAAAAGAACCACGACAAGACGCAAAGAACCGCTCACAAGTCCTCATATCTGTCGCCATGCTCAAAGATCGGTAAAGATCACAAAAGAGCAAACTTGGCTCTGATACCAATTGTAGGACCGGAAAGGCGACTAGAGGGGGGGTGAATAGACGCTTTCTCTATTTTTCACCTCGATCGAACTCAACACTACTTTCACTCCAATAGCTATAAAAGCTATGAAGATTTGTATACAGGCACAGTGGATGACCTGTGTTGAATCCGATCAAACCCCAAAGCACAAGACTAAAAACATCTCGCAGCCGCACAAGAAGATATGTAAGGACTAACTAGCTTGCTGTAAAAACGAGATGAACAGAACAACACTAGATGCAATAAAGAAATAAATCAAGACACAGCAACCTATTGGCCACCCCGGTATCTTGCGCACCCATGTAGATGATGCATCGCACCGAAGCAATCAGAACCTTACTCGCAGGATGTGCCTCAACAAAAGAACAAAGCTCAGTTGGATCAATAAAAACAGCCACTGCAGCTGGGAATTAAAACCGAGTCCTACTCAAGAGCCAAAGGAAATGAATGAAGCTGAAACTATAACCTGCTGGCCAAAACCACTAACACCTCACACGGATCAAAAAGCAGCCAAAAAGGAACTTAAAACAGTAAAACGTGAGAACCTCAATCTACAGGCACGGCCGCATCTTTGGTTTTCTCACGGGCAGGCCACTAGATTTTCAGGGCAGCACCAAACCACACAGCTCACGATCGAATCAAAAACACACTCGACAAGCCGCCAGGATCAGAGCAATAAAAAAAAACTCAACAGGAACCGGCCATAGATCAAGACCAACTCTCACGCAAGATGAAAAAGCTGCTGCCGCACAAGCAATTAAATTCTGTCTAATCAACTCTTCCAAGCGGCGATTTTTCAGAAGTAAACAGGCACGCACAGGGCTTCTGTTTTCTCCAGCACCTATGGACTCGGTCATAGCAGCAACGAAACCAAATCAAAAACTGCCAGATCTGGTTTTCCCGGAAGAGAAGCCACAGACACGATCCAAACCGACCAGCAATAAAAAGTTCAATGCACCAACAAAACAGAGAATCAAGATAACTAAAAAGAATGGACGGCAACCATTACAGAAACTGCAGACCGCTCGGTTTTTCAGGAAGAACTCGCCCGCCGCACAGAAGTTCAGATTTAGTAGCCGCTGCAGACTCCGGTTCTTGCAAGAGCTCCTTGATTAACAACCAAGCACAGGATTTTGCCCAGGAGAAAGACTGCCGACAGAATCCAGGATTTTCGGGTGAAGCTACAGGCGCCGCACCCAAGACAGCTCAATCGCATCAAGAGGCAGCCAGCACAAGGCAATAGAAAAATCAAATCCAAGGCATCTCTCTCATCAATGATGGCTACTCAAAGCAATAAACAAAAGAACAAGCTGCATCCATTAGCAATAAATTGCAACAGCAGAGTACTACAATTTTTGCAGGGAACAACCACACAGCCAGATCGGTCTAAAGATCATGCTCCAAACGAACAAATTACCAGATTTCTACAAAGCGCCACTCTGATTTTCTTGGCGGTGAATATCCGCCACACACAAAACGCCCCAATTTTTCTCTCGTGAAATTTTAATCTCCAATGGCAGCAAGAACAAGCTGCCAGCTCTCTTTTTCTCAGTGGCTGCCCTATTCTCCTCTCAGCAGCAGCCCTTCAAGAATATTCCATCTTTCTCTTTTTATAGGGCAACATCAAACCCTAATGGGCTTTCGTTAGGGCCCAACAACAACGGAACACACACGCACGCATCTCAAAGCGCCATCTTCATCGTCGATTGATCTAAACCATCGCCTCACCATGCGCCGACCCGCGCCGCGATTTAGTCAAAAGGTCACCAAGGTGGTATTTGGTAAAATTACCAAAATACCCCTTCTCGATCCTTTCCAAAAGACCGAGTCCATCTATTGAAGCAATCGCCTGCTTCGCCACGTGTAGGTTGATCAACGGCTCCATGTCGTCAAGTCTCTCCCATCCGGATCCCACCGGCACCACTGAGCACTTGCAACGACTCCCGCGCCGCTTGATCCAACCAGTCGCATCGAACCGCCCGTTCGGTCATCCTCGTCCATTCTGTGCCATGCTTGTGTCACCTGACCTCACCCGGCATCCATGATCGTTCTGGACCTCAGCTCTCCAAGCTTAGTCCCGATCCTCCTCGCCGTTGACCGTCATTGACCTGCAAGCCACCTGCACAGCAATAGACAAGCAAACACGAATCCGGGAACAAGTTCTTCACAACTTGACCCACGTTAGTGAAAACATGCAATATGCAACACATATGCATTAACAAATATGGATATGACCTAACCCATAATCAACTCACTACTAACATCGACATTCAGCACAAAAGCCGGTCAGACCGCCGCTGACCTGACAGATCTGAAACTTTGTCGAAAACGCGTGAAACTTCAAACCAAAAGCCACATTGCCAATTGTTTCATCATCCTAAGATCATGGGCATATCCCCATGATATCCACAACAGGGGGAAGAGGAGACACAATCAGGAGCACAAGATATTATACTTTGGTCTTTCTCTTGATTTGTAATCAACATACTCAATATAGCCACACATGAGTAGGGTTGTTATTCTCTCCGGAGAAGGCTTGAACCTGTATAAAATCTCTATATCATTCTCTCTGCGTGATCAATCTTGGAGACCCCAAATCAAACAATCATACATAAGATCGGTCTTAAAACACTGACAAAACCTTTCAGGTTTTTGCTATGTTGGGTGCTTGCAGTCCCATCTTAACAAATTACAGGTGATACCTACCACTCTTGCCTTTGTTCTTATCATTGGTATTTCAGCTGTTAAGGGTTGGAATTTTGTGTGGATGGTGCTTAACTTTTATATTATAGATGGTGTTGCACTAGATAATACTGAAAAAGCTGTGGTGTCCTGTGTTATTCACATTTGCTTGTGTGAAGATTACACAGTTACGAATTCCACATATCTCTCTTTTATAGCCTTTAGTTGCATATATTCCTTGTTTCTCATGCATTTTGTTGTTTCATGTTTTTTTTGTGAATACAGGTATGACTCAAGATTATTGAACCACACATTTTGTTGTGTAATGTTTCGTTGTGAATACAGGTATGCCTCACGATTTTCACAAAGATTATTTAATATTTTCTTATTTTGATCTTATGTACTCACTTGTTCAGTTATTGCCTCTTTTCTGTACTGTGTGCTTACACTATGAGTTATTGAACCACGCTTTTGTGTATAAATAAAAACGTGTAAAAAAAACAGATATTTGAACCACGCTGCAGTCGCGGTTCGGCGTAGCGCGCGCTTTCATCTAGTCTCGCGTGGACGCGAGCAAGGCGTGAGTCCCGGTCGTGGCTCACCTCACTATCGAACAGCGACCGTCGTCTATTGCTACATCCACCTAACGCCCTTCAGCTAGCTCGAATGCTGCCTTTCGCCTCCTGTAGCTCCCATCGATATCACCTAGGGACGAACACGGGAACATAAGAACCAAAAAAAAAATATGCCGCCGGAACAACGGTGACTTCTCTGATTTTTTTTCTTCTTCTCTATTATTCTTATTCACAAAATCTAATTATAAGAGTGTCCTTTTATTGAGAGCAAACGACTATTTATATCTGAAAATGATTCTACGTATCCTGAAGGAATATCACATAAACTCTAGAATCCATATTGAATACTGTCTAAATACTGTAGGACTACGTAAACAAACTTTACATAAAATCTAGATATACCATATGCACAAAGATTCAACGTCCCGAACTCAACTCCACAGACACACACACAAATACGGCACCGCAAACCGTGGAGTACCAACACAACGCTTTCACCTTGGCAATGCGCAACTCATCTTTCGTTCCACCGATGTGCACCACTATCTATTCCACATACGCGCATGCATGCAAACAACTAACTCAATATGCTAACATGCACACATACATGACTATGCTCCTACTTGTATGGACTCAACTACATGCATGCGCTCCCCAATGAGATTGCGAAGCGCGGTCACCGCTAGCTCCGCTATGCCCAGCATTGATGTCGACCCGTCTAGACTAGCTCGCGCCAAGCTGCCATCTGTGCCGCCACGTCTCTGGCTGCCCGTGCTCATCGTGCAGCTCCACGGCGTCGGCCGCGTCTTGCGTCGACACGCCGTATATGCCACCCCAGGAGTCGAGATCACCCCTCTCGTTGCAGTAGCCAAGGTTTTGAACCTGAAACCCTGATACTAATTGTTGGTCCAAACCGAAGACGAACACATGCGAACACAAGAACGCAAAAAAAAAATGTGCCGCCAGAACAACAACTTTTTTGATTTTCTTCTTCTCTGTTGCTCTTGTTCACAAAATCTTACTAGAGGAGTGCTCTTTTATTGAGAGCAAACGACTATTCATATCCGGAAAGAATTCTACGTATTCCGAAGAGATACCACATAAACTCTAGCTAGAATCCATAATGAATATTGTCTAAATACTATAGGACTACGTAAACAAACACTATGTAAAATCTAGATATACCATATACACAAAGATTACTAACAGTTTTGTTGGTTTAATTTTGCAAGATACTCGGACTTGAAGCGGTTTTCGCAAGTTAATCAGAGGCCTACTGGCTAGGAAAGTAGGGTTTTCGTATAAAACAATCCAATTCCTGCACGAATATGAAGTATCGCAGCATTCCGAACAGGGCCTCCCTCTCTGAGCTTCGAGCTAGGCTACCCTGTTTCGCATCGGACAGGCGAGGAAATTCATGTTTTCCGAAATAGAAGATCTCTTTCACAGTTCAAATGCATATAAAAAGTACGTAGGATCGGATCCGGAGCGTCCAAAGCAGATCGGATCACGGAGGCACTGGCTAAGGCAGAAGCACGTGAGGCCCATGGATGCAACAGTGCACAGCGAAACAGCCATGGCCGGTCAGAAAACACTTTCGGAGCAGTGCACACGAATTTATTCTGCGGCAGACGACGGTTTTAGCTGTGCCGGGACTGGAGGTCCGGTCGATCGTTCGTTGGGCAGTCAGTCCGTCCAACTCATTCATTCAGACGTGCATTTCTTCCAAAGACAAGAACAGAAATTCAGACCTGGAGACTGGAGAGTCAGCCGACTGTGATGGTGCCTAATGGCTGCATGCATTCAAGTCGGCAAGTAAAATTATTGTAACGCCCAGTGTGATTACTATTCGTTTGCTCAGTAGAATACTGCTCTAATAAATAGTAATATTTTACGAGAGTTAGTACAGTAGAATAATAAGATAGAAACTGCTCTTTATTACAACAGTAGCCACACAAGACTATGGTTCTGAATACAATTATTTAATTACAAAGTGGAATACACTTCTTGCGCTTGCCTGCTAGGTCTATCTGACAGTCTACTCGTCCCACGAGTCGAATAGGACGTCCACCTCGCCTTGCTCCTCGTAACCAGCGCCTTCGTCACCGGTGGTCTCCTCGGTACCTACGAATCCCTCAGCCCACTCGGGATAACTCCCGGTCGGATTAGGATCTAAGCAAGAGGAGAGATAGCGTAACATCCCAAAGTGCTGTTACCAAAATAAAATTAATAAAGTTATTATTTTGTTAGATTTTCTGAAATTCGAAAGAGTTTTATTGCTTCTCTAGAATTTCTAAAGTTTTAAAAGTGAAAAGTAAAATTTATTAAATTTTTGAAGTTTTATTTGAGTTTAAATTGAAAAATAAAAATTAAATTAATTTCTAAATTTTTTGGAATTTTAAAAGCTTTTTCCTAAATATTTTAAAACCAAAATAATTTATTTGCAAAATTAAAAGCCAACTTTAAGTTGGAAATAATTTTATTTAAGTCCAAAATAATTCTAGGAATTTATGTGTATTTTTCTAGAATTTTTGGATTTATTTTGCTATTTTCTAAAGCTATTTTGATTTATGATTTATTTAAAAAGCTAAATCAATTTAAAACCTAAAACCCTTTACGGGTAAGCTTGTCCGCCCACTTTCTTCATCATCCCCTGCAGTTCGCTGCTCTCGAGCCGCCCGCCTTCCCTTCGCCTCACGCATGATCTCGCCATTGGATCGAGATCCAACGCGCCAGCCTACCTCCCTCACCTTCTCTCACTCTTAACCGTTGGATTCTAAATCAACAGCTTGATCTTGATGGCATCTCCGCCCGGTCCAAACCTCCCCACCCATCCCGACCATCCGATTTTAATCGGACGGCCAACGCGCCGACACGCCGCTCACTTGATTCTCAACCACCTGATCTCAATCCGACGGCTTCGCGCCTTTCTTCTTCACGCGCAAGCACCGGCCGCCATTAGCGGCCACATAAAGCTCACCGCCGCCGTGATTTATTCATCCTTTTCCTCACGCGTTGCGCGCATTCAATGCTCCCTTCAATCTCGCGCCAGACGGCCTCGCCTCTTCCTTCTTCGCCTCAATCTCCCAATCACGCGCAGTAATGTCGCTCGGGCTTCTTGCATCAAGACGCCGTCTCCGCCTTCCCAAATTTCTATAAATGGGAGCATCAGGAGCGCCTCTCTCCACTTGTCCTCTTCCCCTCACTCATTCTTCCTCTCTCCCCGTGAGTTCGCCGGATTTTGAGCTTTCATCGCCGCCAGCCGCAAGCGCCCCGCCGCCTCTAGCGCCGCCACAGTCGACGCCTCGACCTCGCCGCCGCCACCATCGGCATCGCCGTCCCGAGCTACCGTCGCGTGTCATCTCGCCGAGAGCCACGGGAGCCTTGCCGCCGCCACGACCAACCGCCACCACGGCCATCGCAGCGTCCTCAGGTGACCGAATCATGCGCCCGCAACTCCCTGTTTCCTCCTCTTTCTCTCGGTACCCTCGCCGGAGGCTAGCTCGCCGCCGTTCGCCGGCGAGCCTAGGGCCCCGAGCGCCGTCGCTCCGTTCGCTGGCATGGCAGCCCATGTGGCGCCAGATCAGCACACGTCAATGCCACATCCTCGCCTCTGTCCACGTCACCGCTTACGTGGCCGCACGCATTAACTCTCACCCAAACCAAGTACTGTTCCGGTGAACCACGTCCATGGTGAACCTTTGACCACCCGTGGACCCGGTCTTTTGATCGCGGGCCCACTTGTCATAGACTCCGAGTTTTTCGATTAAAAATAAATCGGTCGGAAATTCAAATCCCTGAGGGTTGACGTCATAAACCGGATTTTCCTTTAGGAAAATAAATCGGTAAATTCTTTTAAATCCAAATTAGGGTTTAAAACTTCCCGGGGTTCGTTCTCCTTCATACAAACTCCGATTTCGTCGATTCAAATTTCTAAATTTATATAAATTCAAGATTTAGCTATCTAAACTAAAATTATTTAATTTGGAGTTCATTTGAATCTTTATTTGAATTTTGTTTGAATTTCGCTTATTTTCGCGTATAGATTTCGAAGACTTCAGAGAGTCAGATTTCGACGATGTTTAAGAGCAACTAATCAAGCAAGGCAAGTTATATCCTTGATCATATTTGATCCCATTATTTAAAATTATTTAATTTCTATTTTAAATTATTACATGCTTATTTATATTCAAGTTAATTTAAATTCCCGTTTTAAATTATAGCTATGCCTAATTCCTTTGTACTGCCAATCTTGATATTGAAATAAACCTACCTTCTCACCTTAGATGAAAATCTAGTTCATGCAATAGTATGAACTAGAACACTTTGGAAAAATTGATGCTTAGCCATGCTTAGACCAAAAATATTTGATTTGGGAATTTTCAACCAAAAATCAAATGTTGTTTAAAATGTATCCATAGCATCGGTGTGCCATGGAAGTTTGCAAATAATTTTGGAAAATAAAATAAAATCAAAAACTGGTTTGTACTTGGGCGAAACGGATAGTTGGTGAGTGCAAGTTTATGCACGGGCTCTTCTCTGGAATGGTTGAGGCCCAGGGTTTGTTTTGGAAGTCGTCCAGTCAATTAAGGACCGATCTGTGAGCTACGGATTGTTAAGCCAAAATCGTACTGCCACATGTCCTGTATGGGCAGGACCTGGCCAACTAATTTGCAATGTTTCACCGTGGTCGTTCCCTTCAGATGCAGTGGGTAGTCATGTTATGACCTACGTTAGTCCGACCTGGCGCAAGAGGGGGCTCAGATCCTGTGGGTTGTAGCCCAAAGGGAGCAAAACCTTAGCGAGGGGAGACTGCGGTGGAATAGCGTATTGTAAAGGCCTTGTGATAATCTCTTAGTCGCACACCTACGGAAGTGTGTGGGCGGACAATAAAAGTTGATTATCTCTTGTGGGTAAAGCTGTACACCTCTGCAGAGTGTCAATCTATTCGAATAGCCGTGTCCACAGTCATGGACATGCTGAGCAAAGCCTTTCGCGGATTAGACTTTGGTTTTCATTTCAAAATGATTTTTTAAAACAGTTTTGATATGGATGGGTGTCTATGAGAAAAGTTATGGGTTGAAGCCCCGGGTTGGTGCACGTGATTATGTTAGTGTTAGGTTGGTGCCTACACTAGCTTTATCAATTCTTTTTAAACTCAATTTTAATTATTGTAAAAATTGAGCCCTTAAACTTAGTATTGTATTTAAATCGTCAAATATTGCTTTTGCGCAAATCAACCATATTAAGCCTTCCTTTGAGATATCCATGTATGCATGTTATTCTGTTATTTGACGGGTGTAACTTGTGAGCACGGTAGTTGTGCTCATACTTGCTTTATGCAAACAAATTTCAGAGTAGAAGGACTTCGCTACCTGTGTGGATCTTGACGACTAGGCCGCTACCCCAATCGATTGCCTGTGGCAGATCAACTGGACTCCACTACTTCTTCATCTTCCGCTGTGTTCTTTATTGTTGGCTTGTAAGCCCCTTTTGTAATAAACTCTGTTGATTATTAATAAAGTATTATGATTTATGGATGTTACAATATCTGTTTAACTGTGTGAACTAGCTACTGATCATGGGACTAGTTCCGAAATGCACAGAGGATTTTGGAGTGTTAATCCCGGGTCCGATAGATAGCAAGAGTGAGTACTAGTGTACTCAGCAAGCATTAATAGCAAAAATGCACCTGATGACTCCACCTCTTGTCCTTATCAAATTCCTACCTCTTCTCTTGTTCTAAAAAATAGTCATCAAAATTTAGGTTGCAATTTTAATTCTGAAAAGACTACTTGTTAATCGAAGAGAAGATAGTCCCCTAGCGGTTCCCGTAGACTCCAATCCAGGAGACTGGCATGAATTCATGATTTTGTATAGTACCGTGCAGGCTTGTATCACTTTACCCATAGCTATTCTGAGCTCTCTCTGAGCTAGGTTCACCGTATTTCCTTATATGCGGGTTTGAGATTAGAATATAGAACGTTTTTCAAGTTACGTGATTAAGTCTCCACCCATTACCTTCCGTCGGTGCTGACCTTGTCACAGTGTTGATCTAGTCATCCACCGAGTTTCAGTAATATTGGTTGGTGCAGCTCTCTGCCCCTGCGCCCAACACTCCACCTTGGTGTGGCTCACTTCCTGCTTCCAACACTCCAACGTGACCCGTTGTGGAGAACATAATTACGTAACAAGGTAGCATTTTCTGCCCGCCGAAACGGAAAAATGGTTGGCACTGAATTTACGGCCTCAGATCCGAGTAAGAGTTTTATTGGTCCTTATATATTAACCATACGTAAAGGAGTCTCACCTCTTACCTCATCATCATCGTCGTCGTCGCCTTCCCCTGCCCGGGCCCCCTTTACCAACCTAGTAATTCTTATCTCTTTCATCTCTTTTCTTATCTTCCCAATTTCATCTTAATCCGATTAAATTTTGAGACATAGTTTTGATGCAATAAACATATAATACAGCAGTATACGGTTTACATTTAATATAACTATATTTATGTTCAAGAGAATAGCTTGCCTTCAGAACTGTGGAAAAGACCGTCGTCGAGGAAATATGTATGAACTACTCCTACCTGCATCAGTTCATCTGCTGCAATTACGCAACGGAGCGAATAATAATACATAAGTAAATAATTCGTGGCATTTGTGTGATACTAGGTGTACAATAGTTAGTTGGTTCTCCTTTTTGGCAAATTTTAATTTACTAACATTTTTCGGGTCCTGTTAGGTTAGCACTCCCCACAGCGGTTATTCTAGTATATCGGTTCTAGGATCGGAATAGACGAGACTCACGTTTTATTGCACTATGAGACTATACTGCATGTGCTCGCATGCAACTAAGTTTATTTAGTTTTATTCATGTAGATATGCCTAATCAATTTTATTTAAGTGTATATTCTCTAAATAGACTCGGGGTAGATTTATTTAACTATTTTAACCTAATTAAATTATTTCTAACGCATCAGGTTATTTATTTAACCTAGTGAATTCTAACGGCGATTAATTCATTTCTAAAGTCTCAGATTAATCTACACGTGCTTTGCTCACTTTTATTCTCTACCGATCGATCTATTGACTTTAATCCGTACACGGCTTATACTTTGATTGATCTTAATATTTACCTGGTATCAATACCTCTTACTAATAAAGCTCAATTTTATACGGCTAAATCTATTGCTATTAGTCTTTACTAAAATTTATCTATATATATTCTTCCCTTAATTCCTCTTTTTACTACCCACCTAATCCCTAATTCCCTACTCCCACTTAATCCCTAATCCTACTCCCACCTAATCTATTCTATTACCCTAATCCCTCTCTCCTTTATCCCTTCCACGGCCGACACCCAGGCCATCCCCTTTTCTTCGCTTCTTCCCCCAATCTTCTCTCTACCTCTCCACTTCCTCCATGGCACCGTCTCCTCCTGGCACCTTCTCCCCCCTAGCGCTGCCGCCTCTAACTCCTGGCCCGTCGCCGCAACCTGGGCCTGGAGGCCCGCTACCGTCTCTCGGCTCCCCTGGCTTGGTCTAGCCCTACGCCCGCGCACCTTCTTCACTGCGCCCGCCTGGCTCCCAGTCGCCGGTCCGCCACCTCCTGCGCCACCTTTGTCCGCCCTCCGACCCTCTTCTCCAGTAACCACCTCTAGCTCCGCCGCCTCTTCGCGGCTCGGTTTGCTACCTCTCTCTCTCTCTCTCTCTCTCTCTCTCTCTCTCTCTCTCTCGCATCACCGCACCCTCTAGCCCGCCACCACCGCCTTGCTAGCCTCCTCCCGCCTCGGCTCCTCCTGGCGTGCAGTGGCTCACTCCCTAGCCCGATGTCGCCTTGCCCCCTCGGGCTCCCCTCCTCTCAGCGCGGCCTGGTGGCCAACGCCGCCTTGGCCCAACCCCGGTGCCACTTGGCCCGCATGCTGGCCTGGCTCTTGCTCCAGCTCACCCCTCCCGACGCCGCGGGCTCCTGGCTTGCGTGCTACCCGGCTCAGTCTTCCCTCTGCTCCCCTCCTTCCCCTTTTTGTTACTTCAGTTTTTGTTTCATGTTGAGCATGATTTATCTTTTGATGTTTTACTAATTTTGACTTAATCTTTCGAGATTGCTTGATGTGGTTCGGTCTATGCATGAAAAATGGCGAAGCCGCTGGCTGAGGGGTTCTTGGTGCTCATGCATGCTGAGAGAGGTGGATGCTGCTGATGGTATTGGCTCACTGCTATATTGAGGTAATACTCCCCCCATCCCTCTCTCCTATCTGATCCCTCCCCTTGCTCTGTGATGAATATTCTGAGGGCTATTGTTCTGTGATGTGGATTGAATGCTATCTCCACTGTTAGTGTTCTAGTGATGTGAGTGGATGCTATGTGTGAGCTCTATGTGTGCATGGTGTTGGTTCATGCTGAGTCATTCGGTTTGGGCAAAATTGATGGTGGGGATGGGTTACCTTAGTTTGGTTGGTTTTGGGGGAGAGAGAGGATGGCAGTGCCGGCAGTGTGCTAGTGCTCTCCTCTTATTCCTCCTTGTCGGTTTGATGTCGGGGTTGTTGATGGTTCAACATTGTTGCCGGCACCGTCCACGCTCCTCAGGCTTCTCCTTCTCCCTTCTCCTTTGCTCCCTTCCTCCTTCTCTGTGGGTGCTTGCAAGCTATGATGGTAGAGAAGCTGAGCTTGTTTTGGGGGCTCTTGCTTAGGTAGCTGGGGAATAAGATGGATGTGGGTTTGCTAGAGAGGCTTGGTTGTGTGTAGCTTGTTCTTGAGGATGATCGTGGCTTTGCTTGCCCTTTGCTTGCCTTCGGCATGAGAGGAAATGGGAGGGGGAATGGCTTTGTGTGAGGCTTGTGAGTGGAATGAAGGCCTTATGCAGGGGGAATGGTTCGGTTGGGGCTTATCCTTGCCCTATGCACGATATTTTTGGGGGTTTGCTCTTATCTCCTCCAGTGGATCCTTGGGGTGGTCTTGGCTTTGGTTTGCTTCCCTGTGAATGAGAAAAGGGGGAGGCTATGGCTGTGAGGCTTGTGATGGTGGCAGAAGAGTGATGCAGCCTTTAAGCAAGGGGGAATGGCTTTGGCTCCCCTGTGTAGTCAGGTTTGGCCTTATCGTCTACATGTGCTCTCCTGTGCACAGTGAGGGATGGAGTTGGGTATTTGTAGGATTGTGATGACGGAGAAGCAAATGAACTAGTGTTGTGGGTTTTTGTGACACCATGTGATGTTCTGACTGAGAGTGGGGTTTAAGGGAAGGTGCACAGTGGAAGTTTATTACTGTTGAGGCAATTGTAGAAGGTGGGTGTTGGATTTTGATAAATGCCTATGAAAGTGGAAGATGCCGATTAACTCTAGGTTAGCCTGGGTATCTTGATGATTAAGGGGCCGACTGACCTAGGTTGATATGGGAATCCTACTGAGCTTCGGGGAAATTTGACAGCAACCTCTTCTTAATCTAAATCATATTTACTGTATTTGGTTGCTAATTGCTTCCTATGTTTTTGACGAACGATGTACATGTGGATCGAATGGTGGTTCGATGGTTTGGCGATATATAGACAGATGGCAAGGAGGGCTTCAGCGGAATGCAATGCCAGAATTTATATTGTAATTTAATTGAATGCTGTAATTTATATTTTGATCTATTGTAAATCAATCTTATAATGAATGTCAAGTTGTAATATATTACTTTTGCTTTGTAAATAATTTCTTGTATATTGTTGTAATAATCTTACTTTCGCTTGTAATTGTTGGACCTAAAAGGCGACTAGAGGGGGTGAATAGGAGCACTATCAATTTTTCGCTTTGATCCGATTCAAGCATGATATTGACTCCAATAGCTATGAGAACTATGAAGATCAATATATATAAGCATAGCGGAAGACTTGTACTTAATCCCTTCAAATCCCCAAAAGAAACGACCAAAAACACAAAAATCAGCCTTATGAACAGTCTTGATGAACAAGAATGATCGAACCGGATGAACAAAGGCGGTTGTACCGCAGTCCGGTCGAACCGGATGAAACGAGGTCGGTCGTTCAAGATGAACAAGAAAATCAAAGCGAATGAACAAGAAACAACTGAAAAACGAAAAACAAAAATCGACGTAACTTTTGATCCGCTGGCCAAACTCCACCAAATTTGAAACACATCTTCCTAATGATGTCAGAACCTATTCCAAGCAACGATCGAGAAGATCCACGTCAAAGTTTTGATCTTTTGCAATTTACCAAGGAGGGTTCAAAACCGAGCAAAAACGTAAAACTTGATCCAAAACTTGCTCGTGGGTGGATGATGATCAAGATGACCTTAGATGGGTTCCCACATATCCCAGCAAGCAAGATCAAGAAGAAAACCAAGCAAAAACTCACGGATCAAAGAAAGACCTCAAATCACCAAATAGAGAGAAAGAAAGCAAATGAACTCATCTTTGAGAGAACTTTCTTTGGATTGATTTGATAAGGTATTGGTTTACGACCACTCCATCAAGGAGGACAAAGACTCAATACATGAGCACGAAATCAAATCCAACTCTCTAGAACCCTAACCTCCACTAATCCTCTCCCTAAGCAAACTAGGGTTTCAAACACAATGAAAGGGTTAGGGTGGTCATCCAAAGACACCCCTATTTATAGTGGAGGCTTAGACCTTCTAGAAGAGTAACCCTATGGGCTCCGTTAAGGCCCAAAACAAACGGGTCACACACGCACGCATCTCAAAGCGCCGTTTTCACTTTTCTTGACCTAATCCACTTCTTGACGCACCGACTTGCGCGCCGGGTTGGCATTAGGTCACCAAGGCGATGTTGGTGAAATTACCAAAATACCCTTCTCGATCTTTTGCAAAGACCGAGTCCCATCTTCGTGAAGCACCTCCCATGCTTCGCCACGTGTAGGTTGATCCAATGGCTCTCTTCATGTCGGCAAGTCTCTCCCATCCGGCCCCACCGAAACCACCATGGCACTTGCAACCACCCTCGCCGCTTGATCGAACCCGTCAGACCGAATCGCCTGTTCGGTCACCTTTGTCCGTTTTTCGCCATGCTTGACTCCATTGACTCACCCGGCATCCTCGATCGTTCGGACCTCGGCTCTCCAAGCTTAGTCCCGATCATCCTCGCCGCTGACCGCCATTGACCTCCAAGCAACTCGCACATCAATAGACAAAGAAATCGAATCCGGAACAAGTTCTTCACAACTTGACCCACGTTAGTCAAAACATGCATCATGCAACACATATGCCATGAAACCCATGAACTTGACCTAACCCAACAACAAAACTCCAAGTTAACCAAACTTAGAACCAAAACCGGTACAACCGCCAAGTTAACTCCCAGATACAACAAGATCATGCGTCGCATCACCATATACCGCGGTCGTCCGCTCCTCAAGGAAATCCAAAACTTCCCAAAACATCTTCTCTGGAAAAACCATACCGCTTCTCAAACGGTTCAACCGTGATGCGGTACAACCGCTTCTACACGCCGGTTCTATAAGATCGATCGTCGCATCGACTTACACGCCGCAGACGACCGATTGTCCTGACATTTGCTGAAAACGCTGTTTCGACAAACCGAGAACGACATTGCCAATTGTAACATCATCCTAAGATCTCAGGCATATCCCCATGATATCCACAATCTCCCCCTTGATGAACACATTGGCAATTTCCCTCAAATGCAAATTTTGAGGTTTAAAAAGTAAAAACTCAGCGTTTTCGCTCAAAGGCACAACTTGATCCAAATACAAGAAAAAGCAAAGGAAATGACCAAGTTGGCTCCAGAAAAGAATCAGCAAGTGAGATACGGCAAAAGAAAGCGAGAAAGCTTCATTTTCCAGAAACGGGTCAAAATCTCACTTAAGGTCCATATGAAAGAACAATTGTTCGATATGACCTTTGATCATTGTGAGGATCAAGAATTGCAATAAAACCATAAGAATGCAAATAAGAAAGTCCCCCTCACTATGATCCTTAGATTTTCAATTTTCTCCAAGAACTCCCCTTTTTCAAACATCTTCTCCCAAACAACTTCTCCCTTTTTAACATTTTTACAATATCTTCTCCCTTTGACAATGGAGTCATCAAGGAATCACGCCTTCCTCTCGTCCGAGAGATGACAAATGCGAATGAGGAAAAAGCATAAGAAGGAGTATGCATGAAATGCAATGGAGTGGCTTCAATTTTTGTATTTTTCAATTTTTGAATACAAGAAGCTTTGGAGATTACCCAAAAGAACAAGTTAGCATTTCTAAAGTTGCACAAACAACATATTAAGCCTAACGGTGCTAGCAAGATCATGATAAGACATATATAACAAAGCTAAGCAAGAAGGCTCAATATAAAGCAATGAATTTTAGCCTTTTAAGCAAAGCTTCAAATCTAGCAAGTTCGTCAACAGGGATCCTAAAATGATAGTGGCCATGTCAAAATGTCAAAGTTAGATCTAAAAGCTAACAATGATCATATTAAGAGACAAATAGGTCTGAATTGAATCATTTTGCTCAAATTTCTCAAAAGCCCATTTTCAACTGTTTTCATTTGCAATGAATATTGAAGTTGACTAATGGTCTAACTTAGTGACAAGATCCCGGACTAGGAGCCATCCACAAACTCATACTAAGCTTGACCGAAGTTGACAATTTGTATTTTTAGCATTGTGCTAGATCTCAAGCCTCACTACGACCATCCCAAGCAACAAAAGCTTAAGAGAGTGGTCTAGGTCATCCAAAACTCCCCCTGAGTTCATGCCTAGTGCAATGACAAGCAGTCTCATGAGAAAGAATTGGTGAGATCAGTTCTTTCGCACAAAAGAGATCATTTTTTATTTTGCACAAGAGCAGTTTTAGATTCTCAAGAACACAAGAAGCTCAAGTAATGATCAAAGCTAGATTCAAGAGCTAACAAAGCAATTTTGACAGGCCAATGTCATAAAAGGAGCACTAATTAAGAATCGCTAAACAATTCACAAATTGCTAATTTCTTAGTTCAAGTTGTTTTTCAAGTTCTAGCTCATACAAAGAAAGACTTAGCTACACATGTGAAAGCATGATAATTCTAGCAAGTCAAAGAACTAGACATGGCATTGAGCAAAAATTTGAAACACTAAAGCTCCAAAGGGTAATAAGCAAAGCTTCATCAATTTTAAAAGATAAGCAGAAAAGCTTATATTACAATGCATCTTTTTGGATTTTTCATATGAATGCAATATGATACAATGAGATGCAAGAAAAACTCAAACAGCCTAAAAGATCAAAAAAAGATCAACAAGTTCAAAAAGAAAATCAAGAAAAGATCAAATGAACAAGGAAAGATCAGAAAAGATCCAATTCCCCCTCAAACCAACCCATAGGGATAAATTACCCCTAACTCACTCCTCAAGATGGCAAACCTTGTTGGGTCTAAAGGCTTGGTGAGGATATCGGCTAACTGAGCCTCGGACTCCACAAAATGTAGCACAATATCACCCTTCTCAACGTGGTCTCTAAGGAAGTGATAGCGAATGTCTATGTGCTTGGTCCTAGAATGTTGCACTGGGTTTTTAGCAATGTTAATAGCGAAGTGTTGTCACGAAGAGAGAACACTAGCAAAAGTTAACCCAAAATCCTTAAGAGTGGAGACCATCCACAAAATCGACTCTGACAAAGAACTAGCAAAGAATACATATTCAACTTTCAAGAAGGATTGTGCAATGTAAGACCGCTTCCTAGAAGACCAAGAGACAAGAGAAGTGCCTAAGAAATGACATGTGCGGATGTGCTCTTCCTATCTAGCCTCTGACCGCAAAATCGAATCAAAACCCCGAATGGACAAATAAGAAGAACAAGAATACCAAATGCCATCTTGAAGGGTAGAGTGTAAATACCGAAAATGCGCTTAACGGCTTGGCGATGTGAAGTCCTCGGTGGCGCTGAAACCTCGCGCAGAGGCGCATCACGAAGTGAATGTCCGGTCTTGAGGCCGTCAGTCTGAAGGAGCCAATCATCTTTGCGGTACTCGCGTTGATCCACGGCTTCTCCTTCCTCATCTGGATCCAAAATACCGATGTCGCCATGGGAGTGGCGATCGACTTGCAATCACCCATCTCAAAACGCTTGAGCAAATCCTTGGTGTACTTCGTTTGATGGATGAAGATCCTTCCTTGCCTTCGCTTGATTTGTAGCCCCGAAAGTAGTTGAGCTCTCCCATCATACTCATCTCGAATTCCTCGGACATGGTCTCGTAAAAACAATCATCCGATCCGGAGGGTGTTGCTTCGAATGTGCAAAGGAGCTGGGGGGAGATAGCATCTCCTCAACCTCCGCAGTATCTGCGATGAAGAAGTCGCAGCAGAGCCTCAATTGGAGGTGAAGCGATCGTGGCAGTTACGAGCTTGGGCGACTTGCACAGAACATCGAAAGAACAGTGAAGGAGCAAAATCAAGTTCATCCTCATCTTCTTCAACAAAAATGCTCTCATCACTGTGAGTCACAGAAACATCGGATCTAGCTCGGGGCTAGTCTCATCAAAAGTAACATTGCATGTCTCTGGACAATGTTAGTTTCAACATTAAAAACCGAAAACCCTCGAATGAGCGGGATAACCCGAAATAAACCATCACAAGTCCTTGATTCAAATTTATCTAGGTTCCTGTCTTGAGAATAAAACACTTGATCCAAAGACTCGAAAGTGAGAGACAGAGGGTTTTCTGCCAAAACGAAGCTCATATGAAGTCTTGCCCAAAGACGGTCTCAAAAAGACACGGTTTGAAATATGGCAAGCTGTAGCAATAGCTTCGGCCCAAAACCTCCTCGGTGTGCTATACTCATCCAGCATCGTTCTAGCCATCTCAACTAGAGTCCTGTTCTTCCTTTCCACAACGCCATTTTGCTGAGGGACGTGTGGAGAAGAGAACTGATGCTCAATACCGCGCTCAGCACAAAAAGAGGCAAAAGAAGCATTCTTGAACTCCGTGCCATTGTCACTGCGGATCGCTCTCAAGGCACCAGGAAGTTCAGAAGCCAAACGAAGAACAAGGTCATGAAAATGATCAAAAGCCTCATCCTTCGAAGCAAGAAAGAACACCCAAGAGTATCTCGAAAAATCATCGACTATGACAAGAATGTACCAATTGCCACCGATGGATCGAACCCTAGCGGGACAACAAGATCCATATGAAGTAATCTGTCCCTGGTCCGTCACCATGACCATAGTCAATGATGGGTGTGAGCGACAACTTGCTTGCCATGCCTACTGAGGCGCTATCTGACATCCTTGATGACCTTTGAGTTTAGGCAAACCTCTCATGAGATCAAGGCCGCTAACTCGTGTCGATGATCAAAACCAATGTGCCCCAAACGTCGGTGCGAGCCGGATATCGAAGAAGATGCAATCAAACACTTAAGAGATCCGAAGCGATTGATCTTAAAAGTCGCCTCAAAAATTCTACCAACTCTAGAAATCCCAAAACGAGCTCACCAAAAGAATCAAGCACACGACAGCATTCTTCTTAAAACGAGTCTCATAGCCATCATCGAGAAGTCAGGAGACGAAAGAAGATTGTACCTTAGCTTAGACACAAGCGCGGCGTCCTTGAGAATGAACTTGTCGTTCACCCTAATCATTCCAGTTCCTTCAATGCGCCCTTGTGTATCATCTCCAAAGGTGATGAAGGCATCACCGTTGATCGCGTGAAGGAGGTGAACCATCTTGAGTCTCTGGTCATGTGGCGTGAACACGAGTCGATTTAACCATGTGTTCTTCCCCTTCCGCGCCAATCCGAAAAATCAAGGAACAAAAGCGATGTGTCTCAACATGGGGTTAGTTAAAAGCGACTTGGGAACCCAAGATCTTGAGACACTTTCGTCTCATGAGTAGTATGCAAAGCAGATGTGCTATCCTTGACTTTATTAGCGCTTCTATTTTGAGCAATGGTAACGTAACATGAGATGCATCTGTCTAGGAACATGGTGATGAGCATGTGCAACAAATCCTAAATCAGGGGTTCTTCTTTTATGCGTGACCATGTCTCATAAAAGCTCTAGGTTGATTAGATGACATTCTAGCAATATTTTTCTTAGCATTCTTCAACCTCGCCAATGTAACTCAACCAAATGTCCACTCTTCTTGCAATAGGTGCAATGGTATTTTGTACCACCGGGAGAAGCACCTTTTGGCTTAAAAGAAGGTTGGACAAACCTATGATTTAAAAGCAGTTTTTGCGGGTTGGGTTTTAAATTCAACTAAGCCATTTTCCAAGACACGAATGACATTAGGTTTGGACATGTCTGGCGAGTTGTATCCTAAACCTTGCTTCTTAAAAGGAGTTTTAGATTTATCTAGAATCATGTTTAACTGTTTTTCACCATTAGAGAATCTTTCTAAAGTATCCTTGAGATATGCATTCTCTTTTTCAATATTAGCACATGATTCACAAGTCTTGCCCTTAATGGCTCTAGCATGTTTCTCCTTAAGATGAGCAACTTCAAGCTTATAGGCGGCACAAGAGGCACAAGATGTAGAATCAATTGAATCCTTAAGCTTGGCAAACTTAGCTCTAACTGCTTCTAGAATATCCTTAACTTCATGTTCGCGCTCTAAGCAGAAAGAGCAAAAGCTAGATTTCACATTACCAGAAGCATCCAACTTGCTAGAATCTAAGCATTTTTCACATGGAGCAGATTTAACATCAATTAGCTCAGTTCTAGCATTTTCAAGTTGATGCAAAGCAATATCATGAGCAGATTGCAGTTTAGACAGTTCGGAGTGCAAAGCATGGCAGGATGAACATTCATCAACATCTAGACTCTTAGCATTCACAATATCTAATGTCAAATTCTCGACTTGTGATTCTAGATCCTTGTTCCTAGCCATGGTGAACTTTAAAGCCTTATCCTGACTAAGCAATTGCTCATACATGTTATCGCATCTAGCGGAAAGGACATCATAGGATGGAAGTACCTCATCGTTGTCATCGGCGTCGTAGTCGGCCATGAAGCACATGCCTGAAGTCCTTGGCCTTCCCTTTCTTGTCTTGAGGATCTCCTCCTCCTTGTCCTCCTCGCTCCGGAGTCCACATCGCTCATGGATTGATCTCCAAAGCGGCAAGGACCCGGTGGCGACCTTCATGAGCTTGGCAAGATCATACTTGGACTTGCCCCCTTGAGGCTTCTTCCAGGCAGGCTTCTCAATCTTGTGGTTGCCCTTACCCTTCAGCTTGGGGCAGTTGGCCCGGATGTGATATAGCTCTCCACACTCATAGCATGTCACAGGGCCACCTCTCTTTCTGTTTCTGACATTGTTATATGCCCGTGTGACTTTCTTGGCTAAAAGAGCTAAATCAGCCTCAGGAAGACTCTCAAACTCTTCTTCTTGAATAGCAGATAAACACGCAAGAGAAAAACCAGAAGAAGACTCAGAAGAACCATCAGGAGTCCCCTTGAAAGGATCAGCCACCAAAGCCATGTTATCCTTCTTAGGATTACCGCCTCTCTTGATCTCATGAGTTTTTAGCTTGCTATAAAGCAGCTCCAAAGTGAGATTAGAGAGATCGACGTTCTCCTCTATGGCAGTTGCCTTCATCTCCCACTCCTTGGTGTTGATTGCACCCAAGAGGTGGGTGGCATTCTCAGATTGAGAGTACTCAATGTCAACAGCTTTCATCTGATTAATCACCTTGTTAAAGCGAGTAAAGACGTCATCGATGCTCTCACCAGGACGCATCTCGAATTTGTTGTACTCTCGCTTGTAGACATTCTGACGCACTTGCTTGATCTGGGACGATCCCTCATGGTAAGTTTCGAGGGTGTGCCAAATCTCATGTCTTGATGCAAGATTGCAAATCCTATCGTACTCTTGCCTACCAAGCCCAGCATATAGAAGGTTCTTTGCCTTGTTGTTGTTAGCCAAGAGGGCTGTTGAAGCCGGCGTAGCAACTTCGGGCAAAACGAGCGGGGATCGAACAACCTCCCATATAGCTTGTCCTTCGCTCTCAAGGAAGACTCGCATGCGATTCTTCCAATAGGCATAGTCGAGCCCATCGAAGACATGCGGCTTGGTCGAGTACTTATCCATCGCCAAGTTCAGTGACCGGTTAAGATCAAGATTGAACTAACCGGGCTCTGATACCACTTGTTGGACCGAAAAGGCGACTAGAGGGGGGGGTGAATAGGAGCACTATCAATTTTTCGCTTTGATCCGATTCAAGCATGATATTGACTCCAATAGCTATGAGAACTATGAAGATCAATATATATAAGCATAGCGGAAGACTTGTACTTAATCCCCTTCAAATCCCCAAAAGAAACGACCAAAAACACAAAAATCAGCCTTATGAGCAGTCTTGATGAGCGATAACGGTCGAACCGGATGAACGATGGCGGTTGTACCGCATCCGGTCGAACCGGATGAACGATGTCGGTCGTTCAAGATGAACGATAAAATCGGGCGAATGAGCGATGCAGACTGAAAACGAAAACAAAATCGGCGTAACTTTTGATCCGCTTGGCCAAACTCCACCAAATTTGAAACACATCTTCCTAATGATGTCGGGAACCTATTCAAGCAACGATCGAGAAGATCCACGTCAAAGTTTTGATCTTTTGCAATTTACGAAGGAGGGTTCAAAACCGAGCAAAAACGTAAAACTTGATCCAAAACTTGCTCGTGGGTGGATGATGATCAAGATGACCTTAGATGGGTTCCCACATATCCCAGCAAGCAAGATCAAGAAGAAAAACCAAGCAAAAACTCACGGATCAAAGAAAGACCTCAAATCACCAAATAGAGAGAAAGAAAGCAAATGAACTCATCTTTGAGAGAACTTTCTTTGGATTGATTTGATAAGGTATTGGTTTCTGACCACTCCATCAAGGAGGACAAAGACTCAATACATGAGCACGAAATCAAATCCAACTCTCTAGAACCCTAACCTCCACTAATCCTCTCCCTAAGCAAACTAGGGTTTCAAACACAATGAAAGGGTTAGGGTGGTACATCAAAGACACCCCTATTTATAGTGGAGGCTTAGACCTTCTAGAAGAGTAACCCTAATGGGCTCCGTTAAGGCCCAAAACAAACGGGTCACACACGCACGCATCTCAAAGCGCCGTCTTCACTTTTCTTGACCTAATCCACTTCTTGGCCCGACTTGCGCGCGCGGGTTGGCATTAGGTCACCAAGGCGTATTTGGTGAAATTACCAAAATACCCTTCTCGATCTTTTGCAAAGACCGAGTCCCATCTTCGTGAAGCACCTCCCATGCTTCGCCACGTGTAGGTTGATCCAGTGACTCTCTTCATGTCGGCAAGTCTCTCCCATCCGGCTCCCACCGAAACCACCATGGCACTTGCACCGACCCATGGCAGCTTGATCGAACCGTCGCCCGAATCGCCTGTTCGGTCACCTTTGTCCGTCTTCGCCATGCTTGACTCCATTGACCTCACCCGCATCCCGATCGTTACGGACCTCGACTCTCCAAGCTTAGTCCCGATCATCTCTCGCCGATTGACCGTCATTGACCTCCAAGCAACCTGCACATCAATAGACAAAGAAATCGAATCCGGAACAAGTTCTTCACAACTTGACCCACGTTAGTCAAAACATGCATCATGCAACACATATGCCATGAAACCCATGAACTTGACCTAACCCAACAACAAAACTCCAAGTTAACAAAACTTAGAACCAAAACCGACAACCGCCAAGTTAACTCAGAATTTTAATCAAGATCATGGTCGTCTGTCCCATATACCCCTATGATCGTCGCATCTCCTCAAGAAATCAAAACTTCCCAAAAACATCTTCTCTGGAAAAACCATACCGCTTCTCAAACGGTTCAACCGTGATCTTGGTACAACCGCTCTCTACACGCCGGTTCTCTCAAGATCGCTTGTATCGTCTGCGACTTACACGCCGATCGACCGATTGTCCCGACATTTGTTTGGCTATTTGTTTCGACAAACCGAAACGACATTGCCAATTGTAACATCATCCTAAGATCTCGGGCATATCCCCATGATATCCACAGTAATTAATTTGAAAGTGTAACAGTGTTTTATTATGTAACAGTATTTTATTATCGCTTTAATCATTCATACTGTACTTTCTGGAGATGGGTTCTTATAATTTAATCTGCGCTTGTTTTTAATGTTCTAATTTCGCTTGACATGAATTCTTGATAATATATTTTTATAGGAAAATGTTTGGTCATGCGTTCAATATCAACTGAGCTTATGTTTTGTTTTTATTTAGGTGAATTTTATTTACTGTCAATTATTGATTAGCGTTGTTTTAGTTTAGTCGAAATTTTCGGGTTCATAAATCTGAGTTTGTAAAGTTGATGAAAGTTGACGTTGTTCTATGTTCAATTCGTTTGTAATTACTGTGTTGATTAGTTTATTTTACTGTGCAATACTGTTTAACGTTACTTAGCTTAATTAAATTGTCAGAGTTCTCATAATTATATCGTGTTCCTTTCTTGTTTCTGAATTCTTCGTGGTTGGAGACTTGGAGTGCAAATACTTTTTCTCCGGGTTAACCTTACCATTACTTACCATACGGACATATGGTCAGTCTTTTAATATTGTGAGTTTACTGGCTACTTCAGGAGCGTGGAAGATGCAGGGAAGGATAGAATGGACTGGACTGAACTGTAAGCAAACTGAGCAGCAATTACACTTGCAGAATTCTAGATTCACATACACCATCTGGTCCATGGGTCTTGTCTATTCTCCCTCCACATTCTTGCTTTTTCTTTCTAGAATGATTGGATTCTCGATTGGGTTCTTGCTTATCACTGTATCATCTGGATGACAAAGCATCAGTGAACATAGCAACATATATGAAAGCTCAGTCTTACTTACAAAAAATAAGATTGGAAAGACTTGAACATGGCTGAGACAAAAAGCGAAAATCTTAACACAGGGAAGAAAGACTTGATGAACGAAAGCAACTGGTCTCCCCACCGCCCCCCCTCTCTGGGCCCGTAGCCTCGTGGTTTTATTTTGTTATTACAGAGCATTACTATGTATATCCCTGGATATATAATACTGCGTCCAAGATCCCCCACGAGGGCAGGATATGGGCCAGGTACATCAGGTAAATCATCTTGTCACGAATAAATAAAACGCCAAATGTACATCTGCAGCTTACTTCAATGCTAAATATCGGCAATGTTAAATGTGGTGTCTTTGTCTCTCATTTTTCTGTGAATTCGTTGACTGTGATATGCTTAGGACTTGGCCCAGTCACGTTAAATAAGTCTAGGGGCAAATGCGTCAGAGTTAGTAGTGATGTTGATGGATCTTGATTGGCAGGTTATGCTAGCAAAGCAGGGAATTCTCGAGTTCAAATGCAAGCAAATTTAGCAACCATGATTCTACGTTACAGACTTATACATAATTACATATATACACTTTTAACAGTACCGTTAAAATTACAGGCATCAACACAACATGACAGCTGCTTCAGAACGAGCTGACGAAGGACAATTCACAACTGGAACGTGGTTATGATTGATAGAGCTACAGATGCATCTACAACTATATTAATTACACAAAAGAAAATCGGCAGAACAACTTTACACCGAGATCTATCAAGTGTATCTGACGAAACTGTAACACACCCTTAATCTCCAATCCTGCGAACGGCCAGGTAGAGACTAGAGAGTACCAACGGACTTCCTGGTTTGCACTTTGCAGTGCAGCCTTTGGCACCTTACTTCAGGATCTTAGATTCAATCTCCTCCAAGCTCAGTCCTTTTGTCTCTGGAACATTGAGGATAACAAACACGAGGGAAAGCAACGATATGGCACCAAAAAGAAGAAAAATGTTGGCTGGTCCAAGGAATTCCTGTAGCAATTTTTTTGGCATTTGAGTTCTGTTTGTTCATATATTTGTGAACAAGCAACTGATAGTAGTATTTAAAGCAGGAGGCCAAAATACGTTAGTCCAGAGTCCGGACTGGAGAAGAAGTTGATTTTTGCAAAACTAGGCAATGATACTAAAGAATTTGTTCTCTTCTTTGTAGGTTGTGCTATTATATTCTTTAAAAAAATGTGCTATTACCGGAGAAAATGCCTAGAGCGCATCAACTCCATATAGATACATTCAATTGTTCACATAAGATTTAGGGTATCCATTTGATGAGATTAAAATATGATAAAATATCTGCTAGAGAATAACAACTTGAGTAGCAATACCTGCAAGGGTGAAAACGCAAATGTCACCAATGCATTTGAGCCAAAATTTGTAAGTGCTGCAAGGCTGATTCCACGTCCTCTTGTTCGGAGTGGGAAGATCTCAGAGACCATTAGCCAACTTATTGGACCAAACGACACCTGAAACATAAGGACGTCTCAATTTCTTGTACACGTCATAGACATCTCAATCCCCTACAGAAGTAACAGAAGTAAAGCACCAACCTGGTAAGATCCGACATATAGAAGTAAAGCACCAACAGCAACAAAAGGGAATCTGTTCAGAATCTTGTAGTAAGCAGCTAGTAGGAACAGGGAAATAGCCTGCATTTCCAGGTAATACAAAGCATAAGGGCAATTTATTCAGAATCTACCTTGTACTATTGTTTCTACGCCTGACGTAACTTGAACTAAGTCAGAAAGGTTTTTAAGCATCTAGTTGTAAAGAATACTACCAAAAATATTGTTTAGTATCTACATCAAGTGGAACTATGTGATCAAATAGGTAAATAGATGGATATGAGCGCACTTTCCATGCAACCCATAGAACCTAAACAAGTCCTAGGAAAAAGCAAAATTACTCACAATTCCACCACCACCTCCTATCAGTAATGGACGCCTTCCAAGATCGTCGACTTTAAATACTGCAACACCTGTCATCAGCAACTGCAAAGAATAGAGCTATCAAACATACATTGAAGAATTTGTTTCAAAAAAACACATACATTGAAGAATAAAAGAAAGTGTAAGCTCCTTAGCATTTCTACCTACATGTCCTGGTACAAAAATAGCTAACATAACATACTCTGAGTATAGTAATGATCTAGCTCCTTAGCATTACCTTGAACAGCCCAATCAAAATTGACACTCTGGCAGCATCGGATGCAGCTGCAAACCCAGCAGTCTACAGAAATATAGAACATCGAGAAATTGAATTGTACGCATCAAAGCAATTCAGCAATATGAGAAACTAATATTCCTACTTCCATTTGTTCTATATCAAAAGAAACCATTGAACAGTTCCAAGCAAAACAGAGGTACCTGAAGGATGGAAGTTGCATAATACAGAACACTTGGCTGGCCTGTTATCTGCCAAATAAGAGTTTTAGCTTACTTGATAACATCAATGCGTCAAGTTCACGAACACTAAAAAAGAAGTAAGTTTCATCAATTTTTGAAAATTAAGAAAGGCTCAAACAGCATAGAATGAATAGACATTTAATTTTATTGAATTTTTCTACTAGGGACTGCCCCATAAATTCTAGTAAAGAATTTTAAATATGAGAAAATAACTTCTATAAGAAAAAAATCAGTTTAGAGTAGGAAATATATTACAAAGGACCTCTCACTTTACTTTATTGGGGCAGAAAATTTCAAATTTAACAGGATGATAAAAGCAGATTTTAAATTCAGTTGAGCTGCATATAAGTGGGCTGAAGAGGACGAAGACCTGCTGGAAGAGGACCAGTCCTCCTCCAATGATGAAGGCCTTCAAGCTAGCTCCCTCAACTAACTCCCAAATGTTTCCTTCAGATTCTCGTTCTGCATAGGCAGCCTTAATAGAGACAAGGGTATCATCAATTTCATCTGCCAAAACCTTGTCACTTGCTGACCGGCCTCTCAGTTTTCTCAGGGCATGAATTGCCTTCTTTTGTTATCTTCCACAAGCCCCTTTCCTTGCACTGCCCTGAGAAGTAGCCATCTCGGTGAAGGTGGTAAAGTCCACATACCAATAGCCATTATAGCTGCCAGCGGAGCACCAAAACCAAACATGTAACGCCATCCTCCTACAACGTCAATTTCAAGACTCCTATGAGGTATCCAAACTGCAAAATATTATATTAATTAATAGTCAGCAGGCATCAAATGGGTACATTGAAGTACAATTGTATAAGTGTATAACATCTGCAAGAGTAGATAGTTACCAGTATCCCTAATACAATAAATAACTCCTTCAAAGATATCAATGTTCCACGTATTTGAGAAGTAGAAGTCTCTGCAATATAAAGAGGGGCACCATGCATTGCCTGGCACAGAGCACCATGATGGTTCAGTGGCGTAACAATGCAATGTTAGATAACAGTATTAGTCGATAATCTCTCCCATACCCCTAGTTGATCACGACTATGCTACTTTGCAGTTCTGTCCCTCTTCAGTGGGTTTTTTTTAAAAAAAAATGGGAACCTCCTCTTCAGTTGTTATTAAGCCTTTTTAACAAAACACTCACAATTTAAACAATTATGGGTGTTTTAGGCTGGTGCAAAACAAGCTAGTGTAGATATTACAGTCACAGCACCGAGTACCAACAAGCTCAGAAATTCAAACAGAGAAAAAAAGAGATCTTAGCCCAAAGGTGGATTTCATCAACTAAGTTGATTTCGCTATATATGCATGATAATATTATACTCCAAGGATCCAAATAGTGCCATCCATGATTTCTATCTACTTATATTATAACTAATTCAGTCAAAAACGTGGTCATCATGCTACATTGGTACCAATTTTTTTTTACTGTCACACTTTGGTAATTAATTAGTAAATCAGAAAAGTCTGACCAGGCATCATGAGTCATGACACATGGAACAGTGAATATCATGGGTAGGAAGGAATTGTTTCAAATCATAGATTACCAATGTTTTTGGGTGTTAGTAGTGGTAAAGGGATATTTAATATCTAACTACTGGCCCCACAAATTCATCTACACATATTCATATTTGCAAGAAACAGTTGTGCTTGCAGCTACTCACCAAACCAATACCAGTGCCATAAAGGAGACGACCTACGATCAGAACTACAAAATTAGGGGCAAATCCAGTGACCAAAGCACCAAAAATATATAATGCAGCTGCTGTGACCAATTCTATTCTTCTTCCTGCACCAAGATGGTAGTAGCAGTGAAGTCACTTCCTTGTCAAATAATATACAGTAAGGAAAATTGAAGCAGGCTAGCGTTTAAAATCACCTAGAAAATCTGCAACGCGGTATGCGAGAATGGAACCAACAAGAGCACCATAAAGTGAACCACTTGCCTAAATAAAATGACAATAAAGCTCATTAAACATAACAACTTGATTGGGAAGGTGAAGCGAAAGCTTATGAAGCACGGAAATCTCCCAAAGGATTACCACAAGCCCTAGCTGCACAGATGAGAGGCTGAACCAAGTGGTGCCACTGAGATCAGCAGACTGAAAAATGAAGAGGAAGCAACCCCGTGAGAGTGAATGTCAACTTCAGGAACTTGCAGAACAACAAAATGTGGACTGACCTGCAACGATATAGATGCTCCTGAGGTTGCTCCAATGTCATAACCGAAAAGGAGACCCCCCAAGGCAGGGAACAAGAACCTAGATTCCGAGCATTTTCCCATTAGTACTGGAAGCTCCAGAGACTATCGTATTGGCCCTTTATTTGTTTGTTTATTTATTTTAGAATCCGTATACCAAACAGGAATGCTAGGACAAGCAACACTGGATTAAACCTGAATGCTGCAACATATGCATTCAGTCTGTAATAATAATATATATGCAAATATAACCTATCCTGAATTATACCATGCATTTTATAACTGCTTTAAGTGCAAGACATGGAAAGCCCTTGTGAGACGAAGTTTATGCAGCGTAAGAGAAGACAATGTTAAATTATGTCGCATCTTTGTTACGATTGACTATACACATGCTAATTTCCCATACTACAGCCCTAATTTGCGTAATATTTAACTGACCTAATTGACATTGTTATCCTCCAGAATACCCTGGACTAGGCAAAATCTACTAAACAAGGCATTCGAAATGCATTGGAGTTGGTTTAATTCCCCCCATGGCTGATTACACGATGTGGAAGGTGAAATCAAACTAGAAATGCATTCTACCTAGCACACTTTGGATTATCCCCAAATGACATCGACCGAGAGATGGAGCGAGGAATAGCTTACGGGAGGAGGAGGGATGCCCACGAGAAGTCGGCCTCCGCTGCCGCGCCATCTCCGTCGTCGGTCGAGGTCAACTCGCCGCCCTGCTCGTGGGTCCGCACCTGCACATGCACCTCCATCTCGTCAAAACCACCACAACCAGAATCCGCCCCAGAATAGAAGGGACAGCGATGGCTATATTTAGGCGCGGAGGACTAGTGTCGGGTCGGGCGCCGTACGCGGAGCCTGCAGTGAGCGGGGTGGGAGGCGGCGGCGGTGGAGCGGAGGAGCGGCTCGGCGGCCTGCGATGACACGTGGAAGGCATCCATCGCAGCGGCGGAGCGGCCGAGAGGGTTGCTGCGGCAAGGTGGGAGGCGGCGGAGGCGCGAAGTGGAGGTGGGCGCTGTGATGGCGCGACTGGCGGAGTGGCGGTGGCGCATGTAGCGAGTGACGAGGGGAGCTTTCGGGTTGGCTTGGCCGCGTGGCCCAGCACGTGGGGTTAATTTAATATTATGCTACAATATCTTCCGTAATCAGGTTGTACTTCTAATACACTGTTCTAAGAGCATCTACAACAATACACCTCAGCTGTTACTAAGAGCATGCCACATCAGCATTTTGATGATGTGGAAGAGAGAAGGGGAGGAGAGAGAGTGAAGGCTGTTTATATGAAGAAACTATGAGATTGTTATCTGAGGCGTAAAGTAATAACTAGTAACAACAAAATACTCTATTGGAGCCTTTAGTTGTTACTTAAACATTCATTTTGTGGGTCCCACTGCCTACCAACATGCTTGTAACAATTAAGTCTTAGATACAAGCTTAAGAAACAATCTATTGGAATGGTTGTTTCTTGTTATTAGATTGAGTACTCTCTCTCCTCTTAGTAACAAACTAAGAAACAACCTATTGTAGATGCTCTAATACACTGTGGTGAGGTAATTAATGGGTTGGCTTTCACTCCAAGTTAGCTTTTGGGTGGAAATAGGTTGAGACAACCAGTGGCGGAGCCAGAAATTTAGCAATGGGGTGCACACTTTAAGATTGAAAAAAAATCTTGTACGATACATATGTAATTTCAAAAGTCAAACACAATTACACAAAAGAGTTCGAAATTAGTTAGCAATGCAATACAAATAATTCAAATAAAATCTTACATAAATAAAAGAGTCTTAAATAGCTAATGGAAATCACAATACCACACGACGCGATCTCATTCCTTGGAAGCACTTGATTATATCATCATCACTAATCTTGAGAAGATATCTCACTTTTATAAAGGTGACTAAACAATCATTCAAGACTTAATTGCTCATACTATTTCTCAACTTGTTCTTCACAAGATTCATCGTAAAATACTCTTTCAACGCATGATGCTTGCCCCAGAGGAGCAATACCAATTTGAGAAGCAAGCACACCAACCTATAAATATCATGCTTTCTTGTTTCAATAAGCTTAGTAGAAAGCTCACCGAGATTCTTTAGACCCTTAAATTTATCATCGCCAGCATATCATCAATGAAGTTATCAAGTTGGAAAGAAAGTCTCATTAAATCAGACTTGAAAAATCATTGGGATAAAATTAGCAAGGCTAAGCACTTTGTCCCTATCATAAGAAGCAAATGAATTGAGAGAATTTAAAGCGGACATGCAAACAAGCAACTCCATATTAGCCTTATCAAACCGATTGTCAAGCTCTTAGAGAACATTATCAATGATGCCAAGATACACTTCTCTTCTAAAATGATCATCATTTATTTGTTTTGGGTAAAAACGTGATGATCTTCCATAAGGCATATGTTTATCATTCGGCTTAGGAACTTTGATGCCATATTTAATGCAAAATGATGTTACCTTTTCTTGAAGAAATTCTTCTCACCCATGATACCTCATTCATTGCATTCTATCATTAGCCAAATTAACAAGTGCTATAGCATTAATAATATCTTGGTCTCTCTTTTGCAAAGACTGAGATAACTCATCTGTGTATCTAAGTATGACAAACATCAAGTGTGTATTGAAAACAAAGTCAAATGACTTAAAGGCTCCCACCATAACTTGTATTTTTGGCCAATCATTCTTATGCGAGGGGGCTTTTCCAAGCTGTATGGGTACTTTGTGGATTGTTGAATACATACCAATAATATGCAAAATAGTTCTATAATGAGAACCCTAAGGAGTGTCACTGGACCTAGCTAACCCCATCTCTTGATTTAATCCCCGTCCATTTTCTATCTCACTCAATTCTAATACTTTCAAAACTTCTTAGGTTGAATTACTGAAATTTGGCCAATACAAATACCAATTACTCATACATATATATTTTTCAAAAAAATTACACAAATTTTTGGGGGTGCCTGTGCACCACAGGCACCCCCCCTGCCGCCGCCCATGGAGACAACTAATGGTTGGTTTGGTTCACTGAAAATGGATTGATTTGGTTTGGTGTGGGGTTCAAAAGTTTAGGTTTAATCTATGTGTTGGTATGGTTGGGGTGGTCATGGGTTGGAGAGGGATATGCTGTTGAGTTTGATTAAGTAGGAGAGGGGTGAGGCCATGACTTCTAGTGTCCAGCGTAAATCGTCGCCGCCGTGGACTCCCTTCTCCTCTGATCTTTGTCACTGTCAGCCGCCGCGTACCCCCCGGTCCCGGATCTCCTCCCTTGCATCTCCAATGGATGGGTGGTGACGGGGACGACTACAGCGAACAGAATGGGGCGGGCTAAGGCGGTGGCCGTAGAAAAGAGGAACGACGAAATTCGGCGGTGGAACGGAGAATAAGGCAAGAACAGGCCGTGTTCCCGGGCTCAGGGGGTCGATTTCTAGTGGTGGGAGATGGAGAGGACGAAGGACGCCAGAACACGCGGCGACGAGGGCCATGGCCGCGGAGAAGAGGAATCACCAGCGGTGGACCCTTGTGGAAAAACGATGGTGGCGGCGTGCGTATAAGCACAACATAACTTTGGTGAACTCACCTGCAGTGATGGCTTGACCCGAGATGAGCTGAGGGAGGCTGGCGGTGGCGGTAGCCATAGTGGTGAGGAGGACAGCGATGGAGACCTATGGTAGAGTGGATGGCTAGAGGAGGTGAGGGATAGCTTCGGTGCAGCTAGACGGACCTCGTGACTCGATTGGCTCGCTGAGAAGACAACGGAGGTGGCGGGTCTCAAGAAGACATTGGAGGTGGCACGACTCAATGCCGGTGTCCTTCCGGCGGGGAGGAGTGGTAATGTGAGGATTGCAAAAGGGTCAGAGACTCAAAGGTGGGATCAATTTCGAGGAAGGAACGGAGTCGGCAGCGAATTTGCTGGACTCGGGGGAAGGCGATGAGCAACGCGACAATGTGGCAAGCTTATAGGTGCAGAGGAGAGCTGAAAGAGGGAGAATGTTGTGGTAGCCTGGGCTTTATAGGCGAGGAAGACGTCGACATGGCCAACGGCGGTGGCATTCGATCGGAGCAGGGAAGCAGATGGCTCTAGTTCGGGCACCGTTCGATAGGCCATCACAGATGTCCTTGTTACGTGGCACGCATGTCGGGATGCTAATGGGTAAGAATCCAATCCAAATCCAATCCAAACCACACAAGAAAAATAAAGAAAAACCAACCCCACCCCACCCAAATAGTAGCTCTCATAATCCAACCCAATCCAACCTACATACACAATATTTTCACCCAAACCCACCCAATCCAAACCATAGAAATGGGTTGAACCCATATTTCAACCCATTTCCAAACCATTTATAGGATATAGGCAGATAAGTATTCATTTCTTCCATCTGGCCCCACTTCCAGCCACCCAACGCCACCTTCCCTGGTAGACTAGATGGGCCAAGACAGTCCATATAGGCGTTGCGGATGGGCTGCTACCATATTAAAGAAAAAATCGGATGGGTTAAAATATGTGGGTTGGGTTACGGATGGGCTGGAACCATATTAAAGAAATATCATGTGGGTTGGGTTAAATGTTACGGTTGAATCCTACGCGATATTGTTGTCTCACGGTGCGCGTGTGTGTGTTGCATCAAGCAGAGCACTTCAGAGTTGAAGATAGCAAGTATTGCAAATTTGGACTGTTGGATTTGGACGCTTGGTTTCTTAGAGGGCATATTCTCCTCATGTCTGATATTGAACAGGTGCCCTGTGAATTATGCGGCGAATATCCTCTGCAAATGCCGATCACTAGCCCTCCACTTGCCTTGCCTCTGGTGAATTGATTTGACAACAACACAAGTGGTTAAGTTCCAAACTTTTACAGCGCGTCGTCGTCGGCAACCTCGAGCAGGATGCCGAATCGCGTCCAGGTTCATTCACCCTGATCGATGGAGCTTATCCTAGATACATTCTCATCAGACAACCGAGACGAACACGAGCCAAAAAAAACACTAATATTTTCTTCGTCACTAGTTCGTGAAGTACCAGAGTCGCAAAAAAAAGTTCGTTAAGTGTTGGGATAGTCCTATATCGGTTGTAAAAGGAGACAGAGCACGATTTATAAGAGTGAGGGTACACCTACCTATCAGACTAGTCTTTTGAGGGAAGATGGCCCAAGACCCCTTGGTTGTTGCTCTGTAGTTGGGCTTACGGGTTAGCGGCCCAACGACCTGTTGCTGGGACGCTGGTTTAGCGGGCCTGGTGTCGGACACTAGATTAGTGGTCCGATGGCGCTGTGCTAACAATTGGTATCAGAGCCAAGAGGTCTTGAGTTCAAGATCCGGTTAGCGCAGTTAAGAAAATTATTGCAGCCTATTTCTATTCCACGTCTTAGACCTGAGAGAGTCTACACGTGAGGGGAAGTGTTGAAGTATAAGTGAATTGCCCGTCTTTCCACAACAGCTTAAGCTTTTGGGTGAATTGGTTGGTGCATGCAACTCAATATGGTATCAGAGCCTAGGTATCTCGGATATATCTCAGGCCTCACGGTTCCGAGGAGCGTACCGATGTGTGAGGGGAAGATTGTTGGGATAGTCGACATCGGTTGTGGAAGGAGACAGAGCACGATTTATAAGGGTGAGGGTACACCCACCTATCAGACTAGTCTTTTGGGGGGATGGTTCAAGACCCTTTGGTTGTTGCTCTTTAGTTGGGCTTACGGGTTAGCGGCCCAACGACCTGTTGCCGAGACGCTGGTTTAGCGGGTCCGGTATCGAACACTAGATTAGTGGTCCGATGATGCTGTGCTAACATTAAGTACCAGCTCACATTCAACAGTAAGAAAGGTGGAGTCAAAACTAGCAGTACAAGGTGTTGAAAAAGCATAAGCATACATATATAGCGTGGTAATTAATCGGAGATTGATTTGCACAAACCAACCAACCTCTATCAGCAGATACTACTACCTCTTTAGCTTTACATGGGGGGAAAAGGAACGCAAGGAAAAACCACGCAGGTTACAGAGTCACAGTCTCACAGAGACAAGCCGGCAAACAAGTGTCGGTGTGTGGGTCAGTTGGCCGGTCAGTGAGCGGCGGTGGCGGCGGTGCATCGGCGCTGGCAGAAGTCGGGCACGCGGTCCATGCACTGGTAGACGGGTGGGTCGACGCTGAGGCTGGACTTGACGCAGTCCCTGCACGCCGGGTGGCACCCTCCCCGCACGGCGTCCAGGCACTGGCACCGTGGCGGGATCGACTTGGTGCACCCGCCGCAGTTGTCGCAGCACGGCCACGCCCTCGCTTCCTTCCCCTTCGCCGCTAGCTCCCCTCCCCCTCCCCCTCCTCCATGCCCTCCTGCAGCCAAAGAATTCCATTTTCACCTCGACTCGGCCACCTAAAGAAAGATCTTGATTTCTCTGATTTTATAACTTGGCCAAAAAAGAGAGAAACGAATCTGGGGGAAGAAGCAGTATCGCACCTTTGCTCTGGGCGTGAGAGTGGTGGTGCGGTTGGCGCCCGCCGCTGGATTCGGCAAGGGGCAGAGCTGCGACGACGGCAAGAGCAGCAAAGGTCACCAACAACACCCGGCTTCTCCTCATCTCTCTCTTCCCTTTCGTTCTCTTTGCAAGAATTGGTGAAAAGTCTTCTGGTTTGAGTGAGTTGCTCTGTATCATCTGTACGCGGCTAATAGAAGTCTTCCCTTATAGAAGGGGCCCCGGACAAGGTTGTGTGCCTGTGTCTGTCAGTCTGTCCCCCCTGCACACCGAGAAAGGCAAACAAGTTGAAAAGAGCCCTTCAATCTCATGGAATTTCAGGGCTACTTATCACTCCTTTTGCAGGGTAGTCCATGCCCTTTCCCAAAATTGTAGATGAATACAGCATATTCCGTATAGATACTACCTTTTTCTTTTTGAAGGTAGATGCTACATTCGAACTACTAAATTTGTACCCTAAGCAATGTCAAAATATATAAAACTAAGTACAACGATCAACGGTCTAAATTATGTAGTCCCGTATGTGCCTTTCGAGATAAGATATATAACCAAGGAAATCCTGGCACATGATTTCCGTGAACATGCTATGCATGTAGTTCTATCGAAAGATGAAACACAATGGAAGTTTCTGAAGCAAAATGATCAGCCTATCTTATCTCCTCTAGGACATATCACCTTTATGTGAATGGCATTTGCTATCTACCGAATAAGAGTTCCATAGTTATGTAGCGAATCAGACAAATCGAGGAGGATGACAAATTTAGACAACAAAAAGACAAACCACTTACCTTTTCCAACTCCAACGATGGGATCTCCGGCGATGGCAAGTGATCGGCGGTGAGGCGATAGGTTCATTGGGGTTAGGGAGGGGTTCACCGGGACCCTAGGGTATAGAGAGGCGGCTGGCCGACCGGCGGCGACGGCGACGGCGCATGCCACCGGTTCGAGGAAAGGCGGTGGAGAGGCGGATGACACAACACGCCACCAATAAAATATTAGGGTGGGTGCGGTTTGCTCGATGACGGGAAAGAGAAGTGGGCCTGGCATGGCGTGAGACCGCCAACCGCGTGTGGTGGAAGCAGGGGTGGGGTAGGGGTGTAGGCAGGCGGCATGGCACCGGGGAGGAAAAGAATCAGTGGCTAGGGCAGAGGTGGTGAACGTGGAGCTCGAGCTGACGACAAAGTCATCAAGATCTGGTTCAACTCGTCGACACGAAGGAGGAAGATGATGATATTGTAAAGGAGGAAAACGATGCGTTGGAATCTAGATGCGATAGGGGAATGGAGGAACGGGTGAGGGGGAGTAATTGCCAATGGATAAGATAGTTGGGCCTAAGGCGAAGTTCGATCCATGACGATGGACCGAATACATGCATGCACAATCTACGGCACATATGCAAGCTTAGAGCAAAACCTGGACCTGTATTTGATTTCTTGTAACCGAGGGGTCGACATGATCCTAATATGAAAATCACAGGGGGTTATATGCAAAAGCATCCCAAGATATAATTGATAAGTTGGACTGTAGCGACCACTCACATGGACACATGGTGAAATGAGTCACTCGAGATAAGATCAAGGAAGCCACTACTTTCATGGGCCACGCGGCATTGTTCTAGTGTGCGGTGCCGATTGGGATCCCCTGTGCCGGCCACAGTGTACATAACCGTCCATGTTGCCAAGGAAAAGTTCGTATTAGTGTATCTCGAATAGTCAAAGATAATTTTGTCTCTAATATATATTATATTATCTTTAAAGATAACATCTCTAATAGATAATTTCTAGCACACTCTTCAACATTTATATTTTATAATTTTTCTTTGAAAACGGGTCTACATATCAATTAGAGTAGATTAATATATTATGTCTTGTTTCGCGTGCACGACAGCTTTTTTTAGGAAGAAGCGACATATGCTCTCTCCCCCCTCTCATCCACGAAGGATTTTATTGACGTAACATAGTTAAAAGACGACAATAATACACTATTAGAGATGCCCGTATAATGGTACTTCTTTTTCTTTGTCATAGCACTCTTGGCACTAACAGGGCATCGTTTCGTGCCTATTGACAGGTAAAGGTGTGCAGCTCGGGAGTGGATCCTCTGTATTATTGTAGGCTAACGCTGAGAAGCATAGTAACATACATTAGATCTTTTTCTACACCGTTCGATTCAAAACAAATAAACTAGATCAAATGCTACAGTATCCAAGAAAACCGCAAAAGCAGTAAAGTGTATTTAACTGTTTCAATAGTTTTGATACAGTATTGCTCCTGCTGTTTGTCCAGACCGAAATTACTGTTTTTAACGGTGGTTTTTTACATTCGGATCCGTGCAGCTCAAGCTATTGCTGTTTGAAACACCAGCTGCATGTGTAGCTGTTTTTTTTTTTTAATTCGGATTAAAATTGTGCCAAGACGCAAGGAATCTATCAAATCAGAAACTTTTTTTTTAACACCACTACAACAGTATACACAATCGCATAGTTGTAGTACCACTGTAGCCTCTTTGGATTACTCACTGTTTAGCTAGTGCGTGCATGTGATGTGATTCCTTTAATTTGATTAAGCTCCACCAAGAAGGCAAGAACTGACATGTTATTATTCAGTTACTATAATCACAAAATGCATTGAAATGCAAAAAAAGATGCTGTACAAAGTAAACAAATGAAATTCCTTAAAATTGCATGAGCATTTATTTTTTCTGAGTGGAATCGCGTGCGTTTCTGTAGCAACCCAAAATTTAAATTCTCTGTTATTTATGTTTAAAATATTATGTTATGCATTTATGAGCTTTTCTATGCATTTTTGGCTATTTATTAACAATATTTCTCTAATAAAAACAACAACAAATGAATTTTGGGAAAAAAAAGTTATTCAAATCCTGGAAATAATTTTCCTAAATACTAGATGGTAACAGGAACCTCCCCAAAAGTTTTCTTAATTTTTCAGTTAGTTTGTTAATTTTAAAAATCAAAACTTGACTTATGGAATTAATTAAATCAGAAGATAATCAAAATCCGATATCCTTCTTGGGCTGATTCTTCCGCCTTGGCTTTGACGAAATCTTTATTACATTTGTAAGATTGAGGAGGTGACTAGAGGGGAATAAGCGGTTTTAAAATCTTTTGGCTAAAACCGATTTCTAATGCGGAAGCTAACAACAATTCGGTTTTGTATAATTAAAGCCTAAATCAACTAGTCTTTACTAAGTGCACCAATAACCAACGGCTATTGATAATTAGCAATTATACAAATATATGTAAGCAATATAATTATATGAATGTAAATTGCGCAAAGTAAATCACAAGAGAACAAACCACAAAGACACAATGATGTTTTACCATAGTGTTCAGAAACTTGTCGGTCTCCCCTAATCCACGTTGAGGTAAGCCCAACCACGTTGGACCGGCTCCACAACTTGAGCTAACACCTCCGAGATAAGTCCAACCACTTGGACCGGCTCCAACACGAACCAACACCTCGATCCACTCGGGGTTGTTCTTCCTCCACTCCGGATATGGCGAGCACCAAACCACTCACAACACGCCAGGCCTTCTTACAAGCTTCTTGAGAAGGTCACCGGACCACGACGCCTCCACACCGTCTAAGTGTCAGCAAATACCAAGAGTAATAAGCCAAACCCCTTACTTGACTCTCACCAAGTGCAACACATGCACAATTGAACGCTTAATCTAATTCTAGTTGCAATACATGCAACTAGAACCTCTCCCTTTACTCACAAGGTGCAACACATGCACAATTGAGAGGAGAAGCTCACACTAGCTCTAGAGAATGAAATAGGATGCCAAGAGTTGCCCCCCCAACCGGCCAAGGTGGGCATTTATAGCCCACACACAAAAACTAGCCATTGGAAGAGAGTCTGTCGAAAATCAAGGAAACCCAGTCAGTCCGCAGGCACAGGGCCGGTCAGTCCGGGCTATAGTGCAACGGCTATAAAAATAGCCGTTACATACAATTCCCGGTCAGTCCGCCCTCACAGGGTCTGGTCTAACTGGACCCCTGGCCAGTCTGGGCCTTCCGGGTGGAAGAAATCCAAAAAACATGCCCTTTGGAAAATATTGACTAGACTTATAAGGGTGGTTAGTCCACAGACATAGGGCCGGTCAGTCCGGGCTTTCAACTACGGTCAGTCCGGCCCTGGATTTTAGCACAGGCGACACTCGGAAAAACGATCATAATTTTTGACTTCGATGTCGGAATTGAGTGATCTTGGGCTCTTTGGAAAGCTTATTCAGAGGGCTACACAACCCATCTGTTTGATTGATCCTAAACATATTTGATCAAATCAAAAAGTACAACTCCAAAGAGCTAACACTATGGTCTAAGTCCAAGGAAATAGCAACGAGCAATCTTAGACCATGCCAAGGGAAAATACATGAATCCTAACAATTTGCAAAACACATTTGCAAATTTTAGTGTCATGCCACAAGGAGTAGGTATATGGACTTCAACCATTTGCAAAACACATTTGCAAAGTATAGTCACATGCTACAAGGATTATGCATGAGCCTCGACCATTTGCAAAACACATTCGCAAATATCGGCAACATACCATAAGGAATAGTTGTCGGACCCAGGATTAACACTCCAAATTCTCTGTGTATTTCTGAACTAGTCCCATGATTAGTAGCTAGTTCACACAGTAAACAGATATGGTAACACCCATAAATTGCATAATTATATTAATAATCAACATAGTTTATTACAAAAGAGGCTTACATGCCAACAATAAAGAACATAGCGGAAGATGAAGAAGTAGTGGAGTCCAGCTGATCTGCCACAGGCAATTGACTGGGGTAGCAGCCTAGTTGTCGAGATCCACACCGATGGTGAAGTCCTTCTCCGCTGAAATTTATTTGCATAAAGCAAGTATGAGCACAACTACCATGCTCGCAAGTTACACTCAATAACAGAGTTAATGCATGCAAGGATATAACAAAGGATGGCTTATAGGGTTATTTGTGCAAAAGCAATATTTGATAATTTAAATACAATACTAAGTTGAAAAGCTCAAATTTTACAATAACTAAAATTGAGTTTTAACCGAATTAATAAAGCTAGTGTAGGCACCAACCTGACACCAACATAAACACGGGCACCAACCCAGGGTTTCAACGCATAACTTTTCTCATGGACACCCATCCATGTCAAAACTGTTTTACAAAATCATTTTGAAATCAAAACCAAAGTCTAACTTTGAGTAGCTTTGCCAAGCATGTCCATGACCGTGGACACGGCTATTCGAATAGTTCTTAACACAGAGGTTGTACAGCTTTACTCACATGACATGAATTCTCTAGTTTGTCTAGCATCCGTTGATACCACCGCTCACTACCTTAGGTAAGCAGTCTAGAGCACGTGTCAAGGCCTTTACAAAGCGCCATTCCACCGCAGTCTCCCCTCGCTAAGGTTTCACTCCCTTTGGGCTGCAACCCGCAGGATTTGAGCGCCCTCTTGTGTCAGGTGGGACTAACGTAGGTCATAACATGACTACCCACCGCATCTAAAGGGAATGACCACGGTGAAATATTGCAAATTAGTTGGCCAGGTCCCCTCCCCATACTCAGGACATGTGGTAGTACGATATGGCTTAGCAAGATGTGGCTTAAAGATCGGTCCTTAATTGACTTGGGCGACTTCCAAAATAACCCCTGGGCCTCAACCCTGACCAGGTTGAGCCCGTGCATAAACCTGCACCCACCAACCATCCATTTCGCCTAAGTACAAACCAACTTTTCCTTTTTACTTTTCAAAATCATTTGCAAAAACTTCCATGACAAACCAATGCCATAGACTTTTAAACAACATTTGATTTTTGGCTCAAAGTTCCAAAATCAAACATTTTTGGTCTAAGCATGGCTAAGCATAATTTTTCTCAAAATGTTCTAATTCATACTATTGTATAAACTAGATTTTCATCTAAGGTGTCAAGGTAGATTTATTTCAATGCCAAGATTGGCAGTACAAAGGATTTAGGAATAACTATAATTTAAAACAGGAATTTAAATTAACTTGAGTGGAAATAAGCATGTAGTAATAATTTAAAACAGAATTTAAAAAATTTAAAATAATGGTATCAAATATAATCAAAGGTATAACTTGCCTTGCTTGATTAGTTGCTCTCAAACGGTGTCGAAATCTGACTCCCCAAAGTTGTCGAAATCTATACGCGAAAATAAGCCAAATTCAAACAAAATTCAAAATAGAATTCAAATGAACTCCAAATTAAATAATTTTAGTTTAGTTAGCTAGATCTTGAATTTATATGAATTTAGAAATTCGAATCGACGAAATCGGAGTTTGTATGAAGGAGAACGAACCCCGGGAAGTTTACAAATCACATGAAATGATGAATTAGGGTTTTTCATATTTTTAGAATTATTTTTACAAAGGAAAATCCGATTATGGCGTCAGCATGACGTCATCACTCGGTTTTTCCGTTCGGTTGAAAATGTGTGCCATGTCAGCGACACGTAGGCGGTGACTAGGCAGCCACGTCAGCGAAGATGGTGAGGTGGTGCCTATGTGGCCGTGACGTGGAGGTGCCACGTCGGCGCCGGATGGGGATGGCGCTCGGGTTCCAAGGAACCGACGAACGGCAGCATGGCGACAGCCGGCGAGGTGTTCTACGGGTGAGGAGGACGCAGGGGTTACGATGCTCACCACGGCGGCGCTGGGGCTTGACGCGGTGGTCGGCGGCGAGGTGGTTTGTGGTGGCGAGGATCGGGTCGTGGCGGCGGGGTGATTTGGGCGGTGCTCCGGAGAAGCTAGTGCACGCACGGGGTAGCCCTGGGACGACGATGCCTACAGTGGCGGTGGCGAGATCGAGGCGTCGACGGTGGCGTCTCTTGGCGGCCGGCGGCGAATTTCTTCAAACCTGGCGAATAGAGAGTGGGGAAGGAGGGGTGAGTGAGGGAAATGGACTGAGGAGGAAGGGGCGCACCTCGTGCTCCCTTTTATAAGGGCGGAGAGGGCCAGGACGGGGAGATCGAACGCGCGAGGATTGCGGTGGTAATGGCACGATTCGGCGAAGCGTCTTGTGAGAAGAAGAAGCAACCACGGAAGAGGCGGCGAAGTTAAGGGGATTGAATGCGCGAGTTAAGGGGAGAGGAAACGCGTCCTAGATGGAGCTCCCGCGCACGACAATGGTGGTCGGGTGTTTGCGGCTGGAGGAGGAAGACAGTGAGGAAGAAGAAAGCGTGGGGGTCCACATGGCGGCGGAGGAAGCGGTGACAACGTGGGCCGCTTAGCGATGAGAGCGAGCGGTGGCGTGGCTTATGAAATTGAGGTGGGCGCGAGAACGAAAGAAACAGGAATGGGCTGAGATTCGGCCCAAAACAGTAAAGAGGTTTTTATTTGATTTATCAATTGATTTAATTCTGTTAAATCAAAATAGCTTTAGAAAATAGCAAATAAAATCCAAAAATTATGAGAAAATTCACAGAAATTCTCTGCGACATTTTGGATTTAAATAAAATCTTTCAACTTAAAATTGGTAATAGTTTTTGCACATAATTTATTTTGGCTTTAAAATAATTAGGAAAATAATTTAAAATTCGAGAAAATTCTAGAAATTAATTAAAATTTTATTTTTCAACTTAAATCAAATAAAACTTCAAAAACTTTAATAAATTCAATTTTGACTTTTAAAACTTCAGAAATTCAAGAGAAGCAATAAAACTCTTTCAAATTTCAGAAAATCCAACAAAATAATATATTTATTAATTTTATTTTGGTAACAGCACTTTGGGATGTTATAGTAGTTGCATGGACTTCAACCATTTGCAAAACACATTTGCAAATTATAGTCTCATGCTACAAGGATTATGCATGAGTCTCGACTATTTGCAAAACATATTCGCAAACAACAGCATCATACCATGGAGAGCTAGAGCAAGCAGGATTGAGCAATCAACACATGATGAGACTCAAGCTACTAGACAAGACACCTCTTAATAGTACGGGAAACCTATACTAGCAATCTAGTCTTTCAACCAAACACCAAGACCGGTAAAAGATTATGAACACATCCTTAGCCCTAACTAGTCATACATTTGCCTTAAGCATCCTCTTGAAGCTTGATGATGCACATCTTTACTTCAAGTCCGGATCATTGTCTTGATATGCATCAACCCATGTTACATCCTTCACTTGACCTCCATCAACACATGAAGTATCTTTTCTTGATTTGATGATCAACTCATGATCATCTTCTCTTCGGAATCTTGATGTGCATCAACACATGATGCACTCTTTCACTTGAACCTTGACTTGATGACTATCAACTCATGATGTCATACAAAGTCTCCAACTTTATGGAACATAACCTATTCATCCAACTCATGGAAAATGCTAGTTCCATAATGTGATTGCCATTAATTACAACATACCATTAACTCATAATGGTGGGTCAAGATATTTCAATCTTTCCCTCTTTGGTAATTGATGATAACCACCTCAGTTTGCAGATAATTGAATATATGTCAATATGAGTATATATGAACTACACAAGTTATATATACTCAAGGGATATGTTTCAAAGAGAGATCATATGGATCAATACTAATGAAACCCCAAAACATAGAGTGAACTCCCCCTAAGTGTGTGCATACACGAATGTGTAATAAAAACATATGCACATATTCAAGTTAAACTTTTAGTGGAGTTCAACCTATATTTTGTATCCGAGGAATGCAACAAGATATAAGAACATGATGTCGAGTGCATACTATATGATTTTCACATTTTCATCCAAATAAGACTACACAATAGATATATCAATAAAAGTGTTAGTCTCACATATAGATTTGTTATTAATCACCAAAATACTCCATTAACACATAATGGCAGGTCTAGATTCTTCATTGGCCTAGCCCGAGCCACCTCTCTCTTTTCCAAGTTCCGTTTCCTTCACACAAAAGTGTCTTTCCGCCGAATGCATTTTCTCTTAGTTGCCTTCCTTCGCTGTCGTTGATCGGTGGTCGTCTTCCGCCTTGCGCCCGCTCCCTTCTCCATTGTGACCGCGAGAAATCACGCCTAACTATCGTTCTTCTCCTCGATCCCTATTTAAGCCGAGTCGACCACGTCATCTCCTCTAGCTCGTCATTTCTAGTTTCTCCTCCAATAATTGAAGCTTGAGGTCTTGGGATGTGTGGGAATGATGCTGTCTTCCTCGCCGTCGGGTGGAGTGTTCGTCCCACTTGCGCCCCATGATGGCACCAGGCGATCAAGACGGGGATGTGTTGCACTCTTTGGCGTTCATCGGATCACGCACAACACTAACAGTCTAGATCGCGTCACTCCCGCCTCCCACTCTCATGTCGCCCTCCCTCCCTCTCATCTCTCTCACACTCGCTCGCCCCATCTCGCGCTTCTTGAATTATTGGCAATATTAACACTTTTTGGCATCGTATGTACAGAAATGGCAGTGGTCGAATTTTTCCAAAGTTGTTTATGAACATGCATGCAAATCACACATTTTACACGTAATATGTAACTGTGTGTGAAATACATGTTCTCTTTGTATATTGCATTTTTAAAATAGTATCCAACCATGTTTTTGTTTCTTTGCCGATTATCCTCTCCATGTGCGTGGGCTTTTCACATCTATTAAGGTTAGCCTAATAATTTGGTGCTCAATGCTTTAGTGTTGATTGCAAAGGTAGACCATAGCGCCTTTTGTGTTGTAGTTTTTTGGGCGTGTTGTGATGTGTTTTTCTCCAACGATTATTTAAGGTAGAATACAACGCTAATGAAGTAGTAATAATTGGTCATGCGATCTTGCCGAGAATCGATGTTATAGGTCGCAAATTATTATCTTTGTATGCAAAGTTTTTCGTCTCTTCATGAAACAAAGATGGGTGCTTATGATTTCTTTTCTTTTTGGGGTTAGCATCCATGGTTCTTGATTAGGCTTCTTATTTGATCTTTGTTTATAAATGTTAAAAAAAGTAATAGATGTACTTTTTACTTTTAACACAGGGTCAATGGCTGGATTTTTATATGAACAACCGGAAGCATATTGTTATTATTTACTTGCTGAAATAGCTATGTTTTTTTCTTGCAGAGTGGGATGAAACTGTAGAGTCAAAAACTGAGCATGTGTTTCAAAGATCCCAAGTTCAGATTGCAAGATTAATGTTTGCAGTGTCTAGGCATTTTATACATGCAATCAGCTCTATGTTCTTTGGTGGCTTGATAAACTTTGCCCTTTTTGAATAGTGTTATGAGCTTTTGTGTCATTCCCTTCTTCGAAAAAAAAATATATGAGTATCGTGTGTTCTTTGGTGAATCTGCTGGCCTAATATGCAGTCATGATTCCGCTAAGAGTGTAATTTCACTGCATCGAAACGTTGCCTTTTGTTCTTTCATGGTATCACCTTAAATGGTACTGTTCACTACATGTTATGGTGCATGTCCTGTGTGAGATAATCCATTGGTGACCATCTATATGACTAAATGTTATCACACTTTGCTCTACGTATGCTCTCGGTCCCTGCATGATCTGTGCCGTGCCGTGCCGTATAGATTCACATTTCTGAAATCACATATTACATCTACTAGACTAACAAGTGCACTATGCTGGGCCGGTGGTTGTATGGTGTGATTTATTAGAATTTTTGAATGAACTATCAAGAATATGGAGCAAATTAGGAAGCAAATAAGCAGCAATAGTCAAAGTATCTAAATTGATATAGGAAACATAGTGTCCTATTTCAGAATTGCTCTAACTGTAGCTGAATATATTGAACATTTTTAATAGCATGTTCAAAACAAAAGGACGTATGCATAAACCTGGGAGCACACATTGGGTCTATACAAACGGACAATAAAGAGATATGCAACTACATGTTCAGGGGTGTCAAAAGTATCATGTTGTTCATACATCCTGATTCGTAAAGAAAGTTGTAACAAATTAATTCAAACAAATTAGCACCATGATTTTGGGAAGTTTCATCCACAAGCATGTTCTTGGACCAGCTCCAAACACCAAGAAGCTATGTCTTTATATCTTTTTGTTCATAAGAATTAAACTGTTAAAAGAATATTCCAATAAAAGGATAATTTAGCTACACAGAATTTCATGTTTATTTAGGAGAGAAGATGATCTAGCATATTTATTCAGTACAGAAGATGATCCAAAGAAACAATGGTAGTTTAGTTTAATGTAAGTCCACTATGTCGGCATACTATAGTTTGTGGGGACTTAATGAAATTCGAATTCTTTGGTGTTACATTGAATTCTGAAAGATGAAAGGTCATTGGAATTGGGCTGACATAAATACCTGTATCAATATCACGTCAACATTTACAATTGAAACCCTTTTGAAATGAAAGAAGAATATATTTTTTTGTTTCAGTAGTCCTAATTGTTAATCACTTTCAAGTAATAAAAAATGAAACTTGGAATAGGCACATCAGTGTTACTCTTGGAAACCAAGAAACTATGGTAGGCATCAAAGGATTCTTTCAATGTCTATAAGAGTCTCAGTATTGTTACTATTGTTGGTAATAAAAAACACAGAATGATCATGTATGATCAAACTAAACAAAGCTCCATCTTAAACTTGTGTAGTCATATCTTCTTCTAATCAGAGTGCATAAATGCCAAACTAAGAAGCAACATCACTTTATCCTAATTGACAGCAGAGAGACCTATTTATATGCAAACAAAATTGAAGTAAATCTGAACCTATATGTAGTTTATAGATTGGACAGTGAAAGAGAAATTAGCCGAGGAATACGACGAATGGAGAAAAGCATGTGTGAAGACAATAGCAACTACAGATCTTTCAGAAGTTTCTTAGCTACAGGACCCTTCTTTGAATTTTCAACATTCCATGTGACCTACGCCAAAGGGGAACTTGATTAATCACTATTCAACATGGATGTGCCAAGGTGAATATATAGGAAGTTGAGGCCAAAAAGATGTTAACATCGTACCATTTTAGTGACCTGTCGGACCCAGGATTTCTGCAGACTCTAGTTAAACATCATCCAATTACCGAAGATTATTGAAGCATGCATGGGAACTCAACAGGAAAATGTAAGGAGGGAACAACAAAAAGTTGCCTCAGTAAATCTATTTGAATTATGAAATCTCTTATGCTCAGAACATACGCATTTTTTTAGTGAACATGATATTTCTGTGTTCTATTCAACTACTTTGCTTCTTCGCTACAATCGCAGCCAACATAGATATAATGTTGTCTAGTGTTTTTGTTGAAGAGAAATATGAATGAAACATGATTCTTTGTAAAATACTAAAATAACAAATATATAGTTGTCTTGGTGCATAAGGCATTGAAAAATAAGAGAGCATAGAAACTTGACATTGCAATTACCATAACCTAAGAAAATATCTTGATTTAGCACTACCAGCACGCCTAAAGTTCAAGGACGCCCAATTAGGAGTAGATTGGACAGATGTGTGTAATCTCACCTTATATTTAATCCTTTGTTCATGGAGTCCTCCAAGTGAATAGATCCTTATTTCCTTTTGAGATGTGCACTACAAATCGAAGTCAGAAGAAAACAACGATGGATTGACAAAATTCTATGTGATTTGCAAATACATCTCACACTGAAAGATGGTATCATCTGGTACATTCATGATAGTGTAGATTGAAGAGGCCTCAGGATGTAGCTAGGTGCACTCGCCTCCTTCCACCCATCCTCGTCTAATCCACAATAATAAAATACCAGGGGTGGCGGCGCCGGCTGGTTGTAGAGGAGCGGGAGGGAGGGAGAACAAGAAAGAAGACGATGTGCAAGGAGGAGTGACAGGAAAGGGTGGATAAATTCAGAAGAAGAACGGGATTCAAACCTCGCCAGAGCTCTATCGGCTGCATGGGTCCATGTCGGAGTGGCACGGCGACCACTGTGGGCGAAGAAGAAGCGTCGTGACGAGGGTAAAATCTCTTGATATTACTTTATTTAATTAAATGTCACACATCCTTCGTGGTCGTAACCCCTAAGGCTAACGACCCTTGTGGTCGTAAGAATTCTAGAGGTTACATTGTGGGTACCTTGGTCAGACGAGGTCTTGTACCTTATCCCTGACCAGATGACTGCTCGTAGGACATTTGAAATGGCACTTGGACCTGGTTCCAAGTATATTCCTTCTGTGTGACGAATGAAACATGTCTCTAATTTGTCCCAAACAACACGACGCTTGCAGCCCTAAGTCACTAACAATAACTATCATATGGTTATTTTCCCACTGACATCAACTGCTGGTTAGTTGGCTTTCTACCAGCTGCCACCGTTTCTCCGACCGGACACGATACTTCCAAAGGGCACCACTTCCTATAGTAACTGCCACCACTTCATCAGTAATTTAAAGGAGAAGACAGTAAGAGGACAAAGACATGTTCACAAGATCTAGACACGATCTACAACCGCAACTCGAGGCTGTTGAAGCAATAGTGTAGCAATCAGCACATCAAGTGTAATTATGGCTAGTCTACTGCCTGGTTGAAGGTACCCCTGTAAAGGATCCAGTTTATTGCAACAAAGAGCAACCACATTCTCTCTCAAGAACTCTTTGCTATTTTCCTCTATTTATTTCGTAAGATCGGCGACTCGATCGTCGACAGCTGGTGCTGTCCGTGGGGAAAGAAGGCGTTGGGTTCTTGAAGATTTCTTCGCTTAACAATCCTCATTCACTTTTCTTCGCTATATTGTTGCTCATGCGATCATGACAGGAACTTGGGATGTGGAAAACTAGTTCAACTTGGTTGACTACTCTAACCTCGACATGGACGCATGTATCCGTGCCATGGAAGAAAATGGGATGTCGTCATCATCCTCTTCCATCGCCGGCTCGCCACTCGTTGAGACCAGCGAGATCGACTGGATGGAGGAGGATCCACCATCCATGGCGCTCCTAGAGGAATTTGTCGTTCCGACCAATTCAGAATGTCTGAACGCCTCTACAAGTCTGGTCTCTCTAACCGACAAGATTGGCGACAAAAGCCCAACGCTGCATCAGAGGGTCCATGTACTTTCGATACAGTCATGGGCGACCAATATTCGCCAACGGATCCTACGTATTCCGGGGGCCAACCGACATCTGGTAAGGGTGTCAATGAAGTTGCCAAGTCGTGGGCCAGGTGGGAATGATAAGACTAAGCATAAGGTCTGCAGTCTGCCAGATCATCCTGAGTCCACCACAAAGCCCACCAGAGGTGGTAATCTCCGACCGATCCCCATCATAGAGGCTCCTTGCTGAAGCACTAGAAGACTTTCCCTTAGTTATGACGGGAGCTCGTCGGAGGATTGCTGTTGGAGGCACGAAGTTAATGCAATCAGAGATACCAATCAAGATGCCGTGCACAATCCTCCACAACTTATCCCGCCACCACTTGTTGGTGGAAATGGTGCAGGCACTCAAGCACCAACTGGCGGAGGCAATCGAACTGATGGACATCGATAAGTTAATTTGCCTGTTTCTACCCCATAGCACATGAGGGGTCGAACAGGACAGATCGGAAGGTCGAAGGGGAATTCGGCTCGTCAAACACTCACCGCTAACGGGAATCCTCAAAGACCTTCGGTAACAATTTAAAACCTGCAACAAGTTCGTGATATTCTGAATAACCTAGATCCTGCTCTGGCAGAGACTCCTGGTTATGTTCAACTCACAGTGCAGGTATCGGAGATCCTCCAATAGACCATGCAACGTACACAAATGTACCAGGAGCAAAGGAGCTCACAAAGTCACAGTATGACTTCTTCCCAACGCTCCTCCCTTTGCAGAGGACAACATGGTCGGACAGTGGGCCGATCGATACCAAGATCTCCTCGAAAGATTTCGACCAGGGAGTCATGAGGGAAGACGACTCTTTCAAGCAGCCACTCCTCCCCCTCGTCAAGAGGAACGACGGCTTGGTTCAGATGACCTTCGGCATCATCTAAACCAGGCAGCTAGTTAGAGGCGTTATACTAATGTTCATGACCAGATTGGGACACCAGATACTAGGTATGCTAATCTAAGGAACCGATACCCAACCGAATACAATCCGGCTCTTTTTCAAAGAAGGCACCACAATTCTATTACGGGCTGTCGACCATTCTCGGCAGGGCTCCAAGCTATTCGTTGGCTGGATAGGTTCTGACCAGCTAACATAGAGAAGTTCAATGGGACTCAGAACCCATTAGAATTTCTTTAGATCTATACTACCACCATCAAAGCTGCTGGTGGTAATGACAACGTGATAGCAAACTACTTGCCCACGGTCCTTGAAGGATCTGCCTGGTCGTCGTTGCTTAACCTATCGGTCAGATCTATCTACACTTGGGAGCAGCTTTGTGATTTACTGATCGCAAATTTTTAGGGGACGTACAATCACCCCAAAAAACAAGACGATCTACATCAAATCAGGCAAAAAAACCAATGAAACTCTTAGATAATACATCAAGAGGTTTAGTCAGGTTCAAAATTCTATTCATGAGGTCGCAGATTCCTTTGTTATCCGGCTTTCAAAGCAGGATTGAGAAATCGATAGTTTACAGAGGGTATCACAATGAATCCTCCATGAATGACCATCGAACTTTTCAACATGACCGATAGATATGCAGTCGCAAGCGAAGCGGCCGAATGGAATGAAGATATTGATCAAAAGGAGAAAATCCCTCAGCCTAGCCTAGAAAAATTGGAGAAGAAGCATAAGAAGGCTCTTAAGGGAAAGAAGAATCGCAGGATCGGCAACAAAGAAGTTCTTGCGATTCTAGAAAAGTTTACTAAGGGCAAGAAATACTATTCCAGTCAAAACAAGGCGAAAGCTCCAACGGACAACTACAAGAAGAACAAGAACTGGTGTGTGTCCGAGTCTTAATTATTTGTTTCAACAAATTTTATATGATTCACTGGACTTGTATTCAAGTATTATCCATGAGAGTTTTGTCTCAATCCTTGTGAGAGTTTTCCAAACAGTGGCCGCCTCCTCCCTGAGACCGCCTCCCCTCTTCTCTACAAAATCTCTAAGCAGTGGCTGCTTTTGCCTTTAAAACCGGCTTCATACACACACATACACAGTTCGTAGCCTTTGTTAGCTAACTCGAGGCCTGAATTCAGCTAGCTAGCTCACTCCTTGGGCGTTCATCCTAAACGTTCAAGTGAAACACATCCTACTTCGTCAATCCTGACACACTGGAGTGTATGGTTTGCTTCATACCTACGATTTGCTACATGCCGTGGAGGATTGGCATGAAGCAAATCGTACACTCTAATTTGTTAGGTTTGATGAAGTAGGTCATGGTTCACGTGCATGTTTAGGATGAACGGTCAAGGAGCGAGCTAGCTAGCTGAATTCAAGCATCGAGTTAGCTAACAAGGGACTACGAACTATACACACACACACATACATATACATACATACACACACACACACACATATACACACACACACACACACATATATATACACATATATATATACACACACACACACATATATACATACATACATATATACACACACACACATACATACATACATCATACATACATACATATATATATATATATATATATATATATATATATATATATATATATATATATATATATATATATATACATATATGGGAACGTATCTAGTGCAAATGGGCATTTGAGTGGTAAGGTGCAAATACGAATCACAACCATCGGATCTCGAACATGTGGCTCAGATGCAGACCGGTGGGATGCACCCATTCACTTAAGTTGTTTTGCAAAAAACCCCCCGGTCGATCCTACTCGGCTGTGACAATTTCGTATTTGCACCCCCGTACCGCCCCATGAACCCCTTCGGCTTCTCCTCGATCGCGCGCACACCGCCTGGCCTCCCGCGCCTCCTCGCCGCCCACTCACCGGTCCCCCAGGCAGCTGCCTCCTTCTCCTTCCCTCTGCGCCTCCTTCGCACCTCCTCGCCACACACGGTTGTTCTGAAGAGGGAGGCAGTGGTTGAACCGTCGCCGCCGCTCCCTGACTGAGAGGTTGAACCGCCACCGTTGCTCCAATTCGCCGCCGCTCCCTGATCGGGAGAGGTTGAACCGCCGCCGCCGCTCCAATTCGCCGCTCAATTGCATAACAAACATGTCAAGAAGTTACATTTTAGATCAAATTTCATATTACATGTTTTCTTCTCCTTGATTCATATCCCATATATGTGTTCAAAAACTCAAGAATCACATACCGATTTCTCAGAATCGACATAATGATACAAAGGGATACATATGTAACATTCGATCCACCACAAGATGTCCAATTCGGCATAACATTTGATTCATTGTCGATATTAAGTTTACGACGAATAGTTGAAGATATGAGTCTCACTTTGTGTGTTTAGCACAATATAGCAGGCATGGAATCTGTGGGCAATGAGAGCGTGGCCGATGCTTTGCCAAGACAAGGAAGCCTTGATGCGCACTCTGTCGCTCAAATTGGTTCACCTCTCCAACAATTAATTGATTTTGGTACCCCGAAAAAAGCGGAAGCGCCCCATTCGTAGTATCATGTTATGTGCATGTGTTTGATTCTATCGGTCATTCCATCATGATTGACACATAATCATTGGCACTGCAGGGTTCTTCTTATACACCTTGTGTTGACCCAACTATCAAGCCATTTGAAGGGATGGTTTTTGATGACTTGGACGCTACTGAGGAATTCTACAAGACGTATGCACATTCAGTCAGGTTTGGAGTCTGTGTTGGTCAACATAAGGATGTCAATGGTGTTATGAGATGGAAGCGATGGATGTGCTCAAGAGAAGGCTTCTGGTATGAGAAAGATAAGGACTATGGGGAGTCAAAGAAAAGGAAATATGTCAGGAAGTTAACTAGGTATGGCTGCGAGGCAATTTTAGTTGTAAAACGCACTTGCGACAAGGAGTTTAGGGTGTAGACATTTGTTGAGTCACACACACATGAATTGGTATCACCTAGCAAACAACAATTGATAAGGTCTAATAGGAAAGTAAATGAGAAGGCCAAGCGTGCATTAATCACATGTCATAAAGGAGGCATTGGCACAAGTGGGGCATATAGATATCTCTGTATTAGTGAGGGTGGATTTAAGAATGTAGGATGTACTAGGAGAGACTTGCAGAATTATCATAAAGAGCTGAGAAGCTGTATCAAGTCATCGGATGCTCAGATGTTTGTTGACAACCTTTGTAGAAAGAATGATATAAATCCTTCATTTTACTTTGATTATGTTGTTGATGACAAGGGTAGGTTGGTACATGCATTTTGGGCGGATAGTACATGTTAGAAGAATTATGTCCATTTTGGAGATCTTGTCTCATTTGATTCTACATATAACACAAACCATTATAACATGATATTCACACCATTCACTGGAGTAAATCACCATAAGGCATGTGTCTTGCTTGGGGCTGCATTATTAAGCAATGAGAAGGCTGAGATGTACGTATGGTTGTTTCGTATATTCTTGAAAGCAATGGGAGGAGTTGCACCTAGGCTTATCATAACCGATGAAGATACTGGCATGAAGACTGCAATTTCCACTGTTTTCCCTACTAGCATGCATAGGTTATGCATGTGGCATATTTTGCAAAAGCTTCCAGTGAAGGTACCGCCACATTTGAGGGAAAACCCTTTATTGTACCAGCGTGTTAACTCATGTGTGTGGGCCTCAGAAACTCCGGAGGAATTTAAGGAACAATTTTCTTCCATTATTTTTTATTTTGGTTTGGAATCCAATAAGTGGCTGGCTACTTGGTACCGAATCCGCACATCATGGGTACCCACTTACTTCAAAGATGTATTCTTGGCAGGAATCCTTAGAACCACTTCTAGGTCAGAGAGTTCTAACTCTTTCTTCAATCGGTTTGTTGGATTCAAAAACACTTTAGTGGAGTTTTGGATCAGATTTGTTAATGCAGTGGAAGAACATCGTCAGAATGAGTTGGAAGCTGACAATGCCACGTTACACACAATGCCTGTGTTGTAGACTACGTGGGCAATAGAGAAGCATGGAAGTGAGGTCTTCACGTTCGCTGTCCTCACTAAGTTTTAGAAAGAAGTGTTTGCTGCTCGGGAGCATTGCAATGTGGAGAACATGGAAAGCGCAAGAGAGTACAAAATCTCAATAGTTAGCGATAACTCAAATAAGGTAAGAGAGGTACGCTGCAACCTTACAACAAAAGATGCCAAATGCTCTTGCATGTTCTTTGAGTCATTTGGAATTCCTTGCCGCCATATTATCCGTGTGTTGCAAAGTCCATCACTTAAGGAGCTACCAATCCCATTTGTGTTAAAGAGGTGGACCAAAATGGTAACTAAGGATGACGTATTCGATGGAGAGGGCAATTTGTTGCAAGAAAAACCAAGGAGTGCAATAGAAACATCTAAAGACAAGTTGGCATCAGAAATACGCAGCAAGATGGATGAATTAATTCACCGTGGAGGAGGAACATATGAAGGCTTGAAATTTCTTAGGGATCAGTTTGTCACATTTGGGGAAGAAGTGACTCCTCTGATTCCTGATAATGTGGTAAGTAGAGCTGAAGAGAATGAAGCATTTGCAGGTTGTCCCATCCCTAAGGAAGTCAGCATAAAGGCACCAAACGATGTTAACTCCAAGTGTAGGTGCAAAAGAATAAAACCAGGACAGAAGGTAAAGACAGATACGAAGAAAGACGAGAATGTAGAGAACAAAACAAAGGTGCCACGCATGTGTAGGTCATGCAAGGAGATGGCATACCATGATAGCCGCAATTGCCCTTTGAGGACTACAGCAAATTGAGCAAGGTATGTTAATAAACTATTAAATGTCGTGGTTATTTGTGTTTTGTGCCATGTCTGAATACACTTGTAACTCAATGCAAAAGAAAGCTATTGCTGGCATACTTTTGTTGCATTGTTGTGTCAAATTCGAAATGTTTGTTTGTATGGCAGTAAGTTTACTTTAGATTTTGGTCTTGTCTCAGGCTGGTGATTCTACTCCGGAGGAGCTTGCTACTACCACCCAGGTCCAAAAGAAGGCTACTGAGGCAGAGAAGGAAGAGAAGAAGTGAATCTAGTGGATGCTATCATCAAGGACTAGTTCCAAATTTTGTTATGGTGCTGGAGACATGTGGTGTGGCTATGCTGCTTGATGTCTTCATTAATAGTGTCTTATTTACGATCTGCTATCGCAGAACATTGTATCGATGACCATAGTTTCCACATTGTCCCTCTCTCGTGTTTTCCCAATGAACCATTAACATGGAAGCTAATCAAAGTTTGGTTACTGTGAATATTATATTTGTCGGAATGTTAATTACAAGCATGTTTAGGTATGTGCCATATCGTCGAGATCACTTTGATCCAAGTCTTCGTTTGTTGTGTTGTTTATATTGGTCTATATGTCGGATCTTTTTGCCATTGAGTCTTGAATCGTCTATTGATCATTTTGTTATTTGATTTTACTATGCATTAAGGAACATATACATTAGTAAAGCTTGTTGTGAGAATCGATGCGCTCTCTTTTCCCAAATTTATTCTCGAAATTATGCATTAAGGAACATATACATTAGTAAAGCTTGTTGTGAGAATCAGTACTAGTATTGAAACTCATAATGTTTTTGGCTGAATATGATTTCGCAGTTCAAAAGATCACATGGAGATAAAATTTTCATTTGTGTTGACATTAGCTGACTATTAAAATTTGAAAACGTGTTTCAAAGAGAAGTTAAGCTATCAGCACCCAAACACTGGGACAAAATCAAAATTTTCATCCAGCACAATAATTTCATCCATCAGGTCACAAAGAGAAGTTAAGCTATCAGCACCCAAACACTGGGACAAAATCAAAATTTTCGTCCAGCACAATAATTTCATCCATCAGGTCACAAAGAGAACTAACAACTTCATTCATCATGGTTTCTTTACAAGGTCAGGCATCAAACTCAGGCCAAAAGCCTTATTTACAAAGTCAGGTATACGACATCAAAATCAAACCGGAAGCCTTATTTACAGTAGCATTCAGTTCACACTCTATGCTCTCAAGTTCACACTCTATGCTCTCAGGTAGCTGAAAACCTAACAATATACTCTATGCTCTCAAGTTACAACAGAATTTCTCACAAACACAATTTGCCTCACAACAGAATTTGAACAGCTGATTGCAAAATGTGTCTGATTGCTAGCTGCTGCTCCTTTCCCTCCTGTGCTTCATACCAATTTCGTAAAATTGCCACTTTGAAAGCATGCCATCTCCCCCTGCAAAACAAGTAACAACTCACAAGAATCCACACACAAAGGCCTGGAGTTTTGAAGCCCAGGAGCAGGTCTGGAGTAGGGAAGGATGGCGGCGCCAGGGGCCAAGGAGGGCCGCAGCCGAGAGGGGACTGGAGAGCAGGTGGGCGCGTCGGCGTGGAGATGTGACGCGGGTGGTGGCCACCGGCCGGGGTGCCCGAGAGGATCTCCTTGCAGCCGGGAGGGCGAATGAGGGCGGCGCCAGGGGCTAGCGAGGGGTAGAGAGGTGGGAGCGTCGGGATGGAGAGGCAGCACAGGTGGCGGTCGCCGGCCGGGGGCCCGAGATGCGACGCCGCAGCCAAGGAGGGTCGGAGATGAGGAATTCCTAACCCTAGCCGCGCGCGTGGGGAGGGAGAAGCCGAGTCGGGGAGATGCGGGCGCCGAGCGGCAACGAAGCGGCGAGGGCAAAGCAGAGCAATGAGCAGACGAAGAGCCGAAAAGTCTGGCAGGCAAGGCCCAGATCAACGGAGACGCGAGAAAGAAAGGCGGCGGCGGCGCAAGGGAAGGAGGGCGGTGCAAATGCGAGTGAGCCGAAGGGTGAGCAGGAGGGCGAGGGGGTACAGGGGGCAAATACGAAATTGTCATAGCCGAGTAGGGTTGACCAGGGGGGTTTGCAAAACAACTTAAGTGAATGGGTGCATCCCACCGGTATGCATATGAGCCACATGTTCGAGATCCGATGGATGTGATTCGTATTTGCACCTTACCACTCAAATGCCCATTTGCACTAGATACGTTCCCATACACACACACACACGAAGCCAGTTTTAAAGGCAAAAGCAGCCATTGCTTGGAGATTTTGTAGAGAAGAGGCTATCACAGATGGTTCCAAATACCAACCGTCTGTGGTCAGCTATCACAGATGGTTCTGAGTTAATAACCGCCTGTGATAGTGTGCATCACAGACGGTTCGAAAACCGTTTGTGATGACCTCATGTCATCACTGACCCATAAACTCAGACGGCTCACAAAATCGTATGTGATGACGTTTTTGAACCGTCTGTGAAGATCTTTTCTGTAATAGTGGTTGTTAAAACAACAACTGAAGCTGCTAAGAGGTTCCTCATAAAAAGCAACGGAGTAGCCGAGTGAGCTAATGGTATAATAATACAAGGAGTGAAACGCCGAGTTTTCGACCAATTAACAAAACGGTCAGGAGCTTGGGTTCAAGAACTTCCCTCTGTGTTATGGGCCATTCGAACCACGACCAGTCGTGTGACCGGAGAAACACCATTTTTTCTAATTTACGGTGCTGAAGCCATGCTTCCTTCGGAATTGAAAATTGGCTCTGGTCGAACTGATTATTTCAATGAGAACGATCAGACAGAACGAAGACTCGACGACATCAATTTCCTTGAAGAACAACGAAACCAAGCCCTTATACGATCGGCGGTTTACCAACAAGCCATGAGAAAGTACTACAGCCATAAGGTGCAACCTCCCCGCCTAGCTGTAGGTGATCTGGTTCTCAGATAAATTCAGAGCCAAGCAAATCGTAACAAACTTTCACCGAAATGGGAAGTTCCATACACTATGGTCGAAGTCACTAGACCTGGTTCGATACGATTAGCCATGTCTGACGGGCGTGTTTTGTCAAATTCTTAGAACATTAATCAATTGCGTAAGTTCTTTGTATAGTTTTTTCATTATTTCAATTTCAATAAAGATTAATTCTTTTATTGCTTTCTGATGAGTGATATTGTTTATATGTCTGTTATCCATTATCTGATCACATACTATTGTTGTTTAACTGGTCGAACAAGAACTGTTTTCGCTTATATCCTTCTAAATGGTCTCTTTTACTTTTTTGGCTAGGACATAATCGTCACAAGCACAAGCCATAAGGGTCCTAGTCATGACCATCACAACAATGGTTCTCACGTGCGACCATACACTCTTTTCTTAAAGAAGCAAACAAGTAATGGAGCATAACACAAACAACTTGATATAGTTACTTACATGCTTAAGAATTCGAAGACTAATTTTCTTCATTTCAATATTTTGTTCTACTCTTGTTTGGCTACTGGTCGAGACATGGAAAACCTCCTAGTCGAAATCTCTCTTCTTTGCATGTGGTCCTGCCCCACTGGAAGGAGTTTCCCAGTGATGGTCATTTTGTTACGATCTTTGCTACCAGTCGAAACTTAAGAACGGACACGTTTCACGAAGTATATATCACATCTTTGGTTCTTAGCAATCTACACGACCAGTTTGGATAATGTATATAAACAAGACCACCTATCGTTTATGCACACATTTTTGCATGATTTTTCATCATCAGTACAAGTCTTATAACATCATACGACCTTACAATGTACTGCACGGTATTTCGATTATGGAAATAAATCTAATACTAGTCGAAGTCATACACTGGTTCCGACCAAATTGATTTCCTAGTGTAAGTTAGATGATTTCAACAACATAATCAGTACATACTATATGCAGTGGTCGTAAAATGTGCTCTTTTTTCTTTAGTCTGCTGCTTCCTTACTAAGTCCTTCTACTAAACAAGCAGTTGGGGGCTAGGAAATATATGAGAACTCAAAGTAAGAGATAAACACAAAATTTATTGATGACAAAAGGTAAGTTTTTTACTTTTATAATTCTTATATTACATTCATCTACTCTTTGGGACCACCAGACTGGTCGCTATGGGATGGTGACCCGACCTGCATCTCCTTAGCAACCTTCATTCCAAAGGGTCTTACTCCTTCGAAGATCTTGGTTGCATCATCATCCGAGCAGTTGAAGTCCGCTTCAAGAGCTTGGAAGTTGATGGAGGGGTCGGAGGCTGTCAGACCCGGGAGTAACAACCCCAAATCCTCTGTGTATTTCTGAACTAGTTCTATGATCAGTAGGTAGTTCACACAGTAAACAAATATGGTAACATCCATGAATCGCACAATTATATTAATAATCAACAGAGTTTTGTTACAAAAGAGGCTTACAAGCCAACAATAAAGTACAAAGCGGAAGACGGAGAAGTAGTGGAGTCCAGCTGATCTGCCATAGGCAATCGACTGGGGTAGCGGCCTAATCGTCAAGATCCACACCGGTAGTAAAGTCCTTCTCATCTATAGTTTGTTTGCATAAAGCAAGGATGAGCACAACTACCGTGCTCGCAAGTTACACCCAATAACAAAGTTAATGCATGTATGGATGTAACAAAGGATGGCTTATAGGGTTATTTGTGCAAAAGCAATATTTGACAATTTAAATACAATACTAAGTTCAAAAGCTCAAATTTTACACTAACTAAAATTGAGTTTTAGCTGAATTAATAAAGCTAGTGTAGGCACCAACCTAACACCAACATAAACACGGGTACTAACTCGGGGCTTCAACCCATAACTTTTCTTATGGACATCCATCCATGTGAAAACTGTTTTACAAAATCATTTTGAAATCAAAACCAAACTCTAACTTTGAGTGGCTTTTCTCAGCATGTCCATGACCGTGGACACGGCTATTCGAATAGTTCTTAACACTCTGCAGAGGTTGTACAGCTTTACCCACAAGATACGAGTTCTCTAGTTTGTTTGGCATCCGTCGATACCACTGCTCACTACCTTAGGTAAGCAGTCTAGAGCACGTGACGTGGCCTTTACAAAGTATCATCCCACCGTGGTCCCGCCTCGCTAAGGTTTCGCTTCCATTGAGCTAACCACCCGTCGGATTTAAGCCCCCTCTTGCGCCATGTGGGAATACATAAAAATAGGTCATTCTGACACCCACACATCAACAGGGCACAACCACGATGGAATTTTGTAAATTAATTAGCCAAGTCTGTCCCATACCAGACTTGTGGTAGTACGGTGAGGCGTAGCAAAGGAACGCTCGAAGACCGATCCTTAACTGACTTGGGCAACTTCCAAAAACCCTGGGTCTTAATCCTACCCATATTACGCCCGTGCATAAACCTGCACCCACCAACCATCCAATTTTTTCCAAGTCCAAACCATCATTTAATTTAATTTTACTTTTAAAAATATTTGTGAACTTCCATGACACACCAATGCTAAGGGTACAAATTAAACAACATTTGATTTTTGGCTGAAATTCCCAAAATATTTCAGGTCTAAGTATGGCTAAGCATAATTTTTCTCAAAAGGTTCTAGTTCATACTATTGCATAAACTAGATTTTTATCTAAGGTGTCAAGGTATGTCTATTCAATGTTAAAATTTGGTTGTACAAAGGAATTAGGCATAACTATAATTTAAAAACAGGAATTTAATTACATTGAATAGAAATAAGCATGCAATAATAATTTAAAACTGAATTTAAATAATTTAAAATACTAGGATCAAACATGATTAAAAATGTAACTTGCCTTGCTTGATTAATTGCTCTTAAACGGCGTCAAAGTCTAACTCTCCGAAGTCGTCGAAATCTATACGCGAAAATAAGCCAAATTCAAACAAAATTCAAATAAAGATTCAAATGAACTCCAAATTAAATAATTTTATTTAGTTAGTTAGATATTGAATTTATATGAATTTATAAATTTGAATCAATGAAATCGGAGTTCGTATGAAAGAGAACAAACCCCGGGAAGTTCCAGAATTTGGAATTATTTTTGCAAACGAAAAATCGAATTACTGCGTCATGATGACGTCAGCAACAGATTTTTCATTCGATTGAAAAGAACGGCCACGTAGGCAAAACGGGTGACGTGGCCGTGATGTGTCCGTTAGGTGGCAGTGCCACATCGGATGAAGCCAGCGGCGGCTTGCCGTTGAGCTCGCCGGCGCTACACGCCGTGGCGAGCTTCGGCGAGGTGCGCAAGAGTAAGAGGAGGGCGTGGGGATCTTGGGGCTTACTGTGGCGACGCAAGCACGGCTCGCCGGCGGTGAGAATAGAAGCGGCGACGCTCGCGGCTTCGACGGTGGCGATGGAGGTCTAGTGGCACTCCGGCCACGAAGAGGAGAGCCCCAGGTAGAACGTGAGGCGGCGGTGCTAACGGCGGTGAAGGCGGCGGCGGGGCAGCGTTGTCGGCGCCGAGAATGACGAGGAAGAAGCTCGCGGCCGAAAAACTTTGAACGCGAAATACCGCGAGGGGAGAGGGGGAGGAGTGGTGAGACTCGGGGGAGGAGGTGAGGAATGAAAGGGGCGCACCATGCGTCCTTTTATAAGGGCGGAGGAGGCCGGAGCGGGGAGATTGAGCGCACGGGTCCTCCGGCGGTGACGGCACGGTTACGAAGATTCCGCGCGCCGTGAAGGGGGAAATGATCGGGAGCGGGCGTGGCGAGATTAGGGGGAGTTGTTGCGCACGCGGACGCGGAAAAAGGGGAGAGATTGGTGGCGGAGACGAAGCTTTACGCGGCCGCTAATGGCGGCGTCGGGCTTTGGCTGCGCGAAGAAGCGGGGGGAGGAAGAAAGGGCATGGGCCCACGCGTCGGTGAAGCGGTGCGGCTGACGGGTGGGGCCCGTGTGGCGGTGACGGTGAAAGGGGGGAAAAGAAGGGGCACACCGTCGTCCGATTTAATCCGATGGCTCCGTGGCGAGAAAAACCAATGACGGTAAATTGCGTGGAGGATGGGCCAAAATGGGCCGAAGGCACGAAGGAAAAGGGTTGGGCCGGAATAGTTTTGGCCCAAGACTATTTGAGGATTTTCAAATGCTTTTCCAATTAAAATAGATCTAGAAAATAAAAAAGGCTTTAGAAAATAGCAAATAAAATTCAAAAATTCTAGAAAAATTCACAGAAATTCATAGAGATATTTTGGACTTAAATAAAATATTTCCAACATAAAATTGGTAATAGTTTTTGCAAATAAATTTATTTTAGCTTTAAAATAATTAGGAAAGCTTTTAAAATTCCAAAAATTAATTAAAATTTTGTTTTTCACTTTAAATCCAATAAAATCTTAGAAAACTCCATAAATTTTCTTTTTGACTTTAAAACCAAGAAATTAAATAAATAAAAGAACAAGAAGAGAAGAAGTCAAGAGATTCTTACTTTTTAGTTCGGTGTTTTTCTTTTCCAGATGAGTTATTCGCTGGGTTAGTTCTCCGACCACAGCAAAATTCTCCACCATATGCTACGGAAATAGCAAATTTATTTAAAGGTTTTCAATAAAATTTTAAGAAATGACTATATGAGTGGTCGTAGGTGTTTACCTGGATCACCATGTCCGCATATTCGGAGTAGATAGCACTCGGACCCATTTCTAACTGACGATCTGAAATCCTACCCCAAGCCTCGTCGAGCTTCTTGTCATTGAAGATCTAAGGGCAGTTGGGGGACTTCTTCAACAACGAAGAAGTCCTTTCTTCAACAGTCTCAACAGAGGTTGGGACCTGCTGGGACTATTTTTGGACCTCTACCTCCAAAGGCGCAGTTGAAGCCGCCAGGTTCCTGAGTAGGCGCTGGTGCCGCCACCTGCTCGGGGGCTAGCTTGACCACCCTTTCCTCAGGAGTTTTCTCCTGAGGGGTGCTCTGATTGGAGACAACCAGAATACCAGATGACCTATGTAGATAGAAGAAAGGAAATTTCAAGAGTCTAGAATACCAGAAATATTAAAGGTATGTATTAACATAAGTTTCTTTCATATATACATACCTGGTCGTCTTCTTGGTCTTTATCTTAAAGCGCCCTAGAGCAAAGTTCAAAGTGCTTGCCTTCCTTTTCTTTTTAACCGATTTTACTGGTTCCGAACTAGTAGGCTGGTTAGACCCCTCATATCCTCCAATTGGAGGCCGAAAGAAATATCCTCGACCATTTGGTCAAGGATGAGATCCTTGACCATCTGGTCGGAGACTGTGGCCTCATCGGCCATCAAAACAGTTGTTTTGGTAGCAACAGTCTAGTCGTTCACGACCACACCAGAGTCCTTGACCACCGTAGCGCCGCTGTAAGGACCCGACCTGAGAGGACTCGAAGGGATCTCCCAGGACCACCTAGGAGGTCCAACCGAACCACCCGGAGGTCTAGAAGGTCCTCCAAGACCTCCCAAGAGGTCCCCCAGGACCTCCCGAAGAGCCTCTAGGACCACCCAGGAGGACTCGAAGGTCCACTCAGAGGTCCACCAAGACCACCCGGAGGTCCTAGTCTCTGTGCACAATGAGCTAGTCCCAAGATCAGATTGCTAGCTCGCACAGACCCAACATCGGTGTCATCACATCCATACAACAAACTTAAGATGAAGCAGACGAATTAATATTTATAGACAAAAGACCTTATGGTCAAGCTTGTTTACAAGGGTGCCACGCAGGACTAACAGCAAAACGAACACTTGCAGCGGAACAAAATACAACGCGGAGCCACTCGGCGAGCCGTAGGCTATTGAGTGAAGGACGTCCCCTAGTCCACGAGGTCTTCAACGAACTCCTCCTCGTAGTGCTCGGAGCACCCGGGGAGGTCTTCGGCTGCTGATTAACCCGAGGGCACAAGCCATGAGTACTTTGAATGTACTCAGTAAGCCATAGGGAAAGTGAATGCAATAACATTTATGCAAGGCTTGACAAAGAAAGCTGTATGGTTAGTTTGCATAAAGTAGCATTTAAAAGGAAATACATTAAGTAGATTGCAAAGCACAAGTTGAAAAGATAATACATAAGTAAACTAAGTTCTTTGAAAACATCCCACGACCACCCTGGTCATGAGCCAAACTACTACTCGGATCCAAACCATAATTTTTAGAAAGATCTACCCCTTGCGTGAAAGAACCGGGCATGTCCATAACCGAGGACGCGGCTATTTGAATAGATTTTACACTCTACAGAGGTTATGCACTTTACCCACAAGACACGAAGTCCTCTAGTTGGTTGGGCACCCGTCGATGCCCCTGCTCACTTCTTTTGGTAAGCAGTCTTGAGCTCGTGACAAGGCCTTTACAAAGGCCAGTCCTGACTTGGTTCTGCCCGCTAAGGTTTCGCCATGCTTAGGCCCCCTCTTGCGCCATTTCGACCACCACGACATAATTGCATTAGGACCTCGCTAATTAGTTGGCCAGGACCACCCCATTATGGACTTGTGGTTGCACGGGAGTGACCCGGATCGATAGCGTACAAGGTTAAGTCCTTAGTTGGCTGCTCAGGCGAGTCTGACCACAAACCCAGTGTGCTCAAGGCACCCACTACTCACTCCTTGACTACTCACCCGAGCATAAAACATTTTCTGGTTCAACCCAGCCAAATGACCACCCTGGTCATAGCACACAAATTTTAACAATAGTGGCATTGCCACGGTTCCATAGCACATTAGTCAAGTTCAATCATTCTTTGAGTCATGAGATTGCGAGACCAAATGTCTACTAGAGCATGGCTAAGCAATAAATTGTGCCCATGTTGGTATTCAAAGACCTAACCAACTAAAATAACCCATCCTACAGATTTCCATGGGTACATGTCAAACATGTTGTTTTCAATTATCCAAGGAGTCAAAAGACAAGTGGGTGTTTAACTACTCCCAAAGCCATTTTTATAAAATTAGCCATGCATGTTCATAACAAAACAATATACTTTTTGCAAAATGAGTTTAACATGATCAAAGATCTATGACTTGCCTTCACTGAAGAACTGAGGGTCTTTTGCTGAGAAAGATGGGTCTAGGAGGTCTTCGGAACAGTCGGATCCTACACGTGTGAACAAGAACCAAGTAAATAAAACGAACCCACAAAACTCCAACGAAAGAACCAAATCAAAGCCAAAGAAAAACACAGGATCAGGGCGAAATTAGAAACTTGATTCACTGAATCGGAGCTCCTATCGAAGAAGAAAAAGCTCTACCGAGGGAGGTTCAAGGTTCTGGGAAACAAAAGGAAGCAGGAGGCCTCTCCGGTGCTTTATATAGGCACGGGGAGGTCCAGGGAGGAGGACGGTGCATTTAATGCACACGACGGGAGCAAGTAAAGGAATGAAATGAGCAGGGAAAAGAGGTGACCAAAGAGGAAAAGACAAGGTATGGTGGAAATGATAGCATTTAATAAAGCATTAAATGCACGAATACTTTTCTCCCCCACGGTACTGAGACCTGAGAGAGCGGTCCCACAGAAGAGGTGGTCACGACCAAGAGGGTGGACTTTGCAAAAAGACCAAAGAGGACGTCGCTACCGCGAGGGGAGATCGTGACCCAGAGGGAGGTTCTGGCCTCAAGAGGGTGGTCTTTGCAAAAAGACCGAGGAGGTCCCGACCAAAGGAGGTCCCGGCTAAATGACAAAAAGAGGAGGTCGCGTGTCAGGACCCAAAATATGCAATTCTAGACCCTCTGTGTATACTGCACTAGTCCAGGATCACGCTAGTGCACATAGTGGCAACATCAGTGAAATATCATTTCCATATACAAAGATAATTAATAAATAGGTAAATAACAATAAACATCAGAGTAAAGACCTTAAGGTCAAAGCTTACAATTAATGCTTCAGAGGATAGATAGCTCAATGAAGCTGCAGCGGAATGAAACAGAATAACTTCAGTGATGCCCATCCATATGCCACAGGCAATCGGCTGGGGTGCGCGACCTAGTTCTCCACGATCCTTAAAGTAGACCTTGTTGACTGGCGATTCCTTCACCTCTGCTTGATTTATTAAAGCAAGCATGAGTACACACCGTACTCGCAAGTCATACCACAGAATGCAAATTATAGATGCAGGCTTATTCCAAAGGAATGGCTTATGTGGTTCTTTTGCAGAAATGCAACATTTGCAATTTGAATACGAATAATAGATTGAAAGCATAATTCAAAACAAATAGACAATAATAAGTTTTATCATCTGTTTTCACAAAGACACATAGCCTAAACAAGTTAGTCACACAGCTGCATAAGTTATTTCACACAACTATCCCATCCCAAGTTTTATGAAAATCTACCCCTCGTGTGAAATCCCCGAGCATGTCCATGATCATGACGCGCTATTCAATAGATTGATTAACACTCGCAGAGGTTGTACACTTTACCCACAAGATGCAATCAACTTGTACGGTCGATCACAACAAAACCTTTGAAACTTCATCTCAATATTAACACTCGGTATGCTTAGCCACCACAGACGCACACCGTTGGACAGGGAAACGACGAACCGCCCCGTGATGCGACTACTTGGTAGTACACACCTCCACCCAATCAGACACAGCTAACCTACAATCTGAGTAATCAATGTCAAGACTCCATAACTTACTAAGTTAGGCCCGTCCCATACCAGGCATGTGGTTGTACGAAAGGCCCAGTTCAATGGCGCACAAGGATAAGTCCTTAACTGACTGAGGCAAGACTTCCAAATTCTAACCTATCATTCCCGCCAACATAGATCCACCATAAATGTATACCAGACCACTTGCCTCAGTATAATTCCTTTCCCACCCTGTTGGTTAAGTGCAACATATGCCATCAACGAGTAATAGCACATAGTACACACAATTTTATTAAATGGTTCCGTAGTCACTTAGTTAAGTTTATTATTGCGACTCACATGAAATGATGACTCGTAGCATGGCTAAGCAAACTAATCGTATCTAACCAACCCACACTGGTAATACCATAGCACCAACTAAATAAACCAAACTAGGGTGACAAAAGATTATGACATACAATTAGACAAGGAGGTCATAACAAATTGGATATTAACTAAACCCAAAAGCATTTAAATAAATAATTAAAGTAAATGCAATACTTTGAATCAAAGTAGTTTTTGAAAACTGGGTTCAATATGATCAAAGGAATAACTTGCCTTGAGATAGGTCTAAGTACTGATCTTGCTCTTGAGGTGTTCCTTCTTCAAATCTTCTCGAAGTATCGACGTCTACTCGCAAACGAAAGCAAATAAACAAAACAAATAAATAATAGAGGCCAAACAAACTCTAAAAATTAAATAAAAATCTCAGATAAATAGATCTCGAATTTAGATGAATTTAGAAATTTGAATGGGCTCAAACGGAGTTCGGATGCAAAAGATATGAGCTTGGGAAGTTGGAAATCTAAAGAAAACCCTAAAACTAGATTATTGAATTATTCCAAATTATTTTCCAATGGAAAATTCTGGGTTTATGACGTAGGGCTGACGTCATCAAAGAATTTCGGCTGGAAAACAAATGAAAAGAAATTGAATTGGATGTAGGACCCTCTAGCATAGACAGGGTGTATGAGGACTAGGTCTATGCAGATTGGATCGGAGTTTGGTTGACCGTGCCATGACATATCCGATCTGGACCAATCACTGAATGACACATCAGCAGAGGCGTTGAGCTAGCCGATGATTTGGATGCACACGTGTGTGCCAATGAAGCAGCTGATTCGGCGCCACGTGAGACAATACCTCGAAGGAAGGATGGCCGCCGGGGACGCCCACGTCGGCTTGGACGCGCGAGAGACTTCTGGACCGTGAAACAACGGCGAAGACAACCGCGCCGGTGAGGGTGAGTGATACCGAGAGGTAGCTGATGCTATTGCGCACATTCTGGTACCCACCTTGGCTTGAGAGGACGACGGAGGTCACCGGAATTTACGTCGGAGCGGAGGAAGACGACGGCTATTGTCGGGATTGACCACCAGCGATGCTTCGGGCCAACGGAGGGGTGCACGAGGTTGATCTTGCGACGAGGAAGCCGATGGTGTAGTCCACGGAGGCGAGCACTACCGACGGCGACGAATCTTGAAGAATTGAGCCGCGGCTCAAAAACCCTAAACTCACAATTGTGCCTCTAGGGCTTTAGGAGAACAGGATGGGGATTCGGGATCAGGAGGTAAGGGCGAAGCTTGGGGTGCTATTTATAAATTTGAGGGTGACATCGCCACGTGAAAAGCGTATATGCCACAAGGAATTTGGGCATGAATTTGGACCAAAAGGAAAAGGGTTGGCTTCAAGCCCAATAGGATTTCTGAGATTTTAAATAGGTTTTCTTTTTAAGAAAATACCAGAAATCCAAATAAGCAATAGAAAATAGCAAATGAACTTGAAAAAATTCTAGAAAAATCTAGAAAATATATCCAAGCACAAAGAATCCAAATAAAATAGTTTTGACCATTGTTGATGTTGACTTTAATCATATTAAATTGTTTGATGTACAAAGTCCATGTTTAAGCTTTTAAATTAAATTCAAATAAAATCCAAATGGCGAATTTTCTCCTACTAACTATTCAAAAGATTTTTAAAAGCTTAGAAAATTGGGATGTTACAAACCTCCCCCCTTAAAGGAATCTCATCCCAAGATTAAGACTAACTAGAGAAAAGGCTAGGAACTCTTGCCACTTCTTCTTCACGCTCCCACGTTGCTTCTTCTTCTGAGGGGTTGCTCCACTGAACTTTGCAAAACAAACGGTCTTGCTTCTGGTACGACGCTCAATGACATCCAAAATCTTGACTGGCGGCTCTTTATAAGTGAGATCTTTTTTTTCAACTCAATTGTCTCTAACGGGGCTTGTTCTTCTAGCACACGAAGGCACTTCTTCAACTGATAGACATGAAAGACATCATGTACTCCTGCTAAAGACTGTGGTAGCTCTAATTGGTAGGCTACTTCCCCACGACGATCCACAATCTTGAACGGACAAACATACCTAGGGGCAAGCTTCCCTTTAGCATGAAACTTTTTACACCTTTGAGTGGTGTAACTCGAAGACATACAGAATCTTCTAGTTCGAGGCTGAGATCACGACGGCGATTATCAGTATAACTCTTTTGCCTTGATTGGGCTATCTTTAATCTTTCTCTGATCATAGCCACATGTTCTTCGGCTTCTTGAATAATATCTGGTCCAGATACTAAATGTTCAGCTGTTTCTAAGCAATTCAACGGGGTCCTATAGGCACGACCATACAAAGCTTCAAACGTTGACATTTGCAGACTGGCCTGATAACTATTGTTGTACAAGAATTCTGCATATGGCAAACTTTCGTCCCAACTGATGGCATTAGCTAGGGCACAAGCTCTCATCATATCCTCCAATATTTGATTAACTCTTTCAGTCTGTCCATCCGTCTGGGGATGGTATGCAGTACTGAAATTCAGATGAGTCCCTAAGGCTTCATGCAGACTTTGCCAGAAACGAGAGGTAAACTGAGATCCTTGATCTGACACTATCTTCTTCTGAGCTTAAAAATATGAACTGACTGACACATCTCTGTCACCTCTGTCGTACAATCCTTAACACAGATCTTCAATAGGTATCAATCCCTTTTAGGATTAAAGACACTTGGTCTTCTACTTCATGATCCACGCAAAATCTACAAACTTGGTGATATGATCTACTCCTCGCTAAGCAATGACTGACACGATCAACCATTGTAAACTTTAGAGGGTGATTACTGCGAACTGGCTAACCGATACTGCTATAGGGAAACTCTGCACAGAACACTTACTTGCTTGACCTGGTATCATGAGTAAGGCACAACTCATTTATCTCTTAATCTGTTCACTGATTGAGGGTTATACACAATCTAACTTTTAAACATCTATCCAAGGTTTTATAGATACTCTGATGCTGACACAAGGTAAACTGGTATCCTCGGTCCAACACTAACTTTTCTGGCACGTCGTGCAAATTAACCGTCTCTGTCGATCTGACATTATACCAATTCTGGAGAATACCATCTCTGTCGTATACAACCTCTGTCATATACCACTTTGCTAAGCGGTCTCCAAATTTGGTGACATCAATAGGAATGAAGCGGCAAATCTTTCTAACAACTGATTAACATTCACCTTTCAAGAAATTATATCCCGATTGGGTCCTGGGAAATCCCATGTCTAAATTCTCAGGGCTAGAGGTACTCTGACTGGCCTCTGACTTGTTGGTTGTCTTTCTGACATACCAAACTCAAGGTAACCCATTCCGTGATATTTCGCTTTTAAGTTGGATCATCACAATTTAACTTCGAGTTCTTTGTATACCTTTGTACTTTTTAGAGAAAATGGAAGGCTTGCACATAGATGTTGGTTCGAGCCTCAACTACTTGAGTTTCTTGTGATCAGATACGCAGACATACTCAATGTTTCATGGGTCATTTGTTAGTCTTCAATGGATTCCAAGGCTAAACCTTGCCTCACGTGAGGACTGATTTCTTGACATAATTGTCATCTCACTATCTTGTCGACACTGATTTCTAGCATCTGTTTAAACTCTGGGGTTCAGCAATTATCCTTCTGCATTGACTAAGACTCATCACTTCTGGATTTCATAAGTAACTTTAGCTGACTGATCAATTGATTCTTGCGGTTGCTCTTCCGATTCTAACATCTCGCCACTATACCGATCATCACGAGGAAAGGACTTGACCTCGTGGTTCTCAATCCAATAAAACCATTCTTTGCTTCTTCACGACAACAAACTTTGAATTATGACTAGGATAATTCACCGCTTGAAACTTTAGTTAATAGGAAGTGCTGGCAAAACTTCTTAACACACTGATTCTTGGATGTTCCGTGATAAAAGCTAACAAGGTTCTTTCCGATATCTAGCAATACGAATACTAAAGTCGTGATTAATCTCTTTTGAACTTCTCACTGACTCGGTTCACTTCTAACGATCTAGATAAACTTGTCCTTTTACAACGAGTGAGGGGTCTTGGCTATCTTGAAACGACTGCTTTACTGATCTTCAACTGACACTGTCTTGTTCATCGATGATTCTGGGGAATCTGAAATTATTACTCAAAACTCAAACAAGCTGACTCTGAGGTTCCGAAGATTAGCTCTTGGATAAACTAAAATTCTCGCACATCCTTGTGCTAACAATTTATCATACAAATGCCATTGATGCTTGCCAAACTGACGAACTTGATTTGACACTGACTTTATCTGAGGGAATCATTTGATCTGTTCTATCATTTCTGCAAACTCTTTTAAAAACTTTTGTCATAGTTCATCTCTGACTTAATTCTTTCTAAAATTAACTGATCCTGGGTACCAAATCAAAGACAACTTGACTTCTGATACAGTTGCATGCTGCATTGATCATTTGCAATGACAATTGCATACTATCTTGTGGATATGGACATTATCCAATGGTTAGACTCTTCAATCATTTACTGTTATTTCGCAGTGATGCACAAGACTGATTTGGAATTCAACATCACATTCCATGTTTACGGCTCTACGACCTTGAAACAACATGATTCAAAGCTTGATTATTCAACTTGCAAAAGCAGACGCTTAGAAAGGTATCCAATGATTTATAATCCAACAATTCTTTTCCTTCACAACTGGCATACAAAGATGTCCACCTTTTTGCTTTCCAACAAAGGAAAAGATTACCACTATTTTCTGACTTTATTGTTACGGCGAATGATGCTGCATATTCAGGTCAAACTAGGCTTTCTTGGAAACATCATTGTTCAAACGCTTCTTCTTTGATTTCTTTGCTAGACACACGGATCCTACCGCGTTACCAACTACTCTTGGTGTTATGATCTTGACTAACACAACTTCTAGATTTCTTGCATCTGGAGTGAGTAACTATTTTCTCTTAGGACACTGGCTGATGTAGTGACCTTCTTTACGACAATTGTAACAGACACGTGGCGGATATTGTGACTTGCCTGGCAACACTGTGGCAGAACGACTATCCTTCTTGAAGGTTGAAGCTTGTCGCTTTGCAGGGTATTTCTTGGCATAGTGGCCTTGCTTACCACACTCGAAACACACTCTTGATGATACTGGCTTGCTTCCCTTTTGAGGTGGGTTGCCAAAGTCAACATTCTGCTCTTGTGATCCTTCGACTGACATATCTTGCACTGACAACAGAATGCCTTCTTTTGCTAATGCACTGACAGCGGCTCGGAAGCTTTCTCGCTGACGTTGTGTTGCAAAAGTCAACACTGAATACATGGGACACTGACTCGGACAATGATCATTGCTTTCACATAAGAAACATGTGATTTTGCTCATTGGACATTCTCTAACGGAATGGTTTCCTTCGCAACTGGAACAATTGATATTGTGCTCATTGGCACTATGGCTTATTTCTCCACAACGGATACATGCACAATCATTTGATTTATCTAGCTGGCAGCACTTCAAATGACAACGGCTAGATTTGGTGTAGGATATCGGAATAGCAAGTTTCTCTTGATCACTCTTGCTTGATGTCGCATGCTGTTGATGAAAAGTAGTGGTGAATTCTGACCATGTGATGGTTTGCTCGTTCTGATGGGCGACGCGAAATTTTTCCCACTAATCTAATGCAACTCCTTCCAATTGATGAGCAGCAAAGAGAACTTTCTCATTATCGTTGGATTGCACAATAGTTAGCTTTTCTTCTATGGTGCGAATCCAAGATTTTGCATCCCTGAGTACGGTTGATCCTTCAAAGACAGGCGGCTTGGTCCTCATGAACTTTATAAACTTGAACTGAGGGCGTGCCGTTGGGATGGCAACGAATCGTGCATCATTGCAAACATCAATTACGCTCGACGCTTGCATCGCCGTTGGCATGAGCCGATTACGGTGGTAGGAACTGGCTTGGTTACGGCGTGTCACTCACCGCATCGAGATAGTTGTTGGTTATCACTGTTACGCATCGCGACCTCGGTGACGGTCGATGGCTTGCTTGATTATTCTGATTTATCAAATTGATTAAAGTAGCGATGGTCTCATTCTGTTGTGTCATCATGTTGTTCATGTTCTGTATCATCGCGTTCATGAAATGAGTCTGAGCTACCAAGAATTGTTCCATGACTGGATATGCCACTCTTGATACTGACAACTGTCCACTAGGGTTGACAAGATTTGAGTTGGCACAGACTATCTCAAGATTATTGACAAGGTTGGCTTTACTGGGGTTCTCTATCTGCTGGCTGACCAAGGCTTTTAGATGAGAGGAAAAAGCATAAGGTAAGGGAAGATAATCTACCAAGGGGAGCGGGTTTAACCCAAGGAACACCAAGGAACACAAATGGCCGGAGAGCTATTAAAAAGCACAAAACTCACAAGCAAACAACACAGACCAAAGAAAACGAAAATCTAATCGTCTAGTCGATTAAGCTCTAACTTAACTAGGTGGCTTGGCTCAACACACGGGAGGAACCAACAATGATTTATCCTATATGGCTGGTCTGAAAAAAACTCGAACTGGTCACGGTCTTCATCAAACATTGACTGCTTGCGATCCTAGGAGGCGAAGCTTGGAGAAGGCAGGGCAACGTACAACTTCTTCTTGGTCTTCAATTCTTGCGACGAACTTGTCTCGAGCACTTGGGGATATTGATACGTTGTTGCTGGTTGCACGGCCTTCAAAGAGTTGCTCAAAATAGCTCTTGAGCATCCACCGAGACATTTGGTATGGATAACGACAACTATAGAAGTTATGAGGGAAGCGAGTCTAATTTAATACTCAAAACGGTGAGCAAGAATATAGATGAGAAAGATATGGAATGGAAGAGTATAGAAGCTAGACAAGATGAGGATAGCACATCATTAAGATTTTCCATTTGTAAAATAGGTTTTGAAGTTTCCTTAAAACGGCCATTCTAACTAAGGTCACGACCTACAGTCGATATGGCTCTGATACCACCTCTGTCGAGACCCAAAATATGCAATTCTAGACCCTCTGTGTATACTGCACTAGTCCAGGATCACGCTAGTGCACACAGTGGAAACATTAGTGAAATATCATTCTCATATACAAAGATAACTAATAAATAGGCAAATAACAATAAACATCAGAGTAAAGACCTTAAGGTCAAAGCTTACAATTAATGCTTTAGAGGGCAGATAGCTCAATGAAGCTATAGCGAAACGAAACAGAATAACTTCAGTGATGCCCATCCATATGCCCACAAGCAATCGGCTGGGGTGCGCGACCTAGTTCTCCACGATCCTTGAAGTAGACCTTGTTGACTGGCGATTCTTTCACCTCTGCTTGATTTATTAAAGCAAGCATGAGTACACACCGTACACGCAAGTCATACCGCAGAATGCAAATTATAGATGCAGGCTTATTCCAAAGGAATGGCTTCTGTGGTTCTTTTGCAGAAATGCAACATTTGCAATTTGAATACGAATAATAGATTGAAAGCATAATTCAAAACAAATAGACAATAATAAGTTTTATCATCTGTTTTCACAAAGACACATAGCCTAAACAAGTTATTCACACAGCTGCATAAATTATCTCACAAAACTGTCCCATCCCAAGTTTTATGAAAATCTACCCCTCGTGTGAAATCCCCGAGCATGTCCATGACTGCGGACGCGGCTATTCAAATAGATTGATTAACACTCTGCAGAGGTTGTACACTTTACCCACAAAATACAATCAACTTGTACGGAGCTGATCACAACAAAACCTTTCAGAAACTTCATCTCAACATTGACACTCCCGGTATGCTTAGCCGCCACAGACGCACACCGTTGGACAGGGAAACGACGAACCGCCCCGTGATGCGACTACTTAGTAGTACACACCTCCACCCAATCAGACACAGCTAACCTACAACCTGAGTAATCAATATCAAGACTCCATAACTTACTAAGTTAGGCCCGTCCCATACCAGGCATGTGGTTGTACGAAAGGCCCAGCTCAATGGCGCACAAGGATAAGTCCTTAACTGATCGAGGCAAGACTTCCAAATTCTAACCTATCATTCCCGCCAACATAAATCCACCATAAAAGTATACCAGACCACTTGCCTCAGTCTAAATCTTTTCCCACCCTGTTGGTTAAGTGCAATATATGTCATCAACGAGTAATAGCACATAGTATACACAATTTTATCAAATGGTTCCATAGTCACTTAGTCAAGTTTATTATCGCGACTCACATGAAATGATGACTCGTAGCATGGCTAAGCAAACTAATCATATCTAACTGTCGGGACCCCGGGTATGCAACCCCAGGACCCTCTGTGTATTCTGAACTAGTCCCATGATCAGTAGCTAGCTCACACAGTTACAACATTGGTGTAATCATAACCACACAACCAAACAAAAGATGAAGCGAAAAAATTAATAATATTAAGCAAAAGAGACCTTATGGTCAAGTCTTACAACGATTGCTTGCAGGCTAAAGAGAAACGAGTAAACTTGCAGCGGAGAACAAAACAAGCTGGTGGAGGTCACCCAATATGCCCACCGCAATCGAGTGAAGGACGCGACCTAATTCGCATAGTCTTCAAAGAAGTCTTCTTCATAGAACTCGTTGCTTCCGTGTTCTTCTTCAACATCGATTAACCAGGCGAAAGTCAGTGAGTACTTTGAATATACTCGACAAGTCATAGGAAATGTATGCAAGTAATATTCATGCAAGGTTTGACAAGGATAGCTTTATGGCTATTTTGCGTAAAGCAATATTTGACATAAATCTGATGAAGTAGATTGCAAGGCACCATTTAAAAGATTAATACATAAGTAATCACTTTTCTTTGAAACAACTAGTGAACACCCTGTTCACTTTCCAACCATCAACCATCTACAAGATTCGACCAAACCATTCCAACATTTTCGATAAAAGTTCTACCGCTTGCGTGAAATCACCAGGCATGTCCATAACCGGGGACATGGCTATTCGAATAGTTTTACACTCTGTAGAGGTTGTACAGCTTGACCCACAAGACACGTGTTTCTCTAGTTTGTTCGGCATATATCTATGCCACCGCTCACTACCTTAGGTAAGTAGTCTAGAGTATGTGATAAGGCTTTTACAAAGTTCTGTTTTGACTCGATTGCATTAGCTAAGGTTTCGCCTCTATCCGCCCCCTCTTGCGCTGCTCCCAACCAAAACAGAATCAACCAAGACATTGCTAATTAGTCACCAGGTCTATCCCAATCTAGACATGTGGTTGTACGGTTGAGGCCCAGATCAATGGTTTAAGGTTAAGTCCTTAGTTGGTTGCTCAGATGAGACGTTTCCACATTCCAAGTGTGCGTTACGGCACCCACCTTTTTCCACCACCCACTCGTCCAAGCATAAATCATTTTCATTCAACCCGGCCAAATGACCACCCTAGTCATGGCACAACAACTTTTAACAAAAGTGGCTCCGCCACAGTTCCATAATTTTCTTTAGTCAAATTCATCATGTTGGGTTCAACCCAGCCAGAGGACCACCCTAGTCCTAGCACCACAAATTTTAGTAAGGTGACAATAAATGTCGTGGTCTCACACAGGACCACACTTTAATTTAATCAGCAATACTGGCCGCTACTACACAAGCCACAAACCGGTGCGCTGGGGGTAAACTAATATTGAATGATTCATGGCGAGACCGACGTCTACCAAAGCATGGCTAAGCAAACACGATACCCACGTTGGTATTTCAATAATGTCCAACTAAAATAATCCATCCTAGGGTGTCCAAGGAATATGTCATTCAAGGATACATGTCGTTCACAAGTTATCAAGGAGGTATAATGGCAATTAGGTCATTAACTAATCCCGAAACCATTTATTATAAAAATAGCAATGCATGTTTATATCAAACAATATACTTTTATAAACATGGGTTCAATATAATCAAAGGTCTACAACTTGCCTTCGTTGAAGAGTAGAGGTGCTTCGGTCGTCGGGTCTGCGAAATCTTCCGAAACGTCGGAATCTACACGTGCGAACAAAGCTAAATAAATAAAACAACTCCAAATAAAATCCAAATAAATACTAATAGGAAGACAAGGAATTTATATGAATTTAAAAATTTGAATCACTCGAATCAGAGTTCGAATGAGGAAGTTATGGCCAAAGGAAGTTGGAAAAACACATAAAATGATGAAATGGAGATTTTCCTGATTTTCCGGAATTATTTTCCTAAAGGAAAATCAAAGAAATTCCACTTGGGCTGACTAAGCGGCCACGTCAGCGGAGGGTGACGCAGATGCCACCTGGCCTGGCAAGGTGGCGCCACGGTGGCGACCACGTGGCTTGCCACCGGACCCGACCCGGCACACGCGCCTAACTGCCACGGCATCGCCGTGAGCAGCATGGCCGGTGGTGAGGGCACCAGCGTGAAGAGGAGCTCATGGGTATGTCTATGCATGCGGCGGCGAGACACGGCGGCACGGAAGGTCGGCAAAAGGCGAAGAGCGGCGGAGGCGGCGGCTCGACGACAGACGGCGGGTTCCGCGAGGCTCGGGGGCGGGAGGCGCGCCAGTGCGCCTCGGCTGGGATGCTGGGTGGCGGGTCGGCGGCGAGAGAGGCTCGACAGCGACGGTGGGTCCGGCGGAAGCTTCACGGCCGGCAGCGAGGAAAACTCGAATTGCGGCGAGCTCGGAGGGAGAGAGGGGAAGAGAGGTGAGGGAAAGAGAGACGAGGGCGAGGCGGTCCCGATGCTCGCTTAAATAGGTGACGGGGGGGCCCGGAGGAGGAGAAGGGAGAGCTCGTCGTGCCGGCTTTAATGGCGGGTGGCGACGAGGCGGCGGGATCCGCAGAGAAGGGGACAAAAGGGGTACGCACGGGCGCGACCGAAAGCGGGACAAGGAGGGAGCTAGGGGCGTGAGGAAAGGCGTGGCTCGGCGGGATTCATGGGCGGCGGACCCAGCCAAGCATGGCGGGAGGAAGGGGACGACAAGATCGGTGGGTCGACAGTGGGGCCCGCAGTCAACGGCAGGTGAGAATCAGCGGAGGCGCGGAGACGCGAGCCGTCCGATTCGACGGACGATGGCCGAAGGGGGGCAGGCAGAGCGGGCCGAGGAGCGGGCACAGGAAAAATAGGGAATGGGCCGAGAAGATTCGGCCCAAGCCAAGGGGGGAATTTTCAAGGATTTTTTATTTTAATAAATACCAGAAAAGCAAAAGCATTTTTAGAAAATAGCTTAAGCCGTCCAAAAATTCTAGGAAAATTCACATAAATCCCTTGAATTATTTAGGACTTAGTAAAAATATTTTCAGCTTAACTATTGCTTTTAGTTTTTGTAATTAATTATTTTTAACATAAGGCAAAAGGAAAAACCAACTTAAAATCCAACAAAACTCAACTTAAACCAACTTTAATTAGTTCAAGTTTTGATTAAGTCAAATTAAACTGCTTTTAAAATTCTAAATTACAATTTAAGCTTTGGCAAATTAATAAAACCAAATGGTTAACTTTTAAAGCTTTCAAAATTTTCAAAAAGCCCAGAAAATAGGGATGTTACACTAACCAACCCACGCTGGTAATACCATAGCACCTAATAAATAAGCCAAACTAGGGTGACAAAAGATTATGGCATACAATTAGACAAGGAGGTCATAACAAATTGGATATTAACTAAACCCAAAAGCATTTAAATAAATAATTAAAGTAAATGCAATACTTTGAATCAAAGTAGTTTTTGAAAACTACGTTCAATATGATCAAAGGTATAACTTGCCTTGAGATAGGTCTAAGTACTAATTTTGCTCTTGAGGTGTTCCTTCTTCTTCAAATCTTCTCGAAGTATCGACGTCTACTCGCAAACGAAAGTAAATAAACAAAACAAATAAATAATAGAGGCAAAATGAACTCCAAAAATTAAATAAAAATCTCAAATAAATAGATCTCAAATTTAGATGAATTTAGAAATTTGAATAGGCTCAAACGGAGTTCGGATGCAAAAGATATGAGCTTGGGAAGTTGGAAATCTAAAGAAAACCCTAAAACTGGATTATTGAATTATTCCGAATTATTTTCCAATTGAAAATTCCGGGTTTATGATGTAGGGCTGACGTCATCAAAGAATTTCGGCTGGAAAACAAATGAAAAGAAATTGAATTGGATGTGGGACCCTCTAGCATAGACAGGGTGTATGAAGACTAGGTCTATGCAGATTGGATCGGAGTTTGGTTGACCGTGCCATGATAGATCCGATCTGGACCAATCACTGAACGACACGTCAGCAGAGGCGTTGAGCTGGCCGATGATTTGGATGCACACACGTGTGCCAACGAAGCAGCTGATTCGGCGCCACGTGAGACAATACCTCAGCAAAAGGATGACGCGGCGCCCGGGTGGACGTCCACGTCAGCTTGGACGCCAGCGAGGACATCTGGACCGGCCAACAACGGCGAAAGACGGTGCACCGGCGAGGGTGAGTGATACCGAGAGGTAGCTGATGCTATTGCGCACATTCTGGTACCCACCTTGGCTCGAGAGGACGACGGAGGTCGCCGGAATTGACATCGGAGTGGAGGAAGACGACCGGCTATTGTCGGGATTGACCACCAGCGATGCTTCGGGCCAACGGAGGGGTGCACGAGGTTGATCTTGCGACGAGGAAGCCGGTGGTGTAGTCCACAGAGGCGGAGCACGGCTAACGGCGGCGAATCTTGAAGAATTGAGCCGCGACTCAAAAACCCTAAACTCACAATTGCGCCGCCTCTAGGGCTTTAGGAGGGGAAAGGGATGGGGATTCGAGATCAGGAGGTAAGGGCGAAGCATGGGGTGCTATTTATAGGTTGAGGGTGACACGAAATAAGGAATCCCCAAATTGAGTTCGTTTCGATCACGAACAAGTTCGGAGATTAGATAAGATATGATTTTTGATTTTGTGGGATTTGGGTGCGGGAGAATAGGAGATAGAGTTCTACACGTTTTCTAGAAGGACTTTAGTTTGAAAGATTGTGTTGTCGGATAAAGCTTCGAGAAGCTTCAATGGCGGCAACGGCTGAGACTCCGCGAAGAAGACGGCGCGAGGAGGACGACGCAAGGGTGGGGCCCATTGGTCAGAGAAACGAAGGCGCGTGCACGATCGGACCACCAAATCCAACCGTCCAGATTTGATCGAGCGGCCACAACGCGTCGGTGGCGTTCGGACCACCGTCATTTGCTCATCTCCATCGGACCGTCCATGCGCTGCTCAAACGGTATGTGGACAATGAGCGCATCGAAGAGAGAGGATGAGAGGGCCGATCGCGGGTTCACCAAACAGGAGACAAGGAGAGCCCACACGCTAGCGGTGAAAGCGAGGCGCGTGGGAATTTAGGCATGGTCATTCATTTGGCGAAAGGAAAAGGGTTGGCTTCGGCCCAATAGGATTCTGAGATTTTAAATAGGTTTTCTTTTTAAGAAAATACGTAAATCCAAATAAGCAATAGAAAATAGCAAATGAACTTGAAAAATTCTAGAAAAATCTAGAAAATATATCCAAGCACAAAGAATCCAAACAAAATAGTTTTGACCATTGTTGATGTTGACTTTAATCATATTAAATTGTTTGATGTACAAAGTCCATGTTTAAGCTTTTAAATTAAATTAAAAAAATTCAAATGGCGAATTTTCTCCTACTAACTATTCAAAAGATTTTTAAAAGCTCAGAAAATTGGGATGTTACATCGCGACCTCAAAGGGAGGTCGTGACCCAAAAGGGTGGTCTTTGCAAAAAGACCAACCGAGGTGGTCTTTGCAAAAGACCAAGAGGGTCGTCTTTGCAAAGAGACCACAAGAATGGGGAGGTCCAAGACAGTCCGAAGCGCACGCCCGAACTCAACTTGATCTGACCGTCCGATCTTAATCGGACGGCCCAAGCTAGAGGTGAAGTTCGGACTGCTTGAACAGCACAAAACATCGGGCCGTCCAAGCACAATCGGGCAGCTAGGATTGAGCGCGCCCGTGCGAGGAGAGAGAAAAGGGGTTGACGGCGGGGAGGTCTAGACCCTTGGATCCAAACAAGGGAAGGTCTGGACCCTTAGATCCAAACGAAGGGAGGTCTGGACGGTCAAGATAGAACCAAAGGAGATCTCAGCGGTCAAGACTAACGCAGGGGAGGTCTCAACGGTCAAGATGGAACCAAAGGAGATCTCGACGGTCAAGACCAACGCAGGGGAGGTCTCAACGGTCAAGATGAAACCAAAGGAGATCTCGACGGTCAAGACCAATGCAGGGGAGGTCTCAACGGTCAAGATGGAACCAAAGGAGATCTCGAAAGGAGGAATTCAACCCAAGCGACGGATTTCGGGAATCAAGGATGTTTGAAACACAAACCCGAGCTGGGAGCACCTCGGGGGTGGTCGTGACCCAAGGGGAGGTCAAAACCGAAGAAAGGTTCAAACAAAAGGAGGTCTAAACCACGAGGAGGTCTAGACAGAGAAAGAGGTCAAAACGGGGAAAAGGTCTGAAGAGGTTAAGGGAAGGTCCAGAGAGGTCTAAGCGAACAGCGAGAGAGGAGAGCAAGACCAGAACTCGAACAACTCCAAATAAACCAAACTTCCGCATTAGTTGGAGTTTGATTAAGTCATGTTAAATCTCCAAATTTTCCAAAATCTTCAAGTTAAGCTTTGAACTCTCATCAAAACAAAATGGTTCTTTTTATTTTGAAAACTTTTAAGAGCTCCATAAAATTGGGATGTTACAGCCGCTCGGTGGATTTCCTTTCCCTACCACCTAATTAATAATTAGAGTAAGTTAGGTGATGAAAATCTTTCATCTAGAGTGGTCGCAAGGGCAAAAGTAGTCAGGGAATCAATCTGCTCACAACTCTCGGTGAGCTCGTTGATCCTCAATCCGACTAACGAGGATTAAATCTCTTGATATTACTTTATTTAATTAAAGACCTCACGTCCTTCGTGGTCGTAACCCCTAGGGCTAACGACCCCCGTGGTCGTAAGGATTCCAGAGGTTACATTGTGGGTACCCTAGTTGAACGAGGTCCTGTACTTTATCCCCGACCAGATGACTGCTCGTAGGAGCTTTGAACTGGCACTTGGACCCGGTTCCAAGTATGTTCCTTTCGTGTGACGAATGGAACATGTGTCTAATTTGTCCCAAACCACACGACGCTTGCAGCCCTAAGTCACTAACAATAACTATCATATGGTTATTTTGCCACTAACATCAACTGCTGATCAGTTGGCTTTCTACCAACTACCACTGTTTCTCCGACCGGACACGATACTTCCAAAGGGCGCCACTTCTAGGAGTAACTACCATCACTTCGTCAGTTATATAAAGGAGAAGACAATCAGAGGACAAAAACAAGTTCATAAGATCTAGACATGATCTACAACCGCAACTCGAGGCTGTTGAAGCAATAGTGTAGCAATCAGCACATCAAGTGTAATTAGTTCTAGTCCACTGCCTAGTCGAAGGCACTCCATGTAAAGGATTCAGTTCATTGCAATAAATAGCAATCATATTCTCTCCCAAGAACTCTTTGCTATTTTTCTCTATTTATTTCGTAAGATCGGCGACTCGATCGTCGACACATCGTAGCCACAAGATTTGGGCACCAGTGTGCTGAAGAAGCTGAAAGAGAAGGACAGGGTTGCTGCACGGGTACTCACTGGTGGGGAGAGGGGGAGCGAGCCAAGCGGCAGTTCCTTGAGTAGGGGCACGCGCCGTAGGGGGTGGGACGCGGCTTGACCAGGGGCGGCGATGAAGTCTGGTTGTAGGGGAGTTTGAGGGAGGGAGATCAAGTGTGGCTCGACGCCTCCTTGAGGGCTTCGCGAGTGTCGATCTGTTGGGCGACATCGGCGACGCGCCGTAGGGAGGTGGGTAGCGGCCTAACCAGGGGCGGCAACGACGTCACCTGGTTGTAGCGGAGCGGGAGGGAGGAAGAATAGGTGTGGCTCGGTGCCTCCTTGAGGGCTCCGCGAGCGTCGATCTGATGCCACTACAAGGGCCAAGAACCAGCGGCAGCGGCACCCGGATGTAGGGGAGTGGCGTCATCGGTGGTACACTGTAGGGAGGTGGGAGGTGGCTTGACCGGGGATGGCGATGGCGGCGCTCGGTAGTAGGGGAGTGGGAGGGAGGGAGAATAGGTGCAGCTCGACGTCTCCTCAAGGGCTCCGCGAGCATCAATCTGATGCTACTCCAAGGGCTGAGAACCAAGGGCGGCGTCGACCGGTTGTAGGGGAGTGGGAGAGAGGGAGAACAGGTGCGGCTCAACACCACCTCGAGAGCTCCACGAGCATGGATTTGATGCCGCTGCAAGTGCAAGGGCCGGGGGTAGGGGGCACGTGGATGCCTAACAATAGACTCTCGTGCGCGGCGTCCATCGCGTGAATAGAGCAAACAGGAGGCATGTGGTGTGTAGCTATTTAAGGACTAAATGTATTGAGGTAGCCTCAGGCCACCATTCCTAGCCGGCATAGATCAGGGAGAGATGCTCAGGTCTCTGTACCGTTAGTTTTCTTTTTGTATGTTCTTGCTCTATGTTGGCTTGAATGCCTGATGGATCAATGCTTTTCGTACCTTGCAAAACCCGAATTCCTTAAGCAACATATTGTTCTTGTCGGTCCCTCTCAGTGATTTTTTAAAATAATATTATTTTTAAAAGATAATTACAAAATTAAATAGTTGGGAAAATTATAAAAGTAGGTGCCTGTCGACATTCCAATTGGCGACAGGGACCCTGTCCCCAATTAGAACAGTGAGGGGGGGAGGGTTCCTGTCGCTAGTTCAATTGGCGATAGGGTCTTGTCGCCAATTGAACTGGCGAGAGGAGGGCTCTGTCATTTTTTTATTTATGTCTAGAGAATTTTTTTTTATTTTGGTAATACATTGAAGTGTTTGCGTAGTTCAGAATGCAAAATAAGAACAGACAATGTAATGTGTAGTAGAGAATGTGAGTTCGGTGGCGCAATGACACAAACAGCCCCCTTCGGAGTGAAATGAAAAAAAAAATTTGGGTTTAGGGTTGCCATGCACGATGTTGTCCCGATTGCATTGTTCGTGGAACCGATTCCTTGGGGAAAACATTACGTAATATTTGACAGTCCAAATATTTGGGAAAAAGAGATGTAAGTTTGAAAGAGTTTATAATTTAATTGTGAAATACATGGCACGCAGGGTTTTGTTACGTACATTAGTAATGCCAACATGCACAAATAAACAAACCAAAATACACCTACGATACATGTACGCCTTTTTGGAACCCGAAAAATGTTGATTGGAAAGAAATTGATCAGTCGTGGTGGTCCATCGGTCCCTTCTCCTTGTCTCTGGTCTGCCCGCGGTGTTGGCCAGTCTCGAAGTCAGCCATGTTCTACGAGACGGACTGAACAGTTGAATGATGTTAGCATATCACAACGTAGGGCCAAATTAATAATCATGATGAAAACTGAGCATAACTTACCTCTTTGATCCAGACTGCACCCGAGCGATGGGGAGCACTAGGATGGCCGTCGGTCTCATTAGTAGGAGCCTTCCCCTTGTGCGTCGCGCGTTTGGGCTCCTCCAATGCCTTTTTAGTAGGGTCGGGGTCGAGTACGTAAGGTTTCCAGCATTTGAAGGTCTCGGCTCGCATCGCATAGTTCAACATGTACTTCTGCTGGATGAATGCCCTATCGTACATGTCTGAGTCGTCGATCCATTGAAAGAAGTTGCATCACATCTCCGGCTGCTATTATGCACAGGTGTAGTTAGGGATTTGTGTAATGGAACTTAAGATGTGAAAAATATATGTGTGTATAAGATACGCTTACGAGGTGGTGGCCGCACGTGTAGTACGCCCAGGCGGCCTGGACTGGATGATCTTTGCCAGTTCTTCATACACACATTGCGGGCATGGAAACTCCGATGGTACCGGCGTATCCTTCATAGAATTATCCGGGTAGGATTTAGCCCTCTTAGCAAGTCACTTGCGCTTCCACATGATCCTCGCATAGAAGCTCGCTGAGTCCTCCATCTCCTTCCTCTCAGTTGTGTGAACTAAGCTTTGGTGAGGAGTTGGGTGTGGTGGTGTAGTGTTATCCTGCAGCTCTTTTCTCCTCCACTTCTCTTGTCCCTCCTTTTATAAAGGGATTTTTTGGCCTCAAAAGGGATACAGTACATACATTGTAAAAACTACGAAATATATACATAAAGTAATAAGAAGCGACATTAACAAAATAATTACCATGCACAAATAAAAATAAAATTTAAGTTGGGATTATTTTGATTAAGCTATACAAACCCTACTAACCTACTCTGCAATTTTTACAGATATTTTATAGGAATGTTGCTATTTTCCTAGTTTAAGAAGTATTTTCAGCACTAACAAAATAATTACTGCGCACAAAAGATGATCATAATTATGTTGGGATTATTTAAATTAGGCTTTACAAACCCTACTAAGCTACTCTGTAATTTTTACAGATTTTTAATAGGTATCTTGCTACTTTCCTTGTTTAAAAAGTGTCTCCGGTATTTTTTAAATATTTACCATATGCAAATAAAAATAATAAATAAAGTTCATACTTTTTTAATTCAGCTCTACATAACCTATGTAGCAACTCTAGATTTTCTTTAAAATTTTAAGATGTGTCATGCTATTTTCCTAGTTTAAAAAGTATTTTCGGCACTAACAAAATAATTACTGCACACAAATGAAAATCAAAATTATGTTGGAATTATTTCAATTAGGATCTATAGAGCGTACTAAGCTACTCTGCAATTTTTACAGATTTGCAATAGGTATCTTGCTACTTTCCTTATTTAAAAAGTGTCTCCAACATTTTTTAAATATTTACGGTGTGCAAATGGAAACAAAAAATAAATATCACAATATTTTAATTCATCTCTACATAACCTATGTACCAACTCTAATTTTTTTTTTTACAATTTAAGATGTGTCATGCTTTTTTCCTAGTTTAAAAAGAATTTTCGGCATTAACAAAATAATTACCGCGCACAAATGGAAACCAAAATTAAGCTGGGATTGTTTTGATTAAGCTCTACCTATCTTTACTTAGCTACTCTGCAATTGTTATAGATTTTTAATAGACGTCTTCCTATTTTTGCAGATTTATTCTAAATTGTTCGAGTACCGCAACATAAATGATATATGCACGATGAACTAAATTATACACAGCTCAAATGATGTACTACATAAAACAACTAAAATTATATAATCTATTGAATTCTACGTCGCTATTTTTATTTGCTATCCGATAAGGTTTCGAAAGAATGTACGAAGTTGCAAAAACATGTACCTGCAAAATGGCTTGCAAAAACATGTACCTGCAAAATGGCCGACCAGATCTGATATTTGCTGACATCATATATTTGCTGACATAAGTGATGACATCATATACTTCTTGGCTAAGTATGTTGACACATGCGATGACATCATCTGGTTTACTGACACGTGCGATGACATCATATACTTCTTACCTAAGTATGCTAACATATGCGATGATGTCATCATGATGTTGACATGTGTGATGATATTATATATTTGCTAACATAAATGATGACATCCGCCGGTGTCATGTTGATGTGGAGTTGTTCATCTTATCTTCATTTGACGGTTGAGGCTACATCCACTAGAGAGTGCACACAACTTTAATGCAGCAACTTGAGATGGAGAGGATGTACATGTGCTAGGTGTGTCCTCATCATCCTCCCCTTCTTCAAAAAAAGCTGTCTTCGGCTTTTGATGGCCTGAAAGTGTACTAAACAAAGAGAACAACGTATATGCATGGTAAATGTATTTATTATCTGTTTTAGTACTCTATTTGTTTTGCACATCATGATTAGCAGAACAATAGCCATAAGTACAAGAGTCGTATGATATATATAATGTGTATGTGTAATTAGCACTGATATTCTTACCATTCTCCCTCTTAGGAGAAAAAGTCGTCCTCGACTTTTGAAAACGTGTAAATAAGTTACTAATGGGTAGCACCATAACTTCTTCTAAATTGCACAATTGACTCATATGATCAGATTTCACCATTCGAACATCAAAATTATTTAATCTAGACAAGAAAAAATTTAGTGTCTTCCATGCATCAACTGTGATATTTTGATTGCTTATACGTGTGTGCGATGCAAAGGACAAACAAGTAGGCAATATAAATTGTTCTACACAATAAGCATTATTTCTTGGATTTGATTCAAGTGGAACAAAACATGGAATAGAAGATTGTTTGCCCATTACTTCTAGTGTTAATTTGGCAAGATTATCATATGTAATATATATTATATACACATAGAACTTGCTATCTACACCATAATCTTCAAACAAATTAAATTTATATGTGTAGGTGTAGTTTCTATGAAAACACTTCAAGGATATTATTTCCAAAACTTTCCCAATTATCCTATCTAGCTCAATAGGTTAATCAAATATGATATAACATAATGAATCATCGGTGAATATCCTACTAAGAATTTCCTTATGAGTGATCAACTCCACATTATGTAAATTGAGGATATGAAATTCAGAACATGGAATTTTCAATTGAGTACAATAATTCTCACATTTACTCACCTTCTCTTGATGAACAACCAATTCAGCACCATTATTACCTCTTTCAACATCGTTAGATGATGTAGGTGCTATAGGTTGTATTTCTTCATGATCTAATCACGGGGCAACAAGTGTTCTATATCCTCCTATGATTGTCTCCTCGTCCTTCTTTTCAACAAATGCATGTTCTTTGTCATTCAATTCCTCAACTTCATTGTCAACCTACACACTAAGAGAAACACAACTAGAAGTAGAGATTAAGTTGTTAGTTTAAAAAAATAACTCACATTTGCTATAATCTACTTCTCTTATTTGTTTTTGTATATCTCTCTGATTCTCAATTCGGATGCACTCAAACTCATATATGGTGGAATGACATAGCTCACTATTTTTAGCACTATTACTCAGTTTGGCTATGTGGTTCTCATCCTTGCGTGAGTTTTGATGCATACTATCCTCCAAAGACCCACCATCAACCTTGACTTCCTCATGTGTTGTGGGTAGCAATAGGCTAGCACTACTCCACACTTCGGTCAAAGGTAAAGTCCCATGCTCGACCGTCTTCTCATGAATCGGTGGCTTAAGATTAAACCTGGCTTTAGACTTATCTTGGCTCTCTTGAATTGGAGGCTTAAGAGTGAACATGGTTTTTTACTTTACTTTGCTCTCTTGGATTGGCGGCTTAAGAGTAAATATGGCTTTGGGCTTTACTTGGCTCTCTTGGATTGGCGGCTTAAGAGTAAACATGTCTTTTGAATTTACTTTGCTCTCTGGGATTGGCGGCTTAAGAGTAAATATGGATTTTGACTTTACTTTGCTCTCTTGAATTAGCGGCTTAAGGTTAAACATGGCTTTTGACTTTACTTTGCACCAATCATATGGTACAAATTCGTTTCTCATGATCATCTTCAATTCTTCTCAAGTTTTCACAAAGCGCCTTCTTGGATATTGCGTCCATCAACAATTTGCGTAATCTTCAAATTTGATAGTGGCTCGTAACACCTTCCTAAAACCAACAAATTGGTGGTGCTTGAATTCCAATTCTATTTTTTTTCTCCCATTTGAGGTACTCGTCTGGATCATTACTTCCATAGAATGGAAGTTCTACATACTCGTAACCTGCCATGATTATAAAAAAAAACAACAAGAATATATGTGGAATCACTCAACCTCACCTCTTCCTCGCCGAAGTTCTTATGACTGCTTCACAGATTAAAGAATTGTACGTGCTTCGGTGATAGTAGACAATACAAAGATGATGGATTAAGTGAATCAAGATCCAAGTGTTGTAAATGATAGTGACTATTTTGTGGAGCTTGGATGGTGTATAATCCTATGCAATTGAAATTCAAAGTATTGTAATGATAAGTAATAATCCAAACTAGAAAAATCAATGCATAGTTGCCGACCTCAAGATATAAGTGAAGATTATAGTAACTCACGCACAATGATAATGGAACTTAATGCAACCAAAGAACGAGCTATAACACAAGATATACATGAAGAACAAAATAGCTTGTGTTGTACAAGTTATAGAAAGATGCTAGCTTGAATGCAATTGGTGTAAACGGGCTACAAATTTGCACATGGGAATCACACACCATACCGAACTTTGGAATTGAATATTTGCTTGATAAAAATATTGACCACAAAACTTCTTTCCTTTCTTTCTTTCTTTCTTACTTCTTTTTTTTTTGTATTGTTTTCTCTTTGCTTTTCTTTTGCACTAAGGCCAACACCTATTTCAAGAGCTCACAGGTTATCCAATAATTTCGGTTTCAAATTTTAAGAATGATAACAAGTGTGTAAAGCCCTAGCAATACTCAAAAGCTACTCTTTAATTAGGACCAAGGTGTACACGAAAGGATAAATGTGGCTCACAAAAGATACAAGTGAAGTTCAGGTAACTCAATTCTGGGAAAGTACCTACGGTAGGACCGACAAAGTTTTTACAGTCAGACTAGGTAGAATAGATTGGAAACCTTGACGAATTGGTTCAAGCAAAAGCAATGCAAATAAAGATTTTGGATTAGCAAGTAAGCAAGGCTCTAATGGATCAAAACCTAGCAAAACTCACCAAAATTTTCAATTGAAACTACGACAAAGAACAATATATCTTTTATGGCTTTTTTTTTGGATAGGAATGAAAATAACAAATATAGTAGCTACAGGTAAAATCCTATTGTGTCAACCTTGAGCTCTGATACCATCAGACGCGGGGCGTGGTTGGCCTGATCTTCACGGCGTAGAATTGGAGATAACTGAACCCGTGTAATCTGATGAATGACACTGCCAACCACCGTCTCTACTACGGTAACCTGCGGCACTCGATTCACCCAACCACATATTTCGATCCTTTGTCTACTCACTCACATGGAGTAAACGTGTTCTAGCAATTACTGAAGCAACCACAAGAAAGACGATGACCTAAACGCTAACATCATATATTTGCTGACATAAGTGATGACATCATGTACTTCTTGGTTAAGTATGCTGACACATACGATGACATCATACACTTCTTAAGTGCTCAATATTATTCAGCCATTCATTTACATTATACTTTTTCCAAAATGCGGTTTTTGGTATGTTACACATTACCATTCTAGCTTAGCTAGGCGATCGACGATGCATGGTTAGTAACCAGCGGCGGCGGTGGCGCACTCGACGTCGCCCTTCTCGTCACGGACCACTGGCGGCCTTAGACGGTCTTGTCTGAGTACCGTGGCGGCGACCACGTAGAAGGCGAGGTTGACGGCGCCGAGGCAAAGCGGCGACCGATGAAAGAGGTCGACTGCTGCGGCTCGAGTCCTGCCGAACCATCCGCCCGCCGCCGCGAGCTCACGCGATCATTGCCGCCGTGATCACCAGTCGCTCGCCAGAAGTCCGGCGCCTATCACGCTTCAGTATGACCGATGCCAGCTGCGCGATGTTGTCGGGGACTGGTCGTAGAAGTACTCGAGCCCGACGAAGCGAACCGTCGCCGACGCCTATCAAGATGAATCGGGCACCACCGAACAAACATGGACGCCGGAGCGGCGGAGCCGAGGCGCCGCTCGACGGCGGCCGCCACGCCATGGCCCGCGATCGTGAACGCGATCACCGTCGGCGCCGGCGCGCTTGATGCCGAGCCCGCCGCTTCGCCACGCGCCGCAGTACGGCTCGAGACCTTGTCGTACACGGCCACGGCGATGATCATGCCGATGGCGCCAGGCGAAGATGGACGCCGGCGGAGAACGGCGAGGCCCGAGACGCCGGTCCATCTCGCCGCCTCGCTGATGAAGAAGGTCGACACCTGCGCCACCGCGATGCCGAATGGGAGAGTGGCCAGCCAGATAGGCACCATGGCCAGCACCAGCTTCGTCTCCTCCACCTGCGTCACCGTCGCCAGCCACCACGGCCCTCGCCTCTCGTCGCCGGCGCCACCGTGCTCTACTATGGCCGCCTTGTCAAGAAACCTACAACATCATCATACATGTACACATGATTAATTCACAACAAGATCATGATCATGACGTGTAGGTACGTGACATAAGGGTCTGTATACACACGATGATTCGACTATTTTCTCTGAAAAAAACTGTCACATTTTAAAAATTCATTTACAACTCTATTATACATAAATTATAGTAAATTATTTATGTAATTTTGATTCTTTGTCACTATTATTATTCTTAAAATTCTTAATAACTTATATTTCCATCACATGATTCAAAATCTCACATGTACATTGAGAGGTTGAGCAAAAACAAAGAAAAAAAATTATACACCAACAAAATATGGCAATGTGGTGAACTCTTTATGTTCTTCACATGTACTTTGAGAGGTTGAGTAAAGACAAAAATAAAAAAAAAAATTATATACCAACAAAATACGGCAATGTGATGAACCTGTTATATTCTGAATAAAAAATCATAATAAATTCGGACCTAATTCATTAGATGACAAAAAATGCATATATCAAAACATATCGGACGAATGAAAATTCAACTATTATGATTTTTTTCTTACAACATATCAACAACACGAATCTTATAGCATATCTAACAAACAGAAAAATGACAGTTTTGGTTTCTGACGAGGATATAACAATCCTCATTTAATCATTTATCCATAATTCATATTATGAGGTAATAATGACGTCACATAACTCCTGAGTATACCCTTTAAATATTAATAAGGGAGAAGCTGGAGGTCGTAAGTTCTTCTACAACCACCCTGTAGTCGTGGGTCTTCCTACGACTACCCCATAGTCGTAAGTCCTTATACGACTATTCAATAATTGTAAGCTCTACTACGATCAGTATGCAGTCGTAAGCTTTCCTACGACCATCCCCTGGTCGTAAGACCTTCTACGATCAGGCCCTAGTCGATAAAGCTCACATACATGTGGGCCTAGTCGATAAAGGAATCTTTCGCACCGTATTCAAAATACGGGCAGTAAACTACGCCATTATTTCCTAAGATAATGGCACGATTTTAACTCCCTTTTATGATGATAATTGTCTGGCGACGCGGGAACGTTTTAACTCTTGCAGTAACCTCCAGTAACGGCGCCACGATCTGGATGATTAAATGACCTTTTCTTAGAGGTCCAACGGTGTACATTCTGGGGACGGTATAAAAGGCAAGGATCATCAGAGCAATAGGGAGGGCCTGAATTCTGAGAAGCACAATACTCTAGTTTTCTGGCTTGATCTTGTAATCCAGTATACTCAATACATACACACAGGGGTAGGGTTGTTATTCTCCCAAGAGAAGGCCCGAACCTGTATAAAATTCTCGTATCTCCATCTCTGTGTGATTTTGAGCTTAGAGGAACCCCCAATCAAACAATCTTTACGTAAATTCGGTCCTAAAACACCGACAGTTTCCTAAAACTGTCGGAAGTTATATAGCAATTCCCGTGATATAATGATGGTTACTGTACATGATTTGCTTTTGCAAAATTGGACACTCATACACAGGATAAACTGAAAATCGTAATCACCAGTCAGGCAGTCACTACTAATTGCATTTCACGATCGATCACTTTGTGCAAATAAAAAAAGGGCAGGGCAGGGCAGGGCAGGGCAGGGAAAGGAACGTCGGTTCTCACCTAAGCTGGTCGGTATGGCAGAGCAGCCTCTTCTTGGTATTCTGTGGCTTGGCCTCGTATAACTCATTGGCGTCCACAGGTAGCTCGAGGTGCCTCTTCCTGATGGCGGCGACGACGACCTGCAGCGGCGGCGTCAATGGGCTGCCCTCCGGCACCCTGTACCGGTAGGACGGCCGCCCGGCGAGGAAAACCATGAGGAGGCGCCCATGACGGCGGTGAGCACAATGTTGGCGACGCCCCAGCCTACCTTGTCCTGGAGGTAGACGATGAGCGTGACGCCGAGCAAGAGGCCCGAGCAGAGGGCGCAGTTCCACCAGTTGAAGAAGGACATCTTCTGCACCCGCTCCGTCGCGTGGCTGTCGTCGAACTGGTCGGCGCCGAAGCTCTCCAGAGCTGGCTTGTGCCCGCCGGTGCCTATGGACACCAGATATATACCTACGAAAAATAGCGTCTCATGGAGATGCAAGGAATGGCTTGGTTTTAGGCTCGGGGTCAATTGCGATATCGCCAGGATGATCAAACCCTGCAACAGTGGGGGACAAAACAACCGCATGTGAGGCCTCAAGCACCTTATGCACGCAGACAGACAGACAGAGAGAGAGAGAGAGAGAGAGAGAGATTACCACAAGATAGATGAGGGTCGAGGAGAGGACAGTGGCAAACCTCCCAAGGTAGCCATCGGCAAGGAAACCTCCGAGTAAAGGCATCAGAGTGGTAACGCTCATCCAGTAGTTGGCATTCTTGGCCGCGTCCTTCATCTCCTCCTGGAGCACCTTGGTGAGATATATCATCAAGCTCGTCGCCAGCCCAAAGTAGCTTAACCTCTCGCTAAACTCGATCACTTCATTGCCAAAAAGGAAAGAGGAACAAACAAAGGAATCAATTCAATGACTGCCAATTAGTAGCCTACAGTTAAGACTATACATACATCAACTTTTTTTTTTTGTAAAAGAGCTGCTAGTCGTCGATCAACACATAGAGGGCTCAATCGGACTCACAGATGATGAACATTGCGGCCTTCCACGACCCGGTGGCGGCGCGGAGGGCCGGCCTCCGCGGTGATCCACCGACGAGTCGTGCACCCATTCCTCGGGGCCCTCCGCCTCGGCTTCACCGCCCTTAAACCCTTCCCCGCGCCCGCGCCCGCGCCCGCGCCCGCGCGCTCCATGCTAAACCTCCGAAAAGATGGCAAAGTGAACCCTCGCTTTCGTCGCCACAAGATCAGGAGGTTCTCTTGCTAGGACCTAGGACTAGTGGAAGGAACAAGAAGCAACCTTGTTCTTGGTTTGAGGCTGGGAAGGAAAGGGGCGGGCGGGGCTGCCTTATATAACCGTACGTGGGGTTTGATACGACACACGCAGGCAGGCGGCGAGGGAGAGAAAGAAAGAGGTGGGCGCTCGCTCGCGCAATTGCGGCTCCGGTGGTCGCCGTTGAGATGTATAGATGTGCACGAATCGAATCGAGGAAAGGAGGCTGCGTTTTTTTTTTTATTTCTGTGAGTTAAAGGCGAATCAATGGGAAAGGACTGTGAAGTGGACCTATGGACTGTACACTAAGACATGGGGTGCAGTTGTACTCCTAAAATTTTTGTATACAAACTCTTTATACAGTGTATATATCTAATATAATACATAGACTATACAATGAATTACATTATGTTATTCTCAGCAATCAATAGTCAGCAGCTCAGCAACACAAGAAATATTTTGTGATGTCGGTTGTACTAAAAACATGTAATTTGTTCCACTTCAACCTTTACTATGTCATTTAAATTTTTATGTTGAGATATTACATTTAAGTTCGCACCTTTATGCATATTTTGTAAGGTCGCGAATTTATTTTCGGCCTCCGTCTTTCTAGACATGTAATATGAGGTGTACTCACGCGTATGTGTGGTGGGGTGTGTGTGTATGTGTCTTTCTTCTAATCGCAAAAAATAAAAAATTTACACCTCATCAGCAAAATCCTAGCTCTGCCACTGGAACTGTAGGCTGTATAATCCATATGTTAGCTAAACATCTGTAAAACTCTGCGAATCGCGAACTGGATTCGTTGAACCTGAACCGGTTTAGGATTCTAGGTTCGTGTTCGCAGTAAAAATTAATAAAAAATATAGCGAACTATAAATCTGAATCTCGTATCGCGAATCGCGTTTCTAGAAATTCTGCCGCATCTAGAGCTAGTAGTCGAAGCAAAAGAGGCAGTGTGATTTACTGAGCACAAACGGCAATTATTACTAGCATTCACACCGACGACACACATATATACAAAGGCAATTAATGCTAGCATTCACACCGAAGAGAACTTTTTATTATTATTTAATCTATTTAAAAAATATTTTAATGATAATCTCTTTCTAACTTTATTTCTAATTCTGACTTCTTTGCCCACGGCACAATGTGTGGTGTGACAAAAGTGAAGGGATACGGATAGGTTACGCTAGCCAACGATTCAAAAATTCTACCACGTAAATCAGAAAGCCATACAAATAGAAGATTAAAGATCGTTACCATTAGACGTGCAGCAGAAGAAGAGTTGGGGAAGCTTGATCCAACGTAGAGCGCGTCGATGAAGTGGTCGTAGTCGATCGTCCAACGTCGAGCACGTCGATGTATTCGATCATCCAGTGTCCTCGTAAGTCGATCATCTCCTCCAGCAACTTTTGCACGTCACAGGTTACAGATCGTCCTAGTGTTGATACTTCACAACAACACATCCAAGGTATCCACACATACGGGGCAGAGACACCACATGCTGAAGTGCTAGCGCCTACGGCGTGGTTGAGGAAGGCGTGGCTATTAGGGTTTCGGGAGTTCTTAAAAAGATGATCATCTCACCCCATGCCACCGCTCCTCTATATATAGGCATCCATAATGGGTCTCGAACTTGAGGCCTATTAGGAACTCGAGGTCTACAAGAATTCGGATCACTATCCAAATCGAATTTGTTCAAGCAAAAGCAATGCAAATAAAGATTTTGGATTAGCAAGTAAGCAAGGCTCTAATGGATCAAAACCTAGCAAAACTCACTAAAATTTTCAATTGAAACTATGACAAAGAACAATATATCTTTTATGGCTTTTTTTTGGATAGGAATGAAAATAACAAATATAGTAGCTACAGGTAAAATCCTATTGTGTCAACCTTGAGCTCTGATACCATCTGGTGCGGGGCGTGGTTGGCCTGATCTTCACGGCGTAGGATTGGAGATAACTGAACCCGTGTAACCTTATGAATGACACTGCCAACCACCATCTCTACTACGGCAACCTGCGACACTCGATTCACCTAACCACACGCTTCGATCCTTTGTCTACTCACTTACGTGGAGTAAACATGTTCTAGCAATTACTGAAGCAATCACAAGAAAGACGATGACCTAAGCGCTAATATCATATATTTGCTGACATAAGTGATGACATCATGTACTTCTTGGTTAAGTATGTTGACACATATGATGACATCATACACTTCTTAGCTAAGTATGTTGACACATGCTCAATATTATTCAGCCATTCATTTACATTATACTTTTTCCAAAATGCGGTTTTTGGTATGTTACACAATACCATTCTAGCTTAGCTAGGCGATCGACGATGCATGGTTAGTAACCAGCGGCGGCGGTGGCACACTCGACGTCGCCCTTCTCGTCACGGACCCTGGCGGCCTTGACGGTCTTGTACGAGTACCTGGTGGCGACGACCACGTAGAAGGCGAGGTTGACGGCGCAGAGGCAGCGGCGGCCAAGAAAGAGGTCCACTGCTGCGGCTCAGTCCTGCCGAACCATCCCGCGCCCGCGCGAGCTCACGCGATCGCCGCCGTGATCACCAGTCGCCAGAAGCCGCCGCCGCTATCACGCCAGTACTGCCGATGCCAGTGCGCGATGTTGTCGGGGACCGGTCGTAGAAGTACTCTGAGCCCGACGAAGCGCGAACTCGCCGCCGACGCCCATCAAGATGAATCGGGCACCAAATGAACACCGACATGGACGCCGGAGCGGCGGAGCCGAGGCGCCGCTCGACGCGGCCGCCACGCCATGGCCCGCGATCGTGAACGCGATGCCGACGCCGATGCGCTTCAGATCTTGAGCCGCGCTGCGCTTCGCCACGCTGCCGCAGTACGGCTCGAGACCTTGTCGCACAAGGCCACGGCGATGATCATGCCGATGGCGCCAGAGCGAAGATGGACGCCGGCGGAGAACGGTGAGGCCCGAGACGCCGGTCCATCTCGCCGCCTCGCTTGATGAAGAAGGTCGACACTGCGCCACCGCGATGCCGAACGGGAGAGTGGCGGCCAGATAGGCACCATGGCGATGCAACCGTCTCCTCCACTGCGTCCGCCGCCACCACCACTACGCCCTCGCCTCTCGTCGCCGGGCGCCACCGTGCTCTACTATGGCCGCCTTGTCAAGAAACCTACAACATCATCATACATGTACACATGATTAATTCACAACAAGATCTTGATCATGACGTGTAGGTAGTGACATAAGGGTCTGTATACACGTGATTCGACTCTTTTCTCTGTAAAAAAGCTATCACATTTTGAAAATTCATTAACAACTTTATTATATATAAATTATAGTAAATTATTTATGTAATTTTGATTCTTTGTCACTATAATTATTCTTAAAATTCTTAATAATTCATATTTCCATCACATAATTCAAAATCTCACATGTACTTTGAGAGGTTGAGCAAAAACAAGGACAAAAAAAATTATACACCAACAAAATACGGCAATGTGATGAACCCGTTATGTCCTTCACATGTACTTTGAAAGGTTGAGTAAAGACAAAAACAAAATAATAAAATTATATACCAACAAAATACGGCAATGTGGTGAACCCGTTATATTCTGAATAAAAAATTATAATAAATTCGGACCTGATTCATCAGATGAGAAAAAGTGCATATCTCAAAACATATCGGACGAATGAAAATTCAACTATTATGATTTTTTTCCTACAACATATCAACAACACGAATCTTATAGCACATCTAACGAACAGAAAAATGACAGTTTTGGTTTCTGAAGAGGATATAACAATCATCATTTAATCATTTATCCATAATTCATATTATGAGGTAATAATGACATCACATAACTCCTGAGTATACCCCTTAAATATTAATAAAGGAGAAGCTGGAGGTCGTAAGTTCTTCTACAACCACCCTGTAGTCGTGGGTCTTCCTACGACTACCCCATAGTCGTAAGTCCTTATACGACTATCCCATAATCGTAAGCTCTACTACGATCAGTATGCAGTCGTAAGCTTTCCTACAACCATCCCCTGGTCGTAAGACCTTCTACGACCAGGCCCTAGTCGACAAAGCTCACATACATGTGGGCCTAGTCGATAAAAGAATCTTTCGCACCGTATTCAAAATACGGGCAGTAAACTACGCTATTATTTTCTAAGATAATGGTACGATTTTAACTCCCTTTTATGATGATAATTGTCTGGCGACGTAGAAACGTTTTAACTTCTGCAGTAACCTCCAGTAATAGCACCACGATCTGGATGATTAAGTGACATTTTATTAGAGGTCCAACGGTGTACATTTTGGGGACGGTATAAAAGGCAAGGATCATCATAGCAATGGAGAGGGCCTGAATTCTGAGAAGCACAATACTCTAGTTTTCTGGCTTGATCTTGTAATCCAGTATACTCAATACATACACACAGGGGTAGGGTTGTTATTCTCCCAAGAGAAGGCCGAACTCATATAAAATTCTCGATCTCCATCTCTGTGTGATTTTGAGCTTAGAGGAACCCCCAATCAAACAATCTTTACGTAAATTCGGTCCTAAAACACCGACAGTTTCCTAAAACTGTCGGAAGTTATATAGCAATTCCCGTGATATAATGATGGTTACTGTACATGATTTGCTTTTGCAAAATTGGACACTCATACACAGGATAAACTGAAAATCGTAATCACCAGTCAGGCAGTCACTACTAATTGCATTTCACGATCGATCACTTTGTGCAAATAAAAAAAGGGCAGGGCAGGGCAGGGCAGGGCAGGGAAAGGAACGTCGGTTCTCACCTAAGCTGGTCGGTATGGCAGAGCAGCCTCTTCTTGGTATTCTGTGGCTTGGCCTCGTATAACTCATTGGCGTCCACAGGTAGCTCGAGGTGCCTCTTCCTGATGGCGGCGACGACGACCTGCAGCGGCGGCGTCAATGGGCTGCCCTCCGGCACCCTGTACCGGTAGGACGGCCGCCCGGCGAGGAAAACCATGAGGGAGGCGCCCATGACGGCGGTGAGCACAATGTTGGCGACGCCCCAGCCTACCTTGTCCTGGAGGTAGACGATGAGCGTGACGCCGAGCAAGAGGCCCGAGCAGAGGGCGCAGTTCCACCAGTTGAAGAAGGACATCTTCTGCACCCGCTCCGTCGCGTGGCTGTCGTCGAACTGGTCGGCGCCGAAGCTCTCCAGAGCTGGCTTGTGCCCGCCGGTGCCTATGGACACCAGATATATACCTACGAAAAATAGCGTCTCATGGAGATGCAAGGAATGGCTTGGTTTTAGGCTCGGGGTCAATTGCGATATCGCCAGGATGATCAAACCCTGCAACAGTGGGGGACAAAACAACCGCATGTGAGGCCTCAAGCACCTTATGCACGCAGACAGACAGACAGAGAGAGAGAGAGAGAGAGAGAGAGATTACCACAAGATAGATGAGGGTCGAGGAGAGGACAGTGGCAAACCTCCCAAGGTAGCCATCGGCAAGGAAACCTCCGAGTAAAGGCATCAGAGTGGTAACGCTCATCCAGTAGTTGGCATTCTTGGCCGCGTCCTTCATCTCCTCCTGGAGCACCTTGGTGAGATATATCATCAAGCTCGTCGCCAGCCCAAAGTAGCTTAACCTCTCGCTAAACTCGATCACTTCATTGCCAAAAAGGAAAGAGGAACAAACAAAGGAATCAATTCAATGACTGCCAATTAGTAGCCTACAGTTAAGACTATACATACATCAACTTTTTTTTTTTGTAAAAGAGCTGCTAGTCGTCGATCAACACATAGAGGGCTCAATCGGACTCACAGATGATGAACATTGCGGCCTTCCACGACCCGGTGGCGGCGCGGAGGGCCGGCCTCCCGCGGTGATCCACCGACGAGTCGTGCACCCATTCCTCGGGGCCCTCCGCCTCGGCTTCACCGCCCCTTAAACCCTTCCCCGCGCCCGCGCCCGCGCCCGCGCCCGCGCGCTCCATGCTAAACCTCCGAAAAGATGGCAAAGTGAACCCTCGCTTTCGTCGCCACAAGATCAGGAGGTTCTCTTGCTAGGACCTAGGACTAGTGGAAGGAACAAGAAGCAACCTTGTTCTTGGTTTGAGGCTGGGAAGGAAAGGGGCGGGCGGGGCTGCCTTATATAACCGTACGTGGGGTTTGATACGACACACGCAGGCAGGCGGCGAGGGAGAGAAAGAAAGAGGTGGGCGCTCGCTCGCGCAATTGCGCTCCGGTGGTCGCCGTTGAGATGTATAGATGTGCACGAATCGAATCGAGGAAAGGAGGCTGCGTTTTTTTTATTTCTGTGAGTTAAAGGCGAATCAATGGGAAAGGACTGTGAAGTGGACCTATGGACTGTACACTAAGACATGGGGTGCAGTTGTACTCCTAAAATTTTTGTATACAAACTCTTTATACAGTGTATATATCTAATATAATACATAGACTATACAATGAATTACATTATGTTATTCTCAGCAATCAATAGTCAGCAGCTCAGCAACACAAGAAATATTTTGTGATGTCGGTTGTACTAAAAACATGTAATTTGTTCCACTTCAACCTTTACTATGTCATTTAAACTTTTATGTTGAGATATGACATTTAAGTTCGCACCTTTATGCATATTTTGTAAGATCGCGGATTTATTCCCGGCCTCTGTCTTTCTAGACATGTAATATGAGGCGTACTCACGCGTGTGTATGGTGGGGTGTGTGTATGTGTCTTTCTTCTAATCGCAAAAAAAAAATTACACCTCCATCAGCAAAATCCTAGCTCTGCCACTGAAACTGTAGGCTGCATAATCCATATGTTAGCTAAACATCTATAAAATCCTACGAATCGTGAACTGGATTCATTGAATCTGAACCGGTTTAGGATTCTAGGTTCGTGTTCGCAGTAAATATTGAAAAAAAAGTAGCGAACTATGAATCTGAATCTCGTATCGCGACTCAGGCGAACCACGTTTCTAGAAATTCTGCCGCATAGCTAGTAGCCGAAGCAAAAGAGGCAGTGTGATTTACTGAGCATATACGGCAATTAATACTAGCATTCACACCGAAGACACACATATATACAAAGGCAATTAATGCTAGCAGTCACACCGAAGGGAACTTTTTATTATTATTTAATCTATTTAAAAAAATATTTTAATGATAACCTCTTTCTAACTTTATTTCTAATTATGACTCCTTTACCCACGGCACAATGTGTGGTATGGCAAAAGTGAAGGGATACAGATAGGTTACGCTAGCCAACGATTCAAAAATTCTACCACGTAAACCAGAAAGCCATACAAGTAGAAGATCACAGATCGTTACCATTAAACGTGCAGCGGAAGAAGAGTTGGAGAAGCTTAATTCAACGTAGAGCGTGTCGATGAAGTGGTCGTAGTCGATCGTCCAACGTCGAGCACGTCGATGTAGTCGATCATCTAATGTCCTCGCGAGTCGATCATCTCCTCCAGCAACCTTTTCACGTCACGGGTTACGAATCGTCCTAGTGTTGATGCTTCACAACAACACATCCAAGGTATCCACACATACGGGGCAGGGACACCACGCGTTGAAGTGCTAGCGCCTGCGGCGTGGTTGAGGAAGGCGTGGCTATTAGGGTTTCGGGAGTTCTTAAAAAGATGATCATTTCACCCCATGCCACCGCTCCTCTATATATAGGCATCCATAATGGGTCTCGAACTTGAGGTCCATTAGGAACTCGAGGTCTACAAAAATTCGGATCACTATCCAAATCAAATCCTAGCCTTTAAGTGTGCGACCCTATAGGTTTATGTGTAATCGGTTGTGACTCGGAAACTCTTTTCTGACCACGAGTCGTTAGCGATACCTAGCAGCACATAACGATTCTCAAACATATAGAATATATCGGACGAACCTTAATGATCAGGTCTATATTATTAACGACCAGCTCGTATCTCTATACGACTAGTTCATATTTGGTCTCGACCAATTCGTAACTCCTTACGACCAGGTTTCGACCACTTAGTGACCATGTTCAACCAGCCTATGACCAGCTCGTATCTTCATACGACTAGTCCGTATTTGATCAAATTGAAAGACCTTCTCGTGTATTCTCCCTTTGCCTCACGATATCTGGTTGAACTCCAAGTGAGATGTTGTGTCATCCATGGACTGTTCAATACTTTCTCGATCAAGTGTAGGATAACTTCACGTGATCGAACACTTCGACCACTAGTGGCATAGCCATGCACTTACTTTATCCGACCACAACAAGGGGCCCAGAGATATCTCTCCTGTTATGTTAGGAGGGGCAAATCCCATATCCGACCAGTCACATTTCTCTGCATGTTTCATAGCATACCCGAAAGCTACCTTTATAACTACCCAGTTACGAGCAGCGTTTGGCAACCCCTAAGAGTGCTATTACATATGTAGGAAACCATGCTAATCTCAGGTTTAAGGATTATACATCATCATTGCTTAAGACCAACTGATGACATATGAAATCATAACAATCTCAACAGTGTCTCAAGGTGGGTCTTATCCAACACCATGTTCTCTAACATGTGTCCATATTATTAGTTTGATATATACATATCAATGACTTGTGAAACATAGCCATCAACCAATACATATGCTAATCTATTCATATGTGTCCTCATATGTTTCCGACTAGGGAATGTTTAAGAATAATCATCGCTGAATACAGAGTTTCACAATCAAGTCACATACTTGATAATAAATATTAACGATGTCATTCCAGGAACAAGATAACATATTATCCAATATTATGATCATAACGAAATATAATCATCTCTGTGATTGCCTTTTGGACATATTTCCAACAAAAAGCACGTTGTCACGCCACAAACCTGGGCGTGGTAAACGAGTGCTGTTATGCCACTCTTTTTGGCATAACAGGACTTAGCCAAAAAAACGAACGTGTGTTGGTTCGGAGAACTATCGTGGCAGGTTTGGTCACGCCGTGATCGGTGATGTGATAGTACAGTTTGATCACGCTATGGATCATAGTGTAACCAAAGGGGTCAGAATTGAAAATAAAGTTAAGGAGAGGTTATCTTTAAAATATTTTTTAAAAAATGGATACACATATATACAAAGAAAATTCAGTGCTAGCTAGCACTGGACGTCGTTGCATATGCCTCTAAAGTCTCGAGCATCAATCCAGGAGATATCTTTCTGGTTTGAAATGAAATGTAATCCAAAATATGTAGGATATCTGGCACAAACTTTGTGCACATATGCAGAGCGGCAAAGCACATGTTTGATGTCTTCTCTGCTTACAGCCTCGCAGATTGACGAAATCACGCGTGCCGGTCGATCGACCCACGACGACTCTACACGCAAGGCTGCATATCGATTTGGTTCCTCAAAAGGGTCGCCTAAGTTTAAAATGCCATTAGCAACCGCTCATGTGCAGATGTCGTCTTGCAGATATTCCACTTGGCCTGAGAAGATGTGATGGATTTGTGATGCAATTCAGATGGCTGTATTTGGCAGTTTGTGAAACAACCCTATTTTTCAAACAAGTTATCCCCTGTTTGGGTAACCGCTCAGGATTTCGGTCATAGTCTGAAATAGCACCAAATCTACCCACGAACATTTAAAAAGCATTAATTTGATTGAATTATAGTCTCATGGCTATTTTGCAGCAACAAAATGGATATCTTAAAGTCCAAATCTTTGACTTATATTCAGAATAACCAAATAGCCTCTATAGGAAAGCTTGAGTGCAGTCGCAACCCTAATACGTTCTCTAGAGTGTCCTTCAATCCTCTGATACACCTTCTGATGAAAATTAAGTAAGATTGAGTACACAACGTACTCATCAAGTCACATGGAAAAGTTATTTAACCACATGTCAGGAGTTCAATTGATAGTTGAGGGTTTATCATATCAGGTGTATGTAGATGCAGCTTTTGAGTTTAAACAGTTTGCCTTTAAAAAAAGTAAAACCATGTTCATATAACATCAGAGGTTTCTCAACATTTGTAATTACCATATTAACATCTTAAAATATCTACTTATGCCTCATATATTAGAATCATCCATGAATACAGCTTCATTAACCGGAAGCACGGCGTATCCAAATGCCATTTATTATACTATGCAGAGTTGCCCAACTTTACCCACAAGATACCTTAAACTTATACTATCATACAATATACACACAACCTGGTAGCGTGTGACTGAGTTGAGATAATAAGGCATTCCCACTGCTCAACCTTTCTAGCCTCTACCCGGTAGGTTCTTGGACAATACAACCATCAGAAAACCACCGACCAATAGTGGAATGCGCGGTCCGATACTGACTGTACCTACCGTTGGGTAGATCAGCGAGTGTCCCTCCAGGCCAACTCCTATCCCACCCCTAATACGTGACTGCTCTATACAACAAGAGCAGGTGATATCATGTAGATATTCACTCGGAAGAATAGTGTACTAAACCAAGGTGGATATACCAAGCCAGTGATTGAGCGAGTTATGTGTCTGTTGTTTGGCACATGGTTATAGTCCTTACCTATCTCTAGTGGGGGTGAACTAACAACCAACTCGTGGCTATCCACCTTCTTAGCCCCACCTTTGACTCACTTTTATCAAGACTATTGAGTTGTCCATCCTCTTGATCTCAACCCTCAACTTTCCATCAAAATCATTGGCGGTTAACTAATACTCTTTTTCAGTATTTGTAAACACATTGCGTGACAATGCCAAACATTTAATAATATTTTATGCTCCTTAAACTTGTCAAGGTGAATATGACCTACAAATAAGCAGGTGGTTGTGGGTGTGTGGGTGGTAGGATTTATCTAAACATTGTGGCACGATGCTGGGGCAGCCTTAGGACGAAGCTATGTGTGGCACGACTACTGGCAGTGCGACACGCAGGCGTGAGAAACAGGGGCGACGACGGTTTTCTCAGAGGCGCCTTCGGGCTAGAAAAGCACAAGGATGAAAAAGGAAGGTGGATTTTGGAGAAAACTTTCCGAATTTGGCAAGAAATCCAAATTGAACCAAACTTCAAACAAGTTTTAAATTTTTGAAATTTTTGGGTCTTTTCAGTTTGCGACGCAGGGTGCGTTTGTATCTGTAGCCTATATGAGTTTCCAGAGTATTTACGTTGGTTCATGTAGAATCAAAGAAATTTTAGGGTACATTCTAATAGTAGTATATGGTGGTAGTATAAATTAAATTTGATCATTGATTTGTGAATGACATAATATACTTTTCTTTGCATTTATAATTTTTCGTGAGGGTATTATGAACTTTTCTAACTAGGGTTGAAAATATTACTATGTGGTGTGTGATCCCTGCATGAGTAATTACAATTCTATTCCTCGGGACTCTACTACTCATAATACTATGTATAGTATAACTAAATTCTAACTAATCTGAACCTTTGGATCGAAGAGAATAGACAATCCGTATTAAATTGAGCGTACGGAGGAAGAGCTCGTAGAATTAATCCTTGAACCTCGCCAAAATTTCCATGCATGCTTTGATTACTATGATGGAAATGTAATATCGTACTACATGAAGTGGTCAACTCAAAGCTAGAGGGTTATAATATGAAGGGTCAATCACCAGGAGGGGTACTGCTTACTTTCAAATAAGCACATTCTTATTCCAGGAATTGCTCTCCTTCGTAGGGGAAATGGTTGGTTTTACTGTTTTGCGACAAGTACTACCACCTGAATGTTATTTTGTGGATGGCGTTGATCTGACCAAGAGATTTTGTTATGGGGTAATCATTAGCATAACGTAACGGGGTTGATCTTGTTCCATTTTTCTACTACCAAGAACAATGAAATAACAGGTTGGGGCTGATACAAAATACTTCCTCCAGTCACACAGAAGAGTGACGTTTTTTAACTTTCAAATTATTTTTTATGACAATTTCACTCGAATCATTTTTATATATCTAAACTATACATTTTAAATACTATCTTTGGTCAAAATTAATAGAGTTTGACCGCACACATTCTAGATCATCACTCTTTTGTGACCGGATGGAGAAGTACTCAGATAAACTAATTAACCAGCTTTCACTCGATGAAGCGCTTAATTAGTTTTCATTTGATGAAGATATAGATAAGGTCGTTAACATCATATTTTGTTAGTTCTTATATATGTTGAATTATCCATAATAAATTGCTGCAAAATTACACCCATTATATTTGGAATAGCAAGGAATTAAGCACATGCATATGTACCATATATCAATTGTGTCATAATGTCATATTCCATTATGGGCTCTTGACTTTTCCCTCCTCTTTTCTTGAGTTGTCACCTGTTCTTGCTTTTTCCCATCTCTCTTTATGATATACCACTTCTTTTGCACCTTGGATCTCTTTAACCATGAAAGCCTGGCATATATAGAGAGCACATTCCTCTTTTGCAAAATTAAAACAAGAAGCTGGTTCTTTTGTTTACAGCAGAGAAACAAAATGTGGGGGAGGGGGGCGGAGATTATTGGTTATCTAACTAAGCCCATGAGTATCCCTCAGCGTTTCAAATCGAGTCAAAGTGAATCATGGATGGGAATGCTCCACAACATTTTCGAGATCAGATGATAATTTGATGTGGCATGCGGCTGTCACCTGCAGCTAGCTAAACACCTCCATCATTACAATTACACTACACGATCCTGCTGCAATTCTGACATGACACCACTTCATACTATTCGCTGCAAGTTAAGTTGTTACGCTGCCCAATCTGAAACCCGAAGTAACAGTAGTTCCATGCATCACATTTACTTAATATTGCTGATGAATATTTGTCAGTGATGACAGGATAACCTGTTGGATATTTCGATGGCTATTTAGTAATTTCTAAAAAAGAAATAGAAAACAAAAGGAGAAGAAGGTGGGTCCCACCTGTCAGTGAGAGAAGAGAGAGATAAGACTGGAGACTAGGGAGAAGAGAAAGAGATAAGGCTAGAGACTAGTCTCCAGCCCTATTGGGTCTTGCGTGTGTGGCCAAGCGTCTTTCTCTGGCTCGTGCGGTGTGGGGAGCTCCCGGGTGAGCAGCAACGACGCAGGAGGCACCAGCGGCCCGTGCGCTTCGGCGTCGGCCGTTGGCTGCAGCCGTGTCGGGTGCCCCGCCTCTCCTCCTTTTAAGTTACCTCCATCTCCTCTTTTGATTGACCCAAAAATCTGTGACTTCCCTTATGTGTGTTTCTTCTTCTTCCCCGATTGAGTTTCGGTTTTGGGTCTTTGGGCTGCCACGCCACTGTGCTCGTCTCTGAGCTGACGGCAGAGAGGTCCGGCCATTCCTCCATGAGCACTACACAGGATCCTAGGTATGCAAATCTAAGGAACCGATCCCCAACTGACCATAATCCGACTCATTTTCAGATAAAGCATCACGACTCCATTACGGGGTGCCAAGCGTTTTCGGTAGGTCTCCAAGTTTTTCGTTGGGCGGACAGGTTCTGACTAGCCAACATAGAGAACTTCAACGAGACGCAGAATCCATTAGAATTTCTTTAAATTTATTCTACTGCCATCAAGGCCGCTAGTGGTAATGACAACGAGATTGCAAATTACTTGCCCACGGCCCTTGAAGGGTCTGCCTGGTCGTGGTTGCTCAACCTACCTATCGGATCTATTTACATTTGGGAGCAGCTCCGCGATACTCTAATCGCCAACTTTCAAGGGACGTACGACTGTCTCAGGAAGGAAGATAATCTTCATCGGATGAAGCAGAAAACCAATTAAACTTTTCGACAATATATCAAGAGATTCAGTCAGGTTCGAAACTCTATCCTAGAGATCGTAGAGTCTTCTGTCATCCAGGCTTTTAAAGCAGGACTAAGGAATCGTCAGTTTACAGGGATATTGCAATAAATCCTCTACGAACGACCGTCGAACTTTCTGACATGGCAGACAAGTATGCAGCCGCTAGTGAAGCGGTCGAATATTATGAAACTATTGATCTAAAAGATAAAAATCCTAGTCAGGCCTGGAGAAGCAAGAGAAGAAAAGCAAGAAATCTCTCAAGAATAAGAAGAATCGCAAGCCCGACAACAAAGAAGTCCTTGCAATTCTAGAAAAATTTACCAAAGGCAAGAAAGACTTTTCCGATCGGAACAAGGCAAAAGCTCCGACCGATGATTACAAGAAAACAAGAAGTGGTGTCCACTTTACTATGCAGCAGGGCATGATCTGCGCACCTACCGAGCCTAGCGAAAGAAACTGGAGGATTACTACTCAGGTAAAGGTCCATTCCCCTCCATAACAGAACTCGGAGAACCAAGCTCCAAGAAGGAAGGAATTCGGCCCGCTTGGCCTTCCAGGTTTTTTTTTTAATAGAAATTACAAATAAAGGAAAACATCGCAAAGAAAATAGCAAAATGCACTTGAAAAATTCTTAGAAAAATTTGAAAAAAACTTCGAAGCACGAGGAATCCAAATAAAATAGTTTTGATATTAATTGATGTTGAAATTAATCACATTAAGTCATTTTAATTTATGAAATTTACAATTAAACTTTATTAATTCAAGAAAATTGGTGAAATTTTTTGGGAACCTAATCTACGAAGAAATTTTAAAACTTGAAAATTGGAATGTTAAAATTTATCTATATTTTAAAAAATTCAAGCAAATCCCTTTTTTTGCCGGTATAGAATTCCCACGGTAGAACCAATTTTACTGAAATTTGGCCGGCCGATTATTTGGATTTTTTTTTGATTTGGCCCCGTGGTGCCATGTAAATGCGAAAATAGCCCCCAAACAAGCGCAGAATCACCGGAGAGCCGACACGTGTCTCCTTCCGTGCTCGATGATCATGAAGCTCTTGGTGACAACAGCTGCAGTGACATCGCGGCGATCGCGGGAGGTGGGCTGCTGGCCGCTTCAGCTCGGCAATGCCATGCATCATGCTCAAGCTCCCCCCCGCAGAGGTGGCCGCCCCAACTTCCGCGCCATTTTGGATTTTGGTCCCACGCCCACCCCACTTGCCGCGCTCGCCAACCGCAGGAGGAGCCACGCATCGGCCCCCCGTTGATTCCGCGCTCGTTTGGGGACTATTTTCGTAAAAATAATAGAAAAAGGCTATTTTTGTATTTATGATGGCGCCGTAGGCCAAATCAAAAAAAAAATCGACTATTTGAACCCTGACTGCATGTGGAGCGTGGAATTTCCTGCCACAACACTCCATGATGCGACCTAGAATGATTAGCTCCAAATTTAGTGGGTAATCTCCTGGTCAACCGCATGACCTATATTAATTTTTTTAATAAAAAAAACTGAATCTAGAGAGGAATTGGAACACTAGCTAGTACTTCATTACTCTTACTAGTACCAGCTTCCAACCTAGACACAAGTGAGGCTTTTTAAATTAGCCAGGTCATAGTTTAACAAAATTTAGCAAGGTTCAACCTTGACGAGGAGAAGCACTATAGATTGTGCGATGAGCCTTCTTTTCCTTAGTAGGGACGGACGGGGGCGAAGGCTATATAACCTAGGGGCAGGGTGGCCGACGCGATTTTTTTAAGCAGGGTTTAGTGATTTTTTTAATCGTAACGTGGGGTGGAACAATTTCTCTTACTGCACGAGGGTAAGCATATTTTTATTAGTTAACATATTTAATTTGCTGACTCACCCATGTATCTGGCGTCACGGTGGTAAAATCACCTCCAAAACAAACCTCGGGACTATTTAAACGGTTTTACATAATTCAAGAAGTACAATACCTGGTTTCATACTTTTGGGGGTTACATAGACGAACAATCATACTTGAGGAGCCAAAGTAGACTTTTTCCATAAGATTATGTGACATTTAACAGCATCCAATATACTCATGGATGGATGGAGTACCAAATTAGCAATCCATGATATGAGCATTCATAATCATAGGGTTGTTGAGTTGTAGTGGTCAGTAAAAATTTATATTGCTTTGGTACCGAAGACGCACTTGGTTCTGCAAAGCAAAGTGCGCATGGCATCAAGACGGGTAACTTTTGGTTGGGTGAACCAGGGTGAATGAGATGGGATGGTACATGATGTATAGGATGATCCTGGATGGTATGGTACAAGTTTGGTGTTTGGTTGGTGGGATAAGATGATACAGGATTTTGTTTGGTTGCTTGGATAGGATGGTACTAGATGATTCGAGATTTTGTTTGGTTAGTTGGATTGGATGATCCCATAATTTTACATTTCTTTTTCATTTTTCCTTTTCTTCCTTTATTTTTTTTTCTCACTTTCCTTTTCTCCAGCCGACAGTCATTCCATTCTTTTATTTTTCTGCCTTTCCTTTTCTCCAGCCGACAGCCATTCTTCCTCATCTTTCTTCCTCTTGGTCCTCTGCCCGGCCGCATGAAGCCCCTGGCGCTTCCTCCTCCAGCCTTGCCCAAACTCGCCTCTGTCGGCCTTGCCCTTCGCCCAGCTTGCGCCCGCCACCGCTCCTCTCCCGGCCCGCCTCCACCCGTGCCATAGCCGCCTTGCGCCCTGCATCGCTCCTCTCCTTGCTCCTCCCGGCTTGGCTCCTCCATGAGTCTTCCAGCAGCCTCCAGCCGCTTCAGCGTCCTCAACCTCCCCGCCGCACCGACTGCTCCTCCCGGCTTGGCTCCTCCACGGGTTCCTCCTGCGTCTTTGTGGCGGCGCCGTGGGCGTGGAGGACCTCCCGTGGGTGCGGCGGCGGCTCCTCCGCGCGCTTGGCGTCCCCGACCTCCCCCGCCGTGTCGACCTGCTCCTCCCCGGGTGCTACGGCGGCGCCTCCGCACGTGGAGGACCTCCCCTTCCGCGCCACGCGCTCGATGGCGCGCCTCTTCCCCGCGCTGAACTGCGTGGTTCGGCATTTTTTTCTTGAACGACATGGTACAGCATATTGGCCGAATATTCTCTCACGTGGAACGACTTCGTCCTGAACCAATTAATTCCATACAGCAAACTAAAGATATGAACCTATCTATTTCTCGAACCGTCCGGTAGTGAACGGTTCGGTTCCCTCGTCCAAACGGACCGTAGGTTCGGTTAATAGGTATACCTATCCGATTGATCACTGCTGATTTACTGCAGCGCAAAAGAGAATCAACTCATAGCCACAAAATGAAGAATCCTGACAGAAGCAGCATCAAGGAAAAGGAGAAAAAACATGCAATTGAAAACACATGATTGATAATCATATGCAGGACAGATCACAATCGAAGCCAAGTGAGCGTGCCTGCCATGGAGATGGAGAGATGGCATGCATTGGATTTGGATCGTGCGAACGAAAGCTGGGCCGAGGTTTCTCGAACCGCTTTTGATTTGCCTGCAAAAAGAACGAAAGAAAGGTCTTAGCTGGTGACTGCACGTTCTTGGAAGGGAACAGAACACGATTCGGCAAATGTTGTGTCCATTGAGATTTGAGATTCCATTGGAGGAGGGAGACACTGCAGTTGACAAAGCTGCACGATTTTTTCCCCTTGTTGTTTGAAAGCATGTCTCTCCATCCCAGCTGACAGGATTGACTGGCATTTGTGCCTAAGAGAACATATTCTTCTTCCCAAATCCCAATGAACAAATGGAGATCGCAATCCACAAGTTCACAAGGAATTGGCACTCGCCAGCCTTATCTTAGAAGGTTCTTCATATAATGCTGCCCAAATTTGCTGTTATTATCAAGTTGATGTCTGATCTCTGAAAGACTGGGCATCTGCATAATTTGTTGCAATCTTGCGAAAAGCGATAAACTGTCGTGAAATGAATCAGCCGAGAACGGAACAATGATATAAAGGAAGAAATGAATAGATTGAAAGTTAAAAGGAGGTTAAGGTAGAAGCACGAGTTATGCATGGCTAGTTAGTGTATTGACGGCGAAGCCAAAGGATGGGGTTGGCAGTGCAATGGGAAAGCAGATTATGCTAAAGCAAAGAGCACAGAACTTATTCCATCAGAATGGAACAACTCTGAATAGAACGAACTGAAATCTTGATACATTACACGAACTTATTACTGAAGGATATGGTTCACGCGAGAAGGTAGGGCACACGCAATATAGCTCAAGCAACAAGAGAATGCACAAGCAGGATCACCAGAAAGACAAAAACCATAAAAGGAGAACAGATCAGCTGTTCAGATTGGAAGAACAACGCTGGGGACATGGATATGCTTTTAGCTAGCAAAAAGATGTTGGATAATACCGCCAACTCATGTAAAAATACGATGAATATCTTATTTTGCTGTTCCAGTAATTCAGACCATAGTAGGATTTAGGACAAGCATACTGAAAGAAAACATGACATTGCTCTGAAACTGTAGAAAGCCTGCCAAACAATGGTCTCTACCAAAATTTTGTAACTACACATGATATCTACCTTAAAGGAAAATTTTCTTTCTAGCAGTATGAATTGTGATTACAACCCCACCAGAATCTGAGGCCAAAAGGAATCAAAGTGACCTACATAACACCTACAGTGTTGAAGATCCATGAATATTCCCTTCTACAGCATCACCAGTTCTTTGTTCCACCTAGGTAGAACAGCACCCTCTCTTCGTGTTACCTGACAAATCGGTAACATTTATGGTGGTTCCTTGGATCGGAGGTCCATTGCCTGCTGCCTCTTGTGCAGCAAGTGCCTTCTTGCTTATGATTTGATGAATCTCAGAAAGGACAGTCTGAAATGCCTTCTCAACATTAAAGGCTTCCAGTGCAGAGGTCTCGAGGAAGGATAGACCTTCCTTCTCTGCTAATGCCTGACCATCTTCCTCCGGAACTGACCTCAGGTGGTTAAGGTCAGATTTGTTACCAACCATCATAATGACAATGTTGGAGTCAGCATGGTCACGAAGCTCACAAAGCCACCTCTGGATGTTTTCAAATGTCTGCTTCTTTGTTATGTCATAGACTAAAAGCGCTCCCACAGCTCCCCTGTAGTAAGCACTTGTGATTGCACGGTACCTCTCTTGCCCAGCAGTATCCCATATCTGAGCTTTAATAGTCTTCCCTTCTATCTGTAATCATAGTTCCAAACTCAATCATAAAAAACTAACAGAACTAAAATGGCGAATCTCAAAGAAATTTAACTTGGAGAACCACTTGCCAAAATAAAAATGGTGAAAAGACATACACATGGTAACAGAAAAATAAGCAAAAGGTAGATCAATTATCACCAAAAAAAATCAGTGTAATGAACCTAGGTCATGAAGGTCTATTACTACACTAGAACAATAATATATGATACAACCAAACATATCCCAAACTTCAGAAGTTCTCTCTTAAATGTAATACAAACAATCAAAGAACTCGTCTAACATTAACAGGCCATGTTTCGAGACATGGACATCGGAAGGCCTTATCCACTAAATGATAACAAGCCAGTCGCTTGTTCATTGCAAGTTGCTCATTTTCATCAAGAAGGTTGTATTGAACATACGCTTGTCCACCGCAAGTTGCTCATTTCGATTACATCATAATCACATGATGATAAATACAGTGCTCAGATGCTTTGTAAATGCATCAGCAATGTTCCAGTGACAGTGAAAATAAAATTTCCTGCAGAACCATATTTACCACGCTAGTTTCTAAATATATTTTTTCCATTGAGATTATAAAACTGTAGTGAACTTGGATACAAGACATATAACGGTACAAAGACAACCAACAAACAAATGCATGCTTTAAATTGTTATTGGGATAATGAGACGCATACAAAATATGTCAAGGTATGAACATAAAAAGTGGATAACAAACTGCAGGTATTTCAGGTGCTGGCAAAATAAAAATAAAAAAAGCACTGCAACATAAGATGCATGTTTGGATGAACCAATGGAGTTTGAACAGACAAGCAGAGAAATCTCCAAATTGATAAACACATAAGTACATCAGCAATATGCGTCAAGGCAATTGTTATTTGAGTTTCATTGAAGCAGTAGAAATTCCCATACCGCATATAAATTAGCAACACAAGCTCAACTGTCACAAGGTTAAACTCACCATCTTCAGCATTGAAAAGTATATTCACATCTTAGCTCTAGTAAAGTAGCCAGATTAATAGTTCAACTGATTGATGGAGGGAAAGGCACAAGGCAAAGTTTTCTGTAAGAAACTCGTATCATTCATGCATTGTGATTGTATAGTCACTCTATGTTAGAACTTAGAACTTAAGTTGCAGTACAACCAACATTGGATGAATTCGTGATTTGTGAGTATTGCATAACATCGACATCCGACTAGCTTTCCCTACTATGGACTAATGTTCTCTGCAATTTTAACACCATCTATACCTCCTAAATCATTATTGATGGGTTTTTTTCTCCTTTGTATGATATTTTTGCACAGCTTTGCATAATTAATTACAATGATTCATAATAATTTTCAGTCCCCTTTGTCAATTAAATATGCACATGAAAAACGAATGCCAGATTTATGGCTATGGATCTGATTTATGTTGATACCCGTGCATTGCAGAACCAAGTTAGTACATGTTCCCAATCATTCCAAGGGCCCCATCAGCCACAACTAAATGGCTCATAAACAATCGGTACATGCAAAAGAGTCAGACCTGTACTCATGAATCAATGGATGCCACAGGCACCATCACGGATACTAGTATCTTTCCCATTTCATTCATCGCAGCATTTAACCTAACTTAATTTCTGTCCATGCGGAAACAAATAGGTCTAGATCAAACAGATGCGCCAAGAACATACAAACATTTACACATGCAGAACGCATCGAAGGCAATGGCCGTGCAAAATCCCAAGACTCCGTAACGCAATGGCAAGAAGAGGATGATGGATCGTGCGAGAGTAGGGACCTGGAGGGTGCGGGTGGCGAACTCGACGCCGATGGTGGACTTGGACTCGAGGCAGAACTCGTTGCGGGTGAAGCGCGAGAGGATGTTGGACTTGCCGACGCCGGAGTCGCCGATGAGCACGATCTTGAAGAGGTAGTCGTACTCGTTGTCCACCCGGTGCGCCATGGCAGACCACCGCCGCCGCCGCGGATCCTACATCAGACGCAGCCAAGATCCAGCCATGAAGAGAGGTCAGCAAGGAAAGAAAAGCAACGGATCGATCGAATCACGAGATGGGACAAGAATCGCAGCGAGCGAATAGCGCGTACCTCGGATTTGGATTTGATATGATTCGTGTAATTCTTGGAGGCCGAAGGGAGGAAGGGGTGGAGAGGAGATGGCCACGATGAGATGAAAAGAGGAGAGGAAACGAAACGAAACGAAACGAAACGAGCGGCGGAGTGGGCGTATACAACGTGGCAAGGAGGCTAAAACTAAATAATGAGTGAAAAAGGAATAATTTAGGGAGCCATCAGAGAATTCGAATTTAATTTAGTTATTTCGTGGGCTTTTTAAATAAACTAGTTTAATGTTCGTGTTTTGTCATGAATTAAAAAAAATTAATTTCAGCATGTCGGGTCGTCAACTATTATTGTGCTCAGCTACACAATCTAAACTGTTAATACTCTGCTCGCTGATCCAACAAGCGTCGAAGAGGATAGAGAGAATAGACAACTACCAACTTTAATTTTTAAGTAGTAGAGATTCTTTAGAGTTTTTTATGTCTCGGTTGCATTAGATCTCTTGCTGTAAATAAGAATTTAATTCTGTGTTTTTAATTCACAGCGTGAAATAAATAAAAAAAAATGTTCTCGTGCAACATCATGTACAAAAAAAAAAGGAAATTAATTTCCCCATGTTTGCGTGCATTCAAAGTTGGTACTTGGCGAGGTCGTGTGTGCGACTCCGTGCAGATGGCAACTCTCTTTTAGTATGAAAAAACTACTCTTTTTTTTTCTTTTACGAGTGTTAATTGAAATGGTCCGGCTTTTCTAGTAGCCTTGATCTGAACGAGTTATTACGAGCTTAGGTGGCAACGCAACATTAGGCTGTTTTAGTAGATGCCACAAATAAGCTATAATGTTCAAATACTAGTAAAGATCATACATGTAATTAAATAAAACAGTCTAAGATACTACACTATAAGAAATCATGCATTGTGAAGATAGTATCCTAACACTCCTCATACACTAAAGAAACTGCACTAAGATACTGTCCATTGAAAGTAACCTTAGGCTCTGAAAAATCACACTAGTCACTGTGTATAGTAGTGCGTGCTATGTGACTTCACACCGCGTCCTGATTGCTTTTTGGTGGACCTGGATCCTCTACATGGCTGCTAAGTCCACATAGAACAATGCTTTCGAGGGGAGTGAATAGTACAATGTTGCAATACTGTAGCAAAAATGTAGCAACACTAGAAAAGGTTTCGGATCGCCTCTATTGTTGCAAAACATTGTAGCAATTGATTTCGGTCTTTAATTTTTATCGGACGGTGAAAATCACTCCTAACGTTCTAGCACTATAGATCATCTGCACTGACTCCTTCGATACAGAGGGTCTCACTGCTTCTTTAGTGGTACGGGACTATGCGTACTGGCGTACGTCGGAAACGCGTATCGAAACGTGCACAAAATCAACGTCATACAGTACGAGAACCTCGTAGGAGTGGCTCGACGGGTTACTTGGGCCGAGCTAGCAACGCGTTGCTCCGAAAATCTATGTGGCCCGTGGGAAAATAGGCCCATTCGTAGCCCACGCTAAGCGGAGCACTCTAGTCTGTTGGCCTGCTTCTAGACGCTCGTCGTGGTTCTGAGGGGTGTTTGGGGCGGCCGGTTCAGCTTTTTTGGTAAAAAGCTGGCCGCCCCAAACGGAGGTTTTTGTAGCTTTTCTCGGCCGCCGTGTTTCAATGCACAGAAGCCGAAAGCCACCCGCGGGGAGCTTCCGTGGCTTCCCGCAACCTCCATTCCGAACTTACCCCGATGTTCGGGGGTAATTACCCATTGATTGCCACTCCATAAAGCCCCACCACCTCGCCCCACTCCTCCCCCCCGCATGCCCACCTCCTCCTCCTCCCCGGCTCCCTCCACCTCGACGCCTCTTCACCGGTTCCCTCCTCCCAAGCGCCACCCATGCCCAGATCCAGATCTGGGTCTGGATCTCGCCCGTGGTCGGCCTCCTCCCCCGCCCACGACCATCGGCCTCCTCCTCCCTCTACCCCCGCAGCTTCTCCTCCTTGGCCCCCGCCCCCGACGCGGCCTCCATGGTGAGGTTGATGCTGCTGCGAGCGTCCTCGCCAGCGACACTGAGTCGACGGCTGCTTTAGTGCCGGCACCATTCCCGGGTGAGGTGACAATGGCGACTATCGACTCCTTCCTAGTCGCCGTGCTGCATCACCTCATCGACGCCATCAATGGCCTCCTTTCCTTCTTTCTAGTAAGGTACACACTTTCAATCTCCCACTAAATGAACTACTTAGTTTTCTCCCGGAGGCAGTACTGTGATGCTCATGGCTATGATATTTTTAGATTCCAATTGCGCTTGACATGGCAAAGAGTGAAGAAAAAAGATGAAGAATTGAGAAAGAGGATAAACCAGGATCCATATACCTATTATGCCGTAATAGAATGCTAGAGACATTGTTAAATATTCTCTACAACCTTATAACAGAACAAAGTGATAAGAAGTATGATGTCTTTTCTTTTGTCTCATCAACTGAAGTTTGAGCTTGTGTTTATATTGGGACAACCAATTTAGCATATGGTTATATGGCTAACTAATTTAGTTCATATTGCATCACTTCATGGATACAGAGTTATTGATCGAATACGTGATAGCATTGAAGATAGCACACATCGTCAATCACTCGTGAAAGAATTTTGATTGGATGAACTTTTTTTTGCCTTTTCCTCTGCACCTAGTTGCACTCCATTTTGCACTCTTTGAGCTCTAAGGTCAACTACTTAAAAATTTTCTGTCTGATCGTAACTCTTATCGAGAATGACTACCCAACATGCATGTATGCATGGACTTGTGCAAATGCCACCATTGGCATTTGAAATTTACTAAAAACATGTGTATCAACAACGACGACGACAACAAAGTCTTTGGTCCCAAACAAGTTGGGGTAGATTAGGAATGAAACCTCCTCAAGATCAAAGAGGCGAGAGCCTTGTAAAAAACCTACAAGGCTAAAACATTAAGCCGTACATCCTGCCATCTGAGTCGACAACCTAAAACACCACCCCTAAACCTTCTTATGGTTCTGGTACGTGGATCGCTAACTTCCACGCGCTCCTATCCAAAGCTAATTCTTTAGCTACATTCCAATCCCTCAAATCTCTTTTAACTGCTTCCTCCCATGTCAGTCTTGGTCGACCTCTGCCTCTTCTTACGTTTTTAGTATGTCTTAAAATTCTACTACGTACCGGTGCCTCAGAAGGCCTTTGTTGGATATGTTCTCTTCATATAATGAAACTAGAAACATGTGTATATGCACATTATTTCCAACACCTTGATCCAAATACCTTGATATGGAGAATGGCTCTTAGGTTCTAATTCTAGGATTCCAAATGGTTCTAACTCATCTAGAACTGACCAATTCTTTTCACATGTGTCTACAAGAGTTAAAATATTGTGGAACTAACCAATTCTTTTCTCATCATTTCATTCAAAGGGTTGACAATTATAGATATCATTTATGTAGTGATGACTAATTTCGACTGTAGTTCCTTTGTTTGTTCTTTTTCCTTCTCTTTGTTACTTCTTTATTTTGGGGGTACGTGTGAGAGTGGGGGTGCCTAACACTGCCGATGCTGATCCTAAGCCTGGAAAAAAGTGGAGGGGCATGAATTATTCAAAGTTTGTGACAAACAACAATTGCGGTAGTTAATTATTTATGTAATAATTGTTTATCTTAATAATTATTTATTGTAATTTATTCATTGTAATAAATGTTTTTAATAAATATATGTTGTATTAAATATTTATTGTAATAATTATCGTTAAATACGCTAATTGTGGTTTATTGCATTGATTGTCATTAATTGTGGTATATTGTGTTGTTTGGGGTATATTGTCGTTAATCGTCATTGAATGCGATCAATTGCGGTAGCCATCGTTCATTGCAGTCAATTGTGTTAATCGTCGTTAATTGCAGATAATTGTCGTTAATTGCGTTAGTCGTTGTTAATTGCAGTCAATTGCGGTTGATGTTGTTAATTGCAGATAATTGTCGTCAATTGCATTAGTCATCGTTAATTGTAGTCAATTGCAATAGATGTCGTTAATTACGGTAATTGGAGCGTTAATTGTTGTCAATTGCGTTAGTTTGTCCTTAATTATCGGCAATTGTCGTTAATTCTCGTTAAATACCATCAATTGAGTTAATTGGAGTGTCAGTTGCTGTAAATTGTTTTTAAATATCGTTAATTGCTGTTAAACGACATCAAACAAGTCATTACTTGCCTTAGGAGCATTTTAGATATTTCTCATCTCAGAAGCTGTAGTCAGTCTACCTAAAAGCTAGACAGTCAAACACCAAATCTCTTGACCTAGTCGTCGACCCTCTGACCCGGTAGGAAGTCGCTTTTCGGAAAGCCACAAGTTCCAAACAGACCTACGTCTGGTAGCTTCTTGCGCTACCTCGCTTATGGGTCGAGCTATCCGCGTGGTGCTCCGGAAATCCCTGTGGTCTGGGGCAAATTGGGCCATTCGCAACCCACACGACGTGGAGATCCCCAGTTCGACGGTCTGCTTTCGGACTGTCACAACTAGGGTACAATCGGAGCGGATACGGACGGATATCGTTTATCTTATATCATATTTCGTATTTTTTTCTCAAAGTCGGACACGGATAATGTTGGATACCCATTTCTCCATCCCATATTTGCTCCGCGAGCCTTCGGTCGGTTGGTCGGACGAAAATTATCCGCTTTTTTGCAACCTTACATAAGATATTGGATAATAAGGGTGCAATCAGAGCGAACATGGAGAGACTAATCACTGAGATGTAAGAGTAAAAATACTAAGTATCTCTTGACTACTCAAATGCAGCAATCCACCTATCTGTTATATTGTTCATACGTGAAGTCACAACAGACTTTTCTTATACCACCTGACATACAGATACATATAGATGGATATCGCTCATCTTATATCATATTCCGTATTTTTTTTCTAGAATCGGAGTCGAACACGGATAGTATCGGATATCAATTTCTCGATTCCGCGTTTGCTCCGCGAACCTTCGATCGGGTCGGTCGGGAATTATCCGCTCCGTTTGGATAGAATAGCTTCTCGTGAGCACCGGTGAACAATCACGGCGGTGTGAAATCAAATTAACACAAAGACCAAGATAAGTGAAGAATTTTGGGATAGAAGTAAGAGGAATTTTTTTAAAAAATAATATTTTTTAAAAACAAAATTACAAAAATATATAATCGCCTCAAAAAATTACAGAAATGAGTTCCTGTCGCCAGTTGAAATGGCGACAGGAACCTATCGCCATTTCAACTGGCGATAGGAACCCTGACCGCTCCTGTCGCCGGTCCAACTACCTATCGCCAGTTGAAATGGCGATAGGTTCCTGTCGCCATTTCAACTGGCGATAGGTTTCTGTCGCCAGTTGAAACGGCGACAGGTTCCTCTCCAACCCTAATTTGCAAGTTCACTTTACGTACTTATGATTTTTATAAAATTTTAACGGTACAAAATCTATTAATCTCGTAATAACAATTTATAATAATCGTATGTTGTCCTACTGCAGTGAATTTCTGTAGAATTTTACGAGGACGTTTGAGATATTAATTATTCGTAAGTACGAGGCTAAGTGATATTACGATGATGCGAATAACACGGAAGAATGGAATGCGAAACATGGTACTAAAAAGAGATTTCGAAACATGAGACTAACATAATAAGAGTTGTTCATATATTAATATTTACATGGTATGACTGATATTTGAAGGACCAAATATCTACTGGCGGCCCCTCTTGGGGCACACTCCCCGTGTCGCCCCTGGTCTCTGCCTGCGACGGTCCGAGTATGTGAGAGGTTCAGGCGGGATGACTGGCCGACCGAGACGAGTAGTCCGAGGTGGTGTCGCGAGGGGGGCCTCCTCCTCCTGTGTCGGTTGTGTCGGTGGCGGAGCACTTTGCGGTGAAGCCTCCAAGTTGAGCAGGCGTCACGCAGTCATCAAAGAAGAAATTGATGGGTACCGAAATGGGTTTGGGTCGTCGTCCGAAATGAACCGTCCTCCCAAGGCGTTCTGTGAAGTATTATGTTACAAACGTAATCATGCCGAAAACACGAAAAAAAACATAATCATCCCAAGGTGGTCATACCTGCGTCCGGAGATATCTTGAACGACTCCGTACTCTCGCCCATGTGATAGTGGAGCTCGGGACCTGATAGAGAATATTGCCGTTAGTAACTATCGGGGTTCGAAAGAAACAAGCATTACGTTCTGCAAGCAAGCAAGGTGGTCATACCTGGTGGCACGAAGGTGTGCCCCAATGAGCCCCATCGATCTTTGCTCCCACCACAGTGCCACGATGACCGCGCCGCCACGTCCGGCGAGGAGCCGTGGACATGAACCACCTCGTCCCGACGTGACCCCTCGTCCCCGTACTGGTCGGTCCACCGCGTCCCTCGACGTGCGACAAGTCGCAATCTGGATGCCTCGTCTCGCCGCGTCGATGATCCGCTGCACAAGCCCTCTTGTGTCCCCCTGCGTCCTCTGCATGGTGGTCGCTACCTCGAGAATCTCCCGGTGTAGATCCGTCTGCACAAGTTGGAAACATAAATCTGGCAAGATAAATATGAATTAAGGACAGTTCAATACGTGCGAGAGGTGGAAAGCGGTCCGTTTGGGTAGGATCGTGTCGGACGTTGCGACCTCATGTCGTGGTGGGTCGACCACGACCCGGACGCAGGCAAGCCTCGTCCGACTAGAGTACCAATCCATGTAATCCGCGTGACGTCTCGATGTCATAGGGATCCCGCCCACACCGGATGATATCCTCGGCGCGTGAGTCCAAACCTCGACCCAAGGCGCATCCTATCCAACGGGACATCGAGCCACGTACTCCTTCCTAGTGTACTGTGGACATCAACACAATTATTTATTCAAACATAATTACATTGTGTGAAAGAAATAAACATGTGAACTTACGCATGGACGTCTTGGCGACCCGTATCCCCCAAGAGTGGGATCTCTGTCGAGAACCGAATCGCGCATGACCGGCGCACACCGTACTCCTCCACGAAGATATCATGTACCAAGGAGCTCGCGTACCCAAGACTAGTCTCGCTCGCGTGCACGGAGCGACGATCCGTCGGGCGCTTCATTTGGATAAGCCTCTTCGTAGTGTCACGGTGTCCGGATGACGCGGTCATCGGTCACCGATCGAACATCGCGATGTACTCGGGTAAGACCCTACGAAGTGATCGGCGTGAAGGTGACCTGTGCAATAGAACACCGCAAACTTAGCACACCAAATTGTGATTATAATACATAAAAAATGATCATAAAACTAACCCGTCAGCGACACCAAACCGTGCCCATGGTGGGGCGGTCCACCTTGTCGGCCGCAACGTACAAGGAGATCGTATATGATGTCAAGTCCACCGTTGTGGTCGTCCGATCTGGCGCGCCGAAGGACCATAGGCTGCGAGTAGTGGACATCCGAGAGGATGGAGTTGTCCTTGATCCCAGGCATAGGAGGGGATCTCAGCAATCTCCATGTTGGCCACCTCGTGTGCGTACCGGACGTAGTGCTTGTCGACGCTGTCGCCGTGGGACCCCAGAAACATGACCCACCCGAACAACCATAGCAGGTAGGCCTCAAAGTGCCTCCTAACAATCACGTCCCTGCGCGCCAGCGCCAGCGCTCGGTACAAGAAGAAATGTAGAATTCAATGACAAGTTTCACATACAATTTAAGCGAGATGACAATAATTACAAATACTTACGTGAGAACCGGCAGATCCACTTCAACGTCGGGCCGTGCGTGCTGCTGAACTCGGTATAGTTGCTGCCGGCTGGCAGCACATCGTGGAACCTCGCTAGGAGGTCGGTCGCCACGTGGCGAGATGTCGATGCCGCGCCGGGGCTCTGCGCATGGCAACCCGGCGAGAAGCTCACGTCTGCGGCGTCGGCGTCATCTCCCGCCGCGGAAGGTGGAACGTGTGCGTCTCGCCTCCACGGTCAACCAACGCCGTCGGCGGCGCCGGTCGTCTGAAACGCCTAGGCGTCGACCACCAAAGACGATCTGATCATCCTCAAAAGTCGCCTCCACCATCCTCGCTAGTGGAAGGAGGCTGCCGCTCTCAACTGCGTCAAAACGATTAAGAATAAACGTGAATGCACGCAAAGTAGTCATACCGCGATTGAGTGTATTAAAACTATCGTACCTCGAATCCAGTGCGTGCGACCTCCATGCCTCGATAGGCGTCGCAAGCAAACGCGCCAAGCTCAATCGGTGCCTCGTCCTCTGGGGAGCACGCAGATTGAGATTCGCTACGGTGATGTGCATCAATCACGGGTCAAGCAACTCATCTTGACCTCCGTCCGCCATATCTACAAATTAAGTGCATACTTTGTAAAAAGTGCGAAACATGTACGATAAACTACACTATACACATCTCAAATAATATACGATGAACTACACTACGTCGCTATTTTACTTGATTCTAGTCGTTATTGTACTTCATTCTAGTCGTTATTCTACTTGATTCTCTGTCGCTAGTCTACTTAATTCTAGTCGTTATTCTACTTGATTCTATGTCGCTAGTCTACTTCATTCTAGTCGTTATTCTACTTGATTCTATTCGTTATTATACTTAATTCTACTGGACATTATACTTAATTCTATGTTGCTATTCTACTTGATTCTATGTCGCAATTCTACTTCATTCTAGTCGCTATTCTACTTGATTCTATGTCGATATTCCACTTCATTCTAGTCGCTATTCTACTTGATTCTAGTCGCTCTTTCACTACATTTCTATACATAATTTCGCTACAATTATCTACTCTACTTAATCCTATGTCGCTATTCTATTTGATTCTATGTCCATATTCTACTTCATTCTACTTGCTAAACTACTTAATTCTAATCGAAAAATGTACCTGCGAGATGACCGGTCTACTAGATCCACTGCTCTCTGGATCTATCTCCTCATGACATTTAATCGGTAGCAGCCGCTACCTTTCTTTCTCTTCCTCTCCTTCTCGATTCTCGCTTTTTTTTTGGAATTAAAATGAGGTTTGGAAGGATTTTACTGATATTTTATACATGGCATCTTTATCGCCATTTCAATCGGCAACAGAACCTATCGCCGATTGAAATGGCGACAGAACCTATCGCCAGATTGAAATGGCGATAGAACATCGTTCACATTCCTATCGCCATTTCAATGGCGATAGGTAGTTGACCGACGGCGTGAGCGGTCGGGGTTCTGTCCCCGATTGAAATGGCGATAGGTTCTGCCGCCATTTCAACAAGCAACAAACCCATTTCGTAATTTTTGGGACGATTATATATTTTTGTAATTTTGTTTTAAAAAATATTATTTTAAAAAGTTCGAAGTAAGAGAACCTGCGAGGAGAAGGAACAATAGAGGGGAACAAGACTTCAACTCAATTTTCATCGATGCTTCCTCAGTTGCTACACGTTTCTCTCTCTGGCAGCTATGACCCACCAGCCAGCTCATTACAAGTAGACATAATCCACATCTGACACGGACGCTCGTCGTGCTTAGGTCCGGGGGCTTCTCACACTATCACGCTTCTATCCCGGATCAAAACGCCGCGAAAAAAATCCGAGGAAAATCCGAGGACGCAGCATCGTGCGAAATTTCGGACTAGACTGGTGTCGTCAGAGGGAGGAATGAAAAAGAGAAGATGAAAAGGCGCCGAGAATGCCTGCATTGATGGTCTGTCCAAGAGACAAGTGATTCAGTGTAGAATTTTTCTCAGTCTGTCCTGCAGGCGTCCTGTGGTCTTCGTATGTTAGTGAAGTCAAATACATTGTTCCTCTCGTTTTCCACATCTCTCTCTTTTCTTCACCTATCCAAAAATGATATGCAGGTGCTAAGAATAATGGATTTCTCAAGTCATCGCTACATGCCAACCTGATATTGCCTGGGACATTTTCATTTGCTAAATGCCTGGTTCAGAACAGTTGAAGTACAAGGCAATTGTCTGTTTTTCCTTATCAGCTTAAGCTTTTAAGTGAATTGGCTCGTGCATGCAACTTAATATGGTATCAAAGCCGAAAGGTCTTGAGTTCAAGACCCGATTGATGCAATTAAATAATAACAATTGCAGCACACTTCTATTCCACGTCTTACGTCTGAGGGAGCCTACACGTGAGGGGAGCGTTGAAGTATAAGTCAATTGTCTGTCTTTCATCATCAGCTTAAACTTTTGGGTGAATTAGTTGGTGCATGCAACTTAATACAAATAGCACGAGAGATTAAGCAAATCACAACTGAAAAATTGACCAGGAATAAGCTACACAATTTTTCTACTTTATTGATTTAGCTGTTAATCCAACCCAATATACATAAAAAGAATATGAGCCATTTCTCCTCTCTCAGAACAGTTTACACTGAGCTCTGCAGGATTCAGAGCTCAGAAGCACAAGAACAGCAGGAGAAACAACAACGTGGCATTGCTAGAATTAATCGTACAACATTTCCCTTTTTTTTTGGTTACAAACAGTGTGCATCGCACAATCAAAAGGACGGGAAGAACTTGTTGAGGTTAAAAGGCAGGGAGTAGAACTCCTCACTGCGTGGGTCTGTCTTGAACGACCTGAATCTGTCCCAGAAATGGTGCCCCCGGTCCTTCCTGGCGGTGCCGTCATGTCTGTGCAGGGTGTTGTCCAGGAGATAAGCTACAGTGCCTCCGACAAATGCTTTGGACGAGAATACCACGTTGATCATATCATTGAACTGGACATGAGCAAATGAGAACCATCAGTTGGTAGCCCTTCAGCACATGAAAGCGCTAAAATTACTAGTGGTTATTTAGGTACAGACACCTGCTTGCAAGTTAAATAACAGAGACAACTTCCTAATACCTACTAGAGTAACATACCACTGACCACGGCACCATTATAATACTTGTAGATGCTCTTGTAGATTGAGCATCGTCCGCCAACATCATAAATGTGGAACATAACAGGATGCTTGGCCAGTGACGGAGCCAGGATTTCGTCGATGGGGGTGCAAACTTTTTTTTGCGTATACAAGGAAGACACATATGCACACACCCCACCACACACGTATGAGTGCGCGTTATATCACATGTCTAGAAAGACGGAGGCTGAGAATAAATCCGCAACTTTACAAAGTATCTACTGAAAGCGCACTCGTGTGTGCGTAAATGTGCGAACTTAAATGACATATTTCAACATAAAAGTTTAAATGACCTAGTAAAGGTTCAAATGAAACAAATTACATGTTTCTAGTACAACCGATATCACAAAATATTGCTTGTGTTGATGGGCTGTGACTATTGATTGCTAAGAATAACACAAGGTAATTCATTGTATAGTCTGTTTATTATACTAGGTATATATTCTATATAAAGAGTTTACATGCAAAATTTTTGGGGGTGCAGTGCACCCCCATGCACTAATGTGGCTCCACCACTGTGCTTGGGTACCATAAACTAGTCATATACTCATATACCATTGCCCAAGTATTACATAGTTACTCAGTTATTATACACAAACACAAGGATCAGGTATTGCACCAGATTACTGCAGCACGATGCCTATGAACTACGTTATTTTTTAAACTCAACCTATGAATTATGACAATCAAGAATCAAACTTCACTGTGCAAGTATGCAAGCTAGTCCCTCGTCAAAAAAAGTATGCAAACTAGTATGTCAAATGGGCTTTTAAAAGAAGTGTGTCAGACTGTGAAGTGGATCTTACCCATCTCGCGTGCGTGTGCACTGGACCATAGCCTGCAACAGAAGTGTACTCATTGAAATACTGTGGGACCGACAAACCCATAAACAAGGAAAATCCCAGGATGAATTTTGTTCGGAAGCTATTGAGGTTGCAAAACTGAAGGAAGCCAATCCCTGCCATACCTGTTTGCGCAGAAGCCATGTATTGCCTTTTAGTATGGTTCAACTATCATCAAACAAAACTTACATCATCGTTCAAAATTTACTTTGTAATACATACCAACATATGCAAAGAGAAGACAATATATAGCTGCAATTATTGGGCCTGGAATTGATGCAAAAACAGCTCCAAATTTCCCTATGAGTGCAGCACAAAAACACTACCATCAGATACAGTTCATGATTATTGTCAGAAGTGCAGGAGAACAACATGAATCATTTAATTGTATTTGTCCAGCTTAAATAATTCGCAAAACGACAGAAATAAGAGAGAACATTCTACTAGTGTATTCTTAGTGTCAACATTTTGTGCACCTTCCAAACTTCAAAGATATTCAGTTACTTAACAATAAGAATATGATGGACACCAGATGAATATATGATTACATCAAAGCATGAGGCTTACCAAGAATAGAGAAGAATATCATAAATCCAGCAGAAATCTGCACCACACGTCTGCTACCAACACGTGTCAAGCCTAGCAACCCAGCATTTTCTCTGTTCCAGAACAGTGTAAAATATCTCAGACCAACATCGAACGGCATTCAGATGACACTATAAACATTAGAGGCAACAATCAGCTAGAATCTACTTACACAGATACAGAGGATCCATTAGCTGTTCCAAATAAGCCATCCAGCAAAATACCAACCCCCTACGTAAGCACAGAAACAAATGATATATGTAAGATGCTTACACGTCATTTGAATCTTCAGATACACTAACTGCAAAGGAAGAAGTTTAGATGACACCTGCCAACCAATGCCGCGACTCATAACAGAAGGAGGGCATGGTGTTGCACTGGCATACCGTGAGACGGCAATGAACGCACCAGTAGACTGCATTGCACAGTTGGGAATATTAGTTGGTCGATATCCGATGCCATCTAACATAGAGATACTACATATCTCTCTAAACACTTAATCGTGGATTTATTCAGAATACCTCCACAAGAGCAACGAAAGAAGCTGCCATCATGGCAAAAGCTTCACCAGCATCAAACGTTGGCGCTCCCCATTGGAATGGGTAAGGTACACTTATCCTACAAATTGTAGAGCAATGATCTATTCAGTAGCTAAGCTTTATTGTAAACTGCAAATGTACCATCCATAATATGATTGCAAATATATGATCCTTTTCGCTGTGGGAAATGATATAGAAACAGATGCGTGGCATTACCAGGGAGCACCCCCAACAAGCCCAGATCGATCGGTACGGCAGTGGAATTGGGTTTTTGGAGCAGCATTCTTATATGCCCCACCAACAGTCAGGAAGAACGCGTAAAGCCACACAAGGGCAACAGACATTATGACAGCAAACCGCTCGAAGGCAGTCCCCAATAAGGGCACCAGATTAGGTAAGTACTGCAAGCAAAATTACACGGTGTTCATAAGGATTTAACTACTGCTACAAATCACACAACAGTCATCCTGATGCATCGTACCTGAGAAAGAGCCACAAGCAGTATAATCTGTGGAAGGCCAATTTCTACGCATTTGGCAACCTGCATAGCAGATTCATGCTGTTATCCCACTGTTGTAAAATACAGCCACACATATTAATGTACATGTACAAATCAGTACTTACACCTGGGAATCCAAGTTCATAGAGCCCAAATCCGACAAGGGCGACCAAGGGCGACGCAGACAGCGGGCTCAGCGGCCTAAAACGCGCATGAAACAGGAATTAGCACAAATTGGGTTCAGAGAAGGTACAGTGGTACACTGATGAACACGACACTTGGGACCTGAAGGCTGACGAGGAGACAGATATACCTGACGACAATGCGCCAGAACCCACTGAAACCCAGAATGATTTGGAGCATGGAGGCCACTATAAGTGCGCCCTGCGTTCCCCGCATGATGCGCACGAATTTCTGCAGACACCACCGCATTGTTAGTGACTTGGTACGGCAGGCGCGTTGAAACCGGTAAAGGAGAAGGCAGCAGAAGATAAGAAGGCGACCTCGTGAGGATCGGCAATGCCGTTGTAGCGGCCGGCGAGGATGATGGAGATGGTGGGCGCGACGAAGGTGTAGGAGCCCCCGATGACGGCGGGCAGGCGAGTGCCGAGGAAGCTCTGCAGAAGCGTGTTGATCCCGGCGACGAACAGCAGCGTCTGGATCACCCGCGCCTTCTCCTCCTTGATTCAGACAAGGAAAGAAGCAAGATGTGTATAGATTTCTCGTCAGATTCCCCCAAAACAGCTGCGGCAACACGCACAGGAAGAGAGAGAGAGAGAGAGGGTGGGAGGGTACGTACATTGCCGCCGCCCATCTGGGGCACGAGGGCGGTGGGGATGATGACGGTGGTGCCGAGCATGACGAGGTAGTGCTGGAACCCCAGAAGGATGGCCTCGGCTGCATCGCAAGCGCAGCAACGAAAGAGATTCAGTTGGAGAGATCCAAACAAACACTCGAGGGGAAACGCAACGGCAACCAAGAAGAAGGCAGCGCAGGAGAGAATGGAAGGGAGTGGCCGATATATGGGTTCACTCACGCCACGGGGGAGGGCTGGTGAGGCAGTAGGAGACGGCGGGCAGCTGGTCCTTGACGGCGTGCGGCTGCAGCCCCTCCTGCTTCGGCGCCGGCGCGGCCATCCTCTCGTCGCCTCTCGCCTAGGAATAGGAGCTAGGAGTGGAAGAGCAGAGCAGTGGAGCGAGCGAGTGACTCAGCCGCAGATGTGCAGTGCAAGCGAAGAGGTGAGGGGAGGAGCAGCTGAGCCGAGTGGGCTCCTCAAGATGCGCGATTTGAAGCGATCTCCACTCGCACGCACGCACGCACAGCCGCACTGACTGCGCGAAGCAGCAGCAATAAAATACTACGTCGCAAAGGCAAAAAAGAGAGAGGCTTCTCTCTCTCTTCTCTGGCCGAGTCACCGACGACTCCTCACCGTCGCCTTTACTGCTCACTCACTCGTCACCGCGGGACCATCATCATTTCATTTCATTGCCCGTTTGCCGATCGTGTTCCGAAGTCATTTCGTGTCCGTTTGGGACGGAGACGCACGGGCCGGCCGGCGGTTTGTTGCGACGCGGGCGGCACGGTGATCTCGTTTTTTCAAACACAATCGTTCCCTCGTTTCGAGGACGCGCCCCTACTCGCTTTCCCTGAACTGCAGGGCAAGGAGGCGATGCGAGGTAAGCTCCCGAACAGATTAAACTCGCTTAAGCAAATAAAAAGAGGGGCCACGGTGCTGTTAGGAACGCGGAACTTAGATGGCATTACATACCAAGTAGGGCTGTGATATACACACGACGAATTTTTCGCCGTACGCGCTACGATGCACGTGTCCAGCCAAGGGCAGCGCAAAGCCATCTTGTGCAAAGCCACGCGTACGCAGTTGCTAAGGACAGTGGCTCACCGCGGTGGGCAGGGGCGGATCCAGGAAAATAAGCTATTAGGGTCACCAAAGGTACATTAGGGTCATTGTAGATATGAATTAATAATGATACTTTGTAATAGCATCATAAGCATTAGTTTCTTTATGGGTTAAACTAAATGGCATTGGGGTCACTTGACCCCAGCCCTTGTATGCTGGATCCGCCCCTGGCTGTGGGCGTGACATAGCGTGGTACGCGTGTACTCTGTTTTTTCGTCATACGCGAAGCATTTTCGTATAAATATGTTTATCCCGGTTTCTTTGGTAATTCATGCAGAATTACTCGGAATTTTTTAATAATAATATTTTTTAAAAAAAGATAATTGCAGAAATAAATAGTCGGACCAAACAATTACACAATTAGCCCCCCTGTCGCTAGTGCTGAGGTTCCTGTCGCTAATTCAAATGGCAACAGGAGGGTCCTGTGTAATTTTTTAATTCATCTGTGGCAGGGTTTTTTAATTTTTGTAATTTTCTTTTCAAAATTTGGTAAAACGCTGAAGTGTCTATGTAATTCGGAATGCAAAATCGGAGAAAGCAATGTAATGTGAAATAGACAATGGACAATTGCATGATGGTTCGGATAATTGCTTCTGTCAACCTCGCTACTACTACGGTACACATCGACACAAGCATCCGGATCATATGTTCATACATGCCTTCTGCAGAAAGGAAAAACATGGCAAGTGAGATGGGGGCCACTATGGAATGACCCTATCTACTGCGTGGACCGGGGTCATTTGCCCTTCCTTGCTTGCTCGACGTTGTACTCCTCACTGATCGCTTTGGCCCTGGCCGCCATTTCACGCTTCTCCTCACAAGCCTCGCACTCCCTACGCCTACACGCATCGAGATGAGCTTGTGTCTCTCGGCGGATACGATCGTTGCGCTCTTCGTCGCAGCGCCGCTCTTCCCTCCTCTCGCGGTCCCTCTAGGCATCCCACTCCTCGCAGTCAAGACACCACTAGTTGTGTGGGTGGATCTCCTGGTTGATCTACTTACGGTAGCCACATAGCGGATTTGGAGACTACAGGTAGACGGGAGAGGTCGTTAGTACGTACTTTCAAGGAGAAATGCTAGGGGAATGTACTGTAGTCGTTCCTACAATTTCAGTAGTAGCGCCATGCCCCAACCAAGTGAGGAATAGTCCGAGTCGTAGTTAGCGCAACCCTAGTAGTGCATTCTCAAGCTTAGCGGGTGCTTGGACTTGAAGAACTTGCATGTGTTCTTACACCAACAGAGGGGCGGTGTCCCCCCCCCCCCCGGGCGGGCCTTGGGCGAATGCTGGGTGGGAATGTTGAGGTAGGGGTTGGTGCTATGGGCGGCGGTGTCCCGGGGTGCAGCAGCCCTTGCTAGGTGGGTGATCTCCTCCTATTGCTTCTCCATATGATCTAGTGTTGCGGATCTGATGTGGGAGAACCCTCCGCTGAAGGGCTAGCATTTATATGCGAGCCCACGCGATGTACCCGGCGGGAGTGCAATCCGTTTGAAGCAAATTAGCGTCCGCAAGGAGGAATCTTGTTGCAGCGTTGGGTCACGTCGCTACGTAAAGCTGCCTCGTTGGGTCACATCGCTACGCAAAACAGCCTAGTAGGGTCACGTCGCTACGCAAAGCTGCCTCGTAGGGTCACATCGCTGCGCAAAGCTACCTCGTTGAGTCACGTCGCGGATGTGGTGAGTACGTCAAAGGCTGAATCTCTCACATGGTCGCGGTGTGCACATAAAAAACGAAATATCAATGTATGAGTGAAGCATAAGTAGTACAGAAATTAATATTTACATGGCATGACTGATAATTACAAGAACAGATATCTACTCGCGACCCCTCTTGGGGCGTACCCCGTGTGTCGCCCCTGGCCTCGGGCGCAGGAGTGGCGAAAAGTCGTCAAGGATCTAGCGCCAAGTATCCGAGCCGTGCAGTAGCTAGGGCGATGTCGAGGGGTGTCCTATGTCACTGGTCGATCCGTGGCCGTCTTCTCTGAAGCCCCAGGAGACTGGATGGAATGTTGGGCGGCCGGTAGTCCCCAAGTGTGCATCCTCGTGCAACTCCTCGGTCCCCTCGTACTACTCGTCCCAAAGCGGCGCAAGACTTGTGAAACATTACGTTATGCATATGATCGTGCTGAAAACCCTAAAATAGTACGCTGCACATGTAAGCAAGACAGTAATATCTCATCGCCCGAAGCCAGAGGACGACTCTGTGTACATCTGCCCCCTGTACGGGCGCAACTCAGGATCTGTCAGATAAATTTGCCGTTAGTAAGTATTGGAGTTCGAAATAAAGAACCAAACGTGAGTTATTCATACCAACCCGCAAACTGTGCCACGGTATTCTCCGCACGCTGCCACGAGGACACGCCGACCACATCCGGGTGGGGAGTCCTGGTGCGTGATGCACCGTGGCTCACCCCATGTCCACGCACAGGTGGATCCACCCGGTTCGTCAGCGTACGACAAGTCGCGATCTTGATCCCACGTCACGTCTCGACTTCTCGCAGAACTGTGCCATGGCCGCTCTGATGTCCTACGCGTACGGGCCAAAGCGATCCCCGAGAGTCAACTGATGCACAGAGCCCGCTAACTCGTACACCTCTCGGTGTAGATCGACCTCAGTATATAATTAAAAAATTAGAAACCGATATGTTGCGGAGTATGGACCGTTCAATACGTACCATACGATGAAATGCGGAGTCGGGCTGAGTCGGGTACGTGTCGGACGTCGTAGCCTCGAGTCATGGTGGGTCGTCAAAAATGCTCACGCAGCAAAGCCTCATCCGACTGGAGTACTACTCCATGTACTCCGCATACGTGCCAGGGTCGTAGGGAGCAGCCTCCTGGAAGACGTCACCAAGAGTGTTGACCCAGCCCTCGATCCAAGAGAACATCTTCTGCGCCTAGGAAGCCGTAGAAGATACTCCCTTCCTAGTGTACCTATGAAAGGCAAAACAATTGTTTCGTATGTACATGTTGCAAATGGTAAGACAGAAGTAAAACATGAACTAACCCATGGACGTGTGGTGGCACTCGTCCCCCCCCAGGGGGTGGGATCTCCTATCGTAGACCGAACTAGCGCATGACCCGCTGCTCCTGGTACTCCACGAAGACGTCGTGCACGAAGGGCGTCCACGTGAACCAGCACACATGGTCTCGGGTGTATAGGCTCGACAGCCCTAGGGGCGCGCGCGCGAACACCATCTCTGGAGTGTACGGTGTCCAGATGACACGGTTGTCCGTCAGCTGATCAAACATCGCAACATAGCCTGGGTCGGTCGCGTGCGACGTGATCGTCACATAGGTGGCCTACGTAATAGAACTACCCAAACTTAGCACACTTGATAGAAATGCATTACGAAAATGAATAAATGTCCAAGAAACTTACCCGTCGGTGGCACCACGCCGCACCCATGGTCGGTTGGTCCACGTCCGCCGCCTCGGTGTACATCTTGCCGACCGTATGTCGCTCGCGAGTCCACCGTGGTCGTCCAATCTGAAACGCTTCGAAATACCTGGCAATCAAGTAACAACGGGCATCCTCCAAGGATGGAGCTCTCGCGAGCCTAGTGGGGCGCGCGTCGTCTGAGGCACGCATGCGTCGCGCCGCAAAGACCGCCGAGCCCAGGCGTAGGGCTGGATCTCCTCCACCGGTCAGTCCGCTAGCTCTCGTGCATACCGGACCATGTGCTTGTCGGCGCTATCGCCGTGGGAGCCCAGGAACATCACCCACCCGAACAGCCACAATAGGTATGCCTTGAAGTGCCTCCTCCAGATCTCCTTGGGTGCGTTCTCCGCCATATGCTCGGGCTGTAGGAAGACAGATGCACATCAGCGCGGTGCACAAATCAATTGATGCTACAGGACAAGAGTTTCAAAGACTTATGTAGAACTGACAGATCCACTTGGCGTCGCCCGTGGTCTTTGGACTCAGTATCCGCCGCCCGCCAAGACACATGCTAGAACCTCGCCAGGAGGTCCATGCGCCATGTGGCCGGGATGTTGTACGCCCCCATGGGGAAGCCTGTGCAGGGTAACCCGGTCAGGAAGCTCACGTCCTGCAGCGTTGACGCCATCTCGCCGCACGGAAGGTGAAACGTGTGCGTCTCCGGCCTCCACCGGTCAACCAGCGCTGTCAGGAGGACCTGGTTGTACGGAAAGCGACTAGACATACGCCCAGGACCCATGCGGTCCTGGTCGTCCTCCCAGGTTGCCTCAACCATCCTCGCTAGTGGAAGGAGATCTGCTTGCCTCAAACTGCATCGAAAAAAATTAAAAACAAACATTAGTCCGCACAAATTAGTCATGCTGCAAATGAGTACACAAATGTCGCAACTGCACGTACCTCGGAACCCAACGTGGGTCCACCCTCCATGCCTTCACAGTAGCAGCGCGCGCACCAAACTCACTCAATCCAACTCACACTTTGAGAGGATGGTACTGAGGCGGCTGCGATGACGCGCGTCAATGACCGAGTCAAACAACTCGTACGACCACTGCGTAGCGTGGCCTGGGTCCGCCATACCTGGAAATTTAGTGCATACCATTTTTATTAAGCTATAAAACTCACCCTCCTTTACAATTTTCACATGTGTCATGCTATTTTCCTAATTTAAAAGGTATTTTTGGCTATTCTCCAGATTTGCAGATTTATTCTAAATCAATCGTATATTGCAACAAAAATAATATTTACACAATTAACTATATTGTACATAGCTTAAATGGTGTACTACATACAATAGCTAAAATTATCTACTCTTATGAATTCTATGTCGCTATTTTTATTTGCTAACCAACGAGGTTTCGAAATAATATACGAAGTTGCAAAAAGTACATGCTAGATGACCGACCAAATCTAAACCTCTATCTCTCTCTTCTCCGTTACGAACTGCCAGGGCTTCGCTGCTTCTTTTCTCTCCCTCTCCTCCTCTCTCTTCTCTCTCCTTTCTTTTTTTCTGGAATTAAAATGATATTTTCAACCGATTTTTAGGGGTTTTATAGCTAGACCCTCGTCGCCAGTTGAAATAGCTACAGGTTTGACAGGAACACTATTCACTTTCTGTTACCATTTAAAATGGTAACAGGAAGTTGAACTGGCGACAGCAGATCAACAGGCTCCCTGTCGCCATTTCAACTGGCGCCAAGGGGCTAGCTGTGTAATTGTTTGGTCCGACTATTTATTTATGTAATTATCTCTTTTAAAAAAAATATTATTTAAAAAAAAATTAATTCGCACCTTGCAATCGGGCCACTAGACGAGCGATTACCGGTTAAAACGAATATCAAAAAGGAATTTGTTTTGGGGGGTAAAGAAGGGATGGTTAAGAGTTAGTGGGGACCCACATGGAGACTTGATACTAGGGACCCCATTGAATTATATTGATCCCCTCACATGGGTAGATTGAGTAAAAGGAGATTAAGGCGAAAGGTGCAAGGAAAGGATCTGGGAACGCCCTCTTGTTTCCTCCTCTCTGCTTTATTCAATTCCTATAATAATGTGGATTTCGGCCGCAAGGAATCAACCCACCGACCGGCCGATGTATAATTTACCAAGTTGAAGCAAAACGAGGTTATGGACATAATACTGGTTAGTGACTAGTACAGCTCAGGTTTTATGATGATTCGGCGAGCAAATCACACGGTAATGCATGGTGGAGTACTGCAGGGTTTCACAGGCACTCGTCAGAGAATAAAGACGTTGCCACTGCAAATACCAAACCGCTGTCTTTTTCTAGTTTTCTACTCTTTTCTTTTATGATGATGATCGAGTGCATGCATTAGGTTATGCATACTTTATTACTTTTCCTAACGTCTCTATGATTCTCTCTAATCAACTTCTACGCTTACATCAGACTTCATTTTCTTTTTAGGTGCTACGGTTAAATGAAATGTGCATGGTTGGTCGTGTAGTATAGAAAAGATATCATCTACCTTATGGTGCTATAATGTTATCCTCCTAAAAAATACGACACAAATAGTTATATAAAAAATTCCTAGACAAATTGGTTAGATAGGTCATGATACAAGGAAGTGTTCTACAAAAAATTCAACTGAAAACATAGGGAGAAACAAAAAAATAAAATCTTTAGTGAGAAGTAGCTTTGTCTTCTTTTTTTCCTTTTTTATTTTCTGGTCTCCTTTTGAGCTGAATTTGTCATTTTTATTTATCTATGTGTAGATCAAATTTAGATTTGAAATTTTGTAGTACGTAGATTGATCGTGTCAATGCTACCCATTGTTTTTTGAATTTTTCATGATCATTTGCATTGTGTTTTTAAGTAGGTAACATTAGAACACCATATGAGAAGGTAGCACAGGATATTCTCGGGTAACTTGTGCGTTTCTGCATAATCTGATGTCTTCTCTGAAACTATTTACAGCTAACAAGTGCAGTACTACTTATACAATACCATAGCAGGCAAAACAATACAATTGTTAAATGAACGGTGAATGCATGTCATAGGACAACAATGTTGTTACCCACATATAACAACTAGACCATATAAAAGAGCACACTGATCATAGCCCACAAAACAGCTGACGAACACGGCCAAAGCATCACCAATATTTACGGATTATTATTCATATCTTTCACCCTGTACAAAACTTCATCTGATTATTTACATGCACATATGAAAACTCTTGCTGATAAAATGTTGCTATACAGCTGAGGCAACCAGCAGAGCATGCCAACTGTGCCCAAAAAGATTAGAAGATAACCAACCACTCATATGTACATGCTTTCCTTTTCTCCACTTACGTATTTAACAATTTTAAACTAAACCACAGGGATAAATACATCCAAATGAAAACCATCATTTCCCGGGTTTCTTTCTCTTTAGAGCGACAATCTTCTTGGTGTAGAATATCCATCCTATAACAGAAGACAATGTCCTCCATCCTCTATATGCCCTCGGCTTTGATATCGTTGAAATGAAGCCTTTCAATGCAGCTCCAAGATCTTGTGTGTCAAAGGATACGGTAGGATCTGCGCAGCGATAATAGTCTTCACTGAATGAGGGATGACTGGAGCACTCCTCATAAACCAAAGAATTGGAAAACTTGTCTAATGCCTGTGATTCTTGAGGCGGTCCATGGCCACCGAGTGGAGGCAGCTCTGATTGAAATCGATTTTCATTGCTCTCTGCAGTTTCCAGTGCACAAGGATCTAAGGCACTTGAGGGTTCGATAGAGAAAATGTCAACTGATGGTATGCCCGAGTGGCTTAAACCAAAACCATCAGTGGCAACTTGTGTAGGAAACTGGTTATATTCATTTTCATGCAAAGATGGAGATCTCATATCGAAGAGGTGCGAGGGATTCTCCAAAAGCATTTCATTGTCACAGGTCAAGACATTCTTCCAATTTTCATATGCTTGCTTCACAGCTGCATGTGCTTCAGTCTATAAAGAGCAAACATTGTAAAAACAGATAGTCCAGGTCGCAACTGGTAGAAGGGGTAATACAGATGTGTTTGTTCTAAGGAACTTAGAAAGTAAAGAAACATGAATACCTTCTCCTTTTCCGTAAGACCATCAACAGAAACAAACTTCTCAGATATTAACCCTCTCACTTCTCCAACAACATTGAACACAACAGCAGTTTTGCTTAGGCTGTCTGGATAGTAAAAGTGCACCTTGTCAGTGAGAATACAGGTTTTTGCATGCTCGACAGTGACCTCCCACATCTTTGTTGGCATGCCACTGCCCAATATCTGCATAATTCGAGACCCGCAGTTATCATCTACAACATGGCACACCTCATTTATGTTTGAACAAGAACACACCTCTATTACAATGGGCTAAAGGCAAATATAACATGTACAGGGTCAGCAATATGCAAAGATCACCCTAAACTATATACATATGTAACACCACCCCCCCCCCCCCAAGCTCATGGTGGATTAACAACTTTGAGTTTGGAGAGGTAGAAACTATGCAGAGCTCTAGTCTTTGCTTTGGTGAAGAAATCTGCTAACTGAAACTCCGAAGGCACATACTGAAGTGCAATAACTTGGTTTTGCACCTGCAATCCTATGTACGAAGCACCTACTCCAATGTGTTTGGTAAGCTCATGCTTCACTGGATCTCAAGTAATGCTAATCGCACAAGTATTGTCTGATAAGAGAGGAGTCAGTGCAGAAACTGAAACACCGATATCCTCAAGTAGCCACCGAAGCCAGGAGACCTCAGCTGTCAACGGCATCATGGCTCTCAACTCAGTATCAGCACTCGAACAGGAAACGACGGTCTACTTCTTTGTCTTCCAGGCAATCAAAGAGGAACAAAAAAAAACACAATAGGCAGAAAAATGGCGATCAGAATGATCGCTAACCCAGGTCGCGTCAGAGTACACTTGAAGCTACAGAGAACTGGAGCGATGAAAGAAAAAGGCGACGAGTGATGGTCCCGCGAAGATATCGCAAAACACGAAAAAGGTGACTATAGTGGAGCTGAGTGCGAGCAGAGACGAACTAACTCAGGATATGAACTAGGTGAGAAATGTCAGGTCGAGTGATTCCAAGGTAGACAAGACTCCCGACAAGATGACGGTAGCGAGTGGGGTTCTTAAGAGACTCACCATCAGTAGATCGAAGGTGAGCACCAAGCTCCATAGGAGTATCCACCATACGCTAACTAGTGAGACAAGTGCGAGCAAGAATATCTTGAATGTACTTCTCCTAGGAGAGGTGGAAGCCCTCAGGAGTGGAAGTGATCTCAATCCCGAAGTAACAAAGAGAACCCAAATCAAACATTAATAACTGCTCACTGAGACGGTCCTTCACAAAGGCAATGTACAGGAGTGTTCTCCAATAATGATCATATCATCCACGTATAGGAGTGTTCGATCCCAAGAAGTGTGTACAAAGAGGGTAAGGTCGTGATCACTGGCGGAGAAGGCAGCAACAGTGACAACAGAGAAGCAGTAAAACCAAGCACGATGGGCTTATTTGGGCCCATAGAGATAGCGACAAAGGCGACAAACCATACCATTAGGGGCAGAATACCAAGGGGACGGCTGCATGTAGACCTCACGCAGCTCGCCATTGAGAAAGTCATTCTTGATGTCCAGCTGAATGATAGGCCACTGTCGAACAGAGGCCACCATAAGAAGAGTGCGAACAGTGGTCATGTGAGCGTAGGGATGGCAATTGTGCCGACATTCGCGTGCATTCGAACAAATACTAATGGGCGGGTATGGGCGTCTTTCTTTGCCACGGGTATAAAAACGGGCACAATTCGCCCCGTCGAAATAAGCGAACGCACGGCATGGGTAAGCTCCACCCATACCGTTTAGCGATACCGCCATCTATATTGACAAAGGGCCCTCATTTGAGTCACTGTATACAACCCTAGCCCACCCCGCTCGGTAAGTTCCAGACGACCAGACCCCAGCCTCCCACTTTCAGCCGCCAGAAGAAGCCTTCCCACTTCCCAATTTCCCATCGCTCTCCCCGACTAAATCTCCTCCCATCCCCATCCCCGATCCAGATCTTCCTCCTCCCGTCCTCCTCCTGGCCAGCCACTGCTCCCATCCTCCTCCCAGCCATCCTCCTCCCGGCCAGCCGCTTTCCCTGCCAGAAGCGTGCGACATCAGGCGTACAAATCGATGGCATCTTTTCTGTTCCGCTCTGTTCTTTAGCACAAGTGCACAACTAGCTAATTAAGTTTGCCATGAGCTCAAGACGGCGTCGTCCGCCGATGAAAAGCCACTTCTTGAAACGCGTCGCGGTGGCGGTCGGCGCCGACGAGCGTGGTGGCATGGATCTGCAATCGCTCGAAGCTTCCATGCGGAACACCCACTTGCCGTGCCCGCCACCAAGTTCGCGGCAGGGCGTACCCGACGAGTTCCTCGCCACCTACACCTTCGACACCCACACGCCAAGCACAAGTTCTGCGGGTCTGCGGCATCACCTCGTTCTACATCCCGAGGTCCAACCCCGACGGTGGCTGCGTCGACCGGGCACTTGGCGCACATTGAGTACAAGAAAGCGACGGGAGGACTGGGAGAAGTGATTCGATCGTGGCGACATCTCGGAGTTCTCAAAGTCCATGGCGAGTAAGAACGATCGGTGTTCAAGTCAGTCAATTTGGTTGGTGGCTCTTTGGGTAAATTACTTTTCTTGTTCGAAAACTGCATGCTTCCTTCTTGAAAAATATGTGAGAATAAATGAATAATCGATACTTGGATCTGCAGTATGCATTTGTTTCATAAATGTGTTGCTTGATGGTTTGACTCTGTTTTCTTATATTTAATTCAACAGCCATCAGAAGAGATTGAGCCTAAAAGATGAACTTGATTAGAGATTGCCATCTGATGTGTATACAATGTGGATAAAATTCAGAAGTAAACATGCAGAGAACTGCATCATTTTGTTAGTGTTCTTTGCCTAGAAAGATAGAGATATGATACTCGTTTACCTTTCCTAGTGTTATTAATGAAATGCCACTGAAATCTCATTGAGAGCTCAAGCACCACAGTAGAAGCAGAGTTGTTCACTTGACTAATGGGCTTTATACGGTCAACACACAATAAGAAGAAATTAAGAACATACAAATACTACTAGAAGTTTGCATTGTTTATGGGTGATGGGTACCCGTGGGCGATGGGTACCCACGGGTGGTAGTGCATTGTTCGCGGGTAAACGGGCATGCCCGCGGGCGACGGGTACCCACGGGCGACGGGTATGGGTGAGGTTTTTCGCCCGTCGTTCTTCGCGGGTATGCCCGTGGGGGGAAATTTGGGTTGCGGGCATGGGTATGGGCAAGCATTACCCGTACCCGCCGCGCCCGATTGCCATCCCTATGTGAGCGACAAAAGCGAAAGTCTCATCGTTGTCAAGACCATGCTCCTGCTGAAAACCACGCGACACAAGACGGGCCTTGTAGCGCTCAAGAGAACCATCCGAGCGGGTCTTGATCTTGTACACCTACTTGCACATGATAGGAGTGACGCGCAGGTAAGGGCACAAGATCCCAAGTGCTAGTACGCTCTAAAACAGCAATCTCCTCAGACATCGCGAGTTGTCACTCAGGGTGAGCGCAACCTCACGATAGGTCGTAGGCTCGGAAAAGAGCGGTGGTGTAAAAGTCAGAAGGCCAGAGGCTGACAGTGACAATCACGTAGATCGTATCTGGGAGGAGAAGACGGAGTAGGACCTAGCAAGGACAGAGAAGAAGAGCTGGGAACATGGCACAACAAAGACGAAGGCTCAACTGGAAAAGGAGTAGACCGAGGATGACGAGAGTAGTGTAGGGGAAAGGGTGGAATCTGAACTAGAGGAGTAGGCCAAGGACGACGAGAATAGTGTTGGGAAAAGAGTAGAATCTCAACAAAAGAGCTGGAAGGAACCTCTGGCGGAGGGGGAACAGGTGGAATCGGAGGAGAGGGAAGCGAAGAAGGTGGAGGCAGAAGCGAAACAAAAGTGGGAAGCTGAGGGTTAGGAAAAATCAGAAAGGAGATCGACTCAACAAGAGAATCTGAGCTGACAGTAAGGGCACGAGGCTAGTAAAGCCGGGACTCGTCGAAAGTGATATCCCGAGAGATCCTCATCCTGCGAGCAACAGGGTCGTAGCAGCGATAACCCTTATGCTCAAGACTGTAGCCAACAAAAACACACTCAACTGACTGAGCAGTTGGCTTGGTGCGCTCATGAGATGGAAGAAGGACGAAGCGGAACCACCACCAAAAGCAAATAAGGTGATCAGACGGGGCCCGATAGTAGAGACGCTCAACGGGAGTAGAACCCTGAAGAGTAGTGGAAGGTGTTGGAATAATGCATCGTATCTATTCCAATGGGCCAAAGGCCAATATATAACATGTACAAGCACAAACTGAAGAGCAATAACTTGGTTTTGCACCTGCGATCGCATATACGAAGCATCCACTCCAATGTGCTTGGTAAGCTCATGCTTCACGGGATCTCGAGCAATGCCGATCGCACCAGTACTATCTGATAAGAGCGGAGTCGGTGCAAAAACAGAAACACCAAAATCCGCAAGAAGCCATTGAAGCCATGTGATCTCAACTATCAATAGTGCCATGGCTCTCAACTCAGCCTCAGCGCTCGAATGAGAAACTGCAGTCTGCTTCTTAGTCTTCCGGGCAATTAAGGAGGAACCAAGGAAGTAACGAAGAGGAATCAAGTGATCTCAATCCCAAGGAAGTAACGAAGAGGACCCAAATCAGACATCAAGAACAGATTACTGACGCTCCTTCACAAAGGTAAAGTACTGAGAGTCATCTCCTATAATGATCATATCATCCACATATAGGAGGATCATCCGACCCCAAGGAGAGGTGTGAACAAAGTGGCGAGCAGATCGTGACCATCAAGCGAGATGCAAACAATAAAGACAACAGAGAAGAAGCAGTCAAACCAATCACGAGGGGATTGTTTGAGCCCATAGAGAGAACGACGAAGGCGACAAACCATACCATTAGGGACAGAATTCCCAGGGGCTGTTGCATGTAGACCTTCTCACGCAGCTCGCCATTGAGAAAGACATTCTTAACATCCAACTAAGACGGGCCACTGTCGAACAGAGGCAACAGCAAGGAGTGCGAACAATGGTCATGTAAGCGACTGGGGCGAAAGTCTCATCGTAGTCACGACCATGCTCTTGTTGAAAACCACGCGCCATAAGACGAGCCTTGTAGCGCTCAAGGGAACCATCCAAGCGGGTCTTGATCTTGTACACCCACTTACATGTGATGGGAGTAACACGTGCAGGCAAGGGCACAAGATCCCAAGTGCTAGTACGCTCCAAAGCAGCAATCTCCTCAGACATCGCAAGCTGCCACTCAAGGTGAAAGCGGCCTCCTCACTGAGAGGTCGTGGGCTCGAGAAAAGCGTGCTGAAGTCGTGGTGCTCGATCGACTGACAGTGTGACAATCACAAAGATCGTATCTGGGAGGAGATGGCGGAGCTAGACCCAGCAAGGATGGAGAGGAAGGAGTGGGAACGGGCCCAACAGAGATAGAGGCTCAAGAGGGGAAGTAATAGGTTGAGGACGGCGAGAATAGTGCAAGGGAAAAGGTGGAACCTCAACAAAAGAAAGGGAAGGAAAATCCAGCGGAGGCAAAACAAGTGGAGCCGGAGGAGAGGGAGGCAGAGTAGATGGAGGATGAGGCGAAACAGTGGTGGAAAGCTGAGTCAGGAAAAATCAGAAAAAAGATCGACTCAGCAAGAGAATCTGGACTGACAGTGGGGGAACGAGGGTAGTAAGATCGGGAATGGTCAAAGGTGACATCCTGAGGAATCCTCATCCTGCGAGCAACAGGGTCATAGCAAAGATAACCCTTATGCTCAAGACTGTAGCCAAGGAAAATACACTCAACTAACTGAGTAGTCAGCTTGGTGCGCTCACGAGGTAGAAGGAGGACGAAACAGACACAGCCGAAACTGCGAAGATGACTGTACTTTGGAGCTCGACCAAAGAGACGCCTGACAGCGAGTAGAACCACGAAGAAGCGGTGGAAGGTGCGAGTTGATGAGAAGCGATAATAGAAACATCCTCGGCCAGTGAAGAGAGAACAGAAGAGGCAAACATGAGAGCACGAGTGGTCTCAAGCAAGTGGCGATGCTTACGCTTAGAGACACCGTTCTACATGTGAGCACCAGGACAAGAGTACTGGGAAAGAGTGCCCTACTCAACGAGAGCGACACAAAGCAGCAGATAGATACTCACCAGCAAAATTAGCACGAACTACACGAATGACCGAATCAAACTGAGTGCGAACCATGGTGGCGAACAACTGTTAAATATAGAGAACCTGACTGCGCTCGGACATGAAGTAGATTCAAGTATAACGAGAATAATCATCAATAAAGATCACATAATAGCGATGAACCCTTTTCGAAACGAAGGGAGCCAGACCCCAAACATCAGAGTGAACAAGATCAAAAAGACAAGTAGAAATAGAATCACTGGAGGTGTCCCTAGAAACAAACCCAAGAACACCACGACCTGCTAAAGACGATAGACGCGAGCCACAGAGATGACCGAGACGATGGTGCCACTGAGTGAAAGAAGTAGTGGAGGACGCAGCAAGACCAGAGGTAGTGGTAGTGGTTGATCGGGTCAGTGGAGAGCAATGGAAAGAAGATGACGCCGGTCGAGCTCCCGAGCAGCGCCATAATCACAGCGCCGAGGGCCAAGATAAAACAAAGTCCTGTCGTGATCCTGAACACAACAAGAGTCAGACACAAGAATACCACGACAGTCGTGATCAGTGATCTGACCAGCCGACATAAGCTGCATAGTAAGCTAAGGAACATGAGAGACTGCAGGAACATGAAAAGAAGAAGTGGAAATGGTGCCTTCGCCTGCAACAAGAAGAGAAGGACCAACTGTAGTCTGAACAGTGGAAGAAAAACCAGTGAAACGCACGGAAGTAAGGTAGGTAGAATCTGGTGTCATGTGAAAGAAGCACCAGAGTCCAAGATCCATGGAGACAAGATACCTAACAAGGGACGAAGCGAAGACGAGGAAGACTGCTGAGAAGCAAGAGCCAGACGAGCAGAACCCGAGGAGTCTGAGGACGAGCCGACACCGAGGAGCTAAAGCAACTAGAGGAGCTGCTGTGTGGTATCACCAGAGGAGCCCTGGCGAGAGGGGCCAGCTCTTGAGTGAGAGGAACCTCCAGAGCCTTCTTCGAGGATGACCACCCGACGACCACAGTCCTCCTCTCGCTTGTAGCAATCTCGATACATGTGGTAAAATCCACGATGATGAGGGTGCAGATGGAGACCAGCGGTAGAAGCGACAACTCTTTGGAGGAGCTGGGGAGAGTCCTGATCAGTCTTTGAAAAAAATCGAGGAAGGAGCAGTCTTTGAAGCAGACAAGACAGATGCATCGAGCCACGCCATGGTGTGAGTCTCCTCGGACGCACACCGCGTGAGGCCTCCACCAAGCTTCGAACACGGGTGGCAAGTCGAGTCGAAACACGCCTGATCTCGAACTTCGGTAGGAGGCGTCGAGAAGTCGTGAGAGCGGTGGGTAGGGATGGCAATTGTGCTCGATTACCCGCATGCCCGTGGGTAAATGCCCTAATGGAGCTGGGTATGGGCTGGTTTCTTTGCCCACAGGCATGAAAATGGGGGAAACTCTCTTGCCGTCAGATGGCGCACGGCATGGGTAAGCTCCGCCCGCACTCTCGCTTGGTTACCGCGACATGCATGGACAGGTGGGACAACTAAAACCTAATAGGGGTTAACTCTCTCACAGACTCACAGTCTCAAGATCTCATCCTCCCGGCCGCCACTCACCTCCATTTACCCCCGACCCCCATTTCCACGCCGCCACCCACCTCCATTTTCCAGATCTGCCTCATCCTCCCTTCCATTTTCCAGATCTGCCTCATTCTTCAGACGTCCTCTGGCGTCACCTCGACGTCCTCCCATTGCCGCCCGCCTCTTGCTCCTCCTCAAGCTCGATCATGCCGCCTCCTCAAGCTTGGCCACCTCCTCCTCCTCAAGCTCGTGCGCCATCTCAAACCGACCCCTCCCACACGTATCCATGCCAAGAAAAGCGCAAAGAACCCGAGCCCGAGCCCGAGAGAAGCCGACGACGCCAAGGAGGCAAGGACCCCCACAGTCGAGAGGCCGTCCAAGGAGTGGACGATGGTCGAGAGGTACTATGAGCTCACCCCGCGCGCCGAGCACGCCAAGAAGTCCCCCGCCATTCGAGGTGCTCAAGGGGAAAGAGGAGGTGGTGCTGACGGAGGAGGACGGGTACGGCCGGTCGGGCGGGAGGCGGCGGCGGGGTTGACTATGGTTAGTTGTTGTATCATAAGCAGCTCACTCGTTTGTAATAATCAGATCCTCGTGTGATGTACTCTGAACCTGCTAAATATGTGGCAAAGCTGAGGGAATTGAAAACGGATGACAATCTTCTGTTATTCAAGTGTGAATTCGGTGCTGGACACTGCTCCACTGCTCCAAGTCGGGAAGGTAATGTTCTTTTTCCCTTGTTGGTTTTTAGTGCCTCTTTTTTGGGTTTTGCTACTATGATGCATAAAAAAGGAATAAATAACATGAAACCCCCCCCCCCCCCCGTGTTGGTTACTTGCAGATTCAAGAAGTTACTAGAAGATGCATTTACTTATGCGTTTATCCTCAAGGCGCTGGAAATGGCTCCTAAGGCTTCATTGTAATGCCCACTCTGGCTAGTTTGAAAGCTGGATGGATAGCACACATTTTGTAGGGCTATTGGCACTTCATTGTACTGATTCCATTTCCATTTATCCTAGACGATCTCTTAATCAGGTAGACACTTTGATTTGCCCAAAAGAAAAACTGGCCATTTTGACTTAGTTGTGATGGTCGTAGTGTTTTAAGAATTTGTTTGGTAGGAAGCAGCGTACATATGTGTTTGAGTATTGTGATTTGTAAGCTTGGTGCGTATCGTGAGCCAAGAAGAAGACAACGGCAGGCTACAAAGGAACATGACATCGCTGAGGAGCGGAGCGGAACATGTGAATTTTGTACTGCTTGCTGCTGGAATGTAATGTTCGCAGGTACACGGGCATGCCCGCGGGCGATGGGCATGGGCGAGGTTCTTCGCCCGTCGACCTTCGCGGGCATGCCCGTAGGAGAAAATCGGGATCGCGGGTATGGGTATGGGCAAGCACTACCCGTGCTCGCCGCGCCCGATTGCCATCCCTAACGGTGGAGTCTCTGGTGGCGAGTCGCGCTGGCGAGGACAGTCCGTGACATCGACCCAGTCAAGCTAACGCCACACCTCAGACAGCTTCTGGTAGAAATCATCCACTGTGGCATCGAGCTACTGAAGATAATACGCCTGATGCACGACTGAGAGATACATAGCATCACTCGTCGGCTAGTAGTGAACTCAGAGGCGCTCCCACATAAGCTATGTCGTCGGCGACTCGTCGCATCCATGGAGATGGTCACGGGCATGCTACCCACGAGGATGGCGGTAGCACGAGCCTCGGTCTCTGCCGGTAACTTGTAGGCATGCAAATCGGTAGGTAGAGCTCCAAGGCCTCCTCCAAGGCAAAGATTGGCGGCCTCTGAGCCGCTGATCCACACTCAGCGAAATGGCGGTGTAGGCGCAAGGGCAAGGCGGATAAGGATGCTCGCCGGTGAGATGACCCCAGAGACGCTGGTTGTTGAGGTGGATCCTCAGGTGAACAGCTCACTCCCGAAAGTTCGTCCCATCGAACCGAACTGGGGAGAGTGGGATGGCGAAGGAGCCTCTGGTAGAAGCCATCAGGGATGACTTTACCGGATCCGGAGTTGGAAGTCGATCGATGTGCTCCGGATACAATCAGACCTCGCTTTTTAATACCGGAGCCAAGGGCGGATGGAAGCCGAGACTCGGACCGTGGCTCAATGGCCGCAAGCAGAAGCCGCGGCTCCGAGTAGATCGGAGGAGCCGATGTGGAGCTGGAGCCACCGGCTCCACCAAAGAAAAATAAAAGCTGAGCAAGGCTCTGCTTCGGGAGCTCCAGATGCTTGCTTCGGTGGCTTCACGCGGTGCGGCGGCGGCGCTAGCAGCAGCCAGCAGTGACGATCCACCGAGAAGAAGCTGCGGAGAAGAAGAGCGCCATGAATAGTAGGCGGCACAGGTGGCCCAGATCCGTGCATGAGGAGCTAGATCCGCGATGGGAGGCCGGCGTGACGGATCCGTGACAACAAGACGGATCCGCTAAGGCCGGCGATGGGAGCAGAGGCGCTGCTCTGCTTGCGGTGGGAGCAGAGGAACCTGGGGAGGAAGAAGACGGGGAGGTCAGCGGCAGCGGCTGCTGGTCAAGGAGGTAGGGCTTCCATGGCTAGGGTTTCCACAGCTCTGATACCATGTTGGAATAATGCATCATATCTATTCCAATGGGCCAAAGGCCAATATATAACATGTACAAGGTTGGACAATAGCAAATAACACCCTACACAATATACATATCTAACAGAAGGCTGCATGTTAATGATGAAAGCAGCAGTGGAGACAGCCTCAGCCTAGAAGTGAGGTGGAACAGAAGAGGCAAGCATGAGAGCGCAAACTGTCTCAAGCAAGTGACGATGCTTACGCTCAGACACACCATTATGAGAGTGAGCACCAGGACGAGTACTGGGGAAGAGTACCCTGCTCAACGAGAAAGCGACGCAAAGCAGCAGACAGGTACTCGCTAGCAGAGTCAGTACGAAACACACGAATCGCCGAATCAAAATGAGTGCGAACCATAGTGGCGAAACTCTGGTAAATAGAGAGAACCTGACTGCGAGAGAACATGAAGTAGATCCAAGTATGACGAGAATAATCATATATAAAGATCACATAGTATCGACAATCCCCTTTCGAAACGAAGGGAACCAGACGCCAAACATCGAAGTGAACAAGATCAAAAGGACGAATAGAAACAGAATCACGAGAGGGATAGGGGAGCTACAGCTATTTGCCAAGCTTGCAACCCATACAATGTAAAGAGATGTCCCAGAAACAGACCCAAGAACACCACGATCTACTAGTGATGATAGACGCAATCTGCAGAGATGACCCAGACGATGGTGCCACTGAGCTTAGGAAGTAGTAGAGGACGCGGCAAAACCAGAGGTAGTGGCAGTGGCTGACTGGCTAGTGGAGACAGCAGAAGGAAGATTCAGCCAGTCAAGGTCCCAAAGACGCTGCAAATCACGACGCCGAGGGCCAGTTCAAGCAGAATCCCCGTGCGGCGGTCCTGAACACAACAATAGTCAAGACTCAAGAACAACACGACTTTCATGATCAGTGATCTGACTAGCCGACATAAGCTGCATAGTAAGCTGAGGAACATGAAAAACTGCAGGAACATGAAAAAAAGAAGTGAAAAGGGTGTCTCGGCCTGCAACAAGAAGAGAGGTACCATCTGCACTCTAAACAGTAGAAGGAAGAGCTGTGGAACTCATAGAAGTGAGGTGGGTAGAATCTGGTGTCATGTGAAAGGAAGCACCAGAGTCCAAGATCCACGAAGACAAAGTACCTGACGAGGAAAGAGGTTGGGGCATGAAAGACTGCTGAGAAGCAAGAGCCAAACGAGCAGAACCCAAGGAGTCCGAGGACAAGCCGACACCGAGGCATTGGAGCAAAGAGAGGAGTTGCTGCGTGGCGTCACTGGAGGAGCCCTGGCGAGAGGCACTAGGTCCTGAGTGGGAGGAACCTCCAGAGTCTTTGGGGGTGTGTCCACCAACAACAGCCCTCCTCCACTTGTAATCAGCCCGACACTGGCGCACGTTGGCGAGGTGCAATGAGAGACCCACAATAGAGGCAACAACCACTGGTGCCCCGAGAGCTAGAGGGACCATGGACGGTGCTAAAGGAGCAGGCGCTGAAGCAAACAAGACAGCCTGCATCTGAGCCGCGCCACGATGACGAGTCTCCTTAACACACACACCCGTGAGGACCTCCACTAAGCTCGAGCACGGGTGACAAGTCAAGAGCTGAGCACGCACGGTCTCGAACTCAGGCCAGAGACGCGTCAGGTAGTCGCGGAGACGGTGAGTAGCCTGGTGAGCACGGAGCCGCACACAGCAGGGATAGGTCCGACAGACATCTGGCTCCAGAGAGTCAGGCTGACGCCACACCTTAGACATCTGCTGGTAGAGGTCATCCACAGTGGCATCGAGCTACTGAAGAGAATGCGCCTGGTGCATGACAGAGAGATACATAGCATCACTCGTCGGCTGGTAGTGAGCTCAGTGGCGCTCTCACATAAGCTGAGTCGTCGGCTGGTAGTTGTTAGATAAGATGAAGCTAGGATTTACTATTCACAACTATGCATCTTATTCATTAATGAAGGGGATATCTATAGACAAAAATACATGATGGGCCTCATGGGCTACAAGGGCCACATAGGCCAAGAGAGAGAGAGAGAATGTAGAATATACAATACTCTTAACACCCCCCTTCAAACTCAGGGTGGATCAGGAGGATCTAATGCACTGAGTTTGAGTAGATGAAGTCGATGTTCTCTAGTCTGAGCATTAGTGAAGAAATCTGCAACTTGAAGCTCTGAGGGAATATACTTGAGGGTGATGGTCAACTGCTGACAATGAGATCGTGTGAAGGATGCATCAACACCAATGTGTTTTGTCAGCTCATGCTTGACTGGATCATTGGCAATTTGAATGGCACTTGTATTGTCACAAAAGAGGGGTAGGATTGTCACAAGGGACACCAAGATCAGTCAAGAGCCATCGAAGCCAAATGATCTCGATGTTGTAGCGGCAAGTGCTCGGCTCGACCTCTGCACTAGGCGTGACACATGATGACTGCTTCTTGGACTTCGTGCAATAAGCGAAGTACCAAGAGAGATATGAGCGATGATGATTGGCGATCAGCAGTAATCACTCGTCCAAGTAGAGTCGAGTAATCGTGGGCCGAGTGACTCGAATCGCATAGAACACGCCCGACGGGCAGCCTTCTCTCAAGTATCTCGATTAGACACGAAGAACATGAGGTGGAGCATCGACAAAGCGGCCGAAAGCACATGAACGGCAGATGAGCAATGTCTGGCCTGGTGACTGTGAGATAGACAAGGCTCCCAACAAACTGACGATAGCGAGAAAAATCTGTCAGGGGTACACCGCTGTAGGTCGGCCGCAAGTGAAGCTCCATGGGTGTGGCAAAGATCAGACAGTATCACCATCCCAGAGCAAGCAAGCAGATCCTAAACATAACGATGCTGAGAGAGATAGTAGCCATCACCGTCAGAATGAACCTCAATTCCTAGAAAATAGCTCAATGGTCCCAAATCGGACATCATAAATTGTTCACTCAATTTCTTCTTGACAAAAGCCACGTGGTCCATGTCATCTCTCGTGATCAGCATATCATCTACATACAGAAGAAGCAAAATCGACCTCGCCGAGAAGTGTGAATAAACAAAGCGGTCATGCTCACTCGAGTAAAACCCAGCACTCGAATCACGGCTCAAACGCTCGAACCAAACACGAGGAGCCTGCTTGAGACCATATAGAGCATGCCTAAGGCGACAAACATAGCCTGTAGGAGCCTCAACACCTGGGGGTGGCTGCATATAGACCTCCTCATGTAGATCACCATGAAGAAAAGCATTCTTGACATCCATCTGAGATATAGTCCATGTGCGTATTACTGCAACTGCAATAAGAGTACGGACTGTGGTCATATGAGCAACTGGAGCAAAAGTCTCATCATAATCTCGACCATAAGCCTGCTGAAAACCTTTTGCAACAAGACGTGCCTTGTATCGCTCTACTGAGCCATCTGACTTGTTCTTTATTTTGTACACCCACTTGCAAGTGATAGGAACGGCTCCAGACGGTAGCGGAACAAGATCCCAAGTGCATGTGCACTCTAATGCTGTGAGCTCCTCTGTCATAGCCAACTGCCACTCAGGTACACTGACAGCCTCCTGATAGGTACTCGGCTCAGCTACTGCACCTTCACGAGGAAAACCCCATCTCTCTGGTGCCTGAATAGAAAAACGATCACGTAGGGCATATCGTGGTGTAGTAGAACGATCGTCAGAGTCGATGGTACTGGCCGGAGGATCAAGTGGAGGAGAGGAGGAGGACTGAGGATCAGAAGGAACCCTCTGTCGGCGACTATAGTGGAAGGGAAGAGTGGAAGTATCAGAAACTGGTGGAGCTGGTGGAGAAGGCACACGAGAAGGTGAAACTGGTGGAGAAGGTGTATCTGGAGAAGGCAAGTCTGATGAATGAATAGGAGGTAGACACAAAAAAGGAAGTGGAATCTGTGGAAGGAGAAGTGGGATGTGTAGATGGATGATGAAAGAAAGGTCGTCCCTCATCAAAAGTCACATCACGAGATGTGCGAATGCGACGTGTTGAGGGATCATAGCAACGATAGCCCTTATGTTCAGGACTATAACCCAGAAAAACACACTCAACTGACTGATGGCTCAGCTTTGTGCGCTTACGAGGTGCTAGAAGGACATAGCAGACACAACCAAAAACATGAAGATGAGCATAGTGAACAGGTGCTCTGTACAGGACCTCACCATGACACTTGCCCTGAAGCTTAGAAGAGGGCTGACGGTTAATAAGATAGACTGCTGTAGAGACCGCTTCCCCCCAAAAGTGAGAGGGGACAAAGGAGGAAATGAGAAGAGTACGAGCAGTCTCGATGATGTGACGGTGCTTGCGCTCAACAACACCATTCTGAGCATGAGCACCAGGACACGAGAGCCGAGGAAGAGTACCTCGTAAGAAAGGAATCGATTTAAAAGCGAGGAAAGATACTCTCTCTCAGAGTCGAGCGGAAAACACGAATGGAAGAAGAAAGCGTGTATGAATCATCTTAGCAAAAGACTGATAAATGGAAATCAACTGAGAGCGATGTTTCATAAAATAGATCCAAGTATATCGTGAGTGGTCATCAACAAATATGACATAATAGCTATGACCACCCTTCGAAACAAAAGGAGATGGACCCCATACATCTGAATGCACCAAATCAAAAGGATCAGAAGACTGAGAAGTACTACTGGAATATGAAAGTTGTAGCTGTTTCCCCAGCTTACAACTAGTACAATGAAAACTGGACTTAACAGTGACATGACCTAAGGAACCCCGGTGAACTAGAGTGGTGAGGCGAGCTCCACAAAAATGACCAAGGCGATGATGCCACTTGCTGAAGGAAGACCCAACAGGAGACTGAGATGATGACGTAGCAGAAGACACTAAGGCCTTCGACGTACTAGTGGAAGGAAGATGTAAGGTGTCCAAGACATAGAGACTAGGAGAGCCTCTACGACGATGGCCAGTACCAATCACTCTTCTGCTCTGACGATCCTGAATGAAACAAGAAGAATCATCAAACCCAATGAAACAGTTCATATCAGTTAGTTGACCAACAGAAAGAAGATTCATAGATAGCTGAGGAACAAAAGACACATCAGGAACAGAGAAGCGAGATGTAGAGAGAATGCCCTGATGGGTAATAGAGCAAGGTGTACCATCAGCAGTGTGAACATATGTAGCATCAGTCACGGGCCTATGAGCAACAAGCTGAGAGCTATCAGATGTGACATGAAAAGAGGCACCGAGTCCAGAACCCAAGGATGAACAAATAGCTAGAAGCGAAGGTGCAAGCGATGTCATAGCGTACAACGATCCGAAGTCACGATAGATGTGGATGTGTCGCCGATGGATCGCTCCGAGAAGTGCTCGAAGGCCCAGTAGGTGCTCCACGACGACGGTCAAATGGCTGTCTAGCACGATAGGCAATAAGCTGATCTGGATGTAACTTGAAACATTTGTCAACATGATGACCAGTCCTCTTGCAATGGGAACAAACCAACACTCCAGACCGCTGTGAGAGACTCAGGACAGCATGTGGTGAGGATCCTGAGACAGGCATAAGGGAATGAAGACGAGTCTCCTCTGCAATCGAACTAGAGAGCACGTCAGTCAAAGTCGGTGGAGTGGGATAGTTGAGCAACTGAGTACAAACAGGCTCAAACTCCAATCGAAGCCCCATCACAAACTGATACATGAGCGTCTGCTGAGCATACTCATCTTTGGAAGCACAAGACTGACAGGCAATAGCAGCCTTGGATGTCATAGATTCTAGAGGACCGGTGATATGAGTGAAAGCACTGTAATACTCCTCCACTGACTGATCCGGCTGCTGCTGAAGACTATGAATGTTCTTGAGCAATGTGAAGCCAAGAGCACCACTGGACTGAATATATCTCTTCTCAAAGTATATCCACATCTGCTTGGCTGAAGTATGATACTCAAAACTCATCCGCAGAGAAACATTAACACTCAGCACAATGCCGGTCATGACACGATCATTCTCTTTCTGCCAAGCCTTTAATACCTCAACATCAACCGTCTTCGGATCAGGAGGATCGTCAGTCAAGTGAGAGGCCAAACCATACCCCCTAAGAGTAGTCTTGACTGAGAAAGCCCATGCTCGGTAATTCAACCCATCGAGCTTGATGTTCGTGAACACTAGAGATGAACTGCCCCCAAACATATAGTCGGACTTAGCCATCTTGACGGACACAATGAACAATAGCTAGCAGCACATCAGTAGCAAGACAAAAGCAATATCTCCAAGCAAAGAAGCTATAGCAAGCAACAAAGACCAAGCAATAGCAATATCAATACTCAAGCGAGATGATACCGAGAGGTGGCCAAACTGCTACGCCGGGAGCAGAAGAGAGATGGCCATCGCGAGATGGAGCAGAGGTTACTGGAGACGCCGGCGCAGATCGACGAGCTTCGGGCTCGAGCTGGGAACAGAAGAGGGTAGCAGGAGTCGAGGAAGCAGGAGCCGAGGAGGCAGCAAAATCCGGGGCGTGGAGTAGTGGCTTGGCGTGGTCCAGCGGGCAAGGCCGAGCTCGAGGCGAGGCGGCCGGATTCGGAGCTTGAAGCATAGGGAGGTGGGAGCCGAGGCCGGATCCAGGGCGCGGAGCTCAGGCTGGCGTCGGGCCATGGATCAAAGGCGAGACAGCAGAGATCTGGGCGCGAGCTCGGATCCAAGTCCGAGAGCGCAGATCCGAGAGGACGAGCTCGAAAGAGGAGCCAGCCGGATCCAAGGCAGCTTGGCGGCTCGGGGGTCCAGGCGACGATGACACTTGGTTGAAAGCAATGCGCACGTCGGACCACTACAGAGAAGCTCAAAGACAATGATCGGCGGCTATGGAATTAAGGTTAGGGTTGGAGATTGCTCTAATACCATGTTAGAAAAGATGAAGCTAGGGTTTGCTATTCACAACTATGCATCTTATTCATTAACAAAGAGGATATATATAGACAAAGATACATGGCCTCATGGGCTACAAGGGCCACATGGGCCGAGAGAGAGAGAATGTAGAATATACAATACTCTTAACAGTAGTGAACTCGGAGGCGCTCCCACATAAGCTGAGTCGTCGGCAGCTCCAACACATCCATGGAGATGGCCACGGGCATGCTACCCACCAGGATGGCGGTAGCACGAGCTTCGGCATCCTGCCATCTCTCGTAGGTATGCAGCTCAAACTGGTAGAGCTCCAGAGCCTCCTCCAGTGTAGCATGGGCGGCCTTCAGTCCGCTCGATCCGCACTGAAGAAAAGAGGCCGCGAATCGGGCGTGGGGTAAGATGCACGGGGGTGCTCGCCAGTGAGATGGCCCCAAAGGCACTAGCTGTTGAGGTGAATCCTCAGGTGAACAACCTACTCCCGGAAGTTCGTCCCATCGAAACGAACCGAGGGGAGCGGGATGGCGAAGGAGCCGTCAGCGAAAGCCATCTGGAGTAGATGGGTGGCGGTCGTCGCAGATCCGGACGCAGAGCGAGGCAAGCGACATCGAAGTCGGCGGAGGTGAGCTCGGGTGGCCGGAGGAGCTCGAGGTGGCAGAGGCTGCATCATGCCGAGGGCTCGAGCGGCGACGGAGGTGCTTTCGGTGGCTGGCGGCAAGCTTCGGTGGCGTCGAGACAATGGCTTGAGCGCGCATGAGGCGTCTGGCTCAAGTGGCGTTAGGGGCAGATGGCGGCCTGAGGCGGCGAGGGCAGGCGTCTAGCGTCGAGCGCCACAACGCCGAAGCCAGCGTGGATCCGATGGCGGGGTGCAAATCCAAAGAACGGAAGGCTTGAGGCGTGGGGAACACGTGGAAGAGAAGAAATAGAGCACCTACTGCTTTGGGCAGGCGAGGCGGCAGAGCAGCAAGACGGCCAAGCGGGCGGCCACACGGACCCTAACCTAGCTCTGATACCATGTTTGAATGAGAACACACCTCTATTCCAATGGGCCAAGGGCCAATATAACATGTACAGGGTCGGCAATATGCAAAGTTCACCCTAAACTATATACATATGTAACAATTTACACCTTGCAGAATACAGGTAACAATGTAAAAATGTGCAGTCTGTTTTGCATAAGGAAAATTTTTAGAGCTCAGAATCTCAGATAGACAACCATGTTTACCACAGAGAAAACAGTTGATTAAATCAAAATGAGGAATTTGTACCTTCTACATATATGCAGTTTCACAGTATCATATTTCTCATTTATCAACATCACAAAATAATGCTGACAATCACATTTGATGTAAACATATATGTAAGCTTTCGATGGAATGAACCACAGCAATAGACAAATTATGTAAACCCTTGAAAGAATACAAAATACAAACATGGACAAATTCTGTAAACTTTGGAAGGAATGCATAACATGGTTGTCACGGCGGGCTTGGCGACCACGGCGCCTAAGAGCCGCCATGACGCCTAGTCGTCCTCAAGGCGAGGCGAGGCGAGCAAAGAAGAAAGAAGGATGAGCAGTTGGGCGAGGCGAGGCAAGCAAAGAAGAAAGAAGGATAAGCAGTAGGCTGGAGCGCATCGGGAGCAAATCGGGAGAGGAATAAAGAAAAAGAAGAAGTAGAGGGAAGAGGAAGACAAATCGGGAGCAAGAGGAAGACAAATCGGGAGTAAGAGGAAGAAAAAACTCAAGAAAAACAAGGAGAGGACAAAACGGGAGTTCAGGACTTCGGAAGAACTCAAGAAACAAAGAAGTAGAGGCATGGGAGGAGGAGGAGTACACGTGTCCGTGTCTGAGGAGGAGAAATCACCACGGCGGCCCAAGACAGCTGAGGGCGCCGACGGCTAGATGGCCAAGGCGAGGTGAGCCTCCGCGGCGTCCCCTCCGCACCGCCAGGACGCCTAGGCGACGCCGTGACTTCCATGATGCATAAGTACAAGCAAAGACGAGTATGGTACCTTTCGAAGCCTAGGAGCATCAAGATGTAGTAAGGTGAGAAAATCTTTGACAATACCAATCTTCTCCCTATTCAAACGCTTATGGAAAACTCCCTCCTTGCCAATCTTCTCCAGGCGCCAAACCTCATCTTCAAGAACTGGTGGGTGATGCTTCTTGTACACTGGGAGAAGAAAACATGCCAAATGAGGAATTGAAATTTGGTCATCTTGGTAACATTTGAGACAATGAAGAAATGACACAGGGCAATCATTTAACAAAAGTAGTAAATTATTCCTTCCGTTAAGAAAACATACTGATACTATGTATTCAGTGATTTTCATAAAATAGTGTGATCTACTAAATCTAGTCTAGAAGGCAATGAGGAATTCACATCTTTATATTTATATGTGCAATTGTCAAATTAAAGGACACTGCCAAATTGATAGGAAACCTAGCACAAGTCCAGGAGGCAGGAGAGCAAGAAATTAAAAGAATGATTGAATCCAATGCATAAACTCACATTCTCCACGATGATCCTTTACCACAAATGATTCAGTTTTTGCTTCCTGTACTCTTACGCCATTAAAACAACCATCCTCAGTTCTTGCGCCTAGCCTGAACTTTCGGCTGCGTGTCCAGCTGGAGTTATCTGTGAATGATAGCTCCCCCACTGTACCAATTCCTTTTAACAGGCCAACAAACACGTCTCCAGAAAGCAAGGGCCGTTTACCTTCTCTTTCTCTAACGATGTTATTGTTAAACTCCTGAGCTGTCCAGTCAACGCCTTCTCCACCTTCAAAATCCCCCTCTAGAACTACTATTTCAACCTTCATCAGGGACTCCTTGCCTAATGCTACAACTTCTCTGGTCAAAGCGTCAACTAGAGAAATAGTTACAGTTAAGGAGCCCTCTCCTTCAATCTTGGAGCCAGTGAAAATTGGAAGAGAAAGCTTAGTCATGAACTGCAGCTGCAAATTTTTCGATGTAGATGGAACAGTGTCCGTGACACTTCTAATGAAAAATAAGAAATCAAGTTGTTAGAGAAAGCTGTTTAAGAACCTATACAGTGGCCAATACTTATCATGTTGGTTATCAAAGTAGTGTTACAATGCCATACCTTGTCATCGTAGTGACATGATTAGCAAACGCCGACTCAATTTCTTCTTTTACCTAGACATTAGAATTAAATTAAACATCAAGGGCATAACTGGATAGCTAAAAAGAACACATGGTTGAAGACAGCCCTGGCTAGGGTAAACTTTAGGATGCACACAGCAGCTTTGACTGAAAATATTACCTCCCGAATAGGAATGATTGAACACAAAAGGGAGTTTGGGAATGAAAGCTTTATCTTCCAGGGTTGGAATGGTTCCGAATACAGATATTAGAACAAATATACACAACAACTAATTCAATACAGATGAAAGTCTGGCTTCTTAAAAGTGTGATTGGGAACTATTCAAGAACTCACTTTGCCTAAATTAAAACCTACAAGGTCATAAATCTCATAGTCAAAATTTGTGAGTTTGTGGGGTTCCTAATTCCTATACCCTCAAAACCGATCTAAGCAATATGCAGCTGCGGCGGATACAGAAGGGATCTGTGAAAGTGCTATTTATCATCAATATAACTTACGGTTGATTTGGAAATCACGGTACTAAACCCTAGTCCAATGGAATGAAAGGGGATACAGATTAAACGGGCATCATATCAAATTGTGACATCCTATGAATTTTTCGTGATACGGGATCGAGAAATGGGGACGAAAACAGGGGGCACATCATAGGCTGGCTCACCACTCTTCGGATGAGGGGCTCGATCGCCAGGAAGAACTTCTCCATGCTGCTCTTCCGCATCACCTCTGCGATCACCCTGCGGGAAGCCAAGCCACCGATGTCAACGAATCAAGGAGTGATGCATACACATGTCAAACTGGCTTCGATAGTGAGCGTGAGAGAGGGGAGGGAGGCATACTCGCGGAGGGCGGGGACCCTCTGGCGCTTGGGCTCCCCGCGGCGGTGGGACGGGGACGAGCTCCCGCCCGACTCGACCGGGCCGCCCCCGCAGCCCCGCGGGCCCTCGTTCTCCTCCGGCTGCCTCTTCTGCGACATCTCCGACCGCCTTGCCTCGCTCCGATCGCCGCTTCACCTCGGCTCGCGTCGCTGGTCGCAACCTAACTCTGCGCCGGACGGACAGGTTCGGCTACAGTGTGATGCGATGATTGGTTGCCTACTTTCCATAGAAATCGCGGACCTACAAGGCCCGAACAAAAAGACCGACCCGGTCTATGGCAGGCCGGGTCGGGCCGGCTCTGGTTTTTTTTGGTTGTTCGATTCATTGATTCGCTTCAATTGTTTTGTTTTGGCTCAGCCACTTATCCTGACTCGATCACGTTAAACGAAACTTGCTAATAAATAAATAAACAAACAAAATTGCAGTTGCAGGCATCAAGCAATATAGTTATAATGGGTTGATTAAGTTTGCTCACCTATGCACGACTACTTGCCAGAATTGATAATTTCACAACAAGATAAATCATGGCTTAAAATGTTGGAAGATCACAGGCAAGAAGAGCAGCAGTAAAATGGCACAATGAACTTTTTTTTGACGTAAAAGGTAGAGAATTCTCTACCTTATGACTATTGTATTAAAATGGTTGTCAAAGTTAGCGAGAGAAGAAAACAGAAAGTATAAAAAAGAGGAAAAGAAAAGAAAAAAGGCTGAGCAAAGTTAAATAAAAATAATAATAAAACTAAATAAGATATGACTTCACAATAAGAAAAAGGCACAATGAACTTTGAGCCGGGTAGTGGCACAGATATGTCATTCTTGTAGTTTCCACTGTCATAGGAGCCCTATGATACGTTTATTGGATAAGCATATGACGAAGCAAAAGGATTGTATGGTCAAAGACAGGATAATCAACCCAAGACCAGATGTCCAACTGATACATACAACTGATGGGAATAAGACAGTGATGGAATGAAAAGAGAGTGCCCCTCGTGATTTTACCACTACTCTTGAAACTCAAGCAAAGCACACGTCAATTCCTGAAACTCGATGAACCACGGCTTTCTTGTGTAAACAACCACCACAGCATCACAAATGCATTCTAAAGCAAAGATTGACATCGTCCTAAGATGGCTACTCCTTTTTTTTATCCGGCAATTCCAATATCGAATTTGCTCTGACTTCAAATCGAGAACACCAGCTGCATCCAGTCTTCAATACCTGCTTAAGCACAAAGTTATGATACAGCAACACCACCTAGAGAAAAGGTTTGCAATGTCATCCAGTAAAATCTAACTGAACTAGATAAATGCTGCTAGCAGCACTTGGATTTCACCCCCAAAAAGATTCTGTTGCATGAGATAAATGAAATAAAAGGAATATGAGGTGTAAGGTAATGTTGAAAACATTTTAAAAACAATATGTGCCACTTGTAGGGGTTGCACGTCATCTGAAATCTGACGATTTGCAACTTCATTCAAGTCAGTGTTAGGGCTATTCGTTTGGTAGCATCATGGTTGTAAGGCTTCTTTTCACCCAGAGCAATATCGGTATCAAAATTCTAACAGTTACTATTTAACAGAATATCAAAATACAAGTTACTTGAATGCAGCGCTACTACTTGATGATAAAAGATTATTAGGCTTATCCAACATCAGGAAACAAAACGAAATGGTACATGGGGAAAGCCAACTCACATACATCACTGGCTCGGAGCATAGGCTGCCTTTGCAAAGCTTCTTTTGGTCAAAGACATATAGGGTCTGTTTGGTTTGGCCTGGCTGTTGTTTTTCTAAAAAGCGGCTTCTAGTTGGGCTACAGAGCTGAACGGTTAGATTGAAGAGGTTTCGTATTTGACTGTCTGGCTTTTAGGTAGGCTGGCTGCAGCTTCTCATATGATAAATGTATGAAATGGCCGAAGGCAGGTAATAACTTGTTTAATGCTGTTTAATGGTAATTAACATAATAGACGGCAATTAATGACATTTAACGATAATTAATAGCAACAAATACTCCAATTAACACAATTGATGATATTTAACGAGAACTAACGATAATTGCCGGTAATTAAGGACAAACTAACGCAATTGACTACAATTACCGCAATTGATGACAATTAACGCTCCAATTACCACAATTAATGGCATCTACTGCAATTGACTGTAACTAACGATGACTACCGTAATTAACGACGACACCCACAATTAACACAATATTTGGCATGGATTGATCCCCCCAAAAAAGTAGTACTTCGTGTGATTGTTTACTCCATACAGAAAGTGATTAATTAACTCTAGCCTCTAGGTGCTTGGACCAACAAAGATTGTATGCATGCTTGGGAGATCCATACATGCAAGCGGCATACATCTGCATACTATCATAGAACACTGTCAGATATGTAAAGGAAAAATTAATTGACCAGGATAGTTAAGAGTGCTGCTTGATAAATCTTGCAGCTCAAAAGTAGCATACAGATCAAGAGAATGATAGCCTTTTCAGAATGTGACATAACCCAAAAATTTATGTAATAAAGGATTGTGTTATGATCTTTAGATCAGAAGGGTAAACATCATCGGGAGAATAGCCAGGTGTTGTTGGCTGCTAAGGGAAATGGAAGACTATAAATTAGGGAGACAAAGGAGATTAAAACTTAGATTATTGTATTCCTATTGCTTAATACCAACGATTACAATAGACCTCCTTATATAGAGGGCCCTTCTAACGATTATAGATAAAATCAAACTAAATGATGATCTTCCTAACTAATAAATAACCTTCCTAACTAATAGATAATCTTCTTAACTAATAGATAACATTTCCAATTACCTAATCCATATACAAGAAAACTAATCAACTATTTAAGGAAATAGATATTCTTATTGAGGAAGGTAATCCTCCATAGTCCTAATGCTACACTACTCATGTACTGTTCACATGCAGCGTTGCTCAGTCACGGTTCTGTTCGCGCTGCACCGCTTCAAGCGCAGCCTCAGAGAACCAAATTCCTGTCTCAAGAAGGCCAAAAATATGAGGCCATCAGAGTCAACTGAGTTTCGGACTAGAAGATCAATGATGGGGGCAAAGATGGAGATTTCGTTGTCCTAATACTTCAAAAAACTATGTTGCATTTTGCAATACATGAACATTTCAAATGTGTCTTGTATTCCCTGGGCTCGCCGCATCATCGCACACATCTGCTCTGCCAGATTAAGAAGATTTCACATGCATGTCTCTTCGCCTGCATTTAATAAAGAATCAACATGTAACAATTTTACCTTCAATCTCTTCGATTTTTGATTTTTCCAACAGGGGAAAAGGCCATGATAACCAGGTCGTCCAACAGGGGAAAAGGCCATGACAATTGCATACCATATTTCAGAACATGAAACCAAGTTGCTTTATGCTCCCAACAACATAAGGAAAGAAACACTTCTTTTTCCAAAGAAGGGTTGCACAAGTTTGATCATCTAACACTTAATAGTCTAGACTTCAGACTTGCCTATTACTAATTCAAGTAGAAGAAAAACTAATTAAATACAAAGTGCTATATGATCAGAAATTGCGAACTATTCAGCAAAAGCATCACGCACGAACTCTAAATTCTGTTCTGATAAAGCAGCCCACGCACTGTAAAACGTCCTAATTACCGACAGTATCCTAACATGTTACAGAAGATCTGCCCGATACAGGCAGCCACAGCACACCGAGAATCGTGTCCACCACGCAGTGTAGCAGCACGTCCCCTGCACACAAAGGCAAGATTCCGCACGTCCGGTAACAAAACGAGGCAAGGAAAGGAAACACATGAAAAGAACAATCAACAATAAACGGCGGTGCACATACCATCGGAGTGGATGTCGCAGCTGCGGTCGTGGGGGATGCTGATGCCACCGATGATGAGCGGGAGGCCCGGCTCGAGGCGGTGGAGGTCGAAGCCATGGCCGACACGGAATGGGAGAGCCGGCGGCTTCGGTGTCGCGGCCATGGCGGGCTGGTGCTCCGCCTAGAGCGCGGCCGTGGCCGCCATGGATGGTCACGGAGGCGCAGGACGCCAAGCCGCAAGGGAGGGGGGGGGCGGGCGCAGTCCTGGCGCGGTGGAGATGGGGGAGGCCAGGAAGAGGGAGGAGGCGCTAAGGAGGAGGGTGACGGGGGAGGGAGGAGAGCGTGGCGCAGGAGGAGGAGGAGGGAGCGGCGTGGGAGGAGGAGATCCAGATCTGGATCTAGGCGGCACCGGTGCGGGGTAGGAGGGAGGAGGACGTGGCGGCACGGGAGGAGGAGAGGAGGATGGAGGCAGGGTGCCGACACTGGGGGAGGAAAAGGAGGGAGGACGGGAGCGCACAAGGAGGCTAGGGTTCCGGGCGGGGGGGAGGGGGAGGGATTTTGATTGAGTGTCAAAAGCAGGTAATTACCCCTCAACTTGGGGGGTAAAGTTGAACGAGGTCATGGGAAGCTACCCTGGCGACTCCGCTTTCTCACGTGTTAGGCGCTTCCCGGCCAAAGAAAAGCCTTGAAAAAGCTAGGCGTTTGAAACGGCTTCCGGCTTTTCCGAGCGAAAAGCCAAAGCCGTTCCAAACACAGCCATAAGATAACAACATCAAAGCTGATCAACCTATTGCTCAAGCATCACCTTTATATCAAATCGGTTACTCAAGGACAATGAACTAACTTGATGGGCAATTGGGCATTTTACTACTGCACGAACTTGCTTAACCCCTAAGCGACAAAGATAACATAATGAAGGGTGAGCTCAGTCGACCTACACAAATGATGAATCTAGCAGTTGTTGCAACATGTCAACACCACAACCAAACCACTGATATACAAGGATTAGCTAAAAACAGTGTTCCCCTAGACGCTAGGCGCTAGTCGAGCAGACCAGCACCTAATCGCCGCCTAGGCGGGTGCCTAGGGGAACACTGGCTAAAAAGGGATGCCTCTAGCACAAGGGACATTCAGATGACAATCTCTGTACTATCCTCATTGATTGGGGGAGGGGAGAGGGGGTGGGGGTGGGCTCGACAGTTCATGACGCCATTTCCTGTCGGTAAAAATGAGGAATTCAAAATTATCCATAGGTGGGCCAAATAAAGAGATCGTAATTTTGAGTCTTACAGTCAATTCATTTCTGTAATCATGTATTGATGTCGTACCAATAGGCATATTTTCAATGAACCAAATTCATGTGCTAGAATGAAATGCTGCCGAAGCAAAAATACTGAACAGATACGAACCAGGAATCTATTGCAGCCAAAGCAAAAATACTGAACAGAACGAAATGCTAGATCCTACATTCACGACACCCAAGTGCATATTATTAGATCAAGTGACAAGTTATCTCGTCGGGGAAGAAGGGGGGCACAAACCCTAGGGTTGGCGAAGGCCGGAGGGGAACAGCGAAGCGGCTGTAGGGGTCGGCGCCGCGGCGGCGTTGGGCACGGGCGAGGGAGCGGCGGCTGGAGGAGTCGCGGAGGAGAGCTCGCGGACGAGGGCGGCGAGGGCCTCGGGGTTGGCGCCGCGGTCACAGAGCGCCATGAGCAGCGACAGGGTGTGGCGGTCGAGGCCGGTGTCCAGGATCTGGGACATCTGGAAGGCCAGCTCCAGCGACTCCTTCGCCTGCCTCGCCGCCGCCGCCTCCGTTTCCATATCGGGCGGCGCCGTCGCTTCCGGCCTCTGGTAGGTAGTAGTAAGCTCTGGTTCCAGTGCTACTGCTGTGCGCGGTAGCACGATGGCTGGTGAACCGTGGTTCTCGTAAGAATATCGCAAGAGATGGCACCGCACGCCAGTGACTGCGTTCGATGGCTGACCCCACATGCCAGTTGCTTCGCTCGGTGGTTCACCGAATGAGATCTTCCTCGTTTGAATTTACGAATAAGAAATTTGATTATATGTCTCATCTTTCATAAACCTTCTACCATTTACATTTATTTTTTGATGAGATTGATTATTTACCCCGGATCTACTATTTTTATTGATATTTTGCCATTTCCCCTTTTCGTAAATTCTAATTACTTTTCTCGTTTCAGCCCACGTGAAATGACCCTTATGCCCCTTGGCCTAGGGCATAAGGTCCGGTTGGCCCCGATGCCCGCACCGACCATGCCACACTTTCAATCTCTCATTCCTCTCCTCTCCCGAGCTCCCGACTGCCAAGGCGACCTAGGCGGCGATGTCTCACGGTAGCTCCTCTATGCGGTTTAGCAGGAGTGTAGTGCCCTTGCCAGGGCACGGGAAGAGCAGGCTTCCCCTCATTGATTGCCCTATCTGTGGACGAGAGAAGGTGTTGGAGCTCACTTCAAAGACGAAGACTAACCCGGGGAAGAGCTTTGTGAAGTGCCACAAGAATCAACCGAATGTAAGTTTTGCAAAGCTTTGTATCCTCTCTCCAATTGGATCTATGGTATTGATACTTGTCATGGTAGGATAGCAGATGGAGTAGGGATCGATGTGGGTTTTAGGGATCTTGTGTATGAACCGGAAATTGGGAGAAATTTCGGTCTTTGTTTTTTTCCCTTTTTTGTTGCTTAGGTGCCAAATAGTTGCAATTTTTTCATGTGGTTGGATCAATACCAAGATCACTTGGTGGACATTGGGCTAGCTCATGTGGACAACACTTGCCCTGTGGATGCTATTCCTGAACCTCTTGAAGTGATCTCCGAACTAAAATTTCGAAATATGGAATTGCTGGTATGAAGCTTGAGGTTTATTCCATGCATGCTGAAATGGTTGTGATCAAGTCCTTCGGCTCTAAGATGGATGGCAAGATGAGCAAGCTCATGAAATTTGGAGAGTTGCAGATGCTTGGCAATGGAGTTACTGTTGTGTTTCTTCTCTTACTTGTCATAATGATATTAGTAAATCACTGGTGTAAGATCGATGAGGCCGACTAGAGGGGGTGAATAGCTGCTTTTAAAAAAAATTGGCTAAAATCGAGTTTTATGCGGAATTGTAAATCAATTCGGTTTTGCTCAATTAAAACCTAAATCAACTAATCTTGACTAAGTGCACCAACAAGCTAAAACTAAGACAATGATTGCAATCCTAAGTAGACAAGCAAGCAATTTAATTCTATAAATATAAATTGCAAGAAAGTAAAGCTCAAGAAAGAAAACCACAAGAACACTTGGACTTTTTCTCGTGGTGATTGAAAACTTGCTAGTTTCCCCTAGTCCACGTTGAGGTAAACCCAAACGAATTAGACCGGCTCTACAAATTAAGCCTACACCTCAAATCCACTCCGGGTTGCTCTTCCTCCACTCCGGAGATAGCGAGTGCCAAGCCACTCACAACCGACCGGGTCTTCTCACAACCTTCTTTGAGAAGATCACTGGCGTAACTTCTTCAAGTCGTTTAGGTGTCGACAAACACCAAGAGTAACAAGTCGAAGACACTCACTTGAATGAATCAAGTGTCTAAACTCAATAGATACTAAATCCAACATCTAATGCAACACATGCACTAGGATTTTTGCTCACTAAATGCAATACATGCATAAAAGAAAGGAGAGGGCTTGCTCTTTGATCAAGGGGAATGAAAATGGCATCAGCACTATCCCACAACCGGCCACAAGGGGTATTTTATACACCCATACAAGAAAACTAGCTGTTGGACACTCAACCGGGCTAACCTCCCACACAGGGGCCGGTCAGACCGCTAGGGGGGTGGTCAGACCGCTCCACAAAGGAGTCAAGCTGAGGGGAAAACACCCCTCTCTAGAAAAAGCAAACCAGGGGGACTTTGACCATGGGGCCGATCAGACCGGCTGCCCACCAGCCAGACCGATCAAACATGGTGGTCAGACCGCCAGAACAAATGGACCGGCGCTCAGCCCGGTCACACCCTTCATGGGTCGGTCAGATCGCCAGAGACAGGAAAAAATGATTTTGCATATCGCTCCAACTCAATATTGTAAAACACATTTGCAAATTGATGCGTGATGCAAACAAGGTACGAAAGCATGATTCTCAACAAGTTGCAAAACACATTTACCGACTTTTAGAATCACACCGCAAGGAATTTGGTACATGGACTTAAAATATTTGTAAACATATTCGCAAACTAAAGTCACATGCTACAAGGATTATGCATGAGCCACAACTATTTGCAAAACACATTCGCAAATATTAGCAACATGCTAAAGAGAGCTAAAGCAAGCATTAAAAACTATCAACACATGACACAAAACTACTAGTCAAGACCCCTCTTAATTGTACGATAACATGCTAAAGAGAGCTAGAGCAAGCACTAAAAGCAATCAACACATGACACAAAGCTACTAGTCATGACCCCTTTTAATTGTACGATAAAAGATCAGGAACACATTCTTAGTCTATGTTAGCCATACATTTGCCTTGAGCATCCATCTTGGAGTGATCACTTAATGACGAACATCTCCACTCCAAGTTCGGGTTCTTGACTTGATAATCATCACTACATGATGATCTTCTTCACTTAGGATCTTGTCTTGAATATCATCAGCACATGATGATTTTCTTTCATCTCGAACCTTGACTTGATGACAATCAACTCATGATGTCATCCAAAATATTCGTCATCATGGGACTCAACCTGTTTCACCAACTCATGAAAAATGTTACTCCACACGATGATTGTCATTAATTACAAAAATACTCTATTAACTCGTAATGGCGGGTCTAGATTCTTCAACTGGAATGGATATTTTGGCAATGTAGTTGTGTTCCTGGAATGCATGTAATGAAACCTTTATGTAGTTGTGACAAAACATAACATTCAATAGACCCTGACAACTTAACATTCAATAGACCCTGACAATGCAATGAGTTCGCAGCTCACACAAATTGCAAATTAACTAAGTTCACATCTCAAACAAACTACAAATCAACTGAGTTCACAAAGTGCATACTAAGGGAGTTCACATCTCACACATACTAGTTGCGGTCACATCTCACATACTACAAAATAAGTTGGACTGGAAGCGAAGTGCTTGGACTTGCAGCCCTGGATGTGCTTGGACCTGCAATATTGATGTATTCTTCCCGCTCCTATGTTTCCTGTGACAAATAAACATGACACATCAATGGGTTACACATTAGACACATCATTAAGTGAGACATAATATTGTTACCAAATTAACTTTTACCTTTTCTTTGTGCCATTGAGATGACAAACAGTTTGCCTATAACCTAGCTCCCTACATCTTTTCTTTTGCACATGTTCTCACTTCCTAATTGAACTTGCTTATTTACCATGCCACCCTTTTCCAGACAACTCTTGAATCTCAACTTCCTAGGTATTTTAGGAGACCTTTTTCTAAGTGGTTGTAGCAACTTAAACCTTAGATCGACCTTGGGCCATTGACTCTTGTTTGTCAGTGGTTCTACTACACCTTCATATGCAACATTGAACCTTCCCAGTGAGTAGTAGTCGTGTACATATTCCCCCAAATTGATATTTCTCTGAGTAGTTAGAAACCTCAAAGCATGTGCACAATGTTTGCCAGTGTGCTACCATTCAAGACAAGTTCACTCATGTGTAACTATCTTCACTACATGTCGAAGCTGGTCATTGTTAGTATTCTTCACTTCTACACTCCAATGAGCAGATCTCTCAACCTGCAAATGGCTCAATCCTCTAGTCCTACCATTCAATTGGTGTATTACGGATGGTAGTATTCTCCCTTGTAGCCTTTCTCCAATCCTTCTCCTCTTATCAAATAGCACCATGATCATCTCCCTGAGCTTGTCAACTAGTCGATCAATAGGTAGATCCTCTATATCCCTCACCCAGCAGTTAAAGCACTCTACAAGGTTATTATTTGTTGTAGGTGTAAAAACCAAACACAAGTAAGGGGGTGGACGTCGGCCGTCTGACGGGCCATCGTCCACAAGGGTAAAAAATGACACGATGATTTATACAGGTTCGGGAGTTCAAGAGGACTGCCCTACTCCTGTCGGTGAGCCAATGGGGGGTTACCTCCAAAGAGGGAGCCCCCGAGAGCTCACCAGTTTGAACATACTTCTTTATTGCTCAAGAAAGCCATCCCCTTGAAAGGAGGGATACATGGGGTATTTATAGGCACCCAAGCATGTACAAATGACAGGAATACCCCTTGGGGGGATAGCTACATTATGAGTACAAACAAGGGGTATTACAGTTTTTTATGAGCACAATAGCATTTATCGGGTCTGTATGCGTGTCTTTTGAGAGGCGGGCCCCTTTAGTGTGATGGATGAATTATTCTTACAATACTAGCCCCCCTGCCCCTTGGCGTTTTAGGGGAAACGTCGAAAGGGGCAATCTTGAATTGTGCCTTTTGTGCAGAGGTTGATATTCCAAAAAAGTCCTGGTGGTTCTGAATGGTAGTTGCATTCCGATGGGCGAGGCCCCTCCGGTCTTGTGGGCGTCGCAGGGCGCGTGGTGTCGCAGGGCGCTTGGGAGCGGGGCGCCGCAGGGCGCATGGTGGACGCTTCGGAGGCACGGGGAGCTCCGGAGGCCGGCGAGGGGCCGTACGAAGCGGTGGAGACGCCGAGGGGTGCCGCGCAAGGTGGCGGATGTTCTGGAGGTGCGAGGGCGCACATGCTACGAGGGTGCGCTGCTGCGAGGCGGCGAGGGCGTGAGAGCACGATACCGCGATAGCGCAAGGCCGCGGTGAGACCGCAAGGGCGCGACGCCACGATAGCGCGAGGCCGCGACGCCGTAAGACCGCAATGCTATGCAGGGCATCGAGGCCACGATGCCCTGCGGGACATCGAGGCTATAAGTCGCGGGGCTGTCTGCAGGGCGCCCCGCGGTAGGGTCTAGCCTCGGCGCGGGGCCGTCTGCAGGGCGCCCCACTGCAGGGTCTTCGTGGCTGGGCGGATGCGAACTAGAAACTCCTTTGAAGGTGCGGACGCGAACTAGAAGCTCCTGTTTGCAGGTCCTGCTGTTCTCTTGGGTCTAGCTTCACCTACTTTTTTATTTCATGGTTCAAGCCATGCTCTAGCCGCACCATTCTTTGATTCATGTGAAGTTGAAGACCACTTTATGCTTTAGACCAGATGGGACAGCTCATTTAAGCTTTTTTCATTTGAGCTTCACGACTGTGTCTTCATGTGAGGCTACAACTGGTTGCGGTGCCATCACAGAATCGTGGGAATCCGAGGCAGGCAGACAAATGCATTTTTTCTTCTCTCGGTTGCTTCTTGCTCCGCCGGCCGCATGGCTCTCCCTCTCTCTCCCTGGAGAAGTTGTGGTGTTCTTGCTCCGGCCAAGCCGTCCCGGCCGCCTCCCCTGCCGGCCGACCGGATCCGATGGGTCCTTGCGGCTTAGGCTTAGCTCAAATCATCGCCAGCGCCCTTCGATCCGGCCGCCATTGTTATTCTGTGCCGCTTTGAGCCTCGAGCCGAATGGAGCGGCGGCGGCAGTCTTTGGAGGTCAATGGCGGAGGCGGTCGACATCGGTGGCCTCGGCGAGCGTGAGTTACGCCAAGACGAGGCGGCAACCGAGAGAGGTTTGCGAGGTTGCTCAGTAGCGTCTGCGCGTGAACTCGGCGATCGGCCGACGGGTCGCACCGCCAGGCGGAGAGCGGCCGAAGAGGGAGGCCGATCGTGGGGCTCCCACGAGAATCCGCTGGCGCGGAGCGGCCCGCCCGCGTCTTGAAATAGCGGTGAGGCCATGGCCATCCACCGCCAGTGGTTCGTGCCCCACGACATCGAGAATCCGCCTCACGCGAACCGCACAGTTGCAGCGACAACGCGAGGCCTCGCGAATGGCACCGGACGAGCCCGAGCGAAGCGGTCAACGTTGGCGAAGTCAACATCCGCAGCGGCACGCGCAAGACGGCCACCACGAAGCCGGGCGTGTGGGCGGCGCGGAGGTGCGACGGGTGAGGCGCTGGCTGGTGGTCGTCGCGAGCAACAACGCCGCAGCGGCCGTCGCGTGGCGGTTATACATAGCGGCGGCCACGCGGAGCGGCCAGCAGGGCCGGTGGCGGCTTTGGGTGCTTGGCGTCTTTGCTTTCGAGTCTGCGGCCTTTGGGTGCAACGGCCACATCACATGCTTCGGCCGGCGGCGCCGCGACAATGACTCGATCCAGACTCGCATGGTGAGGCTCCGTTACCGCGATGGCGTCGGTGGAGGCGCGACGGTGGTCGATATTAGGCGGCGCGGCGTCATATTCTCGTTCCGTTTGGCGTTACCGCCACCGCTTGATAAAACGCCACCTGTTTGACGAAATGCCTCCGCCTCTGTTGCCGCATATTTCTTTTTCTTGTGTATGTACAGTGATCGCAGATGTGTATACGTGCAGTTTGTTACCGTGTAGCTGGAGCCTTGGAGGCCTATTATCTAGTCGTTTGTATGCAGCTTGTGTCAGTTTGTTACCTTGTAGCTGGAGCCTTGGAGGCCTATTATCTAGTCGTTTGTATGCAGCTTGTGTTTGTTTGTTGACGGTGAAAAATAAGGCTCGGGTGCGAGGCCCCGAGGGCACACGAGAATGCGAGGCTTTGAGGGTCCCGAGGCCCCGAGGCCCCGAGGTCTCGAGGGCACGAAGGTGCGAGGCCCCGAGGGCACGAAGGGCGCGAGGCCCCGAGGGCACGAGGGCATCACGAAGGCGTGCGAGGCCCCGAGGCCGCGAGGGCATCACAAAGGCGCACGAGGCCCTGAGGCCACGAGGGCATCACGAAGGCGCGCGACGCCCCGAGGGTCCCGAGGCATGAGGCCCCGAGGGCACCGCGAGGGCGAGAGGCCTCAAGGCCTCGAGGGCACTAGAGGGCACACGAGGCGTAGCCGCGCAAGGCACGCGGGGTGCGCGGGGCACGTGGGCGCACAAGGCACGCGGGCGCATAGGGCACGCGGGGTGTGTGGGACGTAGCCGCACAAGGCACGCATGGTGCACGGAGCACGCGAGTGCACAAGGCGCAAGATGCGTGGGGCGTCGGCTGCGAAGGCGCGCGTGGTCGCGGAGCATGCGGTGCACAAAGGCGTGTGGCGTCGTGGGCGTCGCCGCACAAAACCTGTAGTCGCGGGCACACAGGGCACACGTCGTGCGTGGGGCGTAGCCGCACAAGGCACGCCGAGGCCGAGGTTCGGGCGGAGGCAAGGTGGTTCATAGCGCCGAGCGTGGCAGGGCGCGTAGAACCGTGGAGAAAAGATGTGTCGGAGTGCGGGCCTTGCAGTGCCGACGGGACATGTAGGGCATTAGAGCACGGTGCATCGGGGCGCTTACACGTCAAGGCGCAGGGTACGGGCGAGGATATCCACACAACACGAGCGTGTAGCGTGTGAGTATCCAGCAGGCCTCGAACCACTTCCAGTGGGCAGGTGGCCAAGCGCCTAGGGCAAGGGGCTCACGTAGGTCCCTTGTGTGGACTTGTCGAAGTATAGAGCATTTTCGACGGGAGGTGGTTGGATTCCTCAATAGTGTAGCCCCCCTGTCCCTTGGGCGCTTGTAAGGGCGCTCAAGGAGCAAAAAAGAACACGGAGGTCTTGTATCTTGGAATGTAGACACTCGAGATCTAGCCAAATTCTGACTCGGTGCAGTGCGAGGCATGAGGGCTGAGGAATACGCACAAGGGCACCCACGACTTAGCCAATTTTGGCTTGGTGGGCACGCGAGCACCCAAAGACTTTGGATTATTTTGTGCTTCATATCGCGTGAGTGCTCCACGCGAGAGTGGGTACCAAATTGCCGCTTCTCGTTGGCCCTTCGTGTCACATGGTTTTCGTTTTTCCAGTTCTGAAGGTGAAGTACTAAATGCAGGGCCATCCCACCAAAACCTGACCTTCAAAGCAGAGCGGCCAGCGTCAAGCTCAGAGGCCTCTGTCGGAGTCGTGGTGGTCACGAGCCGAGGCATAGCCTTCGAGGCGGGTGGTGCATCGGAGCGAAGCCTCTGTAGGCGAAGTCTTGGATGCGGGGTCGTCGAGCGGAGGCATAGCCTTCGAGGTGGGCAATGCGTCAGAGCGAAGCCTTTGTAGGCGAAGTCGTGGACGAGAGGACGCCGAGCCAAGGCATAGCCTTCGAGGCGGGCGATGCGTCGGAGTGAAGCCTCTGTAGGCGAAATCTTGGATGCGAGGCCGTCGAGAGGAGACATAGCCTTCGAGGCGGGCGGTGCGTCAGAGTGAAGCCTTTGTAGGCGAAGTAGTGGATGAGAGGACGCCGAGCTGAGGCATAGCCTTCGAGGAGGGCGGTGCGTCGGAGCGAAGCCTCTATAGGCAAAGTCGTGGGCGCTTGGCCGTCCTGTCGAGGCATAGCCTTCGAGGCGGACGGCGCGTTGGAGAGAAGCCCGTGTAGGCGAAGTCGTGGACGCGAGACCACCGAGCCGAGGCTTAGCCTTCGAGGCGGGCGGCGCGTCGAAGTAAAGCCTAAGTAGGTGAAGTCTTGGATGCGAGGCCGCCGGGCCAAGGCATAGCCTTCGAGGAGGGCGATGCGTCAGAGCGAAGCCTCTATAGGCGAAGTCGTGGGCGCTGGGCCGTCCTGTCGAGGCATAGCCTTTGAGGCGGACGACGCGTTGAAAAGAAGCCCGTGTAGGCGAAGTCGTGGATGTGAGACCACCGAGCCGAGGCTTAGCCTTCGAGGCGGGCGGCACGTCGAAGTAAAGCCTAAGTAAGTGAAGTCTTCCTCCTCTTGCTCCGCGGCTTGATGAGAGTTGTCGAAGTAGAACTCCTCAGAATTGTCGCAGTTCGACCTAGAAACGTTGCAGGGACAGGTAGATAACACGAGCGTCTCTGCGGGAAAGAGAGAATTATCAATACTTATTTCTTGTAGCAAGATAATATTCGTTCGACATGAGCATTGATCGAAGTCGTTGCCATGGGACAAGTAGAGTCCCATCACTTTAGATACTAAGATCTTTGAGGTGATAGCCTTATGCGAGCATGATGGTCCTTGATCAATATTCGAGCCAGGTCAACGGTAGATGATTTGAGCAGGCTATGAGACTTGAGTCATGGACATATCGGAGGGGTACCCACGAGGCTAAGTCGTTGGGCACTGAATGGCCAACAAGGGTGGTAGCCCCCCAGTGGACTTGGAGATACCCATGAGACTAACTCGTGTATCTTGAAGGTGTGCCCGCAACACTAAGTCACAGGCATGCCGGAGGAGCATCCACTAGGCTAAGTCGCGAGGCACCGAATTGCCACTAGGGGTGGTAGCCCCCCCAGTGGACTTGGAGGTGCCCATGAGACTAACTCATGGGCACCTTGGACGTGTGCCCTTGACAGTAAGTCATGGGCACACCAGTGGCGTCCACGAGGCTAAGTCGTGGGGCACCGAACTATGAGGTCAATGAAGCCCTTTTACCCCGTAAGTGGGTTTTTTTTTGCAGTGATTGGGAATGCATGAGAATGGTTAACCCTTGCGAAGCAATGGAGCTACACATGCGGGGACCCGAAGGTCGTTCGGCACGTGGCCTGGAGTCTAAGGGGGACGAGTCCTCAGCACATCCATCAACTTGGTACTGGGCCAAAGTTGTCGCTCATGCCCTAGGTCTAGTAGGACACGAGCCACCATGGTGGAGGCGATGGACGCCCAAACCACCATGGACTTTTGCTAGGGGAGACCGCGGAGGTCGTACGCCCTATGCACCATGAGGGTGGTCGCTCATGCCCTAGGGCCAGTAGGACACGAACCGCCATGGTGGAGGCGACGGACGCCTAAACCACCATGGACTTTTGTTAGGGGAGACCATGCCCTAGGGCCAGTAGGACACGAACCTCCATGGTGGAGGCGACGGACGCCTAAACCACCATGGACTTTTGTTAGGGGAGACCACGGAGGTCATACGCCCTACGCACCACGAGGGTGGTCGCTCATGCCCTAGGGCCAGTAGGACACGAGCCACCATGATGGAGGCGACGGACGCCCAAGCAACCATGGACTTTTGTTAGGGGAGACCGCAGAGGTCGTACGCCCTACGCACCACGAGGGTAGTCGCTCATGCCCTAGGGCCAGTAGGACACGAGCCGCCATGGTGGAGGCGACGGACGCCCAAGCCACCATGGACTTTTGGCAGGGGAGACCGCGGGGGTCGTACGCCCTACGCACCACGAGGGTGGTCGCTCGTGCCCTAGGTCCAGTAGGACACGAGCCGCCATGGTGGAGGCGACGGACGCCCAAGCCACCCCTCCACCATGGACTTTTGCTAGGGGAGACTGCGGAGGTCGTACGCCCTACGCACCACAAGGGTGGTCGCTCGTGCCCTAGGTCCAGTAGGACACGAGCCGCCATGGTGGTGGCGACGGACGCCCAAGCCACCATGGACTTTTGTTAGGGGAGACCGCGGGGGTCGTACACCCTACGCACCACGAGGGTGAAATCCTTTGGAGGGAAAGTGTCTTGAGAGCCCATACGAGATTTATATGTCGGGACTGTCCCCTAACAGTAGCACGTTAGGGTGTAGCCCTCGTAGCGAGCCTTCATGGCTCGCGCCGCATGGACGTCATGCGTCCCGGGGGTGATGGTTGGCCTCAGAATCGTTAGCCTTCTGGCTGCGAGGGTGTCTTGAGCTGCTTGCCCTTGGCTGGGCCTCGCATCAACCCGCACAAGGGAGGAGGACGCGCATGGGAGCCCCAGGGCATGTAGGACGTTGCCATCTCGAGGTGGATGACCCTGATCTCCGACGAGGGTGCTCGGCTGGGGCTCCTTCAAAGAGCGGATGGGTCATCCACGAGATCATTGCCCTCCGGAGCCGGAGGTGGTTTCGTGGACTTAAAGTATTTTTTGGTAGGAAACATAGCCTTTCATCGATTAGCTACGTTCCCCACGGACGGCGCTAATGTTGTAGGTGTAAAAACCAAACACAAGTGAGGGGGTGGGCGTCGGTCGTCTGACGGGCCATCGTCCACGAGGGTAAAAAATGACACGAGGATTTATACAGGTTCGGGGGTCCAAGAGGACCGCCCTACTCCTGTCGGTGAGCCAACGGGGGGTTACCTCCAGAGAGGGAGCCCCCGAGAGCTCACCAGTTTGAACATACTTCTTTATTGCTCAAGAAAGCCATCCCCTTGAAAGGAGGGATACATGGGGGTATTTATAGGCTCCCAAGCATGTACAAATGACGGGAATACCCCTTGGGGGGATAGCTACATTATGAGTACAAACAAGGGATATTACAGTCTTTTATGAGCACAATAGCATTTATCAGGTCTGTATGCGTGTCTTTTGAGAGGCGGCCCCCTTTAGCGTGATGGATGAATTATTCTTACAACATTATTAATGTAGTCACACTTGATTTCTTTGTTGAATATGACCTCATCCATAGCAAACTATGATGTCTTTGAAGGTACCCAGCCACCTCAGGGGATGTTGCCAGCACCTTATTCATGTGGTACTCGGACACCTCAGGCCTGTATGCCTTAGCAACAGGCCACATATAGGCCATCACCATGGAATTTCTTCACAAAAATTAGCATTAAGTGCCTGAAGTACTCCCTTTGTTTAGATTGAGGGAAAACCTCCTTGACTGTATTTTGTAGACCCTTGCAAGCATCTGTGCAGATTGCAGATAGCCAAGTTAGAAGGTTCACCTATTGCCTTGTGTTTACTTGCCTCATGAACCAAGTCCAGTTTCCCCCATTTTCAGTTAATGAATCCAAAAGCAACTAGAAACATCCAGTTTTATCCATCTAGAGTCGTAACTGATGCTAAATGCTCATTCCACTTGCAATTTAGAGCAGTTGAATCTAAACTAATATACGATCCACAACCATTCACAAACCCCTCAATGCAGGGCCTCAACGCAACAAAGAATTTGTAGAAGTACACATTACCTTTAATTGTTTGTGTCAATCTCTACAACACTACCTGGTGATCTCAGCTCAATCTCAGCCTTGAAGTCGTACAATGATTGGAAGCTTTCATCCCAACTCGGCAACTCCCATATAGCTCATCCATTGCTCTTTATCTCCTCTTCCATACTATGTCATAACCAATAGTGACATTGTGGTCATCCTGTAGCTTTCCTTGCAGCTCCTTGGCACCCATGTTAGGATTGTTTCACAAAATACTTGCAGCCATATCTGCCACCCAGGCCTGAGATGCCATACTAGTCTGGATCCTACTGCTTGATACATAGTTGTGACCATCAACTATTTTGGTAACCTGCAAAAAAACAAGTGGAAGCACTCTGTACAAATACTGCTACCACTAAGTGAAACATAATATTGTCAGCAAAAAGGTTAGTACCCTGATAGGTTTTTTTATCTGTCATCCTGCGGGCTACAATTTTCCAAGCGCATCCTTCAACTCTACGACGGCCCATAAATCTTGTAGGGTCATATTTATGAGTGCCCATGTCAAACTCCTCATTAATGGCATACTGTCTGATGACCAACCTAAAAACTTGAATTTAAGGATAAGTAATGCCAATCTCAATTACTAGGTGATCCATGTCATACACATTGTGCAGCTCCTCAGGCATATGATCATCCACTGGAATAGCTGCCACTTCAGTGTCATCTGGTGCAGAAGAACCAACAATAGGGTCAGGAACTGTTTGCCGAACTTCCCTAGCTCTATCATCATCATCCCTCAAGCCCTGAAGAACATACATCTCCTCCTCACTCATAGGAACATCTTTGTCATCCACATCAAGGCCTTGAACAATCTAAAGAGATGGCCAATCCACCCTACCTTCTGAAGCCCACATATTCCCTGATGCCTCCACTGATGTGTCAACTTCTGGCTCTGCTGTTGCTGGATTAAAAAGTCACTAGACTGTCTAGATTGGTAACACTGGATTAGCTAGATTGGTATCCAACATTGTCCACAATTTCGACATAAAAGCAAACTCATTTGAACTGTCGATTATTAAATGCCTCCGTCATCTGTATGCTTTCATGAATCCTTTCAACCAACCCACTGTTCCTATTAGTGCAAAAAAAAAAGTGGGCTTCCTGGCTTAAACCCCAAAGTGAGCTCTCACACAACTATGTCACCAACTTATCCAATGTATACCGAGCCAGATTGACATTCCATTCCAAATCTAAACGATCAAATCGGCAAGTGCTACCATCATCAAACCGAGTAATGTATGCCAACTACTGCAAAAGATCGCTTTGAATCAATAGGCTCATCGATCCTACTCAAGATTGAGAAATTAAAATAAATTAGGAGCGTATTATTTCTTTCTTCGGTCCGTTCGGATCTACTCCAAATGCAAGCGAAAAAACAACTGAAAAGAGTGCTAACAAGAGGAGTTACATACCCATGAAGATCATCGTGCACGCTCCACAATCCCTCAAGCTCAACCTAGATCTATCAAACATTGGTGAAGCGGAGAGTGTTACCGCCTAGGTCGCCTTGGCGGTCGGGAGCTCGAGGGCAGAGAGGAGTGAGAGTGTGGCACAGGCATCAGGGCTGACCAGACCTTATGCCCTAGGCCAAGGGGCATAAGGGTCATTTTACGTGGACTTAAATACAAAAAATTAAATAGAATTTACGAAAAGGGGATGGCAAAACATCAATAAAAATAGTTGATCCGAGACAAATAAACCTCATCGAAAATAAATGCAAATGATATAAGGCATATGAAAGATGGAGCATACGATCAAATTTCCATTTACAAATTGCCTCTATGCGTGTATCACAAAACTTTAAACACCAGCATCATCGTACATACAACATGAATGAATCATATAATGATACAAAACTCTTGACATTATCTCCATCAGAACGTACCAACAGCTGATATTTTTCAGAGGCTCATCAGGATGACAAGGCTAGGATGTTTTACAGGGGTGGCACCAGGTGAATCCAAACAAGGCTCATAGTTCATGCCATATCAGGCACGAGATGTCATATAGAGCAAGTGAGCAACTAACAACAGCATGCACAATCTGAATATCTGATCCCCCCTACAAAGCGCTAAATCCTGAAATGCAATCCAGCAATGTTTGTCGAAGTTAGCGTGGAGCCAGGGTATCAGGAGATCCTGTATGAGCAGCGATTTTGGGCAAGATGCGAAGATTCACAGTAGCATCCACCGCGTGTAACTAGAACCAAGCTACGCACTGCAAAGGCCTATGCCGCCGCACAACATGAAGATCTGAATGCCCAAACTCCAAAACTGCTATTCTGCATCTCATCTTGCCTTGTTCAGCCATATAACATCACATCTGCAATCCTGAAAACTCACAATGCTAGGAGTTTTGACTCCTTTTCTTCTACCAATGTTTCATTAGCCAAATGACCATTATCAACTTGAGACTTCCTAGTATATATTTTCGAGCCAGGCGATGGCAAATGGGAATCCGTCATGGGCACAAAACCAGGGATGGTAGCTCCATTCGAGGAATCTATGGCTGATTGCAGCTTTTTCAACTGGGACTTCAGGCATATGATTCGCCCCTTATTCCATTTTGGGTAATGGAAGGATGATGATAGCGTATCATTTAGGAAGGAGTACACAACTTTCACAATTGGCAACCCTCTTGTAATCGTGCTTTTCTCCATTTCTCCCCTCCTGGTAATCAAAGCACTGTCAGCCAATATATAATAAAAGGGGAAAATATATAAATAGCTATAAAATAGATAATTCTATGCAAGTAAAAATGCAAAATTTAATTATGGGCATGGTGATATAGTAGAAGAATGGAAAGAATACGAGATAATTACTACGAAGTGCTTTTGTTCTGTGGAAATATATTTTTGCTCCATATTTGTCATTGCAATATGTTGCAGCTATTCCTTCTACAACCCTTTCTTCAACTTCAACCAACACACTATTGCAGCTGTTAAGGGTACTTGTGGTATTTGCCCTATTGTTCTAGGGTTTAGTCTCGTGTGCTCCTTGTACTCTATATATAGCCATTTGGGCTGTGCAATACAACTAACTATTCACATTTGCACTCCCCATTGCCATTTAACATGGTATTAGACACTACTATAAAAATGCTATCTTGACGCTTTGATCACGACGGTTCATCGAAACCATCCAGTATTAAACACAATCTCGATGGTTTTGTTTACCCACCGTCATGTTATTCTCCGCTTAAAACCGGACGCTTTGATCACAGACGGTTCATCGAAACCGCTCAGATTAAACACAATCTCGAGCATAGCTTTTGTTTACCCACCATCATGTTATTCTCGCGCTAAAAACCGTATGTGAAGAGGTCATATCACATACGGTTCATGCTTAAAACCGTTCATGAAGTATCACGAGCGGTTTTAAGCATGAACCGTATGTGATATGACCTCTTCACGACGGTTTTTGTTGAAAACCGTCCGTGATAATTAACTCATCACGCAGGCGTGCGATGTACATATATAGCTCCCAACAGAGTCTTCTTGATCTCCATCTCTGGCGCTTCTGAGAATCGCGGAGATCTCCAAGCCCATGAGTCCATCTCCACTCAGTTCGGTTTGAGTATAGCCTCACCTCACTAAGCCCGCTCGTGTGGTCCATTTCAGCTATTGTCGCTGAGGAGCTTGCCGTCGTCGTCTCTGTTCACCGATCGACGACCAGCCGCCTTGGACCTTCCCCGACTTCATTGACACTTTCCTCGTGATCGAGGTGAGCTACTGGAGCATAAGCATCCTTTAATTTTAGTAGTTTCAGGCGTTTACGCCAAAATCGCTAGTGAAGACTATGGCACCGCCACGGGACATCACCGTCAGTTCGCCTCATGCGACCTTAGGGCTCCGAACCACGACTATTAGCAATGCGAGATTTCTGTAAGGGGGGGGGAGATTTTGTAACATCCCAAATGTATAATTGGAATCAAATCTAGGTTTGTGTTTCAAATGTAATCAAATCTAGATGTGTGTTTCAAATGTAAGAAAATGTGTAGAAATTAAAACTTTTCTCATATCTTGAAACTCTTGAATTTTTCTATAATTCTTGTCAAGAGTTGTGGAATTCAAAAACACAAATCTCTTGTTGACTAAAGTCAAACCCTTATTCCACTTGGTCACAAATCTTGTGTCAATCTTGGGAAATATTTTTCCTAGGTTCTTAGAATGATGTGTGACCCCTCTGAATTATTTCATAATTTTTAGAAATTATTTGATAATTTTTGGAGGCAAATCAAACCAACTTTTCAATTGGTCAAACCCTAGAACATACCCTTGCAGAATTTTTGGAGAAAAATGCTATGCATAAAAACCTCTAGAAATTTTATGTAAGGATAATCCTGGAGTAAGGAAGCTCCGGTTAAAATTTCATAATTTTTGGAGTTAGTTTGCTATCTCTAAAAATTCCTCAAAACTCAGCTTTCAAAATTCAAATCCAAAGCCTGGCTCGAGCCACTTGACTCGGTCGAGTCAACTAACTGCACCTCCGGCTCAGTCGCGTGGGCGCGCTCGCGATGGACCGTTGGATCTTCATCGGACGATCCACGTGAGCGATGCGCTGTGCCGATTCGATCGCGAGAGAGCCGCACGATCAAAATCCAACGGCGGACGCGTCGTCGTTCTCCTCGCGTCGCATGGCGCGAAGACAAGACGGCCGCCATGGCGTGTCGAGCCGGTCGATCTTTGGGTCACTCTCCGCAGCTAACGGGTCTCTCTGCGCGCATTTAATGCCCGTCGTGCTTCCGCCCCTGAAAGTCCGCTGCTCACCTGCTCCCATCGCCCTCAGTGCTCCCATGGCAGCCTTGACCGTGGGAGAGCTTTCCCATTGTCCCCGTGCCCTCTTTGCTACTTAAGCTCCCCTCTCCCGTCCTTGGCTCCCTTTCACCATCTCACAGCCCATGCTTGCACCCACTGTGCCTGCTTGAGCTCAAAACCACCGAAACCCCCTCGGCCGCCATTATTGACCTTGGAGCTCTCAGTGAAGGCAGTGCCCTAGTGGCTTCCCTCTCCCTCTCTTTTGTGTCAGCTTGTGCCTCTCACCTCAATGATCATTTCCCCTAACTCAATTTGGGTTTGCTTCCACAGGAGCGACTTGAATCTGGAGTTTTGGAGCTTGCGGCCGATTTCACTCCTCATCGTCTCCGTCGCCGGTGAGTCATCCATTTTGCCAATCCCTTGCTCTGGAACCTTCCTGGAGCCTTACTGGTGCTAATGTGATGACCCGGTGCGGTTAATTTTGCTCAGAGCGTCCTCCCCGCGTTGTCCTCTTCGGCGCCGGCAAGGATCTTCGTCGCCGGAGCTGCTCGGCCCTCCTCTGTCCCTCCGCGTCCTTCAAGTACCCTCCTGGTAGTCCATAGACGCTCGGGCACCCGCTTCTCTGAACTACAGCGGAGCAATATGCTATTGTCGCCGAAGTGGCGTAGCCGCTGCCATGCTGCCGGCCACGGCTCATGGCGTTTGGGACCACCGCTGTCGGTGTGAGTGGTACCAGGAGGTGCGCCAGGTTATTGCGCACCTCATACCACTTTTGGTTTGCACCGCCGCGCCCCAGGTCGCCGGTGACGAGCCGCGGAATGCCGTCGGTGTCGTTGTCGGAAACGCCGGCGTCTGTTTTCGTATGCGCGACGTGGCTCACCGTGAACCGTCCATCTGATTAGATCCGCGGTCTCGATCGCGTTAGCTTTTTATTCTCAGTTCGCTATGGGCCGTCTGTTTTCAGATCTAGGGCTCAGATTGCCCAAATATTCGCATGTGCGCTGTGTACGTTCATCGTGAGCCATCCATCTCGCGATCAACGGTCCGCAGCCACTGCCCCTTTCGCGCACGGGGATTCCAAACGCGCCGTGCGCAATTCAATGGGGACCGTTGGATCCAAGATCAACGGCCCACGTTGGTCGATCTCGCGCGGGCGCGCGCGCGTTGCCCCGTTCGTCCTGGGCCGCCCGATTCAATCTCAACGGTCCAGATTCATCCACGTCGTTATGATTTTAGGATTTCCCGATGGATTTATTTGTGAACTGAAAAAGGTAATAAACTTAAAAATGAATAACTATTTCAATTTAAATCCAAATGAGTTGATTCAAATTTGGTTGGCTCTGGTTTGAACTAAACTTTAATCTAAAAATGGTTGTAAGTTTAGTTCAGCTCCAGAAAATGGATTTAAAATTTTGTTTAGAAATAGACTTTAAATGTTTCTCTAAAAATTGCATTTAATTTGTAAAATGCATAAGTATTTCTCTATAGATCCTTTTTGAGTGAATCCAACTTTGTTGGCTTCCTCTATTAGTATACTAAATGGTGGAATAGGATTTAGGTATGTCACTATTTTCAAAAGAATTGTGGGTGCATTTTATTTGTGCTCTTGTGCATGACTTTGAAAAATCATAAAACATGCATCATAGCTCCAAATGAGGTGAACTCAATTATGTTGTTCATATCATGAGGTGCTTGAATTACCATAAAAATCCCAGGTGCAACACCTCTTTGGAAAATTGTGCTAGGGAATTTAATTCGGATGAGCGATGAAGGTTTCTATTTTCCAAATTTTCCGGATCGAGCATAATTGTTTTGGCCATAACTTTTGCATTGAGAATCCAAATCAATTGGTTCTTGTTGATAAATTCTCTAAAAATCATGTTCTACCTTCTGTAAAAATTTCATGGCATTTGGAGAAGGTTTGCTGTGGAGTCCTTTCGGTTTCCTTCGTTCTTATCGGTTCTTTTCGCTTTTTTGTTTGGTGCCGACGAGTGCGTTGATCACGAGAGTGTTCCCCTGCAGCAATCTGAGCATATCCAGCAAGGCAAGCAGTTTGATCATATCCATTTAATCCCATTACTTTAAAGTCTAATACTTTGTATTCACTTGTATGTATACATGCTTATTTTGCCGTTAAATTATCGATTAGACGATCCTGTGGATGCATACTCTGTAGGTAAATGTTCATTCTCTACTACTAAGCCTAGGATTATCTTGCGGTGATTTAGAGTTCGATGGATGGACTCTTATCACTTAGTAGTTACGTTGATAATGCTTAGAAATGCTTAGATAACGGTAAAAATGGGCGGTTGTCGACATTACGTCGATGACCTTGATCACACAAAAATTATTATTCCATTATGTCCAGCACTTGTACTTTGTTACTTTGGAAAAAAAAATGAAAACAAAATTGTTACTGACTTGGGCACAATGGATGTTGGTGTGATCTCATGGTGTGATGGAATGGTGCCTAGGTCCCCAAGGACCGAGTTACTTGTCCCACTGAACCAAGCAATATTGCGTGCTAACCACGCGAGAGGGATATGGGACCTCTCTTGGCTAAGTACTTTGGGGGGTGTTAATTATGAGCTGGTTGGTGGTGTTAAAAGAAAAATGTTATTATTATATGAGGGGAGCATCTGTAATTCGGCTTGAGCTGGCTGATGTGTCCTTCTCTATGTTGGGTTGCGGCTCTTAATTTGCATCATCCATTGGAAATATCTCGTAGGACTTAGTCGTGCCGACATACCAAAGGAAGTGTGCTAAATAGCTTGGCGAAAAGGCGGTCCGACGTGTGGGTACATTGGTACACCCCTGCAGGGATAAAACTATTCGAATAGCCTCGTCCTAGGTTATGGACACGCTTGGGGAGGTCTTTCAAGAACTAGACTCAACCATTTAATTAAAACTTGATGGGTGGTATGAATTTGGTGATTCATACTATTGTTGTGGTGACTATTGGGTTAGTCACTTCTAGGTTGTTCTTACTGTTGTTATTATTATTGTATCGTTGTTATTTCAACAATTAAAAATACTTTGTCAAATTGCTTTAAATCTATTACTTTATTGCAAATGAAAATTTGCTTTATGCTAAAATAAGCCTAAAGCCTTCCACTTAAATAAAGCTTGCATGTAGCTAATTATAGGCTGTTACTCTTACACGTCAGTCTTGCGAGTACATTTTTATACTCATTTGCTTTGCTTAACTGTAATTGTTGTAGAGGAAGAAGTTGAGTCCCAAGGGCCCTACTTTTGTGAGATGTGCGGTGGTTGGGACAACTAGGTTGGCGGCTTGGTTGGTTGCCTTGTGGGCTAAAGGCAAACCATATGGCTTTCTTTTGTTTATCGCCATCTTATGGCTTTCGCTTCCGCTTTTGTTGAACTCTTAGTTGTATTTAGCCGGTCGGCTCTTTTGTAATAACTCTCCCTATTATGTATGTCTTTTATTAATCTAGTTCGTGCTTGAGTTCTATGTTTGTATGGAATTGATGCATGATTTTGTAAAGGGTGTGTATCTTGCATTTACAGAAGTATACATATCTCGAAGACACGGGTTATTTTGTTTGTGATGCTAGGGTAAATGGATGACTAAGCATTACAAGCCAAATAAGCCGGGGTCCTCACACTTCTGGACTTCAATTGTCTTCTGGACTTCCCATAGCTTGCCACGTTATTTCCCGATATTTTCATCAAGGGGTTTATTTCCTCCCCTTAATGACGAAAAACTAATCTCATCTAATATACTATCAGCGAATCGGGCATTATGCAAATCTCCAGTCATAGAGTCCAAATACCTGATTATGGATGTTGTCTCATAACCAACGTATATCCTAGACTTTTGGAGAGGGCCCATTGATCATCTTGATCCTATTTTGCATTTGGTGCCGTGGCTCACACACAAGGCCACACTTCATTTTTAATCAGCTACACTGGCCGCTACTACACAAGCCACAACCAGTGCACTGGGGGCAAGCTAACATTGATGATTCATGGTGAGACCAACGTCTACTAGAGCATGTCTAAGCATAGAATGATACCCAGGTTTGCAATATCAATAAGAAACCAACTAACAGTACCCATCCTAAGGTGTCCAAGGGAAACATGTCAACATGTCTAGCACAAATATTCAAGGAGGCATAAACACAAGTAGGGAAGGTAACTAAGCCCAAAACTAAGTTTATAAAAGTGGCCATGCAAGTTTAACAACTCAAAATACTTTTGCAAAATAGGATCAAGATGATCAAAGGTCCACGACTTGCCTCTGTTGATGAGCAGTGCTTCGGTTGAGGTGACTTGATCCACGAACTCCTCAGTAATAACCGGGATCTACACGTTCGCAAAGAAACCAAATAAATAAAGATACTCCAAGAAATCCAAAAGAACTCACTTAAAGCCAAAAGAGAAGATGTCCACTGAGAGGGGGAGGTCCAACGAGAGGGAGGTCCAAACTCAAGGAGGTCAACCAGAGGAGCCTGGAGAGCTCACCAGGTCAGGGAGAAACCGAGGGAGAGGTGAGAATGAAGAACAAGGAGGAAGTGGATGCCCATGGTGTTGTATTTAAAGGAGAAAAGGAATAGGCACACCATAGAAAGGGGCGACCAGGTTCAAGGTATTGGTACAAAAGGTGCACTGCTAGCAAGTACCAAAAGGACAGAAAGTAGACAGGGGGGTGACAGGATGTGACAGCATTTAATGTGACTAAACCCACATCAAATGCGCTTAAGGCGGAGGAATTGAGAAAGTGAACATGACTGACAAGGGAACTGGTTAAAAAATAGGAGGAGGTCCTGTGAGAGTCAAAGGAGGTCCTAGAGAAGTCAAAGGAGATCCCGAAGGGGAGGTCCTGAGGCAACAGGTCCAGAAGGGGTCGGGGCCCAAGGGGAGGTCATGGCCCACGAGGGTGGTCTTTACAAAAAGACCAAAGACCATGACCTCAAAGGGAGGTCTAGACCACAAGGGTGGTCTTTGCAAAAAGACCACGGGGAGGTCCAGCGGGAAAGAGGTCCTACAGGAAAGGGGGTCCTGAGGACAAGAAGGTCCTAAAAGCAAACAAGGAGGTCTTGTGGACAGGATGAGGTCCTAAAGACAAGGAAGTCTAGAGGAGGTCCTGAAGACAAGGAAGTCTAGAGGAGGTCCTGAAGACAAGGAGGTCTTTAGGGCAAGGAGGTCCTAAAGACAAACAAGGAGGTCTAAGCCACAAAGGGATTCAAACCAACAAAGAGGGGGGGTCTGGACTGAAGGAAATCCAAACCAGGGGAGCTCCAGAGAACAAGGGAAGGTCTGAGCGACAGGGAGATCTGGGCACCAAGAGATGTCCAGCAAAAGGAAAAAGTCTGGGCATACGGAGATGTCCAGACCAAAGGAAAGCGGTCTTAGACCTACTAGGAGATCTGGATAAGGGAAAGTCCAACACAAGGGTGGTCTGGACCAAGAGAGAGAGAGATCCAGACACAAAAGAGGTCCTGGAAAAGATAAGCTAGGCCTAAAGGCACACAAAGCAAATAGAGAAAGGCAAACAAAAGCCAAGGAACACCGGAGAACTTCAAACAACAGAGAGCACCAACCAACTGGACTTAGTTGAAGTTTGGTTAGTTCAAGTTAAATCTCCAAATTTCCAAAATCTTTAAGTTAAGCTTTGAACTCTCATCAAAACCAAATGGTTATTTTTTATTTTGAAAACTTTTCAAATCTTTGGACAAATGGGACGTTACAAACCTACTCCCCTTAAAGGGAATCTCGACCCCGAGATTCGGACTGACTAAAGAATAGGTTCGGGAACGGGGTTTTGCTCACACTTCCAGTGACTTTCTCTTTTGAGTGATACAAAACCACAACTGACACTAAACTAGCTAGAGACTTACCCGGGATGTAGCTCTGAGCTAGTTGGCCTTGCTCCACGGCGACATGGTCCACTTGGCCTCTTGCAGAAGGAGTTGGAGGTCTGGTAGCTTGGCTTGAAGCTTGGGGAGGGGCTTGCTTCATGGTGACATGACTCACTCGACCATCCTGTGGAAGGAACTGAGGTCCTGGCTTGATGCTTCCATGAGCACACGTAAGCATAGTGTCCCTTCCCGAGGCATCGGTAACAAGGTGCTGATCTTGAAGTCTTGGGGATGACAGTTGCTGGAACTTCGCTAGATTGAGACTGGATCCCACGAGTCTCGGAGCCCCTTGCTACCTGTGAGGACCTCTTCTCATCTAAAACGGGGAGTCCAGAAGGACCATTTTTTTTGCTGGTACTACCGCGTGTAGAGCTACGGTAGTGTTGCAGCCAGTACTGCCGTGTCAAGGACAGCGATGGTACCATCTCAAGAATCGGTACTACCGCACGAAGGAACAGTAGTTCCGCTTAGCTAAGCCGAGCAAGCACTTGCTCAAGCTCGAGAGGCGGGAAGACCGCCTTGAGCGCTTCGGTAATCTGCATGTCCGGAAGGACCGCAAGAAGTCCGAGAGGAGGTCCGCCAGACCTCCCAGAGATCACCAGCACCTCTGGAGGTCTTGGCCTCATGCACACCGAGCTAGTCCCAGGATACAAAGTGCTAGCTCGCAGTAATCACTTTGTACAACCATAACCACACTGGTCAAGACAAAAGATGAAGCGAGCAAATTAAACTTAGTATTAAACATGACCTTATGGTCCAAGCTTGCTTACAGGGGGTTTGCCACTTGGGCTTACAAACCGCAACAAAAGAACCTTGGCAGCAGGAAACACCAAAACGCATAGATGGCCACCGGCAAGCCCACAGGCTGTCGAGTGGAGGACGTCCTAGGCAGCAGGATCATCAAAGAGATCCTCTTCAAAGAGGTCAGAGCTTCCTTGCACTTGGTCATCCTCATACATTGCTTTGACACAGGGCTTAGAGCCATGAGTACTTTGAATGTACTCAGCAAATCACAGGGAAACACTTATGCAATTAATATTCATGCAATGGCTTACCAATGGAGGAGTCAGATGGTTAGTTGCACAAAGCGAAGTTTGACAGCAAATAACATAATAGATTGAAAAGCAGCAAGTTAAAACAATAATACATACATACTTTTATTTGAAAGGAGGGGAGTGAGCACCAACTCACACCCGAACCACTTGGGGGAGGTTTGGTTGCACCCACAGCCAGGACCTCTCTCAAAACCTCTCTAGAGCACCAACCCTAGAGCTCGATCCCATCCCCTGGACCACACCCCAAGCCAGCCATGACCCCTCTAAAGCCGGCCAAGGTCTCTTCGAGGCAAGACCACGGCCTCTCGCAGGAGGGCCCAGGGAACACAAATTTCTCAAAAACTACCCCTTGCACCACTTCTTTGGGAGATGTCCATAACCAAGGACTTGGCTATTCGAATAGATTAACGCTCTGCAGAGGTGTACAACTTTACCCACAATCCACGATCTCTCTAGCGGGACGGGCTCCGGAAAGACCCTTGCTCACTTCCAAAGGCGAGCGGTCTAGAGAGCGTGACAAGACCTTTACAAAGCTTTGATTTGGCTAGGAGTCGCCGCTAAGGTTTAAACTTCGATGGGTTGCAAAGCCACCAGATTCGTGCCCCTCGTCTTGTAGTTCGATAAAACTCGCTCAACCACAACAAAGACCAAGCCATCTCATTGCTAATTATTCGCCCAAAGCCATCCCCATAAAATGACCTTGTGGTTGCACGGATTATCCGGATCCACGACACAAAGTTAAGTCCTTAGTTGTGCTCGAGCAAGACTTCCACTTCCCATGTGCAAAGCACCCACTTCTCACTCCCTGCCATCTTGCCCAAGCCAAACCAATTTAGTGATTATCCTCGCCAAAAGGCCACCCACCTTGGCACACCGCTTTTAAACAAAGTGATCTCACACCACCATCAACACAACATACTGACATCCCGCCATAGTTGCTATGATGGCACCAACCACAGTTACATAGATCATTAGTCAAGATTATTAATTGATGAAGCGAAATTCTCAAAACCCACGGTTCTAAAGCAAGACTAAGCATACACTTTACGGTCCCATGTTGGCAATACCAAAGGATGCCAACTAGAATACCCAACCTAGCGTTTCCAAAGGGGTGTATGTCAACATGTCCAGCAACAAATCCAAGGGAGGCATAATATCAAGTGAGGAAGAATAACTACTGCCCAAACATTTTCATATAAAAGTAGCCATGCATGGTAAGGTAAAACAAAATATATTTCAAAGACTAGGCTCAACATGATCAAGGGTTGTGACTTGCCTTCGTCAAGCAGTGCGGGTCCTTCGGTTGAAACTGTCGAGTCCAAAAACTCCTCAAGCTCAGGATCTACACGACCGCAAAGGACTAAATAAGCGAAACTGCTCTAGGCAAAGGAACTTAAAAGACTCAAAAGAACCTAGGCAAAACTTCAACCAAAAGAAACCAATAAACCGGGAGCACAGCTCCGCTGGAAGAGCTCCAGAGGAGGACTTGAGCACTAAGGAGCCCAGGCAAAGGAGTTAAAAATGAGCCAAAGGTGACAAGGGAGGGCTTGCCCAGGCTATTAATAGCCAGGGTTGGCAAGGCACAGAAGGCTTAGCCAAAACGTGTCAATGATCGGAGATGGCTCGGTCGAGGCTAGGGCAGGCGGTGTCCTAAAAAAAATAAACAATGCACCCTAGAAGTGATCGCATTTAATGTGATCCGACATGCATTAAATGAGCCCAAAGTTTCAAGGCGGGAATGATAAAAAGCGGGTGAGGTGACCAATGAAATTTGGTCCAAGAAGTGCATGACCAGTTAAAGAGGCGGTCCTCACCACACAATTGTCTTTACAAAAAGACCACGGGGAGGTCCTGTGGACAGGAGGTCCAAAGGCACTAGGAGGTCTTGGACAAGGGATCCAAAGAAACACTAAAAGGAGGTCTCGAGCAAGAGGTCCAAGGGTACTAAGAGGAGGTCTTGGACAAGGAGTCCAGAGACTCGAAGAGGTTCGAAAGAGGGACACGACATCTTCGGTGGCGGTAATACCGTACTCAAGAAGAGGTACTACTGGATAACGGTAGTTCCGGGTTTAAGGTGCGGTACAACCGCAAGCCGGGAAGGGCCTCGATGGCTGAGACAAACCAAGGAGAGATCTCAACGGCTTAGATTCTCGAAAGGAGATCCTAAATGGTTAAGGTCAAGGGCAAGGGGGAGGTCCTGACGGTAAGATCTCCAAGAGGGAGGTCCTACGGTCAGATCAAAGGGGCAAGGAGGTCCTGACGGTAAGATCTCCAAGAGGGAGGTCCTACGGTCAGACCAAAGGGGCAAGGAGGTCCTGACGGTAAGATCTCCAAGAGGGAGGTCCTACTGGTCGCACCAAAGGGCAGGAGGTCTGACAAGAAGATCTCCAAGAGGAGGTCCTCTGATCGAGATCAAAGGGGCAAGGAGGTCCTGACGGTAAGATTTCTCAAATGAGATCTCAACAGTCAAGACCAAAGCAAAGGAGAGGTCCGCGAAAACAAAGATACGCGGAAATAAGCTAGGGCCGTTAGATCAAGATCGAACGGAACCAAGCAAAGGGGCCATTCGGACCGAGCGAACGCACCTTCGGGTTCGGGCTGTCCAAAACAACAACGATCCTGAGGCGGTCTTACCAAAGGCGGTAGTTCCGAAGGAACAAACGGTAGTACTGCCAGGGCAAGCGGTAGCACCGCACAGGCGCGAGGGAGGTCAAAGGAGCTCCACATGGTCATAGGGAGATCCATGGGGGCACAGGGAGGTCTGAGAAGGCTCAAGAGAGGACTTTGACAAAGGCGGTAGTTCCGACACTACCACAACGGTACGACCGGGGGTCGGAAATACCGAAACGGAGAAGGTAAAACCAAAGATAAGTGCCACACTTGAGCGGACGGTACGACCGCTAAAGGGATGGCGATAATACCACAACCCGGACTGAACCACCCCCAAGGGAGGTCCAGAGGAAGGGAAACAAGGCCAAACTTGGCTTTGAGAACCCAAAAGGGTTTTGAAACACAAACCCGAGCTTGTCGCTCAGCAGGAGGTCCAAGACAAGGGGAGGTCTAAACGGAGAGGGAGGTTTTAATCTCAAAGAGATTCAAACCAACAAAGGAGGTTTGGAGGAAGGTTAAACCGAGAAGCACACACAAAGAAACTTAGGAAGAAAACAAACCAACGAACACCAAAGAACAACAAGAAGCTCCAACCAACAGAGAACACCAACAAGGGACTTAGTTCAGGTTTGATTAGGTCAAGTTAAACTCTCCAACTTCCAAAATACCAAGTTAAGCTTGAACAGGCAATTAAACCAAATTGTTCTTTTTGATTTTGAAAGCTGGCAAGAACTCTAGAATAAACGAGACGTTACAAACCTTCACCCCTTAAGGGAATCTCGACCCCGAGATTCAGGTTTAGCTAGAGAATAGGTGAGGAAACTCCTTCTTGAGGTCCTCTTCATACTCCCAAGTAGCTTCTGCTTCAGTATGGTTGCTCCATTGCACCTTGCAAAGTTTGACGGTCTTGGTCCCTGTGACTCTTTCTGACACGTCTAAGATCTTGATTAGTTGTTCTTTGTAAGTAAGGTAAACCTCAACCATACATTCCATATTCTAATCAAGTTATATATATATATATATGTGTGTGTGTGTGTGTGTCTGTGTGTGTGTGTTTTCAAATTCTTGATTCACTCATATCCAATTATATCCAGCATAACCCATATAGTCAAGCTCAAGCTTCCAGCCAACATTCCCTCCACTCCAGGTTCAAGGGTAATCCCTTACCTCTAAGCAATCAAACCAAAGTTTCATGTTCCTATATCCTCCATGATCCATCAAAACTTTGCTCTAGGGTCACCTTCTATCTACATAGTCTATGCAATCCACAATCTGGTCCTCTTTATCCATTCATACTCCCGGCGTAACCAGCAACAAGGCACATAATCCACTAGGGCTTCTTATAATCATCAGATCCACAAAAGGCTTCTTTCAAGCTACCTAGCTTGGCATCCACCTCACTGGTTGTATTTGCAAGCATAGCTCTCGAGAACTCAGTGCGTTGCAGGCTGCACCAACATCACCATCTTCTCAGGGTTTCCAGCACTAGAACACAAGGGCTCGGTCCTATAGAAATTTTTGAGTTAAGGAGATCGAATTGAGTTCAAAACAAAGTTCCAGAAGATGTAAGATACGTGAATATAAGAAGGAGATAAGAAAGGAATAGAATAAGGGGAGAAAAGATTGAGTCCAGATGAGATTAGAATAGAACAAGACAAGGGAAGAACCACTAATTAGGTTTTCAAGTTGGTTTGATTTAGAAAATAATTTTTGAAACTAACTAAAATGACCATGCTAACTAAGGTTATGTCCAACAGTCGATATGGAGCTCTGATACCACCTCTGTAAGGACCTACCTCGGGTTGCACTAGGAGAGATCTCCCAGGGCCTCTTAGGAGGTCCGATAGGACCACCTGGAGGTTTGGGAGGTCCTCTAAGACCACCCGAGGAGGTCTATAGGACCTCTCGGGGTGCCTCTAGAACCACCTAGGAGAAACTTTGAAAGTCCACCTAGAGGTCCTCCAAGGGACACCCGAGGATTCCAGCCTCTGTGCTCACTGAGCTAGTCCCATGATCAGTCCTGCTAGCTCGCACAGACATACATTGGTGTGATCAAATCCATACAACAAACTGAGAAGAAGCAAAAGACAACTTATCATATATTAACAAAGACCTTTTGGTCAAGCTTCTTACAGGGGGGTTTGCCACACAGGCTACAATAAAGAACACTTTTGCAACGGAAATAAAAACACAAACGCGCAGAGCCAATCGACAAGCCCACAGGCTATTGAGTGGAGGACGTCCCCTAGCACGCATAGCCTCCAAAGACCTCTTCTTCGTGGAGTTTTGAGCTCCCAGGAACCCCCTGTTCTGCTGATCAAACAGAGGGCACAAGCCATGAGTACTTTTGAATGTACTCAGCAAACCGTGGGGAAACATATGCAAATATATTCATGCAATGGCTTGATAAATGAGAGCTGTATGGTTAGTTGCAAAAAGCAATATTTGACAGTGAATACATAATAGATTGCAAAGCTTAAGTTAAAAGAGATATATATATATATATATATAAGTACATTTTGTTTTCAAATGAGGTCGTGAGCACCCTCAAAGGGAGGTCTAGACCACAAGGGTAGTCTTTTCAAAAAGACCACGGGGAGGTCCAGCGGGAAGGAGAGGTCCTACGGGAAAGGGGGTCCTGAGGACAGAAAGGTCATGAAAGCAAACAAGGAGGTCTTGTGGACAGGAGGTCCTGAAGACAAGGAAGTCTAGAGGAGGTCCTGAAGACAAGGAGGTCTTTAGGGCAAGGAGGTCCTGAAGACAAACAAGGAGGTCTAAGCCACAAAGGGATTCAAACCAACAAAGAGGGGGGAGGGGTCTGGACTGAAGGAAATCCAAACCAGGGGAGGTCCAGAGAACAAGGGAAGGTCTGAGCGAGAGGGAGATCTGGGCACCAGGAGATGTCCAGCAAAAGGAAAAAGTCTAGGCATACGGAGATGTCCAGACCAAAGGAAAGAGTTCTTAGACCTACTAGGAGATCTGGACAAGGGAAAGTCCAACACAAGGGTGGTTTGGACCAAGAGAGAGAGAGAGAGAGAGAGAGAGAGAGAGAGAGAGAGAGAGAGAGAGATCCAGACACAAAAGAGGTCCTGGAAAAGAGAAGCTAGGCCTAAAGGCACACAGAGCAAGTAGAGAAAGGAAAACAAAAGCCAAGGAACACCAGAGAACTTCAAACAACAGAGAGCACCAACCAATTGGACTTAGTTGAAGTTTGGTTAGTTCAAGTTAAATCTCCAAATTTCCAAAATCTTTAAGTTAAGCTTTGAACTCTCATAAAAACCAAATGGTTATTTTTATTTTGAAAACTTTTCAAATCTTTGGACAAACGGGACGTTACACTGTGACTGCCTCAAACCAACCGGAGGAGCAAGGTGGAGTTCTGTCATTAGGCTCCATGTCAGCATCAGGCTCAATGGCAACCGGAGCAAAGAGGTCAAGGCCGTCTAAATCGGGAGTGTGGGAGAATTTCAACAGGACAACCAAGCAAGATGCAACGGGAAATGAGGTACCATATGCTATTTATAAAATGTGTTGCCATGAATTGTCTGCAAAGTCTATAGGTGGTACGGGGCACTTGATTAGACATGCTACAAGGTGTCGAACCAAGCAAGGATTGGCAATGAGGCAGACATGGCTGCAATACAACCCTGACGGTACGGTATCTAGCTGGGACTACGATCCTTAGGTAGCCCGCCAATCTCTCTGTCGTTTAATTGCTTCTGAGGATTTACCGTTAGGCTTTGGCGAGTCTGCTTCTTTCCAAATTTACATTAGGACTGCGCATAATCCTAGATATACTTCTGTTTCTAGACAGACAACAACTAGGGATCTAGTGAAATACTATAATGAACGTCGTAATAAAATAAAGGAACTATTTAGTACATGCACATTTTCGGTGGTCCTAACCTCGGACATATGGAGTGGTCGGGCTAGGGAAGATTACCTTAGTGTAGTTGCGCATTATATTAATGACGACTGGGTAATGGAGAAAAAGATTATAGATTTGAAATTAATTGATGTAGCACACACGGGGGAGAATATTGCGAACTGTATTATTAAAGTCGTGGAAGACTTTGGCCTTATAGACAAAATATTCATAATTACTTTAGACAACGCCGCTTCAAACTCTAGGGCCATGGATATTCTTACTCCAGTGTTGAGTACATATGCCAATTCCTTCCTGCTACATCAACGATGCGCTTGTCATATTATCAACCTTATAGTCAAATGTGGTTTGAAGAGGTTGAGTCCGTATATTAAAGCTTTTCGCGATGCGATTTCTTTCTTGAATAATTCTAACGTAAGAATAGCACAATATAAGAACTTCTGCGGGGCGATGGGTGTAAGTCCAAGAAAGTTCGGTTTGGACATGGAGGTAAGGTGGAACTCTACTTACCTCATGCTTAAGAATCTTTTACCATACAAGAGCACTTTTTCTGTATTTATTCAAACGCACTATCCTAGCACTGACGGTACTATGCTATTAACTGAGCAACATTGGTTCGTTGCTGAGAAGGTACTGTCGTTTTTAGAAATTTTTTATGAGGCAATTGTTGCTTTGTCCGCTGTTTACTATCCAACATCTCCTATCATTGTGCATACTATTTTACGGATCGTTACTCAATTGAAAATGTTTGAAAATGACATAGTTTTACGCGATGCTGTTGTTTCCATGAAATTTAAATACCTTAAATATTGGAGAGAAATCCCTTACCTATATGCATTTGCATTCCTTTTAGATCATATGGCTAAAATTGATGCATTTGGTACTGTACTTGATTTTCTTAGTGATGCTACGCGGCTAGACTATATTGACTATTTTGCAGAAGTTTGTTCTCGGTTATATGAGGTTTACCAAATGTATGAAAATAGGTTCCAGGGAGTCCGTTCGTAACGACCTCCAGTAGCCCCCACCTCAAGTGGGAAGACAAATATGTAAGGTGCGATCTTCGGTGCCTCTTCCTCTAGGTCTAGGTCCAGGGGTTCTTCTTCTTCTTCTTCTACATCAACGCCTGCTTAGCCGAGACCCACAAGGAGCGGAGAACTATCCACCTATCTGGATAGCGATACGGTGGATTTCAACTCAGAAGGCTTCGACATCTTGCAATGGTGGCAAGCCCATTCGTTAACATATCCCGTGCTATCCATACTTGCACGTGATGTGTTAACTGTTCCTGTCTCTACGGTTTCCTCCGAGTCTGCTTTTAGTCTTTCTAGAAGGATATTGGAGGAGAGAAGAACAAGTTTCACAAGTGAGATGGTAGAGATCCTTCTAACTGTGAAGGATTGGGAACAAGTTGATTCACGAACACAACACTCTGTGGAAAATCCAGAGTTGTCGGAGGTGTATGAAAATCTGTACTTAGACAATGACACCGACACGTAGAACAAAAATATACCATGTATGTAGAGCTATAGGTTGTACTCTTTTTCCTTTGCCAAGGTTTTCTCATTTTGAGTTTTTACTTGGCGAAGGTTTTAACGAGACAGCTAGTTGGACATCAATAAAGCTCTTTATTACATTTTCAATATGATTGTCTTATTTTTTTTAATTTTTATGTCTACTTATGAATTCTACACATTTTTCTAATTTTTCTTATTTTTTTGGATTTTTTTGTTCTGATGGGCCAAACAGGTCATATCTGGCCCGACGAGCCAAACAAGCTCGGACCGGCCCAGCACAGCACGAATGTTCGACGAGCTGTATCTGGACCGCTCCGACCCGTGGGCCGACCCGACACGACACGAATAGTACATGGATCAAAACGGGCCGTATGTAACCGGGTCGTGCCGTACCGGCCGGCCCATTTGGACAGGCCTGCTTGAACCCCTCGCGTGCTCGCCTGTCCCGCCCCTGTTTCTTTTCTTCGCCGCTTCCTCCTTTTTCTAGGGTTTCCGCCCCTCGCATCACCGGCGGCGGCGGCGTCTCGCGTCGGCACCGGCAACTCCACCTCTATTGCGCCGCGCTTACACTGTCCTCCGCTTATTCCTCCGCGCGTGAGGTATCGTCGTTGCCCCTTCGTCTCTCTCTCCCCCTCCCTCTGTGTGTGATGTGGATCTCTCTGGGTGAGGGTGGGGGTTGTTGGGGGTACTTTGATCCGTATTGTGGGTGGCTTTGGCGTAGAGACGCCGCCGCCGTTCGGTGTGTCCTCGTGAGGGTTTTGTGAGGCTCGTGGCGGCGGCTTGATTTGCTGCCCTGCACGGCTTAGGGTTTTGTGTCGCCTTTTCCTGGGTTTGTGCTGCTGCCAATCAGATAAATTTTATTTAGATTATCCTCTATTTTGGTACTTGTAGCGCTGTCCAGGGGTTTAATTTGAGGGTCTAGGGTCGGAAGTTTTTCTGTTTGAGGGTTTAGCGATTCTGACCAGGCGTTGGAATTCGATAGCTACTGACTCTTGTAGCATGTGATTAGTGCAATTGTGTAAGGTTTCGTTTCTTTTGATGAGAAGAACTTTAATTCTTGGATTGAAGGTATTAAGTAATGGAAAACTTCCTCTTTTCTTCCCTGTTAGTTGCGGCTCTAGTGATTGGTTGTGGTAATGTTGGCAGTTCTATTCCTGTGTTCATTGGTATTTAGCTTAGTAAGGATATCTATTTGGGAGCATTGATGTGGATTCGGATTCTTGTCGTGGACTTGTGGTTGTTGTTGAGGACTGTTCCGGAGGAAATCGGTTAGCTTTTGTTGTCTCTGGTTTGGTTTTATGCTTGAAGTGGTAGGGTCTTTGGTACTGTTTAATTGCAGTGATTAGTTTGAGCCTTTTAATTCTGTGAGATTAGTCAAACGGTGCGTATGGTATTTTATTTGTCTGATGGGATATGTACAATGCAGATATTGGGTAGAATTTATCATATATAATAGAGTAAATTTTAGAAAACCCCATGTTTTAGGGCATTAGTAACAAAAAACCTTATGTTTTGAGATTTTTTCAGAAAACCCTAGGTTTTAGAATGTGTTACTAATGCCTCAAAACCGGGGGTTTTGTGAAAAAAGAAGTCAAAACGTGGGGTTTTGTGTTACTAATGTCTCAAAACTTGTGGTTTTATGGGGGGAAAAAAAATCAAAACATGGGTTTTGTGTTACTAATACCCCAAAACTTAGGGTTTCCTGAAATTTACTCTATATAATACTATAATATGTTTGTCTCGTAGTTTAGCTTGTTGTTTCGAGTTTCTAGATTTGAGGGTTTTCTATGTATTTGCACGTCTTGTGAGGGTTTGCTCGTTCACAATGATTTTTTTGAAGGAGTGGGTGTACACAGGGTTTTGGTAAGACTTGGGCATTATTGTGGAGACATTGGGTGACTGGGAGTATTATTGAGTTGAAGTATTATAGTTTTACCTCCTATTTCAGCGGTTCATGTGACCTAGGTCCTTTTTTTGTTCTTATTGCGGACATAGGCTTGGAGTGCATAATTTCTAGAAGTTGCATTTGGGTTTCTGGTTCTTGCATTTATGTCAAAGCAATTTGTCAATTGCTGAGTTGTGATGTTTCCAGTATGTTTATTAATGCATATAATATTATCCCAGTAGACATTTTGTTCAATAATCCTATTTTTTTACTGTTTCTTTTCTGCCTTTTATGTTCTAATGTATACCTTCCCTTCAGCAATGGCAGTGCAAGCAGGAAGCCCAGCTACTCCTATGCGTCTCCATGTGGTATGTTTTTCTCTCCTGTGAACCGTGCCTTAGTTGGGGTTGGGGGGATGTGTGCATTTATCACAATTGAGCGATGATTCAAACGGAAAATGTTATCCAGATGATATTCCAAAGTTGAGCTGTTAATATTGGAGTGAACATGAGTTCTACTATTAGAGTAAACATGAGATCTACATGAGATATATCCCAAGGTACCCCTTCAGTTGAAGGCAATAAAGATCTTACTTGAAAATTGGTTTTGAAGTGAAGGCATCGCTTTATGAAAAGATGTATTTTGTGTTGTTTTCTGCCATAGACTGCTAAAAGTAACTGACCCATTTTGTCTTGTGTCATGTACTGTTTTACTTGATTAATCTAATAATTGAACTTTCTGTGAACAGAACAAAACGAAAATACGTAAGCAATATTTTGTTTCAGTGAACGTGGGTTATTATTTGCGCGTTTGCATTACAAGAACTTGCTTTTGCAGGCTTCATCAGGAAGGACATTAAACACTGCACAGATTCAGCTTGTCGCAAGCCATCCGGAGGTGTATGAACCATGTGATGATTCCTTTGCCCTTGTTGATGCACTGCTCTCTGACAAAGCTCAACTTCTGACGCTACACCCAAGATTATGCATGGAGGTAGGATGTGGCAGTGGTTATGTCATCACATCTCTAGCCATCATGCTCAGGCAATTAGGCTCTGGAACCCAGTACCTAGCAACTGACATCAACCAACATGCTGTGGAGACAACTCAAGCAACCCTTGAAGCCCATGGTGTTCATGCAGATGTGATTGCTACTGATATTGTATCAGGTCTTGAGAAACGTCTGGCTGGTATGGTTGACGTTGTTGTTGTGAACCCTCCTTATGTGCCGACACCGGAGGAAGAAATTGGGTGCAAGGGCATTGCTTCATCTTGGGCTGGAGGTTTGAATGGGCGCCAAGTGATTGATCGTATTCTTCCTGCTGTGCAAGAGCTGCTATCGGAAAGAGGGTGTCTGTACATGATTGCCCTTGAAGATAATGATCCTCTGGATATATGCCATTTGATGAATGAGAAGGGGTATGCATCACGCGTTCTCTTGAAGAGATGTACCGAGGAGGAGAGCCTTTATGTTCTCAAGTTTTGGCAAGAGGTCGCCCTTGGCCCAAATGCTTCTCAAGCCACTAAATCTCCTGGCACTGAGTCGTCATGGCTTTCACAGTTGCCTTTCAGATCCCTCTGGCATAAAAATGCATGGTAGTTCTTGACCTTATCAATTTGGATTCTCCAGTTTCAAAAGATAGCAAGAAATTCTCCAGTTTCAAAAGATGGCAGTGTCGGCAGACATGTTTGAATGAGATGATATTGTTGATTTCTGACTTGCATCAGAGTATAAGAATCAAGACTAACTTGGACTTAACTATGAGCTTATTTGCAATCAAGCAATCATAGACCCTAAAGTACCAACCTTTTTTATTTTGGTTGCCAAAAATTGGCATCTTATCTTCCCGTGGTGTGTATATGTGCTAGTATGGATTTACTACTTTTAGTTCATTCTGAGAAAAAAAAGGTTTGGGCTACTCTGGAATTGTACAAAACTACTTACAAGAATACAACTGTCTGATCTGTATGTTGACGTCCATTCTCAAATAGATGTGCAATCAATATTTTAAAACTTTAACCATCAGTTCCTAAGAAAAATATTTAGATCTGTCACAAGAAAATTATATGGGTAGACTTGTCATAAAAAGTACTTAAGACATCAGTATAATTTTTATAATTTTTGGTAACACATAATTAGAAAAAGCAATAGTCAAAGACGTGTATTGGAAACCGTGTTGATATTCAAAATAATAAGTTGATATTCAAGTGTTGATATTCAAAATGACAAGTAAAAATGAGCGGAGCTAGCACGATCTACGTTTCCTCAACCTCAATGGCCGTCAGCCAAAAACCTGTGTCACACGTCACAACTCCCAAGGACTGTATGCCTGCCGGTATCTGAACTGAAGGTCCCGCAGTAAACGTGGATGCCGACCGAACTGCTTGCTTTCAGTTCGTCGAGGAGCTCGACTGGCTACAGGAGACGAAAGCTCGCCGCTTTTGCCGCAAACTTGCCGCGCCGACCGGCAAAAACTGTGCCTCACCGCGTAATCTCGCTGCTCCCGTCCGTTGTCCACTTGTCCGCGTCCATCTTATCGACGCGGCTGCGGCCGAGCACAACACACAAGGCCCGCTCGTGCCTACACTCTTGTCCCGCGCGGTGGCGCCGAGCTAGACATATAGTTTTGCAGCTTTCGTCTGAAATCTCTATAAATTTAAGAACATTATAACGATCGAGAGAAAATTCTCTAGGAATTTTATGGATGTGATTTTCAAATTTATATCTTGTTTGCAGTAACAGAGGGTCCTCACCAAAGGGGTGAATAGAGAGATTTTAGATTGCTTCCCGGAAAGGTTTGAAGACTAGAGATCCTTGGTCTGTTCGACAGCAGCTAGTTGATCTTTTGATTGTAAATATTGCCTGTTCGACAGAAGTTAGTTGATCTTTTGTTTGTAATGGTTAGTTTGATGTTGGTTCTAAGTTGTTCTTACCTGTTCTAGATATTAATTGTGATAGATGTTAGCGTTAGCCGGTATCCTCAGCCTTGATGTGTTTGTGTTTTTGGTTGTAAGAATTTGGTAATTTGCTTTCTATAAAAGCAGAGATTAAGTCTTTGTCCAAAAAAACAAAAATATTATGCGCACAACGCATCTTCACCGTGCGATGCGAGCGAACGATTCGACTACAGAGAAATAAATCTTCTACGAGAAGCCTCGACGAGGACCCCATATCTGAGATCCAACGATTCGAGAGAGAGCCACACGGATGGACGTCCCCGTATAATTTATTTCTCGGCTACGGTTGATCGCCCAGCCCTAAAACGGACATCTTTCCCGTAAAACTTATTTTCCGGCTACGGTTGATCGGCCCAGCCCTAAAAGGGCTAGACTGCTGCTTACACCGGTGGGCTATTTTTCGCGCCGACCATGGGCCCATCCATGCCTTAGGAGAGCAAAACGCCCACCAAATTTCACGCCCGGCGGAGGCGGCTGCCTAATTGGTCTTGCACGCCGGCTACTCCTCTTCCTCGGCAACGGTAGCTGCGGACCTGCGCCACCGTTCCCGGGCAGTGGCCGGAGCTAGACGGGAGCGCTTGTGTCAGATCGCGCAGGAGACAGATCCGCTGCTCGGTCGAGTCGAGCGGCGATGGAGGGGGCGGTGAAGGAGGAGTGGGTGGGCGGAAAGCCCGCGTATAGCATCATCGTGCCCACCTACAACGAGCGCCTCAACGTCGCCCTCATCGTCTTCCTCATCTTCAAGCACCTCCCGTAACTCTCTCTCTCTCTCCTCATCCTCCCTATGTTCTCTCGAGATTGCCTTCGGTGGAGAGCAACGTTAGATGCGCATTCGCAATTCAGTTAGATTCGATTCGCTTCTATCTAGCTAGACCTGGGTTGGGATGCATCGACAGTAATCGATCTGCTCTGGATCTTTTGGTGGAAGCTTTTAATCACATGTTGCTAATTGCTCCGAGATTCACAGGCACATGTCATTTTCAAGCAGGAAAGATGATGGTCTATTAGTCCATTGTCCGCTCAAATAGAAGAACACCCTTTTAATCCCTATTCCATGCAATTTTAGACGAAGAAATATGGCCACTGCTGGTATCGAGCCCCGCTTGCGTATCTTTCGATATGTAGTTGCTAAATGCTAGCGGTGCCTAGTTTGGTTGAAATGAGTCGCTGTTGTCCACCCACTCTTCGAGAAAGTAAGAATAAAAGACATAAGATTAAGCTGACTATGTCAAGTCACTGTATTCAAACTAGAATTCTCTTTATGTTGTTTGTCAAAGTTATGCACAATTGTGGATGGTGGTAAACTGTGTGCAGTGAGTTTGGTTGAAATGAGTCGCTGTTGTCCACCCGCTTTGTGCACAATTGTGGATGGTGGTAAACTGTGTGCAGTGAGTTTGGTTGGAATGAGTCGCTGTTGTCCACCCGCTCTTCTAGAAAGTAAGAACAAAAGACATAAGATTAAGCCGACCATGTCATGTCACTGTATTCAAACTAGAATTCACTTCATGTTGTTTGTCAAAGTTATGCAAAATTGTGGATGGTGGCAAACTGTGTGTGGTGCTGTCACCGTGCAGAGCTGGTTCCTGTTAGCTGTTTTCTTTGCTATTTACATATTTGTGGTGTTCATGTCATAGACATCCTTCATCGTAGTGCTGGTGTGGCCAGTTTGCTCGATTGTATGAACAGAGAATTGTGAAACATGTTGTTAATTCATCAGCTATGTCAAATGGGTGACGAGAAACCATCTTATTTGGAGATTGGAGGCACTAATCTTCTCTAGGTCTTGGGAGTGTTGTCTCTTTTTGTATCCAGCTTGTCTGGAATGGTTATTTTATAATGCCATCATGCACCACATTTATTTTGAACTTACAACCTGTTTTCCATTGCTGCTGTATACTCCTATTGTTTCGTCAGCATCAATTAACCGCCATCTTGTTATCCGGAACCTTAGTGTATTTCAATGGCAAGGCTGTTGCCTTTATTTTGCTAAACTCTTGTCATATTATGAAAACTGAAGCTGTAACTTTCCACCTTAGGGATGTCAACTTCGAAATCATTATTGTGGATGATGGAAGCCCTGATGGAACTCAAGACATCGTAAAGCAGTTGCAGCAAGTATATGGCGAAGATCGTGTTGTAAGTGACTTCACAAACATGCTTTCAGCTAGGAGTTTATATATGTGATGTGGTTTATGTTATTTATGGCTTCTTGCAATGTCTTTGATCCGACATAATGCCAGCTACTGCGAGCTAGACCAAGGAAGCTAGGACTTGGTGAGCTTAGCTCTCCCATTTAAGTTTAGGGTGAAGTTTAGGCTTGCTGCTTGTGTTAACTAAACAACTGGAAGCATTCAGGTACTGCATATTTACATGGATTAAAGCATGCCTCAGGGGACTTCATTGTTATCATGGATGCTGATCTGTCTCATCATGTATTATTCTTCACCTTTTCTTCTCTCCGTGATGTGGCATACTTAGGCTATTCGAAATATTTTCTTCCTGTTTAGTTGACTATTTTTCCTCTCTCACTCTGAACAGCCGAAGTACTTGCCAAGCTTCATTAGGTGAGAATTGTATCTGTGAAGATGCGTTTTAATTTATCCAGCAAGGATTGTTGGATTTCTTCTACATATTGTTTTACAGATATTTAGTGCACATTCTTAATCTAATTGTCTATGCCCTATGTGTACCATTAAGTCTGGCTGATCTGAAAATTTCTTGGCAAAATAGTTGTCTGCGATAGCCGATAGCTCACTTTCTTCATCGGTTTGCTTTTGTCAGCTCTATGAATCTTGGCTAACCATGGCATAGTTATACTTTAATGATAATGAAAAGATTATTTCAGTATTTGTGTCAGTTGTTGGATGCAATAACCGAAATTGCCATAAAGCAAAGTTGGGTATAATTGGGCACCCACCATGCTCACTGAAAACAAGTAGTTTAGAAGAACCTGTGTCTTTTTAATCACGTTCGTTCCTTAACCAGGAAGCAAAAGGAAATCGGTGCTGATGTTGTAACCGGCACCCGTTATGTTAAGAACGGTGGTGTCCATGGTTGGAATCTCACGCGCAAATTGACTAGCAGGGGAGCAAATGTTCTAGCACAGACATTACTACAGCCTGGAGCTTCTGATTTGACTGGATCATTTAGGTGTGTCTCCTTTTACTTGAACAGAATAAGTTCTTTATAATTACTGTTATTTGATGCGGCGTGATTTCCTAGGCTATATAAGCGAAATGTTCTTGAAGATTTGATCTCCTCATGCGTCAGCAAGGGCTATGTGTTCCAAATGGAGATGATTGTTAGGGCTACTAGGAAAGGTTATCACATTGAAGAGGTAAGCCATTTCGTATCGTCTCATTATCATTTGTGTAAGATTGGATTAGCGTGGTGGTTTTGATTAATGAAGTTCTGATTGCCCTCTCCAGGTTCCAATAACTTTTGTTGACAGGGTCTTTGGAGCTTCAAAACTTGGTGGATCTGAAATAGTTGAATATTTGAAAGGCCTTGTGTATCTGTTGCTCACAACATAAGGGGAAAGACACCATAGATGCCCAACTGTTATTGGACAACTCGTGGTATAGAGAATTTTAATGTTGTTTGCAGCTTGAGTTTTATAAAATTACTAATGTTTTCGGACTTGGAAGTGGATTCGTGCACACAAGTTTTGGTCTATAAATACCCTTATTTTAACATGATGATTTTGCTACCCTTCCTGTTTAACTCGAGAACTTCTTTCGTTGAACAATTTTTCAACTCTTAACACTGATGAGAATGTGTTACGTCTGAATGCGCTAATTGTGTGCCAGAATCCATAGCTCCGTCTGCGCGGAAGATTCTTTTCAACTCATTTTTTCCTTTGTCCTTTGTTAGCTGTATGTGCAGTTGCTGGTGTAATATTCCATGTATTTCATAGCGCAATGCCTAATTGCATGAGTTGGTCGTATTCATCTCCCAGGATTTGTCTCCTCGTAAACGAACTAAACAAGACTTGCTGCTTTAGTCACTCAACGTGAAGCAGAGCTCACTAGACAGCAGGTATTTGTTTAGAAGCACAACTTGTCTATCTTTACTTGTCTATCTTACTGGAGTATTTCCCAGGTTAGTAGATAAAAATGGCAAGGCACATAAACAAGGAGAACATAGAACACACAAAGACATTTCGGTTTAAAAATCCTGAAGTAGAGTGTTGCACTCAAAGATTGCATTAATTGCGATTCCGAAATAAAAACGGCCACGGGTGAAGACATCCATAACACCCTTATTATGTTGGTACAAACATGTTAAAATGGCGTGGGCATAAAGATGGATGATCATCCCAAACTCCTTGAATCCTATGCCATATAAAAGCAACAGCCTGGAAAACTTGAAAGGTCTACAAAAACTGTCCCAGGAAAGATAACAAGTATGAATGATCACTCATCATCAAAGGTGTTTTTTTTTCTCCCTTGCAAGTCCCTTTTGGTTGGTAGTGTCTGACATCTAGAATAGCTAGCTGATCCTTTTTAATCTTCGGTTTTCTCTTTCTCTAACTTCTGTAAAGCACACCCAAAAAAAGTTAGCATGCAGCTCAGAAGAAGCAACACAGTGACAATACAGTATGGAATAGAGAGTAAAACCGCATAAAAAATTGAGGCAAACACAAGTTGCTGCCACAGCAGTTCAGCATATGTTTCAAAACGCATACACGTAACTAAATGAAACCCAAAATTATTACCCGGAGTTTGTCCCTATCTTAATAAATAGTAGCAGAATTGTAGTCTAGCATTAGCGGCGTTTAACATTGCAAGCATTTCCTATCAGCCGATAGTTTGATTGAATTATTTATTGGACCAAAACAGATTTACATATTACCAATATTGGTACCACAAATGTAGGTTTCATTTTTTATTCAAGTCAGATACATCAAGAAGGGCCAACAATTTTCCTGTTAGGAAGCTGACAGTACTCTCAACCTTTACCTTCACTTCTGCACTCTATACCTGATGGTCCTGATCATTCAGACACATTTAAGTCTATGAATAGTACGATATTACTGGTTAACTCAAACTAAATATGTCAAAGCTCACACAAATTTGATGGAGAATTCCTTTCTGCCCCACAGAAACGCAAGCAATGATCCCCAAGAACTGACTAACATTTTGATAAAAATGCATCAAGTTATCACTCCACACAGAAACCCAAATAATGTATGGCCTAAAATCAGGCATGCTATTCCAAGCACAATGAGGAAGGTCGTAACATTGGACCTGAACGATCAAACCAGACAAGATGAATAATATCTAAAAACTTTTAAATATATGCTTTGCGATGCAGGATATAAAACATCCAACAAACAATGTGATTCATCCTAAGTAGCTCCACCACTGTAATGAAATAAGCAGCGGTAACATCGATATATTCGCTACAACATAAATAGGAAATCTAAGTTTTGCCCAATGTAACCATGGAAGAAGCATGTTAACAGTTCCTTTACATCAATCTAGAACAAGCGGACGGCAGTATTTATCCATGCCAAGTTGGCAACTAAGCAGCCAGCCGCGCAACGCGGCGAATAATCACACGGTAACATTCACCTGCTTCGGTACCAATCCACTCACGCATCAAAATGCTCCGATTTGCAGGGATGGGTTGATGTAAGACAGTGGTCCAAAGGAGGGGCGGATAAGATTTGACATGAATAAGCAGTAGCGAATTGGATAGGAACTCCATAATTGGTTAGTAATTGGAGGACGAACTCTCCAAATCAAGCAAGGGCTTCCCAGCGACGAGGAGGAAATGTGTGTGTGTGTGTGGGGGGGGGGTGCGGTAGGAAGTAGGGTTAGAGTTTGCTTACGGATTGCTCGGCGTGCCACGAAAGGCCGCGGTAGACGTTGACGGAGAAAGTGGCTGCCAGGTAGAGTGTCGCCACGCCCATGCCCGCCGTCAGCGCCTTGAACACCAGGTCCCCCACCGCCATAACCGCCGCGCCGCTTCTCCTCTCCTCTCTTCCTCGCACCCTCGTCGCGGAAATGGAATGCCGGAGACGAGACGCGTGAGTGCTGTGTGCCCCTGTGCGGTGGTCTTCTTCTAAAGGAGGTGGGCTTCGGGAGGTCGAGGCCGCACCGGTTGTTTGCTGGGCCGATGAGTGGACCGGCCCAGTAAAGGCCATGCCTGCTCTTGCTTCATTTTTGCCATCCAGGGGAAATGCAATGTTGATTCTTCTTCTTCTTGTTGGAAATGCAGTTTTGTTTCTGCTATTGAACATGTGTTCATTCTGTTTTTTCAACTCTTTCGCTGGGCGCTCGCTTGGAAGATGCCATTTTCGGTCCAATGCCTGAAGGTTTACAGAAGAATGGCAAATGCAAAACAAGCTTAAGGTCCTCTCTTACATCACTTGCATAGGTTTCCCCAGAGAAAAACCACTCGAGGAAACCATCAATTCCCCAGAGAAAAACGATCACTGACAAAACATAGCATGATTTACGCAGCCTAAAAAATTGCCCAAACATCAGACGTAAACTGAATCCGTGCATCCACATGCTCCCAAGGAGGGCCGGCCGAGTGCCGATCGATCGATCTCGATCATGACTTGGAAAAGTATTGGCTGTCACGTCTCGTATCTCCACGGCATTGACTGCTTGACTTCGACAAAAAAAATTACCACTTCTTTAGTCGTATAGAAAAACCACTCTTGCCAGAACATATGTTGAAGCAGCACGCACTAACCCACTCTTACCGAACACATGTTGAAGCAGCACGCACCCGTACACCTTCCCACAAAATATCATGTCGACTGAGTCGGGGGTTGCAACCTGTTGCATCTAGGAGACAACTAGAAGGGGTTGAATATGCGTCATACAAGCAACAATTTTTTTCAATTTGTTTTGTCTTTAGAAGTTCAAGTTTTTTTTTCACTCCAATAGATAGTCTAAACTCTCACAATAAAATCTCTGCGAAAAACCCAACAAAACGAGACAATACTTGCCAAGGTAGTCCGACCTCCAACTAGTGAGCGGTCCGACCTCTCTCAGAACATAAATGAAAATCAACACGATTTTAAAACCACAAATTGATTTAACTTTTAATCCATGGCTTCAAACTACTTGAAACTTTGCACACACCTTGCTTAAGATATTGTGAACCTAATCCATGAAGAGATCGAAGTAAATTTATCCAAAGCTTTAACTTATTTCGATCCGAATGCAAGTTGCACCAAAACCAGCCCAGATACGAAAATGATGATAGTGAGGAGCTTGTAGGAGGAATAAAGCCAAGATGGCTAAGGATGGATTTCCACACATTCTAACATCCTCAATCACAACAAGAATCAAGCAAAAAACCTCAAAAGCAAAACCTTCAGAATCACAATTTCTTCCACCAAATCCGAGCAAACTCAAGGAAACTTGCAAAGAACAAGTACTTAAATGGATGTAATCTGGTCTCCAAGAGACATCTTCATCACTTACATGTCCTTGGCATCAAGCAAGATCAATAGGGGAGAAAGATACACAAAAAACGAAGCCAAATCACAAAATCAACACTTGAGCATATTAGAGAAAAATTGGACAAATTCAGAGATTTGATTTCTACTTGGAGATGAATGTTTACAGCCACTCTCTTGAGAGGACAAAGCCACTAGGGTAACACACAAGTGCTCTCATTTCTCATAAGAAATTTCTCTCAAGCCATTTCTCTTCTCTCAATCCCCATATCCGTCTCTCTCAAACTGTAGCTCCCCCTTACATAGTGGAGGCTCACATGAAACCCTAGCACCAGCCACTTAATGGATACTATCCATTAAGCCATTTGGAAAACTCGCAAACCCAACAACATAACGTTTTTTTTAACTCAACATACTGACACACGCATTTCAAAGCGTTGTCTCCATCCTTGGCTCCAATAGCCTGAATCTATCATGCCTTGCACTCCGCAGAGTATCCTTGACCTAATCCATTTAGGCCATCGCCATGGTTTCACACACCACCACTTGTCCAATATTGGACAATTTACCAAAATGCCCCTTTACTGACATTTACCAAATCCTTCACATCGAAGCATCACTCATACTCCGACATCATCCATGTGGCCCAAATGACTTCCTATCAAGCCTCTCACACGTCCGAATCCCACTGACCCATCGTCGCTTGGAAACGGATCCAAGTTACTTGGCGTACCACATGCCTTATCATGCGCTATGATGACACTCGGCTTCCCTGACCGTTTTGGACCTTAGCTGTTCCCTAAGCTTAGTCCTGGTCCACCTTGCCGTTGCCTGTCATGTCCACCACTCCGCAAGCGTTAGTCATCTTCTGGCAGCACCTTGATCATTCTGGACCTCAGCTCCCCTAGCTTAGTCCTGGTGCCATTCGCCTCACCATGACGTAGTTCCGGAATCCTACAATCAACACTGATAAGCAAACTATCACATAGCACCGCACAACATACAAAATCATCAATCAACACAATTGATGAGTCAAGAACACTTACCTTCTTGCTTCGCACCCTGGAGCATCACTTTACCTCAAAAGTTCTTTGCTCAAACTTTGCCTTCCATGGTTCTTATACATCTTGCACCTCGTTTGAGTCCAACCATCTCACACGATATCTATGATCGTTCTGGACCTTGGTTCTTCTAACCAAGTCCCGGTCTTCCTCGCCATTGACCATAGTTGACTTCAAGCCAAACTGCACAATAATAGACAAAGCAACAATTTCCGAGCACAAGTTCTTCACAACTTGACCCACATTAGTCCATAAATGTATAATGCAAACATATGTACTAATCACAAACTTCTAGGACCAACTCTTGAAATTCAGCTCAAGACCACAACTCACCGCGCCCTAAAACGCCACAACCGGTCTAACCGCAGCCACCATACTGACCAGACCACCAACCATTGGTTAGTCTGACCGTGCCCACCGGTAGCAGGACACCGGTCTGACCACCAGCGGTCAGACCGCCATGGTGTGGCAGGTCTGACCTCTTTACTTCACCAGAAAACACCCTCTTTGGACTTTTCAATAAAACTCTATCTAGTTTCAGTTTCACTTTCCATTTTCAATGATGCATAGTGCGAACACATCCCCAAATAAGCCTACACAAGTGTTTGGTGTCTATTTTCCAAGGGTTTGCACCACTGGTGTGACTGCGACTCCCAAGCCGGTCCGACCGCCGCTGCAGCTCCTCAGCTCCACCCAATTAAGACCAAAGTAAAGCCAATTTGACTGCCAACCCAAAGCTGGTCTGACCACTTGCCACCTGACAGCAACACTGAAATCTGCTCAAACTCAAACAACGACAATTCTTGCATCAAAATCAATATGTTTATCACGAGCCATAGGGTGACCCTCTACATGGTCTCACACAACCATACATTTCCCCCTAAAAATAGATTTTTAGTTATATGCAAAAATATAATGTCTAGACCTAGTACATGTAGGGGTTGTTCTGTTTAAAGCCCATTAGAGCCAAAGTTTGCTCACCCAACTTTGGCTAATTTAACCAAATTTGGCCATCACAAGGTTTCGTTTTCTTTAGCTCTCTACTTCGTTTTTAGAGCCTACTTTGGCCAAAACTTAGGCAGTCATAGCCTATTTGGTTTGTTACCAACGTGAACCAAACCAAATTTTGGTAACACCAATAAAATTTGTGTATCATTTGGTTTGCTACTAATATTTGGTAATGCTAATGAAATTCAATGTTACATGCGGGCAATCCGAGGGTGAGGAAATCGCTCACCAAAATTTTCATAACCCCAAAATTTAGCTTGACCGCAATCCAAACAACGTTTATTTTGCTAATTTTTGACTATGCCAAATTTTAACTTGGTTCATTTGGGCTATGAACAAAACAACCTCTCAATTTGGCTGTTGGGGTTTTGGTAACACCAAAAGTTGGACTTTGCTTTCGTGTTATTCATTTGTGAACAAACCGAGGTGGCCCTCCAGCCAGAAGAAAAAGAGAGGGGCAAAGTGCAAAACCGTGGAAAGAAGTTCAGATTTCAGGGTGGCAAATGTATCAAGAAGCGTATCATATGTTGAGTGTTATTTTGATGGTGTACTCTGCTACTAGCAACGATGTTAGGACTCGTGTGAATGTACCAAAAAGGAATTTCATCACACTTCTTCGAGTCACTGACGCTTAGAACCCGGGTGATGGAAGGAATCTTGCCATAGGTGTGACTTGATCAAACTTGTCCAACTCTTAGTGTGGCAAAATATGGGATATTTGGCTATGAACCAAACATACCCTTAGTTTTTTCTTTTTCTTTGGAAAGCATGCATAGAAGCACTACTTATCTTTTATAGACATCTCTTGAAGGCGCCTAGTCTCATGAAGTGTCATATATCCAAAATTTAGCTTTTATAAAAGATATTTTCATACATATCCTTTGAAGTGGTACATATCCAAAAATTAGTTTTTAGGAAAGTATGGGAGCATAATTCATTTTTGAATCTATCTCTTGAGGTGGTATATATATATATATATATATATTTTGGTTTTTAGGAAAGTATGTAAGCACTATCCATCCTTTAAAGTCAAAAATTAGTTTATAGAAAAGTGTGGAAGTGCTATACATCTTTTGAAGGTATCTTTTCAATTGGTATATATCCAAATTTTAGTTTTTAGGAAAGTATGTAGGCACTATCCATCTTTTAAAGGTATCTCTTGAAGTGGCATATATCCAAAATTTCAAAAAAGGAAAATAGAGAGAAAAGACATAGGTGAATTAACTAGCTGGATCCTAATTTTATTCAAGGGAGAGGTCCTATATGTTTTTTTTTTTAAAAAAAGTCCTATATATGTTTGGGTTTAGACTATAGAGGCCATAGAGCTAAATCCCTATCTGATTAGTCAGTGTTGGGTTGGAGACCTTTTTTTTTTTGACGTAATGGTTGGAGACTGTGGAAAGATGAAAATTGACTTACACTATGGGACGGATGGAGTAGACAAGTAGCTGCACCCCAAGCCCTGCACCCTGCAAAGCCACGAGACGCCACCACCGGCGCCAACCATGGCAGCGGAGAGCAACGCGGCCGCCGGCCACGGCGGACGTCGGCGCCACGTGCTCCTGTTCCCGCTCGCGTACCAGGGCCACATGAACCCCATGTTCCGGCTCGCCGGCGTCCTCCACGCCCGCGGTTTCGCCGTCACCGTCTTCCACACCCACTTCAACGCCCCGGACCCCGCGCGCCACCCCGATTACCGTTTCGTCCCCGTCCCCGACGGCATGTCCGGCCCGGCCCCCGTCGCCATCGAGGACGTCGTCACCCACATCTTCGCGCTCAACGGCGCGTGCGAGGCCCCCTTCCGGGACCGCCTGGCCACCGTCCTGGACGAGTACTCCAGAGACGCCGTCGTGTGCCTCGTCGCCGACGGGCACCTCCTGTCCATGGTCGAGGTGGCCACGCGGCTCGCCGTGCCCACCCTCGTGCTGCGCACCGGCAGCGCAGCCTGCTTCGCTGGCTTCGTCGCCTACCCGCTGCTCTGCGAGAAAGGCTACCTCCCGGTGCAAGGCATGTGGCGATCTTGTCTATATATTTCCCATGTTTCTTGGATCAACTCAACACGCGTAGTGTTTCTTGGTTTGTGTGCAGAGTCGCAGCTTGACATGCCGGTGAGCGAGCTGCCGCCGTACCGGGTGCGCGACCTGATGCACATCGGCAGGGCCGGCCACGACCTGACGTGTGAGATGCTGGCCCGCACCGTGGCGGCGGTGAAGGCCTCATCGGGTCTCATACTCAACACGTTCGACGCGCTCGAGCGCCCCGAGCTGGACAAGCTCCGGCGCGACCTCGCCGTGCCGGTGTTCGACATCGGCCCGCTCCACAAGTTCTCCCCCGACGCCGAGAGCAGCCTGCTGCGCCAGGACCGGAGTTGCCTTGAGTGGCTGGACGGACAGCCGCCGGAGTCGGTCCTGTACGTGAGCTTCGGCAGCCTGGTGTGCATGGGGCCGCGGGACCTGGTGGAGACGGCGTGGGGCATCGCCGGCAGCGGGGTGCCGTTCCTCTGGGTGGTCCGGCCGGGCCTGGTCCGCGGGCTCGCGGCGCACGAGGTGACGCGGCTGCCGGACGGGTTCGAGGCAGCGACGCGCGGGCGCGGGATGGTGGTGGCATGGGCGCCGCAGGAGGAGGTGCTGCGCCACAGCGCCGTGGGCGGGTTTTGGACGCACAACGGGTGGAACTCGACGACGGAGAGCGTGTGCGAGGGGGTGCCGATGCTGTGCCGCCCTTGCTTCGGCGACCAGATGGGGAACGCGAGGTACGTGGAGCACGTGTGGAGGGTGGGGTTCGAGGTGGACGGCGAGCTCGAAACAGGGAGCGTGGAGGCGGCTATCCGGCGGCTCATGACGGAGAGGGACGGCGCCGAGATGAGGGCTAGGGCCGGCGAGCTGAAGGCGGCGGCGGTGGAGTGCACCGGCAAGGGCACTGGGTCGTCGGACCTGGCCATCGGTAAGCTGGTCACTCACATGCTATCACTGAGCGAGCTGCCGCCGTACCGGGTGCGCGATCTGATGCACATCGGCAGGGCCGGCCACGACCTGACGTGTGAGATGCTGGCCCGCACCGTGGCAATGGATCCCAACCAAATTTACTTCCACGAAGCGCCGGCGCCGGCCTGGAAACCTGCAGGCGCCGTCATCCGCCGTCACGCCGCCTTCCTACTCGTGCTATTGGGTGCCACGATGATCATTGGCGCGGCCGCCGAAGGTCCAGCCGCGCCCTGGCCGCGTCTGTTCGCGTCGCTGCTGATTTGGCTCGTTGGCTGTCTCTCGCTGTTCATGTCGCTCTGACGCCACCTCGGCCACCGCCGTGGGTGTTGGTGATATGCCCTAGAGGCAATCATAATGATGATTGTATCACGTCTATGTTTATGAGTTAATGAATAAATGTTATTCTGTTCCTTGAATGAAATCATTAGTTATATAGATCAACGAGTATGTGACTTGTCGGTGAAACTCTTTAACTTATATGATGTCGTTCTAAAAGGTATCCCTGGTCGAATATCACTGGTCGGAACACCAGTGACTCTCATTTCCAAAGACATATATTGATTGATGATCATGTTTCACCGGTCATGGATATAGAGACATCGAATCAATAATGTGAACACATGTTAGAGAACATAGGGTTGGATAAACCCACCTTGAGACACTATTGAGATTGTTATGATTTTATGTGTCATTAGTTGGTCTCAAGCAATGATGATGTATAATCCTTAGACCTGAGATCAGCATGGTTTCCTACATGTGTAATAGCACTCTTAGGGGTTGTCAAACGCTACTCGTAACTGGGTAGTTATAAAGGTAGATTTCGGGTATGCTATGAAACATGCGGAGGAATGTGACTGGTCGGATATGAGATTTGCCCCTCCTAACATAACAGGAGAGATATCTCTCGGCCCCTCGAAGTGGTCGGATAAAGAAAGTGCATGGCCATGCCACTCGTGGTCGAAGAGTTCGACCACATAAGGTTATCCGATACTCGATCGAGAAAGTATTGAGCATACCCATGGATGACATAATATCTTACCCGAGTTCAACCAGATATCGTGAGGCAAAGGGAGAATACACGAGTAGGTCATTAAGTTCGAGCAAGTCGTGATCGATCGAAGTCGATGAAGCGATCAAAGTCGAGATCGTCGAACGTATTCACAGAGTGGTCGAAACTAGTCGTGAGGAGTTACTGAATGGTCATGACCGAATCTGAACCGGTCGTATGGGGATAGGACCAAGTCGTAAGTGATGAGGACCAAGTCGTAGATCATATTGCATTAAGGTTCGTCCGATATAATTCATGTATATTTGGGAATCGTTATGTTCTGCTAGGAACCGCTACGACTCGTGGTCGGAAAGGGTTTCCGAGTCACAACCAAACTACGCATGAACCTAATGGGTCACACACTTAACGGGATGGAACAAACCAATACGAATACGATTCGTAAAGCGTGTTCGGATAGGATCCGTCACGGGCACTATATAAGGAGATGCATGAGGCTATCGCAAGGCAGAGAGGTTGACGTAAGTTGCTCTACCGAAACCCTAGCCGCCATCTTCCTGAGAGCCCTGCCGTGCGACTTGGTGCTAGCACACCGGCGTTCGGTTGTTCCTTCCCTGGACGTGTGGATACTGTAGAGGCGCTGCTGCGGTTGCTGTTGCGCTTAAGGACGATCTGCAAACTTCACAAGGAACATTGGAGGTTGCTGGAGGAGACGATCGACTACGAGGAAAGAGGACGATCGCCTACAACCACGACATCGACGCGCTCTACGTTGGACCAGGTTGCTCCAACTCTTCTTCCGCTGCACTGCGCGTCTAGTGGTAACGATCTAAGATCATCTACTTGCTTGGCTTTCTGGTTTATGCGGTAGAATTTTTTGAATTGTTGCTATCGTAGCCTACCCGTATCCCTACAGTGGTATCAGAGCCATCCTGTGTAGTTTTTGATCTGGATCGATCACATATATGAGATATGTGGCAGTAGTAGATTGGATCTATTACAGGTCGGATCTTGTAACCTAGATCGATTCATGTCATTGGAACGATCTAGTCACTGAACGATAAGATCGATCGGTTTTCGGTGGTAGTAGATGGGTTTACGAGAAGGTATGAGCTGAAAGGACCAGATGGTTAATTGCGTTTGTTTACGATCACGATTGCGATACTCCTACGGCCGAATTCCGCCATCGAGTATACCGCAATGTGTGGTCGATCAAAACACTTGATCGATTGGTTCGTAATAGGGTTAATATGATTAATCCTATGATTTCCGAGGCTCGGTTATGTGAATAAGATTCATGTCTCGGGAAAATTTTTCGAGCCTTGCCCTCGACTAGCGGTATTGCGCCTTCGAACCTGCGCCGCTAATCGGCTAGCGGGACCGCCATCTTTGCTAATCGTCTGCATCGCGTTATAGATAGTATGTGTTTATGTCGCCCGATAGAATTGGATTCTATGCATAACTCGTTTTTGCAGGGTTTGATGTGAATTGTATGGCCCATTGTGTATATGATGCATGAATGGATTTTCATGGCCTGCGTGTCATGCTGTGAGATAGCCATCAAGCTACATATTATTGTATAACGGTCTGCGTACCGACATGTGATGCTTCAAATTATCCTATGTATTTCATTACTAGCTCTTAGAAGTAATTGCTTAGTAGATGAATACAGTCGAAGACATCAAGCATGGTGGTCGGAACACAGGAAGCATGCTGATGGAGATCGACATGTTAAGGGCCATACTATTTCACAGTTTAATTTGATTATCTGTGAATGCTTGTGTTTATTCATGTCATGCTATTTGATCATGTTTTATCATTAGATGTTTTAGCATGATAGAGTAGTATCCCTCAGGAAAAATTAAGTAAAATTGATGCCTTTCCAATTGCTGCGCCTATCACGATTTTGATCATTAATTGGCAGATCTACCAAAGTAGGGTGCCATTAACTATCTTAATAAGATAGGGTGGGTGTCGGACACCCACATGCATAGTGTTGGTTTAACTTGACATGGCTAGCAAAATAGTTTTGGGCCTTGAGGCATAGTATTGGTCGGATGTACATGAAGATGTTACCGATCAAACAAGAGTCATATGTGATGTGATTAGCAAAGGGTTTCTTACCTAAAAATTACTAAGTTTCTAGCAGTGATGCCAAAGCTCACTAGGACTTAATGATTTGTGGATCTTGAACTCACTATATGTTTGAGGGAAACGCGTATTATAGTGGGAGCATCTTTTATTGACTGTTGATGATTAAGTTCGACCAGATTTGAACTGGTCGTATGATGATACGACTTGGTTTAGACTGATCGAGAATGACCACCAACATGAGTGTCTAATAGAAGATCTTACATAAACATAGTCTTTGAATCTTTGCATATATTTTCTTTGTAGATCATGGCACCTACTACTTCTTCTCGCACCTACCTTTAATTTGCGATCTATTCTTGAGAGAGAAAACTGAATGGTACAAACTTCATTGATCGGTTTCAGAATCGAGAATTATTCTCAAACAAGAAAAGAAGGAATATATTCTAGAGAGTCCCTATCCCGAGGAACCAAGTGCCGATGCTCCTCGTGCTGAAAAGAATGCTTATGAGAAGCATTGCAATGAAGCAGTCGATGTGCACTGCCTAATGCTTGCAACCATGAACTCTGAGCTTCAGAAGCAATATGAGACCACGGATGCTTACAATATGATTGTGAGTCTAAAGGGTATGTTTCAGGATCAAGCAAGGGCAGAGAGGTTTAACACCTCTAAGGCATTGTTTTCTTGTAGGTCGTCGAAGGTAATCCGTCGATCCTCATGTGATCAAAATGATTGGTCTCATTGAGAGCTTGGAAAAGCTTGGCTTTCCCCTTAGCCAAGAGTTGGCTACTGATGTGATTCTCCAATCGCTCCCTGCGAGTTTTGAGCTGTCATACTGAATTTTCATATGAATGGCATGGAGAAGTCAATGACCGAATTACATGGCATGCTTAAAGGTGCTGAGGAAAGCATCAAGAAAAGTTCCAATCATGTGATGATGGTTCAAAAGACTACAAACTTCAAGAAGAAGGGTAAGTCGGGAAAGGGAAAAGGCAAAGGAAAGACTCAAGATGAGATCGAGAGTCTCAAAGCTGAGCTTAAGAAGCTTAAACTGGGTCCTAAGCCTGACACAGAATGTTACCATTGTCATGAGACTGGGCATTGGAAGAGAAATTGCAAGAAGTACTTGGCAGAAATGAAAATGAACAAAGGAAGTATGACTTCCAGTTCAGGTATAAATGTTATACAAATTAATCTTGCCACTTCTCCGACCAGTTCTTGGGTATTTGATACCGGATCGGTTGCTCATATTTGCAATTCGATGCAGGGACTAATAAGGAGTAGAAGCTTGACAAGAGGAGATGTTGATCTTCGCGTGGGCAATGGAGCAAGAGTTGCTGCATTAGCTATTGGCACTTTACCATTAGCTTTACCTTCAGGATTAATTATGGAATTGAATAATTGTTATTATGTTCCAGCCTTGAGCAAAAATATTATTTCTGCTTCATGTTTGGGAGCAGAAGGTTATGAGTTCAGAATAAAGAACAATTATTGTTCAATTTATTTTGAAGATATGCTTTATGGCCATGCTCCATTGGTGAATGGATTGTATGTTTTGAATCTTGATGATATGCCTATCTATAACGTTAATGCTAAGAGACTTCGACCCAATGAAATGAATTCCACTTATATTTGGCATTGTCGTCTAGGTCATATAAATGAGAAGCGCATGATGAAGCTCCATAAAGATGGTCTTCTAAACTCATTTGATTTTGAATCATTTGAAACATGTGAATCTTGTTTACTTGGCAAGATGACAAAGACGCCTTTCACATCCAAAGGTGAAAGGGCGAGTGACATGTTGGCCCTTGTACATTCGGATGTATGTGGACCAATGAGCACTTCGGCTAGAGGTGGATTTCAGTACTTCATAACCTTTACTGATGACTTTAGTAGATATGGATATATCTACTTAATGAGGCATAAGTTTGAATCATTTGAAAAGTTCAAGAAATTTCAGAATGAAGTACAGAATCAACTTGGCAAGACAATCAAATGTCTACGATCTGATCGTGGAGGTGAATATTTGAGCCATGAGTTTGGTGATCATCTAAAGAGGTGTGGAATTGTTCCACAACTCACTCCGCCGGGAACGCCTCAATGGAATGGGGTGTCTGAACAACGGAACCAACATTGTTAGACATGGTTCGGTCTATGATGAGCCAATCGATCTTCCATTGCACTGCAGGGATACGCTCTAGAAACAAATGGCTTTCACCTTAAATAGGGTTCCATCAAAAGCGGTAGAGAAGACACCATATGAGATATGGACCAGAAGTGTCCCTGATTGTCTTTTCTCAAGGTATGGGGTTGTGAGGCATATGTCAAACGCTTGACATCCGATAAACTTACACCCAAGTCCGATAAGTGCTTCTTTGTGGGGTATCCTAAGGAAACTAAAGGATATTACTTTTATAAGCGGGATGAAAACAAAGTGTTTGTTGCGGAATGGTGTCTTCTTGGAAAAGAGTTTCTTTCCAAAGGAGTCGATTGGGAGCAAGGTGCAACTCGAAGAAATTCGAGAAGTACTCGAAAGTGTTTCGACTCCTCTCGAGCCTCAGACAGATGAACAAAATGTTGTTGAACTCAGAGATAAGGCATCACCCCACGAAAATTTAAAAGGCCACGCCAATTGCCTATAAGGTATGGGCATGACGCTTTATTATTGAATAATGATGAGCCTAATACTTATTCTAAGCAATGGTGGACCCGGACTCAATCATGGCTTGAAGTCATGAGATCCAAATAAAATCCATGGATGATAATCAAGTTTGGAACTTGGTTGATGCACCTGATGGCGTTAAAACCATTGAGTGCAAATGGATTTTTAAGAAAAAGATAGATATGGATGGAAAAGTTCATATTCATAAGGCACGACTTGTTGCGAAGGGTTTTAGACAAATTCAAGGTGTTGATTATGATGAAACCTTCTCACCTGTCGCAATGCTTAAATCTATCCGGATCATTCTAGCTATTGCTGCATATTTCGATTACGAGATATGGCAGATGGATGTCAAAACGGCTTTCCTAAATGGAAACCTAAGTGAGGATGTGTACATGACACAGCCTGAGGGTTTTGTCGATCCAAAAGAAGCTAGAAAGGTATGCAAGCTTAAGAAGTCCATTTATGGACTAAAGCAAGCATCTCGGAGTTGGAACATTCATTTTGATGAAGTAGTCAAAGGGTTTGACTTCACCAAGAATGAAGAAGAACCTTGTGTTTACAAGAAGGTTAGTGGGAGCAAACTTGTGTTTCTGATCTTGTATGTGGATGACATACTACTGGTCGGAAATGATATTCCTATGCTTGAATCTGTTAAAACTTCATTAAGAAATAGTTTCTCTATGAAAGATTTAGGAGATGCAGCATATATTCTTGGTATAAGGATCTATAGAGATAGATCTAAGAGGCTAATTGGATTAAGCCAAGATGTATACATTGACAAGGTGTTGAAACAATTCAACTTGCAAGATTCCAAGAAAAGTTTCTTGCCCATGTCACATGGTATTAACCTTAGCAAGACTCAGTGTTCTACGACCACTGATGAGCAAGACAAAATGAGTAGAATCCCGTATGCTTCGGCTATAGGATCTATCATGTATGCCATGCTGTGTACACGACCAGATGTGTCGTATGCTCTAAGTGTTACGAGCAGATATCAATCAGATCCAGGTGAAGGTCACTGGATAGCAGTCAAGAATATCCTTAAGTACTTGAGAAGGACTAAGGATACATTCCTTGTATATGGTGGTGAGGAAGAGCTGGTCGTAAATGGTTACACTGATGCTAGCTTTCAAACCGACAAGGATGATTTCAGATCGCAATCTGGGTTTGTGTTTTGTTTGAATGGAGGAGCAGTGAGCTGGAAGAGTTCCAAGCAAGGAACGGTTGCTGATTCGACAATAGAGGCTGAATACATTACAGCTTCGGAAGCTGCAAAAGAGGCCATATGGATTAGAAAGTTCATTAATGAACTAGGTGTGGTTTCGAGTGTTTCTAGTCCAATGGATCTCTATTGTGATAATAGTGGAGCCATTGCACAAGCTAAGGAGCCTAGATCACATCAAAAGTCCAAACACATACTTCGACGATATCACATTATTTGTGAGATCGTAGAAAGAGGTGATGTGAAGATATGCAAAGTGCACACGGATTTGAATATTGCTGATCCATTGACAAAGCCTCTCCCGCAACCTAAGCATGAGATGCACACAAGAGCTATGGGTATTCGATACCTGTACGATTGACTCTAGTGCAAGTGGGAGACTGTTGGTGATATGCCCTAGAGGCAATCATAATGATGATTGTATCACGTCTATGTTTATGAGTTAATGAATAAATGTTATTCTGCTCCTTGAATGAAATCATTAGTTATATAGATCAACGAGTATGTGACTTGTCGGTGAAACTCTTTAACTTATATGATGCCGTTCTAAAAGGTATCCCTGGTCGAATATCACTGGTCGGAACACCGGTGACTCTCATTCAAAGACATATATTGATTGATGACCATGTTTCACGGTCATGGATATAGAGACATCGAATCAATAATGTGAACACATGTTAGAGAACATGGGGTTGGATAAACCCACCTTGAGACACTATTGAGATTGTTATGATTCTATGTGTCATTAGTTGGTCTCAAGCAATGATGATGTATAATCCTTAGACCTGAGATCAGCATGGTTTCCTACATGTGTAATAGCACTCTTAGGGGTTGTCAAACGCTACTCGTAACTGGGTAGTTATAAAGGTAGATTTCGGGTATGCTATGAAACATGCGGAGGAATGTGACTAGTCGGATATGGGATTTGCCCCTCCTAACATAACAGGAGAGATATCTCTGGCCCCCTCGAAGTGGTCGGATAAAGAAAGTGCATGACCATGCCACTCGTGGTCGAAGAGTTCGACCACATAAGGTTATCCGATACTCGATCGAGAAAGTATTGAACAGTCCATGGATGACATAATATCTTACCTGGAGTTCAACCAGATATCGTGAGGCAAAGGGAGAATACACGAGTAGGTCATTAAGTTCGAGCAAGTCGTAGATCGATCGAGTCGAGATCGATCAAAGTCGAGATCGATCGAACGTATTCACAGAGTGATCGAAACTAGTCGTGAAGGAGTTACGAACTGGTCGTGACCGATATCTGGCCGGTCGTATGGGGATAGGACCAAGTCGTAAGTGATGAGGACCAAGTCGTAGATCATATTGCATTAAGGTTCGTCCGATATAATTCATGTATATTTGGGAATCGTTATGTTACGCTAGGAACCGCTTCGACTAAGTGGTCGGAAAGGGTTTCCGAGTCACAACCAAACTACGCATGAACCTAACGGGTCACATACTTAACGGATGGAACAAACCAATACGAATACGATTAAAAGCGTGTTCGGATAGGATCCGCCACGGGCACTATATAAGGAGATGCATGAGGCTATCGCAAGGCGAGAGAGGTTGACGTAAGTTGCTCTCACCAAACCCTAGCCGCCATCTTCCCGAAGCGCCGCTGCGGCGACTTGGTGCTAGCACACCGCGTTGGTTGTTTCTTCCTTGGACGTGTGGATATCAGAGAGGCGCTGCTGCGGTTGCTGTTGAGGTTAAGGACGATTTGCAAACTTCACAAGGAACATTGGAGGTTGCTGGAGGAGACGATCGACTACGAGGAAAGAGGACGATCGCCTACAACCACGACATCGACGCGCTCTACGTTGGACCAGGTTGCTCCAACTCTTCTTCCGCTGCACTGCGCGTCTAGTGGTAACGATCTAAGATCATTTACTTGCTTGGCTTCCTGGCTTATACGGTAGAATTTTTTGAATTGTTACTATCGTAGCCTACCCGTATCCCTACAGTGGGGTCAGAAAGCACCGTATCGATCACTTGCAGCCATTTCGTCAGCAAAGTGGTAGCCGTTTTGGCTGCTTTGTGTCGTGTCGCTTCCCATAGTATCCCTAGACTAGTTACCATCACAAACCAAAGTATTTTTTTTTATGCCAAGTCCAAACATATGCATGTCTCATATCACGTTATTTGCATTATGTAGAATAAAAAGCAAGTGATCATGGTTACATCCGGCTTTGTGCCTCGCCGAAAAGAGAGAGGATATTCTGGCTTTGTGAGTCATCATTAGCTGATACTGTCTGCTCTGCTTCAGTTACTACTTAACGAGATTGCGGCTCATTTAGCTATTTCTGCTGTGTGTGATTTCAATCTCTCAGTACCAGTGATATCGATTGATGTATCGGTCAAGTATTGTTGCTGAGTTGGAGATGCAGGTTCCTGAGATTATATCATGAACCCGCTTGAACTACTACGAACCTTGATGCATGGTCACCGCACAATTAGAGAGAGAACCACCCGTAACATAGTCACAATTAATCTTTATAGACTTAATCTGCTGAATGTTTGCATCCACATGAAAAAGAGAACTATTCGTCTCGGAACAAAGAACAAAGGCAATCAACTACCCAATTCGGCGATAAATCAAACCAAACAGTACTAATGATTCCATGCTATAGCATCTCCATGCCGTGCCCCGTGTACAAGCGCCCCATCGAGAAGAACGACGGGTGCATGCACATGACTTGCTCGCGGCCGTGCAGCCATGAGTTCTGCTGGCTATTTGATTAGTCAAGGTGTTAGGTTGGAGATTGTGAAAAGATTAAAATGACTTGCATTACGGGACGGATGGGGTAGATAAGTTGCTGCAACCCAAGCCCTGCACTCTGCAAAGCCACGACGCCACCACCGGCGTCAACCATGGAGTGGCATATATCCAAAATTTCAAAAAAGGAAAATAGAGAGAAAAGACATAGGTGAATTAACTAGCTGGATCCTAATTTTATGCAAGGGAGAGGTCCGATATGTTTTTTTTTTTTAAAAAAAGTCATATATATGTTTGGGTTTAGACTATAGAGGCCATAGAGCTAAATCCCTATCTGATTAGTCAAAGTGTTAGGTTGGAGACTGTTTTTTTTGTGACGTAATTGTTGGAGACTGTGGAAAGATGACAATTGACTTACACTATGGGACGGATGGAGTAGACAAGTAGCTGCACCCCAAGCCCTGCACCCTGCAAAGCCACGAGACGCCACCACCGGCGCCAACCATGGCAGCGGAGAGCAACGCGGCCGCCGGCCACGGCGGACGTCGGCGCCACGTGCTCCTGTTCCCGCTCGCGTACCAGGGCCACATCAACCCCATGTTCCGGCTCGCCGGCGTCCTCCACGCCCGCGGTTTCGCCGTCACCGTCTTCCACACCCACTTCAACGCCCCGGACCCCGCGCGCCACCCCGATTACCGTTTCGTCCCCGTCCCCGACGGCATGTCCGGCCCGGACCCCGTCGCAATCGAGGACGTCGTCACCCACATCTTCGCGCTCAACGGCGCGTGCGAGGCCCCCTTCCGGGACCGCCTGGCCACCGTCCTGGACGAGTACTCCAGAGACGCCGTCGTGTGCCTCGTCGCCGACGGGCACCTCCTGTCCATGGTCGAGGTGGCCACGCGGCTCGCCGTGCCCACCCTCGTGCTGCGCACCGGCAGCGCAGCCTGCTTCGCTGGCTTCGTCGCCTACCCGCTGCTCTGCGAGAAAGGCTACCTCCCGGTGCAAGGCATGTGGCGATCTTGTCTATATATTTCCCATGTTTCTTGGATCAACTCAACACGCGTAGTGTTTCATGGTTTGAGTGCAGAGTCGCAGCTTGACATGCCGGTGAGCGAGCTGCCGCCGTACCGGGTGCGCGACCTGATGCACATCGGCAGGGCCGGCCACGACCTGACGTGTGAGATGCTGGCCCGCACCGTGGCGGCGGTGAAGGCCTCATCGGGTCTCATACTCAACACGTTCGACGCGCTCGAGCGCCCCGAGCTGGACAAGCCCCGAGCTGGACAAGCTCCGGCGCGACCTCGCCGTGCCGGTGTTCGACATCGGCCCGCTCCACAAGTTCTCCCCCGACGCCAAGAGCAGCCTGCTGCGCCAGGACCGGAGTTGCCTTGAGTGGCTGGACGGACAGCCGCCGGAGTCGGTCCTGTACGTGAGCTTCGGCAGCCTGGCGTGCATGGGGCCGCGGGACCTGGTGGAGACGGCGTGGGGCATCGCCGGCAGCGGGGTGCCGTTCCTCTGGGTGGTCCGGCCGGGCCTGGTCCGCTGGCTCGCGGCGCACGAGGCGACGCGGCTGCCGGACGGGTTCGAGGTGGCGACGCGCGGGCGCGGGATGGTGGTGGAATGGGCGCCGCAGGAGGAGGTGCTGCGCCACGGCGCCGTGGGCGGGTTCTGGACGCACAACGGGTGGAACTCGACGACGGAGAGCGTGTGCGAGGGGGTGCCGATGCTGTGCCGCCCTTGCTTCGGCGACCAGATGGGGAACGCGATGTACGTGGAGCACGTGTGGAGGGTGGGGTTCGAGGTGGACGGCGAGCTCGAAACAGGGAGCGTGGAGGCGGCTATCCGGCGGCTCATGACGGAGAGGGACGGCGCCGAGATGAGGGTTAGGGCCGGCGAGCTGAAGGCGGCGGCGGTGGAGTGCACCGGCAAGGGCACCGGGTCGTCGGACCTGGCCATCGATAAGCTGGTCACTCACATGCTATCCCTGTAGATAATCATTGGGATTGTCTATTCATAAGGTGACTGAAATTTTCTTAATCATAAATCACATTTTTATCCATTAGATCAATATCCAATCATATGACACACCAATCTCTACACAAATCCAATAGTCACAACAAGTGACTTAAACTTAAGAAAATTTCAGGTGACTTAAAAATAGCACGACTGATAATCATTTTGCTACAATTACTTTGCTTTTTTTGTTCTATTATATATCATTTTGTCAGGGATCAAGATTATCAGGTTTCAATACCGGTTTTTAGTTGGGTCTATTGTACCGATTATCAAAAAAATTCAGCCAATTTTGGCAAAAAATTTCAAATCAAAATTTGAAAATTTTGAAGTTACAATGAAAAAAGATTTAAAAAGTTACAGTTTTGAGAGCTTGAACACATGACGGGCTACCACCAAGCCACACATACATATGCTTAGATATGGCTATGCATTTCTCTTATATTCGACAAAATTCAAGCAGATCCGAATTGTTTGCCGGGTTGGACTTTTACCGATGGTACCCGATAGAACCGATATTTTTGAAAAGCGGTCGGTTTTTGACCGGTTTTTTTTAACCCGACCAGGTTCGAATTTGTTAAGTGAGTACAATTAATTAGGAAAGTTTGTCCTGGTTCTTAGTTCTTACTTCTTAGGACATCAAAGGAAAAGAAAATAACAAGTTTTGGTCAGGTCTCGTATGCCTTGGGATCTTCTTCTTAATTTTTTGGTGGTCCTTCTCCCATCATGTGTGCACTACTGCACTCTGCATGCATGCTTGAGCTAATAGTTCTTTCCCCAAGATCAATGGACGTACTGTCCAAGCTTCTCTTGTCTGTTTCCTCCAACCCTAACGCCGCCAGTCCCAAATCCTCGCCACCACCGAGAGCCACCTAGCGCGTCTGTAGCCCACCGTCGTCTACTATCACAAACGGTTTCATCTACAGACCGTCTGTGGTAGTCGACTATCACAGACGGTTTCATCTATAGACCATCTGTGGTAGTCTTTTGCGTTGCTAAATCTATTTCTGTTTATTGGCTAGCCTCAGGAAATGCTAGCCATGCCCTCTGAAATAAGCACATCCAATTCGCATTCATTTCAGAAGCACATCAAAATTGCATTCATTTCAGAAACAAGCACATCCAATTCACAAATCAATTAACTAAAATTAACCATTAATGTACATTAATTTACACACATGTACCATTAAGTTCAATCTATCCCAATCAAGTTCAATCTACACTATGGAAACTCCCATCTGGATTTATGACCTGTCTGTACAGGAATGACGCAAGGTATGATCGAATTTTTATGAGCTCGCTCTGTTCCAACGCAGTTTCGTTGATGGTCGCAACCTGTCGATAGGAAGATTAAATTTGTGCTTATATAAATTGGTAAGTATATATGAAATAATTGTTGAAAGATTGACAAACCTGAGGATCATTGGTAATCGCGGAACCGATGAGTAGTTGCATGTTGTGGCAAACATAGTATCCACAGACGTTGCGGCCCGGCGGCTGCTGGTGGCACTGCAAAAATAGAATTGGTTAGTTCGAGAGGCATTACTACGAAGTATTATATAGGATTAATGTGTACTAGCTAGCAATTACCGGGAATTTTTTATCATGTGACAGCATCTTTCCCCTGATATTCCATCCTCTAGCATGTAACACGTCGAACACCCTACGTGACTCCAAGAAGTTAGCCTTAGCCATTGCAAAGGAAGGAAAGACTACAATAGAGTTTCTATGGAGGAAATGTACGTGTTTACCTGATGATTAAATTCCGGATAATTGTGAAGTTGTGAGTGGCCCTCTGTAGGGAATCTAGGTATATTACTCATTTCGCTTTTGGTATAATTACAATTAGAATCCATGGTAGCTACACGTATGTCAAGATGGTCATTAAACCTAAGTTCGTGTTGCTTATAAAGTACAAATCAACAAGTATAGCCAGTAGTGCAACACTTACTTCTGGTTGTAGGGCAAAAGTATGAATTCCTTGTTGCGGCAAGCCATGAAAAAAATCTATAACGTAATTCTCGACGAATGTTGCATTCGCCGTGATGCTTTGCTCGGAGACAATGTGTGGGTCGAGGAAACCTACCGGTGATTTCCTTCTTTCGGCTTCAGAGATCATGTATCTATATACAAAAGCAAGGAGTTATATATAACATTTTTATCGGTATTACACGAACATTGACCGTGATTGTACACACTTACAATTGTCCAAGATCGTATGAGTGAGACGCCGAGCTCGTCGAGGTTGAAGAGACGGAACAAGTCGTCGAAGGTCACCGTGAAGACAGCGTCTTGATGCACGTGGTTAAAATGATCCTCCTTGAACTTGACGGTGAAACCCGAGCGTCGTTGATCAACCGGCTTGTCGGACTGTTCCATGTACCATGTATGCAATGCCGTGTAATCTGGTCCTAGGGTAGGGCTGTCTAACTTCTCGAGCAACAGCTCGCCTAGCATGAATTTCCGGGCCAACGGCAAGAAGGGGATATCAGGAGAGGAGTCGATCGTCTTCGATTTGCCCTTGCTGCCTCGCTTTGTATAGGTCGACTTCACAAGAGTCGACTGAGCACGAGGTGTAGATGCATGTGATGCAGCGGGCCCTTGCCGTGTCAGTGCAGGTAGCTTCGGTGCAGTCAGGTCCCGTGGACTTGATGTCCTCCTTGGGCCACTGGATGAATGTTCCAACGGCTTGCCCTAGAGTCATGACCTCATCGTTTGGGGGAATTTTCAGCGGGACGGCCTCAAAATTGGCACAAACACCGTCCACATTCACTTTTGCGAAACCCAGCGCTAGATTTGCACCGTGCACCAAAGCTCCGACACTGGATGGATACACCTGGCCCCAAGCAACATCTAAGGCAACAGAGACATATCTCACTTGGAGCTTGCACTTCATAGCCACCTACGTACATAACGATACAAAATTAGCTACTCCAATAGGCCTATCAATGGATCGAGCATTCCAGAGATAATAATTATTACCTAGATGTCATCGACGGGAAATCTGTCGTCACCTATTGGGGTAGGGTTAGGGTTGGACGCGCAGCTACTCGGAAGTTTGGGGGTGGCTAGCACAAGAGGGCGGGGGGCTTGCAACTGATTTGGGAGTTGCAATCCCCTAATCCTTTCCTCAAAGGTCTCTATCTGCTTTTACTCGGATGCACGAATCTCCTCTCTGAGGGATTGAGTGACCTCATGTCTGATTTTTTCAGTGACCTCCTCTCTGATTTTTTCAGTGAGCTCATCTCTGAGGGATGCACGAAGATCCTCTCGTAGCTTTGCATCGCGCTTGGCTTTGGCTTTCTTCCTACTCCGGTACGATCCGGAGTCCGCTTGGAACCATTGTTCCCATGTAACAAAAACACCAGCGCCTCTCGTGCGACCCAGATGCTCACTTGTTTCCTAGGGCAGCAGAGAGTATATCTTTCTCCTATGCACTCGAATGAGCCTTGGGAAGATTGTGCACTCGGCGTTATCTCGCAATAGCCCGACATGTCATTTCACTTCCTATGAAGTTATGGAGTAATTACAAACTAGATAGTTCGATATCTTACCAGGCGCTGGGACACTTCCTGGTCTTCGAGGTTTGGAAAGTACGCTTCCCCCGTAGGCCCAATACATAACCTCGCAAATAACCACTATCGGGGCGCACATCGATCTCGTGAAATAGCGGGGAGACATTCAACAGCTTGCTCGCTGTTCTGATCCTCTATATCGGGCTATACCCGCATACCCGCCGATGCCGAAGTCGTGGGGTGCTTGTTTTTGCCCGAGGCGCAAGTGCGCCGCGACTTTCACTCCTAAATTCATCTGTCGCCTTCTTCACCACAAACTCGCCCAGACTCTTCCAAGAATGGATACTTGTGGAAGGGCGCCTCGGATCCTTCTCCACGTAGTTCTTGACAAGCGTGCTTTGAAGTTCTTCCACGCTTTGCACGCCAGAATAACGCTGCGGTCGTCATACGGAGTCCAGGTGTTCTACCGGGATCTCGAACGATGCGAGAATATCTGCTAGCACAACAGTTTTCAGTGGTCCGAGCACCACCTTCCACGAATCGTAGGTGATCTTGACCCGTTCCCATGCAACTATTCCGACCATTCTCCGGAATGCGGACGCTGCTCGGCGAGGATTGGTAGGGGTCCCAGACTGATCGACCTTCGTGATGGTAAATCGGCCTCCGGGCCTTTTCGATATTCCTCTTCTTCTACTGCGGTTGGATATTGTTCCAGAGGATGGTGCATCATCAGACACATGAGGCGGCGATGACGAAGAATGAGCGGAAGACATCTTCACAAGAAATAGAACATCATGTGAACAAATAAAATCAGCATAAAGCTAAGATTTAACATTTTGATATTGCTATCAGATGTAGAGTAAGCATTCCAATTAGAGCTCAAGTACAAACCCGATTATCAAAACAATTTCAGTACAAGACTATTATCATCACAGAACATTCATCTCAAGCCCACCACACCACATTGCAATATATTCCAAAGAGCGATATCAAAACAAATACCATATGAATAATCGACAGAACAAATACAAATTCCTAAAACAAGTAGAATTATCATGAGGGACCATGACAGATTATTAATAAAAATAGTTAGGGAAAGGGGCGTCGGGGTCGTCAAATCGGCATTGGTTACCTTTGGGCGTCGAGGAGAAGGATGAGCAGGGAGCAGTACCGGAGCAGCAGGGCGGCGTCGAAGGGGAGGCGCGCGCTCTTGCTCGGGGAGGAGGAGGTGCTGCTCTCGAGGCGGAGGCGCGGTGGGCTCGGGGCGGCCACGGGTCAGAGGAGGAGGCTCACGGGCTCGGGGGAGGCGCCACGGGCCGAGGAGGAGGCGGCGTCGACGGGAGTCATCAACACATGACAATCATGAGACTTCATGCCAATTAACTTCAAATCTTCCATCGAAACAAGTTTCTTCATGTTGGCGAGTAACCGGACGGAACTTTCACACCATGCAAGCACCGCACAGCTTCGGTTCTCTCGGCCTTGGACAGAGTGTGACAAGCGGGAAGGTACGCTCGTCCTTTATCGGTCCTTGTTGGTGCTAACTCGGTCCGATGTCCATATCAACCAAGTCAAGCCGCATGCGTTGACACCATCCTTTGTTTTGTCACGAATGTTCAAGAAGAGACCAATCAAGTCATCACATATATTCTTCTCACGCATGACGCCGATGCAATGGCGAACTTCTAGGTGCTCCCAATAAGGTAAGTCCCAAAATATTGATCTCTTCTTCCACATGTTCTTCTTACGGGTCCTCGATTTACATCTTTTTCCAAGCACAACATCTAAATCCTTAACCATATCATAAACCTCTTTTCCTCTTAAATGCCTTGGAGCTGAACTGCCCTCATTCTCTCCGTCGAATTGTTTCTTCATCCTGCGGTATGGGTGAGCCCTCTGAAGGAACCTACGATGACGCATGTACACGGTTTTGCGCGAGTGATTCAGCTACACACTCTCGGTATCATCTAAGCTGTGAGTACAGGCTTTGGCCCCCTTTTGTACTCTAGCCCGACAGATTAGCAAGGGCAGGATAATCATTTATGGTGCAGAACAACAAGGAACGTAAAGTGAAGTTCTCTCGTTTGTACGCATCCCATATATGTACCCCTTCAATCCACAGTATTTTTAGATCTTCCATCAATAGTGCTAGGTACACATCAATATCATTCCCAGGTTGCTTCGGCCCTTGGATAAGTATCGACAACAAAATATACTTCCGCTTCATACACAACCAAGGAGGAAGGGTGTAGATACAGAGCGTCACGGGCCAAGTGCTATGTCGGTGCTCATGTTACCGAAAGGATTCATTCCATCTCAGACTCAATCCAAACCTTATATTCCTCGGTTCGCGATCGAAGTCCGCAAACCTCCTATCGATGTTTCTCCACTGGGCGGAATCAGCAAGGTGTCTTAACTTTCCGTCATTCTTACGCTCCTCTGAGTGCCAATACAGTAGTTTTGCATTCTTTGGGTTCACAAAAAACCGTTTCAAACGGGGAATTACAGGAAGATACCACGCCACCTTAGTAGGAGGTCCTTTCTTCACCTTGATTCCCTCATCGTCATCTGATTGATTCTTACGCTTGTATCGGGATGCGTTGCACACCGGACATACATGCATGTTTGTATACTCGTTACGGTAGAGGATACAGTCGTTCGGACATGAATGTATTCTTTCTACTTCCATTCCCAATGGACAAAGAACCTTCTTGGCTTTGTAGGTGGTTTTGGGCAACTCGTTTCCCTCCGGAAGCATGTTCGCTAAGAGACCTAACAGCTTCATGAAACTCTTGCTTGCCTTCAATTTCAACAGTTTAAGCACGAATGACAACCTTGTGTATTCCGACTTGCAGCTCGGGAACAAAGGTTTCTCCGAGTCCTCCATCAAGCCCCGGAATTGAACATACTCCCTCTCATCACAGCTTCCTTCGCGACGCAAAACATCGATCTAGATTGTCATCGTGCGGCCTATCCGAATCGGAACCACAATCGACATCATTCGCGGCATATCGTTGACTTCTTGTATAATATGCATATCGTTGACTTCAGATAATATGCTCTTCACCGGATCGTCCAACATGTATAACCCTTTTGAAACCCCTTCAATCAAGTGTGTTTCGATCTGCGCTCGGCCGTGTTAAACATCTTCGATTCTCGCAATCAATGCATGGACAAGACATATATTCCGCCTTTATTCAACATATCCTCCTCGGCAGACTCTTGTAAAAGCACCGCCATTAATGTACTCTTCACTCACACGGATCTCAACAGACATCTAGCTTCGGTCCATCACACGGTTCAGATTGAAAACCCCGAAAATAAATAAAAGGATGACTTCAAAGCGTATTTTCCGAGGCTTAATTACGCTTTTTTCATTTTTTTTCATTTTTTCGGATTTTATTAACTTACATGTGGGCCCTACTTGTTAGTGACCCATTTTTTATTTCATGATTTTTTTTATAAAATCTATGGCGGTCCCACTTGTCATAGACTCGTTAGTTTATTAACTAAATGATTAAAAACAGTAGGATTTGAAGCTCAAACTGGGCTTAGGGTGACATCGCATTGCTAATAGTCGTGGCTCGGCCCTAAGGTCGCCTGAGGCGAACCGACGGTGATGTCCCGTGGCGGCGCCTGAAACTAGCGATTTCGGCGTAAACGCCTGAAACTACTCAAATTAAAGGATGCTTATGCTCCAGTAGCTCACCTCGATCACGAGGAAGGTGTCAATGAAGTCGGGGAAGGTCCAAGGCGGCTGGTCGTCGATCGGTGAATGCGAGGCGACGGCGGCAAGCTCTCGGCGACAATAGTGAAATGGACCACACGAAAGGGCACCAAGTGAGGTGAGGCGATACTCAAACCGCACGGAGCGGCGATGGACTCACCGGCTTGGAGATCTCCGTTATTACAGTAGCGCCAGAGATCGAGATCAAGAAGACTCATTGGCCGGGAGCTATATATGTACCTCGCACCGCCTCGTGATGAGTTAATTATCACGACGGTTTTAACAAAAAAGTATGTGAAGGTCATATCACGAGACGGTTCATGTTTGAACCGTCAGTGAAGTATCACAGACGGTTGACCAAAACCGCCTCGTGATATTACCCAATATCACAGGCGGTTTTGTCGTAACCGCTCGTGATACTTCACGACGGTTCCAAACATGAACCGCTCGTGATATGACCTCTTCACGCACGGTTTTAGCGTGAGAATAACACGCACGGTGGGTAAACAAAACCGCTCGAGATTAGTGTTTAATACAGACGGTTTCGATGAACCGTCTGTGATCAGGCGTCCAATATTAGCATTTCTGTAGTAGTGTGAATAATAATATTAAGTGAGCATGAGTACACAACCGTACTCGCAAGCCAACACATAGAATGGAGTTATATAATATGCAAGGCTGATCAAAGGAATGACTTGTGGTTCCTTTGTTTACATAAAGCCACTTATTGAAATAGATTATGTAGTAGCAAATCCTGAGACCTAGCATTTTTAACTAAGGCGGGTTTTAACGAAGTTGAGTTTCGTTGTAAAATACTAGTGGGAGCTCCAACCTCCTATACCATTAAGTGATTCCATCCACCCAATGCCCATGTTCTTTCTCGGGCCCGTACTTCTCACTAGTTCTCAACCAAGTCATTTCAAATCTCTGGGCTCCAACCCATCTTTTTATTCCACCCATAAATTGTTTTATGAAAATGAAAGCTAATTCAAGTAAGTTCACCACTACAGAAAAGGTCTTCACAGACGGTTAAAAAACGTCATCATAGACGGTTTCGTGAGCTGTCTGAGTTTATAGGTCAGTAATGACATGAGGTCACTACAGACGGTTTTCAATCGCTCAGGATATGATTTATCATAGACGGTTCTAACTCGTAACCGCCTATGATAGCCGACTATCACTGCACGGTTTGTAGATGAAACCGCTCAGTGATAGTCGATTATCATGCACGATTCTTGTTTAGAATCGCCTATGATATATATTATCTATAAAGTCTCTAGCGATGGTCGCTTGTGCCTTTAAAAGCGGCTTCATATATATATATATATATATATATATATATATATATATATATATATATTATATTGTTTGTAGCTGACCACTTTAGGGGACTTTGAGGAGGATGCCACTTTCTCAATATGGCATGGACGCCAGCAACCTCATCGTGGCTTCATGTATCAAGCACCAACCATTCTTGATGTCAAGTCCAATTACCTATCGATGATATCAAGGTAATTGATGTCCACACGCCTCCTCGAAGCCATGCTTGAACTTGCGTGCTCGATGAGGTTGCCCGTGGTCAGCTGCCTCATCCTCCTCACGCACCCCTAAAGTGGCATGGGACTACAAATATATATATATATATATATATATATATATATATATATATATATATATATATGTATATATATATATACATATATATGTGTGTGTGTATACATATATATATATATACATATACATATATACATACATATATATATACACATATATACATACATATATATATACACATATATACATACATATATATATATACACACATATACATACACACACACACACATGTACATACATATAGATATACATATGTATATGTATATGTATATGTATATGTATATACATATACATATGTATATGTATATATATATGAAGCCGGTTTTAAAGGTACAAGCAGCCACTGCTTGGAGACTTTATAGAGAAGAGATCAGGAATAGAATGGTAGGACGTACCTGGGACGCAAGGGAGGAGAACTTTACAGACAAAGGTGAAATAAATGGCGAGAGACAGGTGAAGAGGTGTTGCAGTAGTTTTTGACTCATTTGGTCTTGTTTTGGAATAAAATACACACCAATTAATAAATAATTTGTATGTTAATTATAGCTTTATAAATTAGCCTAACCTTTACAAATATGAAAGGTTAATTGCAGCCAAGCCCCATCCGAACCACATCCCATGTAAGCCAACCAAGCACAAAGAACCAGCATCAATAACCCTTAGTATCCATCAGAGAGCATTAACCAAATCCACCATTTTGCCCCATTCATTTTTGTCAATCTGAACCCACAGCATGAACTAAGCAAGATGCACTGAATGCACATACACCAATAGCCCTCAGTTTACATCACAAAGCAAGGGAACTATTAATATGAACTAATTATCAATTCAATTTCAACATAAGACTATTAACATCATTGAGCAGTTCAACAGCAAGACAACAAAATCAAGGGTGTCCAAACCCACCACACCAGTAGTAGCCCTCAGCGTCCATCGCAGAGTACTAGCCATTTTCATCACAGAGCAGGGGTAGAGACAAAGAGGGAGTAAGGGAGGGTGATACCTCAGTACAGTACAACCACGGCGGCGACCCCACCACCAGCACAACCCTCGTCCATCTCCTTCACCTTGCATAAATCACACAAACATCAGGACACAACTTAAGGCTCAAGCATAAAAATCAAACTCAACAAAAGACATTAAGCTAACAGAGAGGAGAATAGAGGGAGGATGGGGAAAGCAAAGCCAGGGGGCCAGAGCCCGAGCGCAGGAGGTCGAGCAAGCGTGGGTCGCGCTGGAGAACCAAGCCAGGGACACGGGCAGGCAGTAGGTGCAGGTGGCGGCGCAGGCGACATGCGGGGCCAAGCCTAGTGGCTTGGGTGGCTACGTCACCGTAGTTGTGGTACGACCTTGACACTGCACAAGACAGTCCTATCGTGCGAGTGTCTTGTGCAGTGTAGCGTGGTGTCACAACCAGCGACGACGGGAAGAAGGGCGACGTCGGCGATGGGGTCGGGCGACGACATCGAGGTCGGGGGCACTCGGGTGGGGAGGGGAACGGACAAGAGTAAGTGCGCTGGGGAGTGACGAGAGTTAGGGCGAGCGCAAACCCTAGCGGGCTCCTACCAATAAAGAGATATCACGGACGGTTCTGTAATAGAACCGTCCGTGATATGTCCTATATCATAGACAGTTCGATAATAGAACCATCGGTCCCATATCACGGACGATTCGATAATAGAACCGTCTGTGATATGTCCCACATCACGGACAATTCTATTATGGAACCGTTTGTGATATGGTTGTTCTCAAGTTCTATGTTTTGAGCATATTATCATGTATACACTTACATGACATGAAGAAATTACATGTTTATATGTCAATTTTGTCATTTAAATTTGCTTTAACTATGATACATATCACAGATTAGATATAATTAATTAATTTGTTCCACTAAACCATCTTATATATAGTAATTCAACATATAATATAGTAACTTCACTTCCAAACTAGATTTTTTTTTGTTTTGGAATTTTCATATGGCCAAACAGCGTGGCCAGTCGCTTCTTACAAAGATTTTTGAAAAAAAAAGTAGAAACCTAAACAAACAAAAATTTTCTCGTGGCGGAGGTAGGTTGCTATCTCCGTCTTCAAAACTTCGTAGGCGGCAGCGTCAGCATCGGACGGTTCCTGATCATCAGCAAGCAAAGCCCGAAATGCATCGACCTGCTGACATGCTCGTTCGAGTGTCTCCCGAAGAACCTCAGACTATTGAATCAAGAAGAATTGAGCCCATAGGCTCTCTTCCCTTGCTTGAGGGGTCTCGGCATGGTTGACTCGGTCGCCCGCCGTCTCGATTAAGTAGTCCAAGTGACAGCAAGCCTCTTGGAGACGTGCAACATCGTTGTGGAGGACCACGTCGATGACGTAGTAAACTCGCAGGAAGTGGGAGATCACCCGAAAGATGCGGCAAAGGAGGATGTCAAGACGATGAAAGGTGGCCGTCACCTGCTCCAGCAAATCCTCGGACAGAGGAGTGAAGACACTGTTGAAATTACAGTGTTCTTCTACAGTATCCGCCAACGTACGGCCGGAGAGGCGCTCGTGCAGTATGGTCAGGTAGGCAATCAATGCCGGCGACAAAGAAACAGGCCGAGAGGGAGCCATATTTCTGCTTTAGAAGTATAGAGTTATATGTGGGATGATATGAGCATCTCTTCGATGGCGGATGATCCTTTTTATAAAACAAAGAATAAATTCGGTGTGTTAGACGAAGAGACGCATTGGGGGAGCTGAAGCGGCATTGATGCAACGAAGAGACGCATCGGCGACAACAACAACGAAGAAACGCACCGAGCTGAAGCGATATTATCACAGACGGTTTTTAATATGAACCGTCTGTGATATTACCTCTTCACAGATGGTTTTTAGCGCAGCCAGTAACATAGACGATTTTCAATATAAACCGTCTATTATTGCATGTAATACAGACGGTTTTGGTCAACCGTCTGTGATGAGGTGTCCAGTATTAGCCTTTTGTAGTAGTGGTTCTCGGCACCGCCCATGACCGGAAATACTTCAGACCAAAGTAGATAAATCCAAACTCTACTCGTTTGGTCTAGTGGTGGGGTTTTGGGTTGACAACTAGACTTAGGGTTAGGTAACAATTTGATCCGGAGTGAGGGCGAGAGGGATCGGGCTCTCGGGAAGTCCGTTGGTGCAAGGAGTTATGACTCCAAGGGGGGTATTCATAGGAATATTCGCGATCGGTTACCTAGATGGGAGAGATCACCCGCTTAGGTCGAACTCTTTGACCCACCTTCAAGTTATGAATTGTCCTTCATCGAACGGATAACGATGGATGATAGTTGGAGGTTATATGATGTTGTTTGGGGTTGGATTACCATCATCCACTTGGAGACATATCACCGCTACTCACACGCGGCACCTAGCTGATCTAATGATTTTATTTGTTATCATCCCCTATTTATCGAGGAAGTTTCATGAAAGTTAGGTGAGACCTATACGTAGGTACGAGGTTTGCTCTGAGTAGACATAAGCCTCACTGACACATGAGATCTAGTTCACTTAATGATTCTTTTTATTATTTTATATTTATCAAGAAAATTCCATGGGCCTTAACTGGAACTTCCAAGCATTGGCTAGACACCGACCTTACATCTTTAGTGGTGTTTGCGGGTTTGGCCTTCATCTATGAGTTGATCTTTACTTAGTCTTATTTCTTGTGTGGCTTGGCATGCACTAAGGTAATCTATCACACTAGGTTGATCCTTAGCTTCAGCACCTGCTAAAGACTAGTTCTAGTTAACTAGATAACTACACCACAAGGTCTATGGGCTTTTACCTACTAGTCCTAGTTTAGCGATCAATCCTATCACCTTGATTCCTAGTATGAAGCTAGGCTACAGCTACCGCTAACATTCATGACTATCTAATAGTACTAATAATCTTATATACTATGAAATTTATATTTTAGCTTCTAGTTGCAGGTAAAACCTAGTTATGCATGAGGCACACCCGTCATATCTTGTTTTAATTGAATTGTGCTTGTTGAATGGTCTACCTCTCAACTCAGTCATTGTTAATGACCTAGGGCGAATAGCCACCCAAACATTCCTTACTATTTATATGACTAGTTCTTATCAAGGTGTCCATTTGATGGTTTGACACTGTAAGGACCTGACCCGAGAGGACCCGGAGAGGTCTCCCAGGACCACCCAGGAGGTCCAACTGAACCACCCGGAGGTTTGGGAAGGTCCTCCAAGACCTCCCAAGAGGTCTCCCAGGACCTCCCTGAGAGCCTCCAGGACCACCCAGAAGGACTCAAAGGTCCACCCGGAGGTCCTCCAAGACCACCCGGAGGTCCCAGTCTCTGTGCACAATGAGCTAGTCCCAAGATCAGATCGCTAGCTCGCACAGACTCAACATCGGTGTCATCACATCCATACAACAAACATAAGATGAAGCAGACAAATTAATATTTATAGACAAAAGACCTTATGGTCAAGCTTGTTTATAGGGGTGCCACACAGGGCAAACAACAAAAAGAATACTTACAACGGAAACAAAATACAGTGCGGCCGCTCGGCGAGCCACAGGCTATCGAGTGGAGGACGTCCCCTAATCTGCAAAGTCTTTCACGAACTCCTCCTCATAGTGCTCGGAGCACCCGGGGAGGTCTTTAGCTTCTAATTAACCAGAGGGCACAGGCCATGAGTACTTTGAATGTACTCAGCAAACCATAGGGAAATGAATGCAATAATATTTATGCAAGGCTTGACAAAGAAAGTTGTATGGTTAGTTTGCAGAAAGCAGCATTTACTGGAAATACAATAAGTAGATTGCAAAGCGCAAGTTGAAAAGATAATACATAAGTAAACAAAGTTCTTTGAAAACAACCCACGACCACCCATGTCATGAGCCAAACCACACGGATCCAACCCCAATATTTTAGAAAGATCTACCCCTTGCGTGAAAGAACCGGGCATGTCCATAACCGAGGACGCGGCTATTTGAATAGATTTTACACTTTGCAGAGGTGTACAACTTTACCGACAAGACACGAAGTCCTCTAGTTGGCTAGGCACCCGTCGATGCCCCTACTCACTTCCTTTTGGTAAGCAGTCTAGAGCTCGTGACAAGACCTTTACAAAGGTCAGTCCTGACTTGGTTCTGCCTGCTGAGGATTCGCTTTAAAGGGCCCCCTCTTGCACCATTAGACAACCACGATAGAACTGCATTAGGACCTCACTAATTAGTTGGCCAGGACCACCCCATAATAGACTTGTGGTTGCACGGGAATGACCCAGATCGATGGCATACAAGTTAAGTCCTTAGTTGGCTGCTCAGGCGAGACTATCCACATCCCAGTGTGCTCAAGGCACTCACACTCACCACCATCCACTCGCCCGAGCATAAATCTTTTTCGGTTCAACCCAGCCAAATGACCAACCTGGTCCTGGCACACAAATTTTAACAACAGAGGCATTGCCTCAGTTCTATAGCTCATTAGTCAAGTTCAATATTCTTTGAGTCATGAGATTGCGAGACTGATCGTCTACTAGAGCATGGCTAAGCAATAAAGTGCACCCATGTTGGTACTCAAAGACATATCCAACTAAGATAACCCATCCTACGGATGTCCAAGGGTACATGTCAACATGTTGCTTTCAAACATACCAAGGAGTCATACTGACAAGTGGTGCTTAACTACTCCCAAAACCATTTCTATAAAACTAGCCATGCATATTCATAGCAAAACAATATACTTTTTACGAAAATGGGTTCAACATGATCAAAGGCCTATGACTTGCCTTCGCTAAAGAACTGAGGGTCTTCTGTTGAGAAAGCTGGGTCCAGGAAGTCTTTAGAACAACCGGATCCTACACGTGCGAGCAAGAACCAAGTGAATAAAATGAACCCACAAAACTCCACCAAAAGAACCAAATCAAAGCCAAAGAAAAACACAGGATCAGGGCGAAGATAGAAACTTGATTCACTGAATCAGAGCTCCTATCAAGAAGAAAACTCTACCGAGGGAGGTTCAAGGCTCTGGAGAACAAAAGGAAGCAAGAGGCCCCTCAGGGGCTTTATATAGGCATGGGGAGGCCTAGAGAGGGGGACAACGCATTTAATGCACCCGACGGGAGCAGGTAAAGGAATGAAAGGAGCGGGTAAAAGAGGAAAAGACAAGGTATGGTGGAAATGATAGCATTTAATGCAGCATTAAATGCACGAAGACTTTTCTCCCCCGCGGGTAGAGGACCTGAGAGGGCGGTCCCACTGGAGAGGCGGTCTTTGCAAAAGACCGAGGAGGGGTGGTCTTTGCAAAAAGGCCAAAGGGGAGGTCCCGACCAAAGGAGGTCATGACGAAACGATAAGGAAAGGGAGGTCGCGGCCTCAAGGGAGGTCGCGGCCCAAAAGGGTGGTCTTTGCAAAAAAGACCAACCGAGGTGGTCTTTGCAAAAGACCAAGAGGGTCGTCTTTGCAAAAGGACCACAAGGACGGGGAGGTCCAAGACATGGGGAGGTCTGGACCCTCTGATCCAAACGAAGGGAGATCTCAATGGTCAAGATGGAGCCAAAGGAGATCTCGACGGTCAAGACCAACACAGGGGAGGTCTCAACGGTCAAGATGGAGTCAAAGGAGATCTTGACGGTCAAGACCAACACAGGGGAGGTCCAGAGTGGTCTGAGCGAACAGCGAGAGAGGGAAACAAGACCAAAACTCGAACAACTCCAAATAAACCAAACTTTGGATTAGTAGAAGTTTGATTTAGTCATTTTAAACACTCGAATTTCCGAAAATCTCAAGTTAAGCTTTGAACTCTCATCAAAATCAAATGGTTCTTTTTATTTTGAAAACTTTTAAGAACTCCGAAAAATTGGGATGTTACGTACACCATCTTAAACAAAGGTCCTAGTTTGCTTTCGAGTTGTTTAGCCTAATGACGCGTCTGCTTAATCATCGCTTGTAGTGTTTAACTAATCATTAACACCACTAGTCAATGTCTGAGTCCTATGAGCTGATGTTATGCCAATCAATCCTAGTTATCATCTAATCACCTAAGCTAACCACTTTTTAAATTATCGCAATTCTCAATTAACCTACTTAGCATCTGATTATGTGAGACACAATGCTATGTATGTATTACATTGAAAGCACTTGGAGAGGGTTAACACCCTGCGCCCACTGTCATAGAGCTTTATCTTTTACATAAGTCCTAATTGAATTCACTCTTTTGAGTGTAATGCTATTAGCTCACTAATTCTTTTAATTATCCTCTAATTACCTAAACTAACTATACTAAGCTAATCACTAATCATTGCTAATTAACCCTTTGTTTGAATAGGTTCACTGTCCTTGGATATACTACACTTTCTTGATTAAATTAGTATCTTGCCCTTATACAAACATTGCCATAATAATTAGCTTAGCTAGTTATCATTTGCATTGCCCTAAATCACTCACTCGGGGAGGGCCCACTGTCAGCTACTCTTGCACAACATACACACACATAGAGAGAGAACACAGAGACAGAGAAGGGGGCAGAGAGAGAACAGAGGAGGCAGAGGCGGTTTGGGGTGGTGCTTGGCGCCGACGACGGAGTCGATGGCGGTGGCCTGTGAGGGCAAAATGGAACACCTAGGGCAAGGCAAGTTCGTAGGTGGCAACAGCGTGGCAGGAGGTGGACGGTGGCGGTTGGGCAACGGCTTGTAGCGGCCGGGGCTGGGGAAGGAAACGTGGTAGCGGCACCGGAGGGGTAGAGGGGTAAGAAGGAGGCAAGCATGAGCTGGAGGGGGATGAGTGGAGTCCACTGGACTAGTTGGCAGGGGCGGGAGGGTTAAGCGGCTTGGCGACCGAGCCCGAGGCAAGGCGGCTGTGAGCTAGGGAGGAAATGGGGCGACGACGCTTGGGTGGGGAAGGGGAGGAGAGTATGGGGAGCATGAGCGAGAGAGAGGTGAGGGATCTTCTGGCGTGGCTGGGGAGGCCATGAGGTCTTGAGGTGTGCAAAGAACGGAAGCTTGAGGCAAGGCCTGGCGATGTGGCGGCGCCGAGGGGAAGGAGAGTCGGAGTGGATGGTAGGGGGAGGTAGAGGGACGTGAGGAGGTGTTCCTGTGGGAGGAATTGAAGCGGGACTTACTAGAGAAGAAGTGGTGACGGTGGAGGTGGTGACGGTTGGAATTGGGGGAGAAGGTGGCGTGCGTTGCTCCGGTGGAGGGATGATGAAATTGAATGAGGGTAAAGTCTCCTTGAGGGATAGAACACGCCGTGACGCAAACAGAGGTGGATGGATTTCACCGGATCGGCCGAATCGGCATGGTGGGCGCGGCGACGGGCAAACATGGTGACAGCAGCGCAACCGTTCTTGGTGATTCCAAGCGAGGGAGGGGAGAAGATGGGCATAGGGATGCGGCTGCCGAGGCGATGGCTATGCGCATGGCGGGGATGGCTGGAGCGTACTAGGGTGGCAGAGCGGCTTGGCGAAGCGCAGCAGCCGAACAACTGTCGTGCTGTCTCTGCTTGGGTGAGGAGAAAAGGGGAAGCAGGGAGGGAAGAAGATGGAGGGGAAAGGAGCTTGGCTTAAGTAGAGGGGGGGGGGGACGAGGACGGCGTCAATGGGACGGCTTCGTGGCTGCAGTGGCACGAAGATGGCGGTGGCGTTGTCACTGGGCAGAGTATGGGCGGCGGCGCGGCTACAGGCGAGAGGCAACACTGACATGAGTTGGTGGTGATGCGATTGGAGTGGGTGGCATGCGCGACGCAATGCACAGGGAAGTGGCTTGGAGTGCACACGCTGCTACGCGATGTGGCCGGGTACAGAGGAGCAGGACTAGGGCGCAGCGCGATCGAGAGAACAGAGGAAGAGGAAGGGAGAGGAAGACGCTGGCGGGTGGGTCTGGGAGGAAGACACGTGTCAACTACCGACACGTCCGCGGTGCCATTTTTGTCAATTCGCTCGTAAAGACGGAGGCTATTTTTGTTATTTCATCTCGCAATAGTGTTATTCAGCAGTGGATTTACCGTCCCTCTAGCTTGGCGATTGTTCGGCTTGCTGGGCGCCACGTTGTGCCCCACTGCCGCCTTCGCTGTTCTTTGGGGTGCGTAAACGACACGAGCTGGCCGACGGCGATGGAGAGCGACCCGGACATGTCCATCTTGAGCGACGTGGTCGCGTGCAGGTGCATCTTGACGAGCTCGGTCGACGCCATTGTCTACATTGGTTCCACCGCTCTTTGTCGCTGTCACTGGGCTTTCTCGATAGGCCGAAATCCGCGCCGAACGCCTCCTGCCCGATGACGTCGGTGAAGAGGCTCAACGCGAGCTTGGAGAAGGTGATCTCCTCGCTGTCGCCGAGGTTACTCGCCGCGCGCTCAATGTAGGACTCCATGGTTGGGATTGTTAGTTAATTTCATCTTGCACTTTGCTTAGTTGCACTTTGATTAGTTCTTCAGTTTCTAGTCGGCTCTGTGTCTTGAGTTTCTAGTCGGCTCTACATGTAGCCTTTTCTGAAAGTGTTCTGCATGTTTTGTTTCTGTTCGTTTTGGTGGACCGATTCATTCGTTGGATCATGCGATGGTCCTAAGAGAGTATCGGCCACTAACTTGCATGTAACTAATTCATGCAATTAGCCAGCAATAAAAGGAAGTAAAAAACAGAAAAGCCGTTGTTGGTTGCGCGTGGCACAAATGTGTGTGTTTCTCTGTTTTCTGAACTTCTCTGAAGAAGTACTGCAGCGCTTGCAAAAAGCTTCAGAACTCTGAATTTCTTCTCTGAAATTCAGTGGATTCCTCTCATGGATCAGCTCGACGAGGTGCGACGGCTGGTAGATGGAGACGATGATGTTTCGCATCGCCGTCCACCTTGAATCCCTGACACACACACCCGGTAGTGCCACCGCTGGCAGCCCACAAGGTCTTTGGGCATGGCCAAGTCCCTACCTCGCCTGGCGAGTGGCGACCTTGGCTAGTTGCCTGGTTGCCTAGCTCCCTCTCTTCGTCTCTCGGTCTCTCTCTCGTTTGCTCTCTGTTCCTCAAGCGGCAAGCACGAGCGGCAGCCGACAGGAGCCGGAGAACGAGTGCTGGGCATGGCTGACGCAGCTTGCCTAGGCTTTGAAAATTTTCTGGCTCCGCCACTGGTGTTATTTTAGCCAATAACTCCATGATAAATCCAACGAGTAACACCGGTAGAGTGATAGGTTGGTAGTTGCTGAAAATGAATGTTGATAACATACGCATTGCATGTCCAATGTGATATATGACCAAATGATGTGTCGTACGGGGTTAAGGGCAAATGCCACCTTATTATTATCAAGAAGACAAACACCAAAAATTAGTTAGAACGCTGGGCACATACACAAAAGAGGCATATCGATTAGATCGATCAAATATTCGAATACTACAAATTCTGACATCTCCAAATACCAAGGCGATAAGTGTTCGTACGTAGGCAAAGCTTGGCCTCGTCGTAGCCAACAAACAGATCGATCCATCCATCCATTGATTTTTTTTAATCTCAAACGCACAACCATCACACACGCGATCATGTACATATATATGCAATCCGGGTAACTGGCTGAAAATTGGTCGATTTTAAGGAAAATCGGTTCTATCGGGTGGCCGGTTAAATTTCAAACTAGGTTCAAATAAATCGGTCCATTTCGATTTTTGTCCCGGCCCAAAACAGCCCATTTGGCCTCCTTTTCTGTTTGCCCTAGGTCACACCGACCGATTCTATCCTCCCCAATTCCCCATCCATCCGTGGTGGCTCGATTTCTTTCCCATTCCTGTGGCAAGCAATAGAGATGAAGAAGATCGCATGCGCTATCCTCGTCGCCGAAGCCTTGGCCCCCATAATGAACATGGGCGTCGTGGCCGTGTCAACGACCCCTACCAACTTCGTCACCACGCTGCAGATGTTCACCATCTCAACGGCGATCCTGGCTGACTCCTACGTCAAGCATTTCTACACCATCCTCCTTGCCCCTGTTGAGATAATGGTAATTAATTGAGTTTTTATTTTGGATTAGTTGACCATTCTATCTGATCTGAACTAGGGTTTGAAAATCGGTGCTATCGACACCCCCGTTAAAAAATTATAACCGGTTACCAAAACCCTAGTTCAGATCAGATCGATATATAGATAGATAGATAGATATATAGATAGGAAGGATACGAGGAGCAAAGCATGCCATAGGTGCGCGTCGATCTCAATTGAGATCAATGACTTGAAGTCTAGGAGGACTCAGTAGTGGTTCAAAAATTTTGATGAAATTACATTAAAATCGGTTCTATCGGCCACCCCAAGTTAAATTTCATATCGCAAAAAAAAACCGGATTCACAATGTTTTTTTTTCAAATATAAAATAAATTCAGAACCACATCTAAACACATAAGGGCATATTCTTTGATGGTAAGGCTTGTATGTTTAGAAAGAGGTCTTGTGCTCGAGCCCTCCTAACTGCACTTTTTTTTTTATCGTTTTCATTTTAACATTAAAAAAATAAAATTTTAATTTAAAAATTTCGTCCATATTCAGCCAAAAATTCCTGAAAATCGGTTCTACTAGTGACCCATCAAAAATTTATTTGAAAAATTCATCCAAATTCAGCCAAAATTCCCCGAAAATCGGTTCTACCGTTGACCTGGTAAAAAATAAAAACCGATAATCTAAACCTATCCAGTCTCTGGCTCCATCTATCACTGCATGCATGCACGGCACGGTTGACGGTGACCGGCCTGAATAATCGGCGACGGACGCCGACAAGATGAGTGTCGCGCTTATCGCAAACCATCGCGTGGCCTTTACTACGCGCTGACTACCCGCTGACTACGTACGTATGTCTGTGGCACTGAACTGAATATCAACTGGTCGATAGAAATTATTGTGTGATCCAAACTGTTCCGTCGGTTAAAGATGTCACGACGGCGAGTGTGTGTATATACCGGTATATATATCAGATGCGACGACGATGTATGTACCACAGGATAATTACACAACTTGATTTGACACAAGTAATGACGTTTGGCCTGAAGACTAATTACCAAACACACCCGCAGTATATACAGACAAGCGAAATAAACCCATCCTGCATCATCGCTGTGTACCCCTACTGCCTAATATAGCGGATAATTTTCGTCTGTCCGACCGACTGAAGGTTCGCAGAGCGAATATGTGATAGAGAAATAAGTATTCGATACTATTCGCGTCCAACTTCGGCTCTAAAAAAACAAAATATGATACAAAATAAACGATATCCATTCATATCCGTTCTAATTGCACCTCTATTCTCGTACTCATTGGGAAATTTTACTTTCTCTTTTCAAGAAAACACACAAGTGTTGGCTACCGAATCCCAACAAAGAACGCGAGAAGTAGCTAGTATCTGTCCTCTCAAACAAAAGAGGAATTTTATGAACCCATGCTAAACTGAGAGAAAGAGAGAGAGACGGATGGTCTCCCAAGTAAACCGGACTTACATAGCCTGTTTGATTTGTTACCAACGTAAACCACACGGAATATTAGTAATGCTATCAATATTTAGTAATACCAATAAAAAATTGGTAACACCAATAAAATCCAATGTTACACACGGACAATTCGAGAGTGAGGAAATCCTTCACCAAAATATTGTTAACGCTAAAATTTAGTTTGGTCATAATCCAAACAATACTTATTTTTACCAAATTCTAGTTTTGTGTAAGTTTTTACTATAATAAATTTTGATATGGTCCACTAGGGTCATGAATAGGCGGTTTTTTAAAAATCTTTTGGCTAAAACCGAATTTTATGCGGAATTGTAAATCAATTTGGTTTTGCTCAATTAAAACCTAAATCAACTAGTCTTGACTAAGTGCACCAATAATATTAGACTATTGATAATGATAGCAAATATACAAAGACATAAAAGCAATTTAATTCTAGGAATGTAAATTACACAAAGTAAAACACAAGAGAAACAAACCACAATAACACAAAGATGTTTTACCGTAGTGTTCGGAGACTTGCCAGTCTCCCCTAATCCACGTTGAGGTAAGCCCGAACTTATCGACGATCGAATCGCCGATCTTATGAAATAAAAGAGAAAAATGACGCGATAATTCATGGGAGGGAATGATGCCACTCTTTATTGATATGAACTGGATTTACAGGGGGGTGCTCACGACCCGACTGGGGACTAATCCTAATTACACTGGAAGTGAAGATTGCTATCTTGCTTGTCTCAGGTTGTCTCTTGATCAATGGATCTTGTGTTGATGTTCCGATCTACCCTTTGGTCTTCTGTGCTTCGCCCTTAAATAACTTCCAAAGGGGTGGCAGTTACTCCTGGAGAAGGCGTCCCTGGTGAAGCGTTGCGACTGGTCGGGGCTTGGCGTTGGTTAACAATGTGTTAACCGTTCGACGATTAGTGTCTGGGAGACACTAAACCGTATGGTAGTTGTTGTCAGTATCTTTAGGATTATGTAACCGCGCGGTTAGTGTCTCTCAGACAACAACTGGCTTCAGAATAGCATAAGCAAGTGAGATTGAGCAAAAGAAAGCAAGAAAGCTTCAAATTCCAGAAAGGAGTCAAAAATCTCACTTAAGGTCCATATGAAAGAATAATTGTTCACATTGACCTTTGATCATTGTGAGGATTCAAGAATTGCAATTCAAGTTCAGAAATGGCAATATGACCATAAGAATGCAAATAAAAAGCTCCCCCTCACTATGATCACCAATTTTTCAAGAAAATCTCATTTTCTCCCTTTGTCTCCAAATAGCTCCCTTTTAAACATTTTTAACCTTTTTCTCCCCCTTTGACAACGGAGTCATCAAGGAATCACGCCTTCCTCTCATCCAGAGATGACAAATGCGATATGAGGAAAAAATATAAGAAGGAGCATGCATGAAATGCAATGGAGTGGCTTCATTTTTTTGCATTTTTCAATTTTTGAGTACAAGAAGCTTTGGAGATTACCCAAAAGAACAAGCTAGCATTTCTAATACTACTCAATACCTATCAAGCCTGAAAGCGCTAGCAAGATCATGTTAAGACATATATAACAAAGCTAAGCAAGAAGGCTCAATATAAAGCAATGAATTTTAACAATTTAAGCAAAGCTTCAAATCTAGCAAGTTCATCAACAGTAATCCTAAAATGATACTGGCTATGTCAAAATATCAATATGAGATCAAAAAGCTAACAAAGATCACATTAAGAGACAAACAGGTCCTCAATTGAATCATTTTGCTAAATTTTCTCAAACGCCCATTTTTCAACAGTTTTTCATTTGCAATGAATTTTGAAGTTGACTAATGGTCTAACTTAGTGAAGAAGATCCTGAACTAGGAGCCATCCACAAACTCTTCCTAAGCTTCGACCAAAAGTTGATTAAAGGTATATCTTAGTGAAGAAGATTCTGGACTAGGAGCCATCCACAAACTCTTCCTAAGCTTCTACCAGGGCGATAAATCTTGAGGTTTATGTCAGTTTTGACAAGCAGTCCCCATGAGATCATCTGGATCATCAAACTATCTCCAAGTTCATGTCTATGACATGCAGTCTCGTAAGAGTAGTTTGGCATAATTTAAGCATAAGACAATCTTGAAATTGATTTTTCATTTTTCATTTTGCACAGGAGCAGTTTTAGATTCTCAGAAGCACAAGAAGCTCAAGTAATGATCAATTTTAGATTCAAGAGCTAACAAAGCAATTTTGACAGGGCCAATGTCACAAAAGGAGCACTAATTGCGCAACTAACTAAAACATCCATAAATTACAGTTTTTAGTTCAAGTTGTCTTAAAGTTCTAGCTCATACAGCAAAGACTTAGCTACACATGTGAAAGCATGATAATTCTAGCAAGTTAAAGAACTAGACATGGCATTGAGCAAGAATTGAAATACTAAAGCTCTAAAGGGTAATAAGCAAAGCTTCATCAGTTTTAAAAGATAAGCAGAAAAGCTTATATTACAATGCATTTTTTTTTATGTTTTTCATATGAATGCAATATGATATAGTGAGATGCAAGAGTGTGAGGCGGTAACTTGCTTGCCATGCCTACAGGGCGCACATACAGCATCCTTGATGGTTTTGAGTTTAGGCAAACCTCTCATGAGATTAAGGCCGCTAACTCGCGTCAGATGATCAAAACCAATGTGCCCCAAACGTCGGTGCCAAAACCAGATATCAGAAGAAGATGCAATTAAAAATTTGAGAGATCCAGCAAGAGATTCAGAAAAATCAGCTCCAAAAATTTTACCAACTCTAGAAATTCCAAAAACAAGCTCACTAGCAGAATCAAGCACACGACAGCCATTTTTCTTAAAACGAGTTTCGTAGCCATCATCAAGAAGCTGCGAAACAGAAAACAAGTTGTACCTTAGTTTGTCCACAAGAGCGACGTCCTTCAAGATGAATCTGCCATTCACCTTGATTGATCTCGTTCCTTCAATTCGCCCTTGTGTATCATCTCCAAAGGTGATGAAGTCATCACCCGTCGACCGCGTGAAGGAAATAAACCATCTTGAGTCTCCGGTCATGTGGCGTGAACAGCCGGAGTCGACGAGCCACGTGTTCTTCTTCCTTCCGCGACGATCCTGAAAAATCAAGGCACAGAAGAACGATGTGTCTCAATACTGGGTTAGTTAAAAGCGACTTGGGAATCCAGTACTGAGACACACGTCTGCGAGTAGTATGCAAAGCAAAAATACTATCCTTGATTTTATTAGGAGTTCTATTATGAGCAATGGTTACTCTAACATGAGAAGCATCTTGTCTAGGAACATGATGAGCATGTGAAACAAATCCTAGTCCAGGTTTCTTGTTTTCATAAAAGCTATAGGTTGATGAGATGAATTTCTAGCAATATTTCTCCTAGCATTTTTCAACCGACGCCAATAGAACTCTACCAAATGTCCACTCTTCTTGCAATAGGTGCAATGGTATTTGGTACCACTGGGAGAAGCACCTTTTGACTCAAAAGAAGGTTGGACAAACCCTGCAGATTTAAAAATTATTTTTGCAGGTTGGGTTGTGAATTCAACTAAGCCATTTTCCAAGACCTGAATGACATTAGGCTTGGATTTGTCTTGGGCTGAGTTGTATCATAACCCTTGCTTCTTATAAGGAGTTTTAGATGTGTCCAGAATCATGTTTAACTGTTTCTTACCTTTAGAGAATTTCTCTAATGTGTCCTTAAGGTAAGTATTTTCTTTTCCAAAGTTAACACATGACTCACAAGTCTTGGCCTTAATGGCTCTAGCATGTTTCTCCTTAAGACAAGCAACTTCAAGCTTATAAGCTGCACATGAGGCACAAGGTGTAGACTCAATTGTGTCCTTAAGCTTGGCATATTTAGCTCTAACTGCTTCCAAAATGTCCTTAACTTCATGTTCACATTCTAAGCAGAAAGAGCAAAAGTTAGATTTAACATTACCAGAAGCATCCAACTTACTAGACTCTAAGCATTTTTCACAAGGAGCAGATTTGACATCAATTAGCTCAGTCCTAGCATTTTCAAGTTGGTGCAAAGCAATATCATGAGCAGATTGCAGTTTAGCAAATTCAGAGTGTAAAGCATGACAAGATGAACATTCATTAGATTTAAGAGTCTTAGCATTTTTAAGTTCTAAAGTCAAATTATCTACTTGTGACTCTAAGTCCTTGTTCCTAGCCATGGTAAACTCTAGTGCCTTATACTGACTCATGAGTTGCTCAAACATGTTGTCACATCTAGCAGAAAGAACATCATAGGAGAGAGGTACTTCATCGTTGTCATCGACGTCGACGGAGTCGGTCATGAAGCACATGCCGGTGAAGTCCTTGGTCTTCCCTTTCTTGTCTTGAGGAAGCTCCTCCTCCTTGTCCTCCTCGCTCCCAGAGTTCACATCGCTCATGGATTGCTCTCCAAAAGCGGCAAGGACCCGGTGAGCAGCCTTCATGAGCTTGACAGTATCATACTTGGGCTTGCTCCCTTAAGGCTTCTTCTAGGCAGGCTTCTCATCCTTATGGTTTTCCTTACCTTTCAGCTTAGGGCCAGTGGCGGATCTAGGATTTCATCACGCCTCGGGCTAAATTCTAATAGGCTAACATCTTAGAACTAACATCAATTTATACCCACACCACGACTTAACAAAAACAAATCACAAATGCATTATTGACATAAAACTTTAGCTCAATGCTTCAACATAAAACATAATAAGAAAAACATGGCAAAACATAAAATAATATAGCATCGTAGAGATTCAATTTGAGTACCTAAATAACGAAGATTTCATAACTATCTTAAGAAGTGTTCGAAATGTAAATTGTTGCAGATTGAGAAGAACAATTACCCATGTAAACAGCGTGAAGTCCTTGAAGCAAGTGTTGAGAAGTGCTTTTTCCTTGAGCTTCACAATCATCTGAAAGTCGAGTGGTATATGTGCGATACACCCTAAACAAAGGCTTGAAGATTGTCGTGATGACCTCGCAGAAGTTTGGAGGGTGTTGGCATCACAATTTTGAACCGAGAGCATGATCATAACTCTTAGCAGGTGCTAGGATCAAGAGGTTAGCTAACGATGAGTCATCAAAATAAAAGAGTAGTTATACTCTTATTTCATACAAGGAAACCACTACTTTCTATTTAGTTTAGTTTTCCTTAAGCAATAGTTCCATACAATTATGAAGTACACTCAATAGTCTGTCTCATGAAAATTCTTGTAGGCTAGCACAAAATATTAGGATATATTATATGTGATGCATTTTCTTCCCTTTTAGTGTGATAGTGTATGCTTTTTCTCCTTCTACAAAGTGTGGCATCCGAATTTGAACAGTTAATTTAGATATATTTAACCAACTCAATGACACCACCAAGACAAAATTAATCTGCCAACATCTCTGAAGCAACCATTATAGGCGTGAAATCATTTAACAAGCCATCAAGAGCACTTATGAATCATATGCATAGTTCAAACTCCAAGAAGCTTCATTCTTGGAGACTTGAGTGCAGATGAGATGTTGATCCTAATTCCTACGGTGCATAGCTAGAAAGATGGTACTGCATGAAAAAAGGAGATTGAAACTTTCAGATCGTGCCATGATTGAGATTTGAGAGCATTCTATTGTCCTCTCAGAGAACTTTCAAAAAAAGTTTGATGAAAAGGCAATGTTGGCGCCTAATAGTTAGCACAAAGAAGAAGACAATTGAAAGGTGAAGATCGAAGAGACATGATGGCCGCAATCGAGCAAAGCGCCGGCATTAGACAATCTTACATTTTTCTTGGCCATTATCTACACATAATTATAGCTTACTTCTATGCACAAATATTTATCTCCCTAAAATATATTTGATTTAACACAACAACATATGAACATGAACATTACTTGACAGTGCATGAAATGAATCAAAGCGGTTTTGACTTTCGATGTGGTGCCATTACTCTGCAAGATTAGCATTCTAACTCGAACCATCCAAGGTGACATCCTCGATCCACGACGGGACCTCTTGAAGAGCGCGAACGGCGGTCGAGGTGTCGGTCGACGGCAAGCGCGATGGCGCCGCCACCGCCACCACGGCGGATCATAGGCTTCGGCTCTGCGGCGGGCAGACGGAAGAGCGTCTTTGGAGATCCCCGCTGGTTCGTCGGAGAAGATGAGGTCGAAGGAGCCGTCGAGAAGGGAGGTTGTGGGGCTCGGCGCGGACGAAGCGACGGAAATCGACGAGGTCGATCTCGGTTTCTTGACCACTCATGGCCGGGCGTGACTCATGAGGGAGGCGCGAGAGGAGCCGGAGGGCGGCATGGTCGTCGATGGTCGAGAAGAGCCGCGACCACGGAGGGCGCGGCGGTGCGCCCGAGTGTGAGGGAGAGCGCAGAGGAGCCGGGAGGGCGGCCGGCGGCGGCGACGTGGACGAGGGCGCCGAGCTCGCCGGAGCCGCCGAGTGGGGAAGTGGATTAGGTCTGAGCTCTGGATGTGGATGAATGTGGGAGCTGGGAAGGAGCGTGGGCCGGGCGGCTCGATGGATGGGCGCCTGCTAAATGGTAGCGTCATTTATTTTGGCCTATATATAAAATTTTTTGCCTTCTTTGTTTCTTCTGGCCTCGGGCTAGAGCCCACCCCGCCCGAGGCCCAGATCCGCCCCTGCTTAGGGCAGTTTGCCCGGATGTGATATAGCTCTCCACACTCATAGCACGTCACAGGGCCACCTCTCTTCTTGTTTCTAACATTGTTATATGCTCGTGTGACTTTCTTGGCTAAAAGAACTAAATCAGCCTCAGGAAGACTCTCAAACTCTTTTTCTTAAATAGCATATAAACACGCAAGAGAAAATCCAGAACAAGACTCAGAAGAACCATCAGAAGTTCTATTCAAAGGATCAACTACCAAAGCCATGTTATCTTTCTTAGGATGAATGCTTCTCTTGATCTCATGAGTTTTGAGCTTGCTATAAAGTAGCTCCAAAGTGAGACTAGAATGATTGACGTTCTCTTCAATGGCAGTAGCCTTCATCTCCCACTCCTTGGTGTTGATTGCAGCCAAGAGGTGGGTGGCATTCTCAGATTGAGAGTACTCAATGTCAACAGCTCTCATTTGATTGATCACCTTGTTGAAGCGAGTAAAAATGTCATTGACGCTCTCACCAGGACGCATCTCGAATTTGTTGTACTCTCGCTTGTAGACCGTCTGGCGCACTTGCTTGATCTGGGACGATCCCTCATGGTAAGTTTTGAGGGTGTGCCAGATCTCATGTGCGGTCTCAAGGTTGCAAATCCTATCGTACTCCTGTCTACCAAGTCCAGCATATAGGAGGTTCTTAGCCTTATGATTGTTTGCCAAAAGGGCTGCTGAAGCCGACGAAGCAACCTCGGGCAAAACGAGCGGAGCTCGAACAACCTCCCATACAGCTTGTCCTTCGCTCTGAAGGAAGACTCACATGCGATTCTTCCAATAGGCATAGTCGAGCCCATCGAAGACATACGGCTTGGTCGAGTATTTATCCATCGCCAAGTTCAGTGGCCGGTTAAGATCAAGATTGAACTAACCGGGCTCTGATACCACTTATTGGACCGAAAAGACGACTAGAGGGGGTGAATAGGAGCACACACACTTTTTCACTTTGATCGGATTCAACACCAATTTCACTCCAGTAGCTATGGAAGCTATGAAGGTCAATCTATAAGTACAAAGGAAGACTTGTATTGAATCCAAAACAAAACCCCAAAGCAAAAGACCAAAACATGAAACCTCAAACCCTAAGGGCAGTCTGACCGGCGGCAATTAGTCGGTCTGACTGGTGGGTGGTCTGACCGATTTGTATAAGGCGGTTTGACCGATTCAAGGAGCAATCGACAAAGCGGCCGCAAGCGTGACCGAACGGACTGCGAGAATAGTAAAACAAACAGAGTTTCAAAACACAAATTGATCTAACTTTTGATCTATGACTCTAAACTTGATGAAACTTGGAACAAACCTTCTATAGGATGTCAGGAACCTATTCCAATCAAGGATCATGACAATCGTTGGAAAAGTTCTGATCCTTTTTCAGTTTGAGAGAAGTTTGTCCAAAAACCAAGTCAAAACAAAAATGTGATCTAAAACTTGCTCGTAGGTAAGAGATGATCAAGATGATCCTAGAAGGATTCTCACATGTCACAGCAAGCAAAATTAGGGGCAGAAACCAAAGAAAATCAGAAGGATCAAAGAAAGCTCCAAAATCGCCAAATAGAGAGTAAGAACAAATAGAGACTCATCTTTGAGAATTCTTGCATAGATTGATTTGTGATTGCTGTTGGTTTACAGCCACTCTATCTAGGAGGACAAAAACTCACTACATGAGCACACAATCAATCCAACTCTCTAGAACCCTAAGCCTCCACTTTTCATCTCTAAGCCCTGAAAACACAATTAGGGTTTTTCTTAGCAAAAGGGTTGAAAGGGGTGCAGCCACCTCTCTCCTCTATTTATAGTGGAGTCTTAGACCTTCTAGAAGATTGAATTCTAATGGGCTCCCGTTAAGGCCCATACACAAACGGGTCACACACGCACGTATTTTAAAGCGTCTTCTTCATCTCCTCTTGACCTAATCCATTTCACCTTGCGCCGTTTTGCGCGGTGGATTAGCAAAAGGTCACCAAGGCGGTATTTAGGTGAAATTACCAAAATACCCCTTCTCGATCTTTTTGCAAAAACCGAGTCCAAACTGCGTGAAGCACTTCCATGCTTCGCCACGTGTAGGTTGATCCAGCGGCTCTCATTATGTCGGCAAGTCTCTCCCATATGGCTCCCACCGAAACCACCATGGCACTTGCACCGACCCCCGCGCCGCTTGATCCAACCCGTTGCACCGAACTGCCCGTTTGGTCATCCTTCTGCAATTTGCGCCATGCTTGAATCCATTGACCTCACCCAGCATCCCCGATCGTTCTGGACCTCAGCTCTCCAAGCCTAGTCCCAATCATCCTCGCCGTTGATCGTCGTTGACCTCTAAGCAACCTGCACAACAATAGACCAAGAAATCATTTCTGGGAACAAGTTCTTCGCAACTTGACCCACGTTAGTCAAAACATGCATCATGCAACACATATGCACTGAAACCCATGAACTTGACCTAACCCAACAATCATCGCCACCGAGTTGGCCGATGAAGAAACCCAAACTGGTCGATCACCACTTTGGTGGTCGACCGCCCGGCCGCCGATCGACCACTGCTGTTGGCGGTCGACCGCCACTAGGACTTAGCCAAATTTCCTCCTTGGAAATCCGAAACCTACTGGAATTTTCAAACCAATAGAACTTTTGCCTGGAAGCTCCAAAAATTATGAGACTAAGTGTAGTAGAATTCTTTCTCTTGCATACACCCTCTATTTTTGGCCCAGCTCCAAAATCCAAAAACACAATATCGTCGGTCTGACCGATTTCCAAACACCGGTCTGACCGTCACCTTGGCCTGTCAGACTGCCACATGCCTGACAGCTGTTTGAACTTCACCGAAAACGTGTGATTCGACAAACCTTCAATGCCATTGCCAATTGTAACATCATCATAAGATTATGAGCATATCCCCATGATATCCACAGTTATAAATACCCCCTTGGCTGGTTGAGAGACAATCTTTAGCATCCCATTTCACTCTTTTGAGCTAGTGTGAGCTTCTCCTCTCAATTGTGCATGTGTTGTACCTTGTGAGCAAGGAGAGAGGTCTCTAGTTGCATGTGTTGCATCTAGAGGTGGATTTCGTACCCACTTGAGCTTGTGCATTCGTTGCACGTGGTGATAGTCAAGCAAGGGGCTTGGCTTGTTACTCTTGGTTTTTGCCGACACCTAGACGGGGTGGAGGCATCGTGGACCGGTGATCTTCTCAAGAAGCTTGTGAGAAGGCTCGGTGTGTTGTGAAGGTTGGAGCTCACCTACCCAGAGTGGGAAAGATCTACCACTTGTGGAATTGAGGTGTTTCGCTTAATTCGTGGAGCCGGTCCAATTGGTTTGGGCTTACCTCAACGTGGATTAGGGGAGACCAGCAAGTCTCCGGTCACCATGGTAAAAACATCGTTGTGTCATTGTGGTTTGATTTCTTGTGTTTTACTATATTGCAATTTACATTCCATATATTAAATTGCTTACTTGTATGTGTATGATTGCTATCTTTTTATAGTCTCGTATTGTTGGTGCACTTAGTAAAGACCAGTTGATTTAGGCTTTAATTGTGCAAACCCGAATTGATTTACATTTCCGCTTAAAACTCGGTTTTAGCCAAAGAAGTTTTTAAAACCGCATATTCACCCCCCTCTAGTCTGCCTCCTCGATCTTACATGCACACCGATGCCCTCTGCAGGCATGAGTGTATAAACAAAGACACCGTGTATGGCCTTCGGCCTCGGTGCACACCGATACCCTCCGTAGGCATGAGTGTATAAACAAAGGCACCGCGCATGGCCTTTGGCCCCAATGCACACCGATGCCCTCTACAGGCATGAGTGTATAAACAGACACTGCGCATGGCCTTCGGCCCTGGTGCACACTGATGCCCTCCGCAGGTATGAGTGTATAAACAAATATACCACGCATGGCCTTTGGCCCCGGTGTACACTGATGCCCTTCGCAGGCATGAGTGTATAAAATAGACACCGCGCATGGTCTTCGGCCCCAATGCACACCGACACCCTCTGCATACCCGTGTATAGACGAAGACGCTGCGCAAGGCTAACCCCAGCACGGCACTCGGTCCTAGGACCAAAGCGCACTAAGGGGGATGGTGTCGATATTCACCTCCCCCTCGAAAAAAACAAAAAATAAAAAAGAAAAAAAAGTTAGGGCTCCCCGGAGCCCTATCTAAAAAAAGTATGGGGGACGGTGCGAGGTTTCGCCCCCCCCCTCGCAAAAATCTTAGGGCTCCCCGGAGCCCTATCTAAAAAAGTATGGGGGATGGCATGAGCCTTCACCTCCCCCTCGCAAAAACAAAAGTTAGGGCTCCCCAGAGCCCTATCTAAAAAAGTATGGAGGACGACGCGAGGCTTCGCCTCCCCCTCGCAAAAAAAAGTTGGGGCTCCCCGGAGCCCTATCTAAAAAATAGTATAGGGGACGATGCGAGGCGTCGCCTCCCCCTCGCAAAAAATTTAGGGCTCCCTGGAGCCCAATCTAAAAAAGTACGGGGGACGACGCGAGGCTTCGCCTCCTCCTCGCAAAAACAAAAGTTAAGGCTCCTCGGAGCCCTATCTAAAAAAGTATGGGGGACGGCACGAGGCTTCACCTCCCCTTCGCAAAAAAGTTAGGGTTCCCTAGAGCCTTATCTCAAAAAGTATAGGGGACGGTGCGAGGCTTCGTCTCCCCCTCGCAAAAAATAAAAGTTAGGGCTCCCCGAAGCCCTATCTAAAAAAGTACGACGGATGGCGCGAGGCTTCGCCTCCCCCACACAAAAAAAAGTTAGGGCTCCCCAGAGCCCTATTTAAAAAAGTATAGGGGACGGCGCGAGGCTTCGCCTCCCCCTCGCAAAAAAAAAGAGTTAGGGCTCCCCAAAGCCCGGCGCGAGGCTTCGCCTCCTCCTCGCAAAAGCAAAAGTTAGAGCTCCCTAGAGCCCTATCTAAAAAAAAGTATGGGGCACGGCGCGAGGCTTCGCCTCTCCCTCGCAAAAAAAGAGTTAGGGCTCCCCGGAGCACGGCGTGAGGCTTTGCCTCCCCCTCGCAGAAAAATTAGGACTCCCCAGAGCCCTATCTAAAAAATTAGGAAGCCGAAACGAGCAACAATTATACATTATTCATCACAACCTCAAACATACACGACATACAAGGGCCAAACAGCGCGGCCCGTACATTACAAATACGTTACAAATACACTCAACCCCCACAACGTGCGAGATACAACATGGCCACATCAAGCGTCTACGGCACAAAATCCCATGGCTCCGCGCGCAGCACCCATTTAAGCAGCTCCTTGTTAGACGACCCGGTAGACATGAACTTCAAATACTCCCTCTTCGCGGCCCACTCGTCCGGCGTGTCAGATGAACTTGTCGATGAAGCCTCAGACACGGTGGGCCAGGGCAGAGACCCTTCAGGCGCAGTCGCAACCCCCTGAGCTCCTAGAAAGCCCGTATCTCTTCACGCGCCTTGGCAGCGTTCCGCGCGCGTAGATGGAAAAACCTCTTCATCGAGCCTCCTAGATTCGCCTTCTTCCAATGCTGCCACTTAGCGCTATGACATACGATGCCCCGGTAACACACCTTCAGAGGCCAAGTCAAGAGAAGCCCGCGCTCGTCCTTCGAACATGCGACGGGCGGAGGTCTTTTCGACCATCGCCTCAAGGCGGGGCCTCGCCTGGCAAGATATGGTGGAACAAGGGCACTGCTCACAGAATCACAAATAAAGTACGTAAACACAAAGCACACATTCAAGAGCAGTTGGCTTCGTAAAACAAAAAAAAACTTTTCATTCAAGTTAGAGGCTACAAAAATGACCCGCCTCTCGACACGACCCCTCCGGTGAGTTAGACCAGAGGAAGAAAACAAAAAGCTAAAGAGAAACAAAAGAAGGGGAGGGGGAGCCAAAAAAACTAAACATCTAAAACATTCTAAAGTTTAGACCGCTACAAGCGAGCGGAGGGTCACACCTTTTTATCATCGGTGGCCCTCCGCTCGACCACACAGGGCCGCCCGCCAGAGCCTTCCCCTTCGCCTGAGCCTTCTGGGCTTAGACCGCCCGGAGGGAATCCATCGCGGCGTCATGATCGCGCGGCCCCCAGAAGTCGTGAAGGAGGACGTTGCTAGCTTTTCGAGTGCGACGGTACACGGCGTCAACCTCTTCGACAGTCGCCACGGCCATAGAGCGAGTAGCGAGGGTGTCCAGGTGGGCGCAACCGACCTTGTCCAGCGAGGCAAGGGTAGTCATCCAGACAACCTTCGCGCAGTGGTCCCCGTACGCGCGGGCCGCCGGCAGACACACTACACCAGCAAACCGAAGACACCCGAAGGTCACGTCTATCTCTGCCGGGATGTGATGCCTCGGGGGAGGTAGAGCGCCAAGCTCGGACACGGCGGCCTCAATAGACTCCATAGCCTCCCACGACGCGAGCGCGGCGGAGTGCGACAGCTCCCACTCTGCGCGGACCTCTTCCTCGAGCAACGCGCGAGCGTCACGGAGCGCCCGCACGTCGCCTTGAAGACCGGTGCACTCCTCCCCAAGCCCCACCACCTGGGCCTTCACCTTATCGGTAAGGGCATCACGCTCAGCACTCAAAGACACAATCCGAGCGTGCTCCTATCAGCCCACTTTTGGATTTCAGCGAAGCCTCACGTAACATCCGCATTAAACGCTCGCGATAACATCAGGGTCTGGGCGAGCAACAAAGTGTTAACAAAAAAGGGGGCATGCACAAGTACATACAGGAGAAGCGCGAACCTTCGCGACGTTAGCATCAACGCACTGAAACATCTCCTCGAGGGACATCCTCCGGAAGAGTTCCCTCACATCGGAGGGAGCGACGAACTGAGCGACCCCCTCACATACACCCGCAGCACCGACGCTAACCTTAAAGTCAGTGGGGCAGAGCGGGCCCACGTCAACGCAACCCACGGCAGCCGGAGAGGCAGAAGCTGGAGGAACCGCCGTCGAGCTCTCCGAACAGGCCTCATCTTCGGCGGGCCGAACCTCCACGTCGCTCGCGGCTGCACCAAAAACATTATGTTAGGCCGACGTGACCAATCCAAACGCGGCAAGCAACAACACGTACCAGCTCGCGCCAACAGAGTACGAGAGGCATCACCAGCATCCCCTTCGATGTCCTTGGCGTAAACCCGTGACGGGGTGCTACCATTCGATGACCTCTTGCTGGGCAGGGTCGCTATCATAAACGACCCTGCCACAGCACTAGCCCCAGAGGGGGGAGGCAGGGTATCGTGGTCACCGGACGAAGGGCTGTTGGACAGGGCGCTCTCTGACCGCTCGAGGGCCCTCACGCCACCCGCTTGGCCGGCCTCTTGCCCATTTCTTCCCTACCAAAGGAAGGGTCGCCCGCGCCACCACCACCAACAACGCGCAACGGCGTCACCGCGATCGGCCCCTTACCATCACCACTAGGCACACGGGCGCGTTTCCTTTTTCCCTCGTCCGGGTCGGGGCGATCCGCGAGGTGGATCGACGCGGCCGTATACGCCCGACTCAAGCGAGCCTCCCGTATAGCCAGACGGTGCTTCGCGTGCTCCTCGCCCGTGTATGGGCCTAAAAGCTGCTCAGCGACCCACGCGACTTTGATCAGAGGCGCCACTAACAGGAGTCTGATGAACTTGGTTAGTGAAAAAAAAACAAAAAAAAGGGCAAAGCATCAAAATAGGTACCTTCGCGAAAGGTGCCCTCTGGGCTAACCTTTGTGATTGTTGGGAGCCCAAGCTTCGGGGCACCTAGCTCCAACTACCATGTAACATCCCAAAGTGCTGTTACCAAAATAAAAATAAATAAATTTATTATTTTGTTGGATTTTCTGAAAATTGAAAGAGTTTGATTGCTTTATTTGAATTTCTCAAGTTTTCAAAAGTCAAAAATAAAATTTATTAAATTTGTTGAAGTTTTATTGTATTTAATTTGAAAAAATATAATTTTAATTAATTTACGGAATGTTCGGAATTTTAAAAGTTTTTCCCTAATTATTTTAAAGCCAAAATAAATTATGTGCAAGAAATATTACCATATAATAGTTTGAAATATTTTATTTAAGTTCAAAATAACTCTATAGATTTCTGTAAATTTTTCTAGAATTTTTGGATTTTATTTGCTATTTTCTAAAGCTTAAATGAATTAATTGAATTATTTAAAATCATAAATCAATTAAAATTCCAAAAACTTATTTGGGCCGAAACCTTTTCCGGCCCATTTCTCCTTCACTGCATGTGCACCCGCTCACTCACCGTTAAAACGCACACGCGATCTCGTGATTTAATCCGGATCCGTGACCACCACTCCTCCTCTCTTGATCATCCGCGTGGGCGCCTGCCTTCTTCCTCCTTCCCTTTCTTCCCCGCACGGCCGTGTCTCTCTTGCCGCCTCGCCGAGCTCCGCAAACACCGCGATTCCCTTCCCCTTTCTTTGCGCGGACGTGCGCATTCAAACCGCCCGCGCTCGTCCTTCGAACCGTGCGACGGGGCGGAGGTCTTTTTCGAAGGGCAGGGCCCTCGCCTGGCAATACGGTGGAACAAGGGCCACCCGTCCTGCGCAATCATAGCTAAAGTACGTAAACACAAAGCACACGTTCAAGAGCAGCTGGCTTCGCAAAACAAAAAAAACTTTTCATTCAAGTTAGAGGCTACAAAAATGACCCGCCTCTCGACACGACCCCTCGGTGAGTTAGACCAGAGGAAGAAAACAAAAAGCTAAAGAGAAACAAAAGAAGGGGAGGGGGAGCCAAAAAACTAAACATCTAAAACATTCTAAAGTTTAGACCGCTACAAGCGAGCAGAGGGTCACACCTTTTTATCATCGGTGGCCCTCCGCTCGACCACCCCAGGGCCGCCCGCCAGAGCCTTCTGGGCTTAGACCGCCTGGAGGGAATCCATCGCGGCGTCATGATTGCGCGGCCCCCAGAAGTCGTGAAGGAGGACGTTGCTAGCTTTTTGGGTCTGACGGTACACTGCGTCAGCCTCTTCGGCAGTCGCCACGGCCACAGAGCGGGTAGCGAGGATGTCCAGGTGGGCGCAACCGACCTTGTCCAGCGAGGCAAGGGTAGTCATCCAGGCAACCTTTGCGCAGTGGTCCCCGTACGCACGGGCCGCCGGCAGACACACTGCACCAGCACACCGAAGACGCCTGAAGGTCACGTCTATCTCCGCCGGGATGTGATGCCTCGGGGGAGGTAGAGCGCCAAGCTCAGACACGACGGCCTCAACAGACTCCATAGCCTCCCACGACACGAGCACGGCGGAGTGCGATAGCTCCCGCTCTGCGCGAACCTCTTCCTCGAGCAACACGCGAGCGTCACGGAGCGCCCGCACGTTGCCTTGAAGACCGGTGCACTCCTCCCCAAGCCCCACCACCTGGGCCTTCACCTTATCGGTAAGGGCATCGCGCTCAGCACTCAAAGACACACTCCGAGCGTGCTCCGCATCAGCCTGCTTTTGGATTTCAGCGAAGCCTCACGTAACATCCGCATTAAACGCTCACAATAACATCAGGGTCTGGGCGAGCAACAAGTGTTAACATAAAAAGGGGGCATGCACGAGTACGTACAGGAGAAGCGCGAACCTTCACGACGTTAGCATCAACGCACTGAAACATCTCCTCGAGGGACATCCTCCGAAAGAGTTCCCTCACATCGGAGGGAGCGACGAATCGAGCGACCCCCTCGCAGACGCCCGCAGCGCCAACGCTAACCTTAAAGTTAGCGGGGCAGAGCAGGCCCACGTCAATGCAACCCACGGCGGCCGGAGAGGCAGAAGCTGGAGGAACCGTCGTCGAGCTCTCCGAACATGCCTCATCTTTGGCGGGACGAACCTCCACGTCGCTCGCGGCTGCACCAAAAACATTATGTTAGGGCGGCATGATCAATCCAAACGCGGCAAGCAACAACATGTACCAGCTCACGCCAACAGAGTACAAGCGGCATCGCCAGCATCCCCTTCAACGTCCTTGGCGTAAACCCGTGACGGGGTGCTACCATTCGATGACCTCTTGCTGGGCAGGGTCACTATCATAAACGACCACCACAAAGACTAGCCCCGAGAGGGAGGCGGTATCGTGGTCACCGGACGAAGGGTTGTTGGACAGGGCGCTCTCTGACCGCTCGAGGGCCCTCGCGCCACCCGCTTGGCCGGCCTCTCGCCCATTTATTCCCTACCAAAGGAAGGCGTCACCGCGATCGGCCCCTTACCATCACCACTAGGCACATGGGCACGTTTACTTTTTCCCTCGTCCGGGTCGGGGCGATCCGCGAGATGGATCGACGCGGCCGCATACGCCCGACTCAAGAGAGCCTCCGTCTGACAGACGGACGGCGTGCAGGCTCTCGCCTGTATGGGCCTAAAAGTCTTTCAATGACCCACGCGGCTTTGGTCAGAGGCGCCACTAGCAGGAGACTGATGAACTTGGTTAGCGAAAAAAAAGAGCAAAGCATCAAAATAGGTACCTTCGCGAAAGGTGCCCTCTGGGCCTAGCACTGTGATTGTTGGGAGCCCAAGCTTCGGGGCACCTAGCTCCAACTACATCCCAAAGTGCTGTTACCAAAATAAAAATAAATAAAGTTATTATTTTGTTGGATTTTCTTAAATTTGAAAGAGTTTGATTGCTTTATTTGAATTTCTAAAGTTATCAAAAGTCAAAAATAAAATTTATTGAAGTTGTTGAAGTTTTATTGTATTTAATTTGAAAAATAAAATTTTAATTAATTTCTAGAATTTTACGGAATTTTAAAAGTTTTTCCCTAATTATTTTAAAGCCAAAATAAATTATGTGCAAAAACTATTACCAAATAATAGTTTTAAATATTTTATTTAAGTACAAAATAACTCTATAGATTTCTTTGAATTTTTCTAGAATTTTTGGATTTTATTTGCTATTTTCTAAAGCTTAAATGAATTAATTGAATTATTTAAAATCATAAATCAATTAAAATTCCAAAAACTTCTTTGGGCCGAAACCTTTTCCGGCCCATTTCTCCTTCACTGCATGTGCCCACTCACATTGTTAAAAGCAGCGACGCGATCTCGTAGATTAAATCCGGATCCGTGACCACTTCCTCCTCTCTTCTCACATCGCTGCGTGGGCCGCCTCAAGCCTTCTTCCTCCTTCCCTTTCTTCCCCGCACGGCCGTGTCTCTCTTGCCGCCATTGCCGCCTCGCCGAGCTCCGCAAACACCGCGATTCCCTTCCCCTTTCTTTGCGCGGACGTGCGCATTCAAACCGCCTGCTCACGCCGCCTTCCCCTTGACCGTTTCCCCCTCAATTAGTGCACGCGTTCGCCGAAATCCAGCCATGGCCGCCATGATCCCGCGCGACCCAATCTCCTCCCCCGGCCACTCCCGCGCACGGCTTAGGGTTTTGTGTCGCCTTTTCCTGGGTTTGTGCTGCTGCCAACCGGATAACTTTTATTTAGATTATCCTCTATTTTGGTCCTTGTAGCGCCGTCCAGGGGTTAGTTTGAGGGTCTAGGGTTGGAAGTTTATCTGTTTGAGGGTTTAGCGATTCTGACCAGGCGTTGGAATTCGATAGCTACTGACTCTTGTAGCATGTGATTAGTGTAAATGTGTAAGTGTGTAAGATTTCGTTTCTTTTGATGAGTAGAACTTTAATTCTTGGATTAAAGGTATTAAGTACTGGAAAACCTCCTCTTTTCTTCCCTGTTAGTTGCGGCTCTAGTGATTGGTTGTGCTAATGTTGGCAGTTCTATTCCTATGTTCATTGGTATTTAGCTTAGTAAGGATATCTATTAGGGAGCATTGATATGGATTCGGATTCTTGTCGTGTACTTGTGGTTGTTGTTGAGGACTGTTCTGGAGGAAATCGGGTAGCTTTTGTTGTCCCTGGTTGAAAATAAATTCTATGGGGGAGGGTCTCTCGAGGCCCTCCCCATCACCATTGATTCAATCCCCCGATGTGTGCGGCTCGGGGGGGAGGGCCTCACAGTGAGGCCCTCCCCCAGAGAATTCGTTTCCTCCCTGGTTTGGTTTTATGCTTGAAGTGGTAGGGTCTTTGGTACTGTTTAATTGCAGTGATTAGTTTGAGCCTTTTAATTCTGTGAGAGTAGTCAAACGGTGTGTATGATATTTTATTTGTCTGATGGGATATGTACAATGCAGATATCGGGTAGAATTTATCATATATAATGCTATAATATGTTTGTTTCGTAGTTTAGCTTGTTGTTTCGAGTTTGTAGATTTGAGGGTTTTCTATATATTTGCAAGTCTTGTGAGGGTTTGCTCCTTCACAATGATTTTTTTTAAGGAGTGGGTGTACACAGGGTTTTGGTAAGACTTGGGCATTATTGTGGAGAAATTGGGTGACTGGGAGTATTATTGAGTTGGAGTATTATAGTTTTACCTCCTATTTCAGCGGTTCATGCGACCTAGGTCCTTTTTTTGTTCTTATTATGACATAGGCTTGGAGTGCATAATTTCTAGAGGTCATTTGGGTTTACGGTTCTTGAGCCATTACATTTATGTCAAAGCAATTTGTCATTTGTCGAGTTGTGATGTTTCCAAGATATGTATTAATGCATATAATATGATCCCATGAGACATTTTGTTCAATAATCCTATTTTTTATGCTTTTTTTCGCCTTTTATGTTCGGTCTCACATGTTTGTTTGGCAGTCCTCTATTTATTAACCTTTTGGATCAATCTTCCTTTTCTAAAACATTCTTGTTCTAATGTCACGTCCTATTTATATTCATCTAATTGTTTCATTTAAGATAAGGCATTAATGTATACCTTCCTTCAAAGAATGGCGAAGTACAAGCGAAGCCCAAATACTCCTATAATTCTCCATGTGGTATGTTTTTCTCTCCTGTGAACCGTGCCTTAGTGGGGATATGTGTGCATTCAAACGGAAAATGTTATCCAGATGATATTCCAAAATTGAGTCATAATATTGGAGTGAACATGAGTTCTACTATTAGAGTAAACATGAGATCTACATGAGATATATCCCAAGGTACCCCTTCGTTGAAGGCAATAAAGATCTTACTTGAAAATTGGTTTTGAAGTGAAGGCATCGCTTTATGAAAAGATGTATTTTGTATTGTTTTACGCCATAGATCGCTAAAAGCAATGACCCATTTTGTGTTGTGTCATGTACTGTTTTACTTGATTAATCTAATAATTGAACTTTCTTTGAATGTAACAAAACGAAAATACATAAGCAATATTTTGTTTCAAAGAACGTGGGTTATTATTTGCGCGTTTGCATTACAAGAACTTGCTTTTGCGTGTTTCATCGGGAAGGACATTAAACATCTTGCAGATTCACTTTTGTCGCAAGCCATCCGGAGGTGTATGAACCGTGTGATGATTCCTTTGTCCTTGTTGATGCAATCGCTCTCTCGACAAAGCTCAACTTCGACGCTACACCCGAGATTATGCATGGAGGTAGGATGTGGCGATGGTTATGTCATCACATCTCTAGCCATCATGCTCAGCAGTCATGCTCAGACAATTAAGCTCTGGAACCCAGTACCTAGCAACCTAGAATGCATGGACACGGACAGGGGCGGATATGGGCCTCGGGCAGGGTGGGCTCTAGCCCGAGGCCCAGAAGAAACAGCAGTGCAAAAAATTTTTATATATAGGCCAAAATAAATGACGCTACCATTTAGCCCGAGGCGCCCATCCATCGAGCCGGCCCGGCCCACGCGCTCCTTCCCCAGCTCCCACATTCATCCACATCCAGAGCTCGGACCTAATCCACTTCTCCCACTCGGCGGCTCAGGCGGGCTCGGCGCCCTCGTCCCACCGCCGCCACGCCGGCCCGCCCTCCGGCTCCTCTGCGCTCTCCCTCACACTCGGTCAGCGCCCTCCTCCGTGGTCGCGGCTCTTCTCGACCATCGACGACCGGACGCCGCCCTCCCGCTCCTCCGCGCCTCCTCATGAGTCACGCCCGCGCCATGAGTCAGCTGAAGTCACCGAGATCGACCTCGTCGATTTCGCCGCTTCGTCCGCTGCGTCGAGCCCCACACCTCCCCTTCTCGGCGGCTCCTTCGACCTCATCTTCTCCGACGAACCAGGCGGGGATCTCCAAAGACGCTCTTCCGTCTGCCTCGCCGCCACGAGGCCGAAGCGCAAAGACAGAGAACCACGAGGAGGGAAGCACAGAGGACCACCGTACGGCAAAGACAGGGAAAGGAGCCGTGCGTGGCGGCAAAGAATTAAGGAAGGTAAAAGGGGCGCCGTTGAGGAAGAAGCTCACCAGGGAAGAAGTCGTGGCGGCGGACTTGGAGGAAGCGGCGGTTCGGTGGCCGTCGATCCGCCGGATCTGGCGAGGGCAACAAGCGGGCGGCGGCCAAGGCGTCGGAGCGCAAGGTCTGCGTCGGCCGTCGAGAGCTCGGGTGGGTAAGGCAGCAGCCAGCAGGCAAGGCAAGGGAGGGGTAGGGTTAACCAACTTTTGGGCTGGATGAATGGATTGTGCATTTTGGGCCGAATTGAACGGGCCCTAGTATCCGATACGTATCCCCGCCGTGTCCGATACGTATCAGATTTTGATTTTCTTTTTTTTCGCGATTGGAATTTCCGACACGCCGGGGATATGTATCCGAGCCGTGTCCGTGTCCGACACGGTGTCCGACACGGACACGTCACATGGTTGGCGTGTCGGTGCTTCTGAGCTAGCAACTGACATCAACCAACATGCTGTGGAGACAACTCAAGCAACCCTTGAAGCCCATGGCGTTCATGCAGATGTGAATGTGATTGCTACTGATATCGTATCAGGTCTTGAGAAACGTCTGGCTCACTGGCTGGTATGGTTGACGTTGTTGTTGTGAACCCTCCTTATATGCCGACATCTGAGGAAGAAATTGGGTGCAAGGGCATTGCTTCATCTTTGGCTGGAGGTTTGAATGGGCGCCAAGTGATTGATCGTATTCTTCCTGCTGTGGAAGAGCTGCTATCAGAAAGAGGGTGTCTGTACATGATTGCCCTTGAAGATAATGATCCTCTGGATATATGCCATTTGATGAATGAGAAGGGGTATGCATCACGCGTTCTCTTGAAGAAATGTACCGAGGAGGAGAGCCTTTATGTTCTCAAGTTTTGTCAAGAGGTCGCCCTTGGCCCAAATGCTTCTCAAGCCACTAAATCTCCCGCACCGAGTCGTCATGGCTTTCACAGTTGCCTTCAGATCCTCGGCATAAAAATGCATGGTAGTTCTTGACCTTATCAATTTGGATTCTCCGGTTTCAAAAGATAGCAAGAAATCCTCCGGTTTCAAAAGATGTCGATTAATCGGCAGACGTGTTTGAATGAGATGATATTGTTGATTTCTGACTTGCATCAGAGTATAGAATCAAGACTAACTTGGACTTAACTATGAGCTTATGTGCAATCAAGCAATCATAGACCCTAAAGTACCAACCTTTTTTATTTTGGTTGCCAAAAATTGGCATATTATCTTCCCGCGGTGTGTAGCATTTGTAATTTGTGCCCTGTTAATTCCGTATGGATTTACAACTTTTAGTTCATTCTGAGAAAAAAAAAGGTTTGGACTACTTTGGAACTGTACAAAACTAGTTACAAGAATACCACCGTCTGATCTGTATGTTGATGTCCATTCTCAAATAGATGTTGTTTTAGAATACGTGCAATCAATATTTTAAAACTTTAACCATTAATTCCTAAGAAAAATATTTAGATTTGTCACAAGAAAATTTTATGGGTAGATTTGTTATAGAAAGTACTTAGACATCAGTATAATTTTTGGTAACATATAATTAGAAAAAGCAACGGTCAAAGACGTGTATTGGAGACTGTATCGATATTTAAAATGATAAGTTGATATTCAAGTGTCGATATTCAAAATGACTAGTAAAAATGAACGGAGCTAGCACGATCTACTTTGCCTCCTCAACCTCAATGGCCATCCGCCAAAATCTTCTGTCACAACTCACAAGGATCAGATGCTCGCCAGTATTCGAATCAAGGTCACTCTGAGAGGCAGCTAAAGCTTTTGCCACAAACTGTCATAGGCGAAGCCAAAAGCGATGGCGCCAACTACGTCTTGCCGCCATGGTTGGCTTTGGCTCTGTCTTGGCCTGCCTCAGGTGGCCGTACCATCGAAATTACGCGCACGGCGCGTCCTCACCGTGCGATGCGAGCAAACGATTCGGCTACGGGCTAGCCTCGGCGAGGACCCCACATCTGAGATCCAACGATTAGGGAGAGAGCCACACGAATGTCCTTCCCCATAGAATTTAGGATTAAGTACATTGTTCGTTTCTTAACTTTTGTCCTAGGTTAATTTTCGTCCCTGAATTGTAATATCAGATAAAACGTATCCTCGAAATGTTAATATCGTGCAAAAGATACCCCTTCATCTGTTTTATAGCGGTTTTGACCGGGTATTTGACCTACGTGACTCTCCATGGTATTGACATGTGACACGAAACAGCTCTAAAAAAATAAATGACAGTTTTTGCACGATATTAACAGTTCGAAAACGCGTTTTATGCAGTATTACAATTCAAATATAAAAATTAAACCAGAGCAGACGAACAATGCACTTAATTTTTCTGGATACGGTTGATCGGCCCAGCCCTAAAAAGGCTAGACTGCTACTTAGACCGGTGGGCTATTTTTCGCGCCGACCATGGGCCCATCCATGCCGTAGGAGAACAAAACGCCCACCAAATTTCACGCCCGGCGGAGGCGGCTACTCCTCTTCCTCGGCAACGGTAGCTGCGGACCTGCGCCACCGTTCCCAGGCAGTGGCCGGAGCTAGACCGGAGCGCTTGTGTCAGATCGCGCAGGAGACAGATCTGCTGCTCGGTCGAGTCGAGCGGCGATGGCGGGGGCGGTGAAGGAGGAGTGGGTGGGCGGAAAGCCCGCGTATAGCATCATCGTGCCCACCTACAACGAGCGCCTCAACGTCGCCCTCATCGTCTTCCTCATCTTCAAGCACCTCCCGTAACTCTCTCTCTCTCTCTCTCTCTCCTCATCCTCCTGTTGCCGATCTGTTCTTATGTTCTCTCGAGATTGCCTTCGGTGGAGAGCAACGTCAGATGCGCATTCGCAATTCAGTTAGATTCAATTCGCTTCTGTCTAGCTAGACCTGGGGCGGGATGCATCGACAGCAATCGATCTGCTCTGGATCTTTTGGTGGAAGCTTTTATTCACATGTTGCTAATTGCTCCGAGATTCACAGGCACATGTCATTTTCAAGCAGAAAAGATGATGGTCTATTAGTCCATTGTCCGCTCACATAGAAGAACACTCTTTTAATCCCTATTCCATGCAATTTTAGACGAAGAAATATGGCCAATGCCGGTATCGAGCCCCGCTTGCGCATCTTTCGATATGTAGTTGCTAAATGCTAGCGGTGCCTAGTTTGGTTGAAATGAGTCGCTGTTGTCCACCCGCTCTTCTAGAAAGTAAGAATAAAAGACAAAAGATTAAGCTGACCATGTCATGTCACTGTATTCAAACTAGAATTCACTTCATGTTGTTAGTCAAAGTTATGCACAATTGTGGATGGTTGTAAACTGTGTGCGGTGAATTTGGTTGAAATGAGTCGCTGTTTTCCACCCGCTCTTCTAGAAAGTAAGAATAAAAGATATAAGATTAAGCTGGCCATGTCATGTCACTGTATTCAAACTAGAATTCACTTCATGTTGTTTGTCAAAGTTATGCACAATTGTGGATGGTGGTAAACTGTGTGCGGTGCTGTCACCGTGCAGAGCTGGTTCCCGTTAGCTGTTTTCTTTGCTATTTACATATTTGTGGTGTTCATGTCATATACACCCTTCATCGTAGTGCTGGTGTGGCCAATTTGCTCGATTTTATGAACAGAGAGTTGTGAAACATGTTATTAATTCATCAGCTATGTCAAATGGGTGATGAGAAACCATCTTATTTGGAGATTGGAGGCACTAATCTTCTCTAGGTCTTGGGAGTGTTGTCTCTTTTTGTATCCAGCTTGTCTGGAATGGTTATTTTATAATGCCATCATACACCACATTTATTTTGAACTTACAACCTGTTTTCCATTGCTGCTGTTTACTTCTATTGTTTCGTCAGCATCAATTAACCACCATCTTGTTATTCGGAACCTTAGTGTATTTCGATGGCAAGGCTGTTGCCTTTATTTTGCTAAACTCTTGTCATATTATGAAAACTCAAGCTGTAACTTTCCACCTTAGGGATGTCAACTTCGAAATCATTATTGTGGATGATGGAAGCCCTGATGGAACTCAAGACATCGTAAAGCAGTTGCAGCAAGTATATGGTGAAGATCGTGTTGTAAGTGACTTCACAAACATGCTTTTAGCTAGGAGTTTATGTATATATGTGATGTGGTTTATGTTATTTATGGCTTCTTGCAATGTCTTTGACCCGACATAATGCCAGCTACTGCGAGCTAGACCAAGGAAGCTAGGACTTGGTGAGCTTAGCTCTCCCATTTAAGTTTAGGGTGAATTTTAGGCTTGCTGCTTGTGTTAACTAAACAACTGGAAGCATTCAGGTACTGCATATTTACATGGATTAAAGCATACCTCAGGGGACTTCATTGTTATCATGGATGCTGATCTGTCTCATCATGTATTATTCTTCACCTTTTCTTCTCTCCGTGATTTGGCATACTTAGGCTATTCGAAATATTTTCTTCCTGTTTAGTTGACTATTTTTCCCTCTCTCTCTGAACAGCCGAAGTACTTGCCAAGCTTCGTTAGGTGAGAATTGTATCTGTGAAGATGCATTTTAATTTATCCTGCAAGGATTATTGGATTTCTTCTACATATTGTTTTACAGATATTTAGTGCACATTCTTAATCTAATTGTCTATGCCCTATGTGTACCATTAAGTCTGGCTGATCTGAAAATTTCTTGGCAAAATAGTTGTCTGCGATAGCCGATAGCTCACTTTCTTCATCGGTTTGCTTTTGTCAGCTCTATAAACGGAATCTTGGCTAACCATGGCATAGTTATACTTTAATGATAATGAAAAGATTATTTCATTATTTGTGTGAGTTGTTGGATGCAATAACTGAAATTGCTATAAAGCAAAGTTGGGTATAGTTGGGCACCCACCAAGCTCACTGAAAACAAGTAGCTTAGAAGAACCTGTGTCTTTTTAATCAAGTTCGTTCCTTAACCAGGAAGCAAAAGGAAATCGGTGCTGATGTTGTAACCGGCACCCGTTATGTTAAGAACGGTGGTGTCCATGGTTGGAATCTCATGCGCAAATTGACTAGCAGGGGAGCAAATGTTCTAGCACAGACATTACTACAGCCTGGAGCTTCTGATTTGACTGGAACATTTAGGTGTGTCTCCTTTTACTTGAACAGAATAAGCTCTTTATAATTACTGTTATTTGATGCGGCGTGATTTCCTAGGCTATATAAGCGAAATGTTCTTGAAGATTTGATCTCCTCATGCGTCAGCAAGGGCTATGTGTTCCAAATGGAGATGATTGTTAGGGCTACTAGGAAAGGTTATCACATTGGAGAGGTAAGCCATTTCGTATCGTCTCATTATCATTTGTGTAAGATTGGATTAGCGCAGTGGTTTTGATTAATGAAGTTCTGATTGTCCTCTCCAGGTTCCAATAACTTTTGTTGACAGGGTCTTTGGAGCTTCAAAACTTGGTGGATCTGAAATAGTTGAATATTTGAAAGGCCTTGTGTATCTGTTGCTCACAACATAGGGGGAAAGACACCATAGATGCCTAACTGTTATTGGACAACTCGTGGTATAGAGAATTTTAATGTTGTTTGCAGCTTGAGTTTCATAAAATTACTAATGTTTTCGGACTTGGAAGTGGATTCGTGCACACAAGTTTTGGTCTATAAATACCCTTATTTTAACATGATGATTTTGCTACCCTTCCTGTTTCACTCGAGAACTTCTTTCGTTGAGCAATTTTTCAACTCTTAATACTGATGAGAATGTGTTACGTCTGAATGCGCTAATTGTGTGCCAGAATCCATAGCTCCGTCTGCGCGGAAGATTCTTTTCAACTCATTTTTTCCTTTGTCCTTTGTGAGCTGTATGTGCAGTTGCTGGTGTAATATTCCATGTATTTTCATAGCGCAATGCCTAATTGCATGAGTTGGTCGTATTCATCTCCCAGGATTTGTCTCCTCGTAAACGAACTAAACAAGACTTGCTGCTTTAGTCACTCAACGTGAAGCAGAGCTCACTAGACAGCAGGTACTTGTTTAGAAGCACAACTTGTCTATCTTTACTTGTCTATCTTACTGGAGTATTTCCCAGGTTAGTAGATAAAAATGGCAAGGCACATAAACAAGGAGAACATAGAACACACAAAGACATTTCGGTTTAAAAATCCTGAAGTAGAGTGTTGCACTCAAAGATTGCATTAATTGCGATTCCGAAATAAAAACGGCCACGGGTGAAGACATCCATAACACCCTTATTATGTTGGTACAAACATGTTAAAATGGCGTGGGCATAAAGATGGATGATCATCCCAAACTCCTTGAATCCTATGCCATATAAAAGCAACAGCCTGGAAAACTTGAAAGGTCTACAAAAACTGTCCCAGGAAAGATAACAAGTATGAATGATCACTCATCATCAAAGGTGTAACAAGTATGAATGATCACTCATCATCAAAGGTGTTTTTTTTTCTCCCTTGCAAGTCCCTTTTGGTTGGTAGTGTCTGACATCTAGAATAGCTAGCTGATCCTTTTTAATCTTCGGTTTTCTCTTTCTCTAACTTCTGTAAAGCACACCCAAAAAAAGTTAGCATGCAGCTCAGAAGAAGCAACACAGTGACAATACAGTATGGAATAGAGAGTAAAACCGCCTCAAAAATTGAGGCAAACACAAGTTTATGCCACAGCAGTTCAGCATATGTTTCAAAACACATACACGTAACTAAATGAAACCCAAAATTATTACCTGGAGTTTGTCCCTATCTTAATAAATAGTAGCAGAATTGTAGTCTAGCATTAGCGGCGTTTAACATTGCAAGCATTTCCTATCAGCCGATAGTTTGATTGAATTATTTATTGGACCAAAACAGATTTACATATTACCAATATTGGTACCACAAATGTAGGTTTCGTTTTTTATTCAAGTCAGATACATCAAGAAGGGCCAACAATTTTCCTGTTAGGAAGCTGACAGTACTCTCAACCTTTACCTTCACTTCTGCACTCTATACCTGATGGTCCTGATCATTCAGACACATTTAAGTCTATGAATAGTACGATATTACTGGTTAACTCAAACTAAATATGTCAAAGCTCACACAAATTTGATGGAGAATTCCTTTCTGCCCCATAGAAACGCAAGCAATGATCCCCAAGAACTGACTAACATTTTGATAAAAATGCATCAAGTTATCACTCCACACAAAAACCCAAATAATGTATGGCCTAAAATCAGGCATGCTATTCCAAGCACAATGAGGAAGGTCGCAACATTGGACCTGAACGATCAAACCAGACAAGATGAATAATATCTAAAAACTTTTAAATATATGCTTTGCGACGCAGGATATAAAACATCCAACAAACAATGTGATTCATCCTAAGTAGCTCCACCACTGTAATGAAATAAGCAGCGGTAACATCGATATATTCGCTACAACATAAATAGGAAATATACGTTTTGCCCAATGTAACCATGGAAGAAGCATGTTAACAGTTCCTTTACATCAATCTAGAACAAGCGGACGGCAGTATTTATCCATGCCAAGCTAGCAACTAAGCAGCCAGCCGCGCAACGCGGCGAATAATCACACGGTAACATTCACCTGCTTCGGTACCAATCCACTCACGCATCAAAATGCTCCGATTTGCAGGGATGGGTTGATGTAAGACAGTGGTCCAAAGGAGGGGCGGATAAGATTTGACATGAATAAGCAGTAGCGAATTGGACAGGAACTCCATAATTGGTTAGTAATTGGAGGACGAACTCTCCAAATCAAGCAAGGGCTTCCCAGCGACGAGGAGGAAATGTGGGTGGGGGGGGGGGGGCGGGCGGTAGGAAGTAGGGTTAGAGTTTGCTTACGGATTGCTCGGCGTGCCACGAAAGGCCGCGGTAGACGTTGACGGAGAAAGTGGCTGCCAGGTAGAGTGTCGCCACGCCCATGCCCGCCGTCAGCGCCTTGAACACCAGGTCCCCCACCGCCATCACCGCCGCGCCGCTTCTCCTCTCCTCTCTTCCTGGCGCCCGGAGCACAAGAACCCTCGTCGCGGAAATGGAATGCCGAGACGAGACGCGTGAGTGCTGTGTGCCCCTGTGCGGTGGGTCTTCGTCCAAAGGAGGTGGGCTTCCGGAGGTAGAGGCCGCACCGGTTGTTTGATGGGCCGATGAGCGGACCGGCCCAGTAAAGGCCATGCCTGCTCTTGCTTCATTTTTGCCATCCAGGGGAAATGCAATTTTGATTATTCTTCTTGGAAATGTAGTTTTGTTTCTGCTATTGAACATGTGTTCATTCTGTTTTTTCAACTCTTTCGCTGGGCGCTCGCTTGGAAAATGCCATTGTCGGTCCAATGCCTGAAGGTTTACAGAAGAATGGCAATTGCAAAACAAGCTTAAGGTCCTCTCTTACATCACTTGCATAGGTTTCCCCAGAGAAAAACCACTCGAGGAAACCATCAATTCCCCAGAGAAAAACGATCACTGACAAAAACATTGCCCAAACATCAGACGTAAGCTGAATCCGGACACTAAAACAGAGGCCAGTTTCAGGGCAGCAGGCCGTGCATCCACATGCTCCCAAGGAGGGCCGGCCGAGTGCCGATCGATCGATCTCGAACATGACTTAGAAAAGTATTTGCTGTCGCGTCTCGTATCTCCACGGCATTGACTGCTTGACTTCGACAAAAAAATATACAACTCCTTTAGGCGTATAGAAAAACAACTCTTGTCAGACACGCACCTGTACACCTTCCAACAAAATATCATGTCGACTGAGTCGGGGGCTGCAAGTTGGGGCTGCAAGTTGCAGCCTGTTGCACCGAGACAACTAGAAGAGGCTGAATATGTGTCACACAAGTAACAATTTTTTCTATTTTTTCTTAGAAGTTCAAACTTCTTTCACTTCAGTAGACATGAGGAGCTAGTCTAAACTCTCACAATAAAATCTCTGCGAAAAACCCAACAAAACGAGACAATACTTGCCAAGACAGTCCAACCTCCAACTAGTGAGCGGTCCGACCTCTCTCTATATAAGTGAAAATCAATACGATTTCAAAAGTACAAATTGATTTAACTTTTAATCCATAGCTTCAAACTACTTGAAACTTTGCATACACCTTGCCTAAGATATTGTGAACCTAATCCATAAAGATATCGAAGCAAATCTATCCAAAGCTTTAACCTATTTCGATCCGAAGGCAAGTTGCACCAAAACTAGCCCAAATACAAAAACGATGATAGTGAGGAGCTCATAGGAGGAATCAAGCTAAGATGACTAAGAATGGATTTCCACACATCATAACATCCTCAATCACGACAAGAATCAAACCAAAACCCTCAAGAGCAAAAGCTTCAAAATCACAATTTCTTCCACCAAATCCGAGCAAACTCAAGAAAGCTTGCAAAGAACAAGTACCTAAATGGATGTGATTTGGTCTCCAAGAGACATCTTCATCACTTACACGTCCTTGGCATCAAACAGGATCAATAGCGGAGAAAGATACACAAAAAACCAAGCCAAATTACAAAATCAACACTAGAGCATATTAGAGGAAAATTGGACGAATTTAGAGATTTTACTTGAAGATGAATGTTTACAGTCACTCTCTTGGGAGGACAAAGCCACTAAGGAAACACACTAGTGCTCTCATTTCTCACAAGAAATTTCTCTCAAGCCATTTCTCCTCTCAATCCCCATATCCATCTCTCTCAAACCGTAGCTCCTCCTTACATAGTGGAGGCTCACATGAAACCCTAGCACTAGTACTTAATCGATACTATCCATTAAGCCATTTGGAAAACCCACAAACCCAACAACATAACGGTTTTTTTTTTAACTCAACACACTGACACATGCATTTCAAAGCCTCGTCTTCATCCTTGGCTCCAATAGCCCGAATCCATCATGCCTTGCCCTCCGTAGAGTATCCTTAACCTAATCCACTTAGGCGACCGCCATGGTTTCGCACACCACCACTTTTTTGATATTGTACAATTTACTAAAATGCCCTTTTATTGACATTTCCCAAATCCTTCACATCAAAGCATCTCTCATGCTCCGCAATCATCCATGTGGCCCAAATGACTTCCTATCAAGCCTCTCACACGCCCGAATCCCACCGAACCATCGTCGCTTGGAAACAGGCCCAAGTCACTTAGTGTACCACATGCCTTATCATGCACTATGACGACAGTCGACTTTCCTGACAGTTCTGGACCTCAGCTCCTCCCTAAGCTTAGTCCTAGTCCACCTTGCTGTTGCCTGTCATGTCCACCACTCTGCAAGCCTCAGTCATCTTCCGGCAGCACCTTGATCATTTTGGACCTCAGCTCCCCTAGCTTAGTCTCGATGCCATCCACCTCACCATGACATAGCTCCGGAGTCCTACAATCAACACCAACAAGCAAACCATCACGTAACACCGCACAACATACAAAATCATCAATCAACACAATTGATGAGTCAAGAATACCTACCTTCTTGCTTCACACCCAAAAGCATCACTTTACCTCAAAAGTTCTTTGCTCAAACTTTGCCTTCCATGGTTCTTATATATATTGCACCTTGCTTGAGTCCAACCATCTTACACAACATCCATGACCATTCTGGACCTTGGTTCTTCTAACCAAGTCCTGGTCCTCCTTGCCGTCGACCATAGTTGTCTTCAAGCCAATTGCACAACAATAGACCAAGCAACAATTTTTGAGCACAAGTTCTTCACAACTAGACCCACATTAGTCCATAAATGTATAATGCAAACATATGTACCAATCCCAAACTTTTAGGACCAACTCTCGAAATTCAGCTCAAGACCGTAACTCACCGCACCCTAAAATGCCATAGCCGGTCTAACCGCAACCACCATACCGATCAGACCACTAACCATTGGTCGGTCTAACCGTGCCCACCGGTAGTAGGACATTGGTCTGACCACCAGCGGACAGACCACCATGGTGTGGCCGGTCTGACCACTTCACTTCACCAGAAAACACCCTCTATGGACTTTTTAATAAAACTCTATCTAGTTTCAGTTTCACTTTCCATTTTCAATTATGCCTAGTGCAAACACATCCCCAAATAAGCGTATACAAGTGTTTGGTGTCTATTTTCCAAGATTTTGCACCACCGGTCTGACCGCGACTCCCAAGCTGGTCTGGCCACCGTTGCACCTCCTCAGCTCCACCCAATTAAGACCAAAGCAAAGCTAGTCTGACGGCCAACCCAAAGCCAGTCTGACCACTTGCCACCTGACAGCAACACTAAAGTATGCTCAAACTCAAAACCAAACTCAAACAACGACAATTATTGCATCAAAATCAATATGTTCATCACGAGCCATAGGGTGACCTCTACGTGGTCTCACACAATCATACCTTTCCCCCCAAAAAAATAGATTTGTAGTTATATACAAAAATATAATGTCTAGACCTAGTACATGTAGGGGTTGTTCTGTTTAAAGCCCATTAGAGCCAAAGTTTGCTTACCCAACTTTGGCAAATTTGACCAAATTTGGCCATCACAAGGTTCCATTTTCTTTAGCTCTCTACTTCGTTTTTAGAGCCAACTTTGGCCAAAACTTAGGCAGTCATAGCCTATTTGGTTTGTTACCAACGTGAACCAAACCAAATTTTGGTAATACCAATAAAAATTGTCTATTGTTTGGTTTGCTACCAATATTTGGTAGGGAAATGCTAAAAAACGCTATAGTATTTTTTTTGGATTGAACGGTACACCTTCTAACCGTCAGATTGGAGCCACCGGACGAATGCCTCTACACCTAATAATCCCTACCTCTACTGATGTAGCAGCAGACGTTTCTCCCATGCCCACCACCACCGCATCCACCTCCTTGCTGTCGACTACCTCCTCCGTCTCCATGACCACTAGTACCATCTATTCCTTCTCAACTGCTTGTTCCTCGTCCGTGTTCGTCAAGGCCCGCCCGCGCTTGTAGGGATCAGAGTTGGAGACCAGCTGGGACGTTGTCGTGCTCGCCCCAACAAGAACAAGTTGCTCTTCGCCGTTATCGCTTCCACCTCCCCTCCTCCTCTTCTTCTTCCACCCCACGGGTACTGGTACGCAGCGACGAGCTTGACAACCGGTTCCGACGAGATCCCACAGCGACGCGGCCGGGGAAGGCCAGATCCGGTTGTCCACCTTGCCACCATTGTTGGCCTTTGACTCCGGGAGCTGGGGAAGAAGAAGCGTGACGCGGAGCTCGAAACTTGTTGAAACCGCGTGAAACTTTCTGAAACATCTTGGAAACATGTTGAAACACGCATGAAACTTGTCGAAACATTTTTGAAACTTCATGAAACTTTCATACGATTTGGAACTTGAAATTTTGCAATTTTTCTTTTCAATTTTTGTAATGAGTTTCATCAAGTTTCATATAGTTTTATTAAGTTTCATCAAGTTTCATCCCAAGTTTCATGAAGTTGTGTGATAGCCTCGTGGCTGTAGTTTTATTAAGTTTCACGCCAAGTCTCATGAAGTTTTATTAAGTTTCAAGAAGTTTCATTCCAAGTTTCATCGTGTTTCATCAAGTTTCATATAGTTTCATCCCAAGTCTCATGAAGTTTTATCTCAAGTTTCATATAGTTTCATCCCAAGTCTCATGAAGTTTCGTTAAGTTTCATCCTAAGTTTCATCGTGTTTCATCAAGTTTCATCCCAAGTTTGATCGTGTTTCATCAAGTTTCATCCCAAGTTTTATCGTGTTACATCAAGTTTTATATAGTTTCATGAAGTTTCAACCCAAGTCTCATGAAGTTTCATCCCAAGTCTCATGAAGTTTCATCGTGTTTCATCAAGTTTCATATATTTTCATTAAGTTTCATGAAGATTCATGCCAAGTCTCATGAAGTTTTATTAAATTTTGTTTCATCCCAAGTTTCATCGTGTTACATCAAGTTTTATATAGTTTCATCCCAAGTATCATAAAGTTTCATCCCTAGACGTGTGGATACCATAGGTCACTTAGTTCAATCAGTTGCGGACTGGTCGTATGAAGATACGAGCTGGTCGTAGACTAGTCGAACGTAATCACAGAGTAGTCGAAACTTGGTCGTAAGGAGTTACAAAATGGCTGTGACCAAATACGAACTGGTCGTATACATATATGACCTGGTCGTAAGTGATGAGGACATGGTCGTAGATCATATTGCATTAAGGTTCGTCCGATATAATTTGTGTGTATTATGGAATTGTTATGTCCTGCTAGGAACCGCTAACGACTCATGATCGAAAAGGGTTTTCGAGTCACAACCGACTACATATAAACCTAACGGGTCACACACTTAACGGGTTGGAACAAAACATGTTCAGATAGGATCTGTCATGGGCACTATATAAGGAGATACTTGAGGCTATTGGGAAGGATGAGATTGACGTGAGTTGCTCCACCGAAACCCTAGCCGCCATCTTCCTGAGAGCTCTACTCTACGACTTGGTGCTAGCACACTAGCGTACGGTTGTTCCTTCCCTAGACGTGTGGATACCGTAGAGGCGCTACTGCGGTTGCTGTTGCGCTTGAGGACGATCTGCGATCTTTACAAGGAACTGCTGAGATTGCTAGAGGAGACGATTGACTCGTGAGGACGCTGGCCGATCAACTACGACCACTTCATTAACACGCTCTACGTTGGACCAGGTTGCTCCAACTCTTCTTCCACTGCTCTGCGCATCTAGTTTTAACGATCTGTGATCATCTTTTTGCTTGGCTTCCTGGTTTACGTGGTAGAATTTTTGAATTGTTGCTATCGTAGCCTGCCCGTATCCCTTTAGAAACTTCATGATACCTGTGATGAAACTAAATGAAACTTTATGAAACTTCATGATACTTGTGATGAAACTAAATGAAACTTGATGAAACTATATGAAACTAGATGAAACACGATGTCTCTATTGAAAACTTGTTTTTACACAAAAAAAGATGAAACTCCATGAGACTTGGGATGAAACTTCATGAAACACATATGTTTCATGCAACTATATGAAACTTGATGTCACTGTTGAAAACTTGTCCTAGACATCAAAGATGAAACTTTATGAGACTTGGGATGAAACTTCATGAAACTTAATGAAACTTGTTGAAACTTGCTCTACACAATATGGATAAACAATGATACTTGATGAAACTTAATGAAACAAGTCCCAAAATAACTTAATGAAACTATATGAAACTTGATGAGACATGATATGTGACTGTTGAAAACTTGTCTTAGACAAAAATATGAAACTCCATGAGACTTGGGATGAAACTTCATGAAACTTAATGAAACTAAGTGAAACTTGCCCTACAAAATATGGAGAAACAATGATATTTGATGAAACTTAATGAAATATGTCCCAAAATAACTGAATGAAACTTGATGAGACATAATGATCGGTCAAATGCTGACGTGTTTCCCAAAAATAGAAACTTGATCGGTCAGTCCACATGTTATGGGTAAAGAAAAGGTGAATAATTTTATATTGATCAAGTGCTGATGTGTTTCATACTACAAGTTTAAGTCCCTTCTTGACGGAATCATTTTTATTTAGAATAAGAAATCATTTTGATCGTTGTCCTCATGTGCTAACCATAGCTGGCTCTTCCAACGGGAGCTCTAGCTAGACAGTTGTATCGTTGGGTGAGCCTTCCAATGGTATAACGTTGTGTAACAGCTCCTTATTTGGTAATGCCAATAAAATTTAATGTCACACGCGGGCAATCCGAGGGTGAGAAAATCACTCACCAAATTTTGGTAACCCTAAAAATTTAGCTTGACCGCAATCCAAACAACATTTATTTTGCTAAATTTTGGCTTTGCCTAATTTTTAACTATGCCAAATTTTGGCTTGGTTCATTCGGGCCATGAACCAAACAACCCCTCAATTTGGCTATTGGGGTTTCGATAACACCAAAAGTTTGATTTGCTTTCGTGTTATTCATTTGTGAACAAACCGAGGAGGCCCTCCAGCTAGAAGAAAAAGAGAGGGGCAAAGTGCAAAACCGTGCAAAGAAATCTAGATTTCAGGGTGGCGAATGTATCAAGAAGCGAAACATATGTTGAGTGTTATTTTGATGGTGTACTCTGCTACTAGCAACAATGTTAGGACTTGTGCAAATGTACCAAAAAGGAATTTTATCACACTTTTTTGAGTCACTAACACTTAGAACTCGAGTGATGGAAGGAATCTTGCCATAGGTGTGTCTACAAACCAAAAAGACGCCTGACTTGATCAAACTTGCCTAACTCTTAGTGTGGCAAAATATAGGATGTTTGGCTATGAACCAAACATACCCTTAGTTTTTTCCTTTTTTTTTTTGGAAAGCATGCATAGAAGCACTAGTCATATTTTATAGACATCTCTACCCTTAGTTTTTTCCTTTTTTTTTGGAAAGCATGCACAGAAGCACTAGTCATCTTTTATAGACATCTCTTGAAGGTGCCTAGTCTCATGAAGTGTCATATATCCAAAATTTAGCTTTTATAAAAGATATTTTCAAACTTATCCTTTGAAGTGGTACATTTAGGAAAGTATGGGAGCATAATTCATCTTTTGAATCTATTTCTTGAGGTGGTATATATCTAAATTTTTGTTTTTAGGAAAGTATGTAAGCACTATCCATCCTTTAAAGTCATCTATTGAAGTGGCTCACATCCAAAAATTAGTTTATAGAAAAGTGTGGAATTGCTATACATCTTTTGAAGGTATCTTTTCAATTGGCATATATCCAAACACTAAAACATGACTAGGTTATAGCAACACGTGTATATGCTGCTACATCTATAAATATGTGTTGCTAGGATGGATAGTGTCGTAGCTAAAATGCTAGACAGATGGGTACGGGGACCCTCCGTACAGCGGAGACCCTCCGTACCCTTTGTCTTGGGTGAGGGACCGGATGGAGAGAAGCCAAAGACAAGTGTGTTTGTGTGTATTGCTCATATGTGTTGAATGAGGAGAGCCCCCCTTACATGTGCCCTTGGGGGTCTTACTTATAGGGGGCAAGAAGGGACAATTACCTTCTTGCCCCCATAGGCGAGAGAGAGAGAGTGAGGGCATTTTGGGTACATTTGCCTGAAAACACTGTACAAACTAGGTTTACACATGTACAACATTCCCGACGGCACACCGGTACTCCCGACGGTCCTAGGGCGCTGGGCACCCCTTGGGGCCCTGCTACGACAACTCCCTCGTCTGCATGGTTCGAGGTCGCGAGGGCTGATCCCGCGGTCCCGAGGGGCGAGCGGACGCAATCCAGCCGCCCCCGGCCCCTCGGGAGTCGGGGTACCCCGGGAGACGTAGGTGAACCGACGAAGGGGTTCCGGAGCCGCCCGAGGGCGGAGCGCCGAGGGTGCTCTAGAGGCGGCTGGTGACGGGGTGCTGAGGGTGTGCCAAAGGGAGGTCTATGTCGAGGCCTCCCTGCCGAGACTACAGTCTCGAGGCGGGCGGTGAGCAGCAGCGGAGCCCGTGGGGGCGAAGTCGACGCGGAGCCACCACACCGAGGCATGGCCTTCGAGACGGGTGGCGCGTTAGGGCCGCCCCGCCGAGGCTACAACCTCGAGGCGGGCGGTGTATTAGGGCCGCCCCGCCGAGGCTACAGCCTCGAGGCGGGCAATGCGAGCGGGCGAGCCGTGTGGGCGGTCAACGCGAGCCACCACACCGAGGCAAGGCCTTCGAGGCGGTGGCACGTCGTGGTCGCCCGCCGAGGCTGACCTCGAGGTGGGTGGTGTGTTAGGGCCGCCCCGAGGCTCTGACCTCGAGGCGGGGCGATGGCGGAGCCGTGTGGGGTCGACGCAGAGCCACCACACCGAGGCATGGCCTTTGAGGTGGGTGGTCGTCGGGCCGCCCGAGGCTCTGACCTCGAGGCGGGCGGTGTGTTGGGCCACGAGGCTATAGCCTCGAGGCGGGCGGCGAAAGGAGGCCGGGGGTGAAGTCGACGCGAGCCACCACACCGAGGCATGACCTTGGAGGCGGTGGCGATCAGGGCCGCCCTGCCGAGGCCTCTGACCTCGGCGGGGCGGTGTGTTAGGGCCGCCCCGCCGAGGCTACGGCCTCGAGGAGGGCGGCGAGCAGTGGCGGCGCCCGTGTGGGCAAAGTCGACGCGGAGCCACCACACTGAGGCATGGCCTTTGAGGCGGGTGGTGCGTCAGGGCCGTCCCGCCGAGGCTATAGCCTCGAGGCGGGCGGTGTGTTAGGCCCCGCCGAGGCTCTGACCTCGGGCGGCGGTGTGTTAGGGCCGTCCCGAGGCTACTGACCTCGGTGGCGGCGCGGCGGCAGGCGGGCAGGAGGCTGAAGTCGGTCGACGCTGAGCCACCACACCGAGGCACCTTGGCGGTGGCGTGGTCGGGGCCGCCCGCCGAGGCTACTGACCTCGAGGTGGGCGGTGTGTTAGCCGCCCACGAGGCTACACCTCGAGGCGGCGGTGGCGCCGCGGAGTCTGAAGGCGGCCGACGCGGAGCCGCCACACCGAGGCATGGCCTTCGAGGTGGGTGGTGCGTCGGGGCCGTCGTCGCTGCCCTCGTATTTGATTGCTTTTTTGCTTTGACCGTTCGAGATGCTCCTGCTGGGGGCCTGGTACCGTCCCCCCCTTCGCCCACTTCTTGTCAAGCGTGCCCGTGACTTGGAGTGGCGTGAAGGGGTTGTGCTTCTCTTTGTTTAGGTTGGGCGTGCTTGAGAGCTCGACGCTAGCGAGGGGAAGGCGAGGCCGAATGCCGTCCCCCGGCTTTCTTTGATTGCGATCTTTTGAGAGCTTGCCACTTGACCTTTGCTGACCTTGCTGCCGTTCGCGACGAGACTGGACTGTCCGACGAGGGGAGGCAGGTGCGCCATCCCCCATACTTTTTTAGATAGGGCTCCGGGGAGCCCTTACGCTTTGTTGCGAGGGGGAGGCGAAGCCTCGCGCCATCCCCTATACTTTTTTAGGTAGGGCTCCAGAGAGCCCTTATGCTTTGTTGCGAGGGGGAGGCGAAGCCTCGCGCCGTCCCCCATACTTTTTTAGATAGGGCTCCGGGAAGCCCTTACGCTTTGTTGCGAGGGGAGACGGCCTCGCTGCGTCCCCATACTTTTTTAGATAGGGCTCCGGGGAGCCCTTACGCTTTGTTGCGGGGAGAAGCCTCGCTGCCGCCCCCATACTTTTTAGATAGGGCTCCGGGAGCCCTTACGCTTTGTTGGGGGAGAGCGCCTCGCGCCGCCCCCATACTTTTTAGATAGGGCTCGGGGAGCCTTACGCTTGTTGCGAGGGGAGGCGAAGCCTCGCGCCGCCCCCAACTTTCTTTTGATTGGGGTGACTTGCGGGCCCAAGGCCGCGAGGGAGGCGGCCGAGAACGCCGTCCCCCAACTTTCTTTTTGATTGGGCTCGCTTGCGGAGCCCAAGGCCAGCGAGGGGGAGGCGAAACCGAGAACGCCGTCCCCCAACTTTCTTTTTGATTAGGCTCGCTTGCGGAGCCCAAGGCCAGCGAGGGGGAGGCGAAGCCGAGAACGCCGTCCCCCAACTTCCTTTTGGTAGGGCTCCGGGGAGCCCTGATGCTTTGTTGTGCTGGCGAGGATGACGTTGTTCCCCCCTGGTATGTTTTGGTCTTGGGACCGGGCTGTGCCAGGGTTAGCTTTGCGCGTCGCCTTCGCCGAGGCAATCACATCTGTGGGTGGTATTGGCTTGCACCAAGGCCAAAGGCCACGCACGGTGGCTTTGTTTTTTGTTGTGGGGTCTTGTTGCTTTTTCATTGAAGGGATTTTGTGCGAACGAACGCGAATGTGCGAAGTCTCCCCGCCGAGGCATGGCGCTCAAGGCGGGAGACTCCCTAGTCGCCGAGGCGGGGCCTCTGGAACAACTAGGTTTTGCGCGAATGAGCGCAAATGTGCGAGGTCTCCCCGCCGAGGCAAGGCGCTCGAGGCGAGACTCCTATTCGCCGGGCGGGCCTCTGGAACGACTAGGTTTTCGCGAATGGCCTGAATGTCTGAAGTCTCCCCGCCGAGGCAAGGCACTCGAGGCGGAGACTCCTAGTCGCCGGGCGGGCCTCTGGAGCGACTAGGTTTCTTGCGAATGAGCGCGAATGTGTGGTCTCCCCGCCGAGGCAAGGCACTCGAGGCGGAGACTCCTAGTCGCCGAGGCGGGCCTCTGGAGCGACTAGGTTTCTGTGAATGAGCGCGAATGTGAGGTCTCCCGCCGAGGCAAGGCGCCGAGGCGGAGACTCCTAGTCGCCGAGGCGGGCCTCTGGAGCGACTAGGTTTTGCGCGAATGGCGCGAATGTCTGAGAATCTCCCGCCGAGGCAAGGCGCTTGAGGCGGGAGACTCCTAGTCGCCGAGGCGGGCCTCTGGAACAACTAGGTTTTTGTGAATGGCGCTGAATGTCTGAGGTCTCCCGCCGAGGCAAGGCGCTCGGCGGGAGACTCCTAGTCGCCGGCGGCGGGGCCTCTGGAGCGACTAGGTTTGCTGTGAATGAGCGTGAATGTGAGGTCTCCCGCCGAGGCAAGGCACTCGAGGCGGAGACTCCTAGTCGCCGAGGCGGGCCTCTGGAGCGACTAGGTTTCTGTGAATAAGCGCTTGAATGTGTGAGGTCTCCCCGCCGAGGCAAGGCGCCGAGGCGAGACTCCTAGTCGCCGAGGCGGGCCTCTGGAGCGACTAGGTTTTGCGTGAATGAGCGAATGTCTGAAGTCTCCCGCCGAGGCAAGGCGCTTGAGGCGGAGACTCCTAGTCGCCGGGGGGCCTCTGGAACGACTAGGTTTTGTGAATGAGCGCTGAATGTCTGAAGTCTCCCCGCCGAGGCAAGGCACTCAAGGCGGGAGACTCCTAGTCGCCGAGGCGGGGCCTCTGGAACGACTAGGTTTTGCGCAAATGAGCGCGAATGTGTGAGGTCTCCCCGCCGAGGCAAGGCGCTCGAGGCGGAAGACTCCTTAGTCGCCGAGGCGGGGCCTCTGGAACGACTAGGTTTTGCGCGAATGAGTGCGAATGTGCGAAGTCTTCCCGCCGAGGCAAGGCACTCGAGGCGGGAGACTCCCTAGTCGCTGAGGCGGGGCCTCTGGAATGACTAGGTTTTCGCGAATGAGCGCGAATGTGCGAAGTCTCCCCGCCGAGGCAAGGCACTCGAGGCGGGAGACTCCCTAGTCGCCGAGGCGGGGCCTCCGGAACGAGTAGAGTGCAGAGGGCGTCGGTGTGCGCTCGTGGCCATACGCGGCGTCTTGTTTATACACTCCACACCCGAAGGGTGAGTTAGTGTGCACCAGGGCTTGGGACCATACGCGGTATCTTATTTATACACTCGTGCCTGCGGAGGGCATCGGTGTGCGCTGGGGCTCGGGGCCATGCGCGGCGTCTTTGTTTATACACTTCATATCCCGGAGGGTGAGTTAGTGTGCACCGGGGCTCGGGGCCATCCGCGGCGTCTTATTTATACACTTCACACCCCGGAGGGTGAGTTAGTGTGCACCGGGGCTCGGGGCCATGCGCGGCGTCTTATTTATACACTTCACACCCTGGAGGGTGAGTTAGTGTGCACCGGGGCTTGGGGCCATACGCGGCGTCTTTTTTATACACTCGTGCCTGCGGAGGGCATCGGTGTGCGTTGGGGCTCAGGGCCATGCGCGACGTCTTATTTATACACTTCACACCCCGGAGGGTGAGTTAGTGTGCACCGGGGCTTGGGGCCATACGCGGCGTCTTTTTTATACACTCGTGCCTGCGGAGGGCATCGGTGTGCGCCGGGGCTCGGGCCATGCGCGGCGTCTTTTCTTATGATACAACCGAAAATAACTTCCTGTTGATAGTGAGTCTTAAGTGAAGACACACGGCAAAGATGCTTAGCGAAGCCCGAGGTCTCACTGCTGGCCTAAAATAAACAGTGCGTTTTATTGACTCGTGGGGTCATGCTTGCACGGGCTGTCTGTGGCTTTTGCTAGCAAAGGTGTGAACTGATTTTTTTGTGGGCAGCCCTACACTAAGTGACGAGTGCTGCTAGAGGTGGCTGCAGCCCGTAGGCTTGGTACTTGGGCATTTATTGTAGTGGCCCTGCTCACAGCCCGATGCTCTGCAGAATCCTAGTGTACGCTACAGGCTTTAACTTCCTAGTCTTTATGAATGCCCATGCAAATAAGGCTACCTGTAGTGGCCTTAGTACAAAATCCTCATCCTTTTAAAGCACGAAACTCTTCGGAGCAAGAGACTTGCCTCAGTTTTGATGCTCCGGAGGGGATGATGGGCGAGCCCAAGGGTGGCGCGTCGCGGCGGAGGACACGCGCCGGAGGAGGCTCGAGGCCGAGAGACCTCCGGAGGTGGCCAGAGGGTCTTCGCTGGGTGGAGGCTCCGAGGCGTCGAGGTCGCTATCTTCCGCGGTGGTGCCGAGGTGGCTGCGCCGTGCGGAGGCGAGGGCGGCTGGCGGGAGCCTGGTTCGTGCGGGTGGAGCTTCTGAGGTGGCCCGCGGTTGTCTTCGTGCGGCATGGAGGCTGTTTGGGCGACTCATGGCGGAGCCGCCGAAGGCGGCCGGAGTTGGAGGGGGACCCGAGTGGTGTTCCGGGTGCTACTGTGGGTGGCTCCATGTCAAGGGAAAAGGGGCCCTCTGCCGCCCGGGTGGCGATGGAGATGCGCGAGGGGGCTCCGGGTGGGGGGCCTCGAGCGGTGATGGGACTCCCTGGGCGGCGAGGGGGGCACGAGGGGGCTGCCCAGGCGGGTGGAGGCCTCGGGTGCTGACTGAAGGGTGACCGAGCCGAAGGTGGAGGTCATGGTGGTCCGGCACATGAAAGGGGAGGAGCCTCGAGGCAGGCTGTCAAAGTTGAATGAGGCCAGGGGGTGGGGGTTGTCCATGCTTCTCTTTTCTTCTCCTTTTTGTTTTTGTGTGTGCTTGGCCGAAGGTGCTGATGGGGGGATGGGGGCTTCGGGCCCGCGTCCGCGGCCAGAGCAAGGGAGGCACCAGTGGCAAAGTGCTCCAGAAGATTCGGCTGGTAGGCCTCGGCAAGACGAAGGATTATCCGGGAGCTTCGGACTGGAGTGGGGTCTTCGTGGTGGCTTCGCAGGTGGTCGCGAAGGCGGAGGCTCCTAGCGACTTGGCGACGAAGAGGCGTCTGGTGGCCTTGATCTGAGCCGAAGTGTGCAGGGTGGTACCACAGTGGCGAAAAGGTGGGATGGAGGGCTTCGGCAAATTTTTTTGTTTTTTTTTGTGCTGAAGGTGCTGGATGGCTTCGGCTCCTCTCATGTAGCTTCTTGTTCGGTCCGTACGGACGGCGCCAACTGTCGTAGCTAAAATGCTAGACAGATGGGTACGGGGACCCTCCGTACAGCGGAGACCCTCCGTACCCTTTGTCTTGGGTGAGGGACCGGATGGAGAGAAGCCAAAGACAAGTGTGTTTGTGTGTATTTCTCATATGTGTTGAATGAGGAGAGCCCCCCTTACATGTGCCCTTGGGGGTCTTACTTATAGGGGGCAAGAAGGGACAATTACCTTCTTGCCCCCATAGGCGAGAGAGAGAGTGAGGGCATTTTGGGTACATTTGCCTGAAAACACTGTACAAACTAGGTTTACACATGTACAACATTCCCGACGGCACACCGGTACTCCCGACGGTCCTAGGGCGCTGGGCACCCCTTGGGGCCCTGCTACGACAGATAGCAACACATATGATAAGTGATGTTATTGGTCATGTTGCTGTGTGGTATGTCTACTGCAACACAAATTAGGTGTTGTTATACAAAAGAAAAGGTGTTGCAAAGTTGCAACACAATTTTTTATTTGTAACAACACATGTTTTCGAAACATAGCTAACACCTGTTATAAAAGTAAATTGAACCTAACTAAAAATAACATACACAAATTGAAGCTAGACAATTGCTTTTCCTTTGGTTTGGCTAATTGTCTTGTAGTTCTCTCATGGCCTTACTAGCACCTCATGTTCTTCAATTGGATAATTAACGTGCACTTTCCAAAATTGGTCATTTTTGTCGGCTTATTTTTAGCAATATGGCTGGTATGAACCATATTCCATCCAGGTTCTGAATACGAGGAAATTCACCTATTGACATTGTGAATTCACAGTTTCCAATGCCTAGGAAATACCTTATGGGCATCTGTTAGTAATTGCATATTTACTTATTTGTCTTCCATTAGAAGCTTTGTAAGTAGTATAAGTATTTTTCTCTTACTGGATGTTAAGGACAGAGTTTATCCATGTATTTCTACCAAACTATTGAGCTTCTATTTAATTGTTCATGGCCTAGATCTAGGATAAGCATAAGATATGTTTTATCTCTCTATTAGTGGGTTTGAACCATTCTCTCGAACATAATCCAAATTGGGATATTTGATCTGATCCCAAACATGTGTCATTCTTTCAAGTTCAGCACGCCTGGAGTTGTCCTCCAGCAACTTGTGTTGCTCCAATAAGCCATCAAAACTAAACACTGAACAAATAATCAAATAATTCTTTCAGAAGGACCTTACTACATTGTCATTTGGAGATTATTCTTGTTTAGTGCTGCTTCTTAAGTAGGCCATTTCTCCAAAATTATTATGCGGTGTCCCTTATTTCAATGCAATACGCCATATCACCAATAGTTCAAAGAGTGGGGGACATGAGTCACATGACATAATATATTATATCAATATGTATAAAAAAAAAGTAGAAGTAAGAAGGTTACTTACTGACACGACAGGAGCCCATAACGAAAGGATTGTAAGAGCATTATGGTTATCTGCAAACATTGCAAGAACCAACATAAAAATTAAAAGCACAGCCTACGATCCCACTTCAATAAAAAAAATACATACAAGCTTTAGCACATTAAAGCGCACATCTTTACGCATCACATGGGATACCTATGGAATAACGCAGAGGCCAATTTCTTGATTTGCCCCCCCCCCTCCAAAACATAGTTGCAACACACACAAAAAACTTAAGAAAGAGATTTAAAACACTAATATTTGGAAAGAGATAGACACTTCATCAAAAAAAAATCCAAATACACAACAAAGTGAAATAATATAAGGACCAATGGGGCTGACAAAAAAATAAAATAAAGCATAGGCATAAGTGTGAGGGAAAAATATATACTCTTGGAGACAAAGTCATGCCAGGCATACTCTAAGCCTCTGAAACTGATTATCTTTCTTGTTGGATTGACACGAGGTTTGATCTGCATAAGAAAGGCCACTTTGAAATACAAATTGATACTGATAAGTGGGAAAACAGGTAAACTAAAACTTTCCTGGAGAAAATAGTGAATGGAAATTTTGCGGCAATAATTGCAAGCCAGAAAGCTACGTATCTGCACAGTAAAAAAAGTTAGAAATGGTGTGCTTCCAACACGTGAGAATCACAGCACGACGCTTTGATGTTCAATAGGATTACTTGATATAGTCGAGAGGCCTTTCATGCATGTCTCTTCCAACATAGTTGTGCTCCTTCAATAGAAACCGAATGTCAAATATACTTAGCAGAAGATATTGCATCACATAGCTTTTAGGAAGTCAGAATGTGCCAAAAAGGACAAAACCTGATGCATCCACTTAGCAAGGCATACAACAAACCAGCGGTAGCAAGCGTCGGTCAAACCATGGCAGCAAGGAACACTCATAAGTAGGCTGAAGATTATCTGGATGCCCGCATATGCACTGATTACAAAAACATATATCTTGAAAGTCGCAGATTGCATCCCATCTTGAAGTGCCTTGCTGAGAAACAATCAGGCTATTAGAACTTTCATTCAAATGGTATAAACATAAGAAAGGGGTAAGTACCATCCCCTGAACTTTGATACCAAGTTTAAGGAATTCTAGTAATTCGATTGGGCAGAAAGCCCTGTTAAAGATTGTGCTCTTGGATGCAAAGCCTAGAAGGTCTGCAACTCAGCTTTTTCATCCAAGCAAATTAACATAAGTATTAATTTGAAGTTGACACTGAAAAGTAGCATTACATCGCTCCTCAAAAGTAGAATTGTCAAAATAGACCTCACGAGAAAGCTCAGATTGCCAATTTAAAACTCTTCTCTCAAAAAACCATACTGATGTCCTAGGCCACATGCCAATCTAGTACTTTTATCTCAGAAACCTGAAGAGATGTTCTTGGGCCACTTGCTATTAACACTTGCAAGTAACCATGTAAGGCCTTGTTCGGTCCATCTTATTTTTAGAATTATGATGTTAAGCTTAGGCCACACCACCAAAGAGATGCTGAAAGCCAGTAACTAGTGGAGGGCGGCTTACAGAGCTAACAAGCTTAAAAGGGCATATAAGCCAACTCGGGCTACGCCAGACATGCCAATTAGGTACCAATTTGATCTTTATATTGATGTCTTTATATAACCACCCTTATCCCTATATTTTAAACAATTTATCCCTTCCACTTGACCAAAAGAGAACCATTAGTCCTCTGTCTGAAAACTGTTAAAAGACTAACAACATGAAAGTCACTAGTCCAACAGAAAGGATGGTATGCTCTGGGATTAAGAATAGACTATATTTAATATTTAAACTCACGATAAGAGAGAACATCGAGTACACAAAGACCAATTTTGACCTACTAAGTTTATCAAATCCATATGGGCAAACAGAGTGTTGATAATCATATAATCTCTTTTCCAACAGAGAAGGACTGAATTGTTACTTGTCGAGTATCAAAATTGAAATGTTGTGAATTCTAGCATTCATTCTGAACTAGCTAAAAGGGCCAATGTGGTTTTTTTCCCTTTGTGTTTCAAGATCTTCGACAATGTCACTGCCAAATGATAGGATCTTAAATGTAATATTGCAAGGTTGAATATAAATAATTTAGCTTTATAGTAAATTTTTTGGCAATTATTCCACTCTGGGTAGGCATGAAAACATACACATATAGGTAACAAATAACCAATTTTGCCCATGTGTTCTAGCAAGAATCCAGAATATGTCATCTCAGAATAACTAGCATGTATAGGCTCTCTATTTTTAGTTCTTGCAATAGTACACCATCCTTCTCTCTTATGCTTAGAACAATGACATGCTAGAATGTGTATCAAATATATATACCAAGCTCAGTTTAATATTTTTATCCATCGTTGCCAAGCTAGTTAACATCACCAATGTTGCTGATTTCTCAATTTAATCATGTCTTATCATATGAAAGTCAAGACATCATCATGCTAGTAGGGGTTGTTAAACCAAATCCTGAAAAATGTGATTCAAATGTATGTGCATGTCATCCATCTAGGTTTCTAGGCATCAAGCATCCAGTCTTCAAGCATTAATTTAGATATTCCCCATTCACCCATGCATCACCCATGAATCGGCCGGATAGGGTTTATAGCTAGAGATAGAGGAAGGACAAACCTGGAAGGCTAGGTGGTCGATCGGAGTTGTAGTGGTGTCGAGCGCCACACCATATCACGGCCGGCGGCGGTTACCAGCGTTGAGGATTGGACGAGGGTCTGCCCAGATCTAGATCCACCAGAACAGAATGGAGGAAGTGAGCACGGGGAGGTAGTACTCTTGTGGTCTCCATTTCTTCAGTTAAAAATGGTAAAAGAAACACAACTTTATCCAAGAAACAACAGAAAATTAAAGAACAAGAAAACGGTAGCAGCTTGCGCCTTGCGACTTCACCGGCTTCTGACGGGAGAGGGAGCTACGGCGGTGGCGGAGTGACAGCAGGCGTCGGGGGGCTCCTGCTCTGGCGGCGTCGGTGAGGGGCGTCGCTGGAAGTAGAGGAGCTTGGAGGCGATTGGCATGTAGGAAGGGAGGAGAGGAGATGTGGCTGGTGGCGTTGGATGGAGGCGTCCTAGATGGTGGAGGGGGCGGAGGGGAGCGGTGGGAAGGCGATTAGGCGAGGTGGCGGCGTCGTCGGGAGAGGTAGACGAATCGGCAAGGGGAGGCAGAGGCGACCGAGCGGCAGGCGAAGGGGGCAGCGGGGGGAGGCGGAGGCTATGGGGTGGTGGGTGAATGGGGAGATGGGCAGGCGGAAGCAAAGGCGGAGGCGGATGGGGAGGGGAGCAGTCGGCGGGGTCGTAGAGGCCGGCGTCGGGAGGGCGGCGGACTGGAGGCGGAAGGGGAATTGGGAGGGGGAATGAGAGAACGATGGAGAGAGTGGCTTGTACAAAAGCAGTTATGAAGCTAAAAGCTAGAAAAAATATCTCTCCTCTAGATTTGGCTTGTACCAAAAGCACTGATGAAGCTGTCGTGTTTGGGAGGGCTCCTAGCTTTTTAAAATCAGAAGATGGTTTTAAGCTCCTCCAAATAGGACCTGTGTTTATTCGATATTGAACTTTTGTACGTCTTGTATTTCATTTTACAATTTTAACAAACAATTAATGATATATTTTTAATAATAAAAAGATAAATAAAAAATCACAAAATAAAAAAGGGCGGTATATAAGCCAAACAATATGTTTATTCGATATTGAACTCTTGTTTGTGAGATGACGTACGTTCATCTTGAACTAGTCTGCATGTAATATTATAAAAAATCAATAGATCTTCCAATATAATAACTTATAGTCACTCTATATTAGATGTAAGTGTCGTAGTGAGATTATCGACAACCACATTCTCATAGCATGCACATTCCTTTCTAATAAAAATAAATAAGTAGATTATTAGGATTAGAACAACGAAGTACCATATCTTTCCTACTACTGTAATTACCAATTTATTTTTATTAGTAATATAACATTAGGTGGTAAATTAGTCACAAAATTTGTAGGTTGGCCTAGCAACACGTCTATTAAGTGTTGTAACGTACATTATAAAATGTTGTAACATACTAGGGCTGAGTATGTTTGGAGCTTTCTACACTTGGGTTGTAGCAACGTGACAATATGTGTTGCAGTTCAGTTTTCCTGGAACACAAGCTATATGTGTTGCAAAGTGTGTGTTAGAATAACCCAGTCCTGTTGTGGTAAAATTTTAGTTTTTAGGAAAGTATATAGGCACTATCCATGTTTTAAAGGTATCTCTTGAATTGGAATATATCCAAAATTTAAAAAAAAAAGGAAAATAGAGCGAAAAGGCATAGGTGAATTAACTAGCTGGATCCTAATTTTATGCGAGGGAGAGGTCCTATATGTTTTTTTATATAAAAAAGTCCTACATATGTTTGGGTTTAGACTATAGAGGCCATAGAATAATGGGTCCGTCTATACAAGATTCAACTGTTTTTTTATTCCAAAATAGTCAAATTTTAGTTCATTTACAACTTCGTTATGCATAAATTACAATAAATTATTTATGTGATTTTTGCTCTTGGTCACTGTAATTATTCTTGAAAGTCTTAATAACTCATATTTCCATCACATGATTCAAAATCTAACACATACTTTGAGAGGTTTAGCAAAAACAAAGACATAAAATAAAATTTTATACCAATAAAATACGGCAATATGTTTAACCCGTTATGTTCTGAAGAAAAAATCATAATAAATTTAGACTCAATTCATCAGATGAGAAAAAGTGTAAATTTCAATATATATCCGATAGATAAAAATTCGACTATTTTGACAAAAGAAAATAGTCGAACGTTGTTTAGCAAAACCGCAGAATAATCCTAAATCCCTATTTGATTAGTCAAAGGGAATTGCTAGAAATCTGTCGACTGAAATTTTCTTGGAAATCAATCAATTTTTAGGCCGTTGGATGCGCTTTGTGATTGGTGAGAGAGAGGGAGAGGCCATCGATGCGTTCTGTGATTGGTAAGAGAGAGAGAGATGGTGGGAAGTGAGATTGGATTAGGGATATAGAGGGGGTGATATCTGGAGCATTGGATTTTCATCCGATGGCTCAAAAAGTGACTGATTTCTAAGAAAAAAATCAGTCGAAGACTGTGAAAAGATTAAGATGACTTACGGTACGGGACGGATGGAGTAGGTAGCTGCATCCCAAGCCCTGCACTCTGCAAAGCCACGACGCCACCACCGGCGTCAACCATGGCGGCGGAGAGCAACGCGGCTACCGGCCACGGCGGACGTCGGCGCCACGTGCTCTTGTTCCCGCTCGCGTACCAGGGCCACATCAACCCCATGTTCCGGCTCGCCGGCGTCCTCCACGCCCGCGGCTTCGCCGTCACCGTCTTCTACACCCACTTCAACGCCCCGGACCCGGCGCGCCACCCCGACTACCGTTTCGTCCCCGTCCCCGACGGCATGTCCGGCCCGGCCCCCGTCGCCATCGAGGACATCGTCACCCACATCTTCGCGCTCAACGGCGCTTGCGAGGCCCCCTTCCGGGACAGCCTGGCCGCCGTCCTGGACGAGTACTCCAGAGACGCCGTCGTGTGCCTCGTCGCCGACGGGCACCTCCTCTCCATGGTCGAGGTGGCCACGCGGCTCGCCGTGCCCACCCTCGTGCTGCGCACCGGCAGCGCGGCCTGCTTCGCTGGCTTCGTCGCCTACCCGCTGCTCTGCGAGAAAGGCTACCTCCCGGTGCAAGGCATGTGACGATCTTGTCTATATATTTCCCATGTTTCTTGGATCAACTCAACACGCGTAGTGTTTCTTGGTTTGAGTGCAGAGTCGCAGCTTGACATGCCGGTGAGCGAGCTGCCGCCGTACCGGGTGCGCGACCTGATGCACATCGGCAGGGCCGGCCACGACCTGACGTGTGAGATGCTGGCCCGCACCGTGGCGGCGGTGAAGGCCTCATCGGGTCTCATACTCAACACGTTCGACGCGCTCGAGCGCCCCGAGCTGGACAAGCTCCGGCGCGACCTCGCCGTGCCGGTGTTCGACATCGGCCCGCTCCACAAGTTCTCCCCTGACGCCGAGAGCAGCCTGCTGCGCCAGGACCGGAGTTGCCTTGAGTGGCTGGACGGACAGCCGCCGGAGTCGGTCCTGTACGTGAGCTTCGGCAGCCTGGCGTGCATGGGGCCGCAGGACCTGGTGGAGACGGCGTGGGGCATCGCCGGCAGCGGGGTGCCGTTCCTCTGGGTGGTCCGGCCAGGCCTGGTCCGCGGGCTCGCGGCGCACGAGGCGACGCGGCTGCCGGACGGGTTCGAGGCGGCGACGCGCGGGCGCGGGATGGTGGTGGCATGGGCGCCGCAGGAGGAGGTGCTGCGCCACGGCGCCGTGGGCGGGTTTTGGACGCACAACGGGTGGAACTCGACGACGGAGAGCGTGTGCGAGGGGGTGCCGATGCTGTGCCGCCCTTGCTTCGGCGACCAGATGGGGAACGCGAGGTACGTGGAGCACGTGTGGAGGGTGGGGTTCGAGGTGTACGGCGAGCTCGAAACAGGGAGGGTGGAGGCGGCCATCCGGCGGCTCATGACGGAGAGGGACGGTGCCGAGATGAGGGCCAGGGCCGGCGAGCTGAAGGCGGCGGCGGCGGAGTGCACCGGCAAGGGCACCGGGTCGTCGGACCTGGCCATCGATAAGCTGGTCACTCACATGATATCCCTGTAGATAATCATTTTGCTACAGTTACTTTGCTTTTTTGTTCTATTATATATATGGTGACCGAAAATTTCTTAAGTATAAGACATATTTTTCATCCATTGGATCAATATCCAATCATATGACATATCAATCTCTACACAAATCAAATGGTCACAACAAGTGACTTAAACTTAAAAAAATTTCAGGCAACTTAAAACTAGCAAAACCTTATATTATTTTGTCAAGGATCAAGATTATCAGGTTTCAATACCTGTTTTTAGTTGGGTCTATTGTACCGATTATTGAAAAAATTTAGCCAATTTGGGCAAAAAATTTCAAATCAAAATTTAAATTTTTTGAAGGGGAATTGCTACTTAGCTTTTAACAGTTTTCTGATGAAAAAACTGTCACTTTTCTGTTCGTTAGATGTGCTATAAGATTCGTGTTGTGATGGGTAGGAATTTGGTTAGAGCTTGGCGCAGCATCAGTCTCTGCGGCCAAACCTGGATTGCCACGACCTAAGGCCCAACTCGGCCCGAATTTGACTCGGTCCAAGTCTAAGCTTTCTGATCTCTTTACGTCTAGAGTATAGTCAAAGTCCAACCTGGGCAATATGTAGCCTAACTTCCTAAGCCCAATCTAAAACAACAGGATTGTTGCTGAGAAGGCTAAAGCTTATATTGAGATGTTGATGCAATTTTGGGATACCACCAATGATTCCAACAGGTGTGAACCTAACAGATCAATGATTCGTCCAGGTCCGGGTGGTCGGCACCAAGCTCCCTCACCACGGAATATAACGGGTTCACCACATTGCCGTATTTTGTTTATATATAATTTTATTTTGTGTCTTTGTTTTTGCTCAACCTCTCAAAGTATATGTGAAGAACATAACGAGTTCACCATATTGCCGTATTTTATTGGTATATATATATAATGCCTTTGTTTTTGCTCAACTCTCAAAGTACATGTGATATTTTGAATCATGTGATGGAAATATGAGTTATTAAAACTTTCAACAATAATTACAGTTATCAAGAACCAAAATTACATAAATAATTTATTGTAATTTATGTGTAATGGAGTTGTTTTTTTTTTGTCCTTGTTTTGCTCAATCTCAAAGTACATGTGATATTTTGAATCATGTGATGGAAATATGAGTTATTAAGACTTTCAACAATAATTACAAAGTGACCAAGAACTAAAATTACATAAATAATTTACTGTAATTTATATACAATAGACTTGTAAATAAACTTTTAGAATATGATGATTTTACTGAGAAAAACATGCAAATTATGTATAGACAAACTCTTTTTGAAATTACAATGAAAAAAGATTTAAAAAGTTACAGTTTTGAGAGCTTGAACACATGACCTACCGTCTCCAAGGCTACTACCAAGCCACACACACATGTGCTTAGATATGGCTATGCATTTCTCTTATATTCGACAAAATTCAAGCAAATCCATTTTTTTTGCCGGATTGGACTTTTACTGATGGTTCCCGATAAAACCGATATTTTCGAAAAGCGGTCAGTTTTCGGCCCTAATTTTTAACCCGACCAGGTTCGAATTTGTTAAGTGAGTACAATTAATTAGGAAGTTTGTCCTGGTTCTTACTTCTTAGGACATCAAAGGAAAAGAAAATAACAAGTTTTGGTCAGGTCTTGTATGCCTTGGGATCTTCTTCTTAATTTTTAGGTGGTCCTTCTCCCATCATCTGTGCACTACTGCACTCTGCATGCATGATTGAGCTAATAGTTCTTTCCCCAAGATCAATGGACTGTCCAAGCATCTCTTGTCTGTTTCCTCCAACCCTAACGCCGCCAGTCCCAAATCCTCGCCACCACCGAGAGCCACCCAGCGCGTCTGTAGCCCGCCGCTGCTCCTCAAGACGCCTCTCCCCGCATCGCTGCTCCTCCTCCCACGCATCTTGTTCTCTACCTCTGGCGTCCTCCCCCACGCCTCCTCTTCTTTCTTGCCGTCCTCTTCGACGTATCGTCTTAATACAAGGAAAAGAAGGGGCATACAGGGGAAGCGGCCGCTTGTCGACGTATCCTCTTTGCTTCGCCCGAAGTTGACGGAGGGGAGAGGCGACGACACGAATGTTGGAGCATAACCTAAGGTGAGAAATCTGTCTGAGGTGCAACATTTTCATAGGTGTAATCACGTGATATGAATATATGATGGCTTAAATGACTGTTCTGCGCTGAAAATGACAAAAATGTCACTATGTATGTGCCGGCAGGACATGTCGTCTGCCGTGCCCAAAAAAACGTTTTTTTGGTGCCATGAGGTGACGGGGCGGACATGCATTGTTCACACTACTCGACACTGTTTATGACTGTGCACGCATTGTCTATTCCTTTTTTTGCTCGGTTCTGTGCTGTAATACCCTAAATTTGCAATTTAGAATCTTCTGTGTTTACGACACCAATCTCAAGATCAGTAGCTAGTGCTCACAGTTATATCATTGAATATCAATCACATATCACGAATATGTAAAGCTATTGCATAATAATAAACAAAACATAAATATACCTTACGGCTTTTAACTTGCAGAATGGACGGACAGGCTAAATACCTTTCAAAACACAGCAGCGGAAGCAGAATAAAAATATACCACGTGGAACCCTCACAATATACCACAGACAATCGACTAGGGCCCACGACCTAGTTCTTCGCCTTCTTGATCCCCAGTCTTGACGAATGCTCATAAACGCCCACATAGCCTTCTTCTTTCATACTTACTGAATAATAATATTGAGCGAGCATAAGTACACAACCGTACTCGCGAGCCAACACATAGAATGGAGTTATATAATATGCAAGGCTGATCAAAGGAATGACTTGTCGCTCCTTTGTTTACATAAAGCTACTTATTGAAATAGATTATGTAGTAGTAAATCCTGAGACCTAGTATTTTTAACTAAGGCAGGTTTTAACGAAGTTGAGTTTTGTTGTAAAATACTAGTGGGAGCTCCAACCTCCTATACCATTAAGTGATTCCATCCACCCAATGCCTATGTTCTTTCTCAGGTCATATCCCGTACTTCTCACTGGTTCTCAACCAAGTCATTTCAAATCTCTGGGCTCCAACCCATCTTTTTATTCCACCAATAAATTGTTTTATGAAAATGAAAGCTAATTCAAGTAAGTTCACTACTACAGAAAAGGTTTTCACAGACGGTTAAAAGCGTCATCACGAGCGGTTTAAATGAGTCAGTCTGCGAGTTTATAGGTCGATAATGACATGAGGTCACTGAGCGGGTTTCGAGCCGTCAGTAATCTGAACTATCATAGGCGGTTCTTAACTCAGAACCGTCTATGATAGCTGACTATCACAGACGATTCTTGTTTAGAACCGTCTGTGATATATATTATCTATAAAGTCTCCAAGCAGTGGCTGCTTGTGCCTTTAAAACCGGCTTCATACACACACACACGCACCACTTTCCGGGGGTCGTGAGGAGATGAGATAGCAGCCACGGACAACCTCATTGAGCCTGCAAGTTCAAGAAGCATGGCTGCCAGGAGAACGCGTGAACATCCAATTACTTGGATGTCGTCGATAGGTAATTGAACTTGACATCAAGGAATGGTTGGTTGCTGATACATGAAGCAACTTCGGTTAGATACCTCGCATCCGCCACTTTACGAACATGGCGTGGGCGTGTATCAAAGAACCAAACATTCTTGATGTTAAGTCCAATTACTTATTGATGATATCCGTAATTGGATGTCCACGCCTCCCGAAAACCATGCTTGAACTTGCAGTGCTCGATGAGGTTGCCCGTGGTCGCTGCCTCATCCTCTTCACGCACTGAAAGTGGCTAGGACTATAAATATATATATATATATATATATATATATATATATATATATATATATATATATATATATATATATATATATATATATGTGTGTGTGTGTGTGTGTATATATATATATATATATATATATATATATATATATATATATATATATATATATATATATATACATGTATATATGTATGTATGTATATATATATACACACACACACATATATATATATATATATATATATATATATATATATATATATATATATATATATATATATATATAGTTTTAAAAGGCACAAGCGACCCTTTGCTGGAGACTTTATAGAGAAGAGATCAGGAATAGAATGGTAGGACGTACTTGGGACGCAAGGGAGGAGAACTTGACAGACAAAGGTGAAATAAATGGCGAGAGACAGGTGAAGAGGTGTTGTAGTAGTTTTTGACTTATTTGGTCTTGTTTTGGAATAGAATACACACTAATCACACTAATTAATAAATAATTTGTATGTTAATTATAGCTTTATAAATTAGCCTAACCTTTACAAATATGAAAGGTTAATTGCAGCCAAGCTCCATCCGAACCACATCCCATGTAAGCCAACCAAGCACAAAGAACCGGCATCAATAACCCTCAGTATCCATCAAAGAGCATTAACCAAACCCACCATTTTGCCCCATTCATTTTTGTCAATCTGAACCCACAGCATGAACTAAGCAAAAAGTTACAGTTTTGAGAGCTTGAACACATGACCTACCGTCTCCAAGGCTACTACCAAGCCACACACACATGTGCTTAGATATGGCTATGCATTTCTCTTATATTCGACAAAATTCAAGCAAATCCATTTTTTTTGCGGATTGGACTTTTCTTGATGGTTCGATAAAACCGATATTTTGGCAGTCGATTTTGACCCTTTTTTAACGACGTGTTGAATTTGTTAAGTGAGTACAATTAAATTTGCTTTAACTATGATACATATATCAGATTAGATATAATTAATTAATTTGTTCCACTAAACCGTCTTATATATAGTAGTTCAATTTATAATATAGTAACTTCACCTCCAAACTAGATTTTTTTTATTTTAGAATTTTCATATGGCCAAACAGCGTGGCCAGTCGCTTCTTACAAAGATTTTTGAAAAAAGTAGAAACCTAAACAAATAAAATTTTTCTCATGGCGGACGTAGGTTGCTATCTCCGTCTTCAAAACTTCGTAGGCGGCGGCGTCAGCATCGGACGGTTCCTGATCATCAACGAGCAAAGCCCGAAATGCGTCGACCCGCTGACACGCTCATTCGAGTGTCTCCCGAAGAACCTCGGACTATTGAATCAAGAAGAATTGAGCCCATAGGCTCTCTTCCCTTGCTTGAGGGGTCTCGGTATGGTTGACTCAGTCACCCACCACCTCGATTAAGTAGTCCAAGTGATGGCAAACCTCTTGGAGACGTGCAACGTCGTTGTGGAGGACCACGTCGATGATGCGGTAAACTCGCAGGAAGTGGGAGATCACCCGAAAGATGCGGCGAAGGAGGATGTCAAGACGATGAAAGGTGGCCGTCACTTGCTCCAGCAAATCCTCGGACAAAGGAGTGAAAACATTGTCGAAATTACAGTGTTCTTCTCGATTATCATAGCGTCTGGTAGGAGAGGGCGCTCATCTGATATAGTCGGTAGGCAATCAATCGGCGACAAGGAAAGCAGTAGAGAGGAGCCATATTTCTGCTTTAGAAATATAGAGTTATATGTGGGACGAGATGAGCATCTCTTCGATGGCGGATGATCCTTTTTATAAAACAAAGAATAAATTCGGCGTGTTAGACGAAGAGACGCATTGGGGGAGCTGAAGCGGCATTGATGCAACGAAGAGACGCACGGGCGACAATGATGAAGAAGAAATGCACTGAGCTGAAGCGATATTATCACAGACGGTTTTTAATATGAACCGTCTGTGATATTATCTCTTCACAGATGGTTTTTAGCGCAGCCAGTAACATAGACGATTTTCAACATAAACCGTCTGTTATTGCATGTAATACAGACGGTTTTGGTCAACCGTCTGTGATGAGGCGTCCAGTATTAGCCTTTTTGTAGTAGTGGTTCTCGGCACCGTCTATGACCGGAAATACTTCAGACCAAAGTAGATAAATCCAAACTCTACTCGTTTGGTCTAGTGGTGGGGTTTTGGGTTGACAGCTAGACCTAGGGTTAGGTAACCATTTGATCTGGAGTGAGGGCGAGAGGGATCGGGCTCTCGGGAAGTCCGCTGGTGCAAGGAGTTATGACTCCAAGGGGGGGTATTCATAGGAATATTCTGCATCGGTTACCTAGATGGGAGAGATCACCCAGTTAGGTTGAACTCTTTGACCCACCTTCGGGTTATGAATTGTCCTTCTACTGGGAACGGATAACGATGGATGATAGTTGGAGGTTATATGATGTTGTTTGGGGTTGGATTACCATCATCCACTTGGAGACATATCACCGCTACTCACACGCGGCACCTAGCTGATCTAATGATTTTATTTGTTATCATCCCCTATTTATCGAGGAAGTTTCATGAAAGTTAGGTGAGACCTATGCGTAGGTACGAGGTTTGCTCTGAGTAGACATAAGCCTCACTGACATATGGGATCTAGTTCACTTAATGATTTTTTTTTATTTTATATTTATCAAGAAAATTCCATGGGCCTTAACTGGAACTTCCAAGCATTGGCTAGACACCGACCTTACATCTTTAGTGGTGTCTGCGGGTTTTTCCTTCATCTATGAGGTGATCTTTACTTAGTCTTATTTCTTGTGTGGCTTGGCATGCACTAAGGTAATCTATTACACTAGGTTGATCCTTAGCTTCAACACCTGCTAAAGACTAGTTCTAGTTAAGTAGATAACTACACCACAAGGTCTATGGGCTTTTACCTACTAGTCCTAGTTTAGCGATCAATCCTATCACCTTGATTCCTACTATGAAGCTAGGTTACAGCTACCACTAACAATCATGACTATCTAATAGTACTAATAATCTTATATACTATGAAATTTATATTTTAGCTTCTAGTTGCAGGTAAAATCTAGTTATGCGTGAGGCATACCCGTCATATCATGTTTTAATTGAATTGTGCTTGTTGATTGGTCTACCTCTCAACTCAGTCATTGTTAAGGACCTAGGGCGAATAGCCACCCAAACATTCCTTACTATTTATATGACTAGTTCTTATCAAGGTGTCCATTTGATGGTTTGACACTGTAAGGACCTGACCCGAGAGGACCCGGAGGGGTCTCCTAGGACCACCCAGGAGGTCCAACTGAACCATCCGGAGGTCTGGGAAGGTCCTCCAAGACCTCTCAAGAGGTCCCCCAGGACCTCCCTGAGAGCCTCCAGGACCACCCAGAAGGACTCAAAGATCCACCCGGAGGTCCTCCAAGATCACCCGGAGGTCCTAGTCTCTGTGCACAATGAGCTAGTCCCAAGATCAGATCGCTAGCTCGCACAGACTCAACATCGGTGTCATCACATCCATACAACAAACATAAGATGAAGCAGACAAATTAATATTTATAAACAAAAGACCTTATGGTCAAGCTTGTTTATAGGGGTGCCACGCAGGGCAAACAACAAAAAGAACACTTGCAGCAGAAACAAAATACAGCGCGGCCACTCGGCGAGCCACAGGCTATCGAGTGGAGGACGTCCCCTAATCTGCAAAGTCTTTCACGAACTCCTCCTCATAGTGCTCGGAGCACCCAGGGAGGTCTTCATCTTCTAATTAACCAGAGGGCACAGGCCATGAGTACTTTGAATGTACTCAGCAAACCATAGGGAAATGAATGCAATAACATTTATGCAAGGCTTGACAAAAAAAAAGTTGTATGGTTAGTTTGCAGAAAGCAGCATTTACTGGAAATATAATAAGTAGATTGCAAAGCGCAAGTTGAAAAGATAATACATAAGTAAACAAAGTTCTTTGAAAACAACCCACGACCACCCATGTCATGAGCCAAACCACACGGATCTAACCCCAATATTTTAGAAAGATCTACCCCTTGCGTGAAAGAACCGTGCATGTCCATAACCGAGGACGCGGCTATTTGAATAGATTTTACACTCTGCAGAGGTGTACAACTTTACCCACAAGACACGAAGTCCTCTATTTAGTTGGGAACCCGTCGATGCCCCTGCTCACTTCCTTTTGGTAAGCAGTCTAGAGCTCGTGACAAGACCTTTACAAAGGTCAGTCCTGACTTGGTTCTGCCTGCTGAGGATTCGCTTTAAAGGGCCCCCTCTTACGCCATTAGACAACCACGACAGAACCGCATTAGGACCTCACTAATTAGTTGGCCAGGACCACCCCATAATGGACTTGTGGTTGCACGGGAATGACCCAGATCGATGGCGTACAAGGTTAAGTCCTTAGTTGGCTGCTCAGGCGAGACTATCCACATCCCAGTGTGCTCAAGGCACCCACACTCACCACCATCCACTCGCCCGAGCATAAATCTTTTTCGGTTCAACCCGGCCAAATGACCAACCTTGTCCTGGCACACAAATTTTAACAATAGAGGCATTGCCTCAGTTCCATAGCTCATTAGTCAAGTTCAATATTCTTTGAGTCATGAGATTGCGAGACTGATCGTCTACTAGAGCAAGGCTAAGTAATAAAGCGCACCCATGTTGGTACTCAAAGACATATCCAACTAAGATAACCCATCCTACAGATGTCCAAGGGTACATGTCAACATGTTGCTTTCAAACATACCAAGGAGTCATACTGACAAGTGGTGCTTAACTACTCCCAAAACCATTTCTATAAAACTAGCCATGCATGTTCATAACAAAACAATATACTTTTTACGAAAATGGGTTCAACATGATCAAAGGCCTATGACTTGCCTTCGCTGAAGAACTGAGGGTCTTCTGCTGAGAAAGCCGGGTCCAGGAAGTCTTTAGAATAACCGGATCCCACACGTGCGAACAAGAACCAAATGAATAAACGAACCCACAAAACTCCACCGAAAGAACCAAATCAAAGCCAAAGAAAAACATAGGATCAGGGCGAAGATAGAAACTTGATTAACTGAATCGGAGCTCCTATCAAGAAGAAAACTCTACCGAGGGAGGTTCAAGGCTCTAGAAAACAAAAGGAAGCAAGAGGCCCCTCAGGGGCTTTATATAGGCACGGGGAGGCCTAGAGAGGGGGACATCACATTTAATGCACTCGATGGGAGCAGGTAAAGGAATAAAAGGAGCGGGTAAAAGAGGAAAAGATAAGGTATGGTGGAAATGAAAGCATTTAATGCAGCATTAAATGCACGAAGACTTTTCCCCAGCAGGCGAGAGGACTGAGAGGCGGTCCCACTTTGGAGGCGGTCTTTGCAAAAGACCGAGGAGGGGTGGTCTTTGCAAAAAGGCCAAAGGGGAGGTCCCGACCAAAGGAGGTCACGACGAAACGACAAGGAGGGGGAGGTCGCGGCCCAAAAGGGTGGTCTTTGCAAAAAGACCAACTGAGGTGGTCTCTGCAAAAGATCAAGAGGGTCGTCTTTGCAAAAGGACCACAAGGACGGGGAGGTCCAAGACATGGGGAGGTCTGGACCCTCTGATCCAAACGAAGGGAGATCTCAACGGTCAAGATGGAGCCAAAGGAGATCTCGACGGTCAAGACCAACACAGGGGAGGTCTCAACGGTCAAGATGGAGCCAAAGGAGATCTCGGCGGTCAAGACCAATCTGAGGGAGGTCCAGAGTGGTCTGCAGCGAGCAGAGAGAGGAAACAAGACCAGAACTCGAACAACTCCAAATAAACCAAACTTTGGATTAGTTGAAGTTTGATTTAGTCATTTTAAACACTCGAATTTCCGAAAATCTCAAGTTAAGCTTTGAACTCTCATCAAAATCAAATGGTTCTTTTTATTTTGAAAACTTTTTAAGAACTCCAGAAAATTGGGATGTTACAGACACCATCTTAAGCAAAGGTCCTAGTTTGCTTTCGAGTTGTTTAGCCGAATGGCGTCTGCTTAATCATCGTTGTAGTGTTTAACTAATCATTAACACCACTAGTCAATGTCTGAGTCCTATGAGCTGATGTTATGCCAATCAATCCTAGTTATCATCTAAGCACCTAAGCTAACCACTTTTTAAATTATCGCAATTCTCAATTAACCTACTTAGCATCTGATTATGTGGGACACAATGCTATGTATGTATTACATTGAAAGCACTTGGAGAGGGTTAACACCCTGCGCCCACTGTCATAGAGCTTTATCTTTTACATAAGTCCTAATTGAATTCACTCTTTTGAGTGTAATGCTATTAGCTCACTAATTATTTTAATTATCCTCTAATTACCTAAACTAACTATACTAAGCTAATCACTAATCATTGCTAATTAACCCTTTGTTTGAATAGGTTCACTGTCCTTGGATATACTACACTTTCTTGATTAAATTAGTATCTTGCCCTTATACAAACATTGACATAATAATTAGCTTAGCTAGTTATCATTTGCATTACCTAAATCACTCACTCGGGGAGGGCCTTTGCTGGCTACTCTTGCACAACATACACACACATAGAGAGAACAGAGACAAAAAGAAGGAGAGAGAGAACAGAGGAGGCGAGGCGGTTCGGGGTGGTGCTTGGCGCCAACAGCGAGTCGGCAGCGGTGGCTGTGAGGGCAAATGGAACACCTAGGGCAAGGCGAGTTCGTAGGTGGCAACAGCGTGGCAGGAGGTGGACGGTGGCGGTTGGGCAACGACTTGTAGCGGCCGGGCCTGGGGAAGGAAACGTGGTAGCGGCACCGGAGGGGTAGAGGGGTAAGAAGGAGGCAAGAATGAGCTAGAGGGGGATGAGTGGAGTCCACTGGACTAGTTGGCGGGCGGAGTGGCAGGCGGCTTGGCGATCGGGCAGGAGAGGCGGGCGATGTGAGCTAGGGAGAAAACAGGCGGCAGCGCTTGGGTGGGGAAGGGGAGGAGAGTATGGGGAGCATGAGCGAGAGAGGTGAGGATCTTCTGGGCGTGGTCGGGGAGGCCATGAGGCCCAGGCGTGCCGACAGAATCTAAGTCGGGGTGGTCTGGCGAGGTCGACGTGTCGGCAGCGCAGAGGGGAAGGAGAGTCGGAGTGGATGGTAGGGGGAGGTAGAGGGATGTGAGGAGGTGTTCATGTGGGAGGAATTGAAGTGGGACTTACTAGAGAAGAAGCGGTGACGGTGGAGGTGGTGACGGTTGGAATTGGGGGAGAAGGTGGCGTGCGTTGCTCCGGTGGAGGGATGATGAAATTGAATGAGGGTAAAGTCTCCTTGAGGGATAGCACACATCGTGACGCAAACAGAGGTGGATGGATTTCACGGATCGGCGAATCGGCATGGTGGGTCTTGACAGCAAGCGGACATGGTGACAAAGAATGTGGCCGCTTCAGGTGATTCAAGCGAGGAAGGGGAGAAGATGGGCATAGGGATCACGGCAATGCCGAGGCGATGGCTATCGCATGGCGAGGATGGTTGGAGCATACTAGGGTGTGAGCGGCTTGGTGAAGCCTTGGCAAATTAACAACCTGTCGTCTTTGTCTCTGCTTGGGTGAGGAGAAAAGGGGAAGCAGGGAGGGAAGAAGATGGAGGGGAAAGGAGCTTGGCTTAAGTAGAGGGGGGACGAGGACGGCGTCAATGGGATGGCTTCGTGGCTACAGTGGCACGAAGATGGCGGTGGCGTTGTCACTGGGCAAAGTATGGGTGGCGGCGCGGCTACAGGCGAGAGGCGACGCTGACATGAGTTGGTGCTGATGCGATTGGAGTGGGTGGCATGTGCGGCGCAATGCATGTGGCGATGGCTTGGCGTGTACGCCGCTACGCTGTGATGTGGCCGGTCAGAGGAAGCAGGATCAGGCCAAAGACGATCAAGAGAACAGAGGAAGAGGAAGGGAGAGGAAGACGCTGGTGGGTGGGTCTGGGAGGAAGACAAGTGTCGCCTACCGGCACGTCCGCGGTGCCATTTTTGTCAATTCGCTCGTAAAGACAAAGGCTATTTTTGTTATTTCATCTCGCAATAGTTTTATTCAGCGGTGGATTTACCGTCCCTCTAGCTTAGGCGATTGGCGGGGTTCTTTGGGCCTTCATGTTGCGTTTCACCTTTGCCGCCTGTGTTCTTGGGTGGTGCGTAAACGACACGGCGGCCGACGCGATGGAGAGCGACCCGGACATGTCCATCTTGAGCGACGTGGTCGCGTGCAGGTGCATCTTGACGAACTCGGTCGACGCCATTGTCTACATCGGTTCCACCGCTCTTGTCGCTGTCGCCGGGCTTTCTCGACAGGCCGAAATCCGCGCCGAACGCCTCCTGCCCGATGACGTCGGTGAAGAGGCTCAACGCGAGCTTGGAGAAGGCGATCTCCTCGCTGTCGCCGAGGTTACTCGCTGCGCGCTCAACGTAGGACTCCATGGTTGGGATTGTTAGTTAATTTCATCTTGCACTTTGCTTAGTTGCACTTTGATTAGTTTTTCAGTTTCTAGTCGGCTCCATGTCTTCAGTTTCTAGTCGGCTCTGCATGTTTTGTTTCTGTTCGTTTTGGTGGACCGATTCATTCGTCGGATCATGGGATGGTTCTAAGAGAGTATCGGCCACTAACTTGCATGTAACTAATTCGTGCAATTAGCCAGCAATAAAAGGAAGTAAAAAACAGAAAAGCCTCTATTGGTTGCGCGCGGCACAAACGTGTGTGTTTATCTGTTTTCTGAACTTCTCTGAAGAAATACTGTAGCACTTCCAAAAAGCTTCAGAACTCTGAATTTCTTCTCTGAAATTCAGTGGATTCCTCTCATGGATCAGCCCGACGAGGTGTGACGGCTGGTAGATGGAGACGATGATGTTTCGCATCGCCGTCCACCTTGAATCCCTGACACACACACTCGGTAGCACCACCGCCTGGCCGCCCGCGTTGCTGGGCCGCGCGTCCCTACCCTGGCCCTGGCGAGTGGCGACCTTGGCTAGTTGCCTGGCTGCCTAGCTCCCTCTCTCCGTCTCTCGGTCTCTCTCTCATTTGCTCTCTGTTCCTCAAGCGGCAAGCACGGCGGGCGGAGGCCGGAGAACGAAGTCTTGAGTATGGTGACGCAACTTGTCCGAACTTTGAAAATTTTCAGCTCTGCCATCGGTGTTATTTTAGCCAATAACTCCATGATAAATCCAACGAGTAACACCAGTAGAGTGATAGGTTGGTAGCTGCTGAAAATGAATGTTGATAACATACGCATTGCATGTCCAATGCGATATATGACCAAATGACATGCCGTACGGGGTTAAGGGCAAATGCCACCTTATTATTATCAAGAAGACAAACGCCAAAAATCAGTTAGAACGCTGGGCACATACACAAAAGAGCCATATCGATTAGATCGATCGAATATTCGAATACGTCAAATTCTGACATCTCCAAATACCAAGGCGATAAGTGTTTGTACGTAGGCAAAGCTTGGCCTCGTCGTAGCCAACAAACAGATCAATCCATCCATCCATTGATTTTTTTAATCTCAAACGCACAACCATCACAAACGCGATCATGTACATACATATGCAATCTGGGTAACCGGCTGAAAATTGGCCGATTTTAAGGAAAATCGGTTCTATCGGGTGGCCCGGTTAAATTTCAAACTAGGTTCAAATAAATCGGTCCATTTCGATTTTTGTTCCGGCCCAAAACAACCCATTTGGCCTCCTTTTCTGTTTGCCCTAGGTCACACCGACCGATTCAATCCTCCCCAATTCCCCATCCATCCGTGGTGGCTCGATTTCTCTCCCATTCCCGTGGCAAGCAATGGAGATGAAGAAGATTGCATGCGCTATCCTCGTCGCCGAAGCCCTGGCCCCCATAATGAACATGGGTGTCGCGGCCGTGATGACGACCACTACCAACTTCGTCGCCACGCTGCAGATGTTCGCCATCTCAACGGTGATCCTGGCCGACTCCTACGTCAAGCGTTTCTACACCATCCTCTTTGCCCCTGTTGAGATAATGGTAATTAATTGACTTTTTATTTTGGATTAGTTGACCATGCTGATTGATCCATTCATTTGATCCGCTTTCCTTTTCGTCCCCTCGTGTATTGATTTTCTAATTTGATCTGTAAAGAGGGGTATTAGGAGGCATTTTTTGTTTGGATATGAGAGTTGGAAATTAATCCGTACCCATCTGTTTGAATTAGTTTGCTATTGTATCCTAGTTTCTAGCATTTCCTTGTACGACATAATGTATTGAGGAAATGCTTTCTCTGTGTGACATGTTGACTTTTTTGGCCGATATCTGTTAGATATTTCCAATCAATTTTTGGCCGATTTCCATCGATTTTCAGCCATTTTTTATTTTAAATTTTGGTTTAAAATTTTTGACCGAATTCAACTGAAAATCAGGAAAATCGGTGCTATCGACACCCCCGTTAAAAAATTATAACCGGTTACCAAAACCCTAGTTCAGATAAGATAGATAGATAGATATATAGATAGGGAAGGATACGAGGAGCAGTGCATGCCATAGGTGCGCGTCTGATCTGAATTGAGATCAATGACTTGAAGTCTAGGAGGACTCTGTAGCAGGGTTCAAAATTTTGGATGAAATTCGCCGAAAATCGGTTCTATCGGTCACCCCGGTTAAGTTCCATACTGGCAAAAAAAATTCGGATTCACAATGTTTTTTTTTCAAATATAAAATAAATTCAGAACCATATCTAAACACATAAGGGCATATTCTTTGATGGTAAGGCTTGTAGGTTTAGAAAGAGCTCTTGTGCTCGAGCCCTCCTAACTGCACTTTTCTTTATCGTTTTTATTTTAACATTAAAAAAATCAAAATTTAATTTAAAAATTTCGTCCATATTCAGCCAAAAATTCCTGAAAATCGGTTCTACTAGTGACCCATCAAAAAATTTATTTGAAAAATTCATCCAAATTCAGCCAAAATTCCCGAAAATCGGTTCTACCGTTGACCTGGTAAAAAATAAAAACCGATAATCTAAACCTATCCAGTCTCTGGCTCCATCTATCAGTGCATGCATGCACGGCACGGTCGACGGTGACCGGCCTGAATAATCGGCGACGGACGACGACAAGATGAGTGTCGCGCTTATCGCAAACCATCGCGTGGCCTTTACTACGCGCTGACTACCCGCTGACTACGTACGTATGTCTGTGGCACTGAACTGAATATCAACTGGTCGACAGAAATGATTGTGTGATCCAAACTGTTCCGTCGGTTAAAGATTATCACGACGGCGAGATAATTACACAAATTGATTTGACACAAGTATGACGTATGGCCTGAAGACTAATTACCAAACACACCCGCAGTATATACAGACAAGCGAAATAAACCCATCCTGCATCATCTCTGTACATCCCTACTGTCTAATATCCTGTGTAGGGATACAAAAATAGCGGATAATTTTCATATATTCGACCGACTGAAGGCTTACAAAGCGAATATGTGATGGAAAAATAAGTATCCGATACTATTCTTGCCCAACTTCGGCTCTAAAAAAACAAAATATGATACAAAATAAGCGATATTCATTCATATCCACTCTTATTGCGCCTCTATTCTCATACTCATTGGGAAATTTTAGTTTCTCTTTTCAAGAAAACACACAAGCGTTAGCTACCGAATCCCAACAAAGAACGCGAGAAGTAGCTAGTATCTGTCCTCTCAAACAAAAGAGGAATTTTATGAACCCATGCTAAACTGAGAGAGAGAGACGGATGGTCTCCCAAGTAAACCGGACTTACATAGCCTGTTCGATTTGTTACCGGTGTAAACCATACGGAATATTAGTAATGCTATCAATATTTGGTAATATCAATACAAAATTGGTAACGCCAATGAAATCCAATGATACACACAGGCAATTCGAGAGTGAGAAAATCGTTCACCAAAATATTGGTAACGCTAAAATTTAGCTTGATCATAATCCAAACAGTACTTATTTTACCAAATTCTAGTTTTGTCTAAGTTTTTACTATAATAAATTTTGATATGGCCCACTAGGGTCATGAATAGGCGGTTTTTAAAAAATCTTTTGGCTAAAACTGAATTTTATGTGGAATTGTAAATTAATTCGATTTTGCTCAATTAAAACCTAAATCAACTAGTCTTGACTAAGTACACCAATAATATTAGACTATTGATAATGATAGCAAATATACAAAGACATAAAAGCAATTTAATTCTAGGAATGTAAATTACACAAAGTAAAACACAAGAGAAACAAACCACAATGACACAAAGAAGTTTTACCGTGGTGTTCGGAGACTTGCCGGTCTCTCCTAATCCACGTTGAGGTAAGCCCGAACTTGTCAACGATCGAATCGCCGATCTTATGAAATAAAAGAGAAAAATAGTGTGATAATTCATGGGAGGGAATGATGCCACTCTTTATTGATATGAACTGGATTTACAGGGGGGTGCTCAGTGCTCACGACCCGACTGGGGACTAATCCTAATTACACTGGAAGTGAAGATTGCTATCTTGCTTGTCTCAGGTTGTCTCTTTATCTATGGATTTTGTGTTGATGTTCCGATCTGCCCTTTGGTCTTCTGTGCTTCGCCCTTAAATAACCACGAAGGGTGGCGCATTACTCCTAGAAGACGCCCCGTGAAGCGTTATGACCGGTCGGGCTTGGTGTTGGTTAACAATGTGTTAACCGTTTGACGGTTAGTGTCTGAGAGACACTAAACCGTATGGTAGTTGTTGTTATTGTCTTTAGGATTATGTAACCGCGCGGTATGAAGTATACAGCATATGCCATATTCATTGTACGGTAAGAATATATTTGGGATTAGTTATAAATACCAGTTCATAGCGTTTCCGAGCAGTTACCTAGTCGGAGGCTAGGTACAGGACCTCGTCCGACCAGGGTACCCTTATGTAACCTCTGGAATCCTTACGACCAGTGAGGTCGTTAGCCTTAGGGGTTACGACCATGAAGACGTACGGTCTTTTATTATGTATTAAAATAATACATAGAGGTTTTAATCCTCATCAGCTAGCCCCTGAACTTTAAATAAACAGGTCGTGTGAACACTTTTCTTTCAATGAAGTCGTATCGGGCAGACCCCATTTAATGTCGTGATATACGAAGTGGTCTGTGTTCACTTTAAAGTTGAGAACTTGCCTTGGGAACCTAAGAGTTTTTCTGTCCGTTGGACAAAAAGAGACTTTTGTTTGTTGGACTTTTAGATAACTCCCCATTGCGGTTAAAGACCTGAAGCTATAAAATCCCCATTACTGGGTTTTAGAAATCTTACGCTTTCAGATCTTCCTTCAATCCCCCTTTCAGTTCCTTGCCAAGAAAATCCTTTCGACCTCTTTTTGTCTTTCCGACCTCAAATTCTCCTCCGACCACTGCTCATCCCTTTCTGTGATTTCATCATGTCGGAGCGAATCACAAAATGGATGGCTTCAGATCTGAATGAGAAGAAGCTTAAAGCGTTGGAGAAGATAGGAATGCTTCCAGGTAGGAATCTGATTGGATGGAGGTCAGCAGTTGGGGAGCACTTTCCGAGCCGCGAAGATGGGGAAATTCCAGTCTTTCTTGCCCACATCGAGTGTGGATTGAGGGTACCGGTACACAAATTCCTCCCCGTGTTTTGGAATACTACGGGGGTGGAGTTGGTGAATTTGGCCCCCAATTCCATCGCCAATATCAGTATTTTTGTTTATCTGTGAGGCGTACCTAGGAGTGCGTCCAAACTTGAAGCTCTTCAGGTACTTTTATCGAGTGGCGATGTCGGGGAGATCCACAGGGGCTCCTGGAGAATGCACGCTGCGCCTTCATGACGGGAATACCGATGAGTACATCCAAATGTACTCGAAGTCCTCGTGGTCTTCATGGAAAAATAATTGGTTTTACCTGACGACGACCTCTACTTCGCCGGAATCAGGACGAACGAGAATCCCAAGTGGAGGAAAACCGTAGAGAAGGCAGGGGTGGTCGGAAGATGGATGGATGCCATCTATGACCTTAGGGTCAAAGGATTGACTTCCTAGCATGTGGTGAGAGATTTCACCAAACGCCAGATTAGTCCTCTGATGCTCCGAGCTTATTCCCTGCTCTGGTCCATTGGTCGTGATGAAGCTATCGCGGACTCACGAGGAGGTAAGTCTTTGAAAGAAGCTCCGACCAGTATGATTTTTTTATTTGATTATCGTAAAAACCTTAAAATCTTTTCTGCCTTTTTGAAGCCCTCTCCCCTGACGAGATCAGGGAGCGGATCAGGATGATCTGTGCTGGGGAGCCCGGTGAGAAGGCCGCATTCCTCGACATCCTGGCAATAGTCTCTATTGAAGAGAGATCGGCAAGACTTAAGGTAAATAATCAATTCTCTCCTATTATGTATACATGTTCTCCGATCAGTTTCTCGATCTTGCTCTATTTTTGTAGGTGGTCAGATTGCGAGCAATACAATAAGGTGAGGATCAACATCCCACCGTGGTTCCGACCGATTCGTGCCCAGATGCACTGGAAGAAGATGAATCTCCCGAGGTAATAGAGCATAAAAGAAGAATATTTATACTTTAGATAGAAGATTTCATCACCTAACCAAAATTATTTTTTGATTTAGGTGGAGAAGACTGAAGGCCCGTAGAACATAGCTGCGGAGGCCGTAGACTCCAGATTGGTCGTTCACGACCTGACAGTTGTTACTGAAACAACTGATCTGGAGGTTGATGAAACCACTCCCTCCGACCTGATGGTCAGGAATGCTATCCTCGTCCAATTTGTCGAGGATATTGCCTCTGATATCCTCTCGGAGGATGTGAGGGGTTTAACCAACCCTACCGGTTCAGAACCGGTAAATTTGGTTGAGAAGAAAAGGATGGCTAGAGGTACAGAGTTTACTCTGCCACGTTTCAAAGTCAAATCCAAGAAATTAACTAGATATGTACAAATGAAAGAGGTCATATGAGTGTATACTTTTAATAGTTGTTGATTACTCGGAATTTTGAACTTCCCTTTTTCGTCTTGCATATGTCTTCTGGCGTTCCGGTCGATTCCGACCAGAATCTTCCTAAGGACCCGGCACCCGTGGAAGTCCTTGACCAAAGCACTTCCCAGGACAAAGTTCCTAAGGAAACAGTGGTCGAAGAAGCCCCCGAGCAGGCGTCAAGGCTAACGGTCGAGTTGGATCCATTGGTGGTTCTAGCTCCTTCTACGGAGGTAGATGCCCCTAAAGGCCCTCAGCAGGTTCCGACCAATGTTGGTAATCCCTCTCAACCTGACAAGTTCCCTTTTCGTCCTCGATTTATCCACGATAAGGAGCTTGATGAGGCCTGGAGAAAAATATCGGATCATCAAATCAAGATGAATCCTGATTTGATTTTTGCCGGTTATAATGACTTGGCAATCCGGGTAAGTATTCTACAACCAGTTTCATTGTCTTTCTTAAAACTTTATAGGAAACTTAAAGAGAAAATGATATTTGTGTAGCATATGGTCGAGAACTTTGCTGTGGTCGGAGGGCTAACCCAGCGAATTAAAGACTTGGAGTGGAAGCACTCCGAGTTGGACAGTAAGAACTTTCCTCTTAACCTTTTTTCCTTCTTCAATACTTTTGTCCTTTCTTTAATGATTCTTCCTTATCATATTCAATAGATTTGTAAAGAATAAAAGAAGAGGTCGTGGCTGATAAAGCCAAAATAGCCCAGCTTGAGGAAGAAAATCAGGCTAAGGACCGATCGATCACAGAGGTGTTGACTAGAAACGAGACACTTAACAAGAAAGTTGAAGGTATTAGGTCGTAGACTTGACTTATTATCCCCCTCTGATCATGTTGTGCTTACTACTTGTTTTACTCGTGTAGAGCAAACGCAAGCGCTGAATAGAGCTGAGAAGGCTCTGGAATTTGAGCAGGATAAGGAGGCAGCTCTTGTGCAAAATCTTGACGAGAAGATTCATGCTTTAAACAAGATGATCTTTGATATGGGATCAGGATCAAGCTTGCCTGACTTAAGAGATCCAATAGAGAAAATGAACTACTTGGGCCACCTTCTAGAAGATCTCAGTGGTCTGCTCAAGACTACTCGAGAGAATTATGCCCAGACTATGAAAGAAGGCGTTGCCAATGGAGTTAGTTTTGCGTTGGCAAAACTGAAGGCTTCCGACCCCTCCGTTGATCTCCAAGCCATTGAAGATGACTTCAACTGCCTGCCTGATGAGGCGACCAAGTTTATGAAAGAACTAAAACCGCTTGGAGACAAAGTTGTAGAGGAAATAGAAGTCGGATCTCCATCAAACAGTGATTAGTCTTTAGACATTCTAGAGTAGGTCATTGTAATAGAAGAATTATGAAATGTATAAAACTTACCTTTCTTGATATCAGCAAGTCTTTTATTTATCCTTTTGACTTTTTAAAGAAATCTGATATGCCCTAGCCCCCGACTGATTTATAGTAGAGAAACGTTACTATAAAAGCAGTTAGCCAAGAAAAAAGAGAACTTAAAGTCTCAACCATTCGTTTTGTGTTTGAAGGTAAATACCGATTATATGACAAAACTGATCGTAAAAATACTAGGAAATCAATTTGATCAGAACCAGTGTAAGATTTCGACTAGTTGTAGATCTGTTTTAGAATAATCGAAGCATCAAACAAAACAGTATATGGTCGGAAAATAAGACTTGCTTTGATGAAAAAAAAGAAAGAAAATATGCAAGAATGGATGCAACAAATGATAAGTGAACTTGTTTATATCTATTATCCAAAAACTGGTCGGAAGAAATGCTTGGACCTGAAGACATAAAACACATTTCATGAAACGTGCGCAAGCTCTTAATCCGACTGGTAGCGAGGATCGTAAGAAAAGAACCGTCGTTAGGAAGCTCCTTCCAGTGGGCAGGACCACATGCGAAAAAAGAGAGACTTCGACTAGGAGGCTTTCCGCGTCCCGACCAGTAGCCAGACAAGAGTAGAGCAGGATCTTGAAATGATGAAATATACTCTTCAGAATCTTAAGCATATCAGTCACTATATAAAGTTATTTGTCTCGTGCTCTGATTACTCGTATATTTCTTTAAGAAAATAGTGTGGTCGCGCGTGGGACCCATTCAGGGAATGCTCACGACTAGGACCCATACGACGTATAACTTAGAAGTCGTTGCCATAGAGTAATAGAGATCCTTGGAAAGGATGTCGGAGAGAAGATTGTCTCCTCCACCAGCTTTAAATAACAATAACAAACGACCAAAGTATAGGTATATATATATATATATATATATATATATATATATATATATATATATATATATATATATATATATATATATATAAAAGCAAGATTACCCATCTTAATAAATAAAGGAATAATGGGTCGGTGGTTCGAACGGCCCATAATACAGACGGTAGTTCTTGAACCCAAGCTCCTGACCGTTTGATTAACTGGTCGAATACTCAGCGTTTGATCCCTTGCATGATGATACCATTGGCACGCTCAACTGCTCCATTGCTCTGCGGATGAGCAACCGAAGTAAAATGAACCTTGATACCAAGTTCGTCACAGAATTCCTGGAATTGACCGCTTGAGAACTGGGCACCGTTGTCTGTGATTATACGACTGGGTACACCAAATCGTGTGATCACATTTTTGGTGAGAAATCTCTTAGCGGCCTCGGTTGTAGTTTTAACAACAGGCTCGGCTTCGATCCATTTTGTAAACGTGTCAATCATGACAAAAAGGAATTCGAAGCCCCCGAGTGCTTTTGGGAAAGGTCCTAGGATGTCCAGTCCCCAGGTTGCAAAAGGCCAGGAAAGAGGAATTGTTTGCAAAGCTTGTGCCGGCTAATGTACTTGTTGGCTATGAAACTGACATTGCACGCACTTCGTCATGAGCTCTTTTGCATCATAAAGGGTAGTTGGCCAATAGTATCCTTGTATGAAGGCTTTACCGACCAGTGTTCTTTAGGAATGATGTGCTCCATAGACTCCTTCATGGATTTCGGTTAGCAATTTAATGCCATCCGTTTGAGATATGCATCTCATCAACACCCCATGATATCCTCGTTTATACAAGGTACGTTCGATTATAGTGTATGATTTGGCTTTCCGTGCTAGACGATCAGCCTCTACATCATCTTCTGGAATTATGTCATGCTGAAGATAATTGTAGATCGATGTCATCCAATCTCTACCTTGATCGTGACAGCGCCAACCGTCGACGACCTATGGAGCATCCATGTTCTCACGATCGGTTTGTACGACCTGTAAAGAGTCATGTATGTTCTCGGAAGGCTCGACTACTGAGGGTGAATCGAGTTGCTCATGAAAAACTCTGGGCGGGATGGTCGACCTTGTGGAGGCCATCCGTGCCAACTGGCCTGCTAGAAAGTTTTTCTTTCTAGGAATATGCTGGATCTGGAAACCAAAGAAATGCTTTTCGAGTTTTCGTACTTCCACCAAATACGATGACATCTTGGTACTCGAGCATTGATACTCTTTCCCTACTTGATTCGCTACTAGTTGAGAATCGTCTTTCACTACTAATCTGCGAATCCCGAGCGAACGAGCTGCTCGGAGTCCTGCTAGTAAACCTTCATATTCTACCACATTGTTTGTGGCAGAAAAATTTAATTGGATGGCGTACCTGATATGTTCGCCAGTAGGGGATATCAAGACAATTCCAGTCCCCGAGCCTTTTAGCATCAAGGAACCGTCAAAGTACATTGTCCACTCGTTGTGGTTTTCGTACTCGGGCCCTTGGGTGGGTTCAGGGTTAGTCCATTCGGCAATGAATTCTGCTATTGCCTGAGACTTCATTGCTGTTCGCGAGATGAAATAGAGGTCGAACGCCCCTAGCTCAACCGCCCATTTTGCTATTCGTCCCGATGATTCCTGCTTCAAGGACTTGACCAAGGGATACCGGTTGGTACGACCACTTTGTGGGCCTGAAAGTAGTGCCTTAGCTTCCTTGAAGACATAAGGAGACCATAGAGCAACTTTTGTACCTGTGGGTATTTTTCCTTTGGTCCATGTAAGACTTCACTTACGTAATAAACTAGTCGTTGGATGTTATCCCTTTCTACGACCAGTACACCGCTAACTGTCTGTGGTGTTGCTGCCATGTAAATTAGCAATGTTTCTCCCGATCTCGGAGAGACTAAGACCGGGGTACTCGTAAGGCACTTTTTAAGATCTTCAAAGGCATCGTTTGTCTCCTTAGTCCACTCGAAATTTTCGTGTTTCCGAAGAAGCTTAAAGAAAGGTAATCCTTTTCCTCCTAACCTTGCTATGAAACGACTTAGCGTTGCCATACAGCCGGTTAGTTTCTGGACCTCCTTCTTCGTGGTCGGAGGGTGCATCTGGTCAATGGCCGATATCTTCAGTAGATTTGCTTCAATACCTCTAGCCGAGACTAGGAAACCGAGCAGCTTTCCAGCAGAAACTCCGAACACACACTTTTCCAGATTCAACTTGAGGTTATGTCTTCTCAAGTTGTTGAAAGTTTCTTGTAAGTTAGGAATGTGATCGCCAGCGTTGGTGCTCTTTACGACCAGATCATTAACGTAGGCTTCTAGATTCTGACCTATTTGTGGATTAAAGGTTTTTTGCATCAACTTTCAACATTCTTGTTAAGTGTCTCGTTTCTGGTCAACACCTCTGTGATCGACCGGTCCTTAGCCTGATTTTCTTCCTTAAGCTGGGCTATTTTGGCTTTATCAGCCACAACCTCTTCTTTTATTTTTTTTCCAGATCTATTGAATATGATAAGGAAGAATCATTAAAGAAAGTACAAAAGTATTGAAGAAGGAAAAAAGGTTAAGAGGAAAGTTCTTACTTTCCAACTCATTTTTTGACCACCCCTGCCTTCTCCACGGTTTTCCTCCACTTGGGATTCTCATTCGCCCTGATTCCGGCGAAGTAGAGGCCGTCGTCCCTCGTAACCTTCATGTAAAACTAATTCTTTTTCCATGAAGACCACGAGGACTTCAAGTACATTTGGATGTACTCATCGGCCTTCCCGTCATGAAGACGCATCGTGCATTCTCCAGGAGCCCCTGTGGATCTCCCCGACATCGTCATTCAATAAAAGTACCTGAAGAGCTTCAAGTTTGGACGCACTCCCAGGTACGCCTCACATAGATAAAACAAAAATGCTGATATTGGCGATGGAATTGGGGGCCAAATTCACCAACTCCACCCCGTAGTATTCCAAAATGCGGGGGAGAAATTTGTGTACGGTACCCTCAATCCACACTCAATGTGGGCAAGAAAGACTGGAATTTTTCCATCTTCGCGGCTCAAAAAGTGCTCCCCAACTGCTGACCTCCATCCAATCAGATTCCTACCTGGAAGCATTCCCATCTTCTCCAACGCTTCAAGCTTCTTCTCATTCAGATCCGAAGCCATCCATTTTGTGATTTGCTCCGACATGATGAAATCACAGAAAGGGATGAGCAGTGGTCGGAGGAGAATTTGAGGTTAGAAAGACAAAAAGAGGTCGAAAAGATTTTCTTGGCAAGGAACTGAAAGGGGGATTGAAGGAAGATCTGAAAGCGTAAGATTTCTAAAACCCAGCAATGGGGATTTTATAGCTTCAGGTCTTTAACCGTAATGGGGAGTTATCTAAAAGTCCAACGGACAAAAGTCTCTTTTTGTCCAACGGACAGAAAAACTCTAAGGTTCCCAAGGCAAATTCTCAACTTTAAAGTGAACACAGACCACTCCGCATATCACGACATTAAATGAGGTTTGCCCGATATGACTTTATCGAAAGAAAATTGTTCACATGACCTGTTCATTTAAAGTTCGGGGGCTAGCTGACGAGGATTAAAACATCTATGTATTATTTTAATACATAATAAAAGACCGTACGTCTTCATGGTCGTAACCCCTAAGGCTAACGACCTCACTGGTCGTAAGGATTCCACAGGTTACATAAGGGTATCCTGGTCGGACGAGGTCTCAGATAGCCTCCGACCGTAATCGCCGTAAACGCTATGAATTGGTGTTTATAACTAATCCCGAATATATTCTTACCGTGCGATGAATATGGCATGTGCTGTATACTTCATACCGCACGGTTACATAATCCTAAAGACATTGACAACAACTACCATACGGTTTAGTGTCTCTTAGACACTAACCGTCGAACGGTTAACACATTGTTAACCAACGCCAAGCCCCGACCAGTCACAACGCTTCACTAGGGACGCCTTCTCCAGGAGTAACTGCCACCCCTTTGGAAGTTATTTAAGGGCGAAGCACAGAAGACCAAAGGGCAGATCGGAACATCAACACAAGATCCATAGATCAAGAGACAACCTGAGACAAGCAAGATAGCAATCTTCACTTCCAGTGTAATTAGGATTAGTCCTCAGTCGGGTCGTGAGCACACCCCCCCTATAAATCCAGTTCATATCAATAAAGAGTGGCCCCATTCCCTCCCTGGAATTATTGCGTCATTTTCCTCTTTTATTTCATAAGATCGGCGATTCGATCATCGACAAGCGCAGTACACGGAACTCGAAAAGCTGGTGTATGCCTACTCATGGCCTTGCGCAAGCTTCGACACTACTTCTTGGTACACTCTATCATGGTCCTGACGTCTTACCCACTAGCATTGATGCTACGGAACAAAGATGCCTCGGGCCGAATAGGCAAGTGGACAGCCGAGCTGGCGCCCTTTGACATCACCTTCACAGCGCGAACCACCATCAAATTGTAGGCCCTCACAGACTTCTTGGTTGAATGGACCCCGCCTAATGATGAAGAGCCACCCGCCGCAATCGAGACCCCGTGGGTAATGTACACTGACGGGTCATGGTGCACCGCCGAAGCCAGCATCGCAGCCATCCTGGTCGCCCCTGACGAACAGAGCGTGCCTCACGCCACCCGCCTAGACTTCCCAATGACAAACAATGCCTCAGAGTATGAAGTATTATTACTGGGCCTCTGCAATGCAAAAGTGTTGGGGGGCAAAGCGCGTCATCATGAAGAGCGACTCATACCATGGCGGCAGCCACTTGACAAGTTGTTCTGGTGAGGGCCCCGAAATGGCCGAGACTGGGGCGTGGTGCGAGAAGCTGTCAGGCACTTCCTCGGTATCACTGTCCAAGCAATCCCTAGAGGCAACAACGAGGCAGTAGACAAATTGGCAAAAATGGCCAGTTCCAGCGAAGGTCCCCACTGGAAGTCTTCTATGAGATGCTAAGGAAACCCTCGACCCCAACCAAAGCACAAGGGGCTGCGCCTAAAGCACAAGGAGTTGTGCACCAGAATGCCCAAAGTTACGCTACCAATTTAAAATTAATAAAATTATTATTTTATTGAATTTTACAAATTTGAAAGAGTTTTATTGCTTTATTTGAATTTACGAAGTTTTAAAAGTCAAAAAAAATTTATTAAAGTTTTGAAGTTTTATTTGAGTTAAAATTGAAAAATAAAAATTAATTAATTTCTGGAATTTTCGAGATTTTAAAAGCTTTTCCTAATTATTTTAAAGCTAAAATAATTTATTTACAAAATAAAAAGCCGACTTTAAGTTGAAATTATTTTTATTGTTCAAACTAATTCTAGAAATTTTGAGAATTTTTCTAGAATTTTGGACTCTATTGGTTATCTTCTAAAATTTTTTTGATTTGTTGTGTAATCTGAATTAATTTCGAAAATTAATAAATATATATAAAAAAATAAACTTCCCATTGGGTCACCCTCCCTGTGCTGCTTCAAGGCTAAGCACGCTTAACGTGTGTTGTCAAAGCATGCACACCAAGTTGCCAAATTAGTTTCAATCAATATGTACATTTCTTTTATCCTTTTATTCCTTTTCTTCTCTCTCCTACCTTCTTCCTTACGGACTTTTCTTCTCTGTTGACATTCCTTCCAAAAGCAGCCCATGGCAAAGACCACATACCCCATGGTCGACTTCAAGACCACCTCGCCGCCGGCCGCCAACCCCGACGATCAAGCCACCTCTCCTCTTCCCTCTTCCTTGTCGCTAAAACCGAACCAAGAAGCTCCATACAATGACATCAATGGCAAATGGCCACCATTAGTGCACGCGTGAAGCTCCAAATCGGCAGCGTTTTCGCTTCTTCCTTGACGGTTTCAAGACGATTCAAACCGCGACTCAATCCCGCCCGCTCCGCCGCTTCTCCATCACGCACGTAATAGCCGGATCGCAACCGCCAAGACGACCTGCAAGAATCGCCGCCACGATCCCCACTTCTCCACGCCGACCGGTGATCCCCGACTTATAAAAGGGAGCACAAGGTGCCCTCCTCTCACACAACCCATCCCTACCACTCACCTCTCCTCTCGCTCTCACTCATGGAATCGGCATTTCTTCGACGCCGCCGAGCTCCTTCCGCCGCTTAGCGCTTTCTACTGGAGCCCCTGACCATCGACCACATCATTATTTTCGCCTCGCGACGTTCTCGCCAGGTTTCACTCGCGCCGAGCATCGCCGAGCACCGCCGCCTCCGGAGCCTGCCGCGCCGACATCGCTATCCTCGCCTCCGACCATCCGCACACGTTCCTCCGCAACCGAAAGTGAGCACCGAATCCCGTCATACCCTCTCTCCATTCCACCCTCGCTGGCCGTCGAACGCCGCTGGATTACGCGGCAATATCGCAATCCGAACCGTATACTGAGGCTCCTTCCACTGTGAATTACGTCGCCATCGAGCTAGCTTCGGCCACATTGTCTATTTCCCCGACATCGCGGCTTCGCGTTCTACGTATTGCTCACCTCCGTGTCGCCGGGAACTCACCAGAGCACCATCTTCTCCATGCGCCATGCTTCACCTCTTTTCGCTGTTCGGCCGACACAAGGAAAGAGTTGAATGAACAGTAAATCAATTTTTCATGCGTTACCTTTGTACATAAGCATTTTTATCTTCCAAAAATTATTGCTCTCACATGCAAAGTCTAAATCCGTTGATTTTTTCACCTAAATTCGTCTAAATTCATCTACTATTTTTAGTATTTATTTCATAATTTTTAGATGTTATTTAATTTCTCGTTAATCATTTGGTCCATTTTAGTGCGTCGTTGCCGCCACGTACGACCGGCGCTTTTTCCACCCCAACCGAGGTGAGCGCTATGCTCCCCACGGTTCCCTCTTCAAATCGCCACAAACCTCATCCGCTAACTCCTTTCCGTTTGCCTGCAACGCCGACGATCGCCCGACGCCCGCTGATAGGTCTTCTCTGTCGGACTACGTCGCCATCGAATATCATCTCGCCAAGTCGTCGACACCGTTGAGTTCGCCTCAATGTGTTCTACGTCGTACTTTCTCTCCATGGCCATAAAGATCTTTCTTTGTTCTTAGCCATCCGAAACTACAATTTTCGATGAATAGTAAAATTTTCGGAATTATATTATTTCATATGACATTCAACCTTCCGGATTTTCGTTCTCCCTCATACGAACTCCGATTCCTTTGATTCAACTTCCTAAATTCATAAAAAGTCAATACCTTCCTAGTAGTATTTATTTTATAATTTTTGGATTTTATTTAAATATTATTTGAATTCAGATTGTTTACGCGTATAGATTTCGACGACTTCGGACGACCGGATTTTGACACCGTTTGAGAAAAAACGTCTAATCAAGGCAAGTTACACTTTGACCATATTGCCCCCAGTATTTTAAAGCTATTTAATTCAGTTTTTAAAATTATTATTGCATGCATATTTTTAGTCAATTATTTTAATACCTGCTTAAATGCTTAGTTATTCCAATTGTTATTGTATGGCCAATTTTGAATATTGAAATGTCATCCCTTTGTCACCATAGATAAATTGTTTGGAAACGCTTAGCAAATGCTTAGACCATGATTTTGATTTTGGGAGGATTTAGCCAAACCATTACAAATTGTTTGAAATTAAAGCTATGGTATTGTTTTACCATGAGAGTTTGTAAAGATGGTTTTCACTAAAATAAAATTTAAAAGCGGTTTGGACTTGGGCGAACGGATGAAAGGTGGGTGCATGTTTATGCACGGTTTAATCTGTTAGGATTAAAGCCTGTGGTTTGATTTGAAAGACGCCAAGTCAATTAAGGACCGCCTTTGAGCTGCTCATTTGCTATGCTTATCAGACCACCACACGCCCCAGTATGGGCGGGGACTGCTCATTAATTTGGGATACCCGTAGATATTCGTGCCATTTTGTATGAGTGGGTGTCGGTTAGACTATAGTCCCACTGGCGCAAGAGGGGCCCTGAACTCATGGATGGTTAGTCCAAAGGGGCGAAACCTTAGCGGGCATGAGTACTTTGAGGTAGATCATTGTAAAGGCCTTGTCACGTGCTCTAGACTGCTCACCTTAGGTAGTGAGCGGTGGCATAGATATATGCCGGATAAACTAGAGAATTCGTGTCTTGTGGGTAAAGCTGTACAAACTCTGCAGAGTAGAAAACTATTCGAATAGCAGCGTCATGATCATAGACATGCTAGCAAAGCCACTTTGAGTTAGACTTGTTTTTGGTTTTAAAATGATTTCAACAGATGTTTTCAGGATGGTTAGTCCTGTGGAAAATTGGGCGGTTAGCCATTGTGATTGGAGGATATCCATCACCTTTCTTGGAGGTTATCCACATTTTACATTTGTCATTTAAATTTATGATTTTAAATACTGTATGAAAATAGCCTTGCAATCTATTATGATTATTTAAATTAAAATTGCTGCTTTACGCAAAATAACCCTGCCAATGCCCTTTGTTTACCTTATGCATGCATTACAATTCCATATTGGGTGTAACTTGCGAGCACGGTAGTTGTGCTCATACTTGTCTTGTGCAAACAAATTTCAGAGGAGAAGAACTTCACCGTTGGTGTGGATCTCGACGACTAGGCCGCTACCCCAGTCGATTGCCTGTGGCAGATTAACTGGACTCTACTACACCTTTTTCGTCTTCCGCTGTGCTCTTTATTGTTAGCTTGTAAGCCTCTTTTGTAATAAACTCTGATTAACTATTAAAGCAATGCGAGATATGTTTATGTTATCATTTTTGTAACTGTGTACACCGGAAATCCTAGACTGGTGTATGAACACAGAGGGTTCGGGATCTTTCGCTCCCGGGTCCGACAGCGCCTAATGCTCCCTATTACTGGGGCGGATTGGCGAGACATCTTCATCAAGTACCTCGCAGGTGAAGAGCTCGAAGATGTGGCCGAAGCAAAATGCCTTTGTCATCGGGCCAGAAATTACCACATGATCGCCGGGAAGCTCTACAAGGGAGGCGTCTCCGCCCCCTTCCTGTGTTGCATATCCCAAAAGGAGGGTCAATCCCTCCTAAAGGACGTCCACGAGGGCCTCTACAGTGCACACCAAGCGCCCTAGGGTCTCGTGTCGAGAACCTTTCGCCAAGAATTTTACTGGCCAGCAGCGCTTCGGGACACCCAAGACCTCGTCTAGCCCTACTAGGGGTGCCAGTGGGCCAGCCGTAGCGTAAGAACACCCGCACTCCCGCTACAACCCCTGCCCCCCGTCTGGCCATTCGCGCGATGGGGGCTGGAAATCATCGGACCATACTCGGCGGCCAAGAGCAACCTCCGCTTCGCGTTCGTCGCCATCGAGTATTTCTCCAGATAGGTCGAAGCTGAGCCAGTCACCAAAATCACCACCGCAGCTGCACAACGGTTCGCATGGAAGAACATCATTTGCTGGTATGGGGTGCCGCGTGACATCGTCACCGACAACGGCACCCAGTTTGACTCTGCGGTGTTCTGAGCATTTTGCAAGGACCTGGGCATAACAATATGCTTCGTGTCTGTCGGACACCCTAAGTCAAACGGGGTAGTCGAACAGGCCAATGGCAACTTGCTAGAGGGGTTGAAAAAATGCCTCGTGGGCCTTCCTAAGGGACTTTGGCCCAAAGAACTCCAGAAAGCTCTATAGGCGCTCTGAACATCACTAGCAAGGGCTACGGGCTTCTCTCCATTCAAACTCCTCTTTGACGATGAAGCCATGACCCCAGGAGAGTTCGCGGCCAGGTTCGACCGGACAACAGCACAGGTAGACCCGATAGGATGGGAGGTCTCCCTCGACCTCCTCGAAGAACAACGCATGCAGACCATCTCAACCATGGCCAGGTACAGCGAAGGAGTAGCGTGGGCATACAATAGAAAAGTCAAGATCCACCCCTGGCACCAGGCGACATGGTTCTCAAGCGAGCCACAAATCCCGCGACCATGGACAAGCTAGAGTCCAAATGGGAAGGGCCGCACATCATCACCCACAGCACGCTGGCTGGTTCCTTCTACATCGCGACACCGGAGGGATAGCAGTTGGACCACATATAGAATGCAAAGAGCCTTCGAAAGTTCTATCCTTAGGACCTATGTAAAAATCGGCTGCGCCTGGAAAATCGTCCTGCCCCCCTTATACGGCGTGGGCATGTACAAAAACAAATGTACATTGTGGCATTTTGCCCCCCATTCAATCAAAAAGCAGCAGCAGGCCACAACAAAGACACTGCGCATGGCCTACGGCCCCGGTGCACTGAAGAATCTAGACCCGCCATTATATGTTAATGGAGTATTTTGGTGATTAATGACAAATCTATTTGTGAGACTAACACGTTTATTGATATACATATTGCTCAGTCTCAATTGGATAAAAAGGTGAAAATCAAAGAGGTATGCATTCGACATCATATTCTTATATATTGTTGCATTCCTCAGATCCAAAATATAGGTTGAACTCCACCAAAAGTTTAACTTGAATATGTGTATATGTTTTTATTACACATTCGTGTATGCACACATTTAGGGGGAGTTCACTCTATGTTTTGTGGTTTCATTAGTATTGATCCATATTTCTTTATCCACATATATTGGGGATCTCTATTTTGAAACATATCCTTTGAGTATATAAAACTTGTGTAGTTCACATATACTCATATTACTTTATATTCAATTATTTGAAATTGTGTTGTGGGACCAACGTGTGTGCTAAGATGTTTAAAGGCTTAGTCCTAGTTTATGGAGGGCAACATGGTAATGGAAATGCATGACAATAGAGGGATCATGACTAGTAGCTTGATAGCTTGTTCTTGTGCCATTTGGATCAATTTAGGATCATGCATGCATTTGTATTTGAATTTGAAAGCTCTCTGTGCAATTGTTAGCACGAACGGTAGTACCGGCGGCTTACTGGAGGAACTACCGCTTGAGGCGGTATGACCGCACTTTCCTTGGCGGTATTACCGTGTATTGAACATTACAGCCAACTGGTCGCTAATGCGGTACGACCGGCTCTTGCAGAGGTACTACTGCATTGCGGTCGTTCCGTTTTCTAGTTGGCGGTACGTTTTAAAACAGTAGAGGTGTATTTTGGTTCGGTGCCTCTTCTTCACAATCGGTAGTACCACGCTTTAGAAACGGTAGTACCGCTCAGCGGTTGTACCAATTTCTATGTGGCGATACGTATTTTCCAGAGAGCACCCATTTTGGGTCATTTGCGAAATGGTAGTACCGCCCTGGCGAGCGGTATGACCGGCCTCAGCGGTAGTACCGCATGATAGTTGGCGGTAGTACCGCTCTGCATTTCAAATGGCTTGTTTAGAAGCATTTATTGCAGGTATATCTTAGTAATTAATGTTAATCATTATGGGACTAACATTTTCCATGAGTTGGATGAATATGTTATGTTCCAGGGTAATGGAGACTTCGGATGGCATCATGAGTTGATCATCATCAAGTCAAGTTTCAAGAAGAGGATGCATCATGTGTTGATGCATATCAAGATCTCAAAGAGGAGATGATCATGAGTTGATCATCAAGTCGAGAGAAGACTCATAATGTGTTGATGGAGGTCAAGTAAAGGATGCATCATGGGTTGATGCATGTCAAGACGATGACCCGGACATGAAGTGAAGATATGCGTCATCAAGCTTCAAGAAGATGCTCAAGGCAAAGGTATGACTAGCTAGGGCTAAGGATGTGTTCCTAGTCTTTTACCGGTCTTAGTGTTTGGTTGGAAGACCGGATTGCTAGTATAGATTGCCGTACTATTAAGAGGGGTCTTGTCTAGTAGCTTGAGTCTCATCATGTGTTGATAGCTCAATCTCGCTTGCTCTAGCTCACCTTGGCATGATGCTATTACTTGCAAATGTATTTTGCAAATAGTCGAGGCTCATACATCTAATACTTGTAGTATGTGACTATACTTTGCAAATGTATTTTGCAAATAGTTTAAGTCCATGTACCTACTCCTTGTGGCATGATCTAAGTTTGTAAATGTGTTTTACAAATTATTGGGATTCATGTATTTTCCCTTGGCATGGTTTAAGATTGCTTGTTGCTATTTCTTTGGACTTAGACCATGGTAGTGGCTCTTTGAAGTTGTGCTTTTGATTTGATCAAATATGTTTGAGATCAATCAAATAGGTGGGTTGTGTAGCCCTCTGAATAAGCTTTCTATAGAGTCCAAGATCACTCAATTCTGACATTGGAGTCAAAAGTTATGACCTTTTTACCGAGAGTTGTCTTTACTTAAATTGGGCTGCGGTACTACCGCCATGTGAAGAGAGGTACTACCGCACAGAACGGTAGTACCAGCCCTTGTGAGTGCGGTAGTACCACACTAAGTCTGTAACGGCTAGTTTTGGGCTGTTTCGTCTCCAAACGGCTAGTTTTTGGTATAGGGGTTATTGTTGGACCGAAAAGGCGACTAGAGGGGGGGTGAATAGGAGCACGCTCACTTTTTCACTTTGATCAGATTCAACACCAATTTTACTCCAGTAGCTATGGAAGCTATGAAGATCAATCTACAAGTACAGCGGAAGACTTGTATTGAATCCAAAACAAAACCCCAAAGCAAAAGACCAAAACATGAAACCTCAAACCCTAAGGGCAATCTGACCAGCGGCAATTAGTCGGTCTGACCGGTGGGCATTCTAACCGATTTGTATAAGGCAGTCTGACCGATTCAAGGAGCGGTCTGACCGGTGGCTGGCAAGTGGTCTGACCGACAGACTCCAGAACAGTAAAAACAACCCGAGTTTCAAAACACAAATTGATCTAACTTTTGATCTATGACTCTAAACTTGATAAAACTTGAAACAAACCTTCTATAGGATGTCAGGAACTTATTCCAATCAAGGATCGTGACAATCATTGGAAAAGTTCCGATCCTTTTTCAGTTTGAGAGAAGTTTGTTCAAAAACCAAGTCAAAGCAAAAACGTGATCTAAAACTTGCTCGTCGGTAAGAGATGATCAAGATGATCCTAGAAGGATTCCCACACGTCACAGCAAGCAAGATTAGGGGCAGAAACCAAAGGAAATCCAAAGGATCAAAGAAAGCCCCCAAAATCACAAAATAGAAAGCAAGAACAAATAGAGACTCATCTTTGAGAATTCTTGCATAGATTGATTTGTGATTGCTGTTGGTTTACAGCCACTCTATCCAGGAGGACAAAAACTCAATACATGAGCACACAATCAATCCAACTCTCTAGAACCCTAAGCCTCCACTTTTCCTCTCTAAGCCCTAAAAACACAATTAGGGTTTTTCTTAGCATAAGGGTTGAAGGGGGTGCAGCCACCTCCCTCCTCTATTTATAATGGAGCCTTAGACCTTCTAGAAGAGTGAATTCTAATAGGCTCCCGTTAAGGCCCACACATAAATGGGTCACATACGCACGCATTTTAAAGCGTCTTCTTCATCTCCTCTTGACCTAATTCGTTTCACCTTGCGCCGTCTTGCGCCGCGGATTAGCAAAAGGTCACCAAGGCGGTATTTAGGTGAAATTATCAAAATACCCCTTCTCGATCTTTTTGCAAAGACCGAGTCTAAACTGCGTGAAGCAGTTCCATACTTCGCCACGTGTAGGTTGATCCAGCGGCTCTCATCATGTCGGCAAGTCTCTCCCATCCAGCTTCCACCGAAACCACCATGGCACTTGTACCAACCCCCGCGCCGCTTGATCCAACCCGTCGCACCGAACTGCCCGTTCGGTCATTCTTGTCCAATTTACGCCATGTTTGAATCCATTGACCTCAGCCGGCATCCCCGATCGTTTTGGATCTCAGCTCTCCAAGCCTAGTCCCGATCATCCTCGCCGTTGACTGTCGTTGACCTCCAAACAACCTACACAACAATAGACCAAGGAATCGTTTCTGGGAACAAGTTCTTCGCAACTTGACCCACGTTAGTCAAAACATGCATCATGTAACACATATGCACTAAAACCCATGAACTTGACCTAACCCAACAATCATCGCCACCGAGTTGGCCGATGAACAAACCAAACCCTCGACCGCCACTTTGGCGGTTTGATCGCCTAAGGCCTCGACCGCCACCGCTATTTGGCCCGATCGCCAACTAGGGCTTAGCCAAATTTCCTCTCTAGAAATCCGAAACCTACTGGAATTTTCAAGACAATAGAACTTTTGCCTAGAAACTCCAAAAATTATGAGACCAAGTATAGTAGAATCCTCTCTCTTGCCTACACCCTCTATTTTTGGCCCAGCTCCAAATCCAAAAACACAATATGGCCGGTCTGACCGATTTCCAAACGCCGATCTGACAGCCACTCTGGCCGGTCAGACTGCCACCTTGGCCGGTCAGACCGCCACTTGCTTGACAGCAGTTTGAACTTTGCCGAACATACGTGATTCGACAAACCTTCAACGCCATTGCCAATTGTAACATCATCCTAAGATCATGAGCATATCCCCATGATATCCACAATCCCCCATTGACAATTTTTCAAAAATGTAAGTTTTGAGGTTTGAAAAGTAAAATACTTTTGTTTTCGTGCAAAGGAGTCAAAAATACTTTTGGTCCATATGCAAGAGAAAGCAATGAAAATGACCAAGCTGGCTTCAGAATAGCATAAGCGAGTGAGATCGAGCAAAAGAAAGTAAGAAAGCTTCAAATTCTAGAAAGGAGTCAAAAATCTCACTTAAGGTCCATATGAAAGAACAATTGTTCACATTGACCTTTGATCGTTGTGAGTATTCAAGAATTGCAATTCAAGTTCAGAAATAGCAATATGACCATAAGAATGCAAATAAAAAGCTCCCACTCACTATGATCACCAATTTTTCAAGAAAATCTCATTTTCTCCCTTTGTCTCCAAATAGCTCCCTTTTTAACATTTTTAACCTTCTTCTCCCCCTTTGACAATGGAGTCATCAAGGAATCACGCCTTCCTCTCGTCCAGAGATGACAAATGCGATATGAGGAAAAAGCATAAGAAGGAGCATGCATGAAATGCAATGGAGTGGCTTCATTTTTTTTTTTTGCATTTTTTTATTTTTGAGTACAAGAAGCTTTGGAGATTACCCAAAAGAACAAGCTAGCATTTCTAATACTACTCAATACCTATCAAGCCTGAAAGTGCTAGCAAGATCATGTTAAGACATATATAACAAAGCTAAGCAAGAAGGCTCAATATAAAGCAATGAATTTTAATAATTTAAGCAAAGCTTCAAATCTAGCAAATTCATCAACAGTGATCCTAAAATGATACTGGCCATGTCAAAATATCAATATGAGATCAAAAAGCTAACAAAGACCACATTAAGAGACAAATAGGTCTTGAATTGAATCATTTTGCTCAATTTTCTCAAACGCCCATTTTTCAACAGTTTTTCATTTGCAATGGATTTTGAAGTTGACTAATGGTCTAACTTAGTGAAAAAGATCCTGAACTAGGAGCCATCCACAAACTCTTCCTAAGCTTCGACCAAAAGTTGATTAAAGGTATATCTTAGTGAAGAAGATCCTGGACTAGGAGCCATCCACAAACTCTTCCTAAGCTTCTACCAGTATGACAAATCTTGAGGTTCATGTCATTTTTGACAAGCAAATCCCCATGAGATCATTCGATCATCAAACTATCTCCAAGTTCATGTCTATGACATGCAGTCTCGTAAGAGTAGTTTGGCACAATTTAAGTATAAGACAATCTTGAAATTGATTTTTCATTTTGCACAGGAGCAGTTTTAGATTCACAGAAGCTCAAGTAATGATCAATTTTAGATTCAAGAGCTAACAAAGCAATTTTGACAGGCCAATGTCACAAAAGGAGCACTAATTAAGAACTAACTAAAACATCCACAAATTGCGCTTTTAGTTCGTTGTCTTAAAGTTCTAGCTCATACAACAAAGACTTAGCTACACATGTGAAAGCATGATAATTCTAGCAAGTCAAAGAACTAGACATGGCATTGAGCAAGAATTGAAATACTAAAGCTCCAAAGGGTAATAAGCAAAGCTTCATCAATTTTAAAAGATAAGCAGAAAAGTTTATATTACAATGCATCTTTTTATGTTTTTCATATGAATGCAATATGATACAGTGAGATGCAAGAAAAGCTCAAAAAGCCTAAAAAGATAAAAAAGATCAATCAAGTTCAAAAGAAGATCAAGAAAAGATCAGATGAACAAGGAAAGATCCGAAAAGATCCAAACTTCCCCTCAAACCAACCCATAGGGATAAATTACCCCTAACTCGCTCCTCAAGGTGGCAAACCTTGTTGGGTTTAAAGGTTTGGTGAGAATATCGGCTAACTGAGCCTCAGACTCCACAAAATACAGCACAATATCACCCTTCTGAACATGGTCTCTAAGGAAGTGATAGCGAATGTCTATGTGCTTGGTCCTATAATGTTGCAATCGGTTTTTAGCAATGTTAATAGCGTATGTTATCACGTAAAAGAGGAACACTAGCAAAGGATAACCCAAAGTCCTTAAGGGTGGACACCATCCACAAAATCGACTACAACAACTAGCGCAGAGCTACATATTCAAATTTCAAGTAGCTTGATTGTGCAATGTAAGACCGCTTCCTAGACGACCAAGATACAAGAGAAGTGCCTAAGAAATGACAAGTGCCGAGGTACTCATCCTATTCAGCGACGACCCAAAAATCGTAATCGAAAACCTCCGAATAGACAAAGTGTTGGACCAAACTACGACTAGAGGGGGTGAATAGAGCTCAAAATCTTTTTCAATTCGATTGATCCAATAATAATTTCACTCCAAAGAGCTATGAGAGCTATGAAGATCAATATACAAGTATAGCGGAAGCCTTGTATTGAATCCTAATCAAACCCCCAAAGCACAGGAGCAAAGAACACAAAGTTGTGCGAAATCTCGTGAATCGGTATTACCACCATTGTAAGTGCGGTATTACCTCATTGCGGTACTACCACAGCAAAATCGCGGTACTACCTCTTATCCCGACGATGAATGTAATGACCGAAAACGAAATCGAAAATCGTCAGAACTTTTAAACCATAAGGCCAAACTCCACCAAATTTGGAACACACCTTCCTAAGGATATTAGGAACCTATTCCAATCAAGGATCGCAGAGATCCAAGCCAAAGTTCCTATCTTTTTCAGTTTGAACGGCGTGTGCTTCAAAACCGAGCAAAACTCGAAATATGATCTAGAGACTTGCTCAGAGGTGATTGATGATCAAGATGACCCTAGATGGGTTCCCACAAGTCAAAGCAAGTTAGATCACGGCAAGAAACCAACCAAAACTCGCAGATCAAAGAAAGACTCAAAATCATCAAATAGAGAGAAAGAAAGCAAATGAACTCATCTTTGATAGAACTTTCTTTGGATTGATTTGATATGGTATTGGTTTACTGACCACTCTATCAATGGAGGACAAAGACTCAATACATGAGCACGAATCAAATCCAACTCTCTAGAACCCTAACCTCCAACTATCAACTCCCTAAGCACAAAAGCAAAACTAGGGTTTTCAATGCAATGAAAGGGTTGGGGTGGCTGTCCAAAGACACCCCTATTTATAGTGGAGGCTTAGACCTTCTAGAAGAGTAACCCTAATGGGCTCCCTTAAGGCCCAAAACAAACGGGTCACACACGCACGCATTTTAAAGCGCCGTTTTCAATTCTCTTGACCTAATCCACTTCTTGACGCACCGCCTTGCGCCGTGGGTTGGCATTAGGTCACTAAAGCGTATTTGGTAAAATTACCAAAATACCCTTCTCGATCTTTTTCAAGACCGAGTCCCATCTTCGTGAAGCACCTCCCATGCTTCGCCACGTGTGGTTGATCCAATGGCTCTCTTCATGTCGGCAAGTCTCTCCCATCCGGCCCCACCGAAACCACCATGGCACTTGCAATCGACCCCGCCGCTTGATCGAACCCGTCAGACCGAATCGCCTGTTCGGTCACTTTTGTCCCTCTTCGCAATGCTTGACTCCATTGACCTCACCCGCATCCCCGATCGTTTCGACCTCGGCTCTCCAAGCTTAGTCCCGATCATCCTCGCCGCTGACGCTATTGACCTCCAAGCAACCTCGCACATCAATAGACAAGGAAATCGAATCCGAACAAGTTCTTCACAACTTGACCCACGTTAGTCAAAACATGCATCATGCAACACATATGCCATGAAACCCATGAACTTGACCTAACCCAAAACCATTTTACCAAGATGGCCCAACTTGAAAATGCAATCGGTACTATCACAGTGTTAAGGCTTCAGATTATCAAGATCAAGATAGTATCAAGACTCCATAATCTTGGTCGTATCTCCTCAAGGAAATCCAAAACTTCCCAAAACACTTGTTCGAAAACCATACCGCCACACGCGGTCGTTCAAATCATCTTGCGGTACTACCAAGAACTATAGCACTACTTACCGCTCCTCGAGAAATCCAAAACACGAGTTACACTCGCTCGAAAAACCATACCGCTTTGCTAGCGGTAATACATCAACGGTACTACCGCTAAACACAAGCCGGTATTATCGCATCATCGCAGTAGTACCGCCAGATTACACGCCGATTACCGATTATCCCGACACTTGTCAAAACAGATTTCAACAAAACCGAAAACGATCGCTTCGACAAACCAAGGAAGCTATTGCCAATTGTACCATCACATTAAGATCATGAGCATATCCCCATGATATCCACACAAAGAAGACGAGCAAGAAAACCAAATGCCATACTGAAGGGTAGAGTGTAGGTACCTGAAGATGCGCTTAATGGCTTGGCGATGTGAAGTTCTCAGAGACGCCTGAAACCTCGCACAGAGGCAGACCGCGAAGTGGATGTCCGGTCTTGAGGCCGTCAAGTACAGAAGAAAGCCGATCATGCTACGGTACTCGTGTTGATCCACGGCTTCTCCTTCCTCATCTGGATCCAAAACAATCGAAGTCGCCATGGGAGTGGCTATCGGCTTGCAGTCACCCATCTCGAAGCGCTTGAGCAGATTCTTGGTGTACTTCATCTGATGGATAAAGATCCCTTCCTTGCATTGCTTGATTTGTAGCCCTAGAAAGTAGTTGAGCTCTCCCATCATACTCATCTCGAATTCTCTGGACATAGTCTCAGAAAAATTGGAAACAAGAGCATGAGAAGAACCACCAAAGATAATATCATCTATATAAATCTGAACAAGCAGGAAGTCATTGCCATGCCTAAGAATGAAAAGAGTCTTATCTACTTTTCCCATTTCAAAATTATTCTTAAGCAAGAACGTCTTAAGTCTATCATACCAGGCTCTAGGGGCTTGCTTAAGACCATACAAAGTTTTGGATAGCTTGAAAACGTGATCAGGGTGCTTGGGATTCTCAAAGCCAGGAGGTTGCTTAACATACACTTCCTCCTCTATAAAACCATTCAGAAAGGCACTCTTAACATTCATTTGATGACATCCATTTGATGCAACCTAAAACCTTTAGATGCAGCAAATGCAAGCAGAATGCGAATGGCTTCTAGTCTAGCAACAGGAGCAAAGCTCTCATCAAAATCTAACCCCTCAATCTGGCTAAAGCCCTGAGCTACCAACCTAGCCTTGTTTCTAACCACAAAACCATCCTCATTTTCTTTATTTTTGAACATCCAACAGGTTCCTATAGCACTATGACCACTAGGAAGTTCTACAAGGTTCCAGACTTTATTTCTTTCAAAATTTTCTAACTCCTCAAGCATGGCATTGACCTAGCTAGAATCAGATAAAGCATGTGATATATCGTGGGGTTTAAAAGAAGCTACAAATGCAGAGTGAGAGAAAAGACTCGGATCATGATACCTAGAGCGAGCGACTCGCTCATGAAGATTACCAATCATCTGATCCGGAGGATGTTGCTGCTGAATGTGCAGTGGAGCGCCTGGGGGAGATAGCATCTCCTCAATCTCCGCAGGTACTGCTGATGAAGAAGATGCAGCAGGAGCCTCAATTGGAGGTGAAGCAGTCGTCGCAGGTTCTGGAGCTTGGACAGGAGCATCAGCAACAGGTGGAGGAGCAGTATTGAAATCATCCTCTTCTTCTTCAACAAAAATACTCTCTGTCACCTGTAAGTCACCTGAAACATCGGATCTAGCTCCAGGGCTAGTCTCATCAAAAGTGACATTGCATGTCTCTTGGACAATGTTAGTTTCAACATTAAAGACCCGAAAACCCCTCGAATGAGCAGGATAACCCAGAAATTAACCATCACAAGTCCTTGATTCAAATTTATCTAGGTTTCCTATCTTGAGAATAAAACACTTCGATCCAAAGACTCAAAAGTGAGAAACAGAGGGTTTTCTGCCAAATCGAATCTCATAAGAGTCTTGCCCAAAGACGGTCTCAAGAAGACACGGTTTGAAATATGGCAAGCTGTAGCAATAGCTTCGGCCCAAAACCTCCTCGGTGTGCTATACTCATCTAGCATCGTCCTAGCCATCTCGACTAAGGTCCTGTTCTTCCTCTCCACAACGTCATTTTGTTGAGGGACGTGTGGAGAAGAGAACTGATGCTCAATGCCGCACTCAGCACAAAAAGAGGCAAAAAGAAGCATTCTTGAACTCTGTGCCATTGTCACTGCGGATCGCTCTCAAGGCACTAGGAAGTTCAGAAGCCAAACGAAGAACAAGATCATGATAATGATCAAAAGTCTCATCCTTTGAAGCAAGAATGAACACCCAAGAGTATCTCAAAAAATCATCGACTATGACAAGAATGTACCATTTGCCACCGACTAACCGAACCCTAGCAGGACCAATAGTATCCATGTGAAGCAACCGTCGGTCAAATTCGGTCCATGACCATAGTCAATGAAGCGTGTGAGGCGGCAACTTGCTTGCCATGCCTATAGGGCGCTTATATCGCATCCTTGATGGCTTTGAGTTTAGGCAAACCTCTCATGAGATCAAGGCCGCTAACTCGCGTCAGATGATCAAAACTAATGTGTCCCAAACGTCGGTGCCAAAGCCAGATATCAGAAGAAGATGCAATTAAATATTTGAGAGATCCAGCAAGAGATTCAGAAAAATTAGCTCCAAAAATTTTACCAACTCTAGAAATTCCAAAAACAAGCTCACCGCAGAATCAAGCACACGACGACCATTTTTTCTTAAAACGAAGTTTCAGAGCCATCATCAAGAAGCCGCTAAAGCAAAAGCAAGTTGTACCTTAGCATGTCCACAAGAGCGACGCCCTTCAAGATGAATCGCCATTCACCTTGATTGATCCTGCCTTCAATTCGCCTTGTGTATCATCTCCAAAGGTGATGAAGTCATCACCCGTCGATCGCGTGAAGGAAGTGAACCATTTTGAGTCTCCTGTTATGTGGCGTGAAGTAGAGTCGACGAGCCACGTGTTCTTCTTCCTTCCGCGACGATCCTCGAAAATCAAGGCATGTAAGAACGATGTGTCTCAACATCAAGTTAGTTAAAAGCGACTTGGGAATCCAAAGATCGAGACACACGCCCTGAAAGTAGTATGCAAAGAAGAAGTACTATCCTTGATTTTATTAGGAGTTCTATTATTAGCAATGGTTACTCTAACATGAGAAACATCCTGTCTAGGAACATGATGAGCATGTGAAATAAATCCTAGTCCAGGTTTCTTATTTTCTAAGTGACCATATCTCATAAAAGCTCTAGGTTGATGAGATGAATTTCTAGCAATATTTCTCCTAGCATTTTTCAACCTACGCCAACAGAACTCTACCAAATGTCCACTCTTCTTACAATAGGTGCAATGGTATTTGGTACTACTAGGAGAAGCACCTTTTGACTCAAAAGAAGGTTGGACAAACCCTGCAGATTTAAAAATTATTTTTGCAGGTTGGGTTGTGAATTCAACTAAGCCATTTTCCAAGACTTGAATGACATTAGGCTTGGATTTGTCCTGGGTTGAGTTGTATCATAACCCTTGCTTCTTATAAGGAGTTTTAGATGTGTCCAGAATCATGTTTAACTATTTCTTACCTTTAGATAATTTCTCTAATGTGTCCTTAAGGTAAGCAATTTCTTTTCCAAAGTTAACACATGACTCACAAGTCTTGGCCTTAATGGCTCTAGCATGTTTCTCCTTAAGACAAACAACTTTAAGCTTATAGGCTGCACATGAGGCACAAAGTGTAGACTCAATTGTGTCCTTAAGCTTAGCATATTTAGCTCTAACTGCTTCCAAAATATCCTTAACTCCATGTTCACGTTCTAAGCATAAAGAGCAAAAGCTAGATTTAACATTACCAAAAACATCCAACTTACTAGACTCTAAGCATTTTTCACAAGGAGAAGATTTGACATCAATTAGCTCAGTCCTAACATTTTCAAGTTGGTGCAAAGCAATATCATGAGCAGATTGCAGTTTAGCAAATTCAGAGTGTAAAGCATGACAAGATGAACATTCATTAGATTCAAGAGTATTAGCATTTTCAAGTTCTAAAGTCAAATTATCTACTTGTGACTCTAAGTCCTTGTTCCTAGCCAAGGTAAACTCTAATGCCTTATCCTGACTCATGAGTTGCTCAAACATGTTGTCGCATCTAGCAGAAAGAACATCATAGGAGAGAGGTACCTCATCGTTGTCATCGACGTCGACGGAGTCGGTCATGAAGCATATGCCGGTGAAGTCCTTGGCCTTTCCTTTCTTGTCTTGAGGAAGCTCCTCCTCCTTGTCCTCCTTACTCCCAGAGTCCACATCGCTCATGGATTGCTCTCCAAAAGCGGCAAGGACCCGGTGAGCAGCCTTCATGAGCTTGACAGTATCATACTTGGGCTTGCTCCCCTGAGGCTTCTTCCAGGCATGCTTCTCATCCTTGCGGTTTCCCTTACCTTTCAGCTTAGGGCAGTTTGCCCGGATGTGATATAGCTCTCCACACTCATAGCACGTCACAGGGCTACCTCTCTTCTTGTTTCTAACATTGTTATATGCCTGTTTGACTTTCTTGGCTAAAAGAGCTAAATCAGCCTCAGGAAGACTCTCAAACTCTTCTTCTTGAATAGCATATAAACACGCAAGAGAAAATCCAGAAGAAGACTCAGAAGAACCATCCTAAGTTCTCTTCAAAGGATCAGCTACCAAAGCTATGTTATCTTTCTTAGGATGAATGCCTCTCTTGATCTCATGAGTTTTGAGCTTGCTATAAAGTAGCTCCAAAGTGAGACTAGAAAGATCGACGTTCTCTTCAATGGCAGTAGCCTTCATCTCCCACTCCTTGGTATTGATTGCAGCCAAGAGGTGGGTGGCATTATCAGATTGAGAGTACTCAAAGTCAACAGCTCTCATTTGATTGATCACCTTGTTGAAGCGAGTAAAAACGTCATCGATGCTCTCGCCAGGACGCATCTCGAATTTATTGTACTCTCGCTTGTAGACCGTCTGGCGCACTTGCTTAATCTGGGACGATCCCTCATGGTAAGTTTTGAGGGTGTGCCAGATCTCATGTGCGGTCTCAAGGTTGCAAATCCTATCGTACTCCTGTCTACCAAGCCCAACATATACGAGGTCTGACCGACAGACTCCAGAACAGTAAAAACAGCATGAGTTTCAAAACACAAATTGATCTAACTTTTGATCTATGACTCTAAACTTGATGAAACTTGGAACAACCCTTTTATAGGATGTCAGGAACCTATTTCAATCAAGGATCGTGACAATCGTTGGAAAAGTTCTGATCCTTTTTCAGTTTGAAAGAAGTTTCTCCAAAAACCAAGTCAAAACAAAAACGTGATCTAAAACTTGCTCGTGGGTAAGAGATGATCAAGATGATCCTAGAAGGATTCCCACATGTCACAGCAAGCAAGATTAGGGGCAGAAACCAAAGGAAATCTGAAGGATCAAAGAAAGCCCCAAAATCACCAAATAGAGACTCATCTTTGAGAATTCTTGCATAGATTGATTTGTGATTGTTGTTGGTTTATAGCCACTCTATCCAGGAGGACAAAAACTCAATACATGAGCACACAATCAATCCAACTCTCTAGAACCCTAAGCCTCCACTTTTCATCTCTAAGCCCTAAAAACACAATTAGGGTTTTTCTTAGCAAAAGGGTTGAAGGGGGTGCAGTCACCTCCCTCCTCTATTTATAGTGGAGTCTTAGACCTTCTAGAAGATTGAATTCTAATGGGCTCCCGTTAAGGCCCACACACAAATGGGTCACACACGCACGTATTTTAAAGCGTCTTCTTCATCTCCTCTTGACCTAATCCATTTCACCTTGCACCGTCTTGCGTTGTGGATTAGCAAAAGGTCACCAAGACGGTGTTTAGGTGAAATTACCAAAATACCCCTTCTCGATCTTTTTGCAAAGACCGAGTCCAAACTGCGTGAAGCACTTCCATGCTTCGCCACGTGTAGGTTGATCCAGCGGCTCTCATCATGTCGGCAAGTCTCTCCCATCCGGCTCCCACCGAAACTACCATGGCACTTGCACCGACCCCCGCGCCGCTTGATCCAACCCGTCGCACCGAACTAACCGTTCGGTCATCCTTGTCCAATTTGCGCTATGCTTGAATCCATTGACCTCACCCAGCATCCCCAATCGTTCTGGACCTCAGCTCTCCAAGCCTAGTCTCGGTCATCCTCGCCGTTGATCGTCGTTGACCTCCAAGCAACCTGCATAACAATAGACCAAGAAATCGTTTCTGAGAACAAGTTCTTCGCAGCTTGACCCACGTTAGTCAAAACATGCATCATGCAACACATATGCACTGAAACCCATGAACTTGACCTAACCCAACAATCATCGCCACCAAGTTGGCCGATGAACAAACCAAAAGCGGTCAGACCGCCACTTTGGTCGGTGGACCGCCTCGGCCGGGTCTCGACCACCACTGCTGGCTGGCGGTCGACCACCACCGACTTAGCCAAATTTCCTCCCTGAAAATCCGAAACCTACTGGAATTTTCAAACCAACAGAACTTTTGCCTGGAAGCTCTAAAAATTATGAGACTAAGTGTAGTAGAATCCTCTCTCTTGCCTACACCCTCTATTTTTGGCCCAGCTCCAAAATCCAAAAACACAATATGGCCGGTCTGACCGATTTCCAAACGCCGGTCTGACCGCCACTCTGGCCGGTCAGACCATCACCTTGGCCTATCAGACCACCACATGCTTGACGGCAATTTGAACTTCGCTAAAAACACGTGATTCGACAAACCTTCAATGCCATTGCCAATTGTAACATCATCATAAAATCATGAGCATATCTCCATGATATCCACAGTTATAAATACCCCATTGGCCGATTGAGAGACAATCTTTAGCATCCCATTTCACTCTCTTGAGCTAGTGTGAGCTTCTCCTCTCAATTGTGCATGTGTTGCTCCTTGTGAGCAAGGAGAGATGTCTCTAGTTGCATGTGTTGCATCTAGAGGTGGATTTCGTATCCACTTGAGTTTGTGCATTCGTTGCACGTGGTGATAGTCAAGCAAGGGGCTTGGCTTGTTACTCTTGGTGTTTGCTGACACCTAGACGGGGTGGAGGCGTCGTGGACTGGTGATCTTCTCAAGAAGCTTGTGAGAAGGCTTGGCGTGTTGTGAAGGTTGGAGCTCACTTACCTAGAGCACGAAAGATCTACCACTAGTGGAATTGAGGTGTTTCGCTTAATTCATGGAACCGGTCCAATTGGTTTGGGCTTACCTCAACGTGGATTAGGGGAGACCGGCAAGTCTCCGATCACCACGGTAAAAACATTGTTGTGTCATTGTGGTTTGATTTCTTATGTTTTACTATATTGCAATTTACATTCCATATATTAAACTGCTTACTTGTATGTGTATGATTGCTATCTTTTTATAGTCTCATATTGTTGGTGCACTTAGTAAAGACTAGTTGATTTAAGTTTTAATTGTGCGAACCTGAATTGATTTACAATTTCGCTTAAAACTCGGTTTTAACCAAAGAAATTTTTAAAACCGCATATTCACCCCCCCTCTAGTCGGCCTCCTTGATCTTACATGCACACCAATGCCCTCTGCAGGCATGAGTGTATAAACAAAGACACCGTGCATGGCCTTCGGCCCCGGTGCACACCGATGCCCTCCGCAGGCATGAGTGTATGAACAAAGACACCGCGCATGGCCTTTGGCCCCGATGCACACCGATGCCCTCTACAGGCATGAGTGTATAAACAGACACTGGTATGGCCTTCGGCCCCGGTGCACACCGATGCCCTCCGCAGGTATGAGTGTATAAACAAATATACCGCGCATGGCCTTCGGCCCCGGTGTACACTGATGCCCTTCGCAGGCATGAATGTATAAACAGACACCGTGCATGGCCTTCGGCCCGGTGCACACCGATGCCCTCCACAGGCATGAGTGTATAAACACAGACACCGCACATGGTCTTCGACCCCAATGCACACCGACACCCTCTGCATACCCGTGTATAGACGAAGACACTGCGCAAGGCTAACCCCAGCACGGCACTCGGTCCTAGGACCAAAGCGCATTAGGGGGGACGTCGTCGATATTCACCTCCCCCTCGAAAAAAACAAAAAATAAAAAAGAGAAAAAAGTTAGGGCTCCCCGGAGCCCTATCTAAAAAAAGTATGGAGGATCGATCAGGCTCACCCCAAGAAAAAACCTAGGGCTCCTCGGAGTCCTATCTAAAAAAGTATGGGGGATGGCGTGAGGCTTCACCTCCCCCTCGTAAAAACAAAAGTTAGGGCTCCCCAGAGCCCTATCTAAAAAAGTATGTGGGACGGCGCGAGGCTTCGCCTCCCCCTCGCAAAAAAAAAGTTGGGGCTCCCCGGAGCCCTATCTAAAAAAGTATGGGGGACGGCACGAGACTTTGCCTCCCGCTCGCAAAAACTAAAGTTAGTGCTCCCCGAAGCCCTATCTAAAAAAGTATGGGGGACGGTGCGAGGCTTCGCCTCCCCGTCGGAAAAAAGTTAGGGCTCTCCAGAGCCCTATCTAAAAAAGTATGGGAGATGGCGCGATGCTTTGCCTCCCCCTCGCAAAAAAAGAGAGTTAGGGCTCCCCGGAGCCCAGCGCGAGGCTTCGCCTCCCTCTCGCAAAAACTAAAGTTAAGGCTCTCCGGAGCCCTATCTAAAAAATAGTATAGGGGACGACGCGAGGCTTCGCCTCCCCCTCGCAAAAAAGTTAGGGTTCCCTGGAGCCCAATCTAAAAAAATACGGGGGACGGCGCGAGGCTTCGCCTCCTCCTCGCAAAAACAAAAGTTAGGGCTCCCCGGTGCCCTATCTAAAAAAGTATGGGGGACGGCGTGAGGCTTCACCTCCCCCTCACAAAAAAAGTTAGGGTTCCCTAGAGCCTTATCTCAAAAAGTATAGGGGACGGTGTGAGGCTTCGTCTCCCCCTCGCAAAAATAAAAGTTAGGGCTCCCCGAAGCTCTATCTAAAAAAGTACGATGGATGGCGCGAGGCTTCGCCTCCCCCACACAAAAAAAAAAGTTAGGGCTGCCCGGAGCCCTATTTAAAAAAGTATGGGGGACGGCGCGAGGCTTCGCCTCCCCCTCGCAAAAAAAAGAGTTAGGGCTCTCCAAAGCCTGGCGCGAGGCTTCGCCTCCTCCTCGCAAAAGCAAAAGTTAGAGCTCCCTAGAGCCCTATCTAAAAAAAAGTAGGGGGGACGGCGCGAGGCTTCGCCTCTCCCTCGCAAAAAAAGAGAGTTAGGGCTCCCTGGAGTACGGCGTGAGGCTTTGCCTCCCCCTCGCAGAAAAATTAGGACTCCCCGGAGCCCTATCTAAAAAAGTCAGAAGCCGAAACGAGCAACAATTATACATTATTCATCACAGCCTCAAAACATACACGACATACAAGGGCCAAACAGTAAGGCTCAGACATTACAAATACGCTATAAATACACTCAAATTTCAAGCGTGCGCGAGATACAAAGATGGCCACATCAAGTGTCTACGGCACAAAATCCCATGGCTCCGCGCACAGCAATCATTTAAGCAGCTCCTTGTTAAACGACCCGGTAGACATGAACTTCAAATACTCTCTCTTCGCGGCCCACTCATCTTGCATGTCGGATGAACTTGTCAACGAAGCCTCAGACACGGCGGGCCAGGGCAGAGGCCCTTTAGGCGCAGTCGCAACCCCCCTACTCTCCCAGAAAGCCCGTATCTCTTCACGCGCCCTGGCAGCGTTCCGCGCGCGTAGACGGAAAAACCTCTTCATCGAGCCTCCTAGATTCGCCTTCTTCCAACGCTGCCACTTAGCGCTATGACATACGACGCCCCGGTAACACACCTTCAGAGGCCAAATCGAGAGAAGCCCGTGCTCGTCCTTTGAACCGCGTGATGGGGTGGAGGTCTTTTTCGACCACCGCCCCGAAGGGCAGGGCCCTCGCCTGGCAGTATGGTGGAACAAGGGCCGCCCGTCTTGCACAATCACATCTAAAGTACGTAAGCACAAAAGCACACATTCAAGAGTAGCTGGCTTCGCAAAACAAAAAAAAACTTTTCATTCAAGTTAGAGGCTACAAAAATGACCCGCCTCTCGACACGACCCCTCCGGTGAGTTAGACCAGAGGAAGAAAACAAAAGGCTAAAGAGAAACAAAAGAAGGGGAGGGGGAGCCAAAAAACTAAACATCTAAAACATTCTAAAATTTAGACCGCTACAAGCGAGCGGAGGGTCACACCTTTTTATCATCGGTGGCCCTCCGCTCGACCACCCCAGGGCCGCCCGCCAGAGCCTTCCCTTCGCTCGAGCCTTACGGCTTAGATCGCCCGAGAGGAATCCATCGCAACGTCATGATCGCGCGGCCCCCAAAAGTCGTGAAGGAGGACGTTGCTAGCTTTTCGGGTCCGACGGTACACGGCGTCAGCCTCTTCGGCAGTCGCCACGGACACAAAACAGGTAGCGAGGGTGTCCAGGTGGGCGCAACCGACCTTGTCCAGCGAGGCAAGGGTAGTCATCTAGGCAACCTTCACAAGATGGTCCCTCAGACGCTGCTGGCCACGGCAGACACAATGCACCAGCACACCGAAGACACCCGAAGGTCACGTCTATCTCCGCTGGGATGTGATGCCTCGGGGGAGGTAGAGCGCCAAGCTCAGACACGGTGGCCTCAACAGACTCCATAGCCTCCCACGACGCGAGCGCGGCGGAGTGCGACAACTCCCGCTTTGCGCAGACCTCTTCCTCGAGCAACGCGCGAGCGTCACGGAGTGCCCGCACGTCGCCTTGAAGACCGGTGCACTCCTCCCCAAGCCCCACCACCTGGGTCTTCACCTTATCGGCAAGGGCATCGCGCTCAGCACTCAAAGACACACTCCAAGCGTGCTCCGCATCAGCCCGCTTTTGGATTTTAGCGAAGCCTCACGTAACATTGGCATTAAACGCTCGCGATAACATCAGGGTCTGGGCGAGCAACAAAGTGTTAACAAAAAAAGGGGGCATGCACGAGGACGTACAGGAGAAGCGTGGGCCTTCGCGACGTTAGCGTCAACGCACTAAAACATCTCCTCGAGGGACATCCTCCGGAAGAGTTCCCTCACATCGGAGGGAGCCACCCCCTCGCAGACGCCCGCAGCGCCGACGCTAACCTTAAAGTCAGCGGGGCAGAGCGGGCCCACGTCAACACAACCCACGGCAGCCGGAGAGGCAGAAGCTGGAGGAACCGCCGTCGAGCTCTCCGAACAGGCCTCATCTTCGGCGGGCCGAACCTCCACGTCGCTCGCGGCTGCACCAAAAACATTATGTTAGGCCGGCGTGACCAATCCAAACGCGACAAGCAACAACACGTATCAGCTCACGCCAACAGAGTACGAGCGGCATCGCCAGCATCCCCTTCGACGTCCTTGGTGTAAACCCGTGACGGGGTGCTACCATTCGATGACCTCTTGCTGGGCAGGGTTGCTATCATAAACGACCCTGCCACAGCACTAGCCCCAGAGGGGGGAGGCAGGGTATCATGGTCACCGGACGAAGGGCCGTTGGACAGGGTGCTCTCTAACCGCTCGAGGGCCCTCGCGCCACCCGCTTGGCCGGCCTCTCGCCCATTTCTTCCCTACCAAAGGAAGGGTCGCCTGCGCCACCACCACCAACAACGTGCAACGGCGTCAACGTGATCGGCCCCTTACCATCACCACTAGGCACATGGGCGTGTTTCCTTTTTCCCTCGTCTGGGTCGGGGCGATCCGCGAGATGGATCGACACGGCCGCATACGCCCGACTCAAGCGAGCCTCCCGTACAGCCAGACGGCGCTTCGCGTGCTCCTCACCCGTGTATGGGCCTAAAAGCTGCTCAGCGACCCACGCGGCTTTGGTTAGAGGCGCCACTAGCAGGAGTCTGATGAACTTGGTAAGCGAAATTTTTTAAAAAAAAACGGCAAAGCATCAAAATAGGTACCTTCGCGAAAGGTGCCCTCTGGGCCTGGCACTGTGATTGTTGGGAGCCCAAGCTTCGGGGCACCTAGCTCCAACTGCCATGTAACATCCCAAAGTGCTGTTACGAAAATAAAAATAAATAAATTTATTATTTTGTTGGATTTTCTGAAATTTGAAAGAGTTTGATTGCTTTATTTGAATTTCTAAAGTTTTCAAAAGTCAAAAATAAAATTTATTGAAGTTGTTGAAGTTTTCTTGTATTTAATTTTAAAAATAAAATTTTAATTAATTTACGAATTTTCTCGAAGTTTAAAAGTTTTTCCCTAATTATTTTAAAGCCAAAATAAATTATGTGCAAAAAATATTGCCAAATAATAGTTGGAAATATTTTATTTAAGTCCAAAATAACTCTATAGATTTATGTGAATGTTTCTAGAATTTGTGGATTTTATTTGCTATTTTCTAAAGCTTAAATGAATTAATTGAATTATTTAAAATCATAAATCAATTAAAATTCCAAAAACTTCTTTGTCAAAACCTTTTCCTACCATTTCTCCTTCATGAGCGCACCCACCTCACCAAGTAAAACGCGCCGCGATCTCGTAGTTAACTCCGGATCCGAGCCACCACTCCTCCTCTCTTGATCCATCTTGCGTGGGCCTGAAGCCTTCCTCCTCCTTCCCTTTCTTCCCCGCACGGCCGTGTCTCTCTTGCCGCCATTGCCGCCTCGCCGAGCTCCGCAAACACCGCGATTCCCTTCCCCTTTCTTTGCGCGGACGTGCGCATTCAAACCGCCCGCCACGCCTTCCCTTGACCGTTTCTCAATTAGCGCCGCGTTAGCGAAATCCGCCATGGCGCCATGATCCTGGCGACCGATCTCCTCCGGCCTCTCCGCGCCGCGGCTTAGGGTTTTGTGTCGCCTTTTCACGGGTTTGTCTTCGCCAACCGGATAACTTTTATTTAGATTATCCTCTATTTTGGTCCTTGTGGCGCCGCCCGGGGGTTAGTTTGAGGGTCTAGGGTTGAAAGTTTTTCTGCTTGAGGTTTAGCGATTCTCGACGAGCGTTGGAATTCGATAGCTCTCGACTCTTGTAGCATGTGATTAGTGTAATTGTGTAAGATTTCGTTTCTTTTGATGAGAAGAACTTTAATTCTTGGATTAAAGGTATTAAATCTTCGAAAACTTCCTCTTTTCTTCCTGTTAGTCTGCGGCTCTAGTGATTGGTTATGGTAATGTTGGCGGTTCTATTCCTGTGTTCATTGGTATTTAGCTTAGTAAGGATATCTATTTGGGAGCATTGATATGGATTCGGATTCTTGTCGTGGACTTGTGGTTGTTGTTGAGGACCTGCTCGGAGGAAATCGGGTAGCTTTTGTTGTCCCCGGTTTGGTTTTATGCTTGAAGTGGTAGGGTCTTTGGTCTTTGTTTAATTGCGTTGATTAGTTTGAGCCTTTTAATTCTGTGAGAGTAGTCAAACGGTGCGTATGATATTTTATTTGTCTGATGGGATATGTACAATGCAGATATCGGGTAGAATTTATCATATATAATACTATAATATGTTTGTTTCGTAGTTTAGCTTGTTGTTTCGAGTTTGTAGATTTGAGGGTTTTCTATATATTTGCAAGTCTTGTGAGGGTTTGCTCCTTCACAATGATTTTTTTTTTAAGGAGTGGGTGTACACAGGGTTTTGGTAAGACTTGGGCATTATTGTGGAGAAATTGGGTGACTGGGAGTATTATTGAGTTGGAGTATTATAGTTTTACCTCCTATTTCAGCGGTTCATGCGACCTAGGTCCTTTTTTTTGTTCTTATTGCGGACATAGGCTTGGAGTGCATAATTTCTAGAGGCTGCATTTGGGTTTCTGGTTCTTGAGCCATTGCATTTATGTCAAAGCAATTTGTCATTTGCTGAGTTGTGATGTTTGCAGTATATTTATTAATGCATATAATAGGATCCCAGTAGACATTTTGTTCAATAATCCTTTTTTTTTTACTGTTTCTTTTCTGCCTTTTATGTTCTGGTCTCACATGTTTGCTGGCAGTCCTCTATTTATTAACCTTTTGGATCGATCTTCCTTTTTCTAAAACATTCTTGTTCTAATGCTGCTGTCCTATTTATATTCATCTAATTGTTTCTGTTTAAGATAAGGCATTAATGTATAACTTCCCTTCAGCAATGGCAGTGCAAGCAGGAAGCCCAGCTACTCCTATAAGTCTCCATGTGGTATGTTTTTCTCTCCTGTGAACCGTGCCTTAGTGGGGGTATGTGTGCATTTATCACAAGGGAGCGATGATTCAAACGGAAAATGTTATCCAGATGATATTCCAAAGTTGAGTCATTAATATTGGAGTGAACATGAGTTCTACTATTAGAGTAAACATGAGATCTACATGAGATATATCCCAAGGTACCCCTTCAGCTTGAAGGCAATAAAGATCTTACTTGAAAATTGGTTTTGAAGTGAAGGCATCGCTTTATGAAAAGATGTATTTTGTATTGTTTTACGCCATAGATCGCTAAAAGCAATCGACCCATTTTGTGTTGTGTCATGTCTTCGTTTTACTTGATTAATCTAATAATTGAACTTTCTTTGAACAGAACAAAACGAAAATACATAAGCAATATTTTGTTTGATGAGCGTGGGTTATTATTTGCGCGTTTGCATTACAAGAACTTGCTTTTGCGGGTTTCATCGGAAGGCAATTAAACACCGCATGATTCACATTTTGTCGCAAGCCATCCGGAGGTGTATGAACCGTGTGATGATTCCTTTGTCCTTGTTGATGCACTTTGCTCGACAAAGCTCAACCGGCGCTACACCCGAGATTATGCATGGAGGTAGGATGTGGCGATGGTTATGTCATCACATCTCTAGCCATCATGCTCGAGCAACTAGGCTCGGAACCCGATTACCTAGCAATCGACATCAACCAACATCTTTGTGGAGACAACTCAAGCAACCCTTGAAGCCCATGGCGTTCATGCAGATGTGAATGTGATTACTCTCGATATCGTGTCGTCTTGAGAAACGTCGGCTCATTTGGTGGGTATGGTTGGCGTTGTTGTGAACCCTCCTTATGTGCCGACACCGAGGAAGAAATTGGGTGCAAGGGCATTGCTTCATCTTTGGTGGAGGTTTGAATGGGCGCCAAGTGATTGATCGTATTCTTCTGCCGTGCAAGAGCCGCTATCGAAAAGAGGGTGTCTCGTACATGATTGCCCTTGAAGATAATGATCCTCTGGATATATGTCATTTGATGAATGAGAAGGGTATGCATCAGCGTTCTCTTGAAGAAATGTACCGAGGAGGAGAGCCTTTATGTTCTCAAGTTTTGGCAAGAGGTCGCCCTTGGCCCAAATGCTTCTCAAGCCACTAAATCTCCTCGCACTGAGTCGTCATGGCTTTCACAGTTGCCTTTCAGATCCCTCTGGCATAAAAATGCATGGTAGTTCTTGACCTTATCAATTTGGATTCTCCAGTTTCAAAAGATGTCAGTGTCGGCAGACGTGTTTGAATGAGATGATATTGTTGATTTCTGACTTGCAGCAGAGTATAAGAATCAAGACTAACTTGGACTTAACTATGAGCTTATTTGCAATCAAGCAATCATAGACCCTAAAGTACCAACCTTTTTTTATTTTGGTTGCCAAAAATTGGCATCTTATCTTCCCGCGGTGTGTAGCATTTGTAATTTGTGCCCTGTTAATTCCGTAAGGATTTACAACTTTTAGTTCATTCTGAGAAAAAAAAGGTTTGGACTACTTTGGAACTGTACAAAACTAGTTACAAGAATACCACCGTCTGATCTGTATGTTGATGTCTATGCTCAAATAGATGTCGTTTTAGAATAGGTGCGATCAATATTTTAAAACTTTAACCATTAATTCCTAAGAAAAATATTTAGATTTGTCACAAGAAAATTATATGGGTAGATTTGTTATAGAAAGTACTTAGACATCAGTATAATTTTTGGTAACATATAATTAGAAAAAACAACGGTCAAAGACGTGTATTAGAGACCGTATCGATATTTAAAATGATTAGTTGATATTCAAAATGATCTACGTTGCCTCCTCAACGGTCAAATCCTCTGTCACAACTCACAAGGATCAGATGCTCGCGCAGATTCGAATCAAAGGTCACCGCAGATTAACGTGGATGCCGAAGCCAATCATTGCTTCGGTTAAATCGAGGAGCTCGGCCACATCTGAGACGAAAGCTTCGCCGCTTTTATTAAACTTGCTTGCCGACCAAGAAAAGCGGTGGCCGGTCTAGACGTGACGTCTTGCCACGGGGTTGGCTTTGGCTCAGTCTTGCTGCGCATGCACAAGACTGCCGTCGAAATCAGCGCCGGCGTGTCCTCACCGTGCGATGCGAGCGAACAATTCGGCTACGGGCTAGCCTCGGCGAGCACCCCACATCTGAGATCCAACGATTAGGGAGAGAGCCACACGCAACGTCCTTCCGCATAGAATTTAGGATTAAGTATATTGTTCGTTCCTTAACTTTTGACCTAGTTTAATTTTCATCTCTGAATTGTAATATCGGATAAAACGTGTTCTCGAAATGTTAATACCGTGCAAAAGATACCCCTTTATCTGTTTTATAGCGGTTTTGACCAGGTATTTGACCTACGTGGCACGAAATAGCTCTAAAAAATAATAAATAACAGTTTTTATACAGTATTGATAGTTCGAGAACGTATTTTATGCGGTATTACAACTCAAAGACGAAAATTAAACCAGGGCTAAAGTGAGAGAACAATGTACTTAATTTTCCTGGATACGGTTGATCGCCCAGCCCTAAAAAGCTAGACTGCTACTTACACCGGTGGGCTATTTTTCGCGCCGACCATGGGCCCATCCATGCCGTAGGAGAGCAAAACGCCCACCAAATTTCACGCCCGGCGGAGGCGGCTGCCTAATTGGTCTTGCACGCCGGCTACTCCTCTTCCTCGGCAACGGTAGCTTCGGACCTGCGCCACCGTTCCCGGGCAGTAGCCGGAGCTAGACGGGAGCGCTTGTGTCAGATCGCGCAGGAGACAGATCCGCTGCTCGGTCGAGTCGAGCGGCGATGGAGGGGGCGGTGAAGGAGGAGTGGGTGGGCGGAAAGCCCGCGTATAGCATCATCGTGCCCACCTACAACGAGCGCCTCAACGTCGCCCTCATCGTCTTCCTCATCTTCAAGCACCTCCCGTAACTCTCTCTCTCTCTCCTCATCCTCCCTATGTTCTCTCGAGATTGCCTTCGGTGGAGAGCAACGTCAGATGCGCATTCGCAATTCAGTTAGATTCGATTCGCTTCTATCTTGCTAGACCTGGGTTACGATGCATCGACAGTAATCGATCTGCTCTGGATCTTTTGGTGGAAGCTTTTATTCACATGTTGCTAATTGCTCCGAGATTCACAGGCACATGTCATTTTCAAGCAGAAAAGATGATGGTCTATTAGTCCATTGTCCGCTCAAATAGAAGAACACCCTTTTAATCCCTATTCCATGCAATTTTAGACGAAGAAATATGGCGACTGCCGGTATCGAGCCCCGCTTGCGCATCTTTCGATATGTAGTTGCTAAATGCTAGCGGTGCCTAGTTTGGTTGAAATGAGTCGCTGTTGTCCACCCACTCTTCGAGAAAGTAAAAATAAAAGACATAAGATTAAGCTGACCATGTCAAGTCACTGTATTCAAACTAGAATTCTCTTCATGTTGTTTGTCAAAGTTATGCACAATTATGGATGGTGGTAAACTGTGTGCAGTGAGTTTGGTTGGAATGAGTCGCTGTTGTCCACCCGCTTTATGCACAATTGTGGATGGTGGTAAACTGTGTGCAGTGAGTTTGGTTGAAATGAGTCGCTGTTGTCCACCCGCTCTTCTAGAAAGTAAGAATAAAAGACATAAGATTAAGCTGACCATGTCATGTCACTGTATTCAAACTAGAATTCACTTCATGTTGTTTGTCAAAGTTATGCACAATTGTGGATGGTGGTAAACTGTGTGCGGTGCTGTCACCGTGCAGAGCTGGTTCCCGTTAGCTGTTTTCTTTGCTATTTACATATTTGTGGTGTTCATGTCATAGACACCCTTCATCGTAGTGCTGGTGTGGCCAATTTGCTCGATTGTATGAACAGAGAGTTGTGAAACATGTTATTAATTCATCAGCTATGTCAAATGGGTGACAAGAAACCATCTTATTTGGAGATTGGAGGCACTAATCTTCTCTAGGTCTTGGGAGTGTTGTCTCTTTTTGTATCCAGCTTGTCTGGAATGGTTATTTTATAATGCCATCATACACCACATTTATTTTGAACTTACAACCTGTTTTCCATTGCTGCTGTATACTCCTATTGTTTCGTCAGCATCAATTAACCGCCATCTTGTTATCCGGAACCTTAGTGTATTTCAATGGCAAGGCTGTTGCCTTTATTTTGCTAAACTCTTGTCATATTATGAAAACTCAAGCTGTAACTTTCCACCTTAGGGATGTCAACTTCGAAATCATTATTGTGGATGATGGAAGCCCTGATGGAACTCAAGACATCGTAAAGCAGTTGCAGCAAGTATATGGTGAAGATCGTGTTGTAAGTGACTTCACAAACATGCTTTCAGCTAGGAGTTTATGTATATATGTGATGTGGTTTATGTTATTTATGGCTTCTTGCAATGTCTTTGACCCGACATAATGCCAGCTACTGCGAGCTAGACCAAGGAAGCTAGGACTTGGTGAGCTTAGCTCTCCCATTTAAGTTTAGGGTGAAGTTTAGGCTTGCTGCTTGTGTTAACTAAACAACTGGAAGCATTCAGGTACTGCATATTTACATGGATTAAAGCATGCCTCAGGGGACTTCATTGTTATCATGGATGCTGATCTGTCTCATCATGTATTATTCTTCACCTTTTCTTCTCTCCGTGATTTGGCATACTTAGGCTATTCGAAATATTTTCTTCCTGTTTAGTTGACTACTTTTCCCTCTCTCACTCTGAACAGCCGCAGTACTTGCCAAGCTTCATTAGGTGAGAATTGTATCTGTGAAGATGCATTTTAATTTATCCAGCAAGGATTATTGGATTTCTTCTACATATTGTTTTACAGATATTTAGTGCACATTCTTACAGATATTTAGTTGGGCATCCACCAAGCCCACTGAAAAGAAGTAGTTTAGAAGAACCTGTGTCTTTTTAATCACGTTCGTTCCTTAACCACTGAAAAGAAGTAGTTTTGTTTCTGCTATTGAACATGTGTTCATTCTGTTTTTTCAACTCTTTCGCTGGGCGCTCGCTTGGAAAATGCCATTTTCGGTCCAATGCCTGAAGGTTTACAGAAGAATGGCAAATGCAAAACAAGCTTAAGGTCCTCTCTTACATCACTTGCATATGTTTCCCCAGAGAAAAACCACTCGAGGAAACCATCAATTCCCCAGAGAAAAACGATCACTGACAAAAACATTGCCCAAACATCAATCCGGACACTAAACATCAATGTCATTTTCAGGGCAGAAGGCCGTGCACCACATGCTCCCAAGGAATTTGGACCGATCTCGATCATGACTTACAAAAGTATTTGCTGTCGCGTCTCGTATCTCCACGGCATTGACTGCTTGACTTCGACAAAAAAAAAATTACAACTCCTTTAGTTGTATAGAAAAACCACTCTTGTTAGACACGCACCTGTACACCTTCCAACAAAATATCATGTCAAATGAGTTACAAGTTGCAACCTGTTGCACCGAGGAGGCAACTAGAAGAGGTTGAATATACGTCACACAAGTAACAACTTTTTTAAAGTTTTTTTATTTAGAAGTTCAATCTTCTTTCACTCCAATAGATATGAGGAGCCAGTCTAAACTCTCACAATAAAATCTCTACGAAAAACCCGACAAAACGAGACAATACTTGCCAAGGTAGTCCGACCTTCAACTAGTGAGCGGTCCGACCTTTCTCTCAGAACATAAATGAAAATCAACACGATTTTAAAAGTACAAATTGATTTAACTTTTAATTCATAGCTTCAAACTACTTGAAACTTTGCATACACCTTGCCTAAGATATTGTGAACTTAATCCATGAAGATATCGAAGCAAATCTATCCAAAGCTTTAACCTATTTCGATCCGAAGGCAAGTTGCACCAAAGCTAGCCCAAATACAAATACGATGATAGTGAGGAGCTCGTAGGAGGAATGAAGCTAAGATGGCTAAGAATGGATTCCCACACATCCTAACATCCTCAATCACAATAAGAATCAAACCAAAAACCCTCAAAAGCAAAACCTTCAAAATCACAATTTCTTCCACCAAATCCGAGCAAACTCAAGAAAACTTGCAAAGTGATTCGGTCTCCAAGAGACATCTTCATCACTTACACGTCCTTGGCATCAAACAAGATCAATAGGGGAGAAAGATACACAAAAAACCAAGCCAAACTACAAAATCAACACTAGAGCATATTAGAGGAAAATTGGACGAATTTAGAGATTTTACTTGGAGATGAATGTTTACAGTCACTCTCTTGGGAGGACAAAGCCACTAAGGAAACACACAAGTGCTCTCATTTCTCACAAGAAATTTCTCTCAAGCTATTTCTCCTCTCAATCCCCATATCCATCTCTCTCAAACCGTAGCTCCTCCTTACATACTGGAGGCTCACATGAAACCCTAGCACTAGCCACTTAATGGATACTATCAATTAAGCCATTTGGAAAACCCGCAAACCCAACAACATAACGGTTTTTTTTAACTCAACACACTGACACATGCATTTTAAAGTGTCGTCTTCATCCTTGGATCCAATAGCCCGAATACATCATGCCTTGCCCTCCGTAGAGTATCCTTGATCTAATCCACTTAGGCCACCGCCATGGTTTCACACACCACCACTTTTCCAATATTGTACAATTTACCAAAATGCCCCTTTATTGATATTTCCCAACTCCTTCACATCGAATCATCTCTCATGCTCCGCCATCATCCATGTGGCCCAAATGACTTCCTATCAAGCCTCTTACACACTCAAATCCCACCGAACCATCGTCGCTTGGAAACAGGCCTAAGTCACTTGGTATACCACATGCCTTATCATGCACTATCACGACACTCGGCTTTCCTGACCGTTTTAGACCTCAGCTTCTTCCTAAGCTTAGTCCTGGTCCACCTTGCCGTTGCCCGTCATGTCCACCACTCTACATGCCTCAGTCATCTTCCAGCAGCACCTTGATCATTCTGGACCTCAGCTCCCCTAGCTTAGTCCCAATGCCATCCGCCTCACCATGACATAGCTCCAGAGTCCTACAATCAACACCAACAAGCAAACCATCATGTAACACCGCACAACATACAAAATCATCAATCAACACAATTGATGAGTCAAGAACACCTACCTTCTTGATTCGCACCCAGAAGCATCACTTTACCTCAAAAGTTCTTTGCTCAAACTTTGCCTTCCATGGTTCATATATATCTTGCACCTTGCTTAAGTCCAATCATCTTACACGACATACATGACCATTCTGGACCTTGGTTCTTCTAACCAAGTCCCGGTCCTCCTCGTCGTTGACCTTAGTTGTCTCCAAAACAACTGTACAACAATAGACCAAGCAACAATTTTCAAGCACAAGTTCTTCACAACTTGATCTACATTAGTCCATAAATGTATAATGCAAACATATGTACCAATCCCAAACTTTTAGGACCAACTCTCGAAATTCAGCTCAAGACCACAACTCATTGCGCCCTAAAATACCATAGCCGGTCTAACCGCAGCCACCATACCGATCAGACCACTAACTATTGGTCAGTCTGACCATGCCCACCGGTAGCAGGACATCGGTCTGACCACCAGCGGATAGACCGCCATGATGTGGCCGGTCTGATCACTTCACTTCACCAGAAAACACCCTCTCTAGACTTTTCAATAAAACTCTATCTAGTTTCAGTTTCACTTTCCATTTTCAATGATGCCTAGTGCAAACACATCCCCAAATAAGCCTACACAAGTGTTTGGTGTCTATTTTCAAAGAGTTTGCACCACCGGTCTGACCGCGACTCCCAAGCTGGTCTGACCGCCGCTGCACCTCCTCAGCTCCACCCAACTACCCAACTAAGACCAAAGCAAAGCCAGTCTGACGACCAACCCAAAGCCGGTCTGACTACTTGCCACCTGACAGCAACACTGAAATCTACTCAAACTCAAAACCAAACTCAAAAAACAACAATTCTTGCATCAAAATCAATATGTTCATCACGAGCCATAGGGTGACCTCTACGTGATCTCACACAATCATACCTTTTCCCAAAAAAAAATAGATTTGTAGTATATACAAAAATATAATGTCTAAACCTAGTACATGTAGGAGTTGTTCTGTTTAAAGCCCATTAGAGCTAAAGTTTGCTTACCCAACTTTGGCAAATTTGACCAAATTTGGCCATCTCAAGGTTCCATTTTCTTTAGCTCTCTACTTCGTTTTTAGAGCCAACTTTGGCCAAAACTTAGGCAGTCATAGCCTATTTGGTTTGTTACCAACGTGTACCAAACCAAATTTTGGTAACACCAATAAAAATTGTCTATCGTTTGGTTTGCTACCAATATTTGGTAGGGAAATGCTAAAAAACACTATAGCTTTTTTTTTCTGGATTGAACGGTACACCTTCTAACCATCAGATTGGAGCCACCGGACGAATGCCTCTACACCTGATAATCCCCACCTCTACTGATGCAGCAGCAAATGTTTCTCCCATGCCCACCACCACCGCATCCACCTCCTTGCTGTCGACCACCTCCTCCGTCTCCATGGCCACCAGTACCATCTATTCCTCCTCCGCTACTTGTTCCTTGTCCGTGTTCGTCAAGGCCCACTCGCGCCTGCAGGGATCGAAGTTGGAGACTAGCTGGGACGTCGTCGTGCTCGACCCTAGCAAGAACAAGTTGCTCTCTGCTGTTACTGCTTCCTCCTCCCCCCTCCTCCTCCTCTTCTTCTTCCACCCCACAAGTAGTAGTACGCGGCGGCGAGCTTGGCGACCGGTTTCGACGAGATCCCGCAGTGGCGTGGCCGAGGAAGGCCAAATCCAGTTGTCCACCTCACCACCATTGCTGGCCTTCGACTCCGGGAGCTGGGGAAGAAGAAGCGTGGCGCGGAGCTCGAAACTTGTTGAAACCGCGTGAAACTTTCTGAAACATCTTGGAAACATGTTGAAACTTGTCAAAACATTTTTGCAACTTCATGAAGCTTTCATATGATTTGGAACTTGAAATTTTGCAATTTTTATTTTCAATTTTTGTAATGAGTTTCATCAAGTTTCATCCTAAGTTTCATGAAGTTGTGTGACAGCCTCGTGGCTGCAGTTTTATTAAGTTTCATGCCAAGTCTCATGAAGTTTTATTAAGTTCTAAGAAGTTTCATTTCAAGTTTCATATAGTTTCATGAAGTTTCATCCCAAGACTCATGAAATTTCATTAAGTTTCATGAAGTTTTATCTCAAGTTTCATCTTGTTTCATCAAGTTTCATATTGTTTCATTAAGTTTCATGAAGTTTCATCCCAAATCTCATGAAATTTCAAGAAGTTTCATCATCGTGTTTCATATAGTTTCATTAAGTTTCATCGTGTTTCATCCCAAGTTTCATCGTGTTTCATCAAGTTTTATATAGTTTCATCGTGTTTCATCAAGTTTCATCCCAAGTCTCATGAAGTGTCATGAAGTTTTATCCCAAGTCTTATGAAGTTACATCGTGTTTCATCAAGTTTCATATAGTTTTATTAAGTTTTATTAAGATTCATGCCAAGTCTCATGAAGTTTCATTAAGTTTCATCCCAGGTCTCATGAAGTAATTGATGAAACTTCATGATACTTATGATGAAACCCGATGAAACTTCATGATACATGTGATGAAACTAAATGAAACTTTATGAAACTTCATGATACTTGTGATGAAACTAAATAAAACTTGAAGAAACTATATGAAACTGGATGAAACACGATGTCTCTATTGAAAACTTATTTTTACACAAAAAAATATGAAACTCCATGAGACTTGGGATGAAACTTCATGAAACACATATGTCTCATGAAACTATATGAAACTTAATGAAACATGATGTCTCTGTTGAAAACTTGTCCTAGACATCAAAGATGAAACTTTATCAAACTTCATGAGACTTGGGATAAAACTTCATGAAACTTAATAAAACTGCATAAAACTTGTTGAAACTTGCTCTACACAATATGGAGAAACAATGATACTTGATGAAACTTAATGAAACATGTCCCAAAATAACTTTATGAAACTATATGAAACTTGATGAAACACGATATGTGACTGTTGAAAACTTGTATTAGACAAAAATATGAAACTTTATGAAACTTCATGGGACTTGGGATGAAACTTAATGAAACTGCATGAAACTGAGTGAAACTTGCTCTACAAAATATGGAGAAACAATGATACTTGATGAAACTTAATGAAATATGTCCCAAAATAACTAAATGAAACTTGATGAGACATAATGATCGGTCAAATGCTGACGTGTTTCCCAAAAATAGAAACAATTGATCGGTTAGTCCACATGTTATGGGCAAAGAAAAGGTGAAGAATTTTATATTGATCAAGTGCTGACGTGTTTCATACTACAAGTTTAAGTCCCTTCTTGATGGAATCATTTTTATTTAGAATAAGAAAACAATTTGATCGTTGTCCTCATGTGCTAACCATAGCTGGCTCTTCCAACGGGAGCTCCAGCTAGACAGCTGTACCATTGGGTGAGCCTCCCAACGGTATAGCGTTGTGTAGCAGTTCCCTATTTGGTAATGCCAATGAAATTCAATGTCACACGCGAGCAATCCGAGGGTGAGGAAATCGCTCACCAAAATTTTGTTAACCCCAAAATTTAGCTTGACCGCAATCCAAACAACATTTATTTTGCTAAATTTTGGCTTTGCCTAATTTTTAACTACACCAAATTTTGGCTTGGTTCATTCAGACCATGAACCAAACAATCCCTCAATTTGACTGTTGGGGTTTCGGTAACACCAAAAGTTTGATGTGCTTTCATGTTATTCATTTGTGAACAAACCGAGGAGGCCCTCCAGCCAGAAGAAAAAGAGAGGGGCAAAGTGCAAAACCGTGCAAAGAAATCCAAATTTCAGGGTGGCGAATGTATCAAGAAGCGTATTATATGTTGAGTGTTATTTTGCTGGTGTACTCTGCTACTAGCAACAATATTAGGACTTGTGCAAATGTACCAAAAAGGAATTTTATCACACTTTTTCGAGTCACTGACGCTTAGAACCCGGGTGACGGAAGGAATCTTGCCATAGATGTGCCTACAAACCAAAAAGACGTCTGACTTTATCAAACTTGCCTAACTCTTAGTGTGGCAAAATATAGGATGTTTGGCTATGAACCAAACATACCCTTAGTTTTTTTCCCTTTTTTTGGAAAGCATGCATAGAAGCACTACTCATCTTTTATAGACATCTCTTGAAGGCGCCTAGTCTCATGAAGTGTCATATATCCAAAATTTAGCTTTTATAAAAGATATTTTCGAACTTATCCTTTGAAGTGGTACATTTAGGAAAGTATGGGAGCATAATTAATCTTTTGAATCTATCTCTTGAGGTGGTATATATCTAAATTTTAGTTTTTAGGAAAGTATGTATGCACTATCCATCCTTTAAAGTCATCTATTGAAGTGGCTCACATCCAAAAATTAGTTTATAGAAAAGTGTGGAAGTGCTATACATCTTTTGAAGGTATCTTTTCAATTGGCATATATCCAAATTTTAGTTTTTAGGAAAGTATATAGGCACTATCCATCTTTGTAAGGTATCTCTTGAAGTGGAATATATCTAAAATTTCAAAAAAAAAAGGAAAATAGAGAGAAAAGGCATAGGTGAATTAAGTAGCTGGATCCTAATTTTATGCAAGGGAGAGGTCCTATATGTTTTTTATATAATAAAGTCCTATATATGTTTGGGTTTAGACTATAGAGGCCATAGAATAATGGATCCGTCTATATAAGATTCAACTATTTTCTCATCCCAAAATAATCAAATTTTAGTTCATTTACAACTTCGTTATGCATAAATTACAATAAATTATTTATGTAATTTTTGCTCTCAGTCACTGTAATTATTCTTGAAAGTCTTGATAACTCATATTTTCATCACATGATTCAAAATCTAACACATATTTTGAGAGGTTAAGCAAAAACAAAGACAAAAAATAAAATTTTATACCAATAAAATACGACAATATGGTCAACCTGTTATATTCCGAAGAAAAAATCATAATAAATTTGTACCAAATTCATCAAATGAGAAAAAAATGTAAATTTCAATACATGTCCAGCAGATGAAAATTCAACTATTTTGACAAAAGAAAACAGTCGAACGTTGTTTACACCGTAGAATAATCCTAAATCCCTATTTGATTAGTCAAGGTGTTCGGTTGGAGATTGTGAAAAGATTAAAATGACTTGCATTACGGGACGGATGGAGTAGATAAGTTGCTGCAACCCAAGCCCTGCACTCTGCAAACCCACGACGCCACCACCGGCGTCAACCATGGCGGCGGAGAGCAACGCGGCCACCGGCCACGGCGGACGTCGGCGCCACGTGCTCTTGTTCCCGCTCGCGTACCAGGGTCACATCAACCCCATGTTCCGGCTCGCCGGCGTCCTCCACGCCCGCGGCTTCGCCGTCACCGTCTTCCACACCCACTTCAACGCCCCGGACCCGGCGCGCCACCCCGACTACCGTTTCGTCCCCGTCCCCGACGGCATGTCCGGCCCGGCCCCCATCGCCATCGAGGACAACGTCACCCACATCTTCGCGCTCAACGGCGCTTGCGAGGCCCCCTTCCGGGACCGCCTGGCCGCCGTCCTGGACGAGTACTCCAGAGACGCCGTCGTGTGCCTCGTCGCCGACGGGCACCTCCTCTCCATGGTCGAGGTGGCCACACGGTTCGCCGTGCCCACCCTCGTGCTGCGCACTGTCAGCGCAGCCTGCTTCGCTGGCTCCGTCGCCTACCCGCTGCTCTGCGAGAAAGGCTACCTCCCGGTGCAAGGCATGTGACGATCTTGTCTATATATTTCCCATGTTTCTTGGATCAACTCAACACGCGTAGTGTTTCTTGGTATGAGTGCAGAGTCGCAGCTTGACATGCCGGTGAGCGAGCTGCCGCCGTACCGGGTGCGCGACCTGATGCACATCGGCAGGGCCGGCCACGACCTGACGTGTGAGATGCTGGCCCGCACCGTGGCGGCGGTGAAGGCCTCGTCGGGTCTCATACTCAACACGTTCGACGCGCTCGAGCGCCCCGAGCTGGACAAGCTCCGGCGCGACCTCGCCGTGCCGGTGTTCGACATCGGCCCGCTCCACAAGTTCTCCCCCGACGCCGAGAGCAGCCTGCTGGGCCAGGACCGGAGCTGCCTTGAGTGGCTGGACGGACAGCCGCCGGAGTCGGTCCTGTACGTGAGCTTCGGCAGCCTGGCGTGCATGGGGCGGCGGGACCTGGTGGAGACGGCGTGGGGCATCGCCGGCAGCGGGGTGCCTTTCCTCTGGGTGGTCCGGCCGGGCCTGGTCCGCGGGCTCGCGGCGCACGAGGTGACGCGGCTGCCGGACGGGTTCGAGGAGGCGACGCGCGGGCGCGGGATGGTGGTGGCATGGGCGCCGCAGGAGGAGGTGCTGCGCCACGGCGCCGTGGGCGGGTTCTGGACGCACAACGGGTGGAACTCGACGACGGAGAGCGTGTGTGAGGGGGTGCCGATGCTGTGCCGCCCTTGCTTCGCCGACCAGATGGGGAACGCTAGGTACGTGGAGCACGTGTGGAGGGTGGGGTTCGAGGTGGACGGCGAGCTCGAAACAGGGAGCGTGGAGGCGGCTATCCGGCGGCTCATGACGGAGAGGGACGGCACCGAGATGAGGGCCAGGGCCGGTGAGCTGAAGGCGGCGGCGGCGGAGTGCACCCGCAAGGGCACCGGGTCGTCGGACCTGGCCATCGATAAGCTGGTCACTCACATGCTATCCCTGTAAATAATTATGTCACCATGGATGTGCCAGCAGGACAAGGACATGTCGTCTGCCGTGCCTAGAAAACGTTTTTTGGTGCCATGCGGTGACAGGGCGGATATGCATTGTTCACACTACTCGACACTGTTTATAACTGTGCACGCACTGTCCATTCTTTCTTTGCTCGGTTCTGTGTTGTAATACCTAAATTTGCAATTTAGAACTATTGTGTTTACGGCACCTACAGTTATATCATTGAATATCAATCACATATTACGAATATGTAAAGCTATTGCATAATAATAAACAAAACATAAATATATCTTACGGCTTTTGACTTGCAGAATGGTTGGACAGGCCAAATACCTTTCAAAGAATAGCAGTGAAAGCAGAATAAAAATATACCACGTGGAACCCTCACAATGTACCACAGGCAATCGACTAGGGCCCGCGATCTAGTTCTTGGCTTTCTTGATCCCCAGTCAATGCTCATAAACACCCACATAGCCGCCTTCTTTCATACTTATTGAATAATAATATTGAGCAAGTATGAGTACACAACCGTACTCGCGAGCCAACACACAGAATGGAGTTATATAATGTGCAAGGCGGGTCAAAGGAATGACTTGTGGTTCTTTGGTTTACATAAAGCCACTTATTGAAATAGATTATGTAGTAGCAAATCCTGAGACCTAGCATTTTTAACTAAAACAGGTTTTAACGAAGTTCAGTTTTGTTGTAAAATACTAGTGGGAGCTCCAACCTCCTATACCATTGAGTGATTCCATCCACCCAATGTCCATATTCTTTCTCGGGTCATATCTCGTACTTCTCACTGGTTCTCAACCAAGTCATTTCAAATCTCTAAACTCCAACCCAACTTTTTATTCCACCCATAAATTGTTTTATGAAAATGAAAGCTAATTCAAGTAAGTTCACTACTACAGAAAAGGTCTTCACAGACGATTCAAAAACGTCATCACAGACGGTTTCGTGAGCTGTTTGAGTTTATGGATCAGTAATGACATGAGGTCATCACGAGCGGTTTGAGCAACATGCGTGATGCGTTATCACAAACGGTTATTAACTCAGAATCGTCTATGATAGCTGACTATCATAGACGGTTTGTAGATAAAACCGTCTATGATAGTTGACTATCACAGACGGTTCTTGTTTAGAACCGTCTGTGATATATATTATCTATAAAGTCTCCAAGAAGTGGCTACTTGTGCCTTAAACCGGCTTCATATATATATTGTTTGTAGTCCCCAGCCAATTTCGGGGGGTCGTGAGGAGGATGACACAGCGGCCACAGACAACCTCATCGAGCCTACAAGTTCAAGAAGCATGGTTGCCAAGAGAGCGTGTGGACATCCAATTACCTGGATGTCGTCGATAGGTAATTGGACTTGACATCAAGGAATGGTTGGTTGCTGATACATGAAGCCACTTCCCAGTCGGAGTACCTGCGTGTCAACGTTTGAATCCTATGAGCTGATGATATGCCAATCAATCCTAGTTATAATCTAATCACCTAAGCTAACCACTTTTTAAATTATTGCAATTCTCAGTTAACCTACTTAGCATCTGATTATGTGGGACACAATGCTATGTATGTATTACATTGAAAGCACTTGGAGTGGTCCTAATTGAATTCACTCTTTTGAGTGTAATGCTATTAGCTCATTAATTCTTTTAATTATCATCTAATTACCTAAACTAACTATACTAAGCTAATCACTAATCATTGCTAATTAACCCTTTGTTTGAATAGGTTTACTGTCCTTGGATATACTACACTTTCTTGATTAAATTAGTATCTTGCCCTTATACAAACATTGACATATTAATTAGCTTCGCTAGTTATCATTTGCATTACCCTAAATTACTCACTGGAGGAGGGCCCTGTAATAACCCAAATTCCAATTAGAGAGATTAATAGTCGGGAGAGGGAGTTTAATCGAAATTTCAGTTTTCGGGGGAATCTTTGGATCATGGGCCCCCGGCCCAGGCTATGGCATCCTGGTGGCCGACCCTGTATGGGCCAAAAGGGGGGAGGCGCCCCAAGTTGGGCTAGCCCAAGCCACCACACCTCCTCCCCTTAAACCCTAGCCAAGCCGCCCCTTCCCCTTTTCCTCCCCCTAGCAGCCACCTTCCCTTTCCTCCTACCCCAAGCCGCCACCCCTCCTGTTCTGGACGTCGCCCCTGCCCTTGGTGCCACCCATCTTCCTCTTGGAGCAGCCCCTTCCTACTGCCGGTCCTCGCGAAGGAAGGAGAAGGGAGTTTGCGGGCTGGTTGGCCGAAAGGAAGGAAGGACGAGGGAGAGGAAGGAGATCTTTTTTGAGGGATTGTTCAGTGTCTTCCTAGGGTTCTACAAGGGTAACAATCACTGTTCTTTGATGGTTGGATCATAGTAGATGCGAAATTGATTATGTTTAATGGATCGAAGTCCTGCTGCGAGTAAATCAGATTCTGTCCAGTTTATTGTGCGACTGTTTTCATGTGCATAGAAGCTGAATTAGAGGATCCCTTCTCCTAGAGTTATGTGATATTCGTTCTTAGCTTTCCGTAGACTCAAAGATCACTCAATTCCGATTTACAGTTTAAAAGTTATAATGAATTCTTCTCTGTTGTCAAGAAGTCTGACGAGAATTAACAATTACTTTGTTTATTAAAATATGATTATGTTAGGAGCTGATTCAGAAATATTGTCCAAAACGATTTATGTAGATAATTCTATCAGCTTTTAGAATTGTTAAAGAACACCCTTTTTAGATCTGTAGAACAAAAGTTATGTACATTTTAATTTTACTGTCCAGATTGTATGTTAGGTTCTGATATTAAATGTGATCTGTGTACCACAATTTGTTAAAGGCAAAATCTGATGATCATGCCAACTAGACTCTTGTAGGTTATGTTCTTAGCTTTCCAGAATGATAAGAATCTTCGATTTTGGTTAATCTAATCAAAAGTTATGAGATTTTTACTACTGAATCTTCGATTTTGGTTAATCTAATCAAAAGTTATGAGATTTTTACTACTGCTGTTCAATTCTGCTAGACAGATTGTATATTAGACTTTCATCTGAATGCTAGCCTAAGTTTTTGGCCCAATTGGTGGATTCAGCCAACTAGACTATTGTGGAGGTTTCCGTTACCTTTCTATAGGATCTGAGATTACTCTGTTTCGAGTTTCGGAGCAAAAGATATGATGTTTTTAGTACTGTTGTCCAGTTTATCGTAATAACGACTAATTACGACTACGGTAATAACGGCAAAAGCATAACACAAATTACCTGCCCTTCGGAGTAAGTAATCAATCAGCCATTCGGGAGAAGTAATCAATCAAGACCGAGCGACGATAAGCAAGAAAACAGTTAACCTCCTAATAAAATTAATTATGTTACGTTCTTTGAGTTCTCAGCGACGAGCGCAAGAACGAGAAACGAAACGCAATTGAGATGAGCGAAGAGCGAGTTCCAGAGTTCGGTATTTATAGCCGGGCGAAGAAGGAGTCGTGGCGTTGGCGCCAAGAATTCCGTAAGCATTTGCGCCGGAATTTCTGGGCGAGGCGACAGATGTACGGAGGAGGGACGGTGGGAAAGATGGCCACCGCGAAGTTTTTTAATTCTCCGTAAAACAGTATGGGTGCGTGGCGGGAAAAGGAGGGCCAGAGGGGGGCGTGAGTTATGATGTGTTTTGGCTAACCTAATCTAACTAACTAATTAACCCCACTGTTTTGGCTAGCGCATGATGGTCGTGCGCCAGCGTTGCTATTTTTGTAAATACAACGAAATAGCGATAACAATTCTGAACGAATAAAATTATGAAAAATTTACACGAACATGTACACAGTGTTGAGAGGCTCCACAAAAATTTTCATATTTTTTTTACTCATTTGCTATATTTTAAAATTCCTCCGAATTTCAGCCTAAAAATAATAAAAAAAACCTAGCTAACCTAACCCTAACCCTAACCACTAATCCTAATTACCCCTGCCCCTAATCACGGCCATGGTGGTGTGTGCGCCAAGGGCGGCGACGTCACCACCCCACCACGGCTTCACGTGGCGGCGATAAATGATCGGCAGGGCACGTGTCGATGTGGGAGCCGCTGGCGTACGGTGATCGTGCTCCAGCGGTGCTATTTTTGTAAATACGCTGCTGTCGTGGTCATTTATGCAAATACGGTTTCAAAACCGGCCGTATGTGCCAAAAATTCTTGGCACTGCTCGTTGATGCTGTGATGTGATACTGACGGAGTCGTGGCTAGAAACTGTTTCTGCTAGTTTGGTTCTCATGTGCCATCGTGACATGTCGGTAATTAAGGAAGAATGAAATGGCTCTTCTGAATCCAGATTAAAATGGTGCCCAGCAGATCAAGTAATTAGCTCCTGTGACTATCTTGTCAGCGCTATGAATAAAATTTGTTAGAATTAGTAAAACTAGATTCGAATAGGAGAAAAGCGTGGCCTGTTTTTAGAATGGAAGAGCGACAACACCTCTATCGACGCTAGTGCCTTAGATAGGCTGCGTTGAGTGGTGGTTAATTGATGGGTTAGTTGTGTAACTTGTGTTGTTGTCAGGCCTGTGCGTCTGTTTCGACGATCGCCTCGCTCGGCAGGAGAAGATATGGGCTGGCCTCACTCGGCAGCAGCATTCGGTTCGGCTTGTGGTTTTGGGTCGTGCTGGACCTGTGGCACATAGATGTCGATCGACTCTCAAGTCTCTACTTCCGGTTCATTTGGAAAGGCTTCACTTCTTCCTTTTCTTTCTCGTTACAGGGCAATCTAGATTTTTTTTAAGACACTTATATATTTCTGGGACTTGTAGCTGCACAAATAAAACCCCTGGACTGTATGCCACTCCCAAGTAAACCGGATTTACAGGGTCTGATTGGTTTGTTACCAACGTAAACCAAATCAACTTTTGGTAATGTTACCGATATTTGGTAATGCTAACAAAAAATTGGTAACGTCAACGAAATCCAATGTCACACACGGGCAATCCGAGAGTAAGAAAAATTGTTCACGAAAATCTTAGCAACACCAAAATTTAGCTTGATCATAATACAAACAACGCTCGTTTTGCCCAATTTTAGATTTGTCTAAGTTTTCACTATAATAAATTTTGGTTTGATTCACTAGCGTCGTGAAATCCTTGGGTTAGTTGTTACCTCTTGCCATAATCCTGTAGCTAACCTATCCGTTTGTTGAGAATTCAGATACTACAAGTCAACAATGCAGGGGGCGGCCAATGCAACCCGGTGCTAGGAATCAATCTAGCCGCGTGAGATTACAGTGCACATGATGAGTCAGTCGACGAAAAATCAGATCAAGACTGAACGAAGGCTGCAACTTATGCAGGAGTAGGAGTCACTTTTTTTTTCAGTCCGTCTAAAACACAAACGCATGTGATTCTTTCTTCGGAAAGATCGTCTTAATTAGTCAGTAGCCGGGCAGCCTCTTGTGTACAGTACTGTACTACTAGTCTACTATCGTGCATTTGATTCTTACTACTATATATGAGATGGAACTTGTGTACTAACAGGGTAGGTACTCCCATTAGCTGGGCATGGACATGTATAATGACACGGGATGATGCATGTTTTTTATGATGGTTTTTATAATGGTGGACTGGACTACAGCTCGAAAAGTGGCGACGAGTTTTAGGCGAGGCGAGGCGACATGACAGCTTGCGGCCGTGGGACGAGCCTGGACACGTTTTGCTGTAGCCTGGGCAATCATGATACTATTTTCTCAATGTATGGTTTCTTATGGTGTAGTATCTTAGGCTGTTACATTTAATTACATGCATGATCTTTACTAGTATTTGAGCTTTGTGGTCTATTTGTGGCATGTACTAAAGAAAATGGGCGCACGGGATCGATCACAATAAATTTTATGCGTTGGATTTCGAGACTGACTGGTATCCAGATTAGATACTAGAGCACCCTCTCTCTTCATTAACTATGGTACCACATCATCATTTTGCCTACATGGCAGATTTAAGATACCAGCCAAGGTGAAGCACTGAGAGCAGCCTAATCATGTATGGTTGTGATCCATTTATATGAGAATCAATTCAAAGGCTCGGGTGTGGCTTTTCCCAAACTAACACGCTAGTAGATACGGTTCGTACCCTCGAACCCGTCGTCTCTTCTGCTCCACCCATCCCTTCCGTGTGCGTTCCCTTTTTCGGTCGCACGCGACACTGCGCCACTCCTCTTCCTCATGGGCGATGACAACACCAAGGCCGCCGAGGCTGCTAACGATGTTACATACGGTGATGCCAACTAGGCTGACTGCCCAGACACTCATCGTTCTACGTCCGGCTGCTACATGTATCTCGGTGAGAATTTGGTGTCCTGGTAATCTAAACACTAGAATACTATCTCTCGTTCTAGTGCGCAGGCCGAGTATCGAGCCGTCGCAAATGCCGTTGCCAAGCTACATGATTGCAACAGATTCTTCAGGAGCTGCGTCGTCCGCTGTCCAAGGCCACCTTCGTATTTTGCCAACCAACCCAATTCAACGTCAACGCACCAAACATATCAAGATCGATCTTCACTTTGTGCATGACAAAGTGGATTTGGGACAGATTTGTACTTTCAATGTCCACTCCAAGTCTCAGTTCGCCGACATGTTCACTAAGAGACTGTCATCGCTCTTCCTTGACATTGGTGTCATCCTCAACGCTCGTAATGCCGATGTTGCGACTGCGGGTCTATGTTAACGAGTACATGCTAGTGTTGTGCTCCACAAGGCATGCACCGAGTGTGTCCCTTATTCTAGGGATCTCTCTCGATCTCTCCTCGATATTGTAGATATTGTTACTCTCGTAGGGACAGCCAACCGACCCCACAACCCGACGAATACCGCAAGGCCCCTCGAGGGCCAGAAGCCGGAGGCTTAGCCGAAGCCCCAGGAGGACACCAGGGATACCTCTGAGGAGGACCCTCGAAGACCACCAGATGGCCCACATGGGCCGGCGGCCGAAGCCCCCAGAGGACACCAAGGATACCTCCAGGGAGGTCTCGGAGGACCCCCCGAAGGCCACCCAAAAGGCCCACGTGGGCCGGCAGTCGAAGCCCCCGGAGGACGTAGAGATACCTCCAGGGGGGCCCGAAGGACCCCTGAAGGCCACTGAAGGGCTATCAAGCACCACAGATCCAAAAGCAAGGACACCCCTGGGCCCACCTCGGGGACGCCGAAGGGTGCTAGAGGCCCCTTGGCCCGGAGGCACCTCGCGCGGTGCGAAGGGAGGAAAAGTCTGGTGGACCGAGTATACTAGCTGGATGAGCCAAGACCAAGAAGGTCCACCATAAACCAAAGGCTACGCGTAGAGTAGGAAAAAGCTCATACAGCCTATATAGACATAGACTCTTTTTAGGGGTAGATCTATAATCTCATGTACCCCTGAGACCCTAACAAAATGTTATAAATATTTGTCTCCCCTATGTAATAAAGAATACATTTTTGGGAGACAATTAATATACATCTATTTCTCTTGGCAACAGGTCCCCCTTCGAGGATCACCTGGTTCCTCTCGAAACAACCGGGGGTCCTCTTTTTATACTGTCTAGTCCTCTTTACTACGACAGTTACCTCATTGTTAACCGATAATATCTCTTGTAATCTTCTGTTAGAAACTAATCATGCAATCACGTGTGGTTGTAATCTATTTATGTGAAAATCAATGGAAAGGCCCGAGCGTGGCTTTTCCCAAACTCGCATTTTCCAGTCTCCCGGCCTGCTTTGCTCTGCTGTACCTAGCTACTTTCTCCATGGAGATGGAATACTATTAAGCAATAAGTAATTCTGGAAGGAATAATCCAACAAAGACAAACTACATCACGAGTAATTAATTAAGCAGCATCTCATCTCCCTTTCGCTTTCGCCTTTTCCAAACGTTGCATTCAGCGACATAGGCATCTTCCCCTGTGTTTGTTGGTTTGACGCTTCCTAGCTGTGCCCAAAAGCCAGGTTGGTTTTGTGGCGTCGCGTGCCTTGCCTTGGGTTCGGCTGGGTGTGCAAATGCAGAGGTTACTGCTTGGTTCACGGTCCTAATCAACCAAGCCAAAATTTGATATATTCAAAACTAAGTCAAAGCCAAATTTTAGCAAAATGAACACTGTTTAGATTGCGGTCAAGCTAAATTTTTGGTAAGTAAGTTCCTCATCCTCGGATTGCCAACGTATGATATTGGATTTCGTTGACGTTATCAAATTTTTATTTGTGTTACCAAATATTGATAGCAAACCAAACGATAGCCAATTTTAATTGGCGTTACCAAAAAATTGGTTTGGTTCACGACGACGGTAACAAACCAGCAGGCCCTTGCTCTACTTCGATCAGGTTTCATGCTTCCCTTGGGCTAAAAAATAATGACTGGTCTGAATTTATGCATGCACGAAATGCTTTCTGAATGCGTGACGGAATCAATGTGCCACATTGGCAGGTGTCTTTTTTTTACTTTGCTCGGTGAATGGATTTGATGTAGAGTATGGTAAATTCGTGTCTGAAATGTCAGTGTGGATATTATGAGGGAATACTCATGATCTTAGGATGATGAGATAATTAGCAATTACTTTGAAGTTTTGTCGAAATGGAAGTTTCTGCAAAGTGTCGGGATAATCGGTAGTACCGGCAAGTAAGTTGCAGTACTACCGCAGAACGGTACAACCGCAAGTTGATTAGCGGTAGTACCGCAGTGCGGTAATACCGGATGCTACTTGGCGGTATGAAAATTCCAGAGAGAGTGTATTTGGGGAGCTTTGGTCTTCATTGAAAAGCGGTACGACCGCAGTTATTGGAGCGGTACGACCGCAGTGCGGTAGTACCGCTGGTAACATGGCGGTAGTACCGATTGTGTTTCAAGTGTTTGTCAACTTGGATTTTTGGTATGTCGTTAGGTCGAGTTTATGGGCTTCAGTGCATATATGTTGTATGATGCATATTTTCACTAACGTGGGTCAAGTTGTGAAGAATTTATTTCCAGAAACGATTTCTTGGTCTATTGCTGTGCAGGTTGCTTGGATGTCAACGGCGGTCAACAGCGAGGATGATCGGGACTAAGCTTGGAGAGCTGAGGTTTAGAACGATCGAGGATGTCGGGTGAGGTCAATGGACTCAAGCATGGCGCAGAATGGACAAGGATGACCAAACGGGCAGTTCGGTGCAACGGGTTGGATCAAGCGACGCGGGGGTCAGTGCAAGTGCCATGGTGGTTTCGACAGGAGCCGGACGGGAGAGAATTGCCGACATGTTGAGAGTCGTTGATCAACCTACATGTAGCGAAGCAGGCGATTGCTTCACCAAGATTGTACTCGGTCTTCGGAGAAGGATTGAGAATGGGTATTTTGGTGATTTCACCTAAATACCGCCTTGGTGACTTTTTGGCTAAACTGCGGCGCAAGACGACGCAAGGAGAAGCGGTTTAGGTCAAGAGAATATGAAGACGACGCTTTAAGATGCGTGCGTGAGTAAAACCCGTTTGTGTGTGGGCTTAACAAGTGCCTAAATTAGAATATTCTCTAGATGCTAGCCTCTAGTATAAATAGGAGAGGGTACTGTCCAGCAGCCCTCAACCATTGCATCGTGTGAACCCTAGTTGGTGTTTTTAGGGTTTTAGAGAGAAAGATGAGAGGTTAGGGTTCTAGGGAGTGGATTGATTGTGTGCTCTTGGGTTGAGCTTTGTCCTTCGAGATGGAGTGGCTGTAAACATCTATCTATCTCGAATTAATCCAAACAAGTTTCTCAAAGATGAGTTTATCCTTGTTCTTGCTCTTTCTCTTTGATGATTTTGTGTTTTTGATGATTTGATGATCTCTCCTTGAGTTCTTGTGTTGATCTTACTTGCTGTGACATGTGGGACACCATCTATGATCGTCTTGATCATCAATCACCCACGAGTAAGTGTTTGGATCATATTTTGGTTTTGACTCGGTTTTTGGAGCAACATTCGTTCGAACGGAAAAAAGTCAGAACTTTGGCAAGGATCTTCACGATCGTCGCATGGAATAGGTTCCTGACATCCTTAGGAAGGTGTGTTTCAAGTTTCATGAAGTTTGGAGTTGCGGATTAAAAGTTACGTCAATTTTTTATTTCGTTTTTAGGCTGTTTACTATTCATTCGCCTGTTTTACTGTTCCATGGGTTTCGACCGGCACTATTCATCTGGTTGTTTCGAACTGCGGTACGACTAGCACTGTTTATCCGGTACAACCGGTGCTGTTCATCAACGATTTTTTTTTGTGTTTTTGGTCATTTTTCTTGAGGGTTTGAAGAGGATTCAGTACAAGTTTTCCGCTATGCTTATATATATTGATCTTCATAGTTCTCATAGCTATTGAAGTCAATATCATGTTTGAATCCAATCAAAATGAAAAATAGATAGTGCTCCTATTCATCCCCCACCCCCCCCCTCTAGTCGCCTTTCCGGTCCTACAGTCAGTGGTGCAAAAAAAATGATTTTTTAATTTAATCCCTTTTTCATGCTAGTAATACTGAAGGTGGTACTCCTGCATTACTTTTTTTTTTTGAAACAAGGAGTGCTCCTGCATGTATTTACTTGGAGGAGAGAAATAACCTAGACACCAGCGGTACAGAATAAGAGCATCTACAATAGTTTGTTTCTTAACTTGTTACTAAAAGAAGAGATAATACTCAATCTAATAAAAAGAAACAAGCATTCCAATGGATTGTTTCTTGAGCTTGTATCTAATACTTTAATTGCTACAAGTGTGCATGACCCATAAAACGTGTTTTTAGGTAACAATTAAGTCTCCAACAAAGTATTTTTGTTGTTTCTTATGTCTTGGTATCAACAACTTGCTTGTTTCTTTATATAGTACTTCCTCCGTTCTTTTATAATTGACGTTGCTTAGAGTTCTTTTATATACTAGGACGTCAAGTATATAAGCATGAAAAGAGTAACAAGCATATCTTCTCTCCTCACTTTTTCTTTTCACCATCTCTTCTCCACATTAACTAAATGCTAATGTGAGCTACCCTCAGAAGAGACATTGCTAGCTGCTAAGCCACCTCGACTTCACGTCGAAAACGACGAACCATCTTCCTTGCACGCGCGGAAAGTACGTGCTTACTGCTGTTTTTTTCTCTCTGTCGGATAATATAGACAAGGGACCATTCTATAATCTAGATCGGTGATGAACATTTTTGGAGGCCATTTGCTGCTTCACCGTTTTTATGGCTGTTCCGAAGAGTTTTCCATGTCAGAGTCACTTTCAAGATCGAGCTCGTTTTGTTTTGGTGCGTGCCAACGAGGTGCCTAATTCAGTAGTGGTGTACTACTAAACTAGTATGCCGCAAGCCGTACTTTCAAGCTAGCACTTACATTTGTGGTCGTAAACAATTAAAACAACGGCAGAAGAAACCATTACAGACTTGTTTTTTTTATTTTCCAAGACATGTTTTGGCCATCAACCGCACACAACCAGAATATATGCTCCAACCGGAGAAAATCACTCCCTTACGCCTGCTAAAAAAAATCCCCGTGAGGCCGTGATTCGACTAAACAGCTAGCTAGCTATAGCTATCTGCATCATGATCTCTCTCGATCGTAGACTAGTATGAGTTGAGATTTGAGAACACCAAGTTGAGAGTAAAATATTTCCTACCTGCTGGCTTCGGACAAGAGAGAATATCCATGGCAGGGGAGAGCAGAGACAGGCCAGTGCATGGTTGCGGCCTGGCGGCCTGCCTGCCTGCCTTTCCCACGGCATCATTGTCGGAACCCGATCCTCTTCATTACTGCAGGAATATGGGACTACAGTAAATGAGTCTGCTACAGTTAACGTAGCAATCGTTGTAGCAAGTGCACGATTGTACTGTGGAGCCGTTTTACTGTAGCACGGATACTGTGGCGTCGCCTCCGTTGAGAAACGATCTGATGCAGAGGATCTCGTTCCCATCATTGCCAGCAACCCAGCCTCACACCGCACCTCACCTCAGTTCACGCGGACGCGATCGATCGGCCGGGTTTGCACGGATTCCCCAGCTTCCGAGGCCAGGCCGCGTCGCCGTTTGCTTGCGCGGATCGAAGGATTGGATCTGATACTCCCCTGTCCGCCCGTGCCTGCGGCCCCGGCGCGCGCAGACTGCCAGTCACTCCGCCGAAACCGGCTGCACCGGCGTGCGTCTGCCACGCAAAAACTGCGATCCAGCGGCCGGACGGACGTAACCCTGAACCCTCGCTCAGCCGCTACTCTCCCACCGAACCTGCACATTTATTAACGTGCATGTTCTGGTGAGCGGCACAAAAGTAAATCCCATGCATGGCCATCTATCTGTCGGCGTGTACCTAACTCGGTGGATTTGGCTTTGGTTTTGGTGTGAAATGATCAGCTACGTGTAACGTGTAGTACGTACGAAGATCAACAGCCTGTACAATTGAGCAATTGGTAACAGTCAAGATTTTTCACCGCGAATCGAACATCCAGGTACGTACAGCTCAAGCAGAGAGCAAACGGCGAGTTATCGGCAATAGACCATCGCGAGCGAACTGATAAAAATAATGTCGGTTCTGTGTGTTCATTGTGCGACAGATAGGGGCGCAGAAAGATGACACTTGTCGTCTGCCAGCATATCCGTGGTGTTATCTGTGCACATTCGTTTGTGGAGGGGAGCTATTTTTGCTAGCACTGGTTGCGTTAGAGGCTGTTAGACAGAAATAGAATGGAAGGAACGATGCATGCGAGAGCTAGCAGGAGTGGAGTGGTACAGCATTGTGAAGGAGCATTTTAACTTGTGCCGATCGAAGCAGTGCGATGCCAGCTGCGTGCGCGCGGCAATTGAAAGCGGATGAGAGGACGGACGGCCAACCGATGGACTCCTCCATGGCTCGTGCGAACTCACGAGGGGGATGAGCTGAGCTGAATCATTCCCGTGCGTGCCGTGATGGAGTAATGTAGGTAGGCGTGGCGCGACGTACGGGGGGGCGTGCACGTGAGCGGCCGTGGCATTTACGCCTCCGGTCATGTCGTGCAGAGCAGGAGGAGAGAGGCAGAAGATTTGGTTGCATCGCCCGGGGAAATAAAAAGGCTATCTCCCTGCTGCTGCAGAGTCTACGACACGAAGCTTGCTGTCTCGAGCACGGTGAGAATCGCCGTCAGAAAGACGCATGGGTGTGACAAGAACGAGGGAGGCCGACTTCACGAGGGAGAGCCCTGTGCGGCCGTGTAGCTAGGGTGGTGGCTCGCCTCGTCCCGTGCTGTCGCGCGCTCGGGCCTCCGCCGTTCGTAGGGCTGCCTCGACCGGCGATGGGCCGATGGTTTACTCGCGTTTCGCTGCGCGCGACGTACGCCTACAAGGGTCAAGGAGTACGCACCTCTAGTAGCTATAGGATGATCGAGGACTACGCCGCAAACCTACCACTACCGTATGACTGTTATATATCATTTCGTAGATTTTTGACGGTACTGTCACTTTTGCGCATCATATATACAGAAATAGCGTACAAAGTTTTTCTTGACAAATTTATCACCTGTCCTCACGGCCATTATGCGGCGGCGATTCTCCAGCCGCCATGTCTTCGCTGCTGCACGGCCGTCGTGCTGTCGTGCCCACGCACCGCCACATGTCCCCTTAGGGTTAGGGTTAGAGTTTAAGCCGTAATTAGGAATTAGGGTTAGGGTTTAAGTGACGATTTTCGTTTGAATTTTAAAATATAGCAAACGACTTTAAAAAATTATAAAATTTTAAGTGGAGCCCCCCGACACAGTATACTTGCTTATGTAAATTTGCCATAATTTTATTCGTCTCGGATTTTTCTCGCAACTTCATAAACGTATACTGTTTGTACGAATTTGTAAATGTAGAAAATAAGCTCAAAAAATTATGATTTTTTTTATTGTGTAATGTTTCGACAATTTTATTTGTGTTCTAAAATTGCCCCGAAGATTTAGGATTTAGGTCGCAAGAATTTGGATTTTAGGTTACAGAAATTAGGGTTTCATGATTTCGTGTGACTTGGAATGTATTTGAGATTTGCTCGGTTACATTTTGGTGATATACATGTCTTGACAGTAAGGTATATTAGCGGTCTAGAAGAGGTTGTAGGATATTCCAAATATGATATACTTTTTCCTACTTCTAGAAAATTATCTGTTAGGGCAATAACATTTTGTGATCGTCGTATATTGTTGTGGTGCGCTAAATTTCTGAAGAATTTTGTGAGGTAATAATGATTCGTAAGTACGAAAGTAGGTGAGGAAATTCATAAACGGTAATATACACGACAGTTTTGAAGAAATGACGCAACGATAACAACACAGCAGTTGATACGACAAGGGGGTTATATAGCATGCAGGCTAATGAACCAAGGATGATACACATATGCCTTTAGGGAATTATAAATACAAGGGACATATGGACGAAGAGGGTCAGATTACTGTTTGGACCGGGGCCATTTTCCCTTCCTTGCGAGCTCGGCGTTGTACTCCTCGCCGGTCGCCTTGGCCTCGGCCGTCATTTCTCTCTTTTTCTCGCACTCCCTCTCGCGAGCCTTGCGCTCCTTGCGCCTACATGCCTCAAGATGGACCTGCATCTCCCGCCGGATACGCTCGTTGTGCTCTTCAGGGCGACGCTCATTCTCCCTCCTCTCGCAGTCCCTGTTGGCATCCCACTCCTCGCAGTCGATAGTCCACTGGTCGTGTGGGTGGATCTCTAGGTCGACCCACTTGCGGTAGCCACATAGCGGATCCGAAGACTACAGGTAGACGGGAGAAGTTGTTAGTGCGTACTTTGAAAGAGAAATGGTAGATGAACATACTGTAACTTGTCCTTATCAGCTGCACCAACCAGGTGGACCTAGGCCAGAAAAGTCTTCCACGAGCCGAAGGCTACGCGTAGGGGTAGGGAAAACCCCTATAGCCTCTATAGGCATAAGACCTTTTTAGAGTTAAATCTGTAATCTCACACACCTTATCGGAAGACTATAAATAGCCGTCTTCCCCCATGTAATAACTCAGATCTAGTTTTTTTTGAGACAATCAATATACATACTTCTCCTAACAACTGGTCCCCTCTCCGAGGATCCTTCTGTCATCCTCCGGTTTCGGGGTTCCCCCTCTTTTACTGTCTGTTCAGTTTTGCCACGACACATGTGATCTAGCACTACAATTCTCCTCCTAGATTTGTTATCATAATAATTGGAGTCTTTTACATGGGCTGTCACGGGTCCCCTAAGACCTTGTTTAGGGCGTGGGAGTCGATCTTGTAGTGATTTAATTTGGTAGGTTATTTGCTTTGGAATTCTCTTGTGATAGAATTCGTGTGGAATCCCTGCATGCGTTTCCTTGGTTCACTGCCACATCCCATACGCTGGCATGAGAGCTACGGCTTCTTTTCGCGCAAGTTTGCTTACATGAGCAAATTGGATCGATGGAATCCCTTTGGAAGAGGCTTTAATCATTGTTTGTTTAGTCATTGATGATCTACATCAACTTTACCCGGCTTTAAGCCTGTCCATCCACTAAGGTGGGTAACCTTTGTAGCCCAAGGTGATAATGTTATGGAATGGTACTCTTCTGAACTAATACACTGCTCCTGCCGAAACAAAAACAAAAACAGATGGAGTCGCTGGTCTTTGGTCTTTACCAGTGCTCCAGGTCAAATCTATCGTTACATAACAAGGCAGCATGCGACATTTATCAGTTAATTAATGACGAGTGTTTTTTTAACAGCGACCTTCCTCAGTGCATCCATCTGTGCTGCATGTGCCCAACTAGCTAAGATCATATACAATGGACTTACATCAGCTATCTATAGTTTCTGTCATGTAGAATTTAAACTGATGTAGATGAAAGATAATAAAGAGAGAAATATGCTATCTACAATCTTGTAGCCAACTGTATCACCAGAACCAATGAGGAAATGTCTTAGGTCCATGAAAACATTAAAAAATTGTGTCATTTATAAAGACAAGCGAAAAGACAACACATTGTATATGAGCTGTCTATAGTGTTGTCTACAGGTGACATGGAGAGTTGCTATAGACAGCAGTTATCTATACCATTGTACATGCCCTAATACGCCCTCGCTACCCTCCCTAAGTTGAGTTTTTGGCCAAAATGACACGATTGCGCCTGGTATTAGCAAAAACGACGGTCCTCGCGCTGTATATGCAAATTTGGCAGCACGGATACGCCGGCGGTGAACATGTGTCCTCGTCCGTGCCTCTGTCTTGCAGAGCCAATCAACACCGTTCGTGGGTGGCCCAGAGCGTTTCCATCCTACCACGGCGCCGAGTCCATGCCACTGTAGCCCGGATGCCGCCTAGTCCGCATCTCCCTGGCCCAGACACGCTTGGCCGCAGCTCCCTGGCCCGGACAAGCGCCGTCCGTCCACCTAGCACTCGTCCGGCCCTTCCTCGCTCGGACTTGGCGAGCATTCGGTCCTCGCTCGCCTGGACACGGCCACCACATTGCCACCTGTCGCACGCTGCACCACCTCCATCCCACCCACTCCCGCGCTGCCCTGGCTCGGACGCACCGCACGCTACGGGAGCCTTTATTCCCTGTCCCATCAGCTGTATCCCTATCCCCGTCCATTGCATGCATGTTGCCCGTGCGCGTGGGAGGGAATCCGATTCCATTCCCTCCCATCGCTCCCTCTGTCGTTCTTGCTATAAATTCGGAGTAGCAAGCGAGACTCTTCGCTCGCTCTCTCGGTCAGTTTCGTTTTCGCGGATGATTAAGCATTGGTTAGAGCCGTCATTAGTGGTCGTATTAACAGGTAATTTTTATCTCGTGTGTATTATCTTTATTAATTGTGTTGCCAGTTAATTAGTTGTAGTTATTTAGGCGTAATTCTTCTCTTGTGGACTTCCTCCAAAATAACATATTTCGTGCTACCGTCTTCAAGCTCTGCATGCGGTTGCCTGCTTCCCAAGGCACAGACATCATCATGGTCTCCCGACGACCTACGTACGAGTTTCCCGTACACCATCGGCCTCCCGTATATCGTCGTCGCGGGCTAGAAAAGCAATCTGCATATACTGGCCCCATGCTACACTTCCAATCACCTTCACTACCTCTCATACGCCCCTGCCCTCTCCTACTCATGCAGGTGATCGCCTCGATGGCAAGTTTCTTCGTCATTGGCTCCGTATCGAACTCCTTCCGGATGCAGCTCCTAAGCTCGTGAATATTCATCGCTTCGAGCCTCTCCGTCTGGACCACCTTGTACTGACATCTCGACAGGTCCAACCCATCGAGTCCGGCCCGTACAAGAACGTCGCCATAAAACACTACAAAGTCTTGCACGGTTGGAATTACCTAAAGCCAAAACAACCCAATTTACGGTACCCAATATAACAAACAACATATGTAATTAGCACTAATTATTTTCCTGTACAAGACTATTTACATCAGATTATTTCTTCAATCACAACTAATTACATAGGACCAGACACAAAAGTACTAATTCATTACGAGTAATTTATTTGCCACTAATTACCCCTGAGACACATAATTACGACACATTACATACAAATAAGCAATTAAATGCGAGTAATTGAATACGGACAATTAATAAATTAGCAACAATTTGATTACTTATCAATAAATTACTTACGAGTAATTGATTACATTCAAGTAATTCCCACTGAAATAGTCACGATTAATTACTTAAGACTTATTAACTATGCATCATTAATTATTCATAATTGATTACATTTATTTAATTACCACTAATCAACTGCGAGTCATTACTAACCAACAAATTAATTATGGCCACATAAAGTTGACCACTTAATTTGCACTAAAGTAATTACCACTCATAAACTACGTGGAATTTAATTACAATATATTAATTATGACTAATTAATTAATTAACACTTCATTTCCACTAAATAATTATGAGTAAATAATTATGGCTAATTAACCACTAGTATTCAATTACGACTACTTAATTACCACTAGTTTAATTACCATTTACAAACTATGAGTAAATTACCACTAAATAACTTCGATTAAAAACTTACCACTAATTAACCGCGACTGAAATAATTGCAACAAAAGGATAGGAAATAAGTTTACCTGTATGTCGACTTCACGGTACTTATACAGTTGTAATCCGAACCACTACTCTAAACACTATTTACTTCACAACGTAATCTAAGCAAAGTTTCAGTTCAGTTCTCTTTGTTCTCAGCGACGAGCGCGAGAACGAGAACGAATTTCGGAATGAGAGCGAGAGCGGCTTGGGTTTTTATAGGCGCGCGAAGGCGTTTCGCGCAGACGGGGCATGCATGCGGACGGAGGCAGTGACGTGATGGATGGGAGGGGAGTGCTTTCCGCGCCGAAAGCAACCAGAAGGGACAAAAGGCGATGGGTCTGCATGTCTAGCGGCCACGTGGACGGATGGCAGGAGTTCGGACTACCGAAGCACAGCACATGACGCATCCGGGGGCACCAAACCACGGACAAAAGAAATCTGGACCACTGGGCCACCGAGCCACGACAGCGACCTACCGAGCTAGGGGTGCACGGACGAGGGCAACGTGGCGGGCGGAGGGTGCTGTCCAGGCCAAGAGCACACGAACGAGGCTATCCAGGCCAGGAGAGTACGGACGAGGACACATGTCCACCACCGGCGTGTTCGTGCTGCCAAATTTGCATATACGACGCGAGGACCGCCGTTTTTACTAATACCAAGCGCAACAGTGTCATTTTGACCAAAAACTCCCTTAGGTTTACATAATTTTTTTTCCTAGAACGAACTGTGAGAAAACATCAAGAACAATAGCAGCATTGTTTAAGACAGGCTAAATCAAACAAATAAAAGTCCAATTATATTATTTTCTTTAAAAAAACCCGACACTTTTCTAAGTGAAGTGTTACTAGTGGGGGTAGTACATTAATTCATTCTGATTCAATTCTATTCCATTAATGCATGTCTACGGTTGGTTTTTAGCCTATCCTGGGATCCTATGCATTAGCATCAGTTAAACGTCGTTCTTCTCAGTTAAAGGCCGTTCTCTCCGCTGTTTGATTCAAAACAAGTTGTCTAGATCAAGCTCTCCATCGTCCGATTCAAAACGAACGGTCTAGATCAAACGTTGCAGAACCCAAGAATAGAGTAAAATTGCTACAATGTATTTTGCTACCATAGATATTTCAGTATTTCTACAGCGTTGCTACAGAACTACTGTCAAGCAGTGTTTATGCAAGCTGGAATTGTTGTTCAAACAGTGGTTCTTAGAGGATCCGGATCACCTGCTATCCCCACTTTGATGACAGGACCACTTAAACCCAAGGACAAATCTTGACAACCAATTACAGAAAATGGTACCATGAACTGACATGTTATTTGGGCCAGTGCAACGACGTCCTAAAATAGATTGAAATTGTGGGATTTTAGAGTTAGCAGCACATAAAATTGTCGTACTATCAACTGCACTATTTAGAAACTTAATTTGGTGCAATGAGGCCACCAAATTAAATAACCAAGTGTCACACCTACAAATTTTGTGGTGAACCCAATAACTATCAGAATCGATAAGCATGTACAATTAGTATCTACAACTTTAATTTTAGCTCCATTAGTATAAGAGCATGTACAATTGCGTGCCATCAGCTGTCTGTAAATTTTGTCATGCAGGACACAAAATGATGTAGCTGAGAAAAGAGGAGCACAGAGAATTGAGTCATCTCTCATATAGTAGTGATTAGTTGTAACACGATAGACATGTAAAAAGACAATACATTATATAAGTTATCTTAGCGTTGTCTATAGATGATATAGAGGAGTACTACAGACAATAATTATATATACCATTATACATGTCCTAAGTACGTTTAGGAGTGTACACGAAAACATTTTTTTTAGAGAGAGAACACGAATAATCTTAATCCCATGAAGACCACAGCAAAGAACTTTGAAAGGAAAAAATGTGGTCCCACTCGAGACCCGCGCCGAGCGGGTGGTCCCACGGGCCAGCGACTTTATTAACCAGTTACTTAATTAACTGGCAATTAAGAGCACAAAATACCGTGTGGAAAACCAGCCAAGATGAGCTGAAGCATCTATCCTAGTCACCGAAGGCACGTGGGCCCACGTCAGCTGCGGGGGGACCACATGTCGGTAGCACACGTACGCAAGGCGATCACGCTGGCCTAAATATATTGTGCCGTTGCTGCGGTAGATGAGCTATTCTAAGAAGGAACTGAAAGTACTCCTAACTGAAGCAGCAACAGTATGGGTTATCTGCTATCCTCAGGAGTTGAAGTTCTCAAATGTCAAGCTACCTACTCGTTTTGAATTGCAGTTACAATCGATATCTATGCAATAATATACTACTATTTTGAATATCTAAGTTGTACTTTGTTCAGCATCTAAAGCAACAATGTAGCATTACCTGGTATATCTTAAATTCTCAGGCTACCTACTCGTGTTGAATTGGAGCTATCATAGATATCTCAAGCAAAAATGTAGTACTACATGAAATATCTGAATTGTAGTTACCCATTATCCTCAACAATTAAGTTCTCAAAATACTACTATTTGTAATTTGAGCTGAAAAATAACGTCAGTGTGTTAATGACATGTGGCCACATGGCTCACCTATCATCCTCACGTTAGATGTTATTTTCTAATTTGTACATCTTTGCAATGTTACTGAGCAAAATTTCCTAATAAATAACTAATGACTACTTGATTCGGTGATGTCACAACATGCCATTCAACGGTGCTCTTAAATTGAGCGTGTTACATAATGCTTCCTTACAAAGTTAAATTCAGAAAGCCGTTAGCCATTATCTAACGAACAAATAACCAATAACTACTTCATTCGGTAACGCAACATACCATCCGATCCTTGTAAACTCTATAAAGCCGTTAGAGTTTTTCCCCCCTAAATGACACTATTTAGCGTCGTATTAGCGGAAATGGCTCTTATCGCACTGTATTTGTAAAAATAGTACCTCGTCCGCACACCTATATTTCGGACACGTCCTATGTCGACACATAGCCGTGTCCGCACAGCCATCGCTCGGACGCGCCTCGTCCGCACGTAGCCGCAGCCAACACGCCCCTCGTCTGCACTGCCACCACCCGCACGCCCCTCATCCGCACGGCCACCATCCGGACACGGTGTGCAGAGCAGGAGAGCTATTTCCGCTAATACGATGCGGAACAGTGTCATTTATGCCAAAACCTCGGTCCGTTAGGCATTCGGCAACGAACAAATAACTAACAACTGCTCAATTTGGTAAACGATCGATATACCATCAAACAGTGTTTTAAAGCACCGCGTGTTACATGAAACTTATTCAAAGTAAATTCCAGTCATCTATCTCTGACGAACTGTGATGCACCAGAATTCCTCCATTCGAACAAGTTTCAACAAGTAACTTGTAACCGGTGCTTTAAAAAGAGAAGAAAAAAGAGGCCGTTATTAGTACTCCCTACAATTTTTAAAAATAAGTCGTTGTCAAATTTTGAAAGCTTCGATTTTATCGATATCTTTTAAATATTTAGATTAGATATATGAAAATCATATGTTTAGATTCGTCTTGAAAAGTATTATCATAATATTATAATTTTATTAGGTTTAAAAATATATTACAATAGTAATTACTAATTAGTGATCAAAGTTGTATTTTAAGGATTACTTCGATGTCCAAAACGATTTGTTTTTGTGAACCAGAGGCGGCGACAGAAGAAAGTGAAAAGAAATGGGTTTTCTTAACTAATAAAAGAAAGTGAGATTCAATTATTTGTCACTGCCAAACATGCGTAATTGATTATTTGTCACTGATGTGAATATGACATGTGGTCCTGGGGCCCATATGTCAACTCACATACAGTGACAAATTCTAAAATTCACTCTTTTACAGTGGCAAATAATCAATTTTTTTTTCTAAAAGAAAGAGTTTACCTCTGCGCAGCGAGACGATATCCTCTCACCTATGCTCATGGTCGGCTTCTTCCACCCCTTACAAATTCCTCATCGAGACGATATCTTTTCGCTCTCTTTTATTCTATCTGTTGATATGTACCACTTTTTTTAAAATTCCGTTGCAAGTACCTACCAGTAAAATAAGAAGTCGAAGAAGAATATAAAGTAATGAGGAACAGGGGGGCCTAAAACCAGGGAGCGGAAAGCCCACCACCTTGGATCCACAGCCGAACACCCCCACCGCACCCCACACACGCCACTCGCTCCCGTCCTTTCTCCCTCCTCCTCCTCGTCTGTCTCTCTCTCCCCTTCCTCCACTTCTCGCGTATTTTATTCATAGTCTATTCGAGTCCTACCAGTAGCAAGCGAGTAGTGGTGGTGGTGGTGGTACACCGGAAGGAACCATCGCTGGTCGCGAGGAGGTCCGCGAGATCTAGGCGAAGGCGTCCATGGGAGCTCGCTGCTCCAAGCTCTCCGTGTGCTGGTGGCCTCCCCACTTCAAATCGCCGCTTCTTGGTAAAGCACCACCTATCGCACACATTGGCGACTCTGTTTCGGAAAGATTCGGTTTTGCGGGTTGAATGCTTCCAGTTGATGCTTCGTTTCGTTTCTTGGGGGAGTGGCGGCGGGGTCGGTCCTGCATTTGGGCCTGGTTTTCTTGCGTTTTTCCCGGGGATTTTTTAGGCTTGTGTTTGTGTGGTTAATTTCGTGCTTTGGTTTGCGGTGGTGGTTCCGTCGATCTTGATGGAATTCGCTGCGTGTGGTTCTGATCCATTCGGTTGTTTTGTTTGGACTCTCAAGAACGATCCAAATCTTTTTATTCTTTTACTCTGGCAAGCTGTTGCTGATTCGATGCGTTTCTTCCATGTTTTTGTCCTTCGGATTGACGAATTGGGTTGTTCTTGCAAGTGTGTGGAGTGTGCTGTGTTTGGTTCTGTGCAGTTCTGCGGATAATCCCTTCATGTTGAGCAATGCAACAGTTTGCAAGAATCTGTGTTCTTGATTACGACGCGTTTCCTTGTTCTTGTTCTTGCTCCCAGTGCTGATCCCACGCGCTATCGAACTTTTCTGTGCAGAGAGTGGCGCCGCCGGGGACGACGGCAGCGGCGTGCCGGCGTTCGCGGAGTACAGCCTGGACGAGCTCCGTGCGGCGACCGACGGCTTCGCTCCCGACCGCATCGTGTCGGAGCACGGCGAGAAGGCGCCCAACGTCGTCTACCGCGGCACGCTCTTCAGCTCCGGCCGCACCGTCGCCATCAAGCGCTTCGGCCGCTCTGCGTGGCCTGACTCCCGCCAGTTCTTGGTTCGTGTAGCTTGCTTCGTAAGATGGACCATTTGCAGTGTTCGCCTAGCCTTTGTGGCATTTGATTGAATGCTCTTGTGTTTGCAGGAGGAGGCGAGGGCTGTTGGGCAGCTGCGGAGCGGCCGGCTGGCCAACCTGACCGGGTGCTGCAGCGAGAGCGGCGAGCGGCTGCTCGTCGCCGAGTTCATGCCACATGAGACCTTGGCAAAGCACCTCTTCCACTGTATGTTCGTTATCCATTTCTTTTCTTTTTTTCCTTCTTCAAGTGTATTAACTGCAGTTAGCGTATTGGGCTTGGCAGTGTTGTTTCTGATTTGGTAGTACGAGCGTAGGCATCAAGGAGATAAGATTGGGCCCCTTAGTTAAAGATGTATTTGTCGCCTGCATCTTCTGTTGAATTGAAGTAATTTGTGCTAGAGTATCCTTTTGCTGTTTGTTTGGTCTGGTCCTATTTTTGTTCTTCTAGGCTAACTGGAAATTGACGCATTAACTCTTCTATAAATGCTTGTGATCAGTGTTTTGTTTGGAGGTACAGTGGTAGGCATCAAGGTGATTAGTTATTTATTGCCTTTCTGGATGAATATATATAGCCGAGTAGCATCTAGTATACAATTGTTGATTCCTGACAGAAGGTGCTTATTGCATTAAGGAATGGTTTTACTACATATGATACGACCATTTAATTGTGGTTCATGTGTGTGTAATGGACAGTTAGGAGCTTTTAGCATTTAAGGTTTTCCATAGGCGCCCGCATTTTGAATATGATATTGATATGATGGTTGCATTTTGCCCTCATGGTGGTTATGCTTGGCAGGGGAGACAAAGCCACTGAGCTGGGCTATGAGGGTACGAGCTGCACTCTATGTGGCACAGGCATTGGACTACTGCATCAGCAAAGGGAGAGCTCTCTACCACGACCTGCATGCATACAGGGTCCTCTTTGATGTGGTGAGTCAGTACTTGTGCTCCTTAGTTGCTTCTTTGTTGGGGCTTTCATTAATGAGGCATGTAATCTGTTTTGTTTTTGGACGTTGAATTATAGGATGGTAACCCCAGACTATCATGTTTCGGTCTGATGAAGAACAGCAGGGATGGGAAGAGCTATAGTACCAATTTGGCTTTCACACCTCCTGAGTACCTTAAGACCGGTAAGTGTCATACATAAGGGAAATATTCTGTGAACATGAATGCATTGCATGAATTTTATGTTTTTGCTTCTGATCATGAATCTCCAAGTCATAGCTATTACCTGTTCATACTCAAGTGGAGCTCAAAGTAATGAGTTTTTTTTTTAAAAAAAAAAATCTTCTAGACACTTGGTGTGTATACCCATGTTCCTTGCCACTATAGTCTTTTTACTAGTGGGGTCAATCATGTTATGCAATTGTTGTTTATTGAGCTTCTGTTGCTTAATTTTAGCAACTCACCTTGTTTTTGTTTGTAAAATGATATACTCTATTGTTACCTTGTTGCCAAACATAAACCTCAGGCAAGAACATAAGCTGTAAGCAGACAAAGTTTTTCATGAAGGATAATATTTAGTATTTGACTTATTTTACTCCTAGAGAAGCAATACATTTCTGCATTGCAAATCTTGCTCTATCTCTTACAATCTCCATGAAATGAATCTTCATTCATGGAAGCTTAAGGGACATGCTTTTATTTGGTTCTTAACATCCCTCTATTCTGCAGGCAGAGTAATTCCAGAGAGTGTGGTCTACAGTTTTGGTACTATCTTGCTTGATCTCCTAAGTGGAAAGCATATTCCACCAAGCCATGTAAGTTAACCACCTACCCACTGTTGAGCACCTCTTTAGCCATGTTGCTAAATAAACTATATCATAAAGTTTGGTTATGTCCTCTAGAATATATGCTTTGGGTATACTCACATTGTCATGTAGGCCATGTATGTATTTGGCTATTTGCTCTTCTGTTAACAGAACCTGCTTTTATGATCCAAAATTACAGTGCTGAATTTTCAGTTAGCATTTTGCACTAGTGTATATTATTTTTGTATGTGGCCATTGAGTGTAACTTGCTTTTGTCGATGATCGACTTTATCCAAGGAAAGCATTGACTTCTCTTTGTTTTGCTGTAGGCACTTGACCTTATAAGAGGAAAGAATTTCCTGGTGTTGATGGATTCTTGCTTGGAAGGCCATGTCTCCAGCTCTGATGGAACTGACTTGATACGATTAGCATCACGTTGTTTGCAATATGAAGCTCGGGACCGTCCAAACCTGAAGGCAGTAGTGTCTGCTCTTGCAAACCTCCAGAAAGATGCTTCTGTAATGTTCTCTGTCTTGCTGCTACTTTTCATAGACTAATGTGTATCCTTGGTCTTGTGTAGTACTGAAAATCTGCAGCAAAAAAATTGTTCCCAATTAGTAGTATCACACTACTCTTTTGAAATATGGGTGGACTTATTCTGTCTCCTCATATATGTAACTTTGCCTGCTTAATAATTCTCACTGAATGTTTGTGCAGGCTCCTTCACATACTTTACTGGGCATTCCACATAATGTGGTTAACTCAGAGCAACTTTCATTATCTGCTATTGGGAAAGCTTATGCCAGGGCAGACCTTGATGAGGTACATGATATATTGGAGAATGATGGATATAACGAGGATGAAATAGCAACCTTTGAGGTAAGAAATATTTGTCAGTTAACCTTACTCTGACAAAAGATATCTCACTGTTGTGGTAACTCCTTCCCAACACTCATTGCTGCGACACTTATTGAACTTTATTCTCTCAGCTTGGAGTATTTGAATTATGTAGATAAACCAAGAGAACCCACGTAATTTGGGACATAAGATGGGAAAGTAGCTGGTCGCTCACGTTTTATGTTTTTTTTTTGGTACTGTTTATTTCTTTACCTAATTTTGTATTGCTTAATTTGGACATTCGTTATTAAGTAACAGACTTTTAACCAAGCTGGGGCGCATGAGAAATCAATGTGGTTTATGTGCTCATCAGATTATCTTAAGTCTAAATTTCAACTAGTTTTTCCATGCTTTTTTATTGCTCTAGCCCACAAATTATAATAGAACATTTGCTGTTTCTTTTCATGATCAGATAATTTACCGAGGAGTTGATCTAAAATATGTCATACAGGACTGTTGTCACCATTAATCTGGCCGGTTCATGTTTGCCACATTTTCAGTTTTCCATGTTTTGTCACCTTGCTTCTTAGGTGTTGCTTTAACCGATAACAGAGGGGAAGATCATTTGGCAATGCTTTATGTCTTGCATATGCTTTTGAAAATTTGGTACTTACAGAGCTACAGGTATCTTTTCAGTCATGGACTGGCCAAGTTTCTGAGAGTATTCTTGTCAAGAACCATGGAGACAGTGCTTTTCAATCCAAGGAGTTTGCCACTGCACTTGAGTGTTACTCAAGGGTATGTTTAGAATGTCATATGTCATGTGTGAATCTAATTTTCCTTCCTGCATCTATACTCTAGTACCCTGTTGTCCAATTACAGATCGATATATTCGTTGTCCCTATGTTTTAGATTGCTCTTCCTCAAACTAGGCAGAGGAGGAAAAATATCCCTGTTCCTGATTTTGCTATCTGGCAATCAGTATGCTAACATGGCTCATAGGGAATGTATTGGGGTTTGCTCAGATGTGTTTGTTACTAAATTGGGATGACATGTGATGCATTGGCATTGTAAAGCTCAAGTTTAATAAAGCAGTTCTTTTGCGGTATAAAAATGAAATATGAATAGATCAAGGCATTGGTTTAACATATGGGCCAGTGTGAAGCATGAAATTGTTATGTCTCAGACCAAGGCCCTGAAGTGGCTTATGGTGAGTTATAGCCAAAACGGTGTACAAGGTTAGGTTTATACTGTGGGTTGTTTTAGGATTCAGGAAGCTATGTTATAAGGTAGTTTGGGTTGGGTTTCAACTTTCAACTAATTGCAGGCTTACCTCCAACTCCACACCAGAGATGGCCTAAACGTCTCTGAACAGTGGATGTATTACATCGTGCCTGCACACTAAAATAGTAGCAAGACAGTTGCACTTTTATTGGTTTACGTTACTTCGAGTTGGTATCTGCTACTTTCAGGCTACTAATATGTGGTTTTGGATATTTTTCAGTTTATCAACACTGGTGCAATGGTGTCCCCAACTATGCTGGCACGACGAAGTTTCGCTAATATGGTACTAGGCAAGCTGCAAGAAGGCATTGCGGATGCAAGGAAAGCAGAGGAAATATCACCTGAGTGGCCAACTCCAAACTACCTGCAAGGGATGGCACTTCTCGGCCTCGGCATGGAGCTTGAAGGTCATGAAAAACTAAAGAAAGGTGCCGCTTTGGAAGCTGAAAGAAATGGTAGAACTAGAACTGTATAGCCCTCAGTGTGATGCCTTCTCTTCTGTACCTAGATCGCCTGCATTTTGGGTGTCCAATGCTTTGCCACCAGTAGGGTTGTTTTTGGTCTCCCCTAACTTGTATTGGTATTTTCAGTGGTTTTACAGCTCCTAGGTTGGCTGTTATTACACCTCCAATATATTCATAAGTACAAAAATGGGCAACTAGTATTGCAATAGCATTCCGTGGGTGTGAGATTGTAAAGCGACATTGTTTTATGTTATTTCTTTAAAAAATCATGTATATACACAACTTCCAAATTTTTCTCAGGCTTCAAAACTTCAATTGCTATGATTGATTAGTCATTTCCCTGTGTTTGCCTTGCAAATACCTGGATTATTTTCATGCTACAAAACTGCGGAAGTGCTTGTTCTATACTTCTATGATTGGCAGTTATCCTTCAAAAAAAGATGACAGATCTCTAATCATTTCAGCTATGAGAGAAGTTAAACGTAAACGTATGGTTAAGAGCAGTAGGGAGAGTATCCGGTTGGAATTTCCCTTGAAATAGAACACTGAGAAGTAGAAAACTATTAAGTTACTGATGCCTTCCCAAGAACAACATACATAATTACATTGGACTGTGAAGTTTATAACAGCTGTTGGTTATGACTTCAGCAAGCAAAAGTTGCGACCAGGCGAGAAGGAGTGTGTCAGCGGAGACTTTCTGACAGGTGACTATGAAATGGGAGCAGCTTTTAAAACAAAACTATTCTCTCGAGTTGTATCAAATTATTACAGGCATGTGCCCTGCTCATGATTCAGAGAGAAGGTACATCACTGGAAAGAGCAAACACCTGTATTTCCTTTTTGGGCAGTCCATGAATTGGTCAGTCACTGGTGCTGTACTTAGCATTACAAGTGGCTACATTCTAAACCAAAATGGAGAAACATAGCGACAATATTCTGCTACAAAATGCAACTACTGCTTCTTAGTTCACATCTGAGGCCGATTCCCGAGCATCTGACCGACTAAATTAGTCACCTGAAAAGTACCCAAAATGAGAGGGATCGACATGGTCAGAAATAAAACTGGTACAAATGGAGTGGAATAAATCAGCAGGTATCTCACAGATGAATCAAGAGAGAAGAAGTCAGTGTATCAAACAAGGGGAAAATGTAGCAATAGAAAAACTATGTGCACTCAAGGATAAAAATATTGGCGGTTTCAAAGGCTGGTTACCGGTAAAAAAAAATCAGTCCTAAAAGTTTTAGATTTAAATTCTGAATTCTGAATTCGAATTGACGAATAGTAATTACAATGTATTTTTTCCGTAACGGGTTTTTGAATCCTTGTGCGCACTGCAAGGATTTTAACCAGTGGCCATATTTCCTAGGCAAAAAAGATTGTCATAAGTGGATCTATGAAATTGCGTATTCATTGAAATAGATTTAGGATGAACAATGGCACATCAAACTATCATGGCAAAAATGCAGATCTATCTTCTCTGGATGGAGATCAGGCGACTGCAAAGACTGTTTTCTTCCCAGCCAAAAGTAGGAAAGACAGTAATGGTATATACTCAGTGTGATCTGATATTTGCACACTAACTATTCACTATAAAAACACCAGACAACTGAACCAGCATCAAACATGACAAAATCAGTCAACTTGCCTGCCAGTACTTTGAAACACATCGATCAATGCAACTGTTCTCACCCATATTGAGCTCAGCTTCTTTATACCTGTAGAAACAGAACAGATCCCAGCAAAAAAAGGCACACTTAAATTCAACAAATGATAAATCCTTTTTGGCTGTCACTACCAAGGAGCTACAATAAAATAAGAAAGGTGATGGACTTCAATTAACTATCGTGACCACCTTAATTGAACTATAATATTATCTTCTTTAGCAAATGAGAAAACTATATATAACCGTAATATTTTAGTTTCTCATTCTTTCTACAACTATAAATGAGAATGCTATCCATCAAACTGAAAAAAAAGGATGTGTCAACAAGAGCATGAAACAGAGTTATGCAAAACGCATTATGCAGACTATGTGTACCTTTTCTCAATACACTTGTCAAAACAAGTCTGTGTAAGCCTGCATAAAGAAAAAGGACACAGGGCGTCAAAATGTGCACATAAAAAATGAATCATGAGTGATGTGTGCCAATCTAAACTATCACACTATAAAAGAAGTGGATAGAGAGGATGGTACAAGAGTGGTGATGTTGTTAAATATTTATTACTACAATCATGACAGGCATTTCAGAAGACTAGGATAACAGTAGTATTACATTATATATGAGTGTTTTTGGAAGACACAAGTGGAACTGTAAGAGGCAAATATCATTAGGCTGGAAATTTATCTTTGTTTCTATTCATTAATCTAGTTCGTAATATGAAGCAAAGGACGATAATAATCTAAACTAGTAAGGTATGAAGCATCTTGGTGCTAACAAGTAACAAAATGGTATCTCTTCTCTTTATCACTGCAACAATTAGGTGGTTATAAATAGTATAGAGGTACAGTGCCAAGAACTACAAATACTACAAAAGCACAAAAACACTATCTGTGGGGTTCACAGACGATCATTTCTATTAGGTGGTTCAACAATATAGCTATCCTTCATTCATCAAACAGTTCTATGCATAGTTTTCGATGGCAATTGGCATCAGCAAGGGGGAAGGCAGAGCATAAGCAGTAACTTTCAATATCAGAAGAAAGGACAGTTTGCAAGACAAGCATGAACATCAGGCCTAAAATTGTCTACTACTCTACTGTATATTACGCCACTGATATCAGTTTACGACGAACAGAGCTTAGCGCCAATATTGTAATTAAAGTGCAAGCAATTCCTTTTCCCCAGATAATGATCCCTCATTGTGACTACATAAATAACAACTATGACTGGTTCACTTCTGGTAACATTAGTGATTTGTGATCTCAAAAGTAACAAATAGTAGTGAGGCAGGCCAGAAGCATATCACTCACCGATTGAAAAGATCGACCCTGTACTCCATCTCCTTCTCCGCCATCCCAAACAACTGGTCAGTCAGGAACGCACGGCATTAATCTCACCACAAACCTTCAATCAGATAGAAGGGAAAAAACGTAAGCAAGATAAATGCCCAGACCTGTTCCTTCTCCAAGTTGGTCGGCCCGCCTTTCTCAGCCATTGTTGCACCTAACCTGCAAAGAACAGAGCGCACCAAGAAATGCAGGAGCTAAGGAACACGTAGCCGCAACTCCAAACAAACAAATCATCCGATGAAGGAGAAGAGTAGGGGAGCAAGAAGAGGGAGCATGCGCTTACGGGGAAGGAGGACGAAGGCCGGAGATCACGAGAGCGCGGTGTTGAGACGTCGCGAAGAGCAGCGCGCCTCCGGTCCAGCCTCCCTCCCCGACTCTAGGGTTTTTTTGTGCTCTTTCGTGGAGGAGGCGAGATAGAATGAAACAAGATCACCCGCGTCTTCTCATATGGGCCGCCGGTCGTATCGTAACGGGTCTCACGAGTCAGCGGGCCCATGGCTAGGAAGTGACATCGAGCTCGTCAAACCGAGTTTTTCTCGACATAGTTTGATTTAATACTATTTTAATTATAGTTTCGAATTATTTTTATAACCGAGAGCTGAGTCAGAGCAAACCCTAGTCTCATCCAAAATCGATTTATTTCAATGTTTAACTAATAAATTATTAAGAATTTATCACTATAAATAAGTGTATTTTAAGATAACTATACATATAATATCGATAAATAAAACCTCAAATACACATGTTTTATAGTGGTAAACCCTCAAATCTCTCTTTAACCAGCGAGCAAACGAGCCTCATTAACCAGCTTTTTTCCCACCCTCCTCGTAGCCCAGAAGATTTTCACTGACGTTGTGGGTCCATCTGTAAGCGGAGGTATGTTTTAGGCGGCTTTCTTTTTCGGAGAAAAAAAAAAGAGAACCAAAATCGTTTTGTCTCCAAGCTGCTCTTCCAAAATCCGAAGGCTCGAAGCCATGAGTTTGGCTTATCCACTCCTGCGCTTCCCATGCCGCTGCTCGCTCGTCGCGCCGCTCGCGTTGCCGTCTCCTCCCATATCGATATCGGTGTCTCTGTCTGCTTCCGCCTCCTCCTCCGCGGATGGAGGTGGGGTCGGTGAGCTGACGGGGAGGGAGAGGCGGCAGCAGCGGCGGGAGCGGCGGGAGCTGCGGGCGCGGGACTGGAAGGAGGAGGTGCAGGAGCGGCTCATCCACGAGCCGGCGCGTCGGCGGAAGAAGCCGCCGAAGAGGACGTGGCGGGAGGAGCTCAACCTCGACCTCCTCGCCGAGCTCGGGCGGCAGTGGTGGATCGTGCGCGTCTCCATGGCGCCCGGCACCGACTACGTCGAGCTCCTCACCAAGGCTATCTCCCGCCGGTACCCGGAACTCTCATTCAAGGTCTCACCCCCACCACTCTCCTCCTACTGGCTCGTTAGTTTAGATCATTTGCGTCTGTGTTGCGCGAAGCACGCCTCTCACGAGCATTTTGCCGAACAGTTCAAGCATAAATGTTACAAATTGAACAATCTGCCCATTGCCATTTGAATAAATATCCATTTGTAGGTTGTCACAGTATGTTGTGATGTGTCAATTACACTATGAGAAACACCACGGTGCAAAAGTCTTGCCGCTGTTAGAAACGTCACATCTAACAAGAGAATCTTATCATACTATGCTGTAAGTGATCGAGCAGCATTAGAAACCTGCCAAAATGTATTTGACCAATTGTGACTCTAAAATTCCACTCACAGTGGCAATTGCTATATACTAACTTTAATTTATGGTCCTTGTTAATGTAAACATATAATTGTGGTAATATTCGGATTACTGAGGTTTGATGTGAATCCGATTAAGCAGACCCTTAAACTCCTATTCCCAATATGCGATACTCGGTGTTACTGAATGGATTTATAAATTTATTTGCATGCCATGTTTTTAGTGCTGTATTTCTCACAAAGTATTTGCAGATTTATAATCCATCCATCCAAGTCAAGAAGAGACTTAAAAGTGGTTCGATCAGTACCAAATCAAAGCCTTTGCATCCTGGGTTGGTCTTTCTGTATTGCTCCTTAAACAAGGAGCTTCATGACTTCATCAGAGACACTGAAGGTTGTTACGGCTTTATTGGAGCTACAGTTGGTTCTATGTGGGTACTCTTTATTCAGTAACTTTTTTTTGAAACATTATCAGTTGACATTTTTATAATTCTTGTTTTTAGTTGGTTGCTTTCCTATTCATCATAGTGGCTGATATGAATATAGTAAATATGTCAAAACAAATACATGCCATTTACAATTTCACAATCATAATTTAACATCAAGGTGACCAACATGCATAACTCATGTTTCCTCAAAACAATAAGATACTTGTTTGATGACTAGGTTTTTTTAGAGAAAATTATGAAAAATGATAATATGTATTTGACTTCAAAGGAAGGCAATAACTTGCTTCCTGTAATTGTAACTATGTATGAAACATAGCATATGGAGAATTTAAGATCACAACATATATGTTCTAGTGCAATAGCAGATTATATCTCCCTGCAATCGCTTTCTATGATCAGTTTTGCACTTCTTGTGCATGGCTTCATATTAATGTTCCCACTATGCAGCAAAAGGCAGATTAAAAAGCCTAAACCTATTCCAGTTGAAGAAGTTGAATCAATTATTAGAAAAGAAAAGGAGGAACAAGAGAAAGCTGACAGAGAATTTGAAGAAATGGAAAATGGTGGAAATGTCGAGTCTTTCAGTAAACCCGTTGAAGACTCTGAACTTAATAAGATCAAGAGACAGTTTAAGAAGTCCACTTCAAGAGGTGGTGCCAGCCACAGTGCTTTTACACCTGGTGCTACTGTTCATGTTCTCTCTGGGCCTTTCGCAGGCTTCACTGGCTCCCTCCTGGAAGTGAATCGCAAAAATAAGAAGGTTAGGCTGATGACAAGTTCATCTTAGTGAACTATCAGTCTGGTTATTTTCCATTACCTTTTCTTCTCATATTATTTGGTTATCTAAGAGGTGTTACTCTCCACAGGTCACTGTTCAATTGACACTTTTCGGGAAGGAGAGCTTTGTGGATCTAGATTTTGATCAAATTGAGACAGTCGATACTTCAGGGCAATGACAATTATCACTGAGATGTGAACAGTCTTCTGAATTCTGATTTCCCTAACTTTGGTGAGCAGTGTTATGATTGAAGTACTGAACAATAGCATTATGAACTAACAATTTTCAAGAATCCTGATATATGAGCATGTCTAATCTTGAATATCTGCTATTATGGTTGCATCAGGTGTTCAGAAAGGGTTATGTGATTTAGGAAGTAACACTTCCATATCATATATGAAGTACTTTAATATTTCTCATACACATATAGCCTGAGAAAGAAATGGTGTATCTGCCTATCTGAACTCCTGGAGTATATGATTTTCACTTGTGGTCCAGAGGTTATAGGATAGAGCATTCGTTCATTATTATTGCACCACAGTGAATTGTTCTCCCCTGTTTTAAGTAAATCAATGAAGTCTATTTGAGATCCTGTAGTGAGAAAAATTTACCATTGTATTCCTGGAAAAGGAGGAAAATTTTCCAATGTTTACATAAAATGCTAGAAGGTTGTCCATCATGTAGTAAATTGTTTTTTTCCTGCATATTAATATCTTCCGTGCTATTCAGTTCCCTCGAACTCTTGCTGCAGGTGAGGCAATTTAAGATTTTTATGGGCATTCTGTTGTAGGTTCTTACACTTGTGTGTCATGTCTGAGCAGGCATCTTTGCGGATCAGTAGCTTTTATCAATACTTCAGGTGGGGCCTGGAGGAATGAACGAAGAACTTTAGTATATGGATCTGTTGAAGACTGAGTGAAGTACCAACACGAGAAGCATGTGAGCTACCGTGAAAATTAACCAGTAAGTTCTCTGTTCACTAGCAAGCATTTGAAACAAGCTTTGTTAATGGTCCTGTGTTAAATTACTACTGGATAGACGAAGGTGAACAGGGAGAGGGGAATGGATTTTCATATTCTTATATCTGTTGAAATAAGTTTCTTTCTTTTTCAATGTTTGACAGGAGCTTCCAGGGATTGAAAACCTAGCCGGTAACCGCTTACCGGAGGGTGGCCGGGAAATGGGATCCCGACGGTTTTTTCAAATCCAAATTCAAAATTTCAGATTTCGAATGGTTTTTAATCAAATTTGAATGAATTTTATCCGGAAAACAATCAGTTTGGCTGGTAATCGGCCGGTTACCGGTACCGGAGGGGGTCGGGATTCTACTCCGGTCCGGTTAGCTGATCCCTGGGAGCTACTGACTTATTGGAATGCGAGTTTATACATCATGTGGATTGGATCTGTTGAACTGTGGAAATCACTGACTCCCACTTGGTTGCTCTCAGTTTACTTAGCTCTGTCATGTAGAAAGCAGGGTTCCAACTTTTTAGGTTAGTACTTTTTAGCACCATAGGTTATTCATTTCACAAATTTGGTGAATATCTACATTTTTCAACGAATTGAAATAAAAAAAAACAATTTTAGTGTAAGAGTTTGTTTTCCATGTCTTCAAGCATTTGGATCCTTGGGGTTAGTTCACCGTGTGTCGTAGCAAAGAAGGCTAGACGGTGTAAAAAGGGGACCTTCGGTAGCAACAAAGAGAACCAGGTGATCCTCGGAGGGGTGACCGGAGGGAGAGGAAACAGAAGCACAAGATGTATGACTGCATTGCCTTGCGAATGAGAGAATGAGGAAGAACCCCTTTCTTACATGCCCTTGAGGCTCTATATATAGAGGTCAAGAAGGGATATTTCCCTTCTTGACCTCACATCGTATTAAGAGAGGGAGAGGGGTATTTAGGTACACTTATCTAAATACACCATATGGACTTAGTCTATACACATGTACAATATCCCCTATGGCACGCTAGTATTCCCGACGACCGTAGGGGGCGGGGCACCCCTGGTGCCTTACTACGACAATTCCCTCGTCTGCATGGGTCGAGGTCACGAGGACAAGTCCCATGGTCTCGAGGGGCGAGTGGACATGATCCTTTCGCCCCCGGCCCTGGGAGTCAGGATACTCGGGGGGAAAAATCGACACGGAGCCGCCTTGTCGAGGCATGCCCTTCGAAGCGGGCGGCGTGTCGAGACGGAGTCTGCGCAGACGAAGTTGACGCGGGGCCGTCCTGCCGAGGCATGGCCTACGAGGCGGGTGATGCGCCGTGGCCACCCCGCCAAGGCTATGGCCTCAAGGCAGGCAACGAGCAGAGATGGAGCTCGTGTAGGCGAAGTTGACTCAGTGCCGCTATGCCGAGGCATGGCCTACGAGGCGGGCGGCGTGTCGAGGCGAGTACGCGCGGGGAAGTCGACGCGTGGCCGCCCCGTCGAGGCATGGCCTCAAGGCAAGCGATGAGCAGAGATGGAGCCCGTGCGGGCGAAGTCGACGCGGTGCCATCACGCCGAGGTATGGCCTATGAGGCGTGCGGCGTGTAAAGGCGGAGTACACGCGGGGAAGTCGAAGCGGGGCCGCCACGCCGAGGCATGGCCTACGAGGCGAGCGACGCACCGTAGACGCCCCGCCGAGGCTATAGCCTCGAGGCGGGCGACGAGCAGAGATAGAGCTCGTGCAACACACCAGTGTTTCTGACGACCCTAGCGGGCGAGGCACCGCTGGTGCCCTACTACGACACCATGTGCATTCGGTGATCTCGGGGTGCTTCGGTGCTTTGCTTTCTGAACTACTAGATCACTTTGGAGTAATAGGCACAACTCTAACTGTTCTCACTTTTGAGAACGTCATTGTTTAGGCCAAAAGCTTAGCGGAGCACAAGCTTTTGCTTTCCCCCTTTTCTTTTTCTGCAGTTTCCGGAGATCTGTTCTCAAAGAAGATCATGGAGGAAAAAAGAGAGAGAGACAAATTGTGCATCCTCATCACCTGGAACAGCTCTGTCATCATCATGCATTCATGCTGTTTAAGGATACGCCTTGAACAAGATACAACTCCCTGTACACTACTACAATCTAATTTTTTTTTTAGAGATTTTAATCAAAGATGATGATGGGGGCTTCTTGGCCACATCCCAAAATCTTGCCTGTCCCCTGCCCCAGCAAGAATTGATTGTACAACTTGTTGCATTTCATAACAGACTAACAGTACATCATAAATGCCTATTATGATGAGCCCTGTTCCTTGATGGCATATGCCGACTGAGGATATGGTCGAATGCATTCTTAACTACAGAGTCAAGTCTGCATCTTATGATGTTTACTGGTCAATACATGGATCAGTAAATAATGACAGATGATTATACATTCAATTCCAAGGCTCTCGTACACATGGATCACTTGAGAGAAGAAGCAAGAGGACGAAGTAAAATCTAAGGAGCCAGTAAGTACTCTCGCTTTCCTCCACCAATGAGCTACTGCTACTCCACCAAGTCACCCCAGCCAACAAAGGGTGGTGATCCGTGATGCTATCGATCCGTCTGTCACGGACTCACGGTCGCCCGCCGTGCGGCACGAGGTAGACCCGGGCGCGCACCACGGCGCCATTGCCTAGCCGGAAACCGGGCGCGACCGCGAACCCGACGACCATGCCGGCGCCGGCGCCGGCGCCACGGGGGGCGCCCGCCACGCTCTCCATGTACTCCGGGTGGAACTCCGCGCCGCGACCGGCCTCGAAGTGGCTGGACGGCGGCTCGAGCGCGAACGACAGGAGGTGGAGCATCCACACGGCCTTGGCCGCGCGCAGGAACTCCCCGTAGAACGGCGTCCGCGGGTGCGCGCCGCCGTCCACCACCCTCCGGTGCTCGCCGTTGCCCAGGACGGCCTCCTCCACGCGGGGAGGGAGGAGGGAGGCGAACTTGCTCGCGGCGTACCGGCCGAAGGCGCAGGTCGGGAGCACGCCCAGGAGTTCGGCGGGCTCCATTCCGCGCATGTCTCGGAACTGAGCGTACTGGTCCCGCCGGAACGCGGCGGGGTCGAGGAGCGAGGAGAGGGAGCCGTCGAGGTAGAACGACTCGTGCTCGAAGCCGCCGAGGAGGACGCGGGTGATGTGCGCCTCGAGCGCGTGCTTGGCGAGCTGCGGGGAGGAGATTGGAATCTTGGTGAGGGACCGGGTGGCCGCCGCGGGGTCCAGTCCCGTCGCGCGCAGGAGGTGGAGGAGGTGCGCGGCGAACGCCTGAGTCGCCGCGCGGGCCTGCTCGGCGCAGGCGGTGAACAGCTCCGGCGTCGGCGCGCCGCCGCCTGTGGCCTTGTGCTTGGAGGGGTGGAGGCGCGCGTTGCGGCGGTTGCTGGCGAGCGCGAGCTTCTCTTTGAGGCCGTCCACCTCAGCCTGCTTGGCCTGGAGCTGGCGCTGTAGGTCATCGAGCGCGGCCTCGTACGGCGCGACGGCCTCGCGGAGCAGGGCGCGGCCGGGTTGGGGGATGGGATGTGGCCCGCGGCAGCGGAGCGACGGAAGCGGTCGCGGAGGCGCGCGAGGTGGCGGAGCTCGGCGACGACGGCGGCGTCGGTGGCGCGCATCTTGTCGGGGTCCCATGGGCAGTGCGCGCCCTGGAGCGCGGCGTACGCGCGGCGCACGCCGGAGACCGCATCAAAGACCTCCGCCATGAGCGCCTCCGCGTCCCGCGCCCGCTCGGCGCCCTTGGCCGCCGCCGCCACCTTCCTCTTCTCCTCCTCCTCCTCCTCCCAGATCTTCAGCTTCTTCTCCTCCTCGTCCTCGTCCTCGTCCTCCGCCGCCGCCGCAGAAGGGGAGCGCCGGCATTCCTTGGCGCCCGAGACGGCGTCGGCGAAGTCAGCGAAGGGATCGTCGTCGTCGTCCAGGTCGGTGTCGCCGGAGTCGTTGAGGGTGTAGTGGCTGGGCAGGCGGTTGGAGAGGCAGGAGGAGGCGACGCGGTGGATCAGATCGCCGATGGTGGCCGCCTTGCTCGCCATTTCTCGCTATTCCCGGCGCTGTGCGCGGAGTTCTGTGAGACTGTGACTGTGCGCCAAGTGCGAGTGCGTGTCGGCGTTGGATTTACGAGAGGCCAGGCAGACAGGGGAGGCCAGAACGAGGAGGCAGCTGCTCTGTGAGCTAGATGCAGACAAGAGAGTGAGCTGGGACCACACATATTTAACCTCAGCTTGATGCTTGAACAGTGAACACCATCAATTCCCTCTGATTAAAGTACTACTGCATGATTAGGGCTGGCAAAAGAAGTTGTTTGGGCTCTAATCAAAATTGATTAAGTTAATTGATTCAAAATTGAAATGGGTCATTTTGGAACGAAAAAAGGATAACAAGGCTCGTCTCGATAGTGGTTTGTTAGCTTGTTTTTAAAATAACTATTTAGACAATAAATAAAATGATTTCAAGTTGAACTATATCAATTTCGAATGAAGCTCGATTTGCATGATTATACTAAACTCACTAGTATGTTTAACCAGGGGCTTTCCTTTTACAGTGCCTTTTCTTCATGTAAACATGTCTGTAAGTTAAACTGTAAACGGTCTCTGTGTGTGTGTGTGTTGAGAGGACTTCCTGTGTCTTGCTTGAGTACTTGTTCGTGATGAAGATGGTTTTCTTCTTCCATTGGTATCCTAGTTTGGGTCAACCGAGGCTGATTGATATTATACATTGTGACATGGCAGTATTTTCTTCTCATACGCATGTAAGATTGGTTGAAGCTATGACTTTCCTTTTCCTTACCATTATATTAGCCCGGATCATACGGTTGCTCACGTGATCATTTATCAGAGCCCTACTTGGTTTGAGCAAACGCTTAGCTTGAGAGTTGACCTTTGCAACCGTGCAAACACTTGCTTTGTGAACGTCTATCACAGGCCTTCTTCTTCTACCTCCCTCGTTTTACAGTTAACACTATACATACAAATAGTTGGCTCCTTTTAAAAATAGTATTTGGTTTGCCCTTTTTATACACGAGATATATCATATCTAATCGGGCGATCGCGCCATGCCAAAACCATCAAATTGGCGAGAAATTTCATTAAGCAGAATACTTGTGTGAATTTTTCACTGCCGTTTTGTTTGGATTTGAACATGCCAATGATGGGTTGTGAGCCCATTAACCAATCGTCCCCGTCCCCTCTCTCTCTAAAACAAATCTTCCCCAAATCTATAATGTAATTTTATTATGACCGTCCGATCACTATTGGTTTCAATTCAGCACGCTTTGTTGAGATCTTGTTGGATAGGGGTGCAAACGGAGTGGATAATTCTCAACCGATCTGACGACAGATTCCTTAAACCCTAATCTGTTTACAAGTCTAGTTTACGTACTTGTGATTTTCATAAATTTTTAACGGTACAAAATCTATTAATCTCGCAATAACATTTTATGATCATCGTATGTTGTTCTAGTGTAGTGAATTTCTGTAGAATTTTACGAGGACGATTGATGTATCAATGATTCGTCAGTAGGAAGCTAAGTGATATTACGATGCTGAGAATACCACGGAAGAATGGAATGCGAAAAGACGAGGAGATTTGATGTTGCGAATTAAAATACACTTTATAACGAAGCTGGAAATAACATGGCGCATAGGGTTTGGTTACGTGTATAACAAACAGCATCATACACGACGCAACAAACCGAACTCATACGATACATATGCGCCTTTTTGGAATGGAAATAGATTCGACCTTCGACTGGGGACTAGTATAGAATGGTCAGACCTACTGCGTGGACCGAGGCCATTTTTCTTTCCTTGCTAGCTCGGTGTTGAATTCCTTGTCGGCCTCTTTGGCCTTGGTCGCAATTTCCCTCTTTCTCTCGCACTCCCTCTCGCGAGCCTCGCGCTCCCTGCGCCTGCACGCCTTGAGATGAGCTTATGTATCCCGATGTATGCGCTTGTTGTGCTCGTCGTTGCGGCGTTGCTCCTCCCGCATATCGTGGTCTTTTTGGTCAAGCCACTCGTTGAAGTCGAGAGACCACTGGTCATGTGGGTGGATCTCGTGGTCGATCCACTTGCGATAGCCACATAGCGGATCCGGGGACTACAGGTAGACGGGAGAGGTTGTTAGTGCGTACTTTGAAAGAGAAATAGTACAAAAACACATTGTAACTGGTCCTTATCGGCTGTCGATAGCTCCTCGTGTCCCAACGTCGGTCGGGATAGTTACTGGAGTAGTTTGGGCAACCCCAGTAACGCATGCCCAGGCTGAGCGAGTGCTTGGACTTGAAGAACTTGCATCTGTCCCTGCACCAACAGAGGGGCGGCGTCTCCCCCTCTGGCAGGTGTTGCGGCGAACGCTCGGTTGGAACGTTCGGGATGGGGTTGCTGCTACAGGGGGCTTCATTACGAATGCGTGCCATGTAGGCATGCGTCTCTTGTTCGACCCGGGCCCTAGTAGCCATTGCTCGGTCGTCCTCCTCCCCAGCAGCCCTTAGTAGTTCGCGGATCTGGTCCCATTGCCTATGCCTGTCATCCATCCCAGCATGGTGAAGGAAGCTCTGGTGTAGTGTTGGGTTTGGTTGTGCAGTGCTGGGTTTGGTTGTGTAGTGTTGAGTTTGGTTCAACCCCCTTTTATAAGCCCTAGGGTGGGCATGGTGTGGTGTAGTTAATTTCATATAGAGTCCTGTCTTTTAGTTCTGAAAAGCTGAGGAGGTAGAGTGTTGTCATGTCAATCTGAAAAGCTTGCGAGGCATAGTGTTGTCACGCCTTACTTTGCAGAGTGAAGTCATGTCTTGCTTTGCAGAGTGCTATCTTATCGATCTGAAAAGCTGGCGAGGCAGAGTGTTGCCACATCATTCTTTGTAGAGTCTTCTCTTTTCGGTCTGAAAAGCTTGCGAGGTGGTCAGGGTTGTCAAGTCGATCTAAAAAGCCTAACCCTAAACCTAAACCCTAAACTACGCAAAGCTGTCTCCTTTGGTCTTATCACTGCGCAAAGCTGGCCCGTATGGTCTTGTCACTGGGCAAAGCTATCTCGTCTAGTCTTGTCACTGCACAAGGCTGTCTCCTTTGGTCTTATCACTGCGCAGAGTTGCTCTTTGTGGTCTTGTCACTATGCAAAGCTGTCTCCTTTGGTCTTATCACTGCGCAAAGCAGCCCCCTGTGGTCTTGTCACTGCGCAAAGCTGCCTCGTCTGGTCTTGTCTCTGCGCAAAGCAACCAGCCCCATCTGGTATTGTCATCTGCAAGCTAATACATTACCCGCTTTGTTAGCGTCCCCCCGCGGGCTTCAAAATGTACGCCCCACGCTCCGAAAGTAGGACCACTCGACCCTTGAAACCGTAGGAAGAAGAACCTTCTCCGTCGCATAGTAACATACCATGGCAGACGTCGAGGGACCAGTCCAACCGGGGTCACCGAAGCAAGACCTTCCCCTCGAAAGGAGGAGGGACTTCGGCCCTAACTACCCGTTGATGTCGAACAAGCGCGCTCAACCGGTATGGCTGAAATGTGGACACAGGGAGGACGCTGTCATGCAGGTCTTGGACGACCCTTTCGATGGTGGACGACGTTTCTTCCGATGCCCACACTCTGAGGTAAATAGTTTTGTTCATGTTACTGCTAATACATCCTCCATACTAACCGTCCCTTGCAGCAGATGGCGAAATACAACTTTGTCCGCTGGATCGATCCTCCCCATGAACGACATGTTGTGATGTACGTGGATAGATTGTGGAACCGAATCTTTGAGCTGGATGCGCGAATTGACAATATCAACGAGCAAAATGATGACCTCCACCAACAGATGCAGCGCGAGAGGGGCAACGAGGAGGTCGTGAACATAGGAAGTTCCTATGATCCCACATGCTGCTACGCGAACCCTAGCTGCATATGTGCGTGCCACTACAACGACGGCCAGCCACGTCTGAGGCGCCCCCCTGTAGAACACTCTATGTGGGTAGTGAGAGGTACCTTCTACCATTAGGCACGGGCGGAGAAGCTTGCACCTCGGTAGTATCCCCTTCTGTACGCAATTATGTTCAATGTCATTGCAGTTGCCTTTTATCGAGTTGACTGTTGCATCGATGTATCGCGTGCATTAAGCTATAGGCGTCGATATGCATTGAACAAACATGCAAAAAAGAGATATCGAAACACGAGACTAGCATAATAATAATTGTACACGTATTAATATTTACATGGCATGACTGATATTTGGAGGACCAAATATCTACTAGCAGCCCCTCTTGGGGCACACTCCTCGTGTCGCCCCTGGCCTTGCCCTACGATGGTCCGAGTATGTTAGAGGATCAGGCGGGATGCCTGCCCGACTGACACAAGTAGTCCGAGGTGGTGTTGTGAGAGGGGCGTCCTATATTGGTTGGGTCGGTGGCGGCGCACTTTACAGCTGAGAAGCCTCCATGTTGAACGAGGTGTCACGCGGGTCACCGAAGAAGTAATCGAGGGGTGCCGATAGGTGTGCCTCGTCGTCCGGCAATGAACCGTCCTCCCAAAGCATTCCTGTGAAGTATTATGTTACAAACGTAATCATACCGAAAGCACGAAAAAGAAAGTTACGCAAGCAAGCAAGTTGGTCATACCTGCTGTCCCGAAGACGTGCTTCGACGACTCCGTGTACCCCTGCCCCGCGTGATGGTGGAGCTCAGAACCTGAAAGAGAAGATTACCGTTAGTAACTATTGGGGTTCGAAAGAAACAAGCATTACATTCTGCAAGCAAGTAGGGTGGTCATACCTGGTGGCACAAAGGTGTGCCCGGATGACTCCGCGTACTCCTGCCCAGTGGTGCTCCCACCATGGTGCCACGATGACACGCCCGCCATGTCCGGGGCAGGAGCCCGTGGACGTGAACCACCTCGGCTGACCCCTCGTCCTCGCACTGGTCGATCCACTGAGTCCCTCGGCGTGCGACAAGTCGTGATCTGGATGCCTCGTCTCACCGCGTCCATGATCCGCTGCACGAGGCCTCTCGTGTCCCCTTGCGTCCTGTGGTGCACAGTGGTTGCTAACTCGAGAATCTCCCGGTGTAGATCCGTCTACACAAGTAATGAACAAGTTGGAAACATAAATTTTGCAAGTTAAATATGAATTAAGGACCATTCAATACGTACGGAGCGGTGGAAAGCGAAGTCTGGCTGGGTAGAGTACGTGCTGGACGTCGCAACATCGTGTCATGGTGGGTCGACCACGACCCGGACGCAGCGAAGCCTTATCCGACTAGCGTACCAATCCATGTAATCCGCGTACGTCTCGAAGTCGTAGGGATCATCCCCACATTGGATGAGATCCTCGTGCGTGTCACTCCAGGCCTCAACCCAAGGCTTCATCCAATCCCCCCAAGACATCGTGCCACGTACTCCCTTCATAGTGTACGTGTGGACAACAACACAATAATTTGGTCAGCACATATTTACATTGTGTGAAAGAAGTAAAGATGTGAACTTACGCGTGGACGTGCGCCGACACCTGCATCCCCCCTAAGGGGCTGGGACCTCCTGTCGTAGACCGAACTAGCGCAGGACTCGCAGCACCTGGTACTCCTCCACGAAGACATCAAGTACCAAGGCCCTCCGCGTGTACCAGTACACGTAGTCTCGCGTGCACAGGAGCGACAGTCCAGCAAGCGCTCGCTGCTGAAGCCTCTCTGTAGTGTACGGTGTCCAGATGACGCGGTCATCGGTTAGCTGATCGAACATCGCGACGTACTCCGAATACGGCCCCTGCGAAGTGATCAGCATGAAGGTGACCTATGCAATAGAACACCGCAAACTTAGCACACGGAATTGTGATTACAATACGAAAAATAATAAATGATCATAAAACTAACCCGTCGGTGGCACCAAACTGTGCCCATGGTGGGCCGGTCCACCTCGTTGCCCGCAGCATACAAGCTGGGTGTGTACGCTCCCAAGTCCAGCTGTGGTCGTCCGATCTGGAAGCGCTCGAAGGACCACAGCTGCAGAAGTAGTGGGCATCTGGAGAGGATGGAGTTGTCCTGGACACGCGGTAGCATCGTCGCCGCGGTCTGTGATGCGTCACGCCTGATCGGTCGGACCCCAGACGTAGGAGGAGATCTCTCCAATCGGCAAGTTGGCCACCTCATATGCGTATCAGACTTAGTGCTTGTCGACGCTGTTACCGTGGGACCCCAGGAACATGACCCACCCGAACAACCATAGCAGGTAGGCCTCGAAGTGCCTCCTAACAGCGACGTCCCCTGCGTCAGGCGCCATACGCTCGGGCTGTAAGAATACATGTACACGTCAGCGAGGTTCACATACGAATTAAAGCGAGATGACAATAGTTGCAAATACTTACATAGAACTGGCAGATCCACCTCAACGTCAGCCCGTGCAAGCTGCTGACCTCGATGCAGTTGCTGCCCAGTGGCAGCACATCGTGGAACCTCTCTAGGAGGTCCGTGCGCCATGTGGCCGAGATGTCGTACGCCGCTAGGGGGGAGCCTGTGCATGGCAACCCGAGCAGGAAGGTCACGTCCTGCAGCGTCGGCGCCATCTCCCCGCACGGAAGGTGGAACGTGTGCGTCTCTGGCCTCTAGCGGTCAGCCGCGTCGCCGGCGCAGCCGGTCGTATGGAAAACGTCTGACGCGTCGACCGGCACCACGATCCGGTCATCCTCAAAAGTCGCCTCCACCATCCTCGCTAGTGCAAGGAGGCCTGCCGCTCTCAACCTGCGTCGAAACGATCGTGAATGCACGCAAAGTAGTCATACCACGATTGAGTGTATTAAGGTCATAACTATACGTACCTCGGAATCCAGGCTGCGTGCAGCCTCCATGCTCTGATAGGCGTGCGCAACCGAAACGCGCCAAGCTCAATCGGCGCCTCGCCCTCCTGGGGGAGCATGGTACTGAGACGGCTACGGTGACGTGTGTCAATCACCGGGTCAAGCAACTCATATTGGCCTCCGTCCGCCATATCTACAAATTAAGTGCATACATTGTAAAGAGTACGAAACATGTTCTACAAAGTTATTCCTATTTTACTAACTAGTTTCGTACTTTAAAATTAATTTTACTTGATTCTATGTCGCTATTCTACTTGATTCTATGTCGCTATTCTTGTTAATTCTATGTTCCTATTCTACATAATTTGACATAATGTACAAGGTTGCAAAAAAAAATGTAATACATAATTTCACTACAATTATCTATTTTACTTAATTCTATGTCGCTATTCTACTTAATTCTAGTCGTTGTTCTATTTAATTCTATGTCGATATTCTACTTAATTCTATGTATTTAATTCTACTGACTATTCTACTTAATTTTATGTGCTATTCTACTTGATTCTAGTCGCTATTCTACTTAATTCTACTGGCTATTCTATCTAATTCTATGTCGCTTTTCTACATACTTTGACATAATTTACAAGGTTATAAAAAAAATGTACCTGCAAGATGGTTGGCCTATTGGATCTGCTGCTCTGTCAATCTCTCTCCTCCACGACGAACCAGCAGAACTTCGCTACTTTTTTTTTTCTCTTCCTCTCTTTTGTTTTTTTTGGAATTAGATAGCATACTGTCGCTAGTTAAATTGGCGACAGGAAGCTATCGCTAGTTTAACTGGCGATAGGTACCTAGCGCCAATTCAACTGGCGATAGGAAGACTGTTCAGTTTCTTATCGCCAATTGAACTAGCGATAGGTAGTTGGACCGATGACAGGTGGGATCAGTGTCCCTATCGTCAGTTGAACTGACGACAGTGACTCATTTTTGTAATTTTTTGGGACGAATATATATTTTTGTAATTATCTTTTTTAAAAAATTATTTTTTAAAGAAAAATCTCGCAATAAGCAAGGCCCACAACTTTACAGAAAACCCCTCGTATCTTTTGCCATTTCAGTTAGAGATCCACCCCGACGAGCGGCTCGCTTCGAGTTCGTTCGTGCTCGCTCTGACCACTCCCCCGCTCGCACGCCGAGATCCCCTTCTTCCACCGCCGCCGCCGCCTCGGCTCGGTGCGTTACGATCGGTGCCGCGAGGCCCTAGGGCGAGGGTTTCTTCTCAGATGCGTCCCCTCCTGGCCCTCGCCGCCGCCGCAGCCGTATGCGCCCTTCTCGTGGCCGCCGCAGCCACCGCGGAGGAGGCGAAGAAGGCCAACAAGTTCCGGCAGCGAGAGGCTAGCGACGATTCGATCGGCTACCCCCACCTGTGAGCACCTCGCGCTTCCGCCCCCCCGGTTCCCGAGTCGCTTTAGATTTGGAATTGCTGCTAGATCCTTGGCTCTGGAAACCAGTTAGATGATTGGTTAATTTATGTGGTTTCTCGTAGGCTCGTTGCGATTGTTGACCTCAACGAGTTTGTGATTGATGTACTAGTGCTCACTTTATGCTTAGAATGTCGCGATGTGCAAAGTATGTTAAACCACTATACGTTTCAGTTTTGAAATATTTAGTGCTTATCTTTTGGTTTATCTAGTATTGCGGTCTCACTCTGCTATTTGGTCTAGCGAAAGGAAAAAACTTTATCATGTATTTGAAAATGGAGACGACAATGTCTTTCTCTTTTATTTTTAGGTCCTTGAATCTGGTGTTTATACGCTGTCATGGTATTAACTATTAAGCCGGCTACCGCGGCACAAAAATGCAACCCCCAAATCCTGATACATGTTGGTGTGGTTGTTTGAATGCGAACCTGATACAGAGGATCACTCAAATTGAGTTCCATTCGGCCTGCACATATGATACATATGGTGACTGATAGCCTGGCCTCACCTATTATACTGTGGGATTGTTGGGTTGCGGGCAGTCTTTGCCCAGAAGGTTTGCTCATTCCGTCTGATTATATCGAGCTTGAAATTGCTGGTAGCTTTGCTCAAATCCACCGATTCAACACCCACTGAGCTCCTCGAATCCCCCTCCACCACCCCAACCAAAAAAAAGAAAGAAAGAGCTGAGAAAGGTGAAACTCTTGCATGAGGCCCACAAGATGGCCGCAACCTAGTTTTATAATATGGAAGCAGAGGTGGAGATAAAATATGAGTATCACTTGAAGTTTGTAGAACAATTATGGGATTCATGACCGAACCTGCAAAATTGTAGGTCTGTTGATCCATAAAAATCATGTGATATTTGATATTATGCATATTGATACTTTTACTGTTAACCTGAATTTCACTGGCATGTTAATTCTTGAAATAGCTGCAAAACACACAGATAGATATCTGATAGTCAGCCAGACAGGCAACAAAATACATAGTTGTTTAATATAATGCCTACTGCATTTTTCATCTATCAAATGAGTTAGAGCTTGGGTTGTTACATTAAAGTATGGATTTCTTCAAATTGTTGTAGTGTAGTATTGTGGTTTTTCACTGAAGACCCCAACCTAAGTGAAGTGTTTTTATTCATGCCACTAATTTCAAGTGCACATCCGCAAATGCCAAAACTTAGGGTGTAAGTTTATTAATTTAGGTAGACTGCTATTATCACTATGTTTCAATTTGTTCAGGAGGACATGTGAAATATCTAACCATCATGAACACTACAACTTTCAAAGTTGCATAGCCAAATAGTGTCAGCATATGTATGGATTGATGTATACATTCAACGAGGTAATGTCTATGAATTTTCTGTAGTGACGAAGATGCTTTATTGAATACCAAGTGTCCAAAGCATGTGGAGCTGAGATGGCAGACTGAAGTTAGTTCCAGCATTTATGCAACTCCATTGATTGCTGATATCAACAGGTAAAAGATTCTTGAGAAATTAGTTGGCCACTTTTGTCTTTAGGATCATACTAATCTGTGCCAGAGATCCTTCTCATTATCTTCTCCTGTTTCGATATGTTTAACCACCTCGATAGTTTCATGTTTCCATCATTCTTTGCTCCATGCTCTGCAAAGCACCCTCTTCTCAATAAATCCTCTGTTAGTTATTATAGTGATAATTTGCAAAATCAATTAAGTACACTGTACATCATTACCATGAACTGAGTAGCTTGTTCAGTTGTTTCCTCTGTTTGATTTCATCTTCCAGACTACCAGCATTGTGAATATCATATGAATGTTTACTTTGACTTTTTAAATGTCAGATGCAGGCTTATTTTACTTTTCCGTGATTCCATTTTGAACACACTGTAATGAACTTCTTTTTGTTGTATTAGTGATGGAAAGTTGGAAGTAGTGGTGCCGTCATTTGTTCATTACTTAGAAGTTCTTGAAGGCTCTGATGGAGACAAACTGCCAGGTGTGGTTTCATATTACTATTTGGCATGCTATAATGGTCATGCGTAGCTCTTTGTTACAGATTCTGGAAAATTTTCAACCGAACTGAATCATTGGTCTAACATGTGCTAACATCCTGTTAGGTCCTGAAAAAGTTTCAATTGATTTTTTGTTATCCATCTAAGATGTGCTATATTAAGAGAAAAAAATTGTAATTGGTTTGATGTACTTTTATTTTTAATATGTATTTGTTGAAACATTACTTCCAGGATGGCCTGCATTTCACCAGTCAAACGTTCATTCAAGTCCTCTTCTATATGATATTGACAAGGATGGTACACGGGAAATAGTTTTGGCTACTTACAATGGTGTAGTGAATTTCTTCAGGTAAGGAACTCAATATAGGACATTCTTATGTTTTTCGTTAAACATGGGAATTTTAATGGGAATCTTTATTATTTATTATGTAGGATATCAGGTTATATGATGATGGACAAGCTAGAGGTACCTCGTAGGAAAGTACGCAAAGATTGGTACGTCGGTCTAAATCCAGATCCAGTTGACCGCTCCCATCCAGATGTTCATGACAGTTCAATTGCGAAAAAAGCTGCTTCTGAGGAATCTCACCCAAACATTCAGGACAAATCAGTTGCCAAAGAATCTTCTAAGGAACCCCAGTCTCGTAAGTTAACTTATAATTCATTGCCACATGGTTCGCTGGTCTATTCTAAGAAATGTCTTCTTTTGCTTTTGCATTTGGCTTATCCTTCATTTATATCTGACAGGCTCTGTCTTGAATGTATATTTACTGTTTAGGTTAAATTATAGTTTAGGACTGTTAGTTCAATATCGATGTTTGTCGAACATATCTGTAGACTAGGCTCACTTAGATGTGTAGATTGTACAGTAGAGTTCCCATATTTTAGAGTTAGTACAATTGTCCGATGTCACTAATCTGAGGATGCTTTAGGAAGATGCATTTTGATGTTATTTGCTTGTCATTGTAGGGAGTACAACTGATACAACAACACAGGGAGTTGATTCCCTGAAACATGAATCTGAGCAACAGTCGGTTGAAATGAAACCTAATTCTACCCAAGGACAAGAGAATATGGAGTTGCTAAATAATCCAAACAGCAGTGATGCTGGGAGTATATCCAGTGTAAGTACTATGACAGAGAATGTGTCACATGCTCAGAGAAGGTTGCTTCAAACAGCTGATAAAAGTGATGATCAAACGGGAAGTTCAGAAACTCATGCAAGTGATGCGGGAGCAACAGGAGCAGCAACTGTTGAAAACGGCGAGCCTTTAGAGGATGACGCTGATAAATCATTTGATTTGTTTCGGGATGCAGAAGATCTGCCTGAGGAGTACAATTATGATTATGATGACTATGTTGATGAATCCAAGTGGGGAGACGAGGACTGGACAGAACAAGAGCATGAGAAAGCAGAACATTATGTGAGCATAGATGCTCACATCTTGTCCACCCCAGTAAGTGAACCTTTTGTTTCCTTTTGCTTATATTTTTCTGTTCATTCTAGAAATGGCCTTGAGTTATTTTTGACATTCTTTCTACAGGTAATTGCAGATATCGACAAAGATGGTGTACAAGAAATGGTGATTGCTGTATCCTACTTCTTTGACCGCGAGTAAGGCTGCTTTCTCTGCTACTAATGCATTGTGTGCATGTTGCTCATGTGTCATATGAACCGCTGAACTGGATGATAAAGACTTTTAAATAAGAACCGCTGAACATACGAAAAGATACTTCTGTCCTGTGATGGCATGTGTCATTTATGTGTCTAAGATAGCTATAGATTAATTTAAAAAAAAAAAATCAAAACCCTATTCTCTCTGATTATGGTTGGTTGATCGATGAAGGTGCTTTACAACCAGTCTCAGTTAGATTAGGCCTTTGCCTCTCTGACTCTGTTGATTTGCTTCACTTTGATTGCTTGTCTTAGACTCTGGATCTCTAGAGGTAATGATCAGACTCCCTTTTTCTTTTGCTAAATTAGCAGGTGTAGATTTGCTGCTAAGTATTATCATGCTTGTTTGAACAATGAATCAAAAGGTGCTAACGTTAGGTGTTTGCTTATCTTGCTGTGCTATCTTTTGGTTATGATTGAAATGCCTTTTCTTCATACAAACTTGCAACCACGATATGAGTAGTCCATAATTTCTTGTCTTGTCTCTGTGCTTCTGTGTTGGTGTACCTAGTGTACTAGTAACGTGCTGTTGTGCTGTCTTTTACTGGCAGGTATTACGACAACCCAGAGCGTATGGAAGAGCTAGGAGGGATTGACATTGAAAAATACATTGCAAGCAGTATAGTTGTTTTTAACCTTGACACAAGACAAGTCAAGTGGACTGCAGACCTCGATTTGAGTACTGATAATGGAAGCTTCCGTGCCCATGCATATTCTTCTCCAACTGTGGTTGATTTGGATGGTGATGGGAATTTGGACATCCTTGTTGGAACTTCCTATGGCTTGTTTTATGTTATCGATCATCGTGGTAAATTCTTAAATCTCATAATATAAATCATTGAATCCAGCTTTAAGCTGAGCTGTCATTTCATATACTGCGTGCGTATCTAGTTCCCATAGCATATAGTTTCTTGACTAGAATAATATAATATATTGGTATAAAGTAATAATCAGTTTTGACCGTGCTTTTTTTTTGCTTGGGAAAATTAGACTGTAATTCACTGAAATCCTCACTAGAAAACATTGAATTCCCACCATCATTTATACTTGTACCTTTGGTGCACTGATAGGCTACTTATATGAAAACATCCATGTGCTCTACATATGTTGATTTTGTCATTGTAGGTAATGTTAGGAACAAATTCCCCCTTGAGATGGCTGAGATCCATGCACCAGTCATTGCGGCAGACATCAACGATGATGGGAAAATCGAGATGGTCACTGCTGATGTGCATGGCAATGTAGCAGCTTGGACTGCAGAGGGAGAAGAAATCTGGGAAGTGCATCTGAAGAGTCTTATTCCACAGGCAAGTTTCACCCATTCTTTTTGTAAGTTGTTAACTGATTCCTTATATAAATTTGGTTGCCTATCCACATACCAAGGTAATCCATGTCTCTTGAGCCTTGACTATTATAACTGCAATTGCTACATGTGCTGAAGCTGCTTCATCCAGAATCCTGCTTAGATCTTTTAGTTAAAGATTCTACTAGTCTGGCTTCATCTTTGTGCTATTACTTTTTTTTGACCGTCTGATTCAGAACATCATAATTTGTTTTTAGTTAACATGAAGATTATATGCACTTTCGCTGCAGCATTTTCTTTGCTATATATTTTTCTTGTATCTAAGCTATGTTTTTTATATGCAATCTGATTGCCATTATCATATGATGACAGCGACCTACTGTTGGTGATGTCAATGGAGATGGTCACACTGATGTTGTGGTCCCAACTGCATCAGGAAACATATATGTTCTTAGTGGAAAGGATGGCACAAAAATTATGCCTTTCCCATATAGAGCACATGGAAGGATCATGAGTCCTGTTCTATTACTCGACATGAGCAAACGTGGAGAAAAGCCACAGGGGCTAACCCTTGCTACGACGTCCTTTGATGGTTATTTGTATTTGATCGAGGGCTCAAGTGGCTGTGCAGATGTTGTTGACATTGGAGAGACCTCGTATGCCACTTCTTCTTTGCTTTGCAAGATGTTTGGTAGCATTTTTGGGTACTGTACTTACATCCAACAAAATGGGCTCACTTTTTTGCACATTGACAGGTACACCATGGTTTTGGCTGACAATGTGGATGGTGGAGATGACCTTGATCTTATTGTTACTACCATGAACGGCAATGTCTTTTGCTTTTCCACTCCTTCACCACACCATCCACTCAAGGTAGGCAATGTGTTCTTTTTTTTAGTCATGTCTTCATTTTGTTTGACAGTATTTTAACTCAAGTCAGATAGGTTTTTTGGTGAACCCTTTGCAACTTCTGCTTAAACTTGGTTTGATACTTAAGAGTTACATATGTCCTTTGCACTTTTTATTCTTTGGATGTTTAAACATAGAGGTGAGCATGATAATGATCTAACTTCTCATTCTAATCTGTTGTTAGGAATGGAGATCATCAAACCAAGGAAGGAATAATGCTGCATATCGGTACAACCGTGAAGGTATTTATGTTAAGCATGGTTCCAGGACCTTCCGTGACGAAGAGGGCAAGCATTTCTGGGTAGAGTTTGAGATTGTTGACAAGTACAGAGTTCCCTATGGGAATCAAGCTCCTTATAATGTGACGGTAAATTCTGTAAGCCTAAAGTGCCTGATGGACTAGCCAAATATTTTTACTAACTTCCAACTACATTCTTTTTACTGTTGGATTTCAGGTAACTTTACTTGTTCCTGGGAATTACCAAGGAGATAGGCGCATTGTGGTCAGTGAGATCTACCATGAACCAGGAAAGCAACGGATGAAGCTTCCCACTGTTCCTGTTAGAGCCACAGGAACTGTGCTCGTGGAGATGGTTGACAAACATGGGTTCTATTTCTCTGACGAGTTTTCACTTACCTTCCACATGCATTACTACAAGCTGCTGAAATGGCTCGTGCTTCTGCCAATGCTTGGGATGTTTGCTGTTCTCGTCATCTTACGGCCCCAAGAGGGTGCGCCGTTGCCATCATTTTCACGGAACATCGATTAGTGTTTTGTGTTGTGAGATGTCAGGGCCTCATTGAAGCAGATCAAGACACCGGTCCAACTCTCCCATGACGGGACTTCTCCACACCATAGCATACCGGGGAGCTCAATCTGCACAGAAAAATCCACAAGGTGCTGCTCCCCATTAGTTAACTAGCTCGGGGAATATAGTTTCAGTAGAGACCATTGAGTTTTGCAAAAGAATTCTGTGACACACTTGGAATTATTTTCAAACTGATGATGGATTACATTGTTCATCTGAGCCTATTTTGTCAATATGGTGCTCAACTGAGCTACGTAAGGATTACCTGCTGTATGTTACTCAAAAGGAATTTGTTGTCAATTTCTACCTAAGATGATCATAGAACATGAATAATATTTGATCTGTAATTTTGAGAAGAAACACTCGTCAAGATCGCAATTCACAGAGCAACCGATAAGCCCACACAAATCTACTCTCAGCCTACTTGGTTACATGCGAAGCATAAGCCGGTGGCATCCTCGACCTATCCTCCCTGACAACCCACTCGGCGCTCCTGTCTTCCACGACGGCGGCGGCGGCAGACGACGCGTCCTGCCGGCGGTGGTAGTCCCTCCGGACGGTCCACAGCGCCTCAGTGCACCGCCGCATCGACGGCCGGTCCCTCCTCGCCGGCGCAACGCACTGCTCGGCCAGCTCCATCATCTTCTCCGCGGCCGCCACCGACGCCGGGTTCCTCCTCATCCTGGGGTCCATGGCAACCACGGCTTCTCCCGCTCTGAACTTGTGCAAAGCCTGCATCGCGTCGCTGTAAGTATCCACTGCAAATCTGCATTGCGCTGCACAGTCTCTTACCCATTTTGTGGTGACGCGGGGCTCGAGGTCGTGGCGGCGCTCGATGGGCGGGCGGCCGGTGACGAGCTCGACGAGGAGGACGCCGAAGGAGTAGACGTCGCTCTTGTCGGTGAGATGGTACGTGCTCAGGTACCCCGGGTCCACGTACCCGGCGGTGCCCTTCACCTGCGTTGAGATGTGCGTCGCCTCCGACTCGTCCGCCATCGTCGCCAGCCCAAACCCGGTCACCTTCGCCGCCAGCGCCTCGGTCAGCAGCACGTTGGACGACCGGATGTCCCGGTGGATGATCGGCTGACCTGCCATGAGTTTCAGGTAATTAAGCACACTGCACACTACTCGTCATCTTCACTTGTTTCTTCTTCTTACCATGAATGACACACCATCTCAGAATTTGGAGAATATATATGGAATACCTGTGAATTCGTGCAGGTAGGTGATTGCATGAGCTACGTCGACTGCGATGTTGAGCCGTTGTGCAAGTTCTAAGCCATTTCCGCGGGATTCTGCATTGTGTTGTATTGCAAAAAAAAATCTGGGTCGGTATTATCTTCCAAGAACGGCAATTACTTTGATATAGATAGAGTTGTAGAACAGAGCCTTTTTAACACTGTAGCTTACTGCAATTAACCATATGAATGAAAAATCAGTAAAATCACCGTCATCAATTGGATGATCAGTAGCAATACGTACCATCCAAGTGTTCCCTTAAGGAACCATTGTTGACATACTCGACGATGATCAGGCTGTCATCTTTATGCTCAAAGTATCCGAGGAATCTCACCAAATTCAGATGCTCAATTTTTGGAAGAGTTTCAAGTTCCCTCTGAAGTTCAGCTGATAGGTACTGACCGTCAAACTGTCGCAACAAAAGAGTCAGTTACTACTAGTCTACTACTCCATGAATGAATGATTGCCAAATATGTATGATCTTTGCTTTCCTAACCTTTTTGGCACATTTGATGGCAACTTGAGACCCGTCCTTCAGCATCCCTTTGTAGATGCTGCAAGAAGCTCCCTGCCTTATTATGTTATTCTCGCTGAAGTATGAGGTTGCCTTAAATATATCTGCAATGGTGAGCACTGTGCTTTCTTGTCCTGTTCCTGTTGCAGTTAGATTGTGTGGCTCTACGAATTTAGATATGTATAGCATTGAAATGCCCTCTTTTAAAAGGAGAAGGGACTTATTTCTTGACATTTTTGTAACAGAACAATATAGCTTCCAGAGATAATTTACATGACCATTGATATCCTGAAGAGAAGGGAATTTTCATCATAGTAAATGGTGTTTACTCCAAACAAAAGGAGAAAATGGATTAGTTATCAACAGGAACTATAGTTTGTTCTAAGCTCTAATTGTTCAAAACATTCATTTACTGAAAGTCCAGATATTGTTTCCAAGGAACCTCACCAAAATTATTGTAATTGTACCTCGATACAGGATGCACGTCCTACCTACCTGAATCAGTGGAGACATGGTAATCTGCGCTTCTGCAGTACTGGGATACCTCCTTTTCTTCCCCGGTTTTGACCTTCCGGGGCACAAAGCAACTACCGAACACGCCGGCGACTCTATGCGCTGCCGCCTTGAAGGAGCTGCTGCTGCGAATTGAGCTCCTGCTCAGCTCAGAAGATGGAACGCTGTAAGAAGAAACCTGCCGGTGGTAGACATCAGGAGAGAGCGGTGGGTGTCCATCATGAGGCTTGCAAGCACCGATGCCTGAAAATTCGTTGCTTTGACTGGTGCTAAAGCTGAACTGCCTCTTTGCTGCAGGAAATTCCATGAGGGAAAAGGAAGAAAATTTTGATCTGTTTGCTGTTTCATCGTCTCCTGAAGGTGTATAAATACGAATGAATGATCTGATGTTGCTCGATGGCACAAGCCTTGCAGACGTTAGATGGTGTTGCTGTCTAGAAGCTGAGTCAACGGGGCATGCTTGGGTGACTTTCTCTAATTGCTGATTTGTTTGGCCAAGAGATTAGTAATTGTTTTCTGAGAAAATAATATCATGATTTATAATTCCCTGAACTTGATGGAATGTTGATTCCAAAAAACACATACGAAACTCTTTTTTTTGTTATTAAAAGGGAAGTCAGGTTGTTGTGCCTGGAATATATAGTTCTGATCTAGTCCATTGCAAGATGAGTTTACACCAGAAGAACATTATGTGCTGCCAATTTTTTGGTAGGTAAAGATCTAGCTAGTAGACTTGGTCAGATTACTATTAATCTTTATGTGGTTGAAAATTGAATAATGTTATCTGGCACAATCAGTTTAAGGATATGACAGTGAGCTTTCTGCCAGGAATACCTATTTGTCCTGACCAACTCAGCACAAGCTCCAAGCAAAGACCTTGAACATGAATCACATGATAGAGTTGAAACCAGAATGAAGAGCAGCAGTCTTAAAAGACAAATGAATACCATCTAGTTTGCGAATCGATTACACCTTAACTAAACACTAGCTGAATGCCTGTGCGTTGCTGTGGATAAAAAGTATATATTGAAAGGTTATACGAATTTGTAAAAGACATAGTTAACCAATTAGCAGGCAAAGGGTTACGTCAGGTTTTGTGCTAATTGGAAGGTATGATTGTATGAATCATCAACAAATATGGTACAGTTATGAAAATATAGCAAATGCATCATCGCGTTTACTAGTGGTGGCAATCAGACATACAGAGCATTCATTTTTATACCATTGAACAAATTTAGTTTTTGAAGGCCTTGCTAGCAAGCACTGATATTTGAGTCATGAACATTGTTTTCTTTCACTAGCTTGTGTTCAAGGCTTTTTAATTTCCTGTGTAGCTCTTGACTGCTACAAGCGTCCTTCGAACAGCTCGCACACATCACCCCAATAAATATTTCATCAAACACTTTCAGTTTTAAGTAATGTTAGCTTGTTGGGATAAAAAGTTAATGAATTAATGTCATGTCAAATTTTGTATCATTTCGATCCAAATTGAAAGCAAATGCACAATCATAGCAGGAGCCAGTGAAATTAACAATTCCTAAATTTTCACAACAAGCCTATTGAGAGCTAACCCAACAGAATACGGACGTACCACATGCCCACACAGAGAGGTAAAGATAGGGAGAGAGGGAGCCGTATCTCACCATAAGCCTCGGCCTATTGTGCTTGTGTCGTGCGTGGCCTTTGCCTTTGGCCAGCCACGCCCGCGCCGCATGTCCCTCTCCCTCGGTCTGCCTGCTGCTGACGATGTGCGGCCGTGCCGCTCTCGCCTGACTGCCGCATGCTTTTTGCCATTGTGAGAAATGAGATCGAGAGTGAGATTATATGTCGAGGAGAGGTGAGAGCGATCAGATAAGAAAATAATGAGCAAGGCATTTCGTCGAGCGACTGGTGGGCAGTGAAACAGCTAGTCGTCGGACTTATTTAAGGCTGTGAGCCTAGAGCTTCGTATAGCCTACCAACTTCGTGACGGCAAGGACTGAGGAGCACGAGCTTGCCTGTGAAGTACGGGAAGCAACCGCGATGGTGCGAAGCGAGGAACGTCGTGAGGATGGTGAGCACTACGTCGTGATGCTTTGACGACGATAGCAAACATGGCATTGAGGGTAGAGGGCGTACACAAGGGCGGTGTTGGGGGCGGGGCGATAGACAGAGGAATCATGACGGGGAGGGCCTGACACGCGGAGAAATCGCCATGGGAGAGAGGATGGAGAAGACGTGGGGGCGCACGAGACGATGGTCCAAAAGTCGGCGGAAGGGTGAGAAGAGGTGGAGCCGTGCGGGGATAGAGAGGGCGAGTGCGCATTGGTTCCACTCGTTGGCACGGATGGGTTGTGAGAGGAGGGGGGGGGAGAAGAAAAACGTATCATTCACCACTATTAGAGTCTTTTTAAGTAGTAAAGGTAAAGATAAGAATCATTCGCCACCACCAACGGGTGAAACCAATGCGTGCTCACCCTCTCTATCCCCGCGCGGCTCCACCCTCACGCCGTCCCTCGCCCTCGGTCTACCTGTTGCCGACGATGTGCGGGCGTGCCGCTCCCACCTGACCGCCACATGCTTTTTGCTATTGTGATAAAGGAGAGTGAGAGTGAGATTATATGTCGAGGAGAGGTGAGACCGTGAGAGCGATCAGATAAGAAAATAATGAGCAAGACATTTCGTCGAGCGACTGATGGACAGTGAAACAGCTAGTCGTCGGACTTATTTGGGGCCGTGAGTCTAGAGCTTCGCATAGTCTGCCAACTTCGTGACGGCAAGGACCAAGGAGCACAGTAGCGGAGCTAGCGTCCCTGTTTCCCAGGCGACCGATTCTCCACATTAAGATTAGTACAGAGCACGTAGCAATCGATCTCGTCACGCCTCGCGCGCCTGGGCATTGGCGAAGGCTCGGTTGCGCCGGCGCCGCGGGAGTTGTCGACGGGCTGCTGGTGGCCGGCGGCGCCGTAGCCCTGGCGATTGTACTACTCCGTGCTGCCGCTCTCCGGCTGCGGCCGCCTCAGCTGCGCCTGAGGGTTCTCATGGTGCGGCGGCTGTTGCCGGGCGCCTCGCGTTCCCTGCTGCCCCGCGGCGGCTTCCATTCACCTGATCACGTAGGTTGATATGCTTAATGTTTCATCAACTATCCTGCATTGCATGCGCCTGCTTCCATGGCTGGTGGCTATCGAACTTTATATTGGCGCGTCCATGTAGGATGCGCTTGCACGCTTCCATCTCCTACCTTAATTTGGTTCACTTCATGGATTGGATTGGATTGGATTATCCAAATGCAGAGGAATTAATTAAGGAACACCTTAACTCTTAGTATAGCCTATTTATAGCCTTGAGTAGAAGCATGACATGTAAACTCAGATACGCGTGTAAAAATTCCTAGAAGAACATTATGTTAATAACCATCATGGGGCAGATAAAAAGACAAGGGGAAATTTTCCAAGAACAGCCATGAGAGCTGCATCTGCAAAATTTCAGTATCAGGACGGATGTAACTTGTCAAAATAATTCCTAAACGATGACCAACATATTTGTTCAGTTCTATATCTCTTTCATTCTCTCTTTCGTGTAATGTACATTCGTACAAAAATGAGACGAACTCATGAACACATGTTTACTTCAGGAGACACACACACAAGGCAGACTAAAGGCCTGTTTGGATTGGAACCTAAATGAACCTTACCAAATTTTAGTAGTACCTATAAAATTTGGCTAGCATTTGGATTGGTTCCAATATATGACATGCCCTTGAAAAATTTGGTCACACCAAATATTGGTAATACCTATGAAATTTGGCTACAATTTGGTTTGTTGCCAAATTTTGGTACTACCAACGAAAATTTGATAAAGCCAATTTTTTCTTCACAATTTTTAGGCAAAATTTGGGTGGCAAAAAAGCTAACCAAATAATTAGTAGGGCAACTAGCCCATGAGTTTGCTAGGTGGCATCATTTCGTTGGATGTGAATAGGGACATATTAGTCAATATCAGTATTGCCCGTGGATCCCACATGACATCAATTTTCTTTTACCCCAAAATATGTCAACTCGGGTCTTATTTTGTTGATAAAATGACGAGGAACACAACGGTTCAAACGGATCGCAAATCAGATACTCGGTTTACGAAATATGATCATTTCAAACAGATAAATCAATCTAACCATGCAATTAATATCAATCTTTCCAAATTTTGGTAATACCAAAATCTGGGCAATGCCAAACCAAACACTAGCCAACTACTTTTTTTTGCCCATATTTTGGTATTGCCCAGATATTGGTGCCAAACCAAACACTAGCCAACTACTTTTTTTTTGCCTATATTTTGGTATTGCCTAGATATTGGTATTACCAAAATTTAGTTTAGCTCACTAGGACACCAATCCAAACAGCCCCTAACTCATCAACATGTGTTTACTCAGTGGTGGCGAAACCTGCTTAAGATGTTAGTCGTCAGTACCTAAGAATCATTTACTACGGAAGGCTGAGAAAGTGAGAAATCCCTCTTCTAGGATCATTGGAGATCCGTACTTCCTATTCCTCCTCTGCTACAAAAAATGGGCCCACCCATCAAATTCTTTTGAATCTTCTATTTCCTGGACCTGTCAAAGAAAACAGCGCTAAAATAAAATCATCACACTAGCAAAGAGCAAAGACAATGTTCAGCTGGCAATTGAAAATAGAGTGGAAATATAAGATTTCTTGACTTTCACAATGAATTACTGTTTCCACTAAAAAATCTCTAACAAGAATCACAAACATAACCAATTATGTGCACACACAGACAGGATTGTGCAAAAATGCGGAAGTCATTTTCTGACTTCTGCCACCTCCTGTAATTTTCCATCACCATTTACAAGGGAACCAAGCATCCCTCTGTTGATATAGTATATCACAGGTTGGAGGAAGCACAAGCACATGCTTAGTATCATGTCTATTGGGGCATTTACAGGCGTAATACCATTATGTAAACCCAATGAACACTAATGACTTGCTGTTCGGTCAATGAGTTCATTTGCAAAATGATAACATACGAGTGACACGCATATGTTGCAGAAAGTAAAATGATTTTCAGAAGCATCGTGTAATGTTACTACCTTTTGGAAGAAAATCCAGAGGTTTTGCTATTCTCTTCAGAATGATGCTCATTCCTGTCATCATCTTGATTACTGTTTTCATCATCCGTATCCGCATCTTCAGCATTTGTAGGCTCTGCCCTAGTCAAGCTTGCCAATCTTCTTGGAAGAAAAACATTGTAGCAATACTTCGCCAAATCCTTTGTTTTCTTTGAGCTGAACTGCTTTGAGGCAATCTTCATGAATTTCTCATGTTTATTCTGAGGAATCAACTTCTCAATACCTTCAAGTTTCTTTTTGTCTTCTGCAGTCCATGACTGTAGAACTTGCTCACCCATTGCATCAAGACCACAGTTTCTGAAAGCTTCCTCACCCAACTGATACTTGATCCAACTCCTTGCCCTTTCTACATGAACTCTTACACAGGCCCCAGATCCGGGATGAGAGCAGTTACACTTGTCAACCATTGCTTTCCTTGTCTCCTCTGGCTCATCCGTTACTGAGATATCCATGTTTAATGGGCAGACCACTGTGCCCAATGCTTGTAAGGTCTCAGTTTTGTAGTCAGCAGTATCTTTCTCAGATGGGGCATTTTTCCACTCAGGGACAGAAGCTTGATACTCGACAGGGTGTATTCCAATACGTTTCCTTGTTGATACAAGATAACTATATAAGTGTCTCATCTGGCAAGCTATCCTCTCAGAACTCCTTGTGCCTGGTGTGTGAATCTTCTGGGACTTCTTATGTTTCTGGCAACACGCAGAAGTGAATTAGACGTAGACTCGAGCAACAATTTTGCTTAATATAATACCTCAAGAAACATTTACTACGTGGAAAAGCAGATTGCAAAACAAGAGGAAACAATGATAGATATTGAGGAGCACCCTTGACAGCAAGGATGGGCATCGGATTGTTTTTCAATCCAATTCCACATAATTTTGCCACACATTTTATTTCCTGGTTGGGAGAACTGGGAATTTGGTCCCATGATACAATCTTCTATGTCGATTAAGCAAGCCTAAAAACCAATAGTCTAATCCTGGATGACCCTAGGACCATAACTGTCCTATCTATTTCCCAAGCATAACCATAAATAAATTCTTATGACTAACACCTGAAAGGGGGATATGCAGTCACTTGTAAAATCCTTAGATGCGACAACATCAACCGGAAGGGCTAGATCAGTCATACATTGTTAATGTCAGAATGAATGTGCATATACTTGTGACCTGTCAAATCTTAATTACCATGGGTATTCCTGTATCACAATCTACTCTGCTGAACTGACTACAAGGAACCTTTGCTTCAGATAGAAATGAAGTTAAAAAGAACAGAATATAATTTGCTACACGCCTTTGTATTCTTTCTACGTGCATCATTACATGACCATCAGAAAACTGGACACAAAATAAATAGTGAAAATAAACCAAATAGGAATAACGCCTTGTCCAAATGAGAACAAACTACCCTTGTCACATAATCAATGAAAAACTGAGCCCAGCAAAACTGCCAAAACAAAATCAACAATGCCACATCCTAATCAAGCCAAACTCTGTTCATCCTACACAATCACCACAGATCTTGACCAAAACAATGTTGACAACGAAAACGACAATAAAATTAACATTGCATTACTCCAATATACTAACAACCAGCCTGTAGGTCAATCATATGACAGTTCATGTGACACCGCCAGAAATCTTGACCCACAAAATTGTGAAATAACAACAGTAACAAATAGAACAATGCAGAAGAAATTGAAAACAAAGACAACAAATTAACATTATCTCGTCCTAACATACTAATTAACACAACTCCCAGTTAATATTTTTTTCATCCAACAAAACAAGATTCCATCATTGTAAGAAAACCTTGACACAACAAACCGTGGTCAACAACCAATGTTGGGAAACTAATAACTCTACTCCCACTCAATCATCACGAATCTCACCCCAAGAAGTGGTGTCAGACCAAACATTACCGAAAATAACAAGAAATGAAAGCAAGACACATAAATTCCTACACTAACTACACAAATGTTGGCCCATGTAGCTAACAATGCAGTGTCGTAATTAGGACAGAGCATCCTAGCACGGAAGAAATGAGTGGCAAACAATGGACGAACCAATTCCCATCCTAACAGCCCCAAATCTCGCACTTAAGGAACAGTTGCACGTGCGAACCAAAGACAGACAAAAAAAAAGAAGATAATTCCGTGTCCTAACAGAGCAAATGCATGCAATGGTGGCAAGTACGAGGCACCGCAATGGTGCAATTCCTCATCCGAAATTCCTAAGCACCACAAATATCGATCCATGGAAGATTAACACTAGCCAAGACCACCAAGAAACCGCATCATCGACAGCGATCCCCCGTCTAAACCAGCTCCAATCACATCCCAAGAACCCCGAATGTTCTGAACCAAAGCCTGTTCCACACGCTGCAAGAAAGAACTCGAGTCGCCGCTTGCCAAGAAACCTCACCTCCGGGAACGGCGAGTCAGGGTCATCCGGCGCGATGTCGGAGCGCGCTCGGCGCACCTCCAGGATCACCTCCCGCATCCGCTCCACGTCGGCAAGGTCTCCCTCCCGCTTCGTCCACAGCGTCCCCGCGGCCGCGCGCCGCGCCCACTGCACCGCGCCAGCCACGGCCACGGCCTGCCACGCCGAGCTCCGCGTCGCGCGCCTCGGCGACGACAGCCCCGCGGCCGCCGCGACAGCGCCGCGCTTGCGCTTCCTAGGCCTCGGCGGGGCGTGCGTCGGCGACGGGGCGCCGGAGCCGCCGAACGTGAGGTCGGATCCGGCCATCGGGGGCTCCGCCGCCGAGGTGTTTGCAGGAATGCGCTGCGGCGTGGTGTTGTGTTGTGTAGTGTCGGGAGGCGCGCCTTTGGCGCCTGGGTTGGTATTCTAGTGTTGCGCTCTTTTTTTTTTGGTGGCTCTGTTTGGGGTAAGTTTTGTGGGTGCACGTTAGAGATACGGCGCTCTAGTGGTGGTTTTTCTTGCTAAAATAAAAATGCAAGACAAGCTCACCATGTGCTTTTGGGATGACGGTACTTTCACGATTTTTTTATTATTAATTAACCTTTTTTTAATTTTCTTTTAAAGTTAACCCTCGACGTACTTTATTTCTAATTCTGATCCATTTGATCACGTCATGAGTGGTGGCGTGACAAAGTACTATTTTGAGAACTTATCCTGACGCGTGACAGTGTTATTTTGTCACGTCATAGGTGGTGTCGTGACCAAATGAATCAGAATTAGAAATAAAGTGCGCGGGGTTAACTTTAAAATAAAATTCAAAAAAAGGTTAATTAATATAAAAAAACTGTACTTTCACCCTCTTTGTTAGGGTTTTGATTGAAATGATTTACACTTCTTCTGTATTTTATGTGACAAGAGTTAAAATAAAAATATTTTATGAAAGGAACAAATGAAATTTTAAGGATAAATAGATCTTGCTAAAGATCATTGGACCTGCTAAGGATGACGATTGTTGGGTGGATCGAGTTTGTGCTAGGTTTATAAATATAAGAATCTATTGGATGTGCAAGTAGACCTTGTGGACAGCAATGATGTCAGTTGGTCCGTGGTAAAATCAATAAAAATCTTTGAAATTTGAAGCTAGGTTCCAAAGTGGATTGTTCTATTTGTAGAGTTACTGTAGTCACGGGTTTTATATGAACATAATGGCTAGCAATATCCCGGTCCTCTAATTGTAGTCAGTAGCGCAAAAATGCCAGATAGCATTATCATCACCTAATTTTTAATCCCAAGAGCTTTTTTTTCTCCATGTTTCATTTGATACCTTTTCCTCTTTATTTTCTCATAAGGAAACAATGTTTTTTTTGAACGATTCTTTAATTTCCTCTAGAGGGAAAAAAAGTGCTGAGCTGCTCCGCTCCGCTCCTAACTGTTAAGGGCTTGTTTGGATAGAGAGTGATTAGAACCAATCCCTTGTTTGGATAGAGAGTGATTAGAACTAATTTCTTCGGATTGGAAAGTGTTTTAGTTCAAATTCCGAGTCAATACGAAGAGATAAAATTGGATCATAATATATCCAAACAAGCTCTGAAAGGTAAGGATCCACTGGAGGGAAAAGGAACTTTACATCCGCACAACAATATGGGATTGGCATCCCGACATTCCAACTAGAATGTCACCGTGAACAGTACTGTGACATTAGGTAAATCTGAGTTGTTGGATTTGGGAAGAATGGTCCAGATCAAAAGCTACAGCGATGCTGCAGCAATCATAAACAGTGCATATGGCACAGTATTTTTGCTACAGTTCACACCTAGATATGATCCTCCTGTTTTCGATCCGACAGTCCGTATGCAATGTCACGGTACTGTTTATCCGTGACATTGCTATACAGTGGTGGAGGATACGTTTCCAACAATATACAGTAGTAGCCCTTTAGACTGCCTACATTAGATGCTATGCTACAGCACTCCTACAGCAGTGATACAACACCTCCCTGTTACTGCACTTCTTACTGCAGAATGTTGACGTTTTGACTGTAAATCCAACGAGTACACAAAACAAACGGATGGAAACAATCTTATTCCACGTTAGCACAAATGTAATTTTTAATTAAATAATCTTTTTTGAAAAATATTTTACTAATAACCCCTCCCAAATATTGCCTTGACAGTGTTATTTGGCGTGGCCAAACCATCCATTTCTTGTCACGTCGTTCGAAATAAAGTTGAGAAGTTATTAATAAAAAAAAGCTAAATAATAAAAACTGCTCACACATGTGGAATCAGCGTGTTTCTTCCCAAAATGTCCGTCTTGACTCATTTGGCCTATTTTTGAAATGGAATAGTAAATATAGCCCTCCACCCCGTGCAACTGAAATGACAAAAATAGCACAACGGCGGGTTAGCCAAACAACAGTGTCTTATACCGCTCTCTTCGTCCGCGGCAGACAACCTGTTGCACTCAGTCCGTGGCCAGTGCGTGCTCGCCCGTGGTAGCATGTCATGTGATGCGTGGCAGGGGACTCATACGCACAGGGAGCATGGTAGGAGGGCACTGCACATGAGGAATATGGTAAGAGATGTTATTTTTATCCTTTCGAGATGAGAAAGAGTTATATTTGTTATTCCGTTGGCAAAGGGTCAAACGAGCCAATAACTCTGAAAACGAGACGAAGCAAAGCTGGCCCTACAATCCTGTCGCGTGTCCTGCGCCACATGGACGCGCGCGGCCGTTTCTCCTGTGCCCGCCCGGCGAAAGGGCCAATTCCCACCTGCGCGGCTGCGCGTGTGGCACAACCACGTCCGCTCCCACCATTTCGCGGTTCTTTTTCGTTTCAGATCAAACGCGAGCTGCACCCCACCTGCCGGTGGCATACAGGCGCACGCGTGGTGCGGAATTGCGGATAAGCCGCCTGTGGCCGGCCTCGACCTCCACATCCAATCTCTGCAATCTGCACCGCACGCCGCCGCGCAACCAGCGACCAATCACCGCGAGCACATATATACCGCCCGCCTCTCACAGCCCCAGGAAAATTATAGAAGTCGAGACGTATCGTTTCTGAGTGGCAAGAAGGTGTGCAAGAGCTAGCATGGCATCGGTGGGCTTTGGCAGCAGCGTGGCGGCCGTGGCGCCGGCGTCGCTGGCGGAAAGGGGCGGACGGAGGCGGCGGTTCGCGCTGGTCGTGCCGACCGCGACGAGGGGCGGCGGCGGCGGCCAGGCTGCGGCCAAGCAGGAGAAGGGGCTCGCCGAATTCATCTTCGGCGCCATCTGCAAGGAGGATCAGCTCCTGGAGACGGACCCCCTCCTCGACAAGGTCGACGGCGCGCCGTCCTCCGGCAGCACCGTCTCGCGGAAGGCCACCGGCACCACGGCCGGCGGCAAGAAGGCCGCAAGCGAAGGCGACGGCGGCGGGTTCAACCTCGGCGGGCTGTTCGCCAAGAAAGGCTGAACGTACGGTATATAGGTACACGTACGTCCGTGCATGCGTATGAACGCTATACTAGTTCCATCGCCTTACCGATCGGTGTAATTCCTCAAAATCAAGTTGGATTTGCTTTGGAAAGATTGCATATACGTGTGGTGTGACTCAAGTGATTTTTGATGTGATAATGTCATATACTTTATACTTCACACATCATTTGTTATTTTTCTCTTCAGCTCGATGTGACATGGAACCGGAGTGTTAAGCTTGTTGATCTTGTTTGTCTCTGATCTTGTCAGTTTACTGATTTAGGAATTATCAATCTTAGACAAATAGAGATAGCTCCTGAGAGAGCAACAACAAACGCAGCAAAGTGTTGGCATGAGCCAAATCAGCCACCTCTAGCATAAAGATTGGTGATGTTTTCATATAATGCCCTGAAGATTGGTTAGTTGACAACCCAAGTTGGAAGCACATATCCTTTCTTTTATTTTGCATGATTGTTCTGTTCAACTTCTTGAGCAGAGATTGGATAGAGTTTCAACTGGTGGCTAGTTTTGCAGAGTGCCTTCTGCCTTGCCACGGTTATGGAACAAAACTGAGGGCATACACACATGGTGTACCCTTATGAATGGAGAAAGAATAAACAACACTTTGGCATAAAGTCCATGATTGACACATTAAGGACAAATGAACTCCGATCGTATCTCTGTACAGTTGATAGTAGCACTGCCGTGAGACTTTTTCTTGTTACAATCACACCAGGATAAGACATATTAGGACATTTTCGCCTTTGCAAAGAATATCCCAGCAAAAAGACCTGTTAAGAACAAGACGAAATGTATCATACATACGTTCATAGGATAACAGGGTGGTAACATGGAAAAATAATCGGCAGTTATGAAACAAACTACTCACCAAAAACTATGCTGAATAAATTTTCCACACTCACTGACACCCTGAATAACAAGATACCAGCAACCGAAATGGGTATCTTGTTTAGTGAGCCAACAAGGCTGAAAAAGAGATCATGAATGATCAACATACAAAGAACTTCGCTGGTGTCACAATTAGGTGGTATTTTTGTCATGCAAACATTTTCATGGCCATGGGCACTGTGAAGAAAGAACGAATTAGTATGATCTCACCTGTAAGTTGTGGGACCAGTCTGGTGTAAAAAGCACACAGATGAGAAGCTGATCGCTAGACCTAGCAAACCACTGGCTGTCGCGACAATCCAGAACATAGGATCTCTAATGACTTCGCTGCAGATGAAATGAAAATTCGTGTATAAGTGCAATCCAGAAACATGCACAATGATCAATTCTACCTCCCAGGCAACCATTACAGGACAATATTGGAGAAAGAATTGATTTTTCTAGTTCATCTGACTTCATATTCAAGTTGGTTACAGAAATGAGAGCTTCTTTGGAGTGCAAAATCAGAACACCTTTCTATTAAGAAACTACAAGAAGTAAATTTAAAAGTGGAGTAGAACAAAATGAAGATTTTAATATGTTTGGTTACAATCTTACATAACTTGTATAAATGGTAAATGTTAATACATAACAACAGAACGTTGAACAAACTAGAGTTAACTACGCTAGAATTCCCAGTCCTGAAAAATAAGTAACAGACTATTCGGACCAAGTACTTATACTTACTGCACATCATACGAAGTTTAGAATGTTTGTAAATATGGTTAGATATACAGGGAGTAAGATTAAATTCTTACGCTTGATAAACATATTCCCACTCATTGAAGACAACAATCAAAATGAGTGCAAAAGGAATTGAGAGCGCATTGTTAAGTAACACCATAGAAACTTCGTTGAGGGAACCAGATTTTGTGGATTGTTTGGCTGTATCCATCAGGCGCCTCAGTGTAAGCTGTTATAAGAAAATCACATGTTAGCTACGTGTCAAGAAGGGGTAACAGCAGAATTAATATGACTGAAAGTTAGAATAGTTTTGGTATTGCCTGTGGATTTTAGGTGCATGATAATGTAAAGGAATTGAAAAGACAACTTAATGTCAAGGCTTCAAATGCCTCACAACAATCTTTGCTCGGCACTACAGCAGTTCATCAATTGATCGTAAAGAGTCTTACAATAGTCTATACATGTGTGAAACTACAAGCATGAAAAGGACTAACTGAGTAGGCTGCTGTCAGAAAGCAATTCAAAATTTGCCACGTGTAACCAACTAGATGGAAAGAAAGATCTGTAATCCCCCCACATACAGCTGAGACAATCTGCAAAGAGCAACAGAGAGAAGTACACTGATCAGATCAATAATCATGCTAATATGGTATTGCATTCTTAATACAGGCCAATAACCAAGTCATTAGCTAATGATTGGAAGTAAAACAATGGGCATAAGAAGCAGAAAAGGACATACCATCAGAAATAAGGCAGCCCAAACCTTTTTGTTCTGACCCTTCCTGAAAATATATATCTCCCCGATAGCTGCTAAAATATTTGTCATGTTCTTTAATATCGTCACCATTGCAACATTTATGTACTTCAAACTGAAAAGATAGAGGAGAAGGAATAAAAAAAGAAGGTTAGATCAATAGAATTGCAAGCATATCATACAAATAAAGTTCACATTAGATTAGACATGTAAAGCTTGAAATAAGAGCAGATGGGATACTGTCACATTTTCAGTCACAGGCTTCATCCAGTTAAGGGTGATCGATTGATCATCGTATGTATAGTTTGAATTAAGAAGTACCTGTACATTCCAGTTACGAGCATCCCAATAAAGATGAGATTTACAGGAATCCAGACTTTAATCAGCTTCCACGTGAGTTTTTCTGTTGAAATTACACGGGAGAGCTCAAGTGCCAGAAGAATGACCACACATATAAGATTCTGAACCATAAACAGAGTCCCGATCAGCTCAATGATAATACTTGCCGACAAAAAAACATTACATTGCATATACATACGCATGTGCAAACATTGAACGATGAAAGAAGTGCATAAACAAATACTCAACACTCTTATAATTACTTTACAAAAGGATTAGATTAAAAGATAAAAAAGTGCACTGATTACCTGGTACATCATTAGTGATACGGCAGCATTAAAATTATAGCTGGAGAGAACCACTTTATTGAGCAATATCATGCTGCAAGAAGCAATACAATAAGATATTCCAGAGAGCAGAGGTCCAGCTTTGTTTCCCCACTTGCTTTGCTGGTGCTGAATTAAGCTGTCAAAAACATCAGAAGTCTTCCTCGATAACCTGGATAGCGTGCAGAGTAATAAGTCGATTTCTCCATCCATGAAGTTGGCACAGAGAATATAATTAACTGAGTGGTGCTACTTGATTACTTGTTAGGCGCCGCTTTCCTGGCGACATTGGTGGCGACTCTGATGATGGAGTTGTTCTTCTGCTTGAGGTAGCCGTGGATGATCTTGTACACCGACGCGTCGCCGTTCTTGACAGCGACGGCGGCGACGCTCGTGTTGGGGGACTTGGCCTCCTCGATGTCATTGTATTCCATCAAAGAGCCGGGCCTGGAGTCCAATGACATGGCAACCGAACCTGCAATGCAAGGACAAGCAAAAGAACATCAAGAAACCAGTACAACTCACTCTGCCAAATCAATTTGATTGAACAGCAAGTGCTGCTGTTGTTGTTACCAGGAAGGGAACCTCAGGGGCCGAGCAAGAAGGGCAGCGGGAAGAATGCTCGTAATTTGGTGGAAAAAGAGAGGGAGGGGGGAGGCGGTGGGGGAGGGGAAGGGGAATGGGAGATGCTAAAATGGAGGAGGAGATGCCTTTCGACGGCATGAAGGGGCTTGGAGAGGACGCAAAGGGGAGGAGGAGGAGGCAGGGAAGGGAAGGGAGAGGTGGTGGAGGTGGAGGTGGAGACGTGTGGGTCAACGCGGGCGCGGCCTCGGGGCGCGGAGGGAAGGAGCGAGCCGGCGTGCGGCGGAAGGGAGGTCGCGGGCGGAAAGTCGCGGGCCGGCGGGAGGGCCGAGGAAGCGAGGAGCTTGGGCGACGGTCAAATGGCGATGAGCCAATGTTCGCTGTGTGGAGGACGATTGTTGGAGTCAAACTCAAGTCACTTCCATTCCATATCTAATGTTGTGTTTTAGCCGGTTCAAATGAGAAGAGAGAATGCATTGAATCGATTCAATACATTAGATGGATCGATTTCAACAAAAAAAAAACAGAACTCTACTTAGAGCATCTTTAGTGTATTGAACCGACGTCGATTCAAAGTTATATCACATAAATATTCTAGGAACCGAGTTTGTTTTTCTCCAATGTATTTAACCGATTTCTACTAATAACTGGAACCCACGTTTCATTAAAAAAAACCACAAAATAATAATATCATCTCTCAACCGCACTCTCTCCTATATAATTGTTTAATGCTCATATGAGTTGTTTAATGCTTTGAATCGATTCCTAAGTACGGTCTGGTTCTATGCATTTTTTGTTGGAATCGACCCCTTCAATGTATTGAATCGATTCAATGCCTTCTCTCTCCTCATTTGAACCAGCTAAAACACAACATTGGAGATGATCTTAGGAATCGATTCAAAACATTAAACAACTCATGTGAGCATTAAATAACTACATAGAAGAGAGTGTGTTTAAGAGAGGATATTATTATTTTATGGTTTTTTTTAATGTAACGTGGGTCCCAATTATTAGTAGAAATCGGTTCAATACATTGGAGAAAAACAAGCTCAATTCCTAAAATGCTTATGTGGCATAATTTTGAATCGACGTCGATTCAATACACTAAAGATGCTCTAAATAGAGTTCGATTCTATGCATTTTTTGGCTAGAATCGACCCCTCCAATGTATTGAATCGATTCAATGCCTTCTCTCTCCTCATTTGAACCAACTAAAACACAATATTGGAGTTGGTCTTAAGCTTACCGAGAGAAAGGGGTTTGACATTGTTTACAATTTTACTTTGTTTTTTTTTATAACAAAACGTAGTTGGTACGAGATGGTCATCCCAAAAAAAGGGGGCCAGAGATTTTTCATTTTTGCATACGTTCTCATTGTCTGATAATGTGATAGTATTGATCGTCCCAAGAGGTATTTTTGCTCGGCTACAACTTTGAGGTGCGGATCCAGGATAAAAATTAAGTGAAGACATTATGTATATAAGCAAGTTAAGGCCAATGGGAGTACTAATGGTGTAAAATTAGTCTAATACTATTGCGGGCCAAAATTGAGGGGCCCCACGCAGCCCTATATGATCCACCCCTCACAACTTCATCACTATTTTCCTGCCAAAATGTAATGAGAGATAAGTGGGCAGAATGCGGGGCTAGTTGGGTAGCGAGCAATATGAAATTAGAACAAATTAGGTTTTGCAAACTTGTCCCGTCATTAAAGACATTTGCACTTATAATTTATATGGGGAAATTCACACTATACCACTAAATAACTATATAATTCGCAATATATTACTCGCTGTGAGACTGACATGTGGGTCTGATATCAGTGGCATATAGTGAACATACAGAGTTATTCAATGGGATATAGTGGATTGCTATTATCTGTGTACTAAAGTTGTGTTTTACATAACATTTTAATCGAGAGTTAAGATGCATGAACTAAATTTGTATTTGATCTTGCTTTCGTGTGCACCTTCAAAGGCTAAGGTTTACGTTTGTACGTTGTCAATATAGTCTATTATGTATGTAAGTTTAGTAAATCTATATAGAGTTCACGTGGATTAAACACTCATAAACGAACTCCAAAAATCAAATTTTGTACTCACTCCTCTGTTTCATACTTGCACTTTTGACTTAGACAAGTCAAACTTTGTAATCTTCAACCAATAAAAATTTGTTTAAATATTTAGATTGATCATATTAAAATAGTATTGTTAGATTTGTTGTATGAAACACTTTCATAATATTATGCTTCTACAACATGTTACAAATATATTAGTATATAATTAATAGTCAAATTTTAACTTCAAATACCATAAAAAGTCAAAAGTACTAAGTGTTTGAGAAAAATGCTCTTATTGCACTCCTTTTGAACAGGTTTGCAAACATACCATTGAACATTTTGTGCTCGCTCTAATAGCATCAACTAGTTCTTCGTAGTTGCTCCGTCTAGCACTCTTCACCATTTCGTCAATTCGAACCATTAGATAACGACTTCTCCCTCTCTTTTCTCTCTCCCCCATCACCGAAGGACTACCTCCGTCGGCGCCGGCGAGAACCAAGTCCTCGTCCATGACATTTGAGGGCGATGTTAACGATGTTGGTCTGGATATGGAGGTTAGCGGTGAGGTCGAGCTTGGGTGGGTCTGGATCTAGACGATGACGTTGGTGAAACCGAAGGGAGAGAAGGCGGTGGAGGATGGCTGAGCCAACGAGGCCATGGTTGCAGGAGGATGGATGTGAGGACTCGGAAAACCTAAACCTAGATTTGGCATCGTTAATTAGTAATTAACAGTAACTAAAATACGGATGATCAAAAACAAGATTTAATCGCCATAATGAACATAAAAGTTATACAACAAACACCATCAACATGAGTCACAATAGAACTTGCACATCAAATTTCATTAACACAAGTGACACCTGAATGTTCTACACTAAAGTGCATCTCGAATTACAATATGAATTCCATACAAGCCAAATTAGAAACATTAATACAAACTCAAATTTATTACAAGAATTAATTACATCAATTTAAAACATATCTATTACAACCTAAAATAGTTTACAAAACAATAATAAAAGTCTTGCATTGCATATTGCCGAGCCCTCCTGGTATCTTTGCCCTTTGACCGCCAGCCCATCAAACCCTTGTGTTGTCTTAGTCATCCGAAACTTGCACTCATACCACTCTCCACCAGTACCATTAGATAGGAGCGAGCCTAGTATTATTAAAGTAAAGATTGGGAGAAGGAGAAGATTGCCGTCAGATTCTTTGTGAAGGTTATTGAGGCTTCCCGACCATCCTAGGGTAGTGGCACCATTTCGCCTTCTGTGGGCCTCATCACCTCGCCGGCAATATTAGAACCGATATCCACATTTTACTGACCTACCTCAGCCAAATATCCGAAAACTGACCCAAAGCCCACCTTTGGACCAAAGGTCCTTAAGCCCACAACCGTAGAAGCATCATTTGGACCTAGGTCCATCAGCATTAACCAGCCAACAGTAGAGGGTGAGAGCCCTCTGGATAAGAAGAAACCCCCCCATCCAAAATATCAGGCACAGGCAGGAGATAAAGCCAAGCCCAGGCCAAGCCAAAGAGAGCGCATTCCCTTCCACATCTAGCAGCCCTCAGTCCCAACTGAGCATAACACCATCCTCACCTCCAAACCCACACAACCAGCCTAGAAAGAAGGAAGGGAGTCAAGGAGGAGGGGAGACCGAAGAGCAAGGGCAACGCCGACGGCGGCAGTTGAACCGCAAGCGACCACCGAAGGCAAGTAGGGCACAAGTCTCCCCCTGCCATCCTCAAGGTCAAGCCACCACCAGACATCAAGGCAACCTGGAGGAGAAGCAAGCTTAGCATCCTTACCATCACAGCTTGCAAGCCACCCACAGCAAGGGAGAAGAGGAGAGCACCAGCACGAGGCCAGCACTGCTACTCTCTTCCCCTACCCAAAATACCAACAAGAGGTAACCCCAGTTACACCTTTGTTTGCACTACACATACACATAGAACATCCCACGGTAGCATAGATGTATAGCTCTCAGTTTAGTTTCATCATAGAGCTTGTAGTAGAGAAAGTGAAGAGGGGTTGAAGGAAGGCAGAACCTCAGTATAGCAGTGAGTTAGAACCATCAGTAGCACCCCCATCCGAAGGCATCCATCATGCATCAACCTTGTGTCATCAAAAGTTAAACCATACAACATCAGTAAGCCCAAGCATAATAAGAAGTAATTAGAAAATTAGAGGGAAGGGAGGAACCGAGCTAGGGGCGAGCATGAGCCAGAGAGGGGAGCCCCACGGGCCAAGGCGGCAGTGGGCCGGCGGCGGCCGGAGGCCAAGCCGCGAGGCCGAGCCGAGGAAGGAAGGGGGCTAGGAGGAGGAGGCGCCGGAGGGAGAGCCAAGGCGGCGCTGGCCACCAGTGAAGAATCTAGACCCACCATTATGAGTTAATGGAGTATTTTAGTTATTAATGACAAATCTACTTGTGAGACTAACACTTCTATTGATTACCTATTGCTTAGTGTCATTTGGATATAAAGGTGAAAATAAAAGAGGTATGCATTCGACATCATATTCTTATATCTTGTTGCATTTCTCAAATCCAAAATATAGGATGAACTCTACCAAAAATCTAACTTGAATATGTGCATATGTTCTTTCTACACATTTGTGTATGCACACATTTAGGGAGGAGTTCACTCTATGTTTTGTGGTTTCATTAGTATTGATCCATATTCCATTTCCACGTACATTAAGAATCTTTACGATGAAACAAATCCTTTGAGTATATAAAACTTGTGTAGTTTATATATGTACTCTTGAAACGTATCATATGAATATATAAGACTTGTGTAGTTCATATATACTCATATGACTTAAATACTCAATTATTCGCTTTTGTGATGATTGTCATCAATTACCAGAGAGGGAAACATTGTGGTATCTTGTCCCACCATTATGAGTTAATGGTGGGTTGTGGTAATTAATAACAATCACATTGTGGAACTAACATTTTCCATGAGTTGGATAAATAGGTTGAGTTCCATAGTTGGAGACTTTAGAAGAACATCATGTGTTGATGCGTATCAAGAGATGATCATGAGTTGATCATCAAGTCAAAAGAAAACCCATCATGTGTTGATGGAAGTCAAGTGAAGGATGCATCATGAGTTGATGCATATCAAGTCAATGACCCGGACTTGAAGCGAAATGTGTGTCATCAAGCTTCAAGTGGTTGCTCAAGGCAAAGGTATGATTAGCTAGGGCTAAGGATGTGTTCCTAGTCTTTTACTGGTCTTGGTGTTTGGTTGGAAGACCGGATTGCTAGTATATGTTGTCGTACTATTAAGATGGGTCTTTGACTAGTAGCTTGAGTTAGTCATGTATTGATAGCTCATTGTGTTTGCTCTAGCTCTCGTTAGCATGTTGCTATTATTTGCGAATGTGTTTTGCAAATAGTTGAAGCTCATGTACCTTATTCATTGTTGTATTGATTCTAAAAGTTGGCAAATGTGTTTTACAACTTGGTAAGAATCTTGCCTTCGAACCCGTGTTTGCATCACCTTGTCAATTGTCAAATGTGTTTTGCAATTGAATTTGTTTTGGATGCAAACTGCTGATTTCTCAGGAAAATCGGTTGTACTGGCGTGTTGTTTGCGGTACAACCGCTCTGCGGTATGACCGGATCTTGGTGCGGTATGACCGCACATCGGTTGTTCCAATTTCCAGTTGGCGGATCGTTTAAAACAGTACCGGTGTTTTTGGGACGGTGCCTCCCCTTGACAATCGGTAGTACCGCGCTCCTTGAGCGGTACGACCGGCCTCAGCGGTTGTACCGCGTGTTGGTTGGCGGTCGTACCGCGCCGATGTCCAACGGCTAGTTTTATAGCCATTGGAGGATGTGCGGTAGTACCACTCGGTACTTGGCGGTACGACCGCGCATGCTGATTTTTCAGCAGTCCTTTGCCCAACGGCTAGTTTTTGTGTGTGGGCTATAAATACCCACCTTGGCCGTGTGTGGGCGAGTTGCTGGTGATATATTGACTTCCATTGAGCAAAGAGCAAACCCTCTACTCTCACATGTGCATGTGTTGCACTTAGTGAGCTTTGAGAGGCAAACCCTAAGTGCATGTGTTGCCTTAGGTAATGGATTGAGTATCCACTTGAGCTTAGACACTTGATTAGTTCAAGTGAGAGTTCTAAACTTGTTACTCTTGGTGTTTGTCGACACCTAGACGGCGTGGAGGCGTCGTGCGTCAATGATCTTCTCAAAGAAGCTTGTGAGAAGACCCGAGCGGTTTGTGAGTGGTGTGGTGCTCGCCATCTCCGGAGTGGAGAAAAGAGCAACCCTAGTGGAGCGAGGTGTTGGTTCGGTTTGGAACCGGTCCAAGTAGTTGGACTTACCTCGGAGGTGTTGGTTCAAGTTGTGGAGCCGGTCCAACGTGGTTGGGCTTACCTCAACGTGGATTTGGGGAGACCGGCAAGTCTCCGATCACCATGGTAAAACATCATCATGTCAATCGTGGTTTGCATTCTTGTGCCTTACTCATTGCAATTTATATTCCTAGAATTAAATTGCTTACATGCCTTTGTATGATTGCAATAGGTATTCATAGTCTTGATTGTTGGCGCACTTAGTTGAGACTAGTTGATTTAGGTTTTAATTGTGCAAAACCGTTTTGATATTAGCTTCCGCATTAGAAATCGGTTTTAGCCAAAGAAGTTTTTAAAAGCGCCTATTCACCCCCTCTCTAGTCGGCCTCCTCGATCTTACAACCAGGCCGCGCCGAGGGGGGGGAGCCAGAGGGAGCGAGGCGATGGCCAGGACCGAGGCGGTGAGAGTCGGCGGCTGGAGGGGAGCCATGGGGTGGCGGCGGCGGCGTCAAGAGAGAAGGGAGGAGAAGAGTGGTTTTGGGGGAGAAGCAAATGAGACTGGGGGGTTTGCTCTGTGGCTGTCGACCAGGTTAGAGGGTTAGGGAGGATAGTAATTAGGGGATTAGAGAGATTAGGGTTAAGAAATTAGGTTTAGGAATTTAAGTATAGGAAATTTTAGGAAAAAATGTATAGTTTCTAATAAATTGTGATAAGTAATGTTTGTAACATTAGAAATTAGCAAATAAAATAAATAGTTGTTAGCACTGTGTAATTATGCGATCAAATGAATTCACTTAGGTCTCATCGGGCTAACCAGTCTTAATATCCATCTGTTGGGTAATTATTAAAATAAGATATTATGTCATTAATTATGTTAATAAAAAGTGAAAATACATGCGTAGCAAACCTGTACATCGTTGGCAAATAGTCGAGCAGGTTGAAACGTTTTAATCATGTTAATTTAATTAAATTAAAGTGATCCCGAGTTTAGGTAGAGAATTAAATAAGCGCGTGCGGACTTAAGTAAAACCAATTAGACGTTTTTGCCCGAGTAGAATTTAATAGATTTAATGAAATGTGAGTGCGAGTAGTATTTCATTTCTCATTCTTTAGAGTGCAAACTTTGGCATTTTTGACCTTAGAGTAAATTGATAGTAGAATAGCTACAGTGGGGAGTGCTAACTTAGCGAAGGACTCGAAAAAGTTAATAAATTAAAACATGCTAATAAAATAGAATCTACTAACTTATGTATGCGTAATATCACTCAAAATCATCTAAGTATTTATTTATATATTATTCGTGCTGCCACATTGCTACAAAGGACGAACCAGCACCGACAGGAGTAACTGATCAGAGATTCGTCGACGCCAACCTTTCCTGCAATTACGAAGGCAAGCGATTCTCTTGAACATAAATATAGTTATGTTAAATGTAAACCGTATATTGTTGTATTATATGTTTATCGCATCAAAACTATTTCTCAAAATCAAATCAAATAAATGAAAATGGGAAGATAAGAACTGAGAATTAGTAGAGAAAAGAAATGAGAATTACTAGGCTGGTAAAAGGGGGCCCGGCAGGGGAACGCAACGATGATGATGAGATAAGAGGTGGCCCCTTTTTACGTATGGTTAAAATATAAGGACCAACAAAACTCTTACTCGGTCAGATACCGTAAATTCAGTACCAACCATTTTCCCGTTTCGGCAGGCAGAAAATACTACCTTGTTACATAATTAAGTTCTCCACAAAGGGTTACGTTGGAGTGTTGAGCACGGAAGAGAGCCGCCCCAAGGTAGAGTGTTGGGCACGGACGAGAGTTGCCTCAACCAACATTACTGGAACTCGGTGGATGATGAGGTCGGCATCGTGACTAAAATCAGCACTGACGGAAAGTAATGTGTGGTGACTTAATCACTTAACCTGAAAAACATTCTGTATTCTGAACTCAAACCCGCATCAAAGGAAATACAGGGGACCTGGCTCATTTAGAGATTAGAATAACTATGGGTAAAGTGGTACAAGCCTGCGTAGTGCTATACAAAATCATGAATTCATGCCAGTCTCCTGGATTGGGGTCTACGGGAACCGCCAGAGGTCTTTCTTCTCTTCGAGTGGCAAGTAGTGTTTTCAGTATTAAAATTTGCCGCCTAATGTTTTAATGGGTTATTTTCAGAAAAGAGATGATATAGAAAATGTGATAGCAAACAGAGATAGTCATACAGTGCATCGTTTGCTATTAATGCTTGCTGAGTACTTTTGTACTCAACCTTGTTAGTATTCTCCTTTGTAGATCCTAGTCTGGCCGGGAACTATACCGAGCGGGACGAAGGACATGCAGGTACCGATGCAACCGCAGGAGGAGAAGGCACTGACTACGAGGATCAGGGCGAGATGGGAACCATATTTAACACGTGGGACGAATAGGCGGCCGGTACTTCAAGGCAGGCGAGAGAAGCGGAGAAGTTCCCTTTTGTAATTGTATAATACTTGTATTAAGAACAATAGCCTTGCGTGGCTATTACTGTAATAAAGATGTACAGTTTCTATCTTATTGTTCTGCTACGTAACTCTGATAAAGACTTACTATTCGTTGGAGCAGTGTTCTACTGAGCAAATGAATAGTAATCTGTTGAATATATAAGCATTTTTCGAAGTACTTTAATCCAGAAAAAGCTAGATAAAACATGGAAAATACTCTAGCTATTTTCACAAAGCAGGTAACTAAGAACACTATAGACATACTAATTTCTAGAAGGACAGAAGTTAGTATACCTATCTCAGTGTTCAAAACAATAACAGATAATAAAGCTAACCAAGTAACAAGAGAGAGACAGCCATACCCAGATTCAGTGGAAGAAGAAGCAGCACCAGAAGTCTTGATAAGGTCGTCGTTCGTCATGGTGTAGTGGACGTCGTGCAGTCATGCAGTTGATGTAGAACGTAGCAGCGAATCGTAGTCGTGCAGTTGATGTAGACGTAGTAGCGAGCAGTCGCGCGAACGCTCCCTAAAAACCTTATTCGTCTTCACTCGTGCAAGCCTTCGAGGACGAAGGTTCCAGAGGCCTGCTCTCCCGGTGCGGCCGTACACGCGCCTCGCCGGGATGGAGATAGCCAGAGACAGCAATAAAAACCGTGGAGTTCTGTGTTGTGTAAAATTTGGAGAAGAGCCAGTACTCTGTTCTTTTAAATAGCCAGAAACAGAGAGTCCAAAGGCCAACAGTTGCCAAAGAGTCCAAATGCCAACAGTTGCCAGACAGTCCAAAGGCCAACAGTTGCCATCAAGAACCAGAACTCTGTTCGTTTTAATAGCAAAAAACAAAGAGGCCAGAGACCAACGGTTGCCATTAATTCGCCATCAATTACGAGTCGGTGCTTTTCGATTTTCGAATAGATAAAGAAAAACACGCCCGCACCCGACACGCCTGCGCGTACACACGCACACGCACACGCACCGCACCGCTCGGCGAGGCGAGCGAGTGGCGAGCGCGTGTGTTGGCTCTCTCCAATTCCACAAGAGGGGCTACCATGTTCCACCTTATAAACTGGTGTAACTCCCCTTCATCGCTCCATGTGGGACTAAACAGTTTTAGCACGTGCACATGGGCCTTTGAGATTTTTCAGGAATTAATTAGAATTAAACATGGGCCCAGCCCGTATTAATTCCAATAATCCCCCACCAGATCCCAAAGGCACATGTCAAATGCCTTGATCCATAGTAATGTTTTAATATACTAGTGTTTTGATGGAGACCAGTTAAGGTTGAACATCCACCTAGAACAGAAGCTACACTTATCCACAACTGCACAATGAACTAAGCCTTGAATTGACAGTTTTGTGTGAATAAGTTTCACTTAAGTCCTTAACTGATACTAGGCTGCCAGGCATCCCCGCGAGTTGGAGCATATAAGTCATACTCCTGGCCTATTCATGAGCTTCCTAGAAATTACCCTATTTCATAAACTATGACTAGCAGTCGGGCTCATATAGGTGTGTTCTTTCAAGACTACTCTGTAGGACAGCATCTTTACTTTAACAAGCCACAAAACACATTAAGATAAAAATCAACCTGCCATATAGATTTAGGAGAGAATTGCATCTCCAATGGAGTGGGTCTATAAAGGTACTCTCCTCCCAGTTAACCAATAGCTTGTTTCGCCAATCCTACTTCACAGGATCTCCGATCATATAGGTGTTGGAAATATGCCCTAGAGGCAATCATAGAGATGATTATATTTCATTATGTTCATAACATTGGATAATGTGTTATCTTGTTCCTAGAATAATATTGTTAATATTTATTATCAAGTATGTGACTTGGTTGTGAAACTCTATATTTCTGCGATAATTATTCTTACACGATCCCTGGTCGTAAACATATGAGGACACATATGAATAGACTAGCATATGTATTGGTTGATGACTATGTTTCACGAGTCATAGATATGGAGATATCAAACCAATAATATGGACACATGTTAGAGAACATGATGTTGGATAAGACCCATCTTGAGGCACTATTGAGATTGTTATGAATCTATGTGTCATTAGTTGGTCTCAAGCAATGATGATGTATAATCCTTAGACACGAGATCGGCATGGTTTCCTACATGTGTAAGAGCACTCTTAGGGGTTGCCAAACGCTACACCGTGAATCGGGTAGTTATAAAGGTAGCTTTCGGGTATGCTCAAACATGGAGAGGAATGTGACCGGTGGGATATGGGATTTGCCCTCCTAACATAACAGAGAGATGTCTCGGGCCCTCGTTGTGATCGGATAAAGAAAGTGCATGGCCATACCACTAGTAGTCAAAGTGTTCGACCACATAAGGTTATCGATACTCGACGAGAAAGTATTGAGCAGTCCATGGATGACACAACATCTCACCGAGTTCAACCAGATATCGTGAGGCAAAGGGAGAATACATGAGTAGGTCACTTAGTTCGACCGACTACCGATCGTCGTATGGAGATACAAGCAAGTGGTAGATCGTCGAACGTAATCACAGAGTGGTCGAAACCAAATCGTAAGGAGTTACGAGTTGGTTGTGATCAAATCTGAATCGGTCAGATAGAGATAGGACACGGTCGTAAGTGATGAGGACCTGGTCGTATATCATATTGCATTAAGGTTCGTCCGATATAATTTGTGTGTTTTCGAATCGATATGTTACGCTAGGAGCCGCTTCGACTCGTGATCGAAGCGGTTTCCGAATCACAACCGAACTACACATGAACCTACAGGGTCACACACTTAACGAGTTGGAACAAACCAAGACGAATACGATTAAAACGCGTGTCCGGATAGGATCCGTCCACGAGCACTATATAAGGAGGTGCATGAGGCTATTGGGAAAATCGTGAAACACCACGAAACCCTAGCCGCCATCTCCTTGAGAGCTCCACCGTGCGACTTGGTGCTGGCACACCGACGTTCGGTTGTTCCTTCCCTGGACGTGTGGATACCGTAGAGGCGCTACTACGATTGTTGCGCTTGAGGACGATCCGCGATCTTCACAAGGAACCGCAGACGTTGCTGGAGGAGACGATCGGCTTGTGAGGACGTTGGACGATCGACTACGACCACTAAATCGACGCGCTCTTCGTTGGACCAGACTGCTCCAATCCTTCTTCCGCTGCTCTGCGCGTCTGTTGGTAACGATCTGTGATCATTTACTTGCTTGGCATCCTGGTTCGCGTGGTAGAAATTTTTGTTTGTAGCTATCGTAGCCTACCCCGTGACCCAACAATAGGATGGGTTACCACGCGCACGCATGGCACGGCACGGCTCGGCTAGGCGAGCGAGCGAGCACGCGCGTGTGTTGGCTCTCTCCAATTCCACAAGAGGGGCTACCATGTTCCACCTTATAAACTAGTGTAACTCTCCTTCATCTCTCCATGTGGGATTAAACAGTTTTAGCACGTGCATATGAGCCTTTGAGATTTTCCAGGAATTATTTAGAATTAAACATGGGCCTAGCCCGTATTAATTCCAACAATCCCCCACCAGATCCCAAAGGCACATGTCAAATGCCTTGATCCACAGTATTGTTTTAATATACCAGTGTTTTGATGGAGACCGATTAAGGTTGAACATCCACCTAGAACAGAAGCTACACTTATCCACAACTGCACAATGGACTAAGCCTTGAATTGACAGTTTTGTGTGAATAAGTTTCACTTAAGTCCTTAACTGATACTAGGCTGCCAGGCATCCCCACGGGTTGGAGCATATAAGTCATACTCCTGGCCTATTCATGAGCTTCCTAGAAATTACCCTATTTCATAGACTGTGACTAGCAGTCGGGCTCATATAAGTGTGTTCTTTCAAGACTGCTCTGTAGGATAACATCTTTGCTTTAATAATCCACAGAACACATTAAGATAAAAATCAACATGCCATATAGATTTAGGAGAGAATTGCATCTCCAATGGAGTGGGTCTATAAAGGTACTCTCCTTCTAGTTAACCAATAGTTTGTTTCGCCAATCCTACTTCACGGGATCTCCGATCATATAGGATGGGTTACCACTATGGTATAACTCACGTGGGTCTCAAACCCATCTCCCACGATGCATTGTCTAAACCCTTTGTGAAGGGATCTGCTAGATTCTTAGCTGTTTGGATATAATCCAAAGCTATTACTCTGGAGTTTCTCATTTTCCTGACAGACTTTAGTCTTCTCTTCACGTGTCTTGATGACTTCATATTATCCTTAGAACTGTTCACTTGACAATCATAGTCTGATTGTCATAGTTCATCAGAATAGCCGGTACCGGTTTTTCAACCACCGGTAAATCCATCAAGAGCTCACGAAGCCATTAAACTTCAACAATGGATGATATCTATCTTTGCGAGTTACGCTTCCATTATTGACCTCGTTAAGATGGTCTGCTTGCAAGACTTCCATGAAACAGCACCACCTCCAAGTATGAAGACATATCCACTTGTGGCCTTAATATTATCAGCATCAGATATCCAATTTGAATCGTTATAACCCTCCAGTACCCTGTGGTACCCGGTATAATGAATGCCATAGCTCATAGTACCCTTTAGATAGCGCATTACCCTCTCAAGAGCATGCCAATGATCATCTCTCGGATTGGACACAAAATGGCTTAGTTTACTCACAGCAAACAAGATGTCAAGCCTGGTACCGCTAGCTAAATACATGAGTGAACTAATTATCTGAGAATATCTCAACTGGTCTCTGGCTATTCTCCGATTCTTCCTAAGCAATACGCTAGGATCATAAGGTGTTGGAGAGGATTTGTAGTCGCTATAACCAAAACGACTCAGAACCTTTTCCACATAATAGGGTTGCAACAATGTAATCCCACCATCATCACCTCTCAACAGCTTGATGTTCAAGATAACATCAGCTACTCCCAGATCTTTCACCTCAAAATTCTGAGGCAAGAAATCCTTGACCTCCTTAATCACATTAAGGTTGGTCCCAAAGATCAGTATGTCATCAACATACAGACATAAAATGACTCCCTCGCCCCTACCATGGTGATAATACACACATCTGTCAGCTTCATTCATAATAAAGCCTGCAGATGTTAAAGTTCTGTCAAACTTTTCATGCCACTGCTTAGGTGCTTGTTTAAGACCATACAAAGATTTCAACAACTTGCACACCTTTTCTTTTTGACCATCTACTACAAATCCATCTGGCTATTCCATGTAAATTTCCTCGTCCAACTCTCTGTTTAGGAAAGTCGTCTTAACGGTCATCTGATGAACGAGAAGATCGTGTGAGGCAACCAGAGATAGTAGTACTCAATTAGTGGTCAATCTAGCCACAGGTGAATAAGTATCAAAGAAATCTTCGCCTTCCTTTTGGGTATAACCCTTGGCCACAAGTCGTGCCTTGTACTTCTCGATAGTACCATCAGGCCTAAGGTTCTTTTTGAACACCCACTTACATCCTACAGGTTTGCAACCATAAGGACGCTCAGTGATCTCCCAAGTTCCATTAGAGATAATGGAATCCATTTCATTATGGACTTCTTCCTTCCAGTATTTTGCATCTGGAGAAGCATATGCTTCAGAAATGGTACTTGGAGTATCATCCACAAGGTATACAATGAAATCAGGACCAAAAGACTTTGCAGTCCTTTGTCTTTTACCCTTCCTTAGAGTTTCATTGTCTTCCTCCTTAGGAATTTGGTCAAGGGTTTGCCCAAAATATTCCATTGGAATGGCAGGCTCAGGAATTGTATCAGGTTTCTGACTCGATGAACTAGGCATATTTTTCATTGGAAAAATATTCTCAAAGAATGTAGCATCTCTGGACTCCATAATTGTACCGACATGCACGTTAGGTACTCCAGATTTCACCACTAGAAATCTATATCCAACGCTATAGTGAGCATAGCCTAAAAAGACGCAATCCCCGTTTTTTGGGAATTGGCACATTGACTTTCGCCAAACAACCCCAAGTGCGCAAGTACGAAAGTGATAGTCTTTTCTTCTCCCATTGCTCATATGGGGTTATCTCTTTATTCTTCATGGGAATCCTGTTTAGGACATGACATGAAGTCAATATAGCCTCCCCCACCATGCTTTGGAGAGACCCGCTGTGTCTAACATGGCGTTAACCAAATCAGTTAGAGTGCGATTCTTTCTTTCAGTAACCCCGTTTGACTGGGGTGAATAGGGAGGCGTCCTCTCATGGATTATACCATGTTTTTTACAGAATAAATTGAACTCATTAGAAAAATACTCGTCGCTACGATCAGACTTGATCCTTTTGATTTTTCTTTCAAGTTGGTTCTCAGCTTCTGCCTTATAGATTTTAAAGTAGTGAAGAGCTTCATCTTTAGTTTTCAAAAGATACACATAGCAGAACCTAGTGAAGTCATCAATCAAAGTCATGAAATATCTCTTACCACCTTTTGTCAACACAACATTCATCTCACACAGATATGAATGTATGAGTTCTAATGGTACCAAGTTTCTTACCTCTGCGGCCTTATGAGGCTTACGAGACTGCTTAGATTGCACACAAACTTGACACTTAGAACCTTTGACAAGGGTGAATTTCGGGATTAACTCTAAACTGACTAATCGCGTCATACAACCAAAATTTATGTGACAAAGTCGTGAATGCCAAATAGTAGTCTCATTACTACTGCAAACATGGTTCACAACATTATTACACAAATCTGAAAGAGATAGGCGAAACAAGTCTCCACACACATAGCCTTTACCAACAAATTGTACACACTTGTACACTACAAATTTATTGGACTCAAATACCAGTCTAAAGCCATCTCTACACAGAAGAGATCCGCTGATGAGATTCTTATTGATAGATGGCACGTGATATACGTTCTTCAGTTGCACAATCTTTCTCGAAGTAAACTTCAGATCGACCGTGTCAACACCATGAATAGTGGCATGTGACCTGTTCCCCATTAGAACGGTTGAATCCCAAGTGACCTGGTAAAAAGAGAACAATGAAATATTAGCACCAGTATCTATCCACCAATCGGTAGATTGACATACAGAAAGAACAGTAGGTAAATTACCATACCCTGATGTTCCTGTCTCAATAGTACCAACAACAATATTAGCAGACTTGGAATTCTGCCCTTGCTGATTCTTCCCACCCTTGCGTTGGCTGCAATCCTTGGCCCAATGACCAAGTTCGCCACACACAAAGCAAAGGCCATCATTTGTGTTCTTTTTCTTCTTCTTGAAGCTTGTTGTTTGTGCACTCTTATTCTTGCCTTTGAACTTTTGAGTTTGGCCATTCTTCTTCTGCACCACATTGGCACTAGAATGTCCCTCATTACCTCTAGTGTGTGTATCTTTTGCCTTCGCCTTCTCTTCAACATCAAGAGACCCAATGGGATTTTCAACAGAAAACTCTTGTCTCTTGTGTTTCAGAGAAGTAGCAAAATTCCTCCAAGAAGGAGGAAGCATGGCAATAATGCCTCCCGCGACAAATTTGTCCGGTAACACATACTTGAAGTACTCAAGTTCTGTGGCCATGGATTGTATCTCATGAGCATGTTTAACTACAGAACGGCTATCAACCATTCTATAGTCATGGTATTGCTCCATGAGATACAATTCACTGCCTGCATCCGAAACCCCAGACTTGGCCTCGAGTGCATCCCACATCTCTTTCCTAGTTTTAATCACCATGTATGCATCAACTAACTTCTCACCAAGAACACTAACCACGACACCTTTGAAAAGGTTATCAGCAGCCTCGAACGCTTGCTCCTGTTCAGGAGTAAGTGTTCCTTCAGGCTTGCCATTTGCCACATGGAAAACGTTCATGGCAGTTAGCCAAAGCACCATCTTGGTGCGCCACCTCTTGTAATTCGCACCATTGAATTCAGAGGGTTTGAGCGCAGCAGAAAAGCAAGTTGATGAAAAATGCCTATGCCTAGAATAAGGGTTTTTTTTGGATTGTTGAATATATAAGCATTTTTTGAAGTACTTTAATCTAGAAAAAAGATAGATAAAGCATGAAAAATACTCTAGCTATTTTCACAAAGCAGGTAACTGAGAACACTATAGACATACTAATTTCTAGAAGGACAGAAGTTAGCATACCTATCTCAGTGTTCAAAACAATAACAGATAATAAAGCTAACCAAGTAACAAGAGAGAGACAGCCATACCCAGATTCAGTGGAAGAAAAAGCAGCACCAGAAGTCTTGATAAGGTTGTCGTTCGTCATGGTGTAGTGGACGTCGTGTAGTCGTGCAGTTGATGTAGAACGTAGCAGCGAATCGTAGTCGTGCAGTTGATGTAGACGTAGCAGCGAGCAGTCGCACGAATGCTCCCCAAAAACCTTATTCGTCCTCGCTCGTGCAAGCCTTCAAGGACGAAGGTTCCGGAGGCCTACTCTCCCAGTGCGGCTGTACACGCGCCTCGCCGGGATGGAGATAGCCAGAGACAGTAACAAAAACCGTGGAGTTCTGTGTTGTGTAAAATTTGGAGAAGAGCCAGTACTCTGTTTTTTTAAATAGCCAGAAATAGAGAGTCCAAAGGCCAATAGTTGCCAGAGAGTCCAAAGGCCAACAGTTGCCAGAGAGTCCAAAGGCCAACAGTTGCCAGAAAGTCCAAAGGCCAACAGTTACCATCAAGAACCAGAACTCTGTTCGTTTTAATAGCCAAAAACAAAGAGGCCAGAGACCAACAGTTGCTATTGATTCGCCATCAATTACGAGTCGATGCGTTTCGATTTTCGAATAAATAAAGAAAAACGCGTCCGCATCCGACACGCCTGCGCGCGTACACACGCACACGCACCGCACGGCACGGCTCGGCGAGGCGAGCGAACTCGCGCGTGTGTTGACCCTCTCCAATTCCACAAGAGGAGCTACCATATTCCACCTTATAAACTGGTATAATTTCTCTTCATCTCTTCATGTTTGCTAACTGCACAATAAAAGGAGACAGTATGTAATAGTGTTGATAGCATAGACGGGCGTATGCAGCAGCAGTTGAAGCTGGGGCGGTAGCACGGGCAATATTTTACGCTGATATTACCCAGACGTTGGATCTAAAATCAACGGTTGGAATAGAACTCCATGGCTGACATTCGGACGGAACCGAGCCCCGTCTGATGGACTAGCCAAGAACCCTAATTCCCCCTTTCCTCTCCATCCCCTCGTCGAATCCTACTTCGTCTCCCAAAATCGGCTCAAGATTCTGCTCGAGTAGCGTCGTTTCCTCTAGGGAGGGAGGGATCCGACCCAACTCGGCGGCGGCGGAGGCGAATCGGGGGAGATGAATCCTCTGACTCAGGTGAAGCGGACGCAGGTGATCAACCAGAAGGAGGCGCTTCTGGGCATCGGCGAGGACGCCTCGTGGCACGCCAATTTCAAGGACTCCGCCTACGTATTCGTCGGCGGCATCCCCTTCGACCTCACCGAGGGCGACCTCATCGCCGTCTTCGCGCAGTGAGTACATGCCCACCCCGCTGTTCGCCTGTTCCCCTCCTCATGGTTTGGCAGGAAGATTTTGAGCAGTTTCCGATTTCTTTGTCAGGTACGGCGATGTTGTCGATGTGAACCTCGTGCGCGACAAGGGCACCGGCAAATCCAGGGGCTTCGCGTTTGTTGCGTACGAGGACCAGAGGAGCACGATTCTTGCTGTTGGTGAGGTTTATTTCCCCTTCTCGTTTGGGGCGTTTTGTAGCCTTTTACTTAATTCTTTACTGAAGCGAAGTGCTGATCTTTTTTCCATTTATGGTATGATGTAGACAATTTGAATGGAGCTAAGATTCTTGGGAGGATCACAAGGGTTGACCATGTGAGCAAGTACAAGAAGAAGGAGGAGGAAGATGAGGAGGAGCTGAAAAAGAAGAGGGAGGCCCGCGGCGTGTGCTATGCGTTCCAGAAAGGCGAGTGCAACCGCGGAGCTTCCTGCAAATTTTCCCACGATGAACAGGTAGCTGCCTGACTTGTACTTGCACTTGTAAAGTATATTGAGTTATTGACATTTGACAGATCAGTTGTTAACTAGAAAATGAGTATTTTGTCATTTCACCGCAACATTTCTCGAGTATTAGTGCCAATGTTTTCTCATGACGAGGATGTGCTGGAAACTTGCAAGATGCAAGGTCTTTATGTTGACTAACGGAATGCAAATCAGGCTGGTTCTTACATGATTAGTGCTAATGAGATTGCATAAAAAAACCAGTACACTTTACAAAGGCATAATCATTCTGCCTTCTCATCGTAATTGTTGCTAGACTACACTGTGGTGTATAATAGTGGTCATGACTTTACGTGCACTTTGGTTAAAAGAGCTAATTATCTGCATTTGTGGAACTCTATAGCGGATATGTAAATTAGGAGGACCATTGTTTTAACAACTGTTGTCGGAAACACAAGCTCCATTTTTGTCACTATTAGCTTGTGCTTGTAGATATGGATATATTGCTAGAGATTAATGCCTTGTATAAGATTTATGTTATTTTCGCAACAACACGAATGCTTCTCTGAATGCAGAAGTCAATCACCAGTGTAGGATTATAAGTGCCCTTCTTTTATTGTTACTTATACTTGGCTGGATCTGGACAACGACGTCGGTGAAACCGAAGGGAGAGAAGGCGGTGGAGGATGGCCGAGCCAACAAGGCCATGGTTGCAGGAGGATGGAGGTGGACTCGCTGCCTGCCGGTTTTGGGGAAGGAGCATGCCGGTTTTGGAACTCTATGCTGGATATGTAAATTAGGAGGACCATTGCTTTGACAACTGTTGTCGGAAACACAAGCTCCATTTTTGCTATATTGCTGGAGATTAATGCCTTGTGCAAGATTTCTGTTATTTTCGCAACAACACGAATGCTTCTCTGAATGCAGAAGTCAATCACCAGTGGAGGATGGCCGAGCCAACAAGGCCATGGTTGCAGGAGTATGGAGGTGGACTCGCTGCCTGCCGGTTTTGGAGAAGGAGCACGCCGGTTTTGGAACTATATACTGGATATGTAAATTAGGAGGACCATTGCTTTGACAACTGTTGTCGGAAACACAAGCTCCATTTTTGCTATATTGCTGGAGATTAATGCCTTGTGCAAGATTTCTGTTATTTTCGCAACAACACAAATGCTTCTCTGAATGCAGAAGTCAATCACCAGTGTAGGATTATAAGTGCCCTTCTTTTATTGTTACTTATACTTGGCTGGAAATATTTTTCCTTTATGCTTGGTCTTATAGTTTATCAGTTACCTGGTTCGGTAATTGTAGAGTAGAGTAAGCATGCATGCTTGGCGACTAATGCTGATATTCATGAATTATACTTTCAGAGAAATGCAAACACTGGTTGGGGTTCTAAGGAGGAGAGCAATGCAAGATGGGAGCATGACAGACACCATGATCCACGAAAGAAGCACAAAAATTTCCCCTCGAGTGCTGCAGAACAAAGATTCCCTAACAGAACAAAAGAGGAGTCCAGATCAACGGACAGGGAAAGCCAAGCCTCAAGATCAGAGGTGCAAAGAGACCAGGATTCTAGGATGAGGCATAATGATAGAAGCACAAAAGATCGTGACAGGTACAAGCATGACAAATTGCCTGAGAGATCAAGAGGTGAGAGACAGAAAAACGATGACAGATATGCGCAAGGAAGAGAAGAAAGATCAGAAAGGTACAAGTCTGAAGTGAAACATGACGAAGGAGATTGCAAGCGGTCAAGGCATGAAAGAGATTCTAGTGGACCTTATGAAAGAAGGGACGACGAAGAGGCAGAACAGTACAGGAAATCGCGGAGATAAAACTTGGCTTTGTATCGGCAGGCATTGCTGTTCTTGTCTGTTTGATGTTTGCACTTGTACAAGATGGATAAAATTTCCCTTTATGTTTGGACTATATGTCTAGATTTCATCTTCTGGTGCTTTTTTTACAAAGTTTTTGAGCATATTATCTCGATCCATTGGTTAATCAGTGGTGATCAATGTTATACACTGGTCTGGTGAATTTTACCAGTTTAGAGCCTTTTAAAAGCATTAGAGGAAACACCATTTAACTGTATTGTGCAAATTGCATCGATACTGCTGTGCAAGTCTTCTGTTGTTTCAAGTTTTATGAAGAGAATATAGTGGCAACTGCTGTGGGCAGGCTGCAGTTGCTCCATCTTATGCTCCGAATTTGTATGTAGTGGACCAAGGACTAGTTTTGTATAGTTCTCATGGTCCTGTTATTACAAACAGTCTGCGTAAACAAACACTTCACCTCCCGCTATGACATTTTGAACGCGGATAAACCAGCTGTGATATTAGACATTCTACTCTGCTATACATTTATTGAACTTCTTACACTAGTTTTTATTCACTACAGCAGGATCCTACAGCACATAGGCTGGAAAGGTTTCTGCTATAGACAGCAAATAGAACATAAAACAAAGCTGTCCTGAGTCCTGACTACTCTTCTAGAAATGTAGATTCGGCAAGATCAATTGCACGAGCAAGGCCAGCAGCCTTGTTTAGACACTCTTGGTGCTCGTCGTCGGGTTTGCTGTCGGCTACTATTCCAGCTCCAGCCTGAAGGTGAGCCACCCACTCCTGGCGAGGGTTTCTGTCGGTGTAAGAGTACATGGTGTCGAATCGAGATCCGGTGGGGAAGACGATAGTCCGCAGAGCGAGTGCGATGTCCATGTCTCCGCGGAAAGAAATCCCTCCAAAGCCACCACTGTACGGTCCACGCATCTTCCCTTCCATCTGATCAATGAGTTCCATTGCTTTCACCTGGTTCGTCTCAGAAACAACCACCGGGAATTCAACTCAGGGGAACAGCATGATTGCAAGGAAGATAAAGCAAATAAAAAGATATTAACAAACTATGGCCAACAGTCATTTTGATGCAAAGTCTGAGGATGCTGTATTGTTGGATTAAGGTTGGCTGAAATTCATAAATTTACAATGGATATATCACCTGTCTAGTCATATTAGAGTGGTTCCTTTTGCTAGACAACATTCAGGTGATACAGTCATGTTTGTTTCTTTATTAGTTGGAAAAAAGAACCAACGCCAACAAGCTAGCAACAAGTATGTACTTACCTTTGGAGCACCACTAACTGTTCCAACAGGCAACGCTGCTCGCAGGGCATCCCAACAAGTAAGATCATCACGCAACTCCCCAGTAACCTAAGTGCAGAAATAGACCCCCCCACGTTGTGAGAATTTATTACACAATTCAGCAGTGTTAATAGATATGATCATAAGAAAAGCTGATTAGCATAACTTTTGTATCGATAGACCTACTTACTCCAAAACAACTATACACAAGCAGTCAATGCTGTGATTGCTTATATCATTATGTTGTAACAAATGAATGCATCCACGAAAATTAGAGATTATTGAAGTTGTCTATCACTATCAGAAAATCAGACTTACTGTTGAGCTAATGTGCATGACATGCGAATATCGCTCAACATTCATCAGCTTCTCCACCTTTACTGAACCTGGTTTGGACACCTGCAAAAATGGCAAAGTTAATCACAATTCGCAAGTCAGACCAGATAAAGTCAGTGTTAGAATAGGAATTCAAGTGTAGTGAAACATCTAACCAGTTTTAATTAAACCAGAGTGCGGACATACAGATAAAAGTCCATTAATTCTAACCAAGTTAAGCCTTAGTTGTCACTAATGCATCCAATTGTTCAGTGGCCTGTTCTCAAGGCTTCAATAACAATAGAGTACCATTTTTACAGGAAAATACAGCCTAAAATTTGTTCAGGTAATAATCAGACAAATAGAAAACATTTTTATGAAATACTTGCGAGAGAATATAAAGACAATTCTTGCACACAGACTGAGAACATATTAAGACAATTCTTGCTAACATTCTTAGAGAACATATTAAGACAATTTTATTCCCCAGAAGAAACTAGACTGTCTTGGTAGAGAAGAGGGCAAGGAATTTTACTTTATGGGATGAAACAAAGGAAGTGGCTGCCAGAAATTGTCAAACCAAAATAAATACCAATATTTTTGTAAGTAGACCATTGAGGAATATTAATGGCACATTGGCACCTTTCTTTGATTCACAAATTATGAAATGCATTGGAAATAACATTGACTGGAAAGGGAATGGGTGAAAAACCAAACCTTTCCAACATCATTTCGTCCCAGATCTACTAACATAATATGCTCGGCGCATTGCTTTTCATCACTCAACAGCAGCTGTTCTAAAACCTTGTCTTCTGCTTTCGTTTTCCCTCTCCTAATTGTTCCAGCAAGTGGCCGGTTGACAATTGTCCTCTGGCAAATGGAAAATTAATTGATCACCATGTTCACTTTACAGTAATATTGTTTAGAAAAAAATTGTGGTAGTGCAACAATCAGAGAGATTAACAGTACCTTCCCTGTAGGCAACACACACAACAGCAAACGGATAAGTGGATAACTCTAAAAGAAAGTAGCAAAATGCTACTTGGGCAATTGTCCCTATTTTGGAAAGCAAACAGATAACACACACAAAGCAAACAGTTAACCTTGTAAAGTCCATTTCAGAGTAGCTGCATTTGTCTCTGTTTGGTCCGAGCTGCCTACTCTGTTAAATACTATAAACGCACATTCTGAAGCCAAAGCCAAATTGTTGCTCCACCAAACCTTTTGGCATCTTTCTATAAGGTGGCCAAGAAAGCCTTCAATCAATCTCAAAGGCGAAGAACAGTAGAAAAATTCTCAAGGGTGAATGCCAATAAATGATGATGGAATCTAATAATACCTTGAAGGCTTAAAGATACTTCTTCCGACAACTTAAGGCAAAGGGTCTACTTGCAAATTCTAGTTAACTATATCGCACTTACACATGGGCCCTGGCAACCAAACCAGACTCACTAAAACCATGTTTGCAACGAATTATAACGAGATTTGGAAACGACCCCATAGCTCAAGATGCAGGAGACAACCCCTATTTCAGCATACCTTTTCCACCCGAGTAAGAATCTCAGGACTTGATGCTACAAGAATACACCCTCGTGCCTGAGACAATGTCATAGGAGATAGAGCTTATTGATCAGCATGTCACATAACTGACCATAAAAAATTGTACTCAGAATGCTGCAAATATTCAAATCACCTGTAGATAAGCCATATACGGACTGGGATTGACAATGCGCAATGCACGGTACACCTCAAAGGGGTCAGCAAATGTCCGCCTCTCAAAACGCTGGCTTAGGACTACTTGAAAAATGTCACCAGCTAGAATGTGCTCTTTCACTTGAACGACAGCATTCTTATAGTCCTCACTTGACATTGATGATTTCTGTAGTGCTGAGCCGAAGTGCCCAACATTAAGTTTAACAGAACCAGAAGAAAGAGTTGGGCTACATAAATAGTTTATTGAGATAGGTCAGTGAGAAGCATAAAATTATGAGAGAAAATAGCACTTATCAAAATGGAGAGTTGACCAAGCTTCATAACTCACACATTAAGACTATGTAATCTTGATAACAAAACTTCCAGCCGATTCTTCCCATCTTCATACGCTTCATCAACAGAATGATAACAGTCTACCCTCACCCAATGAATAACATGTGTTTTCTACACCAAACAAAATACAAAACATGATGCCAATTCTTTTAAGTAACTAGATCTCATGGTTCATTTGATAGGTAGTTATTGCAGACTCTGGGCAAAAGAAGACTCAAAACAATATCACACACACACACACATCTATATATATAGGAAAAATACCTTCTACTCCCGGGTGTAGTTACTCCCACCTCTGATATACCACCTAATTTTTGTTTTATTGACTTTCTACTATTCAAGACTTTTACTTATCTAAATGGGTCTTGCCAATGGTAAAATTTTGCATTAACAAAAGAAAGTGGCGAACATCTGGTGGCATAATAACTAATCACACGTAATGCAATGCCATAAACAAAATACACCCTATATAAGAGCATAAACGAACAATCTATTGTGATGGCATAAAACCATAAGTACTGAGCATGTTGGGGCATGGGGAGGAGGCATAACTGGCATGCATTCTTATATCAATTTCGCTTCAACTTCTACACATATTGAAAAGACAGAAAGCGGGCGGGATACACAGTTCGGATATTTTTATGTATAATGTACAAGATATAGCATTGTCTAAATTAGCCGAAATGCATAAAAAGATTCCAGTCATTATTCATACCTTTTCAACGTGATCAAACACAACTATGTCATTATAGAGGCCTAAATGGATGTCAGGGAGGTTCCTATCATCCTGTGGCGCCTTAGAAAATGGAAGCTTCTTTGTTTCAACATAACGCACCGTATCATATGAGAAGAATCCAACCCATCCTCCTGCAAAAGAATTACAAAATACAATTGTAAAAATGTTGAAAGCATAATCAGTGATTCAGTGCCTAATAAAGAATAATTGACATGCCTTCCCTATAGAAAAAAAACGTTCGCAAGATCATTTTGGCAGCTTTAAGAATCAACAGCGCCATACGGTTCCGCACTGAACAAATATCATTTTTATTTATGTAGAATAAAAGCAACAGAAATTTTTTACTAAAAATGGAATATGCAATTATTCATTTGAAGTGGAAGGGGGACCTGATCAACCCAATGTGGCATGAACACAATAGGAGCACGTTGCAGGCTTCATGGGCAAGTGCTAACAGCATGGCAGACTATAGAAAAAAGTAGGCCCCTACTATGAGCAGAAATGGAAAATATATTCTAACTTTGAAAGGAAGCCCATAAATCTATGACAAATGACAAGCCAATACAACTAACACGTCAAGATTGCGGCATTCTCAATTGAGACTAATACAGAAATGTTACCACAAAACGCATCAGGGAGGCCATCAATAATCTGTGGACTCCACTGTTCCATAATGCTTCTCGGGATCTTCATCGGATCAGGCGCAAACTGCTCCTTCCTAGACTTCATCTTATGGTCCATTACCGTCACAAGGTTGGCCTTGGCCACGATCTCCATGGCGGGCTGTGCCCCGATCACACTATACCTCCCCTGCAAACGCCAACAAGTTCGATGAAATAACACTGCAGACAGAACTCTGTTCGAACAACAAGGAACAAGTGGATGGATATACAAATCGGGTTAGAATTGGGCTTTATTTGTAAATGCCCATTCATTCATAAATTCCAAAGTATGCATGGTTTAGTCCCATACTGCCTAGCCAAGTAGTGGGAGAGCAATTTATAAGGTGAAATTCTTGCCACCCCTTGATACATGTGATACATGCCATGGGGTGACATGAGCAGGACTATAGCTAAAGTCACACACGTACGTACGCACACGCGCGCGTTTATTCACATGGCAATCGCGTGACTTGTGACTTGCGACGCGCGACCGTGAACGTGTCGTGAACCAAGTCCACTTTTCTTTTGCTGACCGTGTATTTCTCTCTCTCAAATCAAGTGTCCCACATGACCAGTGAGAATTTTCCTTAGAAATCTCTTGAGAGATTTCTCTTGGACCTCCCTTGAGAGATTTCTCTTGAACCTCCAGGACGTCCTCTTGGACCTCCCATAGAGATTTCTCTTGGACCTCCCGGACATCCTCTTGAACCTCCCTTAGAGTGTGGAGATCCTCTTGGATCTCCAAGAGATCTTTTGGATCTCCCTTGGATCACTCTAAGAGAGTGTGGTTGGAACATTGTGATCCCATAGGATCTCTTCGGGAGATCCTCTTGGACCTCTCTTGGAGCGTGGTCAAAGCGGTAGACCAGTGGTCAAAGCTGAAGACCAACGTGCAATTAGGATATGATAAATTTTACTTAATTACCATTAATTGGTTTTTAATTAGCAGTTATCAGTGTTCTAATGTGTGCTTTGTTGAGCAGTTACTAGAGAGTAATTGACTCGACCCTTAAAAGGTTTTTGAGAGGTCCAGACCAAAAGTGATCTTTTTCAATTCCAAGAAATTTTCTTCCTCCTCTCTGTCTTCTTGTGCTGAAGGGTTTTACTGTTTTGAACCAAGCCGTCCCTTCTCTTCGGTGTGCACGGGAAGGAAGGTGAGCGGTATCTCCGAACTATTGTCGCAGAGTTAACCTACACGGGGCGGCAATAAGGTTTCTGGCAAGATCTCTGCGACGCTTCTCGCTGACCGCGACGCTCTCGATCTGCATTGTATCGAATCTGCACTGCTTCCTGTTCTTCATCAAGCACGACTGTAAGTTGGTCTTACGAACAGACTTTTCTGTTATAAATCTTTTATTGAGTATATTTAGAAGTGCAATGAGTAGCCTGCTGTTATTATTGATTTATGCATCACTAGTTATTTGTGATCTTTGCCTCGTAATAAAATCTGGAATTAAAATGTTATCCACGTTTCCAACAAATCGTACCACATTGGTGCCCTCAGAGCCCTGCTCGACGGATTCGAACAGGAAGCTGGGCGCCTCGCGGTCGTCCTCCTTGACGAGGCACCGGTACGCGAGCACCGGCGTGAGGTGATCGGAGAAGATGCAGCGCTTGAGCGGCAGGAGGTTGCACCCCTCCGCCGCCGCCTTCTTAAACCTGGACTCCTCCTCCCTCACCGCTGCGAGCACGCGAACATCCGTTGAATCAATCAGTCGCAACACGCATTTAATCAACCAAGCAAACAACAACCCCGGAGGGACTCACCGACGGCGTCGAGCTGGTGGAACGTGGCAATGGCGCGGCGTGCGACGGCGCGGCGGCCGCGGAGGCGCCCGTGCGGCGGCGGCGAAGGGGACGGCACGAGGCGCAGGGAGAGCGCGAGGCTGGCCATCGGGGGGGAGGGAGGGATATACTGTCTAGACTGAATCGATGGGGGGCGTGGTTGAGGGAATGTAGGATCGGGGCCGCATTTAAATAGGGAGGCGCGACGGCTCTCTCGGCGCGGACGACGAGGAGGAGGCGGCAGGTGGGGCGAGCGCGCGCGGCGGGACACGTTGTGGCTGCGCCGGGCGTTTCGTCGAGTACCTGGTAGCCGCGCCCCGCCAAATAACGGATTACGTTACCCACGGATTCCGAGCGGCGGTTAGGTTTGTTTTAGCCGTAGGACACGTACGACGTGTATGCCAGCTATTTAAAAATTATAGTCGATGGTTATTCATCTTTTTTGTCTTTCTTTTAGGTGTCCGTTGGATCGCCGAAGAGGTTATCGACAGTCCAGATTGTATCGCTAACCATAATAACGTTGACAAACCGATATAATTGAACTATAATTTTTTTTAGTTCGTAGCAAAACACGAGCATTAAATTAGTACTGTTATATAATATTACAGTCGTGTTGATAATAATAAAGCACTCAAACACGAAAGTAGAAGATATAAAGATGTAGTCCTGAAGAGTCTTTCTCAACTATATTGAAATGTTGGTAAGCGATGTCTTCTCCCTCTTCAAATGTTGATAGTTCACAAGTTTGCATCAACCACACCAAGCTCCAGTAACAGTGACGAGTCATCAAAATCATGCTAACCTCAGTCTGGATCTACGACAACTACTAGCTCAAAGACAACCAACAACCTTTCCTTGGAATTACAGCACAATATCGAGGGATTGCGAGAACTCGTAGCTGGTTCTGGGGATTTGAGACTAAGAAGGGACGAATTGGGGATCGGAATGTTGAAGAAATAAAGGGAGTGGGCAGAAGAATAGAGAGAATCTAATACTCCCTCGAGTCACAAAAGAGTGATGCTTTAGAATACGTGCAGTCAAACTCTGTTAACTTTGACCAAAGATAATGCTTATAACATATGGTCTGGATATAGAAGTCCATTCTACCCTCTCAAGTATCGACATGCGAACACCTAACCCCCTGAATTAAAAAAAACCGGCCCTTTGACACCCTTAAGTTGTAAAACCGGACAACCTACCCCCTCCGGCTGTTTCGTGCGGTGGTATTGCTGATGTGGCGTCTGGGCAGCCCGGTTTCACCAAGTAGGCCGATGTGTGGGCTAGATGAGCTGGTAGACGTTTTTTAGGAGTTCCTTCACGTTTCCTCCACCCGAGCTCCAACAACGCCACCTAGCTCGTGCTGCCCCTTCATCTTCTCCACCACTTGCTTGGCTATCTCCAGCAGGCTGAGGCGGCAGTAGCCTTCCACTAGCATGTTCCAAGGCGTCCTGTCCACCGTCACCCTCGGGTCCCTCTCCATCTCCTCGAACACATTGTGCGCCAGCTTCAGTTGCCCTGACGACGCCAACGCCTTCAACAGCGTCATGTAGCTCACCACGGACAGCACGATGCCTCGCGACTGCATCTCGTTGAAAAAGGTCAGCGCACCTGCGCTGTCGTCCGTGAGCACACACCCATCGATGAGGGTGTTGTACGTCACCACATCGGGCTCCACGCCCCTGGACATCATCTCCTGCAGGGCCTCCCTCATCTGCAGCTGCTGGCAGTAGCCCTTGAGAAAGACATTGTAGGTGATCCGGTTAGCGGCAACCATGCTCCAGCCATCTCGTCTAGCACGGCGTACGCCCGCTCCATCTCCGTAGCGGCGACCAGTGTCGATATCACCATCGTGTACGTCACATGGTTCAGCCGGCTTCCGGACATCGTCTCCCCCTCTCACCGCATCGCCCACACCATAGCCACCACGTCGTCGACTCGACCGGCATTCATGTAGCCCTTTGGGGATGTCACCGAAGCCGACGTAGGCGGCCACGAGGGAATAGAAGGTGGTGGCGCAGGGGGTGAGACCGGAGGAGAGGATCCTCTCGAGGATGCGCGCGACGAGGTCCTTGTGGCCAGCACATGCGCATCTTGATGATGACGTTGTAGGTAAAGGGTGTCGGGGGGTGGCGCTCCACCTGTGCATCTCGTCGAACAGTTGGCGGAAGCGGCGGCAGTCCCTGGCGTTGGCGTAGGCGCTGAGTGTGGCGTTGAAGGCGGCTGTGTCAGGGAGGGAGCAGGAGGAGGAGGAGGTTTGGTCACTGGGGGAACGGCGGAGGTGGTAGAGGACGGTGTCGGAGAGTGCGACGGTGTAGGCACAGTGGTCGGGAAGGAGGCCGCGGCGGAGCATGGAGAGGAGGAGGGAGTATGTGAGGTGGGCGTTGTTGGAGCGGGCGGCAATGGAGGCGGCGAGGGAGAGGGGGCTGGAGTCGAGGAGGTTGAGGGCCCCGTGGGCGTGAAGGCGTTGGAGGAGGCAGGTGACGCAGGAGAAGGCGGAGGAAGAGGTGGACTTATAGGAGAGCTGGGCGAGGAGGCGGGAGGCAGAGGTGGAGAATTGGGGGAGGAAGGGAGTGGAGGCGAAGAGGCAGTATGCGGCGTCGTTGTGGCCAGCACGGAGGAGAGCGAGGTGGGGAAGAGGAGGAGGTACATTCTGAGTAGAAGACATCGGTCGCGATAGACTGAGGAAGAAGATGGGGGTAGAAGATGGTGTCGGGGAGAGAGACTGAGGAAGAAAGAGGGGTAGAAGCTGAGTCATCGCCACGTCGCAGCCGAGTCAGCAGCCGACCTAGCAAAACCAGGCCGAACGGATGCCACGTACGCAAAACCACCGCACGAAACAGTCTTGGGGGGTAAGTTGTCCGGTTTTGTAACTTCGGGGTGTCAAAGGTTCGGTTTTTTAGTTCAGGGGATTAGGTGTCCGTATGTCGATACTTGAGGGGGTAGAATGGACTTCTTCATATGAAAAATGATACAAATAAATTTGTCATGAAAAATACTTCCACAATATTGTATTTTTACAACTTTTAATCGAATACATGATAAGAGAACTTCGTAACCAAACGAGCATCTCGTTAACTTTTAAAAGCCAAAAAACGTCACTATTGTGATCAAGGGAGTGTTTCATTCCATGGATGCCCTGTTACGTACAAGAATTGGGAATTTAAGCCCAGTTGCCTAGCATCGACAAGTGGAGACGTCACTCTCGTGATCGAGGGGAGTGTTTCATTCCATGGATGCCCTGTTACGTACAAGAATTGGGAATTTAAGCCCAGTTGCCTGGCACCGACAAGTGGAGACGTCACTCTCGTGATCGAGGGGAGTGTTTCATTCCATGATGCCCTGTTACGTACAAGAATTGAGAATTTAAGCCCCGAGTTGCCTGGCACCGACAAGTGGATCTCTCTAGTCCATGAACCCGGACTAGGGGACACCCACGCTCGCATAGTCAATTGACCACGTCCACCTTGGTCCAGTTGCCGTCTCCCGGCTTATGCATGACAACGAGGGCAGGAATCAGTTTATTTTCCACAGAAATAGGGAAAAATTTCAGCATTCAAAACAAGACCTGAACTTCTTCAGCTTACGCGTGCAGCACAGTCTATTGATCAAAGTGCACGGCGGCCATCAGAGATGCTTTGCAAGTTGCAAATAGGGCAATTAAAATTTTCAATAACAGCATTGCAGTCAGGACAACAGTTATTTGTCAGTGAAAAACAGTGACAATATTGAAGTAATCTAGCCGATCTTCACTCTCTCCAAGAAAGTAAGTTCACATGTTCATACATTGTTAACGCTAAATCACCAAGGTAAATAAACTGCGGTGAATAACAGGTAGAAAACTTCTTATAGCTCCTCAAAAAATTCCCAGATTACATAGGTAATGTGTGAGAGATCACGTGAATATCTAGCATTATGACAGTCCCAAACATTAGGCCACGCTGACCAGTGACCAAATCCGGGGCTACAAAATCTTAATCACTTGTAGGGCAATTGCTTATCCGAGGAAGTTCATGATTACCAAGTGGAGCACCAGATTGCACAGAACAAAATCTGCAAAAGCCCTTTCCGGGGGGAGATCCTGCACATAATGTTTTGATACACCATGTTATGCCGGAATCCAAAGAATAAACGATCCAAGCAAATAACAGTGAGAGTTACCTTAAATTCCTTGTTATCTTTGTTGACTTGAATACGGAGGCAAACTGCACAAACATTAACAGCTATATATCATGCAACCAAGGAAGGGTAACCATGACTGAGAAGGGGTAAGAAATTCCTACCAGCAAGCACTGCAGTTCCTATGCATGAAAGGACACCAGAGAGGAAAGAGTTGAAGGGAAATGACCCTACTATCCCCATGTAAACAACCTGTTTTGCCACATAAGAGAGCATTAAAATATATTGCAAATGGCTCTGTACTACCAGGCCAAGGCCTATTTTGCAACAATGGTTGTGAACAGAAGACTTATGAATCGAAGAGAAGATTAATGTTCAGTTAGTAAAACAAGTGCTCAAAGGAAACTTGCACTGAACCTAAGGGTCTGGCTTGAACCCACTATATCACACCTTAGAAAATCGCAGATAATACTTTCATCTGTCAATCAAACATTGAGGGGCATACAGTTGCATAGAAATCCATGACAACAACATCTACGCAAATTGGTTGCCAGATGGCCTGGTCCTATTCCAAATTAAGAAATGCTGTATCATAAATAAACAAGATATTTGTCATCTAGCAAATCTGTAGATAGCTTTAGGAAATCCCCATGTATGGAGCGTACAGCGTACCTTTCCACTTGTTATACTATAACAAAATAACTTACAATTCCAGATACCACAACCCTATTTCTACATTTGCTTCAGTGAAAATCCCCAGCAGGAAACATTTTGAAGATAATATATGCTCCAGGTTGTTTAGGTTAATTTTCAACATCTATTTTGAGGCTTCAACAAAGTTGTTAGGACTTACCTGAATAAAGGCAGTAGCCACAGCGAAAACCACATACAGGTCAATAATCTGCAGAAATATCACCACAAGGAGAACATGATCAGTAATAAGCTGACGACCTCAGGTAATATTGAAGAGAAAAATGTCAAATCAGGTTACCTTAAGATTTGTTGGTGTGGCAGCATATGCCTTGCACAGGGACTGGATCAGAAGCTTTGCATCGCTTGTGGCCCTCGGCATCATCAAAAACTTGTGTCTTCTACTTCAAGATAACCAGGAAGGAAGCAAGTCATAATAAGATTGCCTGGACTGTAGCAAGCTGGATCAAATGTGCGAACCCCTAATAGGCTAATAGCTAATATGCAGGGATTAGATTATTAGACCATGGTAATAGTGCGTACAGCTTCTACGTTGCAAGTCTAACGCAAGGTGTGAGTTTCGATAGATATAATTGCACCAAGAATGTGCAATTTAAGATGTGTTATTATCAAATTGTGACATATAGCTTTTTCTCAAATTGCGAAATATAGCACCTAATTCCACGGGAGTAGTGTGTTAGATTTTAGAGTAAAGTCCATTACCGGTCCTTAAACTTTTTATGCTGTGTCATCCCGGTCTATAGACTTTCAAAGTGTGTCATCCCGGTCCCTAAACACTGTTTGGGTCTCAAACATAGCCCTCTTGCTTAGGCACAGTAATGGCATACTTTGAAAGTCTATGGACCGGGATGACACATCATAAAAAGTTTAAGGACTAATTTGAGACCCAAACAGTGTTTAGGGATCGGGATGACACACTTTGAAAGTCTATGGACCGGGATGACACAGCATAAAAAGTTTAAAGACCGGTAATGGACTTTACTCTAGATTTTAACTTGTTAGTGCGATTTGTAAATATTATAAAAACATTTCAAAATCTCGTCGGCGATCTTCCAAGTCCAAATAACACCGAAAAGCGCGGCATAATCACCTTAAAGTAAAAATTGCAACAGATGTAGTTTTTTTTGCACAGCTTTGGAATCCGCATTACCATCGTACCAAAGCTGACTTCCTACCCCCAAAATCACCACTAAAACGGTCATGGATCTAAAGCAATCAAGAGCAAAAAAGGCCATACACACGTTGCACCAACTATTCTTACCCCCCGGGGGGTGGGGTGCGTATGAGAATCTAAATGACAGTAAAGCAAGCACCAAACGAAAACTAATCAGAGCACCAACCAAATACAACAGATGGGAGAGGAAGGGGGAACAGAGATGGTGGAGAGAATAGGGGCACTGAGGATTGGAGCAGGCGGGGGTAGAGGGAAACCCTACCTTGCAGCGCCTGGTACCCCGCCGGACCACCGTCCGCCGGACTTACCTGCCGTGCTCGGTGGAGGAGAGACGACGAGAGTGAGCGAGCGACGGGTCGAGCGCTCGAGAGGGTAACCCTAGCGGAGGGGTCTTGCACGCGCGGATGGGCTGCACGGTTACGTCGAGCGGGCCCGGCTCGGGAGCGAACTGGAAATTCCGCGTTTCCTTCGGGCCAGGCCACGAGAGAAATTTGCATGTTCGGCCCAGACGCACATACACCGACCAAACAGGCCGACGTTGCGCGCCTCGCCCAAATAATTGGGAATAAGATACTGGCGGATCGAGAACGAAAATAATCGGAATATCACTTCTTATACACATGAGACATATTCAATTATCAAGTAAATTTGTGACTTGAGGTATTCTCTTATCTTGGGCTAGAAGTATCCATACTATATATATACATAATTATATCTAAAAAAATGGTTTTTGATCCGGTGTCCTGTGTACCTGGTGCATCACTGTAATCCGCCGCTGAAGATACATATGCACGCTTTCAGTTAGCTCTGTGAGGTTTCTCAGTATCTCCGTAAAATTTTCGGCTTGTGTAGCGGACGCGCACATATGTGTGGGCATGTGGGTGACGTGAGTTGACTGGTGCATCCGCCTTATACCATCTAAAATAACAGACCAACATTGTATGCACGGGTGCGAGTCGGGCCTGATGCAGGCAACAAAACACATCCTATGATGCGTTTTGAGAGCTACTAGCCTATGGTGTACTGCTCAAGCCTCTCCAAACTATATGGAAGTTCAAAACCTAAACTTTAGGTTTCAAAACCAAACTTTCATGTTTCGCGTCTCAAAAATTGAAACTTTAAGTTTCAACCGACGTTGTAAGCACGGGTGCAAGTCGGGCCTGATGCAGACAACCAAACGCATCCCATGTGTTTTGAGAGCTGCAAGCCTACGGAGCCTCTCCCAACCGTATAGAAGTTCAAAACCTAAAGTTAAGGTTTCAAAAGCAAAACTTCATGTTTCAAAAACTGAAGCTTAAAGTTACAGCTGAAACTTGAAGTTTTAAAGATGGGTTTCAAGTTTCGAAACTAAAACTTCAAGTTTTCAGAAGGGGGTTTCGAGACTGAAAGCAAGACAAAATCGAGTGAGTTTCAAGAGAGTTTCAGACAAGTCTCACAGAAAACTTAAGACAAGTTTCAGTCAAGCGTACCACTCCTAACCAGTAGCCGCATAATCCCTTAAAAAAAAGTAAAGGTAGCCACGTAAACCAAAGCTCTGGGCGGTTCGGTAGCAGTAGAACTTTTATTATTATTTAACCTTTTTTTAGTTTTTTATTAAAGTTAACCTCCGACACACTTTATTTTTAAATCTGACCTCTTTGACCAGCCACCACCCGTAGCGTGATAAAATAATGTTGTCACATCACGGGATAAGTTTCCAAAATAGTACTTTTGGTCACGCCACTAGTCTTGACGCGAATTAAACAATATTTGTCATGCGAGTGGTGGCGTGACAAAGTTTCTTCCAGATCTGTTGGCGTGACAAATGTTGTTTTATCTTTTACCAAAAAAGTCAGAATTGAAAATAAAGTACGTTAGGGTTAACTTTAAAATATTAATTAATAAAAAAATTCGTAGCAGTACGGCATCGTGTAGCACTATGCACCGTGAGCAAGCTGTGCGGTAAGAAATGCTCCTTCCCTCTGGAGTGAATAGCACGGCACTTTAATTTCTTCCTGTTTGGAAAGGAAGCTAATCACGAGCCAGATATCTAACTGGAACTCGAGATCAGCCACAGAAACGCAGAGTGCACCGGGCGGCCGGTGCAGAGACAGCGACTCGACGCCGACGGAGAGAAATTAAGCCGCGATAGAGGTCGAGATCGACCGCGACGGCGAAGCTCACGCATGACGACCGTCGAGGCGCGTCTCGATTCGCAGGCGAGGCAAAAAGCATTAAGCATGCATCGAATCGAATCGAATCGAATGCGTCGACTAATCAGCCTGATTGTTCTGTGCATTAATCGTCAGTGATAGCGGATAGCATGCAGAGAGGGTAGAAAAAAATGCATGGCATCCGCATATGCTTGAGTTTTGATTGATGCTTCCTATGGCAGTAAAATTTGCCGTTATATTTCCTGGTCATTTCGGACGCGTTTATTCAATCTTGGCGTTCCGTGTGGAGCTAAAACTCAATGTGGAAAATTATAGGTTGCAAGTGTCCTCCTCCTCTTATTTTTTCTTTGATACTGCAAGTGACCTCTTATGGTAGGGGCGGATCCACGTAGAGCTACAGGGGTGCACGGGACACCTGGTCCAAAGTCGTTTTGTCTCATCAAAATCCACATACGCGTAGATGTGCAAGCTACATTTCAAGCCCAGTAACTCTGTACACATATGGTAATATGTATGGTGACCATCGGTTGATTCCCTTCTATATCCGCCACTATCTTCTGGTACTTCAGCCTTGAGTACAAGTGTGGAATCTAGAGACAAACTGCAGTAGCTATACCATTTAGACTATACAATTGCAGGGACTTCAGTGGCAAGCTGACAAGGTGCCTGCACTGCAGCTTGATTTTGTTGCTAATACAGATCATTACAAATTAAGAATTGAAATCTTAAAATTTGTTGCTAATACAAGCCAACAGTCATGTATGCATGTCGGCCTGCACCGACTACCCCTTATGTGATTGGCATCATTTGGATGGTTGCATCGCTTTTCTATGTAAATATATACTCTCGTATTACTTTCCTAAGCGCTGCCGTATAACATCTTTGTATGGTTGGATATATACGAGTACGGGAAATTAACGGTGAAATAAACCCTAGCTATTAGCTAAAACTAATGTTTCTAGAAAATGATGAAGCAGCCCTGGAACAAGCTAGAGAGTTTATTAATTGAAAGCCATCTCATCCTGAAAATGAAGAGAGAAAAAAATAGACAATTTGTTAATCTTCATGAAACTGAATAATATATTGGTGTACGCAATGTCCTACCAATTGCTTGCTCAGAAGTACTAATTAGAAATGTCAGAGGAATCCCGGCGACTAAGAGTAGCAGACTGGATGGGAATTGCTTAAAATGCAAGTTAAAAGAAGACGAATTCTAGCTCGACCCTTTCTTTAGCTTCGACTCTACTTCACACATGATCTGATTGGTGGGCCATCGTGGAATGAACTACTAAAAGTAAAACATTACGAACAAGGACTTGCTACGCTAAAGAATCTGGAAGAACACATCCACTTGCTGCAAATTCTGAAGTACAATTTGGAAGCCATGGAAGTGGAGAGTTCTAAGGCAATTTAACGATGTGATTTTGACAAGTTGCACGCCAAGTTGTATTACTAGAGTACAATTTCTTAAAAAATGTACTTTTGTAAAATTTAAACCGCTGTACCACGGAAGCACAAGTAATAAACAGATAGAAGCCGCGAGTGTGTGGTTGTCGCATTGTCTAAAGGAAAAAATCTGCAGATTCTTGTAGCATATGCTTTGCCATTTGGTAAAGAGGGAAAAAAATCATTGCCCAGAAACAGAACAACGAACCTACTACGACACTGTCTTCGGGGTCCCATAGCTATGAGGCCCCACTAGTCGGTGTAACACTCATTAGCACGTGTGGGACCGCGCTCCGCTGAGTATGACACTGGGTCCCATCGAAAGGCACCTCAGATGGGACCCACCTGCAGGCCTTCTTCTCTAACTACCTCCCAACCCCCGCGGGTAATAAGAGGGGAGAGAGAGCCGGCGGCATCGCGCACGCAAAAGCAAAGCGAAATCATCCCCTCACTTGGCAACTACTTAAATTAAATTTTTAACTAAACCACTCACCAAACACCAACCCCTCGCCGCCGCCGACCCTGACCCCGGCGCCATGGCCGCCGCCGAAGCCATAGACCGCCGCGGAGGGCGCCTCCTCCTCGGGGTCCTCCTCCTGGCCCTGGTCGTCTCGGGGCACTGCCTGGACGCGCACCGCCGCGGACTGAAGCGGCGCCGCCGGAAGCACGAGATCCACTCGCCGATCAAGACGGTGGTGGTGGTGGTCATGGAGAACCGCAGCTTCGACCACATCCTGGGATGGCTGCGCCGCCGCCGACCCGACATCGACGGCCTCACCGGCCACGAGTCCAACCACCTCAACGCCTCCGACCCCTCCTCCCCGGAGATCTTCGTCACCGACGAGGCCGGATACGTCGACTCCGACCCCGGCCACGGCTTCGAGGACATCCGCGAGCAGATCTTCGGCTCCGCCGACACCTCCGCCGTGCCGGCCCCCATGTCCGGCTTCGCCCAGAACGCCCGCGGCATGGGCCTCGGCATGCCGCAGAACGTCATGAGCGGATTCGAGCCAGAGTCCGTCCCCGTCTACACCGCCCTGGCTGACGAGTTCGCCGTGTTCGACCGGTGGTTCGCCTCCGTGCCCACCTCCACGCAGCCCAACCGGCTCTACGTCCACTCCGCGACCTCCCATGGCCTCACCTTCAACGCCCGCAAGGACCTCATCCATGGCTTCCCGCAAAAGACCATCTTTGATAGCCTCGAGGAGAACGGCTTGTCCTTTGGCATCTACTACCAGAACATCCCGGCCACGCTCTTCTACCAGAGCCTTCGCCGGCTCAAGCACCTCGTCAAGTTCCACCAGTACAGCCTCAAGTTCAAGCTGCACGCCAAGTGGGGGAAGCTGCCGAATTACGCGGTGATTGAGCAGAGGTACTTCGATTGCGAGATGTTTCCTGCGAATGATGACCACCCGTCTCATGATGTGGCTCGGGGGCAGAGGTTTGTCAAGGAGGTGTACGAGACGCTGCGGGCGAGCCCGCAGTGGAACGAGACGGCACTGATCATCACGTATGATGAACATGGTGGGTTCTATGACCATGTCCCCACGCCGGTCGTTGGAGTGCCCCAGCCTGATGGAATTGTTGGGCCTGACCCTTACTACTTCAAGTTCGATCGGCTTGGGGTGCGTGTGCCTAGCTTCCTCATCTCACCGTGGATTGAAAAGGGCACCGGTGAGTATTTGCCATGTTGAATTCATTCGAGCTTCCAAGTTATTTATTTATGTTTTTGTGTCTGTAATTTGTAAGTATGGACTGTTGGTGTCACCATTAGCTTTAGGAAGGAACTGATTTGCTAAGATTAGCTTGTGTTTTATTATGATAGGAAGACTAATGCGTCGATGTTAGTAGTATGAATTGGATTCTTATTTCACTGCTCTAGGGAGATTTTATCACTCAATTAGGAGAAAATTGCATTGTAGGTTTCTGAACTTGCGATGCTATGTCACTTAGCTCCCTGAACTTGAATTTTACTTTCTCAGCCCCCTGAACTTGTGAGGTTGTGCCACTTAGCTCCCTGAACTTGCGTTGAAGCGAAGTTCATAGATGCGATGTCGATGACTTCGTCCCTTCCAAGTCTGGTGGACTCATCGCCGCCTCGTTTCGGCCGTGTTCATCGTCCCTGTCACCTCACGCCTACAAAAACGGATTCTTCGGGCTTGGGAACGCACCTTGCTCGTGTCTTCGCCGGAGCTCTACCGTCGCAGCTTGCTGCCGTCCTCACCCTTGCCTCCTCTGAGTTGGTCATGAGAGAGAGAGAAGTACATTCCTCGTGCCAGAGCAGGGGCGCAATACTTCTCTCTCTCTCTCTCACGGTGATTCGTCAGTTCGCCCTTTTCTATTAGCAAACGGCCAAATGGACTTCGTGCAGGGTGAGTAGCTTCTGCTCTGGCACTAGGAATGTACTTCTTCCTCACACGCCTAACTCAGAGGAGGCAAAGGCGAGGGCGGCGCCAAGCTGCGACGGTAGAGCTCCGGCGAAGACGCGAGCACACTGCGTTCCCAGGCCCGAAGAATCCGTTTTTGTCGGCGTGAGGTGACGGGGACGATGAACACGACCGGATCGGGGCGGTGACAAGTCCACCGGACTCGGAGGGAACGAAGTCGTCGGCATCCCATCCGACGAATTTCGCTTCAACGCAAGTTCAGAGAGTTAAGTGACACAGCCTCGCAAGTTCAAGAGGTTGATAAAGTAAAATACAAGTTCAGAGAGCTAAGTGACACATTCTTGCAAGTTCAGGGACCTACAGTGCAATTTTGTCTTCAATTAGCACAACAGCATTCATTTAGTCTAGAAGCATGTAGTACGCTCATTGCTTATATTACCTATTGATGATCAAATGAGCTCTCTCTTTCAGCTTCCAAAAATACCAATATATGTCTGACAAGTAGCATTTCAAAAAGTTGCATGTGAGTGACTAAGTTTAGTATTTCTAATTTTCTACTACTCATCTTGTGATATGGTGCAAATGTCCCACATGCTTAGCTAATAGCAATCCATGTGAACATATAGTCGGATAAGTAGCATGTTTTGTCAGCCTTTGTCATCAAGAGGTGGAATTGCTTGTTGTTTTATTCCGATGCCATCTTTGTCTTCAGTTTGCCCTTTGATTAACGTTGGACAAAACTTGGAACTTGAACCATTTGCTTGACCTCTTCACCTAGAAATTGTGCTACAGTATGTTGGAAGGGAATATCAGTGTACTTTTGCAACCAAAGAAATCTTTACAGTTTACTCTCGTGTTATGCTCCATATATCACTTAGCATTAACTATCTTGCTTTTCATTTATGCAGTGATCCATGAACCAAATGGTCCGCAGGAAACCTCACAATATGAGCATTCATCTATTCCTGCAACAGTGAAGAAGCTATTTAACTTACATTCTAACTTCCTGACAAAGAGGGATGCATGGGCTGGGACCTTTGAGAGCCACCTCAAAATCCGGAAGACGCCAAGAACTGACTGTCCAGGTACATAGTTTGTTGTACTTTAAAATGTTACTCTAACGATATTTGTACAGTTATGACAGATTATTTTTATTGACATTAAGCCAGCTGTAGCCTGTTAAGTTTCACAAATCATAGTCAGATATTGTAGCATGCTCTGTTATTGGAGATTCCAATGCTTACAATTTCTTATAAATTTGGAGTTGTGGACTAAATGACTGATTCTACTAGAATCCTAATTTGCATATTCTTTTTTTTCAAACAGAGAAACTCCCAGAGGTCACAAAGTCTCTGCGACCATTTGGCCCCAAGGAAGATTCTTCTCTCTCGGAGTTTCAAGTGGAGTTGATCCAACTTGCCTCACAGCTCAATGGTGACCATGTCCTCAACACCTACCCAGACATTGGCAGGACCATGACTGTAGGGGAAGCAAACCACTACGCAGAGGATGCTGTTGCTAGATTCCTGGAAGCTGGCAGGATTGCTCTAAGAGCTGGTGCAAATGAATCTGCTTTGGTGACAATGAGGCCTGCTCTCACCAGCAGAGCCTCGATGTCCTCTGATTTATCATCTGAACTCTGATGGATTGTTCAGGAATTCGTCCACAAATACTGCATCATGATTTGCACTACATCAGCTGTTGGTTAATCAGAACTCATATAAGAAAACATTGGTTAGGTGTACTACAAAGTATGATAGCATTATGTAATGGATAGATCTTAAACATGGTTTTGTACATAGACATTACGATACTTGGTATCTCGAGTTTACTTCAGCGGACCGTCATGGTAATGCTGAGATATCAGCTCAGAAGTATCATCCAACATATCTGGTATATGTCGAAATCCCCTTCTGGATAAGCTATAGCAGGGATTTCTAAAGCATTGTTGTGAAATTGTACCTATTCAGCTCTGTACTATACCTGCTTGTTTAAGCAGTGGAACTGCACTTCCGGAGTAATGTATAACGTGGTATTTGTAACTAGATCTGTACCTGGCTACTTGCTATACTGCTATTGAAGGATTTGAACTGTATGACTTGTTTGAATCTACGGTTTTTCATTTCAACAGCTTCAGTTGCTTCCTTGTACGTGAATCCTGGCAATTCGGGGGGAGAAAAACATGAACCCTGGCTAAAATGTCACCTGTCACTGTCAGTGTCATTCATCACCCCAAGTTCAGTGCAGCTTCTCAGGCTGTGAGCCTGTGAGGCATACGACGGCTGCAGATTACTACCAGAAAACACTGATGGCTGCGCACAACGCAAACAACAGATGTGCGGTGCCCCCATGGACGGCCTCTTGCTCATCGGCCAGGAGACAAAACCCAGGATACTTCTATAGCTCTTTGCCTTTTATTCGCACAATTGTACAATACAATAGTGTAGCTTTCGAATACATTCTCAATGCAAACAATGTTTAGGGAAAGTCAAAACAAAATCTCACTTACAGACCACTGAAATTCCACAGGTTTCCTATCCTTTCCTTTCCTAGTGTAACCAGAAATCAAGCATTTTTCTGTTACCGTTTAACCTAACCCTAAGTTTCCTCTCCTGAATTCTCAATTCTTCTTGTTGACGAGGTATACAAGATGACCCAAATGTTGCACTTCCAGGCCCATATTTTTGCATCCTTCGTAGAAAACTGATTGATCACTTTTTTTGCATCCTTTGAAGGAAACTGATGGATCACTTCTCAAACGCCAGCTAATCAGGAATGCGTGAGGTTTGACAGGCACTTGTGTTCCGGCCAATGGAAGCATTCAGTTATGATGCTCTTACTGTATGAGTTACAAAATCTAACGTTCAGGAAGTACCTGATATGTTTGTGATAGTTGTACAGCCAGCTCTGTGACCTTTATGCTTGTATTCTCTCAGAAGAAAGGAGCCTTTATCAGGTATGGACACTGTTCAACATCTAAAAGCAACAAGGTGTCTCATGTCAGTACAATTCATCGTAATAAAATGAGACTCATATTTCAGAGATACTAAGATGCACACTTACATATTAGAATATCACTGGCAATTACAATGTCCCAATCTTGTCTGAAAATTGGAAATGGATCTCCTCGTGTATCTGAGACTTAGAAAGAAACATTAGAAAATTAATTTGTCCTCTTCCGTGGTGCATCTTCTGTGCAGCTAACAAACATATTTACAACAAGGAATGCAAGTGCATGGTTTACTTAAGCAGACGCATTTTCCATGGCCAGATATGCTAGCACATGACTAACACAAAGCGACATGCTGGTAGAAACCAATGTACCAGATGCGCCACGAGAATAGTGAAGTCTATCTGCCAGAATGGAATGCGCAATAAAACATATGAATGCATAGGTATATGACGGCGGGCAGGGGGCAAACGAAATCCATATTTAGTTTGATTAGAAGCTAGAGGTTTTGAAGAAGATGAAAGTGTTATGAATATTGTGTGTATATTCAAAAGGGCCTAATAGCTAATATATATAAGGATGTACAAAGGGGATTTCTATATACAGATAAGGAAATACAAAAAAGTCATATTCTAACCCCCCCCCCTTCCCTCCTCAAACTCATGGTAGATCACACACACTGAGTTTGGAGAGAAAATACAAATACTGTGTCCTAGTCTGTGACTTCGTGAAGAAGTCAGTAACCTATAATTCTGATGGCACCAACTGTAAAGTAAGTACCCCTTTCTGCACCTGTGAGCGAGTATATGAAGCATTCACACCAATATGCTTAGTGAGCTCATGCTTCACTGGGTCCCGAGCAATACTGATAGCACCTGTACTATCAGACAAAAGAGTCGTAGGTCCCGTCACAGGCACTCCAAGATCTGCAAGTAGCCACCTCAACCAAGTAACCTATGCTGTCATAGCTCTCAACTCAGCCTTTGCACTCTAACGGGAAACTGAAGTCTGCTTCTTAGTCTTCCAAGCAATTAGGGAGGAGCCCAGAAAAACACAGTAAGCAGAAAAAGAACGACGATCAGAAAGATCACTAGCCCAAGTCGCATCGGAGTACGCCTGAAGTTGTAGTGAGATAGAGCTAGGGAAAACAAACGGCGAGAGATAGTCCCACGCAAGTAGCGAAGAACACGAGGAAGGTGACTTTAGTGAAGATGGGTAGGACGAGCTATGAACTGACTCAAGGTATGAACAACATAAGCAATATCAGGATGAGTGATCACAAAGTACACCAAACTCCCAATAAGATGGCGATATCGAGTAGAATCCTCAAGAAGCACCATCAGTGGCACGAAGATGTAGGGATAGCTCCATGGGAGTCTCAGCAATGCGAGTGTCAGTCAGACCAGACCGATCAAGAAGATCCTGGACATACTTCTACTGGGAAAGGTAGTAGGCCTCACATATGGAAGAGACCTCAATCCCAAGGAAGTACGTAAGAGAACCAAGACCAGACATCAAAAACTGCTCACCGAGATGCTTCTTCACATACGTGATGAATGAGGAATCATCACTAGTGATGAGCATGTCATCAACATACAGAAGAAGCAGCGTCCTACCCCGAGATAAGACATAAACAAAAAGAGTAGGATCATGGGAACTGACAGTGAAACCAACAGCAGTAATCACTGAGGTAAAACGAGCAAACCATGCACGAGGAGCCTGTTTGAGGCCATAAAGAGCACGACGAAGACGACAGACATGCCCATCAGGAACAAAATACCCAGGTAGTGGCTGCATATAGACCTCCTCATGCAAAACACCATTAAGAAAGACATTCTTAACATCCAGCTGAGAGATAGATCACTGGCGAACAGAAGCAACCGCAACAAGAGTGCGAACAGTGGTCATATGGGCAACAGGGGCAAAGGTCTCATCATAGTCACGACCGTACTTCTGCCGAAAGCTACGAGCCATAAGATGAGCCTTGTAGCGCTTGATAGTACCATCAGATCGGGTTTTAATCTTGTACACCCACTTGCACGTGATCGGACGAGCATGCACAGGTGTCGGTACAATTTCCCAAGTCTCCGTCCGTCGAAGAGCATCAAGCTCCTCTGCCATAGCGAGCTGCCACTCAGAATGAGGAGCTACCTCACGATAAGAACTAGGCTCAGTGGTAGAGAGAGCATGAGCTATCGGAGCAAATCTAAGACAATCAGGAGGTTGAAGGGATGCCCGGTCACGAAGGACGTAACAAGGAGCATCATCAGGAGGATCAGATGTTGGTGTCGGCAAGATACCAGGAGAGGAGGCTGGTGAAGGATAAGGACGCCTGGGGTAGTGAACACCAGAGAAACGAGATGGTGGTGCTACAGGAACAAGAGGCGGTGCTGCAGGAGGCTACACCAGAGGCAGAGGCATAAAAGGAACCACTGGAGATAGTCCAGGGGAAGACTATGATAGTGGAGAAATGGGTGAAGAGTCAGAAAGAGACAACCATGAAATCGACTCAGCGGTGGAAACAGGAGGAGTCGAATCTCGATAGAAGAAAGGTCGAGATTCGTCAAAGACAACATCTCATGAAATCCTGATCCGTCGAGCAGAAGGATCCCAGCAACGATAACCCTTATGCTCGGAACTATAACCAGAAAACACACACTCAACTGACTGGGCCGATAGTTTAGTGCGTTCACGAGACTGCAACAGAACAAAACAAGTATAGCCAAAAACACGAAGGTGAGTGTACTGGGGGCTCGAGAGTAGAGACGCTCTATAGGACTGACATCCTTAAGAGTAGTGGAAGGCTGCATATTGATGAGATATGCGGTAGTAAACAAAGCTCGACCAGGCGTAATGGTGGAACGTAAGAGGCAAGGAGAAGAGTGCGGGCAGTCTCAATCAGATGACGATGTTTGCGCTCAGCAACCCCATTCTGAGCATGGGCACCAGGACAGGAAGACTGGTAAAGGGTGCCTTGCTCAGAATGAAACTGTTTAAAAGCGTTAGAATAGTACTCGCCAGTAGAATCGCAGCGAAAAGTACAGATGAGAAAATCAAACTGAGTACGGACCATCGTTGCAAAGCTATGATAGATCGCAAGAAACTGACCACGATTAGATATAGGGAAAATCCATGTAAAATGGGAATAATCATCAATGAAGATCACATAAAATTTATGCTCGCATTTAAAGATAATCGGCGCAGGTCCCCATACATCTGAATGAACTAAGTCAAAAGGACGAGAAGACAAGGACTCACTAGAATGATAAGGAAGTTGTAGTGGCTTGCCCAGCTTACAACCCTGACAAAACATGGTCGTGTCAACAATAACACGACCAAGAACACCCCGACGAACTAGTGAAGAAAGACGGGACCCACACAAGTGACCTAAACGGTGATGCCACTGCGCAAAAACGCCAGAGGTGGTGGCAGCAGTGGCGGTGGAAGTAGACGTAGAGGCGACAGGAGCGACTGAAGTGGATGGAAGGTGGAGGCGATCAACGATGTAGAGACCCTGACGATCCCTACGGTTGTAAGATCAAGAATAACCGAATAGAGGGGGTGAATAGGAGGTTTTAAATTTTTTTGACTAATTAACAATTTAAGTCAATTACGAACTAAGACTAAACTAGATACAATTCAAGTTAAGCAATTCTACACAAGATAATTGCTAGAATTATAAATGCGGAAATAGTAAAGACAAGAAATAACCACAATTGAGACAATGGAGTTTTTCCCGTGGTATCGAAGATTTGCCGGTTTTCACTAGTCCACGTTGAGGAAGCTTGAACTAATCAAGCCAGCTCCACAAATTAAGCCATCTCTCGATCACTAGTGGTTGTTCTTCCTCCGCTCCGAAGATGGTGAATACTGAACCACTCACAATTGGCACTAGGTCTCTTCACAATCTTCTTGAAGAGATCACCGTGCTAACTCTGCCAAGCCGTCTAGGAGTTTGGCAAACACCAAGAGTAATGGATCACAATCTTTGCTTGATGGCAAACAAGTGCAATTGATCAATCTAGAATGAATACACTTGAATTTGGCTCAACTACCTCACAATAAATGCACAAGTGTATTTGAGGTGTAGAGAGGATGCTCAAGGCTCAAAGGATATTAAATAAAGTTTAGCATGATGTCCTTAAGTAGGTGGGGGGGGGGTCTTTATACCTCCTACTAACAACTATGACCGTTGGGGGGGAAATCCCCAACTTTTCAGCAAATGTGGTAGTACCGCCATGTAATGGCTGGTACTACCGCACCTCACCTAACCGCTCAGAACGGCTAGAACAGTAAGCATTAACTACTCTGACATAGCCATTGGAAAATACGGCGCGGTACTACCGCCAACCATCATGTGGTAGTTCCGCTGGCCGGTTATACCGAAAAATACGAGCGGTACTACCGTTTTATCCTAGAGTCCAAAAAGGGCACTCTCTAGAAAATACGTACCGCTGATTTTTCGGTAATACCGAGGTGCGGTAGTTCCGCTGAACAAATGTGGTACTACCGCGATGTGGTAGTACCGCTGAGGAAACTCCGGAACTACCGCTCTCAGGGTTAGCAACCAAACCAAAATGGTGTCACTCACCGCCAACTATTTTTCGGTACAACCGGGTTACGGTAGTACCACACTACCATCCCGGTCATACCGCTGAGCGGTAGTACCGCCGACACAATGTCGGTGCTACCGATTATCCTGACAAAGCAAAGTTGGCTTTCAAATTAAATTCTAAGTGCATGCATGATCCTAAATTGATCCAAAATGGCACAAGAATATGCTATTAAGCTACTAGTCATGATCCCTCTTAATAGTACGGCATTTAACCTAAAATCCGGTTTTTCATCCTTTTCTCCTAAGACCGGTAAACATAAAAAGGATCCTAGACTACTTGTAACTTGTCTTTGAACCATATTGATCTTCATGTTGTCCTTTAGCATGCATCTCCAACTTGTCATATTCATCATTAGGACTTAACCTTTTAGATACTTAATAAACATGTTAATCCCATATTCACATATTGTCATTAATTACCAAAACAATTTTTAGGGGCCTAGATACTTTCAATCTCCCCTTTTTTGGTAATTGATGACAACCTAGTCAATATGTGAGAAAGATTGTTTTGAATATACTATTTGTTGTGAAACGAGTTGTATATTCTTTTGATGACTTAACAAAAATAATTCTTGCAATAAGCTCAAGAGAGTTTTGAGAATTATTTTTCTTGTTGAAGTCATCACAAAGAAAACTCTCTCTAAACATGTGCATATAAATGAGATGATATTTTTACAAGCACATGTAGAGTTTTTTTTTGAAAAAATTGGCTGAGTTTCTTTTGCTTGTTGGAACTTGAGGGAATTAGTAATACTATAAGATGACCAAGATAATTATATTGCAATTCGTGAGAATGTCATAAACATTACATCAAACATCAAGTTCAACAAGATATCATTGAAACCATAACAAAGTTTTAAACTATTACAAGCACTCAAGTAATTGAACATAATAAGTTTAAACTATTACAAGCACACAAGTAATTAAACATAACAAGTTTAAACTATTACAAGCACACAAGTAATTAAACATAACAAGTTTAAACTATTACAAGCACACAAGTAATTAAACATAATAAGTTCCATAGAGTATATAATATAATAGAGCATTGTCCCCCTTGATCCCTTCTAGCTCCCCTTAGATCTTTCTTCTTTCTCCTTCTAGCTTCTCCCCCTTTGGCATCAAAGTACCAAAAAGTCATCATGTTGTCAGATCCTGAGGGGGAAGAGGAACTATAGAAGTTGAGGCCCTTGGAGGTGTGTTAGGGCGACGACGACCAAAGCGCTGAGGAGTAGTCAAGACTTGCTCAAGAGAATACACACTTTTTGACAAAGCAGCCAATCTGTCACATCCCCAAATAAATAAAAAGGATTACTGTACATCTCTTGATAATCTCAAATTAATAAAGCTGATTACTATGCATCTCACTAGCATGCATCATGATTTCTAGCATTTACATTGTATATTGCACTTGGAAAATCTGTGAAAGGGATTAAACTTATATTGTAAATGGAACCCCAAAAGAAAAACCAGAACAAATGCTACTAAAGTTTCCTTGAAAATAATTTATTCAAATACTATATTAATTATCTTGAATTAATATAACTTTTTCCTAAATTTTTGGAACAAGTTTAAACCCTATAAAAATTCAAACCCAATTATGTAACCTACCTTAAGTTTGGATTTATACTATCCAAATTATATCATGAACAGTATGATATTATAATTTTTATGAACTTTAGACTATCCCAGGAACCTCTGGAAATTATTTCAGAATTTTTGGGATTTTTTATATTTTTAAGGCTCTGGTCAAACCGGAGGATCAAATTTAAACTTAGTCAAACCCTATAAACCAAGTTTGGTTAAGTACTATTCATGGGGCTCGAGTCCGACCCAGTGAGAGCTGCTCGGTCAAGCCACCTAAATGCACCGATGCATGCACGCGTTGGATCAAAGACCGACGCCCAGATCGTCGCACCCTTCAACAACTCAAAACCTCACCTTATATCGTGGCCGTCCGATCCCGATCAAATGGCGTCCGCTTGAGCCACGCCGCCCGTTCTTCCGCGCCTTTGAGTAGCGCCACCTCGGTCCCACCTGCGGACTGTCTTCTCCAACGGCGGGCGCTCATGCAGAGGCCGAGCTCCACGCTGCAAATCCTTCGGCGCTCGAGCCTGTCGCGTCCCACCGCCCAAGTAAGCCACTCCGAGTCGTTCCTCTCCGCTACCGCCCCCACCTTTCTCTGAGCTTAATACCCCTTGGTCGCTCTCATTTTCCCATCTTTCCTCTCGGTCCGAGGAAGAGGAGCTCTCCTTCGTTCTCCTCTCCTAGTTAATCGACCGGTGGTAGCCCTCGACACGTGTTCCTTACCTTACCCATTTTGCTAATCACGGTGCTTCGATTGCCTTGTAGCCGGGTTCATCTTCAAGCTCTCGGTGAGCTCGAGCGTGCAAGGCGACCCTTCTTGTCATTTTCGTCTCCGGTGAGCTCCTCTCAATTTCTTCCGCGTCACTTTGTGCCTTAGGGCCTAGCTAACGCTTCCCTCGACTAATTTGTCGGATTATTGGCGAGCCGGGAATTTGAGATTTTCCCCATTATCGGTTAAGAACTTTTTTTCGTCCTCCTTTGTCGATCGGGTAAGTGATTTCCAATCCATCGTTTTACACCATCTCCTTATCCTCCTTAACCTCCTCGAGAACTCATTGTTCTTCGTTTTGTGCCCAGTGCCCTACCCCCGGAGAGCTTGTCGCCGCCGTCGCCATTGCCGTGGCCAACCCGCACCCGAGCTTCTCCGGTCTCTCCTAAGCCTCGGTGAGCTTCCAAACGCCTTACCTTAGCTTATGCGCACGCTTGTTTGCACACCGCGGAGCTAAACTCGCACATGCACGTACACCGTCGTGGCGTCGCCGCCCAACTCCGGCTCGCCGCCATTCTAGGGCAGTGTAGTCGCGGCCACCACTACTAGGAGGTGCGCGCCGCTATTGTGGTTCCAACCCTACCTTCAGCTCAGCGCCGCGGGCGAACGCCGGCGAGGGTCTCAGTGAAGCCGACGCCGCTTTTGTCGGACGAGCGGACCAAGATCTTTATGCGACGAGATGAGGGTTTAATGCAAATGATTAGCAGATTAATGAAGATCTTTGTCGGAAAACGTGCTTAAAATGTGTTAAGTGAACTGCGCAGTATGACATGCGGGCCCATAGGTGATTAGGGGTAGTGTAAAGTGGTGGGATACGTTTTCCTTTAAGGAAAACGTATTTCTTCTCGGCTTAATTGGAAAGTACGCCGAAGTTTAAAACGTATTTGTCTCGAGCGCGCTTCATTATAACACAGTTGGTCATTTTGTCCGAAGTCAACCATTGACCGGGGCCCCATTGTCGATGACATGACTAGCAAGCCACTCGGTAAGAAAAGTATAAATAGATTAGAAAATTCGAAATCTGTTTATTTGCACACTAATAAATATGTATAACTCTAAAATGCATAACTAATTCATATTAGCTCCAAATTAGATGAAACCACTTACGTAATTTTCATTTTTAATAAACTTTATTTTAAAAATGGTTTAAAACCTGTCTCTATAGCAGAGAGTAGTATTATGGAAAATGATCCATAAATTTATTACTTTTACAATAGAAAAATGCTGATAACTTTAGAAATTCATAACTAAATCATGGAAATCGCAAATGAAGCAAACTCAACTGATTTAGTCTTGTATTAATATTCCCTATTTATCCCTATAATCCCTATACCCTCTACTGCTCTACAAATTTTGACCCCATAATTAAATTAATTAAAGATGGCATATTGAAAGCTGAAATTCAAATCGTTGTAACTCTCACATGCTAAATCCAAATGAAGAAATTCTTTCACCTAAATTCATCTAAAATCATGATTTACCTACTGTAGAAAAATCATGCATTTTTGAGTACTTTGGATTTTTGAGTATTATGGATTTTTGAGTATTTCTCGCTATTTATTCTATATTGTATTTATCTAGATACCGAGCCTATTGATATTGATCTTTACGCTACTGAGGGAGAGCAACTTAGCTACCAGCAAGGCAAGCATCATTTGAACTTTCTTTTGCATCATATTTGATCCTAGTTTTGTTAAGTTAAGTGCAATGATAATTGCTTGCATGATTATTTTACAAGGTCGCTATTTTTGTGATGTGTAGAATAGTTATATCCAATTGTTGAGGATTATCTTGAATTATGAATAACTTCAGTACCACATGCTTAAGATAGGTTGTGTGAATTATCTATGGTTTGGGTTTGCTTAGCCATGCAAGTCTAGAACGGTAGATTGATTGTCGGGATTAACTTGAGCAATTATGGGATGAACACAACTTTCTCTATATACCTTTGTTTCATATCTTCGTATCTGTTTTATAAGTTAAATTTTATCACTTTTAAATGAACTTATGGTCTGGACAAGTGATGGTTAGTGATGGTGCCTCCGTGCGAGACTTGGGAAAGTGGTAAACTTGTTCAGACAATTAAGGACCGAACTTTGGTAACATCTTTGATTCAAGTAAAACTCGTCTTTGCCACATGCGGTGTATGGGCCCGCTTAGTTAAGTAAGGGGTTGGTATTGTTGAGTTGATGACTGGTGGTGTGAGGGCATATAGGCGTTCTATCGCATATATGATCCATAAGGGTGCCAATTGCAATTCTTTATAGTGAGGGCAAGCCCTATTTAAGCTTTATTTAATTGGGTTGGCATTTCAGACACAACTTATGTGCTGCTTAAGGTAGGAGGCTAGCCTACACTTAAATGGGATTACGTCGCGCATGGGTGATTCAACTCAATGGTATCAACTTGTTTGAAAAATACTAAGCCTTGGTTTACGTAGGCATACCATAGGAAGTATGCTATATTCGGAGGCATCTGGAGGCTTACGGGCTAATCAAGTCATGTGGGTAAGTAGTACACCCTGCAGGTATAAATCTATTCAATAGCCGTGTCCACGGTTATGGACAACACTTGAGTTACATGGTTGCTATGGTTAGATATGGAAATTAAAATTGTGGTTATAACTTGGTTCGTCATGAATGGGTTATTCATGTTGCTTTATACTCAAAGTGGACAGCCACTTTGTCTTTTGTATGATTCATTTGTTACTTATTCTTGTACTTTACTCCTACTTCAAATCTGTTTATAAAATTGCAATTGAAAAACTAGTATGTGTAGGTTGTTAAAATTGTTGCGTCCTTTCGCAAAACTAAGCCAATATGAGCCATCCTTTGGAACAACCTCTATGCATAACTAATTTTTATTTGTGTAAGACTTGCGAAATGCGTTTGTACTCAACCCGTTGCTACAATTTCAGGTGAGGAGATTTGTGAGCCGTCGATCTCGTCGTACGATTTAAGCGGCAATGACGAGTAGTGCTATCTTTTATCCCCAAATATTGCCGATGGGTTATGGGCATACTATGCTGGACTTTTGGTTTATTTACATTGCTTCATTGTTACTTTATGATATTATTTCAATTTGGCGGTTGGCCACTTGTAATAGTCATACATTTGAACTATTATGTTGTATGTCTTTTGAATTGTGAATGTATGATTGTTGTATGGATGTGATCAACGTTGAATGAGAGTATGGTCATATTGGTCGCTGATCTTGGGAGCCAATATGTTTGCATACTCACTGTTAGTGGCTTCCTATTTAACTCACTAAGTGTAGTGTTTGACTATTTGGGGAACCGACAATCATGTAGTGCTTGCAAGGGAGCAGTACGCATGATCGTTGGGGCTCTAGTGTTAGTTAAGCTTTTCACTTAGATTGAGTTAAGTTGGAATCCATTTACTTGAGGCTCAAGGGTTATGTCCTTAAGACCATGCTTAGTCTCGGTCTTACGGAGATAATTCGGGGGACCTCACACAATCTGTTGTGGGCTTCATTATGGAATTCTTGCTGAGTGTTCTTTATCTCCAGAATGGCTGAATAAATTTGTGCAAGGGTTACTTGCCCTTCTATTCGAGCATCTTCTTGGCAACTCTTGGGCGGCTTCCCTTGAGCATCTCCCTTTGCTCCCTTTGTTTGGCCGAGCACGAACATCTGCAGGGAGAGGAGGACCATCTCGTGGCTTGTATGACTTATGGGGAGATCCCAAGCCTCTATGATACTCAATCTTACTGAGAATTAAAGCCATAATGTAGGGAGCATAATAAATCCGCTTGACTCTATCATTCTTGGAAGAAGCAATTCCCCTGATGATGACATCCACCACATCAAACTTTCTTCCATTCATAATATTATCAATTATATTCCATGTATGTCCTCTCATAGCATCAAAATTTCCACTATTGGGAAGAATAGTGTGATTAATAATTCTGTTAATCAAGCTAGGGATTGGTCGGAGACCGTTTATCTTCTCTGGAGTGTACCTGACATTCTGATCATAAAAGTCTGTCCATGCAGGAGCCAACAGAGCATGCCTGTCATAGATCTTCTCATACTTGCTGGATTCTATTCTCAGGACACGCTCAAATTCTTGCTTGTTGCTGTCCATATACCTAGTCCCTATCATCCATGATATCTTGGAGAAGTCTGGAGAAATATACAGGGTGGCATAGAATTGTCTGACAGTCTTGTCATCGTAGTCATTCCTAAGAGCTACGAGATCATGAATACCGGCTCTTTGAAAAAGCCGATAAATTCCATCATACTTGCTCAAGGAGTTAATGTGTGTCCACTTCACCCACTTATGGTCTGCAAATTGCCGGTGGGGGCCATACAACTGCTCATAGACCCGTTCTTGAAACTTAGTGTGGAATTTAGGATTTGTGGAATCTCCTGGATGCACAAACTGATTACTATGACGCATTATAGCATAATCGTCAGCAGATATTGCCCTTAAATCTATCTGAGGCTCTACTAGTTCTCCCATCTCTTCATCAGACCCAGTCTGTAATTCAGTTTCTGCCTTAGATTCTGACTCAGATCCTGACTCAGTGTGAGATGATCTTTCTTCACTTTCAGAATCACTGGCTGCAGGCCCTTTGCCTTTACCATGAATATCCTTTCGGTGAACCTTTGGATTTCCTTGAACAGGGGCTGCAAGAGGCTGAGAGGAAGAGGATTGACCTCTTGGAGGACCAACGGACTTGCGAGTGATGATTCTTGCTCTCGGCATCTTCAAACAAAGAGGATATGTTACAAAGGGAACAAAAGATCAAATAAACTAGGTTTACTTTTGAATGGAATGGTCTTGCTGTTTTGTCAGTGAAATCGGTAGTACCGCTGTTCAAGATCCGATAGTACCGGGATGCGGAAGTACCACCATTTACTGGCCGGTACGACCGTATTGTGGTAGTTCTGCACTCAAAGAACGTTAGTACCGTTTTCACTAAACAGGTTCTAGGGCACAATTTTGATTGAATTTTTCGATGTTTCTCATAGAGTGAATCCATGGAATAGATGTGCAAGCATCATGAGACATCAATTTTGTCAATTTTCCCAACAAGAAACACATTAAATCATCCACATTCTAGATTAACCATAATTTGGGATCTAGGGTTTGAGAGCAAGGTAATACGAGAATTAAACGAGGTATTACCTTGAGATTTGAAGGAGATAGACCCTAAGTGTAACGACCCGACCAAGGTAGTCAGAGTCGAGATCCCGAGTCGGATCGATTTGCCTCCGGTAGGATCGAATCGTAGTATCGAATCATAGAATCGGCGATTCTACGGATTTGTAAAAATACGCATATTTAACATCTATACTATAAGTTTGTATGATTGTTATATGGTTTACCACTTGCATGTTCCTTAAAAGTAGCTAGACATACTCCAGGAATAAAAATAGCTTATCATTATCAAGCTCAAGATTGCTCATGCCATAATATAGATATTTGTACTAGCATTACCACACCGATACAATATTTTGCATGCTCCTTGTTTATTTATAGTTTCATTCTCGAAATTAATATCAACAAATTTTGCTCTAAAACAAAATATCGCAAAGCACGGCCCCTAAAAAAATTGCCCTAAGTCTCTACGAGTAGGATCGGCGGTGAGATTTGGATTGATAGGTCATCGTGGGTTCAGAGAACCGTAAGACTCTAAGAGTAGGATCGCGATCCTACCTACCTTGAGTAGGATCGGATCGGCAAGAAGACTTGGATCGACAGTGTCGTGGGTTAAATGAGTCGTAAGACTTTAAGACTTGGATCACGATCCTAACTACCTTGGACCCGACCTGAGAGGTCTCTAGGCCTAGCTGCAACAGGACCCAAGAGATCCTGTCGCGGCTAAACCAGGAGGTCTCCAAGTCTGGGCAACGACCTGACCAGAGGCTCACCCGAGGGGTCCTCCAAGTCCTCCTGGAAAGTCCGGCAGGACCTCTCGGAAGTCCTCCAGAACCGCCTGGAGGTCCTGGGAGAGTCCCTGAGGAGGTCATGGAGCCAAGGGGCACCCCAAAAACCTCCCACGGCCAACCCAGGGGAGGTCGTGGGGAACTAAGGTCTCCTCAAGTCCTCCCACGACCAACCAGAGGAGGTCGTGGAGGGCCGAGACTACCCTACGACCACTCACGACCAGACCTGAGGGTGGTCGTGGAGGATAGCGGGCACTCCAAGGTCCCCTCTGCAATTGAGCTAGTCCCAAGGATCAATAGCTAACTCATCACAGCATACTAGAGCGGTAGCATACACTTCAATGAGAGCTTTATTAATATCAACAAAGTTGTTTACAAAGGGGAGGCATACAAGCCAACAAACCAGAACACAGCGGAAGATAAACGTAAAGGCCATCCGACACGCCCGTGCAATCGATGGAGGGCGATCCTAGTCGCCCAGACCACTTGGTCCATCGCACTAAATCATAAGGCTTCCTTCCTGCTCAAAAGATTATTTCAAGCAAGAGTGAGCACAACAACCGTGCTCGCAAGTAACACCTGTCAAATAACAGAATGACATGCATAATGGATATCAAAGGGAAGGCATAATATGGTTGATTTGCGTAAAGCCAAATTTCTTTCAAATACATATACTAAGTTCCAAGGCAGTTATACACTAACTAAAATTCATTTACCAAATTCCATTTTTCAGTTGGATAACATTCATCATCAAATGGTAAAGGATACCCTTCTGTCACAAGGCTCCCCGCCCATCCATGGGATAGACATCCCAAAATCAGTTTATCCAAAACCTTTTTTGCAAACAAAACCAAAATCTAACTTTGAGTAGTCTTTTACCAGCACGTCCATGACCGTAGACACGGCTATTCGAATAGTTTTCACGCTACAGAGGTTGTACACTTTACCCACATGATATGATTCCTCTAGTTTGTTTGGCATTCGTCAATGCCACCTCTCACTGCCAAAGATAAGAAGTCTAGAGTTTATGACAATGCTTTTACAATGCATCATTCCACTGCAGCCCCTCCTCGCTAAGGATTCGCTTCCTTTGGATAGAGACCCGCCGGAAAAGCCCCCTCTTGCGCCAGTGGGAAACATCGGTTATAAAATACCATAGGCCATGAAAGACCTCCCACACATCAAAGTAGAACAACCGCGGTAGAACTTTGCAAATTAATTAGCTAGGTCCCACGCCCCATTCCGGAGACATGTGGTTGTACGGTGAGGCATAGCCCACTATAGGCATATCAAAGGATCGCTGAAAGGCCGGTCCTCAATTGACTGGGCGACCACCACAAACCCCCGGACCTCAACCTTACCTAGGATTGAGTCCGTGCATAAACATTACACCAGCCAAGCAAACCACTTCACCCAAATTCAAATCCATTTTCCTTTCATTTGCTTTTCAAAAGCATTTAGAAGCTTCCATGACAACCCAATGACATGGCTTAAAACCTTTAAACAGCAGTTGGTCATGTTGGTGAAATTTCCCCAAATCAAACACTTTTGGTCTAAGCAAGACTAAGCATAAGATTTCACAATTGCTCTTGATTCTCACTAATGTAGCAACCAGGTTTTCCTATGGTGACAATATGTTTGATTCAAGGTCAACAGGGGCCATACAAAGGATTTGGATATAGCTATGAATTTAAAGACGGGTATTAAAATAACTTAGTAAAGTGAGCATGCATTAGTATTTAAAACAGAACATATATAGGGTGAAATAATGGGTGCAATATGATCAAGAGTGTAACTTGCCTCCTGCTTGAAAGCTTTACAGATCCATTGCTTCACACAGCTCGGGCTCACCAGAGACGTCGAGGTCTACACGTTTAAAACAGCTCAAGATCAAATAAAGACTAAAAAGGGATTCAAATGAACTCCAAATAGACATCAAACATAAAACCACAGAAGAGCTTGGCAATTTGGAAGAGGTCCAAAGGCTTGGAGGAGGTCCAGAGAGGTGGTCGATGGAGGTCTGGAGGTTTGAGGGAGGTCTAGAGAACAAGCTGTGGGAGCCAGAGAGCTAAAATGAGGAAAAGGCAAAGGAAGAGAGCTTGCCCAAGCTTATAAAGCTAGAGTTGCTGGGAGGTCCAAGGCACACGGGGTCAAGAGCAGGTGAGGAAAAGATGGGAGCTAGTACAAGAAGTGACACAAAGATAGCACGGTTGCTGCAAAAAGGACGGTAGTATTTAATATGACACAACAGGCATTAAATGTTTTGAGGACTTCCAAGTGCAAAGGATATGGACAAAGGATAAAGAAAGAGGTCGCGACTGAGGTCCCACAGAGGTCAAGGGAGGTCCTCACCGACGGGGGAGGTCCAAGCACAGGACCGGAGGTCCAAAGACACAACAATGAGGAGATCCTATGGACAGGAGGTCCAAAAGACCTTCTCACGGGAGGTCCGAAGGTCAAGATCAAGAGCAACAGGGAGGTCCTGACGGTTAGATCTCCAAAACGAGATCCTAACGGTCAAGATTGAGAGTAAGGGGAGGTCCTGACGGTCAGATCCACAAGGGGAGTCCTGATAGTCAGATCCTCAAGGGAAAGGTCTGAACAGTTAAGATCTCCAAAGGGGAGGTCTTAACGGTCAGATCTAACAAAGAGGAGGTTTGGACGGTTAAGATCTCCGAGGGGGAGGTCTTAACGGCCAGATCTAACAAGGGGGAGGTCTGGACGGTTAAGATTTTTCAAGGGGAGGTCTTAACGGCCAGATCTCACAAGGGGGAGGTCTGGACGGTTAAGATCTCCAAAGGGGAGGTCTTAACGGCCAAATCTCACAAGGGGGAGGTCTGGACGGTTAAGATCTCCAAAGGGGAGGTCTTAACGGCCAAATCTCACAAGGGGAGGAGCGATAGCGAGATAAGAAGCGGGAGAAGCGAGAGCCATTGGATTGCAATCGAATGGACCAAAGTGATTGGGCCGTTCGGACCTTCCAGAGCTAATGCTAGATCTCAGCCCTTGAACTTGATCGGATGGTCTAAAATGGTTGGGACGTTCGGACCGGTTGAATGCCTCTGCAGATCGGACCGTCCAGCACAGATCTGAGGGCTCAAAGAGGGTGGGACATTCGGACCATCCGAACGTCTCAACAAGATCAAACCGTCCAACTCAAATCGAACGGTACACAAGCGATAGAGGTAGCGGAATTCTTAAACGGACGCGAGGGAGGTCCAAGTGAATGTAGGGGAGGTCCTAGAGGATATGGAGAGGTCCTGAAGGACACAGGGAGGTCCAAATAAGTGAGGAAGAGACTTAGGCCTGGGGAGGTCTAAGCCAGAGAAGCATCGAAGAGGGAAGGTCTGGTCCAGGGGAGGTCCAAGCACTTGAGAGGCGTAGACCCAAGGAGGTCTGGACCAGAGAAGGACAAAACAAAGGAGGTCTGGACCCTTGGATCCAGACGAAGGAGAGGTCTGGACCATCAGATCCGGACGAAGGGTGGCCTGGATGAAGGGGTTTCAAGGGGAGAGGGGTCCAACGAAGGAGATCCACAGAAAGTGGTCCAGAGGAGGTCTTGACGGTCAGGATAAACTCAAAGGTGATCCCGATGGTCAAGAGAAGATCAAGGAGATCTCGACGGTCAAGACCAACACGGGGAAGATCTCAACGGTCAAGATGGAGCCAAAGGAGGTCCTTTCGGACCCGGGGAGGTCCAAATGAGTTTCAAATGGACACGGAGAGGTCCAAATGAACTCTAGGAGGTCCGACTGTACCCAAGGGAGGTTCCAAATGAACACAGAGAGGTCCAAGGGACACAGAGGAGTTCACAGGATCCAATGAAGGTCCAAGTGAACACAGGAGGTCTAGATGAACCAAAGAGAAGTTCAAATGGACACATGGAGGTCCAGATGAACTAGAACGAGGTTCAATGCAGCCTAAAGATGTTCAATGTGAGCACCAAGGGCTTCAAATGAACCTGAGGAGGTTCAAAAGAACACGAGGAAATCCAAATGAACATAAAGGGGTCCAAACCACAGGGGAGGTATGAACCATAAAGAGGTTCAAACCAACAAGGAGGTGCTCTGGACTAAAGGAAATCCAAACCAAAGATATGAGGGGAGGTCCAGAGGGGTCAGGTGAGGCTTGATCAAGAAGGAAGGATCTGGACGTGGGCAAATGTCCAACTCGAGGGGAATTTGGACATAAGGGCATGTCTAGACAGAAGGAAGGTCTGGACATAAGGAAATACCCAAACAAGACGAAAGCCTAGAGAGAAAAGGCTGAGCCAAGGGAAGAGCAGAACAAGCTGAGGTGAGGGATTTCAACACAAGAGCTCTAACAGCTCCAAAGAAACAAACTTTAGGATTAGTTGAAGTTTAGCTTAGTCATTTTAAACACTCCAAATTCTAAAAACTCCGATTAAGTTTTGGAATTTCAATAAAATCAAATGGTTCTTTTTATTTTAAAAGTTTCCAAAAAGGCTCAGAAAGACCAGGGTGTTACACTAAGGTCGCAAGGAATTGGCAGGAATCGAAGAAAATCCAAAGAATGTTTGTGGATTTTTGAGAGGGTTTGAAGTTTCTTCGGAGAGAGAGAGAGAGAGAGAGAGAGAGAGAGAGAGAGAGAGGAAGTGAACGGGTGTGGTAGAACCGCTCGGGAGTTGAAGTGAAGGGGTAAAAACCGCAGAGGCAATTAATACGATTTTACAACTGATGCGGTAGTTCCGTAGAATAGACGCTGGTAGTACCGTTACGCAGTAATACCATTGTTATATCGCCGGTAGTTCCGATTATCCTGGAACTTCAAGAATAGACTTAGGATTTGAGAATTTTGCAAATGATCCATAGTTTTGCACTCAAGTAAATATCATCTAGGATCATTATGCATTGAGAAGACTAATATCTATCCAAGAACATAATTTTTATGAACATAGAGATTTTTGAGAAAATATTTGAAAATATCTTTCTTAAAAACTTCAAATAACACCAAATGGAACAAAGTGTATGATGCATGAGTTCAAACAACATTTGAATAGTCTATGACATTTAATTCATTCCTCAATTTGCAAAAGCGGCCTTCATCTAATGATTTGGTGAAAATGTCCGCTAATTGGTCTTCGGTTCGGATGTGGTTAATTTCAATATCTCCTTTGCTCACATGATCCCTCAAGAAATGGTGGTGAATATCAATATGTTTGGTTCTTGAGTGTTGAACTAGATTATTAGCTATTTTTACCGTACTATCATTATCACACAAAAGAGGCATTTTATCGAATTTAATTCCATAATCCATCAAAATTTACCTCATCCATAGCAATTGAGCACAACAACTACCCGCAGAAACATATTCGGCTTCGGCGGTGGATAAAGCTACAGAATTTTGTTTCTTGGATGACCATGATACTAAGGATCTTCTCAAGAATTGACAACTACCCGAGGTACTTTTTCTATCCACTTTTCAACCCGCATAATCGGAATCCGAATATCCAATTAAATCAAATTTAGCACCTTTAGGAAACCATAGGACAATGCTAGAGGAATGCTTTAAATATCTTAGTATTCTTTTTACAGCCTTCAAATGACATTCTTTTGGAGTTGCTTGAAAACGTGCACACATGCAAACACTAAACATAATATCGGGTCTAGATGCGGTAAGATAAAGCAAACTACCAATCATAGACTTATAAAGCTTTAGATCTACCGATTTACCTCCCTCATTAAGGTCGAGATGACCGTTGGTTACCATGGGAGTTTTGATGGGTTTCACATCTTCCATGCAAAACTTCTTGATCAAGTCTTTTGCATATCTTGTTTGGCTCATAAAGCTTCCATCTTTGATTTGCTTGATTTGAAGTCCAAGGAAATAGCTTAATTCTCCGATCATGGAGTTGGAAAAATCAGCGCATACTCGCTATGCAACATCTTGATGGAGTTCTGTTTGGTCATCATCGAAAATACTGACGATACTACCACTTCACCTTAGAGTCCAAAAAGGGCACTCTCTGGAAAATGTGTACCGCTGATTTTTCGGTAGCACCGGGATGCGGTAGTTCCATTGAAGCGATGCGGTCATACCACGCTGTGGTAGTACCGCCGAGGAAACTCTGGAACTACCGCTCATAGGGTGAGCCACCAAACCAAAATGGTTTCACTCTGGAAATAACGTACCGCCAACTATTTTTCGGTACAACTAGGTTGCGGTAGTACCGCACCACCATCCCGGTCATATCGCTGAGCGGTAGTACCGCCGACACAACATTGGTACTACCGATTACCTTGACAAAGCATAGTTGGTTTCCAAATCAAATTCTAAGTGCATGCATGATCCTAAATTGATCCAAAATGGCACAAGAACATGCTATCAAGCTACTAGTCATGATCCCTCTTAATAGTACGGCATTTAACCTAAAATCCGGTTTTCCATCCTTTTCTCCTAAGACTGGTAAACATAAAAAGGATCATAGACTGCTCGTACCTTGTCTTTGGACCATATTGATCTTCATGTTGTCCTTTAGCATGCATCTCCAACATGTAATATTCACCATTGGGACTTAGCCTTGTAAATACTCAATAAACATGTTAGTCCCATATTCATATATTGTCATTAATTACCAAAACAATTGTTAGGGGCCTAGATGCTTTCAATCTTCCTGGACCTGGTCCACCGTGCCTGTACTCCTCTGGCTCATGAGTAGCATTGCACCCCTTTAGTCTGAGCGGGGAGACCGCAGAGTAGGGGTCCCCCGGGCCCCCCTCGCTCCCTGCGAGGGGTCGGGGGCGAGGGCCCTCGCCCTCTCCTTCGCTTCGTGACGCGATGCCCCTCGTCTCGGTGCCTTCGGCTACCTTCACGCACCCTTCGCCCTGTGTGAGGGGTACATCGGTGGCCTTTGTCATACCTAAGGTGCTCTCCTGGCCTGGCGCCCTTGGTGGCCTTCTACGGACTCCGTTGACACTAGCAGCATCAGAGGGAGGAATGAGAAAGAGAAATTTTAGAAGCAAACATGGACAAGACATGGCAGTATTGTGATGTCTGGAGGTGCGGTAAGTATTAGCGTTCGGAGGAATGAAGACAGACATATTTAGTTTGTTCAGGTTTTCTACCTATCGATCGGCCATGTGATTCTCTTGCAAAGTGCAAGCTTGCGACAATTTGTTACCATGCACGTATAAAATCCTGGCTCATTACTTGATTCCAAATATCCGATCATCGAACATAATCATCTGTATATCCCAAGGTGGTCAGAATTGTGATTCTGAATCGAATATGAGACACTGTGGTAGGATGGTATTTTATGATTGAATCGTAGAATATAAGATTCTACCCCGATTCTACAAAAAAAAATACACTTTTTTCAATGTTTCGTGTATTCCAAGAGTGGTATGAGTGTTTTTTGGTCATTTGACATCTAATTTGATTGATAAATGTCTAAATCACAGTTTAGATTACATGTCATTCACAGATACGACAAGAATATTAATTTTAATAGCCTTGTCATTACCTGAATAATTTACATAAAAAGTAAAATAAACAAATAAATAAAATTATATTATTCGAAACCTCCAAATCTTACTGTCTAACCTACTAATTATTTAGTACTTATCATACAACTTGAATTGAGAGATATGACACAACCAAACACCTAAATCTTTTATAATTTGAGATGATGCGTGATTCTACCTGATTCTGTGACTAGAAGCGCGATTCTACTATATACAACTCAAGGTACGATTTAGATCGTATTGGTGTTGTATGATCATAGAATTACTACGATTCTACTATTAGAATCACGATTTTAACAACCTTGGTCTACCTTATGCTACTATATATGACTTGTATGTAAACTATTGTCGTAAATCTTTTCAAGAATACCACTGTTGTAGTTAAATCTCACGAGTATAGTATGTCGCCATTTGATAAAATGCGTGTGCAAACTTTACATTTCAACTCAGGCTTTTATTTATTTAAAGCGGATAATCTAAATAAACTGAAATCACTTGAGGATAATCTGAATTGAGTGCAAAAGTATGAACCAAGCCACAAAAAAATATGTGATCTAAGATAATGAAACAAGCATTGGCTACTAGAAGGATTACAAAGCCTACAACTTGAATCAACTTGCTCAATTTCATTTGATTTTCAACTTTAGCATGAAAAAACTCTAGTGAGGTGTAACAGACCACTGTTGAGCTAAGAATGCTCTAGATGTGTAAGAAACCTTTTGCGATCAAAGATATCACATATGAATATATTTTTTAGCATAAAGATCAATGTCATAAGATATTTTCATGATTGCTCTAGGTGTGTAACAAACCATTGTCGGGCAGTAAAATATTTTCATAATACCACTTGTTGTTTTCATCATAACAAGGCATTTTTAGTTAGAGCACTAAAATTGAGCAAAAGTTATAAACAGTCTAGGATTTACTTCTAAATTCAAGATAGATTCAAGATAAGCTAAGTAATTCTAGTTGGCATTCAATAGTTAAGTTCAAGATCTCAAAAGACATAAAAGTCTAGCTCAATTAATACAAGTTGAATCTATATCACTTGGTGATTTTAGATTAAGGCTAGACCTTCTAGCTCTATGTCACATGCCAATGCATTAACGAGTAGCTAAGCAAATAAATCATGCTAAGACAAACATACAAGCTATAACATGACATCAATAAAAATCTAGCCACATCAACAGTGGTAATAAGAAAAGCTTCAAGAAATTAAAAGGTGAAACGATAAAGCTATATTACAATGTATCAATTTTTTATTTTCCATATGAATGCAATATAATACAATGCAAGAGGTCTAAGAGAAGCAATAAAAACCAAGTAAACCGCTTGTTTAAGAAAGATAAAAAAAGGGATTAACTACCCCTCAAACCAGCTCATAAGGGTAAAGTACCCCAACTCACTCCTTAAGGAAATAAACCTAGTAGGATCTAAGGACTTGATGATGATATCAGCTAATTGAATTTCAAACTCCACAAACTCTAGCACAAAGACTTCCTACTCCACATGGTCTCTAAGGGAAAAGTCTCAACCAACTAGAGAGCAAAACACCATTACTGAAAAGCCTACAGCCTACTCAAACCTACTAAAAACTAATGATTGAGAGACAAGTTTAACCTAGACTACGAAGATAGTGCATCCCAGCGAACCACGGAGTAAGAGAGAGTGCCTAGGAGAGATACACATGTTATAAGACTTTCCTACCCATCCTACGACCAAACAACCCTTCCATCTAAAAAGAGATATAGTGGTCTGGTTGTACGTAGTTGGCAGTGAGATCGATCGAGCTGATCAATCTGATGTGAACGAAAATACAGTATCATATATAGTTGGTAGTGTCCTCGACAAAAAAATATATAGTTGGTAGTGAGATTAAGAATTGATGTGCATGGTCGGATGATGAGCATGCACGCATGTACGCATGTGATGTGAGGTCGTGTATCCATTAACGTCATTTGGTACTAGTTGAGTGGACTGGATGGATAAGGGTCTGTTTCGTACTGCTGTAATTTTTCTGAAAAATAGTTTTTGATTGAATTGTATGGCTAAACGGCTAAAGTGTTGAACGGCTGAGCTGAAGACGTTTGGTGTTTGACAATCTGACTTTTATTGGTTGTTTTGAGTTGGGAGATGTCTTAAATGTCTCTAAAACAAATGATAGCTTGTCTGATGCCATTTGAAATGATTTGATTTTTTTTTGCATGCTCACAAAGGAATATAAATTTAAGTATTAAATGTACTATATTTTTCAATGTCCAAATATGAAATACAAAACGTTACATATATGATATATCCATTCCTATGAAATCTACCAAATTTTATTTCAACGATAATTAAATTTGCGTACAAGTAAATCTTAACGACAATTAATGACAATCATCAGATCACATGATTACACTGATCACATGATTAACAACAATAGTCAAATTTTCCCTGAGGAAGAAGGGGCGGCGGCGAGTGGCATCGAGCGATGATGGTTGGAGGCAGCATATAGCGGCGGCCGTGAGGGAGGAGGTGGAGGCCAAGGTGGTGGCACCAAGGGAGGAGGCAGAGGTGCCAGCGCTGGCAGGAGAAGGTCGAGAGTGTGCCAGCTTGTGAAAACCCTAGTGGTTTCCCCTATCAGGTGTGGCTACGGTGGGTGTGGAGGGGACGAATGGGCGATGGGAGGGTGGATTTTTGTTTTTTTACGTGGTATATTGTGGGTAATTTATTCCAACTTCAGTGACAAACATGGAACCCATCCCGCAAAAGCCATGGAAGTTGGGGTCATACAACTTGTGGGATGCAACTTCTCGTATTACAAACGGACCGGGAGCTCAGCCGAAAAGCCACGTAGGGGCCTGCCGTTTGGGATAGCTTCCGGCTTCCATGAAGCAGAAGCCAGTTTGGAAGACATCCCAAACAGGGCCAAACCGCAAGATGTTTGTGTCTTAATTTGTCCTCATCCTTTCGCTAGTCCCACGTTCCAAAAGTTATTAAGTATCTCTAGGTCATCCTTATCAGCTGCTCCCTCCGGTCCGAGAAAACAAGTCGGTTTGGAATGTGTGCTATCGATCTTTGGAAACTCTGGCAATCAATATCTTTTTAAATATTTATATTAGATACATGAAAAATTATATTTGTAGACTTGTCCCGAAAAATATTTTCATAATAGTGTAATTTTGTTGGGTTGTTCAAATATATTACAAATGTAATTACTAATCAAAATTATATTTTGGGGACGTATGATTTCCAAAACGTACTGCATGGAGTGTGCATAGTTGAACGCATATGACGACCAGCAAGTACGTGTCATTGTGTCAAGTTCCAAACCAAGGTCGCGAAAAAAAGACAAAAAGGGCAATTGAAAAGGGCTGGAACATATTATATATGTCATCAGGGCCTCTTTTCGGAACGGGCCTATTTCAGGCATCCCATGGGTGGTTACTTACCCCCAAGCGGCCCAACTTGGCTTATGTTTCCACAGGCAGCCCCGTCTAGGAGCTGATAAGGGCCGCTGTGGGCCGCACCTATCTTTACTATTATAAAAAAATGACTCGAGGGTGATGGTAAGTCTATCATCTATCCACCTTTTGAGTTGGTGAGATCTTTTGTAGATAAATATGTGCACACATGTATAAGATATTTGAAGGATCTTATGTGGATAATTAGATTATCTGTGTTTATGATTTATGATAAGATTCTATGTGTCTTGTTGATTTGATGCAGATTATGTATGAAACTTTCATTTGTAGGGATAGTTACCTTATGTATATTGGTTTTGTAAGTTTATCACTTATATTATGTTTTATTTGAAATCCATTGCAACGCACGGGCGCTCGGCTAGTTATCAAATATATATAAAAAAGTCTATACTGCACCTAAGAAATCAATGGCGGGTTTTGACGTGTACTCCCGCTCCCCTTAAGGAGGAAACAGATCATCTGCATTGAAGAGACAAATGCAGATGATCTACAGTGACATGCATTAGAGCATTATATTCACTGTATGATCCAAAATGAACGGTCTAGATCGAGCGCTACAGCACCGTAGGATACGGCAAAATTGCTACAGTAATGCGCGGTGTTTCGACATTATTTGTTGCACTGCTACTGAAGAATACTATTCATACAGACTCAAAACATTGTTCACACGTTATTCTCTACAGCAGAGAATATGGAGGGGCCGTATCCTGTGCACATGGGTGATTCTATGGACATATGCACATGGTTGATCCGGGCGGTTGAAGGATCTAGACCTACCATTATGTGTTAATGGAGTTTTGGTGATTAATGACAAATCTAATTGTGAGACTAACACTTTCATTGATATACATATTGTGTAGTCTTATTTGGATATAAAGGTAATAATCATGAAGGCATGCATGTGATTAATGACAAATCCAATTCATTGGATAAACAAAAGGAAAATCCAAACAGGTATGCATTCATAATGTTTGAATCTATTTGTGAGACTAACATTTCTATTTGTTATATCATGTTTAGTCTCGTTTGGATATAAAGAATACAAAGTAGAATGAACAAAGAGGTTTGTATTCATATATCTTGTTGCATTCCTCGGATCCAAAATATATGTTGAACTCCACCAAAAGTCTAACTTGAATATGTGCATATGTTTCCATTACACATTTGTGTATGCACACATTTAGGGGGAGCTCAATCTATGTTTTGTGGTTTCATTAGTATTGATCCATATTTCCTTGTCCATATATAATTGGGATCCTTACTTTGAAACATATCCTTGAATATATTTAACTTGTGTAGTTAATATATTCATGTGAGTATATATAACTTGTGTAGTTTATATATGCTCATATATCCTTGAATATATATAACTTATGTAGTTAGTATATTCATATGTGTATATAAGACTTGTGTAGTTCATATATTCTTGAATGTATTTAACTTGTGTAGTTAATATATTCATATGAGTATATATATAACTTGTGTAGTTCAGTATATACTCATATCCTTGAATATATTTAACTTGTGTAGTTAATATATTCATATGAGTATATATATAACTTGTGTAGTTCAGTATATACTCATATCCTTGAATATATTTAACTTGTGTAGTTAATATATTCATGTGAGTATATATAACTTGTGTAGTTTATATATGCTCATATTCTTGAATATATATAACTTATGTAGTTAGTATATTCAAGTATGTATATAAGACTTGTGTAGTCTATATACACTTATATGTGAGTATAACATAACTTGTGTAGTTTATGTGTGCTCACATATTCTTGAATATGCTTAACTTATGTAGTTAATATATTCATATGAGTATATGAGACTTATGTAGTTTATGTATGCTCATGCATTCATGAGTACATACGACTTGTGTAGTTCAGATATACACTCATGTTGAGTATATATAACTTATGTAGTGCTTATATACTCATACCTATTTACATTCAATTATTTGTTATTGAAGTGGTTATCATCAATTACCAATGAGGGAAAGATTGTGGTATCTTGTCCCGCCATTATGAGTTAATGGTATGTTGTGGTAATTAATGATAATCATATTGTGGAACTAACGTTTCTCCTTGAGTTGGATGAATAGGTTGAGTTCCATGTGGTTGACGACTTGGGATGACATCATGTGTTGATTGTCATCAAGTCAAGTCAAGAGGAGAATGCATCATGTGTTGATGCATATCGAGAAGATCATCATGTGTTGATGATATCGGTGAAGAGCTTGAAGTAAAGGATGCACATCATGTGTTGATGCGCATCAAGTTCAAGACAAGAATAAATCATCGTGTGTCGATGATGTTCAAGATAAGGAGATGATCATGTGTTGATCATCAAGTCAAGTGAAGACCCATCATGAGTTGATGGAGGTCAAGTGAAGAGTGCATCATGTGTTGATGCATATCAAGACTTCGGGATGGTAGATGTCATCATGTGTTGATGAGCATCAAGTCAAGATCCCGAAGTGAAGCTTCATCATGTGTTGATGAAGATCAAGTAAGGATGCATCATGAGTTGATGCATATCAAGTCAAGAACCCGGAGTTGAAGCAAGGATGTGCGTCATCAAGCTTCAAGTGTTTGCGCAAGGCAAAGGTATGACTAGCTAGGGCTAAGGATGTGTTCCTAGTCTTTTACCGGTCATGGTGTTTGGTTGGATGACCGGATTTCTAGTATAGGTTGCCGTACTATTAAGAGGGGTCTTTGACTAGTAGCTTGAGTTTGTCATGTGTTGATAGCTCATTGTGTTTGCTCTAGCTCACTTTAACATGTTGCCAATATTTGCGAATGTGTTTTGCAAATAGTTGTGGCTCATGGTTAATCCTTGTAGCATGTGACTTAAGTTTGCGAATGCGTTTTGCAAATGGTGTAAGTCCATGTACCTTATTCCTTGTGGTGTGATTCTAAAAGTGTGCAAATGTGTTTTGCAACTTGTTGAGAATCTCACTTGAATCCTTGTTTGCATCGCGCGTCAATTTCGCAAATGTGTTTTGCAAATTGAGTTGAAGCGAAATGCAATTGGTGGGATATTCTAAAAGTGTGCAAATGTGTTTTGCAACTTGTTGAGAATCTTACCTTTGAACCCTTGTTTGCATTATGCATCAAATTGGCGAATGTGTTTTGCAATTTGAGTTGAAGCGAATGCAATCTGTGTTTTCTCAGGAAAATCGGATGAACCGACGTGTTGTGAGCGGTACGACCGGCATGCGGTCATACCGGCGCTTGTACAGCGGTACGACCGCAACTGTTGAGCATGCGTTGCTCTGGTTGAGGAGCGGTAGTACCGGCAGTCTTGAGCGATCTGACCGTAGTCCGGTTGTTCCGATTATTTCGTGGCGGTTCAAGTTTTCGAGAAGATGCATTTGTTGCAAGTCTTTGGCTTTGAGAAACCCTTGAGCGGTACGACCGCGAAGTTGCTTTATGATGCGACCGCGATCGCGGTTCGACCGTATTTTTGGTGCGGTTGGGAAATTCGCAACAAGTGTTCTTGGGACTTAGCCGCATTTGGCGCTCCTTTGTGGAGCGGTACGACCGCAGGTGTTTGTGCGGTTGTACCGATTGTTGCGGTACGACCGGACCTTGGTTGGCGGTCGTTCCGATTGGTGACCAACGGCTAGTTTTATAGCCGTTGGAGGAAAAGCGACGACCGCCCTTAACGGCGGTCGTTCGATTTCCTGTTTTTTCAAGAGACTTTGTCCCAACGGCTAGTTTGTGTGTGTGGGCTATAAATACCCACCTTGGCCGTGTGAGGGAGAGTTGCTGGTGCCCCTTTGAGTTCTATTGAGCTAGTGCAAGCCTCTCATACTCTTTTGTGCATGTGTTGCACTTAGTGAGGTTAGAGAGCAAACCCTAAGTGCATGTGTTGCCTTAGGTTGTGGATTTCGTATCCATAGAGCTTTGACACTTGATTGGTTCAAGTGAGAGTTAGAGTCTTGTTACTCTTGGTGTTTGCCGACACCTAGACGGCGTGGAGGTCGTCTTGGCGCCGTGAGCTTCTCAAAGAAGATTGTGAGAAGACCCAGGCGGTTTGTGAGTGGCGTGGTGCTCGCCATCTCCTGGAGTGGAGGAAAGAGCAACCCAAGTGGAGCGAGGTGTTTGATCCTCGGAGGAAGGCTTAATTGTGGAGCCGCCCAATTAGTTTGGGTTTCCCTCAACGTGGATTATGGGAGACCGCAAGTCTCCGACCACCACCAGAAAAACATAATCGTGTCATTGTGGTTTGCATTCTTGAGCTTTACTATATTGCAATTTATATACCTTGTATTAAATTGCTTATTCATTGTGTATGAATGCTTATATTGCTTAGTGCCATTCACCTTGCTAGAATTGATTGATTACAAGTCATATGCTTAATTGTTATATTTGTCAATAGACTTGTATTGTTGGTGCACTTAGGGAACCTAGTTGATTTAGGCTTTAATTGTGCAAAACCGTATTTGTATTAGCTTCCGCATTAGAAATCGGTTTTAGAGCCTAAGGAATTTTAAAACGCCTATTCACCCCTCTAGTCGGCCACCTCGATCTTACAAGTGGTATCGAGCTTGGTCTCTCATTTATTAGACTTAACCGCCTAGAGAGTAAAGGATGGCGACTAGAGATTTAGTGCACCTTGGTGAAGCACCTAAATTTGATGGCACAAATTATGCTCATTGGAAAATCCGCATGTCATGTTATTTTAAGGCCATGGGCCTAAATATATGGCGGATTGTAGATGTTGGCTTTTCTCCTCCATTGGATCAACATGCTCCAACAAATGAGGAAGAGAAATGCTTACATCTCGACGCTCAAGCAACTAACGCTTTATTTAGTGCTTTGAGTGTAGATGTGTTTGATGCCGTATGTGATCTCAAAATGTTCATAAGATGTGGACCTATCTTCAAGAATATTATGAAAGGTCCATTTCAACAAATGAGGATTGCATACAAGAGTGGACGTCGGAGAAGAATGCTCAATCTCAAACTCCGACGATGAAGAGTCCACAAGCTCCTCCACTTCAACTCCTAGCTCCGACAATGATGATATATCAACTCCATCAACATCGCCTCATTGCTTTATGGCAAAAGGTAAAAAGAAGGTATATAATGATGATGATGATAATGATGAGCCCTCTTATGATGAGTTGATAGATATGCTAGAAGAACAAAATGCTTTTATGGGAAAGGAGGTTTCAAAATTCAAAGTTTTGAAGAAAGAATTGAACTTGCTTCAAAATAATTATGATGTTCTAAAGAATGAACATGAAACCCTCCTTCTTAAAAATTATACTAGCTCTAAAGTGGATATAGGGATTACATGTGATCTATTAGATGATTTGCCTTGTATTGCTCCTACTCCTTGCAATTTATCTAAAATTAATGTATCCACTTCTTGTGATGATTTAATTGATATGCCTTGTTGCTCAAAATTAGATGTACCTATTTCCTCTATACTTGTTGAGACTAACCTTGTAGAGGAAAACAAAAGCTCAAGGCCCAAGTCTCAAGTTTGAAGAATGACTTGGATAGAAGCTATAAAGGAAGGCTACTCTCGATGAAATATTGAGCAAGCAAATATGCTTACAAGATAAGAGTGGCATTGGATTTACTCCCAAGAAGAAAAAGGAAAATAGCAAAATGAGGCACAATGCAAGACACACGAAGAATATTAAGTGCCTTAATTGTCATGAGAAGGGTCACATTGCCTCCGTATGCCCTAACAAGAAGAATGACAAAGGAGGACTTGGTCTCACCGCCAAGAAGAAGGTGAAGAGCATTCCAAAGCAAGATAGAAAACAAGTCAACAATATCAAGTGCTTTGGATGCAAGAAGAATGGTCACATTGCCTCGGTGTGTCCAAATCAAAAGGATGTCAAGTCAAGACATTCAAAGAAGAGGCAAGCCGGAATTGAGCAAGATAAGAAGACATCAAGGGAAGCAAAAGCCCTACTTGCTACAATTGTTGGGAGAAAGGACATTTTAGTAAAGAATGTCCCAAAGGTATCACTCCTAAGCCTATCATCTATAATGATCATTATTTGCTTAGGAAGGATAAATATGGCAATGTGTTTGCTAGGAATGTTAGTTTACATAAAACTAATGCTAGGGCCATTTGGGTGCTCAAATCTATTGTGACTAACATTCAAGGACCCAACCGAGTGTGGGTACCAAAAGATGCTTAAATGTTAAATAGGTACTTGGAGAAGTATTGGAAGTTTGGCTCACTCATAAAGAGGTGGATTCCATCATATGCAAAATATGGAGCCAAGCTTGAGGAAGATCAATTCATATCATAAACCAATGCTATCTCGGTAACAAGTATTTACATTGAAGTATCTAGCCCTTTTATGCCTTGTGTAGGTTGCATTCATGTAAAATCTTAAAAAGGGTGTTCTTGCTCTTGTTCTTAATCGTCTTTATTAAAATCTTGAGCAAGTTGGTGGTGGCACATTAAGGGGGAGTGCTAAGTCATATACATGTATATCACATCCCTATGTGTGCCCAAATTAATTAAGTGCTAGTTATGTTTTTCAAAATAAGCCATTTAGCCAAAAGTCAAAATTTTAAAATTATTAGTATATCCTTTGAAAAACTAGTTGAAAAATGTGTACAAATGGTATTCAAATGTTTTTCAAAGTTTTTGGTTCAAGAAAAACCTATTTTAAAAGAAAATGAGTTTCTAGTCAAAATTATAGATCTTAGTTTCTTGTTTTTGACTTAAATTAGGTTTTCATGTAAAATCCATTCTAAAAGGAATTTGAATTTGATCTCAAAAAGAAAAACCTAGAGTTGGCCATTCTAAACAATTTTGGTATTCAAAATATTTCCAAAATACCAACTCATCAAAAGTTATTTGATTTTGAAATTCATCCAAAATCCTAGTTTGACCTAAAAGGTCACTTTCTAGCACTTAAGTGAGTTTTGCCATATGAACCAAAATTATTCACATGAAAAGGTCCATAATGGTATTCATAACTCACACATGAAATTTGATGCTTTAATTTCCTCATTTGCTCAAATTTGACTTCTTGTATAGAAGTTTCTCAAAAATGAGCTTTATTCGAAAATTCAAAAGACTAATTCATAAAAACTATATTCATTGAAGTTTACTATCTCCAATCTAATGCATAAGGATCCTAAGTAACATTTATTTGAATATTAAAACAAAGGATCATTTGCAAAATTTCCTATTCCTTGATCTATTCGAAGCTCCGGAAAATCGGAACGATAGGAGTTATTCGCAGCAGTACAACCTATTTTCTGATGCGACTGCCTTTGCACTGCGATGCGATCAAGAACGGTATGACCGCAATTGAACTGCGGTTGTACCGATTTTGTTACATTGCGATCAATTGATTCCATTTCAATTCTATTCAATTCTAAATCTTTTTGACTGCCTCCCTCATGTCAAGATTGATCCTTGTTATCCTTGCAAGCTACTCACTACTAATTGTCCTTGATTGCAAGTGCAATTATTCAAGTGGTATTCCTTTAAGTGGTAGCACCTTTTGATCATCTTGATCTAGGCATGGAATTCATATTACTTATGTTTACAAGTGGTATTCTTCAAATGATATCATCTTGTCTTTATAAGTGGTATTCTTTCTAGTGATATCCTTCAAGTGGTATACTTCTTATACCCACCTACAAGTGATATCTTTTTTCAATCCTTGCCAATCAATTCTTTTCAAACCAAGCTCTCTCCGATACCTCCAATTCATGATATATCTTTTTCATGTGGTATCTCTCCGATACGTTCATTTCATGGTATATGTTTTTTTTCAAGTGGTATCTCTCTTAAAGTAATCTTCTCTCCAAGTGGTACCAAGTGTCTACAAATGGAATTAATTATTCTTGGTATCATCTTTTCTCTCAAGTGATTCACTCGTTCTCTCTTCTCTTTGGATGCTTTCTTTGAAGATCATTGCAAGAGAAGTTCAAACACCTTGAGATTTCAAGTCTTGTCGACGCATGTTCTCTACAAGTGGTATCAACATGTGGATTTACAAGTGATATCTACGAGTATTATTTACAAGTGGTATCTACATGTATTACCAACAAGTGGTATTGTCGACTCATGGTACCTACAAAGTGATGTATAAGGATTATCTTACAAGTGGATACACATAAAGACCTTGGGGGAGAATGCTTTTGTGCCTAATGTCAAAAGAGAGAATTTTTGGATGCAAATCAAAGATCAAGTGGAAGAAGTAGAAGTCATCTTAAGTATTGGATGGACATATTTCAAAAGGATGACAAAGAGGGAGATAGTTGGATAAAGGAAGCTTTTATGTGTCAAAAGCAAAGATATGGATTGGACAAAGAAAACCTTTGTGTGTCAAAGGAGAAGAATGTCCAAAAGGAACCTTTGTGTAAGGGGGAGTTTTCCTAAAAAGTTTTTGAAAACCTAATTGAAGAATGTTTTGATTTTTAAAATGGGTATATCATTATATGGGAAAACCAATTTGAAAAGACACCCTTAAGGCTTCGATTTATTTTGGATTCATTGTTGTTCTATGCCAAAAAGGGAAAATAAAACTCGTTTTATTGCCTAGCTCATAAGTTTTGCAAAGACTCTCCTTTCGCTTAAGATTTGTTTCGTTTTTTTTTGTGCTTAATGCCAAAAGGGGGAGAATTTGTATGAGCTACATTTGGATGTTAATTTATATGAGCTTTAACATTTGGATGTTAATTTATATGAGCTTTATTTGTTATTCTCTTGATCTCTCGTGTTGCCTAAAAGGGGGAGAATCTTGTGGTGCCAAAAGTGGGAGTTTACCAAGATTCTCTTGTCATTTCAATGCATGCAAATAGTCAAACAAGCTTTATTTCTTATCCTATGTTGACTTATATCCAAATGTTCTCATTTATAAAGGATTTGTCATCAATCACCAAAAAGGGGGAGATTGAAGGATCTAGACCTACCATTATGTGTTAATGGAGTTTTGGTGATTAATGACAAATCTAATTGTGAACTAACACTTTCATTGATATACATATTGTGTAGTCTTATTTGGATATAAAGGTAATAATCATGAAGGCATGCATGTGATTAATGACAAATCCAATTCATTAGATAAACAAAAGGAAAATCCAAGCAGTATGCATTCATAATCTTGAATCTATTTGTGAGACTAACATTTCTATTTGTTATATCATGTTTAGTCTCGTTTGGATATAAAGAATACAAAGTAGAATGAACAAAGAGGTTTGTATTCATATATCTTGTTGCATTCCTCGGATCCAAAATATATGTTGAACTCCACCAAAAGTCTAACTTGAATATGTGCATATGTTTCCATTACACATTTGTGTATGCACACATTTAGGGGGAGCTCAATCTATGTTTTGTGGTTTCATTAGTATTGATCCATATTTCCTTGTCCATATATAATTGGGATCCTTACTTTGAAACATATCCTTGAATATATTTAACTTGTGTAGTTAATATATTCATGTGAGTATATATAACTTGTGTAGTTTATATATGCTCATATATCCTTGAATATATATAACTTATGTAGTTAGTATATTCATATGTGTATATAAGACTTGTGTAGTTCATATATTCTTGAATGTATTTAACTTGTGTAGTTAATATATTCATATGAGTATATATATAACTTGTGTAGTTCAGTATATACTCATATCCTTGAATATATTTAACTTGTGTAGTTAATATATTCATATGAGTATATATATAACTTGTGTAGTTCAGTATATACTCATATCCTTGAATATATTTAACTTGTGTAGTTAATATATTCATGTGAGTATATATAACTTGTGTAGTTTATATATGCTCATATTCTTGAATATATATAACTTATGTAGTTAGTATATTCAAGTATGTATATAAGACTTGTGTAGTCTATATACACTTATATGTGAGTATAACATAACTTGTGTAGTTTATGTGTGCTCACATATTCTTGAATATGCTTAACTTATGTAGTTAATATATTCATATGAGTATATGAGACTTATGTAGTTTATGTATGCTCATGCATTCATGAGTACATACGACTTGTGTAGTTCAGATATACACTCATGTTGAGTATATATAACTTATGTAGTGCTTATATACTCATACCTATTTACATTCAATTATTTGCTATTGAAGTGGTTATCATCAATTACCAATGAGGAAAGATTGTGGTATCTTGTCCCGCCATTATGAGTTAATGGTATGTTGTGGTAATTAATGATAATCATATTGTGGAACTAACGTTTCTCCTTGAGTTGGATGAATAGGTTGAGTTCCATGTGGTTGACGACTTGGGATGACATCATGTGTTGATTGTCATCAAGTCAAGTCAAGAGGAGAATGCATCATGTGTTGATGCATATCGAGAAGATCATCATGTGTTGATGATATCGAAGTGAAGAGCTTGAAGTAAAGGATGCACATCATGTGTTGATGCGCATCAAGTTCAAGACAAGAATAAATCATCGTGTGTCGATGATGTTCAAGATAAGGAGATGATCATGTGTTGATCATCAAGTCAAGTGAAGACCCATCATGAGTTGATGGAGGTCAAGTGAAGAGTGCATCATGTGTTGATGCATATCAAGACTCGGGATGGTAGATGTCATCATGTGTTGATGAGCATCAAGTCAAGATCCCGAAGTGAAGCTTCATCATGTGTTGATGAAGATCAAGTAAGGATGCATCATGAGTTGATGCATATCAAGTCAAGAACACAGGTTGAAGCAAGGATGTGCGTCATCAAGCTTCAAGTGTTTGCGCAAGGCAAAGGTATGACTAGCTAGGGCTAAGGATGTGTTCCTAGTCTTTTACCGGTCATGGTGTTTGGTTGGATGACCGGATTTCTAGTATAGGTTGCCGTACTATTAAGAGGGGTCTTTGACTAGTAGCTTGAGTTTGTCATGTGTTGATAGCTCATTGTGTTTGCTCTAGCTCACTTTAACATGTTGCCAATATTTGCGAATGTGTTTTGCAAATAGTTGTGGCTCATGGTTAATCCTTGTAGCATGTGACTTAAGTTTGCGAATCGTTTTGCAAATGGTGTAAGTCCATGTACCTTATTCCTTGTGGTGTGATTCTAAAAGTGTGCAAATGTGTTTTGCAACTTGTTGAGAATCTCACTTGAATCCTTGTTTGCATCGCGCGTCAATTTCGCAAATGTGTTTTGCAAATTGAGTTGAAGCGAAATGCAATTGGTGGGATATTCTAAAAGTGTGCAAATGTGTTTTGCAACTTGTTGAGAATCTTACCTTTGAACCCTTGTTTGCATTGCGCATCAAATTGGCGAATGTGTTTTGCAATTTGAGTTGAAGCGAATGCAATCTGTATTTTCTCGGAAAATCGGATGAACCGAGCGTGTTGTGGCGATGACGACCGGCATGCGGTCATACCGGCGCTTATCTGTGATACGGCCGATAGCTCGCTGAGCATCGTTGCTCGGTTGAGGAGCGGTAATCCGGCGTGTCTTGGCGGTACGACCGTAGTCCGGTTGTTCCGATTATTTCGTGGCGGTTCAAGTTTTCGAGAGAAGATGCATTTGTTGCAAGTCTTTGGCTTTGAGAAACCCTTGGGCGATGCGACCGCGATTGCTTTTGGCGATACGACCGCGATGCGGTTCGGCCGTATTTTTGGTGCGGTTGGGAAATTCGAACAAGTGTTCTTGGGACTTAGCCGCATTTGGCGCTCTTTGTGGAGCGATGCGACCGCAGTGTTTGTGCGGTTGTACCGATTGTTCTTGTCTGACCGGACCTTGGTTGGCGGTCGTTCGATTGGTGACCAACGGCTAGTTTATAGCCGTTGGAGGAAGAAGCGACGACCGCCCCTTAACGGCGGCCGTTCGATTTCCTGTTTTTCGGCAGACTTTGTCCCAACGGCTAGTTTGTGTGTGTGGGCTATAAATACCCACCTTGGCCGTGTGAGGAGAGTTCTTTGGTGCCCCTTGAGTTCTATTGAGCTAGTGCAAGCCTCTCATACTCTTTTGTGCATGTGTTGCACTTAGTGAGGTTAGAGAGCAAACCCTAAGTGCATGTGTTGCCTTAGGTTGTGGATTTCGTATCCATAGAGCTTTGACACTTGATTGGTTCAAGTGAGAGTTAGAGTCTTGTTACTCTTGGTGTTTGCCGACACCTAGGCGGCGTGGGCGTCGTCTTGCGCCGTGAGCTTCTCAAAGAAGATTGTGAGAAGACAGGGCGGTTTGTGAGTGGCGTGGTGCTCGCCATCTCCTGGAGTGGAGGAAAGAGCAACCCAAGTGGAGCGAGGTGTTTGATCCTCGGAGGAAGGCTTAATTGTGGAGCCGCCCAATTAGTTTGGGTTTCCCTCAACGTGGATTATGGGAGACCCAAGCAAGTCTCCGACCACCACGATAAAACATAATCGTGTCATTGTGGTTTGCATTCTTGAGCTTTACTATATTGCAATTTATATACCTTGTATTAAATTGCTTATTCATTGTGTATGAATGCTTATATTGCTTAGTGCCATTCACCTTGCTAGAATTGATTGATTACAAGTCATATGCTTAATTGTTATATTTGTCAATAGACTTGTATTGTTGGTGCACTTAGGGGAACCTAGTTGATTTAGGCTTTAATTGTGCAAAACCGTATTTGTATTAGCTTCCGCATTAGAAATCAGTTTTAGAGCCTAAGGGAATTTTAAAACGCCTATTCACCCCCCCTCTAGTCGGCCACCTCGATCTTACAGCGGTCCATCCAGAAACGAGCGGCTGAGATCGAGGCGGGCTCCCACTTCCGGCTTTTTGCGATTTCCCTCTCCCACGCGACACCACTCTCACGAGACGCCCCTCTCCCAAATCCTCTTCGGCTGACATGGAGCGCGGGAGCGCGCTAGGGTTTAGAGGCCCCTGCGTCGCGCCACCGCCCCCCAGTCGTCGCTCCCTACACCCTGTCGAGCTCCCCATGCCACCCCCTACGTCGACCGCCTACGTCGCCTCCCCTCCCCATCCTCTCTTCAATTCTTTGCTCATGGACCATCCTTGAGCCCTATTGAAGCTAATGTGATGACCCGGTCTTGCTCATTTTGCTCAGGCCGTCGTCTCCTCGTTGTCGTCTCCAGCGCCGGTGTGGCTCAACGTCGCCGGAGCTGCTCCGACCTTCTCTGCCCCTCTGCGTCCTTCAGGTAGCTTCGCCGTAGTCCCTAGATGCTCAGGCACCGCTTACTTGAACCGCTACGGAGCTCCTTTGCTGCTTGTCATTTGGCCGTGCATGGCACCGCCGCTCCTCGCCGGCTCGCCGTCGTTCTAGGCCGGCTCAGTCACAGTGAGTGGTACCATTGTGTGCACAAGGCTATTGTCGACCTTAGACCACTCTTGGTTTGCGCCACCGTGGCCTGAATCGCCGGCGATTCGCCGTGGAATGCCGTCGGGTTCGTTGTCGGACGCGACCAACATTGTAGCATCGTCATTAAGTCTAATGATTAGTTAGCGCAGTAAATGACTGTCTTAAGCAAGCTAATGAGTCGCTGACAGTGGGTCTCGCGTGCTTAAACGCCAAGACCTTGTCGTGTTCTTAGTCGGTAGTCCGTTTTGGATCGTGGTGAGATTTCGCGGATTCTGTGCGTACACGGTGTGTCGCGTTGATTGTGAGCCGTCTATCTCGCGATCAACAGTCCACATTCGCGGAACCCTTCGCATGCGTGAGTTCAAACGCGGCGCACGCGATTCAATCTGGATCGTTGGATTCGATATCAACGGTCTGCATTCGTTGGATCTGCGCAGGCGCGCGCGCGTTGTTTAGTTGGTTTGGGCCGTGCGATGCAAGATCAACGGCCCAGGTTTTCCACGTCGATTTGATTTTAAGAATATCCCGAGAGATTTATTTGTGAACTGAAAAAGGTAATAAACTTTAAAATTGCACAGCTAATTCATTTTAGCTCCATTTGAGTTGATTCAAATTTTGTTTGCTCTGGTTTGAACTAGGATTTAATCTAAAAATGGTTGGAAGCTTGGTTCGGCTCCAGGAAATGGATTGGTAAATTGGTTTAGAAATAGGCTTTAATTGTTGTTCTAAAAATTGCATTTAACTTGTAAATTGCATAAGTAATTCTCTATAGATCCTTTTTGAGTGAAACTAATTTTGTTGGCTTCCTCTATTAGTGTGCTTAATTGTAGAATAGGTTTTAGACATGCCACTATTTTTAAAATCTTTATGGGTGTATTTTGTTTTGTGCTCTTGTGCATGTCTTTGAAAAATCATAGAAAATGCATTCTAGCTCCAAATGAGGCGAATCTAATTATGTTGCTCATCTCATAAGGTGCTTTGATTACCATAAAAATCCCAGGTGCAACACCTCTTTGAAAAATTGTGCTAAAGAATTTAATTCGGATGAACGATGAATAGGTTTGAATTTTTCACCTTTTTCGGTGAGCGATTTTTTGGCCATAACTTTTGCATTGAGAATCCAAATCAATTGGTTCTTATTTCTAAATTCCTTAAAAATCATGCTCTTGCTGCTGTAAAAATTTCAGAGCATTTGGTGAAAGTTGGTTGTTGAGTCTTTTCGATATTCTTCGTTCTTATCGGTTCTTTTTCGCCTTTTCGTTAGGTGCCGACGAGTGCGTTGGTCTTGAGAGTGACCCTCTGCAGCATAGTGAGCAACTTCAGCAAGGCAAGCAGTTTGATCATATTTAATCCCATTACTTTTAAAGTCTAATATATTGTTTGCAAAGTGTATGTATGCATGCTCTATTTTGTTGTTAAATTATTATCGATTAGTTGATCCTATATATGCATACTCTGTAGGTAAATGTTCAATCTCTACTACTAAGCCTAGGAATATCTCGCTGTGATTTAGAGTTCGTTGGATGAGCTCTTGTCACTTAGTAGATTACGTGTTGATATTGCTTAGAAATGCTTAGCTTACGGTAGAATTGGGCGGTTATCGACTTAGTCGATAACTTTGATCACACAAATCTAATTATTATTCCATTATGTCCAGCACTTGTGCTTTGTTAATTTGTAAAGTAAAAAAAAACTGAAAATGAAAACTGTTTGGACTTGGGCACAATGGATGATGGTGTGATCTGTTGGTGTGTGGAATGGTGCCTAAGTCAACAAGGACCGAACATCTTGTTACACTAAACCAAGTAATTTGCGTGCTAACCACACGAGGGTATTGGGAACACCTCTTGACTAAGTACTTTGGGGGTGTTAATTATGAGTCGATGGTAGTTAAAATGTTTTTATAAGGATGGGAGCACCTGCAGTTGCTTAGGCTGGGCCGGTGCATCCTACCTTTCGGGTTGTCACGACTCTTAATTAGCATCACCCATTGGAAATGTCTCGTAGGACTTAGCCGTGCCAGCATACCAAAGGAAGTGTGCTAAATAGCTTGGAAAAAAGGCGGTCTGGCGTGTGGGTACATTGGTACACCCCTGCAGGGTATAAACTATTCGAATAGCCTTGTCCTAGGTTATGGACACGCTTGGGGAGGTCTTTCGAGAGTTAGATTATAACCTTTTAATTAAAACTTGACTTGGGTGGTATGAATGGGTAATTCATGCTATTGTTGTGGTGACTATTGGGTTAGTCACTTCCAGGATTGTTGTTGTCATCTACCTATTGTTATTATGTTGTTGTCTCGTCGTATTTGCAAAATTAAAAACAGATTGCAAAAACCGCTTTAAATCTATTACATTATTGCAAATGAAAACTTGCTTTATGCTGAAAATAAGCCTAAAGCCTCCTCCACTTAAATAAGCTTGCATGTAGCATATGTATAAGTCTGTTACACTACACGTAAATCTTGCGAGTACATTTTTGTACTCATTTGCTTTGCTTAATTAATTTGTTGTAGAGGAGGTTGATCCCCAAGGGATTCACTTTTGTGAGATGTGCGGTGGATTTGACGACTAGGTTGGCGGCCTGGTTGGTTGCCTTGTGGGTTAAAGGCACACTAATTGGCTCTTGTTTATCGCCATCTTATGGCTTTTGCTTCCGCTGTTTATTTAACTCTCTTAGTTGTTATTTGGTCGGTCGGCCCCTTTTGTAATAACTCTATTATGTATGTCTTTTGTTTAATCTAGTTCGTGCTTTGGTTCTATGTCTTGTATGGAATTGATGCATGATTTTGTAAAGGGGTGTGTATACTGCATTTATGGGAAGTATACATATCTCAAAGACACGGGTTATTTTGTTTGTGATGCTAGGGTCAATGAATGACTAAGCATTACAAGCCAAATAAGCCGGGGTCCTCACATAGCTCTTTCATGATGGGAACTTGGGAACCAGGATACATTCAATAAAATCTGCATGGTTCTATTTAGACAACAAATTTGCATGATGTTGCTTCCATTGATGTTGAAATCTGCATCATGTTGCTTCCATTACTTCTTGTTCCGACAACAAAATTCAACATTGCTAACTATCTGTTTTGAATTTTAAAAAAAATCCTGGAAGCAGTACTCAACATTTATTTGAATACCTTGATTTCTAGAAGAAGCAATCTGGACTGAAATGCTGATTGCAATGCTCTCTGTGAGTGTCATTCTTCTCTGTGAGTGATGACTGAAATGATGAAACATCATTCAGAATCCACACCACAATCAAATTCTCAGAAGAACCATTACATAGAGATAGCAGAGCCATTACAATAAGAATTCTACACTCCTTTGGATCATTCACACAAGCCATTACAGTCAGACAAGTCCATGCTTCCATTCCCAAAAAACAAAAACAAAAACAAAAATGTAATGCAGATTGCTAATTGTTGTTCTATGCTCATAATATCAATTTCACAATCTCAATTTCAATCATCTATACATGGACAAGTTCATACTTCCATTCACATTCATACAACAATCTCATAAAACTAACCCTAGAGAGTGCGCAAAAGAATTGTAACTCCCCGAACACACTGTTTCCATTGATGACTGAATTGGCACATTATATGAAATTTTCGAAAAAAATGAATCAAGACAATCTGAAATGAACCAATGATTGAAAAAAATTAATCAAGACAATCTAAAATGAACCAAAGCTTCATTATACATATGAATTACAAAGTACAAGTATTTGCTCGCCCTAAATTAACTCTAGAGAGAGCACATCAGAACTGTAACTCCCCAAATACACTATTTAGAAACCCAAAAGAATGTACTAATGTCTCAGCTATAGGCAGACAAGCATCAACCAATTTTCTCTGTGTGCCGAGCGGGGTGCTTGCAGGGAGGCCGTGGTGCAAGAAATTTGCTTGCACAAAGCAAAGGGGGCACGGCACTGGGAGGAGCCGATCGGTCTGAGCGAGGCGAGGCGTGGCGTAGAGCAGGGCGGCGACTGGGGAGGGACTCGATGTGGCTCAAAGGGGGGCGACGAAGATGGTGGTGATGCTGGAGGGGAGAGGGCTCACTGGAGGGGGAGGCGGCTCATTGGAGGGGGAGGTGGCGCCTGGAGGAGGAGTGCCATGGATGGCGGCCAGGAGCGTCGCCCCGGCGGCGCGGAGGCGCGACACTGGGGAGGAGGCGCATGGAGCGGAGGCGCGGCACTGGGGAGGAGGCGCATGGAGCGGCGGCGCGGCGCGGTGCTGGGGAAGCGGCGCAGGGGCCGAACCCTAGCGCCTCGTCGTGGGAGGGAAGGGGGCAAGGATTGGGGAATGGAGGAAGGGGCGCGACCACGTGAGAATGTGCTGGGCGCGGGGGTGTTTCCGCAAAAGTGGCGGTGGGCGGGAGGCGCTCGATCCTGACCGTTAAATTTGCGATGGACGGTCCAGATCTGCTATGTCCATATATGTATACATAGAGGCTTGTCCACCAGATACGTCCCGAATATGGATGCCCTTAATGAGCACAAGGCACGGTAAAAAGGTTTGCACGTTTAAGGTCCATTGGAACACAGGAGTTTGTCCCGTTGCATTGTGTGTACCAAACGAGCTGTTTCTTGTAAAATTCCTGTAAAGTTCATGCATTTGCAAGAAGGCTTTTAACTCTAAACTTGGACACCGTGGGAATTAAGCCCGTACTTGCTACCTACCACGGTGGTGTGGAGGTCACATGCCCGATTCTTGATTTTAAAAGCGGTGTTGTTGCTTAGATCGGTGGAGTTTAATAGATCATCACATGATAAGAGTGAAAATGCGAAATTGTACAGCTTCATGTTACCACTTCCGTCCCCTGAGCTGCTCTCGGACGACTTAAGAGGCGACCCCTATCCAGCGCTCGAGAGGCCTCGTGGAGGATCTTTCCTCGCAACCCCCTTCCTCCCTTTTCGGCCTCCGCATTCCGGCTCTTTTTACATCCTTCCTTTACGACTCTATTTGTTGGTCGGTTTGTTAGCGTGGAGTACTTGCTGTGGTTCTTCGGCTATGGTGGAGCTGTGGTTCTCCATGGCTTTGCTTCTACTCTTCTCTTTCAAGCATTATGTGTTGGTGAACCTCTGCATGTCTAGCTAGATAACCAGAAGCTTCGTCGTGTTTAGGGGGTGGGGGTTGTTAACAAGGAAGTTTAGATCTTGATATCCTAAAGATTGTATTCAATCATGTGCATCATGCATATCTCGGCTGTTGCCATAACCCGTGTATACTACGTATAGAAAGCATTGGTTTATTGTAACAACTAAAGATAGAATAGGATCCTTGTGATCTGGTGTTTTTGGAAACCACCAGATATGCACGGCATGCACGTAATCTCCTGTAATCTTCCGGTGGTTCAGCCGGCCCTATTAATAAACAGACGCGGCCTTGAGACGAGGTGACAACGCTTCCACAAATACATCTGATAACTTTCATGGTATTAGAGCCAGCCTCTAAAAACACATCTATGGCGAACAACGTATCCTCCTCCTCCGCCGCGCCAGCGTTGAGCTCTTCTCTCGGTCATCCGGTGACAGAGAAGTTGACAAAGAGCAATTACATGCTCTGGAAGGCCCAGTGCTTCGGTATCTTGGCGCGCACGGTGGCCGGTTCTTGGATGGAACCGCCGTCGCTCCTCCTGAGACGGTGGCCACCAAATCCGGCGACAAGGCTGTACAAGAAACCAATCCTGAGTACATCAGGTGGGTAGCCTCGGATCAACAGGTTCTTGGCTATCTTCTCTCCTCTCTATCGCAAGAGGTGCTCGCCCACGTTGCCTCGATGACGAAGGCATCTCAAGTCTGGAAGGCAATAGAAAATATGTTTGCCTCATAGATCCGTGCATGAGGGGTCAATACCCACATGGCTCTTTCTAATACTCAGAAGGGTACAATGTCTGTTCCTGAGTACTTCGGCAAGATGAAAGGCTATGCCGATGAGATGGCTGCATCAGGAAAGCCACTCGACGATGAAGAGCTCATCTCCTACATCCTCAATGGCCTCGACATCGACTACAATCCACTCGTGTCAACCGTCTTGGGACGAGTGGAACCCATCTCGGTTAGTGAACTATATGCTCAGTTGCTAACGTTTGAGAATCGGATGGATCTGCTTCAGGGGGGCGTGCACTCCCAAAGCTCGGTCAACTCACCAGACGAGGTCGGAGGTTTCAGCCTGATCGCGGGTCGTAACCGAGGCAATGGCCGTGGAGGCCGCGGCGGTCGTGGTGGCCATGGCGGCGCCAATTCGAGAAAAGCGGCTTCAACAAAGAACGACAATCACCGTATTTGTCGGTATGTGACAAAATGGGCCACACAGCTTTTGACTGTTGGCACTGTTTTGATGAAGATTATGTCCCGGAGAAGAGGACTTCCGCCACTGCCATCACGTCCTATGGAGTGGACACAAATTGGTATACCGATACGGGTGCCACTGATCATATTACTAGCGATCTTGAGAAGCTAGCCGTCCGTGACAAGTATAACGGCGGCGATCAGATTCACACCGCTAGCGGTGCAGGTATGGGCATTAAACACATTGGTCATACTATTGTTCATACCCCACATCGTGATCTTTATCTTAACAATGTCTTACACGTTCCAAAAGCCCAAAAAAATCTCGTTTCTGTTCATCGCCTTGCCACTGATAATCAAGCCTTTCTTGAATTTCATCCAAATTATTTTTTGATTAAGGATCAGGTAACGAAGAGGGTTCTTCATCGAGGAAAATTTGAGGGTGGCCTGTACCCGCTCTCAGCCTCTCCTATCGGGTAAACAGGCATGGAGTGTCACCAAGCCATCCCTGTCAAAGTGGCACAGCCGACTAGGTCATCCAGCTCTTCCAGTCGTTCAACAAGTTGTCAACATGAATAATCTCCCTTGTTCCTTAGAGTCCAATAAACAAACAGTTTGTGATGCCTGCCAACAGGCAAAGAGTCATCAGTTACCTTATTCCCGATCAACAAGTGTGTCTCATTTTCCTTTGGAACTAGTTTTCTCTGATGTGTGGGGACCTGCACCCGAGTCTGCAGGGAGAAATAAATATTATGTTAGTTTCATTGATGACTCTGATGAAGTTCACTTGGATCTATTTGATCGAGCACAAATCGAGGTTTTCCAAAAATTTCATGAGTTCCAAAACCTTGTTGAGCGACTATTTAGCGAAAAAATTATTTCCATACAAAGCGATTGGGGAGGTGAGTATGAGAATTGAATTCCTTCTTTAGAAAGGCTCGGCATATCACACCAAGTTTCCTGTCCTCATACTCATCAACAAAATGGATCAGCTGAAAGAAAACATCGACATATAGTCGAAGTTGGCTTAGCCCTTCTTGCACACGCATCCATACCATTGAAATTTTGGGATGAGGCATTCCTTGTCGCCACATATTTAATTAACCTAACACCTAGCAAGGTGATTCACCAAATACCCCATTGGGCACGCTTGTTTCATGTTAAGCCAAATTATTCATCTCTTCGTACTTTTGGATGTGTGTGTTGGCCTAATCTCCGCCCTTATAATAACCGCAAACTTCAATTTCGTTCCAAACAATGCACCTTTCTCGGTTACAGTAATATGCACAAAGGGTTCAAGTGTCTAGACATCTCAACTGGGAGAATTTATATCTCTCGAGATGTTGTCTTCGATGAAGAAATATGTCCCTTCTCAAAACTTCATTCTAATGCCGGGGCACGCCTCCGATCCGAGATTCTTCTTCTTCCTCCTACCCTGTTAAACTCTATTGATCATGGGGGTGAACGTGTAGGTGATCAATTATTTAATGGCCCTACTAATCCTGCTAATCAGTTGGAAAATTTCGCAGAAGAAACTTCATTGCAGGGAGCTGGCACCAGTGCGGAAAATTTGGTCGTGCATGGTGTTTGTTGATGACGATACATGGTATTTGTTCGACGATCCTCTCGAGGCAAACTCACCTCGCCAACCTCTACGCTCGGTCATCGTCCCAGTGCGAAGTGGATCTGTGGCACACCCAATGACACGACTTCAACGGACCGCTTTGTGGTGGTGATTCTCCAACACTGGCCTGACAAAGACCTACGGTGACCGTGTACAACGAGGAATTGTCAAGCCCAAGGTATTCACTGATGGAAGAATTAGGTATGGATTTCTCACCTTGATCGGTGAACCTCGAATTTACAAGAAGCCTTGGACATTGAAAATTGGAAGAATGCAATGGATGCTGAATATATAGCACTCATGAAAAACAAAACCTGGCACTTAGTACTTCCAAAGCCAGGCATGAATTTAATTGATTGTAAGTGGGTTTATAAAATTAAAAAGAGAGCTGATGGAACAATAGACAGATATAAAGCTAGATTGGTTGCAAAGGGTTTTAAACAAATATATGGCATTGATTATGAAGATACCTTTAGTCCTGTAGTCAAAGCTGCCACTATCAGACTTGTTTTATCTATTGCTCTCTCTAGAGGATGGAGCCTTCGCCAATTAGATGTGCAGAACGCGTTTTTACATGGTGTTCTAGAGGAAGATGTGTTCATGAGGCAGCCTCCAGGATATGAAAACAAGACAATGTTGAATTATGTATGCAAGCTGGATAAATCTCTATATGGGCTGAAGCAAGCACCAAGAGCATGGTATTCTAGACTCAGTGAAAAATTACAAGATCTTGGCTTTTGTCCTTCCAAGGCAGATACCTCCTTGTTTTATTATAGTAAAGGAAATATCACTATATTCATGCTTATCTATGTTGATGATATAATTGTTGCAAGCTCCTCTACAGATGCAACTGCGGCTCTCCTTCGGGATCTCAAGATGGAGTTTGCACTTAAGGACCTAGGTGATCTCCACTATTTTCTGGGTATTGAGGTCCAAAGGACACAAGAAGGTATTCTCTTGACACAAGAAAAATATGCCACTGATATACTTAAAAGAGCAAATATGTTGAACTGCAAGCCGGTGAACACGCCTATGTCAACATCTGAAAAACTTTCCGCACAAGGAGAGATGCTTGGTTACAAGATTCTACAAGGTATAGAAGTATTGTTGGTGCTTTACAATACTTAACTTTGACAAGACCTGACATTTCGTTCCCAGTTAACAAGGTCTGTCAATATTTACATTCTCCAACCATGTTACACTGGACAACTGTTAAGAGAATTTTGAGATATTTAAAACACACCTTGAGTATCGGTTTACACATCCGTAAATCATCATCTATGCATGTTAGTGCATTTTCCGATGCGATCAAGGTGTGTTACGATGATGTAAGATCAACTGGAGGTTTTGCTTTGTGTTCTTAGGAACAAATCTAGTATCTTGGAGTGCACGAAAACAAGCTACGATGTCAAGATCCAAAGATCAAGCGAGTATAAGGCGAGCCAATGCCACAAATGAAGTAATGTGGATACAAACCTTGCTCAATGAGCTAGGCATCAAAAGCCCTCCTGCCGCCGGTTATGGTGTGATAATATTGGTGCTACCTATCTCTCAAAGAAATCCGAGTCTTTCATGCGCGAACTAAACATATTGAAGTGGATTATCATTTTGTCGAGAAAGAGTAAGTCAAAATTATTGGACATCGATATGTACCTCTGAGCGATCAAAGTTGCGAGATGGATTTACCAAACCTCTCTCGGTAAGACGAATTTGAAGAATTGGACACAATCTCAACTTGAGAAAGTTGTGATTGAGTGGTCATAACAAGGAAGTTTAGATCTTGATATCCCGAAGATTGTATTCAATCATGTGCATCGTGCATATCTCATTTATTGCCATAACCCGTGTATACTACGATAGAAAGCATTGGTTTGTTGTAACAACTAGAGATAGAATAGGATCCTTGTGATCTGGTGTTTTTTGGAAACCACCAGATATGCACGGCATGCACGTAATCTCCTGTAATCTTCCGGTGGTTCAGCCGGCCCTATTAATAAACAGACGCGGCCTCGAGACGAGGTGACAACGCTTCCACAAATACATCTGATAACTTTCAGGGGTGTCACCCTCCCCTTGGCTGTGGGCATGTTTTGTGTGCATAAGAGTTTGGTTGGAGTTTCGTCGCGCTAGCTGGTGTATGCCCTAGCCTTGGTGTGTGAGGTTGCGTAGCCGGATGTTTCGAGGGTTCTCCCCCGTATGTGGTGTCCCCCGTTGTACCGACAACTATTTCTTTTTTCAAATTTGTTTTTCTTCTGCTTTATCAATATAATAGATAGATCTCCTCTTGTTCGTCTCAAAAAAGAAAGCATGAAATTAGAAGGAAAATCTTGATTGCTTAGTGCGTGTATTAGAAATGTGACACTCGAAAGTTTTTCCTCGAAATAAGCCACTGCCAAGTGAAGTTGTTTTGAACTAAGGAGTGGCATATTTTGAATAAAAAACTTTCGAGTGACATATTTTTAACACACGTACTGAGCAGTGTATATATCAAAATTTCTCAAATTAAAATGGTGAGATCTCATGTAGCACAGAATGTTCCGGAATTCGGCACGCAGATACCCATCAACAGGCGAGGCGAAAGCAACACGACTCATCCATCCATCCGATGGCTCATTCCACGTCTTCCCCGATCAAGAACAGCCGTCCGTAGCACAGCTCTGGCCCACACACTGTGAGTGACGCACTGACGCGCCTTCTTTCCCGGGCCCGCACTCTGGCGCGCACCCTGCATCTGTCATTCTGTCTCACTGCGTGTGGGGGCCCATGCGAGGAGCCTGCGTACATTTTCTCGCAAAAATCAAAGAAAGAGAAGTGAAAAACCAGGAGTCAGCTTCTTGTAGCGAGGAGAGAGGAGATCAGGGGAGGGGAGGGGAGGGGAGGGGAGGGAGGTTTTTGGGTTTCGCAATGGAGATGGCTCTCCGGGCGCAGAGCCCGCTCTGCTCCCGTAGCCGGCCGGTGCTCGTCGTGTGGCCGGCCAACGCCGCCGCCGCCACTGGCCTCGCGCAGGTGTGCTTCTTGCGTTCGTTTTGCTTCCCGGTCCGTGTTGTTCTTGAGGGTTTTGATTGGCCGTGCGCGCTTTGGAAGGTGAGGTGGGCTGCGTGACCACCCGAGTGTTTCGTTCTATTTCTTCAGTGATTTTGGGCTGCGGGATTTCTCTCGGTTGGTCAAATACGGAAAAAGGCTGCTCCTTTATGGCCTTTATGTGCGTATGGAGTGGAGTGGAGTGGAGTGGAGTTTACGATAATTTGCCCCCGCCCCCCTCTGCTAGTTACAATCATGGAATTGTTTCTCAATTTTGGGCATTTGATATGCTACAGTTTAAATTTCAAATTGCATAAGGCTACTGCACCAGGGATGAATTTTTTTCCTAGTACACGAGGTGTCTGATGAGTAATTACTTCAGAGAACAGATTCTATTACATTGCGGCGAGTGATCTTTATTTAGTTTTCTACCGTTTTGTGCTTTTTCCAGTCTATCACAAGGTGCAGCAGATTTACAAGAAGCAGGCTTAGTCGATACAGGGTAGCAAGTTCAGGTTTGAGGAATGATCATGTGAAAAGTCAGTATTTTAATCCATTGGTCATACTGCTTAGCTCATGTTTTCCTAACATTGCATTATTCAGATTATCCTAAGAGTTATTCAAGGAGAACATCGACTCCTAAGCCTAAAGGCACTGCCTCTAGAGGATATGCTCCAAGACCTACTGTTGAATCCAGCACGAAGAAGGTTGAACAAAGCAGCACTGATGAAGGTGATCTTGGTACAAGCAATGGGATGCTCAGTAGTGAAGCAACAGAGCAGACAAGTACTGCAGAAGAATCATCTAAGGTGGACTTTTCAGGAAATGATTCCAGCAGTGCAACACTGGAGGGAGTGGATTATGCTGATGAAGCTGAGACTGAAGAAGATGTTGAACAAAATCGATCTCCTTCACTGTCATCCACGTCCATGGATGATGAGTCAATTGACAGAGAACTTGATGTGTACCGTGGTAAATTAAGTGCACTAGTGGGTTCGAAACCCGAGCCTTCATTGCTTGCTAGCATTCATGGACAGGATGTCACTGAAGCAGCAGCAGAAGAGAGAACCAACAAGAATCTTGAGGGGGAACAACTTGATTTATCAGAAGATGACGTGGGGATAGGTAGAGACGCCGAGGAAGAGCCTCTGGTTGCTGAAGATGAACTGAAGACAATCAAGGATGAAAAACAGTATGAACCAGAAGTACAGGATAGTGTGGATCTACATGTGCTAATGGGGAGGCTCGAAGAGCTTGCTGATGAAAATTATTCGATCGGGAATAAGTGTTTTGTTTTTCCTGAAGTAGTGAAGGCTGATTCAGTTATTGGTCTTTACTTAAATCGTAGCATGTCAACCTTAGCCAGTGAGCCTGATATTCTTATCAAAGGGGCTTTCAATGGTTGGAGATGGAACTCCTTTACTGAAAAATTGCATAAAAGTGAATTAGAAGGGGATTGGTGGTGTTGCAAACTCTACATACCCAAGCAAGCCTACAGATTAGACTTTGTGTTGTTTAACGGTGACAACGTCTATGAAAATAACAATTATAATGATTTTGTCCTAGAAATAGAAAGTGACATGGATGAACACTCATTTGAGGTCTTCTTGGTTGAAGAAAAGCGAAGGGAACTTGAAAGGCTTGCTGCAGAAGAAGCTGAAAGGAAAAGACACGCTGAAGAGGAGCGCTGGAAGGAGGAAGAAAGGGCTACAATGGAGGCTGACAGGGCACAAGCAAAGGCTGAGGTTGAGATGAAGAAGAATAAATTGCTCCATGTGTTGAGTTCAGCCAGCAGATATGCCGATAATTTATGGTATATAGAGCCTAGCAGCTACAAAGGAGGGGATAGGGCCAAATTGTACTATAACAGAAGCTCAAGACCACTAATGCATAACACTGAGATTTGGATGCATGGGGGTTACAACAACTGGACTGATGGGCTCTCTATTGCTGAAAGACTAGTCAAATCTTATGAAAAAGATGGTGATTGGTGGTATGCAGATGGTTTGTCAATTCACACTTTTCATCTTTTAGGAATCATAATACCGTAATATGGCCCTTTAAATATGTCATAGATTTTCTTGTTTTGGTACTGCAACGAGTTCAAATTGTCCAACGCATAAAAGAAGCATGGTAACCTGGAAATTGTGTATGCCTTTAAGTTACCTACTGATGTTTGTTTTCTAAAGTCCACATTACATCTCATGATTGAATTTAAAGATCCATTTCCATGTGCTTGATCTTAGGTATTTACTTGCTCTTTTATTTTGTATGCATATAGCTTACACCTGACTTTACTCCATGTATAGTTAATTTACCTGAAAGGGCATTGGTGTTGGACTGGGTTTTTGCTGATGGACCACCTGGGAATGCAAGGAATTATGATAACAACGAACAACAGGATTTCCATGCTGTTGTTCCAAATAACATATCTGAGGACTTATTTTGGGTGGAAGAAGAACATAGGATGTTTAGAAGGATTCAGGAAGAAAGAAAAGAAAGGAAAGAAAGGGAGGATGCTGGTCGAAGAAAGGTCAGTTCAACAGAATCTTTGCGTATAAAACTAGGATCATTATGCCTATTTGTACGCAACTACTTAATAAACAAAAGGAAGAAGTCCATATAACACCGTAAACTTTGCTCAAAAGTCCATCCAGCGTCCCGAACTAAACTTCGCAATCCGGTTCAAATAACACCCTGACCTGGTTTCGCAGGGTGTTATTGCCTGTGTGGCACAATGAGTGGGTAGTTTTGCCACGTAGGATGACACGCTGGTCAAGTTAGGTCATTGACAGGTGGGGCCCACATGGGTTTATCCCCCACTGAGCCACATGGGTTTATCCCCCACTGAGCTACCAGCCATGCTTCCATGGCCACCGCTCCTGTAGCTCATTCCCTCTCTGTTTTGATTTGGAGGAGAAGCCCCCGTGGGTCCCACCCATCATTCAACTAAACTTGGCCAACTTGTCATCTTACGTGGCCACTCATCATGCCACGAGGGCAATACCACCATGCAAAATCGGGTCAAGGTGCTATTTGAACTGAATTGCAAAGTTCGGGGGGTCAAATGTCTAGTTTCATAGTTTGGGTGCTGGACGGACTTTCAAGCAAAGTTCGGGGTTTTTATATGAACTTTTTCCTAAACAAAAATAATAATTTCTCTCTCTACTCTTTGTTGGTGTATTTTTCGTGGCACTGTTTCAACAACACATCCGAAGGGGGGTGGTTTTTTGACTTTGCCTTTTGTTTGGTTTCAATAGGCTGAGATAATTGCGAAAATGAAAGCAGAGATGAAGGAAAAGACTATGAGAGAGTTTCTTCTCTCACAGATACACGTTGTGTATACTGAGCCACTTGAAGTACGTGCAGGAACCACCGTGGATGTTCTATATAATCCTTCTAACACAGTGCTGAACGGAAAGCCAGAGGTTTGGTTCAGAGGTTCCTTTAACCGTTGGACTCATCCAAGTGGTCCTTTGCCGCCGCAGAAGATGGTGAATGCAGAAAACAGTTCACACTTAAAAGCAACAGGTGTCTGTCCATATTAGGGTTTTTTCCCTTGAATGCATTTTCATACTGATATGACAATCAAGTACTACAAGATCTGTCGTCCAGAATTTTCATCCAAAACTACTTTCCGAATCTGTATTGTATGGTGATGGTGTTCAATGAATTAGAAGGAACTAACTGTTTATTCCATAATGAGATGTCGCTAACTCGCTAACCTATTTTATTCTTTAGGATTTTGCCAGAAGAGTTCAAACTACTGCTTCCTCCCTGGTTATTACCTGAAAGAATATGACAAGCATGCAAATCCTGATAAAACAGAGCCCCCCCCCCCCCACCCCCCACCAAACATATCATATTCAATCCTGCTTCTTTTCACCACTTGTTTTTTGGACTGTTGTTGCCAACATTGATGACAGTTGGTTCATCCAGCGCTTTCAATTATCTCTATCTCTCTCCCACGCACGCACACTCTTTGTATTATGGTGCAATGTCGACTGCTTTCCCTTCTGTTTTAAGTGATCTGTTCATTTTCCAGTTAGGGTTCCTTTGGATGCATATATGATGGACTTTGTTTTCTCCGAGTCGGAAGAAGGTGGAACATATGACAACAGGAATGGGATGGACTATTATATTCCTGTGTGTGATTCCATTGCGAAGGAACCTCCTATGCATATTGTGCACATTGCGGTAGAAATGGCTCCTATTGCAAAGGTAAAGGTACTTTTGACCATACTTGTTAGTACACATAGTGACTTAAACAGTGACCAATGTCTTCATAGGTCGGGGGTCTTGGTGATGTTGTTACAAGTCTTTCACGAGCTGTTCAAGATTTAGGCCACAATGTTGAGGTTATTCTTCCGAAGTATGACTGTTTAAACATAAGCAATGTAAGTTTTACTACTGTACTTCATCCTGGTGTCTTCTTTTCTATTTCTTTCTTTTTCAGTCTTTTAGTGACTTTGTCACTGAAGTATCCTTCTAGTTTAATAGCATGTAATTCTACCGTGACGCTTTGTACGTATGTCCTGCAGATTGTTTCTTTATTATGTTATCTAGTTCTAGTTCAGGTAACTCATTGGAGTTTTTTGGAGTCTTAAAGCTCTCTCAAAAACTAAATTGTGCTTTGTGCTTTAAAATCTGTTTTCACTTTGTGGGTGGTTGCGTATCAGACCCTCAATGTGCTTTAAAATTGAGCCTTTTCTGTTTTCATTTTGGGGAGAGCATTGAAGCACCTCTCTTAAATTAGTTATAGCTGGTGTCATTTATTTGCTGCATATTAATCTGCAAGACCTTTTTACCTTTTATTAGTATTTATGTGGAGAGTTTTGTGTGTTTGCTTGACAGGTGAGAATGGTGGATGTCAATATTGTTCTTTTCCTCGTTAAGTTATTGTTCTTTTGGTGCAGGTGAAGGATTTACATTACCGTCAAAGCTTTACTTGGGATAATACAGAAATAGAAGTATGGTTTGGAAAGGTTGAAGACATCCCTGTTTACTTCTTGGAACCACAGAATGGGTATGCGGCAGTTTACACTTCACATTTGACCACTATATAATATTTGCCAGTAGTTATTGACTGCATTATCTTTTTTCTTTTGAGTTTATGTTGTTGATGTACCTTTATTTTACCATGAGTCTCTTATGTTGTGTTTTAGCACAAGTTTTGAACTGTCATTGCGTTGTAAGACCACCTTGATATTGTATAGATCTTAGGAACAACACATTCCTGTTGATGATAGCATTGGAGAAATCTTGAATCATGTTGCCTTGTACGTCATCTCTAATAAGAGCTTTTTTACTACAGTAATGTTAGCTATAAGATGCAGATTTTTCATGATTGGTTTCTTTGCTATCATTTTAGTTATTATCTTGTATTTCCGGCCCCTCTCTTCATTATTTACAGGTTATTCTACTGAGTTGAGTGTGAGTAGAGTTGTGATCCAACTTAATTCTAGATGGTATTTTGCTGTCGTTTTCAACTTTTTTTTCAAAATAAATTGTTGCAAGTCGCTATGCTAATTCACATATAGACAAACAAGATGTATTGAGGCTTCAACCAAAAGGTCCAAAACAAACTATGTTCCTTTTGTATTTATTAGTAAATGAATGGTTTTTCAACTGGAAATAATTTTCTTTGCAATATCGTTCATGGAAAGACTACAGAAAATAGGTTTATTTTGGCATTTCTTTTTTCAGGATGTTTTCGGTTGGATGTGTCTATGGAAGGAATGATGAAAGTAGATTTGGCTTCTTCTGTCATTCTGCTCTGGAATTTCTCCTCCAGAGTGGATCTTCTCCTGTAAGTACAAGAGATGTTCCATAGGATTATTTTTTTACAATAATGATTGTTAGATAGGTCTTTTCCTATGGCATTTTTCTCTTTTCTCATGCTGGTTATGCATTAAAGACAATTTATTCTGTGACCTCATCCTATGTTAACGGTGGAGCAATCTTTCAGTTTCTGTTCAACGCCAATTTATTTCAAATAGCAGCTGGTCTTTTGCTAGATCTGTGAACTATCACTGTGCACACTTTCTTACTGTTACCTTGTTGCTTGCTTTTTCGCTTTGACTTCTCATACGGCTGATGTGTTGTCATCCTGACAGGATATCATACATTGTCATGATTGGTCAAGTGCTCCAGTTGCTTGGCTATACAAGGAACAATATGCTCATAATGGGCTAACAAATGGTCGGGTTGTATTTACCATCCACAATCTTGAATTTGGAGCACACCACATTGGCAAAGCAATGACACATTGTGATAAAGCCACGACTGTGAGTGCCTGTGTTTTGATTTATCATTGTGTTTGTCGTGCAAGTCCTTCAAAATATTGCTTAATCATGCTTCTTATTGTCTGTTTTGAACTGTTTTGACCATCCCTTGCAGGTTTCGTACACATATTCAAAGGAAGTGTCAGGACATGGTGCCATTGCTCCTCGCTATTTCAAATTCCATGGCATTCGTAATGGAATTGATCCAGATATTTGGGATCCATATAATGACAACTTTATCCCGGTACACTAATCAATAATCATCATCGAGTACATTCATTCATATTCCATAATGCCTTTACTATCTGCTTGGACTTTGTAAATTGTGTTAAGAGCGCAGCTCCAATTACATTTCCTTTTGATTTACTCTTGAACAACACCATGTATTTTCTAATTTGTCTGGATGGTAAGGAATTTCTCCAGCTACGCGAAGTGAAATTATTCAATTGCAACTAATTTGAATTTGATGTTGTGTGCACCACTAGCATATTTATGCTTATGTTGGCTGTAGATCAATTATTCAACTCTCTGTTTCAGGTGTGGGGTGGATATTTGCCTGCTCAACCTTTTGTTGCATTCTATTTCAGGTCCATTATACTTCTGAGAATGTTGTTGAGGGCAAGAGTGCTGCAAAAAAGGCATTGCAGCAGAAGCTTGGGTTACAGCAAACTGATGCCCCCGTTGTTGGAATCATCAGTCGTCTGACGGTCCAGAAGGGCATTCACCTTATCAAACATGCAATTTGTAGAACTCTTGAACACAATGGGCAGGTCCTGCCTCTTGCTCATAGATGACACCTATGTTTGCTTGCGAGCTTCCTATACATATGTTTCTTGTCATTTATCCTTTGTTCAATTTTTTTAAACCAAAGCACGTTGCTTTCGTTAATAGGTGGTTTTGCTAGGCTCAGCTCCAGATCCTCGCATACAAGGTGACTTTACCAACTTAGCTAGTAAGCTCCATGGTGAATATCATGGCCGGGTGAAGCTTTGTTTAACCTATAACGAGCCACTATCCCATTTGGTAAGTTTTACATCCTCTGCCAAAAGCCCCATACGTTAGTGTTTAGAACTGGAAAGCTGACGTGTAATAAATTTATGGTCCTGTTGTAGATATATGCTGGTGCCGACTTCATTCTTGTTCCTTCCCTTTTTGAACCTTGTGGTCTGACCCAGCTTATTGCTATGCGATATGGATCCATCCCAATTGTTCGGAAAACTGGAGGTGTGTTTACTTGTTGGTATCTCCATGATATTGCATTGCACTGTACTTTGTAGCTGACAGGGAAAGACATGCCACGCATTGTGCAGGCCTTTATGACACTGTTTTCGACGTCGACGATGATAAGGATCGGGCTCGAGAACAAGGCCTTGAGCCGAACGGATTCGGTTTCAAAGGAGCTGACAACAATGGCGTAGATTATGCTGTCGACAGGTAACTCTTTAAGTAACACACCAGAGTTGCACCACAAACTGTAAGTAGTGCTGCTACAAACGTTTTTCATCCCATCTGTCGTCATTTCATTTCAGAGCGATCACCGCATGGTACGACGCTCGCGATCGGTTCCACTCCCTCTGCAAGAGGGTGATGGAGCAAGATTGGTCATGGAACCGACCTGCTCTGGACTACATGGAATTGTACCATTCCGCTCGCAAAAACTGAGCGAGACCTTACTGGCAGGGAGTGAGGGAGAACCAGCATACCGGCATCTCAGTCTATGTCGTCTCTCGGTAGCAGCCTTCTTTTTTTGTGCCAAGAGTAAGGACAATGAGAGGAGAATTGGCTTGTGCATCGATCTCCGGCGTCTGCAAGTGGCTTTCCCTTTGCCCAGCGGCGATTTCGAGTTGGCAACCAAGCGGCGCACGCGCGGATGTGACATGCAGGAAGCTAGCTCGTTCTGGCCAGAGCCTACTGCATCTTGACAAATGTGCCGATGCAAATATGATCTTGGCAAATATGCATTGTATGGTTACGTAGACTTTCAGGTGTACATATTTTGTCTGCATCTTGGCAAATGTGCGGATGCAAATATGATCTTGGCAAATATGCATTTTATGGTTACGTGGTCTTTCAGGTGTACGTATTTTGCCCTATTTTGTAAGACAACACTTGATTTTATTGTTCTGCTCGTCTGAAGAATAAAGTGCACACCAAATGGTACAGTGGCGGGCTGAGTATCTGTAGGTAGGGTTGTTGATCGGATACGAATTTATCCGTTTTATTCAACTACCGTAATCAATAGGTTACGGATATGATTTAGATTTTTCTTTCCAATTAACAATTTCTTTGTTATTCGTATGTGTATATAAAAATATGGATGCAAATATTGTATGGGTTTTTGTCATCTGAAATGTTATTTTATCCACGCTATTCGTATTCGAATTCGATAAAACAATATACATATTATATTACAGTATGGTTAATTAGTTGGATGTGTATTTTTAGTTTAATACGAATTCATGTTTTTATGTGATAGATAAACTAGAATGATTAAGTGTGTTATGTACGAGAATAAAGGTATTATAAATATATTGTCATTACATAAGTTATGAGGATATCTGAATCCGGCCGAATTGAGTAGGTATTCGATTCGTATTCATTACAACATTCGATTTATATTTGTATTCAACAATATCCGTATTCGTTTAGAAAACATGAACATAAATATGGAATGATCACTATTCGATTCGTATCCGATCCGTTGACACCCTATCCATAGGTCATCCTTGTCTGCTCCTAAATTACGATACGTATTCGATCCGTTGATACCCTATCTGTAGGTCATCCTTGTCTGCTCCTAGATGACGATTCACAGGGAGACCGACGCCAGGGCGAAATGTGAGAGTCTTGTGCTATTGGGCCTTGTCGCATATTTTACTATCTTTTCTAGGGGCGAGGATTGGCTTGCGGAAGTCCATGGAAGCTTCGCCATTCTGCACAAATTACTCACAAAGTCACAAGTGTTCACTCTAGTTCACAAAAACAAGTTGTTTTGGAATACGTGCGATCAAATTTTGGAAACTTTGGCTATCGATGTATTTTTAAATATTAAGATTAGATACATGAAAATCATATGCGTAGATTCGTCTCGAAAAATACTTTCATGATATTATAATTTTATTAAGTTTTATAAATATATTACAATGGTAATTAGTGGTCAAAACTGCATTTTGGGGACCGTGTCGATGTCCGAAACAACTTTGTTTTCTAAACCGGAGAGTACTCACAGTAAGTGCAACACTGGTTCATGCGCTGTGTTCATGTCACTCCCGGTGACACCATCAAAATCCAAAGCCAAGAAGAAGAGGAGAAGAGAGATAAGCCAGTATGATAATTGATAGGAATAAATCTAGTTTACTCTCTCTAATTATCAGAAAAATCTGGTCCACAACCCCCCCCTGAACTTCAAAACCGGTTATTTAACCCCCCTAATTTTGCACAATCCGGTCACTTAACCTGTAACATCTTGATTTTCTAAATACTTTTTAAAATGCGTAAAATAAGTTAAAACTATTTTTGCTTTAGTGAGAATTCAAATTTGGGTTCTATTGGAAGGATTTGGGTTGTTGTGCCTCCTTGCTGGAAAGCTCAACAATTCTCCTGTAACCTATCTCTTTCGAGTCTTGTAGGTTTAGACTTCCTCTAAAGCTTAGATCTCGTCTCACCAGGAAATACTCGTATGACCAGGCCTTCCTTTCTTTGAGCTTGGTCATTTGGACCTCTTTGTTGGTTTGAATCTCTTAGGGTTCAAACCTCTTTTCTGTTCAGACTTCTCTTCAGTCTAAACTTCTTGTCATCTGGACACCTCTTTATGCCCAAACCTCCTTTCATTCGGACCTCTATGCATCCCAATGGCCCTCTTGTGTGCCTTCGATTTTCCTAAGATCATTTGAACCATCTTAACTTTTATTCTTGACCGAGAAGACCTCCTCGGGTAGAACCCCTATGGAATGCCTCTGGAACCACTTCGCATGGACCTCCTTTGTACTTGATCTAGCGGTCCGCACCTCCTCCCATTTTTAATCCAAGGGTCTAGACCTCCCATGTGTTATGTCCTTCATGGACCTCCCCTTCGTTACGAATCAGGCGGTTCAGACCTCCCCTTGATCTAAATCGGACGGCTTGGACCTCCTCACTTTGAATCCAAAGGCCCAGACCTCCCAGCTCGTCTGTTCTCTCTCGAGGACCTCCTCCTCATGCGGCTCTTGGTCGTTGGACCTCCTCTCGGAGATCCAACCGCTTAGACCTCCTCGCTAGACCTCCCCGGTGAGATCCTCGACTGTCGATCTCCCCTGTCTGACCTCCTAAGCCTTTAGACCTCCCTGTCTTTGGGCTTAAGACCTCCTAAACCACTCGGACCTCCCCGAGAACCTCCTCTACGGGGTAAGACCTCCCTATGGTTGACCAGATTGTTGTTAATTTGACCGCCCCACTTGCCACCTTAGACGTTCTCATTTCTTCCGCCACGTATGTACAGGGGCATTTAATGTAGGTCTTGTCACGCCTAATACATTCTCATACGTGGTATTTACTTTGAAGTGAGTCACTAAGCCGTACATGGATATTTTTCTTTGTTCCTTCCCATAGCAACTTCGTGTCTTTTAATGTACCTTTCACCTGTGGTGGTGGTGACACCGCCTCGACAATCACCAACTTTTGACTTACCTCTATACTTATCCTTGGCACGTAAGTACCTAGTTTTCTTCACCACTTTGACTACACATAGATCAAACGTTCTAACACATCACCCTTCTCCTTCTCCACACTCTGTTACTTTGGCTCTCGTCCAAGAACTTTTCGAGGAAGACCTTGGCTCCTCGACCTCCCCTTTCACCCGTTACTTCCTTTACAGTAAGTTCCTTTGATGATCTGCTCCACCCTTGTTTTCGCCAGGTGTCTTGAGTGATCTTGTCCTTCACAGACCTCCTTTCGTGGACTTCTTTTGAAACTCGAGGTGCTCGTGTGAGGACCTCCTCTCGACCTTGTGCAAGCATCTCGCCTCTGGAACCTCTCGCCCTCTGCCTAGGTCACATCTTCGGGACCTTCTCTAAAGACCTCTTTTTCCTTTGGTAAGCTAGACCTTCTCCAAAAGAACCTAATCTAAATATAATTCTTTTCTGTAATTGGGTTTTGGAGTTTTCTTTGGAGTTCTTTTGATTCTTTAATTGGATCTTTATTTGAATCTTCTCTGAATTTGCCTTTTTATATATGTGTGTAGACTGTGAGGGTTCCCAAGAATCTGAGAGCTCTGAAGAAGAAGAATCTCAAAGTAGTGAGCAAGGCAAGTTACACTCTTGATCATATTGCACCCAGTAATTTAAACTAATTATGTTCTGCTTTTAATGTGTAATTTGCATGCTTATTTTTATCAAGTTAGTTCAATACCGCTTTTAACGTTATAGTTATACCCACTTCCTTTGTATGACCTCTGTTGGTTTGGCATGCAAACACATTGTCACCTTTAGGTCAAACTTGGCTATCTGATAGTATGAGTCAAGACCATTTGAAAAACATATGCTCAGTTATGCTTAGACCAAAACTGTTGATTTGGGGAAATCTTTACCAACATAACCAAATAATGTTTTAAATGTTTTCACCATGGCATTGGGTTGTCATGGAGGTATGAAAGTATTGCTGGGGAAGCAAAGTTATGAAAATAGATTTTTGACTGGGGCGAATTGGTTGACTTGGTTGGTGCAAGTTGATGCACGGGATCGTGCCTTATGGTAGATCGATGCCCTTGGGTTTGTGGAAGTCGCCCTAGTCATTTGAGGACCGGTCTTTGAGCGACCAATGCCATGCCTATAATGGGCTATGCCACAATCGTGCAACCACATGTCTCCAGAATGGGGTGTGGGACCTGGTGAATAATTTGCAAAACTCCACTACATGGTTGCTCCATTGGTGGTGTGGGAGGTCTTGTTGGCTAGAGGTCTTTGATGACCCATTGTTCCCACTGGTGCAAGAGGGGCTTCACGGATGGCTATCCATAGGGGTGAAACCTTAGCAAGGAAAGGTCGTGGTGGAGCAATGCATTGTAAAGGCCTTGTCATGAGCTCTAGATCTCTTACCTTTGGAAGTGAGAGGTGGTATTGACGAATCCGAACAAACTAGAGTACTCATGTCGTGTGGGTAAAGTGCACAACCTCTGCAGAGTTAAATCTATTGAATAGCCGTGTCCACGGTCAAGGACGTCTTGGCAAAGGCCACTTGAAGTTAGTTGTTGACTTTGGGAATTTCTCGAAATGATTTTCAAATCTGTTTTGGGACCGCCGTCCCATGGGTTTGGGCAGGAGCCTAATGTCGAGGGTATCCTTCACCAAATAATGATGAATGCTATCCAACTGAAAAATTGCTTTGGTAAAATGAATTTTATCTATTGAAAGACCCTTTGGAACTTAGTAATGGTATTTGAAAGAAAATGGGCTTTGTGCAAGATCACCCTATTATGCCATCCTTTGATTATCCATTTATGCATGTCATATTGTTAACCCACGGTGTAACTTGCGAAACACAAGGTAGTGCTCACTCTTGCTCATTACAAATTTTGCGAGAGAAGATATTGGCGTGATGAAGATCGGCAGCCTAGGTTATGCTCTCCAAATACCGCCTGTGGCGTGTTGATGGACTCTCGTGCTTTCTTTTGATCCCTTTTGTCTTTATGTACTTGTGTTGGGCCCAAGGCCATCCTGTAATCAACTCTGTTAAATATTATGTTTCAATAAAGGTGTGTTCGGATGTCACCACCATTGTGTCTCTGTTGTGAAGAGCTGGCCATGATCCTTGGGACTGCTCGGGTTTCACAGGAACTTGGGAGTAAGCTTGACCTCCATGTCCTCACCGAGGAGGGTATCACGAAGGTCTTGAGGTGGACTCAGATCTCCACGACCTCCCTAGAGGCTCGTGGGAGGTCTTGGGAACACTCTCGAGACCTCCTCGCTTCTCCTCTGCTTTGGCTATGGAAAGGTTCTCGGGTGCTCCTCGGTTCTAAGACCCTCTCTCGGGTTGTGATCTCTGGACCTCCGGAGGTCTTGGCTGACCTCCCGCGTGTCTTGGTGGTCACCCGAGAGGTCCTTTGTGGACCTCTGGGAGGTCTCTTTGACTTTCCAGAGGTCCTGGAGGATCTCTCGGGAACCCTAGGATTGGGTCGTCACATAACCCCTCCTGCCGGTTTGAATGGGTGGTTTTGCACATGTGGCCGAATCTGATCCAAGTCAGCATGTATTTATCATCCTGTGTTGCTCGCCCTCTGATGTGGTCCTGGCCACCGCGTTGCTCGCCCGCTACACCAAGCGGGGCCTCCTGGCTCCCGCCTAGAGGCTGTTCGACGAAATGTCGCGCAGGGACGCGGTCGCATTCAACGCCATGCTGGCTGCGCTCAGCGCTGCCGGGAGCCCGAGAGGGTGCCTAACGCCAGGAGGTCATTCGACCGAATGCTGGACAGGACCCCCGCCTCGTGGAATACCATGCTACGCGGGGTGGAGCCCAGTACGTAGCACTACGGCTGCATGGTGGACTTGTGCCGCGTAGGCCTCCTCAACGAGGTCATGCGCCTTGTGCCGACGATGGTTGTCTGGCCCAACGCCAAGGTCCTGAGGAGCCTCCTGCTCCATGCCCGCCTAGGGGGACGGTGTCAGGGTGAACGAGTGGGCGATTGTAACGCCCCGGCCAGAGGCCACCCGAGAGGTCCTCCAGGATCTCCTCGGAAGTCCATCAGGACCTCCCAGGAGATTCGGTAGGACCGCCCAGGGGCATCTCCACGACCGCCCAAGAGGTCCAGCAGGATCTCCTAGAGGTCTGGAGACCTGACCGAGGGGAAGAGTGAGGCACAGAGAGATCACCACAGCCACGAGCCAACTCAGGAGAGGTCGAAGGACCAATCCTGAGGAGGTCGTGAGACCTGGGGTGGCCCAAGTCCTCCCACGATCAGTCCCGAGGGAGGTCGTGGAGGGCTGGGATCACCCCCCAAAGACCTCCCACGACCAGACCCGAGGGTGGTCGTGGTGGTCAGGGATCACCCCATGCTTCCCCGTGTGAACCGAGCTAGTCCCAAGGATCAACAGCTAGCTCTTCATAGCATACAACGGTGGTAACATACACTTCAACGAGAGCTTTATTAATATCAACAAAGTTGTTTACAAAGGGGAGGCATACAAGCCAACAAACCAGAACACAACGGAAGATAAACATAAAGGCCATCCGATACACCACAGGCAATCGGCTGGAGGGCGCATTCTAGTCGTCTAGGACCACTTGGTCCACTGCACAGCTCATCTTAAGGCTTCCTTCCTGCTCAAAAGATTATTTCAAGCAAGAGTGAGCACAACAACCGTGCTCGCAAGTTACACCCGTCAATTAACAGAATGACATGCATAAATGGATATCTCAAGAGAAGGCATAATATGGTTGATTTGCGTAAAGCCAAGTTTCTTTCAATTACATATACTAAATTCCAAGGCAGTTAAACCATGACTAAAATTCATTTTCATAAAATAATTTTATAGTTGGACAACATTCATCATCAAGATGGTGAAGAATACCCTCCTGTCACAAGGCTCCCTGCCCGAAACCCATGGGATAGAAATCCCAAAATCATTTCATTAAACCCTTTTGAAACCAAATCCAGGTCTAACTTTGAGTGGTCTTTGCTAGCACGTCCATGACTGTGGACACAGCTATTCGAATAGTTTTTACTCTGTAGAGGTTGTACACTTTACCCACATGACATGATTTCTCTAGTTTGTCCGGCACTAGTCAATACCACCTCTCACTACCCGAAGGTAAGAGGTCTAGAGCTCATAACAAGGCCTTTACAATGCATTATTCCACCACAGTCCCTCCTCGCTAAGGTTTCGCCTCTATTGGATACAAATCCGCCAGATCAGGGCCCCCTCTTGCGCCCGTGGGAAAACATAGGTTATGAAAGACCATAGGCCATGAAAGACCTCCCACACATCAAAGTGGAACAACTGCGGTAGAACTTTGCAAATTAGTTGGCCAGGTTCCACGCCCCATTCTGGAGACATGTGGTTGTACGGTGAGGCATAGCCAATTATAGGCCTAGCAAAGGATCGCTCAAAGGCCAGTCCTCAACTGACTTGGGCGACCACCACATACCCCTGGACCTCAACCTTACCCAGGATTGAGCCCGTGCATAAACATTGCATCAGCCAAGCAAACAAATTCGTCTAAGTCCAAATCTATTTTCCTTTTCTTTTGATGTTCAAAACACTTACCAAACCCCCATGACAACCCAATGCCATGGTTCAAATTATTTTGTCAGCATTGGACATTTGGCAATAAGATCTCCCAAAATAAGGATTGATCTAAGCATGGCTAAGCATATAGTTTGCATTATCCCTAGTCCATACTAGTGTATCGACTAGGTTTTTATCTAAGGTGATAAGGAAGACATAACAATGACAAATCTGGTTGTATACAAGATAACAGGGATAACTATAGAGTTCCAAAATCAGGGGTTAAACTATTTGTAGTGAAATATGCATGCAATACTCAGTTGGAACCAACATAATTAGTTTGAATTAATGGGCTCAACATGATCAAGAGATGACTTGCCTCGCTCACTGACTTGAGAGTTTTCCTCTTCGGTGCACTCAAGCTCCTCAGTGTCTTCGCAATCTATATGAGGAAACCAAAGCAAATCAACATAAAGCTCAAATAAGATCCAAAGAAACTTTAGTGAAAGTCCAAAATAAAAACCAACAGAGAGGCTAGGTCGGGTTGGAGGAGGTCCGAAGCTTCAGGAGGAGGTCCAGAGAGCTTTGGAGGAGGTCCAAGAGCTTGCTGGAGGAGCCAGAGAGTGGAAATGAGCAAAGGGTAAAGAGGAAGGGCTGCCCAAGCCGCCCAGATTTCCATGGGTACACATATTCAAGAGTTGGTGACAAGGACAATGGGAGCAGGCAAAAGATGGGACGAATAGCACGGGTGCTGCAAAAAGGTAGTAGCATTTAATACGACACAACAGGCATTAAATGCTTTGAGGACTTCCAAGTGCATAGGACGTGGTCAAAGGATAAAGAAAAGTGGGCGTGACTGGCAAATGGGGCCAGTCAAAGCCCGAAGGGGAGGTCCTCACCCATGGGGGAGGTCCAGAGGGCTAAGAGGTCCAAGGAGCGGGCAGGTCCTAACAGTCAGATCCACAAAAGGGGAGGTCATGACGATCGGATCCACAAAGGGGGAGGTCCTGATGGCTAGGATCTCAAAAGGGGAGGTCCTGACAGTCAGATCAACAGCAAGGGGAGGTCTGGACGGTTAAGATCTCCAAAGGGGAGGTCTGAACAGTTAAGATCTCCAAAGGGGAGGTCTTAACGGTCAGATCTAACAGAGGAAGGTCTGAACGGTTAAGATCTCTAAAGGGGAGGTATGAACAGTTAAGATCTCCAAATGGGAGGTCTTAACGGTCAGATCTAACAAAGGGGAGGTCTGGACGGTTAAGATTTCTAAAGGGGATGTCCTAATAAGCGAGAAGGAGGTCCTAATAAGAGAGAAGGAGGTCCTAAAGGGCACAGGAAGGTCCCGAAGGACACGGGGAGGTCCAAGTGAACACCGAAGGGTTCCAAAGAACACAGAAGGAGCTCAAATGAATATGAGGGGAGACTTAGGCCTGGGGAGATCTAAGCCAAAGGAGCATCGAAGAGGGAAGGTCTGGACTAGGGGATGTCCACGCACTTGAGAGGTCTAGACCTAAGGAGGTCTGAACCAAAGAAGACAACACAAAGGAGGTCTGGACCTTTGGATCCAAACGAGGGGAAGGTCTGGACCGAGGGTTTCAAGGGGAGAGGGATCCAACGGAGGAGATCCACAAAAAGTGGTCCAAAGGAGGTCTTGACGGTTAGGATAAACTCAAAGGTGATCCCGATGGTCAAGAGGAGATCAAGGAGATCTCGACGGTCAAGACCAACACGAGGGATGTCTCAACGGTCAAGATGAAGCCAAAAGAGATCTCGACGGTCAAGACCAACACAGGGGAGGTCTCAACGGTCAAGATAAAGCCAAAGGAGGTCCTTACGGACCCGAAGAGGTCCAAAAGAGGATCAGATGGACACGGAGAGGTCCAAATGAACTCTAGGAGGTCCGATTGTACCCAAGGGAGGTTTCAAATGAACCCGGGGAGGTTCACTTGAGCACACAGAGACCCAATTGGGCACAAGGAGGTTCATTTGAACAAGAAACGACCTAGTTGAACACAAAGAGATCCAATGAATAGAAGGTAGTTCATTTGATCAGAGGGAGATCCAAATCAATCACTGGGCATTCCAGTGAACAAGAGAGGGATTCAATTGAATACCAGGAAGTCCACGTGAACTCAGAGAGGGTTCCAATGAACACAGAGATGTCCAAGGGACACAGAGGAGTTCACAGGACCCAAGGAAGGTCCAAGTGAACACAGGAGGCCTAGATGAACCAAAGAGAAGTTCAAATGGATACAAGGAGATCCAGATGAACTAGAAGAAGGTTCAATGTAGCCTAAAGATGTTCAATGTGAGCACCAAGGGCTTCAAATGAACCTGAGGAGGTTCAAAAGAACACGAGGAAATCCAAATGAACATAAGGAGGTCCAAACGAAGGGAAAATTCAACCCAAAATTAGAATTTCGAAATCAAGGATATTTGAAACACACACCCGAGCTAAAACGCCACGGGGTGGACGTGTCTCAAGAGAAGGTCAATCCGAAGGGGTGGTCTGGACAAGGAGGGAGGTCCGAACCACAGGGGAGGTCTGAACCATAAATTGATTCAAACCAGCAAAGAGGAGGTTTAGACACAAAGAGACCTAGAGATGGCCGAACAAGAGGAAGGTCCGGAAAGAAAGGGCTGAGCTAAGAGGAGAGCAGAACTAATTAGAGAAAGGAAGAGATAGCTCCAGAGAGCTCAAGTAACACCAACAGAACCAAACTTTAGGGTTAGTTGAAGTTTGGTTTAGTCATTTTAAACAACCAAATTCTGAAAATCTCAAGTTAAGCTTTGAATTCTCATCAAAACAAAATGATTCTTTTTATTTTGAAATTTTTCAAAAAGGCTCAGAAAACCAAGGTGTTACAGCGATGAAGCAGATAGCGGAGTTGAACCTCCACGACGGCGCTGCTTACGGCTTGTCCAACATGTACGCGTCGTTGCAGAGATGATCTCATGTGGAGTCACCGCCGCTTATTCTGCAATGAGTCAGAACAATGCAACAGCATGTCGAGGATGCGGCGATACTCGGCCTTGAGCATGTTGAGGGTGGCGGCCAGAAGGCCACCGTCGAGGTCACCAAAGGGGTTCTTGAGCTCGTCAAGGGTGACGTCGAGGTCACGAGGAAGCAAGGGTCGACAAGGTTGTGGTCACCGAGCTACTCGACGATGTCTGCGAGCCACTAGGCGGCGAGGCTGCAGTTATCCGATAGAAACCGCAGAGCCTCCTCGAGTCGCTCGAGCACGGCAAGGTAGCCGGGGAGATCCCCAGTCGCAGCACCGCCGTGCACGACGTTGAACACCTTGAGCACGGCTGCGGTGGGCCTGACAGCGCTGTCGATGTGCAGCCCCGCGATGCGCAGATCGGGCAGATGGCGGCCTCGAGCACCGACAGCACCACCTGGATCTCCTCGAGGTGGGGCCCCACACCCGCCAGCGCCCGCGACTTCTCCACGCCCGCCCACAGTGAGCGCCGTGCTGTCGTGAGACTTGACACCGAGCGGTCGCTGTTGTCCTGATCCATTGCAGAGAGAGAGAGGAGAGAACTCGGCGCCGAGAGAGAGAGAGGTTTGAGGTCGAGTGACGAGCTCAGCCATGCCTGGCCTGGATCACCGGATTTGCGGCTCGGCCCAAGCAGCGCCACTTGGATCTCCTCGAGGTGGGGCTCTGCGCCCAAAGACACTGCCAAGACAGCATGCATTTCTCCACTCGCTCATAGCAGCTGATGGCCAAGGCCATGAGACTCGACACCGAGCGGTCGTCTTGATCCACCGTGGGAAGAGAGAGAGGGAGAGAACCTGCCGCTCGGAGAGGAGAGGAGAGAGAGGTTTGAGGTTGAGGGGGTTTAGGTTGGGAAGAAGAGTCTAGACTCTAGGGGCGGCTTTGCACACATGCCTTCTGTACACAGGTGGCAAATACATGCTAACATAGACAAATCCGGCCACGTGTGCAAAATCACCTCTTCAAACCGGCATGTGAGTTTTAGTTATTGGATTGCATAAATTTAGAGGGTTAAATAACTGGTTTTAAAGTTTAGAAGATAAATCAGACTTTTCTAATAACTTAGGAGGAGTAAACTGGGTTTATTCCTAACTGATGAGAGAATCCCAAGCAAAAAAAACATTCCAAGAAGCGCAAAAGGCCGAAGCGGCAGGCGTCGGTCGCAGGAGCCGAGGGGAAGACGACAGGTACCCACGGGGCGCCGAGACGAGAATATCTCATGTCCGGCCCCACCCGACAGAGACCCAACACCCAATCATCCATTCCATTTCCTCTCCGTCTTCCTTCTCCAACGCAACCAAGACACCATCCCCCGAACCCAAGAAGAATTCGGAGTTCTCGTGGGATTGATTATCGGAGAGTTCATATGAAGTTTGGCAAGGATTTCCGGAACCACCTGGAGGAGACGCTGCCGACGTGGAGGGACAAGTACCTCGCCTACAAGGCCCTCAAGAAGCTCATCAAGAGCCTGCCTCCCGAGGGCGACCACCCGCCCGCCGCCGCCCCCGTGGGCGATGGGAACCGAGCCCTGGGGGACTGGTTCGCCGGTATCCTCGACTTGGAGTTACACAAGCTCAACGACTTCTACATGGAGAGGGAGGAGTGGTACGTCATCCGCCTTCAGGTACCGTCTCCTCCTCCTCCTTGTCCCTGCTCTTTCCTCTTCGGCGATTCTTGTCGCGCTACCTACGTTGAGTTGATGCGTGTATTTGTGCCCGATGCGGGCATCGTGGACCGGGATTGGATTGGATTGTGGGGACCTCTTCATTGGGTGTGAAATCTAGTGGCGGTTCTTGGTATTCTTGTGGTCCGTGGAGTGTAAAAGGCTAGGTTCTGTGAGTGCATTCAATCGGTTGTTTCTGAAAATTTACGTCGGATGTTTCCCAGTTCCCACTTGATTTCTTGATTTCTGCCTGTGAAGGGGATTTATGTAGGAATGGTTAAATCATGAGTAAAAGCTGAACATTTGTGATCTCTGGGGTTTAGGATGCCTAGGGACATGTTGAATTGAACTGAGTAAGACAGTGTTGAAGTATCAACAGTACTATTATTGTGCCCTGCTCTGGTTCAATTAGGAGTAATAGTAACTTTAGTGGCTGTCTCTTTTGTTCATTCTGAACGAAATGGATTGCCTGTGCCTTTCTGTATGGCACAGGCTTTCTTGTTGGCCGTTAGTGTATGTGCCTATCCATCACAATAGAAATCAAATAGGGGAGTATGGGACTCTAAATCTAATTCTGCAATGATGACTCTAAATCTAATTCTGCAATGATACTCTACCTTTATATAATGGTCTGAACATACCAACGTTGTGCATAAACTTGTTGAACAAGGTCAAATCCACTTAGGTATATTGAGGCTCCAGTCATGCAGATGTCATCATGTCACATTTAACCAGTGACCATATATGATCAGCGCATCGACTCGCACAGTAACGGAGTTTAAATCTTGCCACTGGAAAATGTTACTTATTTGTTTGCTAATACCTTGAATCCTATCTAAGATTTCACAATGTCAAGAGTGATAGCTTACTGTATATATATACCAACGATTTCTTCCTTCGTTTTTCGAGAACACGCAAAAGCTTTGCACGCCATTTCATTAAGAAAGGCAACAAAGAGTACATAATTACAACTTGTTGGTAGCTGAGTTTTATAAACAGAAGCAGCAGCAAAAGTATAAACAATTTTAGGTTTGTTCATTATGAGGTCAAGTCTGCATAAGTGTTGTGGTGGATGAGTAGGATCATCCGAACGCAGTTGATTGAGCAGTAGATAGTTTGACATATGAAGCTGCAGTTCTATTTCCTCCCAAACCTGTAAACTTATGTATACTGATTCTGAATAGTGAAATGCCTAAACAATCTCTTTAGGCTTCAGTTTATATAAGTGCTGATCATTTTATTGAACTCCAGTTGAAAGCATCTATGTCCTTGTTCTGTCATGGGGGTCATCCTTAAGTCACAGATGGTCTGGTGCTGGACGCATTAAGCATAAATATGTTGACAAGTTTCTGGAGCTATAGGATCTAATAAACATGTGATTTGGTGAACGAAAGATTGTCCTAACAACATGAATTGCTATTCTGGATATGTGTTTCAATCAGCATTTGGGAGAAATTTGCTTTCTATTTTGAAATCCTACATTCTGTCAATATTATTATTCATCGTTTGGCATTTTTCGTTTCTTGTTTATTTGTGTGATTTAGGGACCTAGGTAGTCCGGTTTTCCGTATTGCTTTAAAAAAACTCGTCAATTTGCTTGTTTTTTATACTTCCTTGAGCCGCAGATGCCATTCTACCCTTGCTGTCCAATTATTTTCATTAGGTGCTCAAGGAGAGGATTGAGCGAGTCAAAGCTAAGAAGAACGATGCTTTTACATCCAAGAGTGAATTCACCGAAGAGATGCTAGATATACGTAAAGCTTTTGTGATTATCCACGGCGAGATGATACTTCTGCAGACCTACAGCTCCCTAAATTTTGCTGGTGAGCGCATCAAACAAAATCGGCCCATCTGCAGTATTCTGGCACTAGTATGTTTCGTATTTAATATCCCGACACTTTGTGCGTGCAGGACTAGTGAAGATACTGAAGAAGTATGACAAGAGAACTGGCGGTTTGCTCAGCCTACCTTTCACTCAACGTGCTCGTCACCAGCCATTTTTCACAACTGAGCCTTTAACAAGGCTTGTCCGCGAGTGTGAGGTCAATCTTGAGCTCCTTTTCCCGGTCGAAGCAGAAGTACTCGAGTCTGGTTCTTCTGCAAAGCTTCAACCTCACAATGATGTGGCTAGTGGCGACCCAACGTCATCTTGCGATGTGGAAACATCAGATGTGTACCGAAGCACTCTCGCAGCAATGAAAGCGATACAGGGCCTTCGGAAAGCCAGCTCTACTTACAACCCCTTGTCTCTCGCTAGGTTCTTCCATGGAGAGGACGGTGAAGCCTGCTCTGGCGCCATCACTTCTGAGAGTTCACTATTAGATTCCTTGACAGATTCCCAGGTTCAAGGTGCTGAGAAGGATGATAAAGAGGTGCAATCAAAGGAACAGAATGCTGCTCAAATTGAGCGTAATGTAGAAGGCGAGCCACTTGGTGAATAATCAGTCTTTGCACGCTCTGTTCAATCTCCCTTGATAAGTGTAAATGATAGCACCACTGCATACACTAATAATCAGGATGTTTAGCCGTCTTTGAAATCTATAACCGTTACTCACGTTCCTAACGGCACTTTCTTTTTTGTCAAAGGCATCCAAAGATGGATTTATCATGGTTTTTTAAGCATGTCATAAGAGTTAATGGCAGGTGCCATTTTGTAGTTTTGAAGCTGTAGACAGAAAGCACTCGAGCGAGTCACTAGCTGACTTGAAAGGAATTTTATGCAATTTTTTTTGTCAGCTTTTGCATAGCAGAACCAAAGTGTTCCTAACTTCCCATTTCTGCGTTGTGCAGCTACTGATGTTTACAGTGGTCGCCTGAGAATTTGATGTTTCACATCGAACCATTCGTACGAGTATGGAACAAAATGCTGGCATCAGGAAACAGTACTGCGATGGAGTCATACAAGTCATGTGATTTAACTCTACACAAAGGAAAAAAAGAAAGGTCAACAACCTGAATCCTAACTCATGCACAAAGGGGGAAAAAGTGATTAGAACGGAGACCGAACGCCCAAAATTGCCATCGGTAAATTCAGAGTATGGCATTCGTGTAGTCTTCATTTGTCACTTCAGTTCACCTTGAGCTCACAGCATTTTACACAGTAAAGAGCAGGGTGAGAGGCCGTGGGACAGATGCTGACATGAATAAGCCCCTTCAATGGGGAAAGATTGGAACTAGAAACAAGTAATACACACACATTTTTACAGTGCTAACTATGATCAAATGAAAACCACAATTTCCCCGATTGCCACCCTACAAATAGGCCGTCACACTCATCATTGTTTTCTTACATCAGCGATCGCAGGAACTTTGGCTGGGTAGTTAGACAGGTCCACGTCAAGCAAGTCTCTGAGATCGTAAAGTCCTACAGGTGGGTCGACTTTGTCCCTTATTGGGGTTGTCATTGTTTCTTCCTGGTCTGCCTGGTTGGATGATACGCTTGAGGTCACTGGACTATTTGAAGCCACCACAGCGATGCCGGACAACTCCACATCATGTCCACTTGGCACGGCGCTCCCTGAAGGATACTTTGTTTGTCCATTGTCGCCCTCATTGTGATTGTAGAGCACATATTCATTATAGGTAGGAGCAAACTGCATAAGAATGGAGCTGAGTAGACTAGAAATTGGCAAACTACAGTGCTGTGTGTGAAAATAGAGCTCCCAGATGCTGGGTATGGGTATGCAAGATCCTGGTTACCTGGTGAACAGTGTCGTGGTAGAAATCATTGAATTTCAAAGCATGAAGAAGGCTTCCCCTGAAATCACCAGAAGGGCGAGCATTGGCACCTGCATACTCCTTGTAGGGAAAAGCAAATAGGTGCCCGATAGCTGCAATAAACATCTCAACACACAATACAAAGTTCTGGAGATCTGCAGCTTTTTCTGCACTTTTGATCAATCGAGATTTTGCAGCAAGGAAAACCAGGACACCCTGTAAGCAAAAAAACTTGGAATTATTGCATGAAACAAACTTCACATGATGTAAGAATTCCTTGACAAGGCCACATTGCGACTGAAAACACAGTTCCATATCGAAACTTGAGACAATAGGAAGTTCGCTAACATACTTGGAAGTGGGGGAAAACATTGAATGTTGTTCCAGATTTACCTGCCAATATGTGAGAAACACTACTGATTTGATCATGATGAATTTTGGGACGGGATTATATGGCCGAAGTAGATCTCTGCATGCCACATAGAACAATGCTAGAGCATATAGCGCCATTGAGTATGAGATTGTATATATGATAGTTATGTATAAATAGGATTGGTTGACACTGAAGTTGCCATCTTCATATTCTCCTTTCGCGTAAAGTATGAAGGTAATAACCACCAAAATAGGCTTCAGAATCACAAACTGCAAACAGCCTTGTTTGCATCTCCGTATAAAACGCCTGTTCACTGACACAATCTCAATCAACACTTGCATAAATATGACATATAGTTCTCTAAACATGTTACTGAGAAATGGCATGTCGAAGTATAAAATTGTTATGATAATCACTTAATATGCGCAAAGGACACGTACGCACCCATCTAGAGGAATAGCTGGAAAACAGCAAGTCATCAGGAACCACGATGGTTTCAGGGTTCGGCCACTCAAACTTACCACCACAGCACCAGGACCCCCAACCCATGCCAAACAGAGTGAAAGGAAATTGTAGATGACCCAAGCATCATAGCTGAAACAACACGAGATACAAAATTTTAGCATAAGCCGGATATACATTTACTAGTTCAAGTACTAAAACCTACAACTGCATTAAAAAAACAAGAGGCGAAACAACATACGGACAATCCCATTCTCACATAAAACATTGACAGGAGAAATAACACCTAAACTCAGGGCTATGCTATTCAGGTTTACATGTCAAAGTGCCTTAACAAACAAAGACAATAAGAGGAGAAAAGAAGAATCATGGTAATGGCCCCATCAATTACGCACAATGACATCTTTGGTCATGACATATTCATGAGTTTTTGGAAGTAGCCGCTCCGTAAGAATCAAGATCATGTCCAAGTAGAATCACTTATATCATACTATCACCTGTGCTGATGGTTTCCAATTTTGCACAAGAAGAGATCATTCAATGCGCTTTCTCCCTGTTATTTCTCTTCATGTGTTGTTGGTCTTAGGAAGACACCCAGTGACAAGGATACACTCCAGATATCAAGGGTCTGTTGACGTCTAAGCCCATGGGATTGGACAACATCTGGAAATCTGGATCCATCTTCTCTTTACTAGAGACAATCGACACTTATCAACATAGTGCTAAACAGTGTTCTAAAAGATGGTCACCTAGCCCGCCTAGGCATTAGGCGACACCCTCCTGCCTAGCCTTCCTAGGCGGCCCCCTAGGCCCGCCTAATTGGTGATTAGACGCTAGGCGCTGGTCTGCCGCCCAACTAGCGCCTAGTGCCTTGGTGAACACTGGTGCTAAACATTAACTCATGGTGATATAAACCCATGAGCAGTGTGCAGATGGATGGTCTCATGGTGACATTGATAGTACATATAAATTGTGTAATAGCAAAAGAAGTGCTTAAGAGTTAAGAATGACACATAGCAAACCACCATTCCACCAAAGCCAGCAGTCCTGCACAGTAACTTATGTGGTAACAGAAGAAACAAATTGTGCCTGTTGGCCATTACAGAAAGCCAACAAAAAGTTCCTGATAAATTTTACTTTTGCTAATTGACTACAATAGGCCCTTAAGATCCATGGGAATACAAGATAGCACATCTCAACAGGTGAGCAAAAGCAGAAATCATAATCCAAATTCCTAAATACCAGTTGATTCGCGTTAAGGGACAATAGAAGTTTGAATTAAAAGAAAGTGACTTACATCTCTCGAATAGAATTAAAATATATTGCATTGTCGGGCAGGATAAGGGAAAGAAATGACATCACTGAATAAACCTACAAAAAAATGTCTTCAGGGTTAGTATGCTGAAGTGTTGCAAACGTAAACAAAACAACAGGATACAAGGGTTAAATGTAAATGCAGACAGGATGGAATGCAAATGACTACATCTTTTAAGAAAAAACAAAAAATAATGTGCCGATGAACAGTCATAATGCCACACTGCCCAAAACAATTGTGCTATACGTTACTTTTATGAAACAGGGCATTTTGCTCTTTTCTCCAATTTACCACAATATTATTATAGCTGCATGGAAATTACCTAATAGTTCATATAATAACATTCTTATAAATGCAGCAAATTCAGTTGCAGATGAACACAACCACCTGCATGAATAATCATAAACACACTGCTAATATTCAATTCCATTTCCATACAACAAAACCCCCAAAAGCACATAAGAGATCGCTCACAAAACCATGGAAGCACCTACACTCCTATCAGAACTCCGCAGGGCAGCTTCAATGAATCAATTTGTTTATTCAGGACAAAACACAGCGAAAGCACCCGGAAATCCGTACTGATCAGCTGCCCTCCAATCTTATTCCAATCGGAATATCAACAAATTCACCTGCACTTACATGATAAAGCCACGGGGAAAGCACGCAGCACTCCTCTCAAGCTCCAAACCGAGCACTTGCATTATAATCGCCAGAATCAGGTAGCTCCATCATGTTCATCACTCATCAGACAGCACTTCAATTCCAATCACAGCCTCACTGTAACAGCGAATTCGCCTCAGAAACCACCTTTGGCCCCGATCAAAACCTAAGAGCACCAACAAATCCACTCGCAGATCCATACACAAACCTTATGCTGCCCAACCAAAGCCCCTGCATGTGCTTGGGTCCCATCAGAGGTCAGAACCTCGCACGATCAGAGACGCCGCAGACTGATCCACGAATCCACACATAGTGGCTCGCATTCCAGCTCGTAACCACAAAAATCGAAAAACTCGCGAAGGCAGCGACAGATCTAAGGCGAGGGAGCTAAGCAGAGGCGTTAGATATGCAGCATACCGGGACCATGAAGATGATGCGGACGATGAATCGCTGGTAGATGGGCTCAGCGTAGTGGAGGAGGTGCCGGTAGATGTGGCCGACCGCGATGACGGTGGCCGCCACGGCGCATAGCAGCGCCGCCGCCGTGTACGCCGCCGCCGCCCACTCCATCGGGGCCGACGCGACGCGAGGCGAGACCACCTGCTCTCCACGGCAGCGAGGGGAGACGCGGCGGCGTAGAAGGCTCCCAACTCGTGCTCTGTCTGGTCGAGTCTGGCTGGGAGGGTGGTTGGGCTGGGGAAGGAAGGAGAAAGGGGTTAACAGTGCGAGGAGGAGGTGCTAATTAGCATTGGTTTTTGCGTTGCTTGGAACCTGGATTAGTGTTTTGCTTAGTTTTTGTTTTGTTTAGTGGGTTTGATTCGATTTTTTGGGGATTTGAAGGGGGACCTGTGTTCGAGAGGGACGGCTGCTGGAAGAAACTTCAGATTTTTTTCCTCGAGAACAAAACTGGCTACCTTTTGCCATAGCTAGCGGATATTTAAAAATTCGTGTTTGGGCTAAAAGATACTTAAATTTTGTGGATATTGGTTGTAGGCTACTAAGTTGAGTATTATATTATGGAAAATATCTATAACCTCCTGAAGTATCGTTGTCCGGACACTTAACCCCCTGATCTAAAAAATCGACCATTTGACACTCTCACGTTGCAAAACTAGTGCACTTAACCTCAGGGTTGTTTTGCTTGGTGGTATCGCTTATATGGCAATGGGTTGGACCAGTTTTGCCATCGTGGCGACTACGTGGTTGCGACGTGAATTGATCAAACGCTCCACTGCTAAAGAGAAGATCGGACGACCGAAAGAGAAGACGGTGAGACAAGCTCTCTCTCTCTCTCTCTCTGTGAGCCCCCGCACCCCTTCGATGAAGCCTCCCATGCCACCGCCCTCTCCAGCCTCTGCCTCTCCCTCCTCCACCCAACAGCCCACTCCTCCCCTCCATCACCCCCTTCCATGCCCCACCCCTCTTTGTCCTCAAGTTGTGCCTCCTCGTCCCCTGGGGAAGTCAGAGGAGGGGTAGTGGTGGATGTGGTGGCACGCTAGGCTCCGGGTCATGGATGAGGACGGCGAGGCTGGGTCGGTGGTGGCAGCTGCGGAGCACGATGGCGCGGCTTGGGCCCTAGCGAGGCATGGTTCTTTCTTCTTCTCCTACTCCGGCAGAAAACGTCGCCGCGGCCAAGTGGAGCTCAATCTTCCTCCTCAGTAAGCCATTCCCAAATTCCTTATAACCGAAGCCTCCTCACAGTGCCTTGATCACTTCCCCCTTCTCAATTTCAATAGCGCAAAGCCGACGAGTCACGGCCACGCACGCGCCGCCGCCGCTGCCACTGCCGCTGCCTTTGGTCACCATCGCCAGCCCACTCCAGTAGGTTTACAACGTCGTTTTCTTCTAAAATGAGTTCTACTTGCTCCTAAGATGCTCATACCCCTATCTCCCATTCGATTCCTCCATTGCATCCCATATCTGTCGTGTGAATATTGCCACCGCTCGCCATCGGCAACGCCTCCCCACGCCGTCCTTGCTTCAGTCTTGCTGACGCATGGGCCCAGCTGTCAACAACCTCAAACTCCCTTGCATCTGCCAGACTGCCACCTTAGCATCCCATGTGGCCAAACCAGGCTGAATGAGTGCCACGTAGGCAATACCACTGAGCAAAACAGCCTTAGGAGGTTAAGTGCACTGGTTTTGCAACGTGCGAGTGTCAAAGGGTCGGGTTTTTTTAGGTCAGAGGGTTAAGTGTTCGTACAACGATACTTCAAGTGGTTCAATGGACATTTTTCCTTATATTATCCGTTGTTTTGGAGAGAAACACTAAAAAAAATGACCTTTATACCCTTCCCTCTATGACTAGTGGGGTCCGCGAACACTAACGAAGGAAATAGAGCTGAACTTCAGAGAGAAAAACAAAGGAGGCAACGGTTGGTTCTGGGCGACTGCGCCGGCGGCGTGGGAGTCCCGAGCGACGGCCAAAATGGGCTGGAGGGGTCCTAGGGAGGCCATGGGAGGTGGTGTCACGTGAGAGGGCACACGGTGGTGGTGCTAGCGGTGAGTTGGGGCAGCGGTAGATGCACGGCCATCGGGTCATACGGGAGGGCTAAAGGTAGTCAGTGGCGACGGGGCGACAGTGGTCTGCGACGGGGAAGATGGTGGTGGCGGCGGGGGTGTGCTACGGTGGCGAGTTGGGTGAACCGAGATGGAGAAAAGGTAGAGGGAGATCGGGAACAGTGAACACGACGTGACGCGGAATAATTTGAAAGAGGCTCACCGGAGAGGAAGACCGGGGTGAGGGCGTCGCGGTGGTCGAAGAGGAAGAAGAAAAGGGTGCGATGCGTTCCGGCCGAATAGTAGCGTGGCAAAGGCTGAGGTTTGGGGCAAAACGAAGAGGAGGATGAGACGGTCCTGGTGCGTGTTTTATAGAGGAAGGACGTGCTTAGAGCGGTGGGGCGGCATGCTCCTTCCCTGGACTCTAATGGTAGTGGCGACGGAACTCGAAGATGACGGCGCGGCGGCCTGGACAGCGCAACATCAACGAGGCCGACTGAGGTGGCGACACCGGAGGCAGGAGGTGGCGACAACAGGAGGGGAAGAGAAGAAATAATAGGAAAGAAAGAGACCAGAAGGACAAAATGGTCATTTCCTATACTTTCTCTCGCCTCTCCTCTCCTCTCTTCTCCCACGGAAACAATATTTTAATGATCTTAGTGTCTTACAACCAATATCCATAAATTTTTTTGTGTCTTTTGGTCAAGACACAATTTTTTAGTGTCTAACGGCTAAGGGCGCCAAAATTCAGTGCCACGTGACCAATTTTGCCTTTCTTCTCCACCACCTCCTCTGGAATTCTGCTCTGAATTTCTTCACATGTGAACTTGCGGTGAGTTCTACGTTGTAGGACAGCTTGGAACTTAGAATTTCGCGGATATTTCACATGAAACCAGGCATGATTGTCTATACAATTTGTGCGACAGATTGCGGTATTTGGTGTCTCCAATCCATATATGCTTTCTTTTTTTTGGCTAGTATTAATCGACTTGATCAGAGGGGAATGTATGAGATTCTCGACTATGTATAGTAGTCGTTACGTTTTTCATTTTGCACGCAGATTCCGGTAGTTGACTTGCAATCTACTTACAGGTGAGATATCGTTAGAATCCAATCCACCACATGCGCTGATGTGCAAGTTAAGTAAGCTCGTCCAGAATGGGCACCTGTTGGATAATACTTCAGCCGACAATCTCGTCAACATCTGAATATTGCAGCCTGAAATTCAATGTGGCAGTTACTCGCATCTTGTTGTTTATTTTAGCAGGTTAGCATCTGATTGCTTGTTTCAACAAGCTAGCATCTGCGTCTTAATATTAGCAAATTTAGCATGAATATTGTTGTTAGTGTCTGGAATCAAACACTCGCTTACCAAAACGAAATATCTCCTGCTGGCTTGATTAGCACCGAGGGATACTACAGCTAAAAAGTTATTAGCTAAAATGACACTATTACGCGACAAAATATTAAAAATAGCCTTCACATGAGCGGAATTGGCAAAAATCCCATCGCGGACGCACTGAAAGACGACACGTGTCCCCTGCCGTGCTCCTACCGTCCGGATCCCTGCTACGCCTCTAATTTTGCTATTTCGTCACGCAGCCGGTGCTAATTAAACCAAAAACTCAGCTAAACGCCGCTGTGTTGCACACTGGCTTAGACAATCTGCAGGTGTAGGACATGCTGTTGCTGATTCGTTCTTATCATGATGCTTGACTACTGCTTACTTCAGGAGTTTATGCAATTCGATTCTGTACTGTTTGGAAAAAGAATAATACAAGCAAGAAATGCATTATTTCAGCAGAATCGTGGTTAACAGATTTGGGTCAGGCCGTTGGTGTAAACCAGACAGGGAGGCGCCGGGCCCATTGGGCAGATTGGGTCGGCCTGGTACATCGCAATGTGCAGAACAGAAGTTGGGTTGGTGTCCAGGTGACGTCGATCTGAACGAAAGCAAGCCCTGCACAGCTTGATACGTAGCCTCACAAAAGACACAATGACTGTTGTATAACACCCCGTCCAGAACACCGGACGGTGAACACATTTAGTAGCTTAGTTAGTTGTTGTCCAATACTGTCTTAGTAATGTATGGTGTGCCAAAATTTGGTCATCGCTCGAACGCTCGTGAACCGGCCAAGCTTCAGAGTAAAAGCAGCTAGGATTCCAAAGAGGAGAGAATATTTGCCAAGATTCTGTCAACAAAAAAGTTAACATATAAAGAGTAAGGGAAAATTAGGTTAGTGACATCCAATCGTCAGGACTTAGAGAAATGACATCGCATTCACAGTTGACTGCCTAATAACACCGCGAACGGCAAAAAAAAGGAAAATAACACCCGCAAAGGCAAAATGACGTTTTAACCATCTCTCTTGCACCCCCCTCTCTTCCCCGGCTTCACTCTCTCTCCCTCTTCTCCGGCTGAGCTGAGCCGCCTCCCTTGAGCCATGCCGCCGCCACCATTGGTGTCCAAGCACGCCACCATCACGGCTCCATGCCGCCGCCAATCTCCAAGCCGTACACCCTCTTCTCCGGCTCTCTCTTTCTTCTTGGTCAAGGCTGCTTCAAGAGTCGTGCCGCCACCACCAATCTCCAAGCACGCTGCCACCGCCGGTCCGCTCATCTCCACGGCCTCTGCCACGCCATGCTCTTCTTCTTCTTTCTAGCCGAGCCGCTGCTTCTCCGAAGTTGTGCCGCCACCACTACGGCCCACGCCACCACCGCTTGCCTCAAATCATGCCGCTGCCGACAGTTGTTATATGGCGCTGGCGCCTCTAAGATCGGTCTCTGCAAGCAAGCAGGGCAATAATCGGAGAGAGAGACCCCTAGAGGAGACACCGAAGTTGGGGGAGAAGAGGGCAATTGTGTCTTTTTGGGAAATTTATGATAGAATATCCTCTTAGAGTGTTATTTTCTAGTTCTTTTAGCATTTTGGATGTTATTTAGCAGTCAAGCTCCATTGTGATGTTATTTCTCTAATTTCAAGTTTTTAGGATTGACGAGGATCTAATAATCCTCATTTTATCTTTTATCTATAATTCTTATTATAAGTAAATATGACGTCATATGGTCCCTGAGTATACCCCTTAATTTTATAAGGAAGGAGCCTACTAGGTGGTCGTAAGTTATTCTACGACCACCCCCATAGTCGTAATTCATGCTACGACTACCACATAGTCGTAAGTCTTGCTACGACTACCTTATGATCGTAAGTTCTTCTACGACCAGGTCAGCCACGACCACCTTATGATTAATTAAACCTCATGCACGAGTGGGTCCAATTGATTAAGGAATTCAAACAAATATCATATCGTTATTCTCAAAGTAATAGCACGTAATGCTCCATTATCTCTCGATATATAGTCACAAAGGCGTGGAGGAGTTAATACGCCGGTGATTATCGCCAACATACGCCTCACATAGATGTGATGAGGCGCCACTTCACCCGGAGAAACGGTCACTCCTTCACGGACTATATAAAGGCGATAATCGAGAAGGAAGGAGAGACCGAATCGGCTATCAGAAGACAAGCACTATCATCTCGTAATAGTCTTAGTTTTTCTCCCGATTGTTCGTAATACACTCAATACCATACGCACACAGAGTAGGGTTGTTATTCTCTCCTGAGAAGGCCCGAACTCAGATAAAATTCCGTGTCAATCTCTCTGCGTGATTTCATTCTAGGAGACCTCCTAATCAAACAATCTTTACGTAAGATCGGTTCTAAAACACCGGCGCTTGGCGCCGATCGGGGATCTTCCGTAATCTCTTGTCAACATACTCTTTTTTCCCAAATCTCATGCACTCATGGCGTGAGAATGGAACGAGGAGAACTGGTTCGACTTGGCAGACACGCAGACGCCGACATGGATGCTTGCTTTCGACACGAGCCGAGTATTGACTCATCCGATGGTATCGCCGCCTCCGTGATCTTCCCGCAGATCCAGAGACAATGTCACTGATGAAGTTGAGGAGGATCCATATCCCCACAACAAGACATCCAAGAGAGGAATCTACCCTCTCAAAGGACAAGGGTCAATCTGACCAGGACTACACCCAGGTGGACTCACAACACGACGAGAGTTTTTCCTCGAAGTGTTCGAGTCCCCCTAAGGCTGTCCGACTTGGTGAGGCAAGTTCTGGAACCCACAATTCCAGGACTCCACCAGCATCTGGTGATCCTTTCTCTCCGAATGACTTCAGAGAGAGCGGGATCAAGTATGCTTTTCTTGCAAATTCGACTATCTCTCCGCAGGTCACACCTGCTGACGGAGACGGTTATAACCCAGAGTTCCCTTACCTGGAGGGGATTGCTCCAAGTCGCCAGATGGTGTCTCTCGACTACTCCTTAAACGGGGAGGCCTCGAGCGCAAGTGAGAATCATCAACGGGAGGTCTTCGCCCTACCCTGATCAAGGTCATTCTCCTAGAGACCAAGCCGGGACGCCTCGAAGATCACGATCGCGCGCTCGTGGCAAGGCAAGGGCACCACCGATGGCGACACGACCAACACCTTCATGAACGCGAGGAAATCTCGACATTCTCGCGACTCCATTGAGGCGCCTCAAGAGTCCGACATGGAAGATCTTGAGGCTATTCGACGAAAGAAGATTGAAGCCCGTAAGAATTTGCCGGTGCATCCAATATCAATCGAGGAAGCTCAAGAACTCCAAAGACATCAATGACTTGCTCGAGAATCCAACTCGAGAGCTCGCCCGAAAGCATCGATACGATCTCTTCGCCGAGAAGATCGCACAAAGGCTTCGGTCCACGATGGCAAGATCGAAGCACCTCGCTAACGCTATTCGTGAAGTCGAGTAATACGACTTTTTCAAATTTACTACCGATCAAACATATCACCATCGGCGAATCGACGCAACAAGAAGTCGACGATCTCCTACCGGAGAAATGTCTTTCAAACGATCGATGATCAACAAACCCCTAGGAGAGGTGATCGCCACCATTCCGACATGGGAATCAGAAGAAGAGATGAACTACGAGGAGTATTCCTCAGAGGACCGAGACCTATCATAGGTTGGGTCAACTCACATCGGGTATCGCCGAGTACGACCACCGATGATATCAACCCTTCTTTCCCGCAAAGGAGGCGCCAAGAAGTTATTATCGATGCCCGCATTCTCGCCGATTTCGAGCCGCTCACCGCCACCTGCTTTCGACCAAAGGAACATGGAAAAGTTCGATGGCTCCCAAAATCCCATCGAATTCCTTCAAATCTACACAACAGTTGTCTGAGCGGCAGGAGGAGGAGAACATGTGATGGCAAATTACCTTTCAACTGTGCTTGAAGGGTCTGCTCGATCGTGGTTATTGAACCAACCACTCGAGTCGATCTATTCTGGCAACACCTCGCGACCTTCTATCGGGCGAATTTTCAAGGCACTTACAATCGCCTCGGAAGGAGGACGACTTGCACCGGATGAGACAGAACGACAACGAGACCTTGCGCTAATTCATCAAACGCTTTAGTCAGTTCGTAATTCAATTCCAAGTTTCGATTCATCCACATCGGCTTTCAAGCAAGGAGTCCGTAGTAGAAGGATAACGTAAGATATTGCTTTAAATCCACCTACCATCAAGTTTAACTCTTTGAGATGGCCGACGATATGCTACCGCTCGAGGCGGCCGAGGAACAACATAATAGATCGAGAAGACAATACCTCTCGAGAGCCAAAGCGACATTGGTAAGAAGAAAGATAAGAAAACAAAAAGTCCAAGAACAAGGCGAAGGGTCAAAACTCCAAGCCGCGGGTTCCAAGGAGGTTTTGGTGAATGATAAAGAGCCACGCACCTCCAAGCCGCGACCGACCGAGGCAAAGGTAAGCTACCGATCGTAAAAAATGATAAGCCTAGGTGGTGTCCTTTCCATAAAAAGGAAGGACATGACCTTCAAGAATCGCCGTCTTTCAACGAAAGCTTGAAGACTACAACAACCAAGAAGGACCACTTTCCACTCTCGAGCGTGTAGGACAAACGAGTGATCATAAGTCCTCGATGATGAGGAGGAGATGCCGCCCAGATCCGCAACACACCGCCGAGCACATCTACGGGATCATCGGATATGAATCAAAGCGACAAACTTAAAGTCACGAACGGAGGTAAACTCCATAGATCCTCCTCTCGTCAATAAATTACCGGTGGTCGAAAGTCACCATCTCCTTTGAGAAGGGTGATCGCCGATTCTTCGACCACCAGTCGGATCCGATCGTGGTCGAACCCACCATCAACAATTGCTCGTCAATCGAAGTTTTGTTGATGGTGGCGTACCGTTAAATATTTTGTTTACGAAAGTGCCTAGACGAGATGCAAGTACCTAGGACCAATGTAAGACCCAGACGACACTTTTCCATGGATCGCATCGATCTTCACCAAACCAATTGGCCAAGTTTCTTCCCTTTAACATTTGGTTCACTAAGTAATTTCGTGACGAGAAAATCTCCTTTGATGCGGTCGATTTCGACATTTAAGATATAACGCCATACTCGGATGACCAACTTTGGCAAAATTCCTAATGGCTACTCATTATGGATATCAATGTATTAAGATGCCAGTCCCAAAGGAGTAATCATAATTCATTGTGACAAGAAGATGGCGATACCGCGATCGCCGATCCTCGAGATGGTTGGACAAATACCAACTCGAGAAGAAAGTCACCTTCGACCAGAAGTCGAAACCTAAAGTCGCACCAAAGCCGAACGACAAGGTCAAAGAGGTTCCTCTCGATGCAGGGAGCCCTCAAGACTATTCGCAGACGGGATACTTCCACCCAAAGTAGGAAGACGCCCTCATCACCTTTCTCCGAGCTAACGCAGATGTCTCCGCGTGGCAAGCATCCGACATGCCCGGAGTCCCCAGGGAGGTGATCGAGCACATGCTAGCTTTACGACCTAACAAAGTACCCAGAAACAAAAATTACGAGATTTGCCCTCGATCGACGAGATGCTATCAAATCGAATTGATAAGCTACTTAAAGCAGCTTTATAAGAGAGGTCAATCATCCGTATGCTTGGCTAATCCTCGTAATGGTTAGAAAGTCAAATGGCAAATGGCGATAAAGCGCTGACTTTATCGATCTTAATAAAGCTTGTCCAAAAGATGATTTTCCTTTACCTCGTGATCGATCGCTTGGTTGATTCTACCGCAGTTGTGAAATGTTAAGTTTTTAGATGCATATTCGATACCATCGATCAATATGTGTCTAGACGATGAAGAAAAGACCGTGATTTATAACACCATTTGGTATATTTTGCTATGTCAAAATGTCATTTGGTCTAAAAATGCCGGCGCTTTTTTTCAACGCTTGATGCAAGCAACTTTTTCATCTCAATTAGGCCAAATCTAGAGGCCTATGTTGATGATCTAGTCGTTAAAAGCATCAAGAGACTTAACCATATCAATCGACCTACAAGAAACATTCGACAACCTCGTAAAACATCGCTTAAAACTCAATTCGAGAAGTGTGTTCGAATCTCTTCAGAAAATTACTTAGATTCCTAGTATCTATACGAGGAATCAAGCAAATCTCAAAAGATAAAGGCCATTCTCCAAATGTGCCTCCAACCACAAGGAAAGAAGTCCGTAAACTCACTGAGTGCATGGCAGCTTTAAGTCGTTTCATCGCACGACTAGGAGAAAAAGGACTACCTTTCTTTAAACTTATAAGGAAACACGAAGGTTTTGAGTGGTCGAAGAGGCAAACGCTACCGTTGAGGATGTCAAGAGGTACCTTACTTAGTGTTCCTATTCGTCTCTCCGAGGCCGTAAGAAACGCTCTTAATTTACCTAGCCGCCACGCCACATGCAAGAAAGCGCAAGATCGGGTCGAGAACGTGAAAACGCATAACGACCGGTTTACTACGTAAGTGAAGTTTACACGGCCTAAGGAGCGCACCTCGTGTCCAAAAGCTTTATATGCCCTCCTCATGTCTTCGAGGAAATCGCGCATTATTTTTAGGCGCACAAAATAGTCAGGTTGCCCGAGTTTCCTTGGGAGCGATCCTCCGTAATAGGGAAACAGAGGGACGATGCCAAAATGGTCAATCGAACTTGGGGAGTTCGACATCCATTTCGTGTCCCGAACGGCCGTTAAATCCAGATCTTGGCAGACTTTGTCGCCGAATGGACAAATCTCAACTCGTTTCAGATCCCCAAGACGATTCCCACGACCAAAGGATTTATGTACTTTGACTCGTCGCCACTTTAAGTTACTTTGGGTCAGGTGGTCCGGTATCTCCTAACGGAGAGACCTTAAAGTATGCCATACAATTAAACTTTCGTGCCACTAACAACGTGGCGTATCACGGAAGGTTTGCTAATCGGTATACGAAAGCAAATGAAGCGCCTCGATTCGCCGACACTCGTGAGAGGAGACTCTCAACTTGTCGTGAATCAAGTCGAAAGAGTACCAAAGGTTTCTAACCCAACAATGTCTCGGTATTTATCGAAGTGCGAAGCTAGAAAATCATTTTTTAGGTTTCGAGGCACAATTCATCCTCGAAGGATAATTTCCTCGCAGATCAGCCTTTGCTCAATAGCTTCTTCTCGACCAGAGTACCAAAAGGAGTCCTCTTGAACAACTCCGAAGCCGCCATCGGTCGACGAACCGTAGACACCTCCTATTGAGACTACTCTCTAAAATACGAGGATACCGGATGGCGCCCATCTATGAGTATCTTCGTATGGGTTCAGACCAAGACGATCTCGAGGCGCATCGATTATCCCGAAAAGCCAAAATGTATACTTTTGTTGAAGGAGTCCTCTATAAATGAGGTACTCAAGGGTGCTCATGCCATGCATTCCGCAGAGCGAAGGATTAACACTCCTTCACGACATACATGGTGGCATCTGGGGAAATCATGCTTCCTACGTAACGCTGGCTCAGAAGGCCTTTCGACAAGGTTTTATCGCCAACCGCCTCTTACGATGCTAAAGAGTTGGTTAAAAGTGTGTCCAATGCCAATTTCATAGCAGTAAATACACCAACCACAGCATTACAAACGATACTCTATCTTGGCCTTTTGCAACTGGGGTCTCGATATCCTAGGACCGTTTCAAAGCTCCGTGAGGTTTCGAGTTCCTTTTGTGGCTATTGATACGCTCACAAAATGGATTGAAGCCTAACTCGGATCGATAATAACGAAGCAAAGAAACGGTTTATGATGAGATGCGTAATTACTCAATTTGGAGTACCGAGTCTAATAATTACAGATAATGGTAAGCATTTTGAGCGCAAAATTTTAGGAATTTTATGACGAAGTTGGGTACCAAGTTGTGTTATGCTTCGCGGCCCATCCCCAAAGTAATGGGGCAATGAACGCAAACGACCAAATAATGAGAGGAATTAAGACCCGAGTCTTCGACCACTCATCAAACGCCGGGGCTTAGGTACAAGAGTTACCTCAAGATATGGGCGCTCAGACGACTACCACCAAGCCACAGTGAAACACCATTTTTTCTCGGTCTTCGAGTCGGCCATGCTTCCTCCTGAATCAAGATACGATCAACACGAAGTCGAAACTTTTAAAGACTCCAACCAGAACAACTTCAAGCGGATGATATTAATCTACTCAAGAAAGGAGAAACTGTGTGGTGACCCAACCCTAGAGCACCCGAGAGGTCCTCCCAGATATCCTAGGACGCCCTAGGAGATCCCAGAGCACCTCCCGAGGCTTGGTAGGATTCGCCTCAGGTACCAATCGAGTTCCCGCAGGCCACTCAAGGGTACCACTGGGGAGCAGGAGTCACGGGAGATCTCTCATCGCCACGGCCAACTCAGAGAGGTCATAGGACCTGACCCGAGGAGGTCGTGAGGCTTGAGGATCACCTCAGGATTCCTAGCGTGAACTCGAGCTAGTCCCAAGGATCTCAAGCTAGCTCTTCACAAAGATACAAGAATGGTAACATCCACGACATAACTTTATTTACAACATAACCAAGGAGTTGTTTACAAAAGGTGGCCTTGGGCCAAAAGCAAGCTTACAAAAGAGCGAAACAGACGCCCATCCACTATACCACGTGCAAAATGGCCGGAGGGCACAACCTACTGCCCCGGTCCTCCTCTTCTCCGCAGCTTGTCTTCTCCTCGTAAGATTTTGCATTGAGCAAGAGTGAGCACTACCACTGTTTCGCAAGTCACACCTGGGGTAACAAAATGACATGCATACATGGATATACAATGTAAGGCATACTATGGTTGCTTTGCATAAAGCCAAGTTTCTTTCAATTACAATTACTAAGTTCCAAGGCGTGTTTTAGTAGATAAAATTTATTTACAAAACTTGATTTTTTCAGCTTGATAGCATTCATCAACAAGTTGGTGAAGGATACCTCCGTCACAAGGCTCCTCGCCCAAACCCATGGGATAGCAATCCCAAAACAGATGTTAAACACTTTTAGAAACCCAAATCAATATCTAACTCGAGTGGTCACGCCAAGATGTCCATGACCGTGGACACGGCTATTCAATAGATTTACACTCGATCGAGGATGTGCACTTTACCCACACGACATGAATTCTCTAGTTTATCCCAAGATCCGCCGATGCCACCTCTCACTACCAAAGGTAAGAGGTCTAGAGTTCATGACAAAGCCTTTAAAATGCATTGTCCCACCACGCCTCTCCTTGCTAAGGTTTCGCCTTTGGATTCAACTCATGGATCTGGGCCCCTCTTGCACCAAGGGGAACATAGGTCATAAAAGACCACCGCCATAGAAGACCTCCCACTCCTCCAACTGGATCAATCATGTGGAAGTTCTGCAAATCACTTAGCTAGGTCCCACACCCCATACCGAGACATGTGGTTGCACGGTTTTGGCATAGCCCATCATAGGCCTAGCATTGGTGGCTCAAAGACCGGTCCTCAACTCGACTTTTGGCGACAATCACAAACCCTTGACCTCCACCTTATCCAGATAGAGTCCGTGCATAAACCTTGCACCAACCAAGCAAACCGATTCGCCCAAGCCTAAATCAATTTTATTTTCTTTGCTTCCCCAAAGAATATTTTTTACACTCCCATGACATCCCAATGCCATGGTTAAAACATTTTAAACAATATTCGGTCATGAAGGTAAAGATTTCCCAAAGCAAGTACTTTTGGTCTAAGCAAGTTTAAGCATTCGGTTTTTCAATAGCTCCTGGTTCACACTAATGTATCTCCTGTGTTTTGTCTAAGGTGACAACAGATTGGGTTCAATGTCAACAAAGGGCCATACAAAGGAAGTAGGCATAGCTATGTGTTTAAAGACGTGCATTGAAATAACTTGGTAGAAGTAAGCATGCATTATACTTTGAAGTTGAACATAAGTAGATTGAAATATCAAGTGCAATATAATCAAGAGCATGACTTGCCTTGCTCACTGCCTTGAGAGTCTTCTTCTTCGTTGTTCTCACGCCCTCGGTGCCTTCACGCCTATACGAGAGAAAAGAAGACAACTCAAACCACATTCCAAATGAAGAGCCAAAAGAACTTTTAAAAGAAACTCCAAAACTCAACCAATGTATAACTTATAATCAAAATAGGTTCTTTGGGAGAGGTCCCCACTTCATCGGGAGAGGTCGAGTGAGGAAGGTTCTCACGAGGACCGTATGGGCGGCTCTAGGGCGCTCTAGCAATGCATCAAGAGGATAATGAGTGCTACAGGATCCAGAGAGGTGATCTTTAGACAGACCATAGAGTTCCACCGAGAATCCAAAAGAAGAGGTCCCGAAGGGACACAACCTCTTATGGTGGTGACAAGAACAAGAACAACAAGAATATACAAGGAAACTTACCAGAATAAGAAGGAGGTGATGGGCGAAGGGAGGTCAAGGCAATCTGGCTGAGGTCAAGCCCAAGCTCCTACCGCCCCAATGGTGAAAACACGATGGAGAGATGCTCTCATGATGTTCTTGTCAAGAAGAACTCTTCAGGAGCCACCGAGTGTGAGCCAAAGTGTTGAGTGTGTGAAAAAGGTGGCATCAAGGGCTCCCGGCTAGTTATAGTCAAATAGTGAAAAGACCACTCAATGCGCATATGATTTGATGAGCATATGAGATGGGCAAGAGGTACGGGTGTCAAAGAAAATATAAAGGACGTGTGTAATCGTTACATGAGGAGACTAGAAAAGACACCAATAGTGCCCCGAATGACCCCATACAATAGAAACAACCACTTGCTTGGTCGCATTTAATGCATAATACATGCATTAAATGCTCATGGTACTAGTGTGGGGAAACATAGAATCGGTAAGCCTAGCAGTGGGACCACCAAATCTAGAAACAATGGGTCAAGGGGAGGTCTGACAGCTGGATCTCCAAAGAGGAGGTCCAACGGCCAAGATTGAATGCTAACGGGAGGTCCAAGGTAAGAAGAGAACCTCACCCGCAAGGAGGTCTAGAGTCCGCAGGATCAACTCCAGACAGAGGTCTCGAATCTGTTAGGATTTCCAAGGGAGGTCCTAACGATCGAATCGCTAATCTAGGAGAATCGACTGCTAAGATCTCCGTGGGGAGGTCTTAACGGTCCAGATGTTCAAAGAGGAGGTCTGGCCGTTAAGATCTCAAGGGGGAGGTCTTAACGGTCCAGATTACAGAGGAGGTCTCGACATGGGGAGGTCCGACATACATGGAGGAGGTCTCGCGACAAGAGGTTCTAACAACCAAGATCCCATCAAGGAGGTCCCGGCCGAGGATCCTTGTAAAGGAGGTCCCGACCGGTAGGATCTCACCAAGGGGAGGTCCTATCGCTAGGCTCTCATGAAGGGAGGTTCCACGGCTCAAGGAGGTCTTGAAGGAGGTCTAAAGGAACCGAGTCGACTCAGGAGGTCCTAATCGCTAGGATCTCCACAATGGGAGGTCCCGCGCGAGGATCTCAATATAGGAGGTCTTAGAGGTTCGGGAGGAAACCCACGGAGGTCGGGGTTCCCATGTTAAGCGAGTAAGGAGGTCCAATGGATGGGAGGTCCAAAGGACCAAGTCAAGGGAGGCCTAAATATATAGGCACGCCTTAACCAAGAGGAGGTCTAGACTTAAGGAGGAGGTCTCGAACCAAAGAGATTCAAACCAACAAAGAGATCCAAAGAGATCTAGCTCAAGGAGAAAGGTCTCGACATAAAGACACGCCCAATTGAGAAAAGGTCTCGAGCCCCCCAGAGAGGTCTAACTTCAAGGACCACTAGGAGGTCCAGCCACAGAGAAGGTCTAAACCGAACATAACACAAAAGAGAGGGACCGAGGAGAACTGCCAACATACGTATGGGTGACAACATGAAACTTAAACCTCTCCAACGAACCAACTATGAATTCTCATCAAAACAAAAATAGTTTTATTTTGTTTTACAATTTTAAAAGGACTTGGAAAATCAGGATGTTACAAACCTACCCCCCTTAAAAGAATCTCGACCCGAGATTCAAACAGGATCAGTAAAGAGGTAGGGGTAATTAGCCTTGAGGTCTTCTTCCTTCTCCCATGTAGCTTCACTTTCTGGATGATGACTCCATTGCACCTTGTAGGATCTCGATAATCCGGCCTCGTAACCCTTTCTCGCAACATCCGTAATTTTAATTGGTCGCTTCCACATAGGTAAGGTCTTCTTCAAGATCAAAATTTCTAGTGATGTGTGGTCTTCGCACCAAGACATTTCCTTAATTGGGATACATGAAAGACATTGTGCACAACCGAGAGGACTCGAGCTCTAGTTGATAGGCGATTTCACCAATTTCGTCCATGATCTTGTATGGGCCGATAAATCTTGGTGCCGCTTTTCCTTTAGTCCGAAATCTTCTAACTCCCTAAGTGGTGTCACTCTAAGGTATACAAAGTCTCCAATCTCAAAGGACAAATCTCTTCGACGGTATCAAGATAGCTCTTTTGTCGAGATTGAGCCACTCTCAATCGCTTCCTTTATGAGCTTCACCTTGTCTTCACTTTCTTTAACCTGTGTCCGGCCATGAAGTTGATGCTCTCCAACCTCATCCCAAAGGAGGGTGTTCTACAAGGTCTACCATATAGAGCTTCAAAGGGGACATCTCAGAGACCGGTTTGATAGCTATTGTTGTAAGAAAATTCAAAGATAGGGTAAGTTCTTGTCCCAACTCTTCCTAAAATCCAAAGCACAAGCCCCGAGCATGTCTTCAAGTATTTGGTTCACCCTCTCGCTTGCCCATCGGTTTGAGGGTGATAGGCGGTACTAAAATTGAGCTTAGTACCGAGAGCTTCATGTAAGCTTTTCCAAAACCTTGAAGTGAATCACACCTTCCGTCTAAACTATTCTTTTGGGTACTCCATGTAGATGCACAATTCTTGCCATATACAATTCGCTAGCTTATCACTCCTATAGGTGGTCTTGACCCAGATAAAATGGGCTACCTTGGTCGGCCATCAACTACCACCCAAATGGAATCAAAGCCCGTTTGGGTGCTCGGCAATCCAGTTCCATTTCCATTCAGGGATCGGCAATGGCTGCAACAACCCTGCTGGTCGTTGGTGCTCGGCTTTAACCCTCTGACATACATCACATTGAGAGACACATTTAGCAATATCTTGCTTCATACTGACCCACCAATACCTTTCCTTGAGGTCGGATACATCTTGGTGCCGCCTCGTGGATAGAATAAGGTGACCCGTGGGCTTCCACCAAGATGAGTCGCTTGATATCTTGATGATTGGGCACACAAATTCTGCTGTTAAACCACACTATCCCTTGTTCATCTACGCACAAACCCGGCTTTACCTCTCCTCATGTTCTTCTTAATTTCTTGGATGTCTTCATCTTCTCCTTGATGTTCTTTAATTTGGTCCAGAATGGTTGGACGCACCACTAAGGTGTTTACACATCCTTGCTTTATAATTTTCAAGTTGAGGTACTTCAACTCTTCATACAATTTCGGTTGTTGTTCTTGAACCAACAAGGTATTGCAATAACCTTTTTCGCTCAAGGCATCTCGCCACTACATTGGCTTTGCTCGGGTGATAATGAATCCCAAGGTCATAATCTTTAATTAATTCCAACCATCTCCTTTGTCTCAAATTGAGCTCGTTGTGTAAAGATGTATTTCAAACTTTTGTGGTCTGTGTATATCTCACAAATGATTACTAATAAGGTAGTGACGCCAGATTTTCAAAGCATGCACAATAGTCGCCAACTCTAGATCATGTGTTGGGTAGTTCTTCATGAGGTCTCAACTGCCGAGATGCATATGCTACTACCCTTCCATCTTGCATTAGCACACATCCAAGACCTTGATGGGATGCATCACAAAATACCTCAAAGTCTCTATGGATGTCCGCAAGACTAGGATCTGGGTCAGATAAGCCTTTTTCTTCAATTCCCAAAGCTTTGCTCACGTGCTTTGGTCCATTCAAATTTCTTCTCCTTTTTCAAGAGCTGGGTGAGAGGTCTAGCAACCTTGGAAAAACCTTCAATAAATCTTCTATAATAGCCACTAGACCAAGAAAACTTCTCACTTCACCACCGCCTTGGGGGTCTCCAATCTAGCACAGCCTTCCACTTTTGAAGAGTCTACAACCACCCCTTGGCCAAATGATGTGGCCAAGAAAGGCTACTTGCTTTAACCGTAATTCACACTTGCTAAACTTAGCATAGAGTCAGCTGCTCTCTAAGCCTTCCCAAAACAGCCTCGAGATGGTCTTCATGTTCTTTTTCATTCTTAGAGTAGACAAGGATGTCATCAATAAACACCACCACAAACTTGTCTAGAAAGTCCATGAATACTTTGTTCATCATACTCATGAAATAGGTCGGTGCATTTGTCAATCCAAATGACATCACAGTTGAACTCATATAGTCCATACCTTGTGGTAAAGGCGCTTTTGGGAATGTCTTCGTCCTAATCTTCAATTGATGATACCTGCATCTTAGGTCAATTTTAGAGAACACACTTGCTCCTTTTAGTTGGTCAAAGAGGTCATCTATCCTGGCAGAGGATATTTGTTTTTAATGGTGACCTCATTGAGTGATCTATAGTCTACACACATCCTCGTGCTATTGTCTTTCTTTTTGACAAATAGCACAGTGTGCCCCATGGTGAAGAACTTGGTCTAATAAATCCTTTGTTCTTCGCTTCTTTGATCCGCTTTTTAACTCTACCAATTCATTCACAGCATCCTATAAGGCCTTTTTGAGATGGGTGCAATCCTGTGACTAAGTCAATTAGGAATGATATATCCCTATCCGTGGCATACCGTAGCTCTTCAGTGAACACATCTAAATACTCACCGACCAATCGGGAGGTCTTCCATCTTCACTTCTTTCACACTAGTCGTAATAGGTTTTGTTTTAGGGAGGTCTTGGACTTATATTCCACTTGTACTCCCCGGTCATTTATAAGTGATATGGACTGGTGGCACAATCTATCTGACTCTATTCTTGGCTAACCAATCTATTCCAAGAATCACATCCGCACCTTGAGATTGCGTAACTATTAAATCATGGAAAGGTACTCCGTAAATCTCTAAGGTAAGGTTTGGGCAGAGGGTATTAGTCCTCATATCCAGTGCCCGAGCATGAATTATCATAGGGTTAACTAGAGGGATTATAGATAACCCATACTTCCCCACAAACTTGCTTGAAACAAAAGAATGGGAAGCTCCTTAATCAAATAAAACCAATGTCGGTAGGGAGTTTCAAGGAACATACCCAAGATTACATCGGTGTCATTGAGCTTCTTCACCAGATTATCTTGAGGAGCTTTTCCTCAAGACGTAGCTCACCAAGTACATTGTTCAAGCGTGATATTGCCTTAAAGATTAATCTTCATCGCGCCCATCTCTCGTTGGTACGAAGTCAAGCCTCATGAGTCATTTGTTTTCAACACTTGCTCAAAAAGAATAAGACCGGTCAAGCAAAAGTAAACTCCTAGAGGAAGAGAAAACAAAAACAATCACAGTAAAATAATTTCTTACCCACTAGTCGAGAATCCAACTTCTTGATTTCTTCATCATGGGAAGCAATGGTTTCAAAGATGCCTCTTCTCCCATGATTTGATGTCCTCTCAGATTTGCCTTAGCAATGCGCATACCTCGCTTATAGATCAAGGTTTTATCCTTGAATTCAGCCGAGCCTCCCTAGCTCAAGGTCCATTTCTAAAAAAAATGGGAGTAAGAAAAGGAAAAGAACTCAGAAGGAGTGCAAAGAATTGCTTACCCGATAGTCGGATTTTAACCTCGTAATTTCTTGATCTTTATCTTTGGAGATACGAGAAATCTCGTGAATAACCACAGCTTTTATCTTTGACTTCATTCTCAAGTTTTCATATCATCTTCTTTTCTAAAAGAAGGAACAATCATGTAAAAATCAACAACATAAGCGCCTTAAGTTCAAGACTTCATCGCTTATCCTTTCCGCGCTTTTTCGCTTGCAGAGTTGGCTTTTTAAGCTTCCTCAAGAGGAATTCTACTTTTTCCCATAGCTTTCTCGACTCCTCTTTTTCATAATCGAGTTTAGTCGGCCAGGTCTTTTCATCGCTATTTAACCCAGAAGGTTAAAAGTGACATGAACATTATTAAATTGGTCGAAGTTCTTCTACAACCATTGATCCAATCAGAAGTTCTTTTACGACCATGGATCTAGTCGAAGTTTTCCTATTTACAAAGCATCTCGTCGTAAGCCTTTTACGACTAGTACCTAGTCGTGAGTTTTTCCACGACAAACCCCGTAAGCACTATATAAGTAGTCAAGTCGAAAACAACTACGAAAAAATAGTGACTTACCACCTCTCTTGCTTGCAGAGTTCTCTCTTTTCCCGTCAGAATTCTAGAAGTTGTCGGTGATATTCACCAACAACGGCAATTTGTTCTAGAGCTTCTCGCAAAAGGAAAGACAAGAAGAAATAAGGAAGACCACATGTATAAGTATCATTAAATACTTACACTCATGGTTGATCGAGCAAATATCGAGTAAACCACTCGATTCTTCACTTGTCCACTCTCTCGACCGATCCTACCAAACCTTCTCAAGACGCCGTTATCAAAAGTGTCCTCTATTGGGAATGTCTTTGGGATGAGGGACTCGATGGCGAGATCTAAAAGCGTAAGACCCCACTATGGAAGCAGTATAAAGAAATCGTAATGGTTGAAGTATTCTCATCCTCTCGATTCTCAAATTGCAATTTCTTGGATACCGTGAAAGAGGTCTCTGAACGATTTCCTTTCCTTAACGGTGGTCGTGCACATCACCACCTTGGGCAGAGGCTTCAGGATCGCTCTGCCGGTTCCACGACCATTTCGGTAGTCGAGTCAGAACCTCAAGTGGTAGTGGTCGCTACCTCGCTGGTTGTAGCCGCTACCTCGCTGGTCAGAGCTACGACCTCAGCGGTTGTGGTAACCACTTCAGGAGCTATGACTTCTTCCACAACCCGGGCTGTGGACGATCCTTCGACCATTTCACGACACCTCTCCAATTGCCGGAGAGGCGGCAATGGGCTTCGACAGAAGCCTCCTGGGGTCAAGGAGCTCTGCTAAAACCAACAAAAGGAAAGAAGTTAAATTGTGAAAAGCAAAAGGTAAATACTGCTTTTACACTTTAGCTCATTTCACATACCTCTCATCCCGGACTTGATCGAATTTAGGTGCTATCTTCCCGACGGAAGATTTCTTCGATTTCTTTTCACGACCACGCCCGGGTCGTAGCTCAAGTTGGAGAACAGTCGCCACCACCACCACGCCTCGTCGTGGATCTTGAACAGGACCATCTCTCCGTCTCCTCGGCTTCCTGAGGGCCGAGATCGCCTCGACCACTCCAAGAGCAAAGGCTACCTCAACAGAGGCTCTCCGATCGGCGTTGTCCTTCACAAAGACATAAACTCCTTCCAGCCTCCTTTTCTAGTTGCTTGACAAAATCGGGAGTGGCGTAAACCGTGGAAAGTTTTCTTGTCATAATAAAAGGTACCTTGGCCTTGTGCGCTTTACGCCTAAGAGGGTCTTCGACCGCAGCCTCCTCACCAAATGCCCAAATTTCGGCTTTTGTCAGAGTCGTGTCCTTGACCTTATGCCTTGCGCCTAAGAGGTTCTTCGTCCTCCCGGCTTCAATTATTTCAACCTCGCTTCGTCAAGAACCGCGGCGTCGCAGACTTCGCAGAGGACCCGTTGAAATGAAGGAACTTGAGCTTGGTCCTCCCTTGTCAAGAACTTTTGTAAGTCGACGCTTTTAGCTCTGGAGGAGATGAGCCCTTGTCCTTTGCCATCCTCGCGCCGATGGTTATCGGCTTGACCTCTTCGTCAGTCTCCGACGGTTTTCCATACCTACCTTCTGTAAAGAAAAACAGAAGAAGAAGAATCACTGACCAGTCGTAAGATTTTCTACGACCAGTATCCAATCGTAAGCTTTTCTACGACATCTCCTTGATCGTAAGATTTTCTACGATCACTACCTAGTCGTAAGTTTTGTCTACGACTATGAAGTCCTAAGGAAAAAATCAACTTTCGATTACCTTTATGCGCCCATCTTTTCCTCTCGGATAAAACCGCAAGAATTTGAGGAACCGCAACTCTAAGTGGCGAGACCTTCACAAATGAGTTTGACTCGAACGCCAATCTCTGCTGCGAAAGATCTAGGTAAACAAATAAAGATATTCATTAGACAATTTTTGAAGAAGACCAAACTGAGAGTTAAGTCGTAAAACTACTTACAAAAAAGTTGACACCTAAAGAGTAAGGGAAAATTAGGTCAGTGGCATCCAATCGTCAGGACTTAGAGAAATGACATCGCATTCACAGTTGACTGCCCGATAACACCGCAAACGGCAAAAAAAAGGAAAATAACACCCGCAAAGGCAAAATGATGTTTTTACCATCTCTCTTGCACCCCCCTCTCTTCCCCGGCTTCACTCGCTCTCCCTCTTCTCCGGCTGAGCTGAGCCGCCTCCCTTGAGCCATGCCGCCGCCACCATTGGTGTCTAAGCACACCACCACCGCCGGTCCGCGCCACCGCCGCCAATCTCCAAGACGTACACCCTCTTCTCCGCTTCTCTCACTTTTTCGCCAAGTCACCGCTTCAAGAGTTGTGCCGCCACCACCAATCTCCAAGCACGCTGCCACCAATGGTCCGCTCCGCTACCGCCGGTCTCTAAGCCACGTCGCCGCCTCTCTCTTCCTCTTCTCTAGCCGAGCCACGTCGCTTCCTCCGAGTTGTGCCGCCACCACTACCGGTCCACGCCACCACCGTCGGTCTCCAAATCATGTCGCGTCGATGTGTTCGCGGCGGCGCGGCTTCGCCTCGGCATCAGTCTCCAAGCAGCGGCGGTGGCACAATCGGAGAGAGAGACCCCCAGAGGAGACACCGAAGTTGGGGGAGAAGAGGGCAATTGTGTCTTTTTGGGAAATTTATGATAGAATACCCCCTTAGAGTGTTATTTTCTAGTTCTTTTAGCATTTTGGATGTTATTTAGTAGTCAAGCTCCATTGTGATGTTATTTCTCTAATTTCAAGTTTTTAGGATTGACGAGGATCTAATAATCCTCATTTTATCTTTTATCTATAATTCTTATTATAAGTAAATATGACGTCATATGGTCCCTGAGTATACCCCTTAATTTTATAAGGGAGGAGCCTACTAGGTGGTCGTAAGTTATTCTACGACCACCCCCATAGTCGTAATTCATGCTACGACTACCACATAGTCGTAAGTCTTGCTACGACTACCTTATGGTCGTAAGTTCTTCTACGACTGTGTCAGCCACGACCACCTTATGATTAATTAAACCTACGCATTTGAGTGGGTCCAATTGATTAAGGAATTCAAACAATCATCATACCGTTATTCTCAAGTAATAGCACGTAATGCTCGATTATCTCGATATATAGTCACAGCGCGTGGAGGAGTTAATCGCGGTGATTACCGCCAACATGCGCCACATCGATGTGATGAGGCGCCACTTCACCCGAGAAGCGCCACTCCTTCACTGACTATATAAATGCGATAATCGAGAGAATGAAGGAGAGACCGACCTGCTATCGTGAAGACAAGCACTATCATCTCGTAATAGTCTTAGTTTTTCTCCCGATTGTTCAGAATACACTCAATACCATAAGCACACAGGAGTAGGGTTGTTATTCTCTCCAGAGAAGGCCTGAACCTGTATAAAAATTCCCGTGTCAATCTCTCTGCGTGATTTCATTCTAGGAGACCTCCCGAATCAAACAATCTTTACGTAAGATCAGTTCTAAAACACCGACAAGGATGTTACTGACCTAATTGCCCTGAGTAAAGGCTTCAAACCAAACAACGAGTCCTAACTATTGATATTTATTCCTAGGAATTTTTTTGTTCTTGCCACTATTAATATGCGCCATCTTGGTTCTAACACTGGAAAAATGTGTCTCTCCTTTTTGTCACTCCGTGTTTACGTTACATTTCGTTTTTGCCACTACCGTTAATCTCAGTTAGCTGGCTAGCACTATTGAGGTGTTTGACTTTCATTTTGTTGTTATATTTTTATAAGAAAGACCAAAATACCCTCAGGTCTCTTCACTTCCCATTCTATCTCTTTCTTCTCCAGGCAGCCGCCGCTGCATGAAGGCCTCCTCACAGACCTCAACAAGGTCGTTGCTAACATCGAGTCATTCGCCACCTCTACCTCCTCCCAAGAGAAGCTCGTCACTGATTTCCACTGATTCCTCACCAATCTCGCCTCCGTCGCCAACTCCCCGTCCCTCACGAAGGCCTTTGGGGCATACTTGTCACTACCATTTCGGAGGCCATAACGGTTTTTGTCGAACCCGAGAGCGAAGAATCCCAGATTCTCTGTGCTTCATGCACTAGTCCAGGGACAGCTATTTCACATAGTAAACAAAAGTGGATAATCGTAACAAAAAAAAAGTCATTCATTGAAATACTTAAAGTCTTTTACAAAAGGGGGCATAAAGCTGAAGAGCAAAATACAACAGAAGTAAAGCGGGAAGGTAGACCACACGATTCGTCATAGGCAATCGTGTGGAGGGCGTAGCCTAGTCGTCCAAGTTTTCATTCTCCTCGTAGTACTCCTCTCCTTATCAACAGTTTATTAAGCAATGTGAGTACAAATGAATGTAATCCGCAAGTTACACCCAATAACAGGTTACAATGCATGCAAGGATTCAACAAAGGGAGGCATATATGGCTCAATTTGCATAAAGCGACATTTTTCATTTAAATATTCATACTAAGTTCCAAAGCAGTTTACTCTATAACTAAAATTCATTTTCTAAATCTCAAGTTTTATAATCAGATAACATTCATCAACAAGTGGTAAAGGGTATCCTCCTATCATATGGCTACCCGCCCAATTTTCCATTTGGATAGAAATCCAAAACCATTTAATAAAGTATTTAGGAATCAAAACCAAAATCTAACTTGGGGTGGCTTTGCTTAGCATGTCCTTGACCGTGGACACAGCTATTCAAATAGTTTTACACTCTGCAGATGTTGTACAGCTTTACCCACAAGAGATAATTAATTATACTGTCCGCTCACACACTTTCGTAATTGTGCGACTAAGTAATTATCACAAGACCTTTACAATACATCATCCCACCGTAGTCCCACCTCGCTAAGGTTTCGCCCCCTTTGGATAAAAACTTGCCGGGTTCAGGCCCCCTCTTGCGCCAGGTGGGAATACATTAAAAACACCCACGCAACCGGACGACACAACCACAGTGAAATGATACAAATTATTTAGCCAGGTCCCGCCCACACAGGACATGTGGTAGTGCGATGGGCTTAGCAAGATGCGGCTCGAAGATCAATCCTTAATTGATTTGGGTGACATTCCATAAAACCCATGGATCTCGATCATAGAAATGATTCGATCCCGTGCATGAACATGCACCATTTAAACATCCATTTCGCCCAAGTCCAAACCAATTTTTATTTTATTTAACAAGCTAAAACATTTCAAAGATTTCTATGGTATAGACATACCATAGCATTGTTCAAATCGTAGTTGATTTTTTGGCTAATTTCCCCAAAGTAAATATTTTGGTCTAAGCTTTGTCTAAGCATAGTGTTTTTCAATATGTTCTAGCTCATACTAATGTATCAACTAGATTTTAACTAAGGTATCAAGGAATGATTGTTTTAACAACAAAGTTTGGCTATACAAAGGAATATGGAATAACTATAAAGCTTGGAATGGGAATTTAAATTACTTGAATTTAAATAAGCATGCAATAAAAATTTAAAATAGAATTTAAATAATTTAAAATAATAGGATTCAATATGATTAATGATGTAACCTGCCGTGCTCAAATGCTTGAGGATCTACTTCTTCGCAATATTCGGGTTCCCCAGAGTCGTCGAAATCTACACGCAAAAAGGAACCAAATTTAAATAATACTTAAATAAATTCAAATAAACTCCAAATAAAATAATTTTAGTGTAGATAGTTAGGTTTTTAGTTTAGATGAATTTAGAAATTTGAATCACTCGAATCGGAGTTCGAACGGTGGAGAACAGGCTTCCGGAAGTTTGAAAATACATGAAATAATGAAATTGGGAAATTTTGGATTTTCTGATTTATTTTTCTAAAGGAAAATCACTTTATACCGTCATGTTGACGTCAGCCACCGGATTTGATTTTCGGTTGAATTAATTTTCTAAAGGGAAAATCGAAAAATGCCACGTGGGTGCCACGTGGCTGCCACGCGGGCCAAAAGGTTGAGGTGGCCTGTGACGTGGCCTGCCACGTCACGGCCACGTTGGCACCGGAGATGGCGGTGGCGTGGGTGCGTAGCTCGTCGACGCTACGCGCCACGCTGAGCCAAGTGGGCACACGCAACAGAGAGGCGAGGCTTCGCCGGACCTGGTGCGCGGCTAGCGGCGGAGGGGAGCGACGCGGTGGCCGGCGGCGAGTGAAGAAGCGGCGGTGGCGGTGGGTGGAGGTTGGCGACGATGTTCTGGCAAGGGAGCAAGGAAGTGGGTGCGCGCACAAGGCGGCCCACACCCGTGCGATGCCGGCGAAGGAGTCAGCGGAGGCGGAGGAGCTCTCCCGGTGGCGCTAACGGCGACGCCGGCGGATGAAGCTTCGACCGAAGGTCTTCAAGCTCCAAATCCGGGTGAGTGAGGGCGCTAGAGAGGGAGGGAGAAGGGGGTAAAGAGAGAGGAGGACGGAGGGCACCGGGTGCTCGCCTTTATGGGAGGCGGGGAGTGGGAGAGAGGCGGGAGCATCATGGGCGCTTTGCGGAGCCCTACAGCCGCAGGGCATGGCGCGGCGCTAGAGGCGACGTGGGCAGGTAGAAGGGAGGAAAAAGAGGGCAGCGGGCCGGCGGAGAAAGCGGCATTCAATGCTCGTTGAAAAGGGGCGGCAAGGGTGAGCAAAGGCGACGCGACGGGGGAGGCGAAGATGATGGACGGCGGCATGGGGCGCCAACGGGCAGAAACGCGAGGAAGACGACGCGACGAGAGACTAACAGGCGGGCCCCGCCTGTCAGCAACACGGAAGGAAAGGCGCGGTAGACAAGGATCGTTCGATTTTGATCGGATGGTCTGGAATGATTTGGATGTTCAGACTATCCGAACGTTTCATCCAGATCGGGCCGTCCGATTTTGACCGGACGATCCACAACGAGGAAGGCGCGGAGCGGAGCTGGGCCGCACGCGAGAGGATGGACCGCGTGGAAGCGGGTCGGACGCGGGGAATAGGGCACGGGCCGAGCAAATTCGGCCCGAACGGAAAAGGAAATAAGAAATGGATTTTTGATTTAAATAATACAAGAAATTGAAAAAGCTTTTTAGAAAATAGTTAATTAAAGCCCAAAACTTCAAGAAAAATACACAGAAATTCCTTGAGTTATTTGGAACTTAATAAAATTATTTTCAACTTAACTTTAGCTTTTGATTTTCTAAATAAATTATTTTTGGCCATTGGGGAAAAAGGAAAACTCTTTTCAAATTCCAGAAAATCCAAGAAAATACTTAATGCACTCCTTTTGACTTTAAATTCAGTAAAGCTCAAGAAAATTCAAATAAACTAATTTTGAATTAATGAAAGTTTGATTAATTCAATTTAAATTGTTTTTATTTTTTAAAATTTGAAGTTCAAGCTTTATTAATCCAATAAAATCGAATGGTTAATTGGAAATTGGAAAATTTCAAAAAGCTCTGAAAATCAGGATGTTACAGTTTTGCTCTTGGAATGAGACATTTCAATACCAGCTCATTATCGGCGTACCATTCCAAAGTTTAATACAACAATATATAGTTATAAGTACATATATGTTTGATAATATAATAATATATAGTTATAAGACATATATGTTTAATTTTATGCACACCAAATTTCACCTGAAATATTATTCCAAATACATAGTAGTAGGATCAAATATAACTTATAGTTCAATGAGTACAAAACGGTATTATCAATTCCACCGGTATGACCAGTATTATCCAGTATAGCCGACATGATCGGTATTGACTGGTATCAAACTGCTATGGTCAGTATTGATCGGTATTGAGGCCAGTACGGAGCGCAAGGCTGCTTGTACCATTTTAGGTGGTGAAGTGGTACATACAAGCGGATACCGAAACGGTATTGCTAAGATTGCTTCAGGTTCTAGGTCCACTGCCTTGGCCGAGGGCCCCTCCTTGCTCACCATGGAGGTAGAGATCCGGTAGGCGGCGCCGGAGCTCCTCCTCCTCATTGGCCCTCCTGATGGCATGCCCTCCGCGGCCACAAAGACTGACACCTTCTTTCACCACTCTAGCTTGGCATGGCTTGACCTCGGCAACGTCGACCTCACCTCCACCTACTTCAAGAAGGCCACGCCGCTGACACAGAAGAGGATTGAGGCATCTTGCTTGACCTCAACCTTGTGTAGGCGCGCGCAGCGTCGGTAAGGGAGACCACATCTGGAGTAGGGAAGGGCGCTTGTGGTGTGGTGGGCGAGGTCACGGTGGAAGTTGGTGGCGACTCCCATGCAGTGGAGAGGACCAAGGAAGAATAAAAGGAGGGATAAGCGGATATGATGGTCTTTTAGCATGTCCATTAGTTTGACTGTGCCTTTGAATGCGAGAAATGGCAAAACCGGAACCTATCACAAACTCGGAGTGACAAAAACGAGAAACACATGTTTTTGAGTGACAGAACCAAGATGCCACATATCAATAGTGCAAAAAATAAAAATTTCCCTTGTTTATTTATAGGGAACAACTAGCGCTCAGACGTACGATGGACAACTTCCCATCATATGCTCCGACGCAACATATGGGCACAATGTTTGCAACAAAAAAGTTCCATACGTGCAACAAATACGCAAACCGACCGGTCAAGCGAGAGTGCAGAGGAAGAACGAAACGAAGTGAGAGGCCGGGGCAGGGAAAAGATTCGAGTCAATCGATCGGGAGAAGCGGAAATTAGGATTTGGCCAACATAAAGAAATTTGAAACATTTAAATGAAACAATTTGATTTCACAAGCACAACATGGCCATGTGCTAGGCACAACATTTTTTCCCCAACGGTCGCAACAAAAAGTACTGGAGGATGCAACAATCAAAACAAAAACAAAAACATTTGGAGAACGTATGTAACTTTTTTTCAACGGTCGCAACATCTTTTTCAATGTTGTAACATCTCAAATATCCAGATGCAACATTTTCAAAGAAGAGGACATCTCAAAATCTCAGCATTTAAAAAATTATTGCAACAATGAAAACAAAAAGAGGAAACATCTGAAAACACATATTGTAACATCTCATACAAACACAATTTGGAAGAGTTGATGAAACACAACACATTGCAACACAACGAAACATTCTATGCAACAATTTCATAAAGGGGCTGCATCACATTACGTAATGCAAAAGACATCCATCCGGAGGAAGTAGCAAAATATTAGAAACAAAATCAAACACTTCCAGCAACTCTCCACTCGTCATCTGCCTCCTCCATCCTCTGATCCGCTAGATCCGGCCAGCCCCAACCGCTCCTCGAAAGGGGAAGACATATGCACAAGCTCCAACCATGGTGGACGGACTCGTTGAGCAGCGAGCTCTGACCTGCGGTATGTGGTGCCCCCTCCCTACTGCTGTCCGGCGTGTAGCCGCGACACCCCCTCTCCTTGTCGGTTCTTGTGTGTGTGAGAGAGCGCTGGTCGATTCCCGAGAGAGAGAGAGAGAGAGAGAGAGAGAGAGAGAGAGAGAGTTGGAGTATTTGGGCGGAGGGTTGGATAAGCATACAAAGATGAGAGATGATGCAATGGATAGTGGTGGAAGAAGTGAAAGTAGTTAAAGACAGTAATAAATAAGCATACGGACGTAAGAGTCAAAGCATTTATGCTAGACCACATTCAGCACTGCAATGCACAAATCCAGACACGAAAATCAGCCGACTTACTATTCCAGGCCTGCCTATCCTAATCCCATGCAGATATTTCAGGGGATCGAAGCAGCAAAGGACAAGGCACCTCACCACTGTGATACAAAGTGTAGTAGTAGTACAGCGCGGGGCGGACACGCCAATGGGCGCCTGGCCCGCTAGGCACTACCCATTTAGGCACGACCCATTCCGCCCAGTCTCGTTAAGTCAGGTTGCTTGCCGCCCACACTGGCCGATGGCGGCCCGAGCACGGCCCGACGGGCATTCGAAATGTCGTCGGGCCCAAGACGAGTCTGCTTGGCCCGTCAGGCCAGATGTGGCCCGTTTGGTCCATCAGAACAAAAAAATCCAAAAAAATCCCAAAAAAAATAGAAAAATGTGTAGAATTCAGAAGTAGACATGAATTTTTTTTAAAAAATGAGACAATCATATTGAAAATGTAATAGAGAGCTTTATTGATGTCCAACTGGCTGCCTCGTTAAAACCTTTGTTAAGTAAAAACTCAAAATGAGAAAACCTTAGCAAAGGAAAAAGAGTACAACCTATAGCTCTACAATTCTACATACATGATACATCTTTATTCTATGTGTCGGTGTCATTGTCTAAGTACAGATTTTCGAACACCTCCGACAATTTTGGATTTTCCACGGAGTGTTGTGTTCGTGAATCAGCTTGTTCCCAATCCTTCACAGTTAGAAGGATCTCTACCATCTCACTTGTGAGACTTGTTCTTCTCTCCTCCAATATCCTTCCAGAAAAACTGAAAGCAGACTCGGAGGAAACCGTAGAGACAGGAATAGTTAACACATCACGTGCAAGTATGGATAGCATGGGATATGTTAACTTATGGGTTTGCCACCATTGCAAGATGTCGAAGCCTTCTGAGTTGAAATCCACCGTATCGCTGTCCAGATAGGTGGATAGTTCTCCGCTCCTTGTGGGTCTTGGCTGAGCAAGCGTTGGTGTAGAAGAAGAAGAAGAACCCCTGGACCTGGACCTGGAGGAAGAGGCACTGAAGATCGCGCCCCACATATTTGTCTTCTCACTTGAGGTAGGGGCTACTGGAGGTCGTTGCGAACGGACTCACCGGAACTTATTTTCATACATTTGGTAAACCTCGTATAACCGAGAACGAACTTCTGCAAAATAGTCAATATAGTCTAGCCCCGTAGCATCACTAAGAAGATCAAGTACAGTACCAAATGCATCAATTTTAGCTCTAGGATCTAAAAGAAATGCAAATGCATATAGGTAAGGGATTTCTCTCCAATATTTAAGGTATTTAGATTTCATGGAAACAACAGCATCGCGTAAAACTATGTCATTTTCAAACATTTTCAATTGAGTAGCAATCTGTAAAATAATATGCACAATGATAGGAGATGTTGGATAGTAGACAGCGGACAAAGCAACAGTTGCCTCATAAAAAAATTCTAAAAACGACAGTACCTTCTCAGCAACGAACCAATGTTGCTCAGTTAATAGCATAGTACCGTCATTTCTATGGTAAAAGATTCTTAAGCATGAGGTAAGTAGAGTTCCACCTTACCTCCATGTCCAAATCAAACTTTCTTGGACGTACACCCATCGCCCTAGAGAAGTTCTTATATTGTGCTATTTTTACGTTAGAATTATTCAAGAAAGAAATCGCATCGCGAAAAGCTTTAATATATGGACTCAACCTCTTCAAACCACATTTGACTATAAGGTTGATAATATGACAAGCGCATCTTTGATGTAGCAGGAAGGAATCGGCATATGTACTCAACACTGGAGTAAGAATGTCCATGGCCCTAGAGTTTGAGCGGCGTTGTCTAAAGTAATTGCGAATATTTTGTCTGTAAGACCAAAGTCTTCCACGACTTTGATAATACAGTTCGCAATATTCTCCCCCGTGTGTGCTACATCAATTAATTTCAAACCTATAATCCTTTTCTCCATTACCCGATCGTCATTAATATAATGCGCAACTACACTAAGGTATCCTCCTAGCCCGACCACTCCATATGTCCGAGGTCGTGGTCGTACACCCAAAATGTGCACGTACTAAATAGTTCCTTTATTTTTTTACGACGTTCATTATAGTATTTCACTAGATCCCTAGTTGTTGTCTGTCTAGAAATGGAAGTAAATCTAGGATTATGCGCAGTCCTAATGTAATTTTAGAAAGAAGCAGACTCGCCAAAGTCTAGCGGTAAATCCTCAGAAGCAATTAAACGACAGAGAGATTGGCGGGCTACCTGAGGATCGTAGTCCTAGCTAGATACCGTACCGTCGGGGTTGTATTGCAGCTGCGTCTGCCTCATCGTCAATCCTTGCTTGGTTCGACATCTTGCAAAGATGTCTAATCAATCGCCTGCTCCACTGTAGACTTTGAGACAATTCATGGCGACAAATTTTACAAATAGCATATGGTACCTCATTTCCCGCTGCGTCTTGCCTGGTTGTCTTATCGAAATTCTCCCACACTCCCAATGTAGACGGCCTTGACCTCTTTGCTCCGGTTGCCGTTGAGCCTGAAGCTGACGTGGAGGCTGATGACGGAACCCCACCTTGCTCCTTTGGTGAAACCTCCGGTTGGTTTGAGGCAGCCGCAGCAGGCATTTCATAGACGCAATTTCGTCCGATGAAAGTCCGAACTCACTAAGAGCAAAGCTGTCGTAAGGACTGTCCATAACGAAAATTGCAAAATAAAAAATAACACTATTACTATTTTAATCTTAGCATACTAATAACTAACAATAAAGTATTAGAAAAATAGTATTGTACCTCTTTCGCTGACTTGTTAACGAAAATTGAAATTTCCAAATTTTGGCACATTTTTTTTGAATTTTGACAAAAAATCCCCATAATCTGCCGAATTTCGAGTCGTCTTGGCCTGCACTACCACCAGACGACACTGACCTACTCCTTCATCTCCCCAACCGGCCTCGCCTCATGACCTCACCAGGCACTTTGTCTTGGAATTCTCTGTCTGTCCGCCACCTCTAGCCTCCTCATGACCTCACCACCTCCTCCCGCCCTCGTGACCTGGCCTCCAGAGGCTCCTCCTCATGACCCGCCGAGGAGCCCGCCTCCTCGCCTCTAGAGCGGAGGCCTCATGACCCCACCGCCTCGGAGCCTCCTCATGCCCACACACCGACCCCTGGCCACGGAGCCTCCCAGCACGCCCTTGCCGCGTCGACGACCCGGCCCGCCTCGTTGACCCCTGTCGCCTCCTCGCTTCTCTCTCTCCCATACACACACCTGCCTCCGTGCGATGGCGACGCCCTCCTCCCTCCCTCCGTGTCGACGACACCGCCATCGTCTCCTCCTCCATTTGCTCCGGCAAGACTGCACACCATACTGCCGTCTGCCCACCTCCTCTTCCTCTGCTCTAGCGCAGAAAGTGCGCCATAACGCCTCCTCCTCCACTCCGCTCGGCCTCCGTGTGACTGCGGCGCCACGGTTTCGCTCCGCCCCGGCCTCCGTGCAAGAAGATCTTGCGCGCGCCACTCACGGCCTCGCTCCGCCAGCCCTACGCCTCCGCTGCTCTGCTCCTTGCTTGCAGCCAAAGCCAGAAGGTTGCGGCGTGCTGTGCTTAGGGCACTGTACGGCCCAAGATTAAAGGTCTTGCGTCTTGGGCCACCAATGTGTCGAGGTGGCGGTCTAGGTACGGCTTGGGTATCGTCTTTGGTAAGCCGCAAGACTACTATAATAAGTATGAGTCGACTGCATTAGACCAACCTACAAGATCAGACGTCAGATCAGCTCGTTTGGCCCGGCTCATTTGGTCAGCTCTAGCGGTGGGCGCCAAATGGCGGTTGTGCTCGAGAATTTCCTGTGAACGAGGAAGCTTCTCGTCGCCCCCAAAACCCCTCCCAAACCCCGCTCGCTGCCTGCCTCCCTGCCTCCCTCCCTATCCACCCGCCTCCCCATATAAACCCTCACCCTCCAAGAGCTGAGCAGCCATTCGTTCCACTTCTTATCGCTTCCCCCCCTCCTCCCCAATGGCTTCCCTCCTCACGCTCCCCTCCCTCTCCCTCTCGAACCCTAGCGCCGGCGCCGCGCCCTCCCCCCTCCGCCTCCGCGCCGCCTTCCGCTGCTGGGCGCTCCGCCGCCGAGGCCGCGGGTGGGCGGCGGCGGCCATTGCGTCGCCCAACTCCGTCCTCAGCGAGCACGCCTTCAAGCGGCTCCAGCTCAGCGACGACGAGGAGGATGGAGAGGGCGCGTACGGGAGCGACGGCGACGAGGAGGGGGACGAGGTGCTGGGCGCGGACGAGGAGGGGCTCGAGGGGGATGAGGAGGAGCTCGCCATTGCCAGTCTCGGCCTGCCCGACCAGCTCGTCGCCACGCTCGAGAAGCGAGGAATCACCCACCTCTTCCCCATCCAGGTGATGCCGATTGCGCTCTCGTTTGACTGCCTTAGTTATGCTAAATCGTGCGTCTAGGTTGCGTTGCAGGTTTGGCTGTTGGGAGGAGACGGGGAGGCGCAAGGTGTCGATGTGTAGGATTTGGGGAATTGAGTTGGTGTTTTCGAAATTCGTGGTGCATAGGCTTATGTCGAGCAATTGAGGGGGCTTGTTTTGAGGCGAAATAGTGACAGGATAGGTGGAGCGTGACACTTTCTAGTGGGGAAAGTGAGACGCTAGTATAGTAGTGTATGCTAAGTTGCCAACTATACTTACACTTGAGGCTTGAACTGGGAAACCATGTTTTTTTTCCAGCCCAGGATTGATTCAACTAGTATTCATACGCTCCTCGATATGAAATTAGAGTTCTAATTGCCATGCACATCTGAGATTTGTCAATGCTTAGTGTTTTAGACTTTCACTGTAAGCCAAAGCCCCTTATTTTTCTGCTAAAAGGCAGCCTATTTCATTTCCTACTTTTTAGCCACAGGAAGTTAGAAACTTAGGATAACACATTCTCCATGTCATGTCCATGAACACAATGCATAACAAATAAAAAAAAGGGTGCAGATAGCCGGATAAGTTAATTTGCCTTTCATGCTATGTGTCACATGTTTTCACTGAGCTCACTTTTGACTTTAGAAGGCGCTTATTTGCTTAGCCTTTTTTTTTTTCTGAATTTTTCTCCTTCAGAGGGCTGTATTGATTCCTGCTCTTGAGGGCCGTGACCTGATTGCAAGAGCAAAGACTGGAACTGGAAAGACACTGGCCTTTGGTATACCCATGATCAAGCGATTGATCGAGGAGGATGAAGGGCGGAGCGTCAGGTACCCATTCATCTTGTGTTGCAGCTACACATCGTGCTGCATTAAATTCAGTTGATAATTCTCATCCACTCACTGTCTGTGCTTCCCTTTTGGTAGGCGAGGTCGTATTCCCCGAGTTTTGGTTCTTGCACCCACTAGAGAGTTGGCCAAACAAGTTGAGAAGGAAATACAGGAATCAGCACCCAAGCTCAGTACAGTGTGTGTTTATGGTGGTGTCTCCTATAATGTCCAGCAGAACGCACTCTCGCGTGGTGTTGATGTTGTTGTAGGAACTCCGGGTCGCTTAATTGATTTAATAAACGGTGGAAGTCTTCAGTTGGGAGAAGTTAGGTATCTGGTCCTTGATGAGGCTGACCAAATGCTTGCAGTCGGGTTTGAAGAAGACGTGGAAACAATATTACAACAGCTGCCAGCAGAGCGACAAAGCATGCTTTTCTCTGCAACCATGCCTGGTTGGGTGAATAAATTGTCTAGGCGGTACCTGAATGATCCTTTGACAATTGACTTGGTATGGCCTTCGCATTCCTTCTTTTCCTGTTGTTTTTCTTTAGGGGGTTCCCTTATTTACTGTGGCAGATTTGTTTTGGCTAGGCATTAACATAAAAATAGGCCATGGATCAGTGTTATGTTGTATAAGAACATTCTTACATGTGATTGTAGATATCATTTTGATTTTAGTCAGATCATACATGTTAATTGTTGTGATCTAATGGTCGTGCTTTATGGTTCCTTCATGTAGTGCATATTGTTTAATACTCCCTCCAGTCACAAAACAATGTCGTTTTGGACATTGACACGGTCCCCAAAACATGATTTTGACCTCTAATTTCTATTGTAATATATTTATAAAACCTAATAAAACTATACTTTTATGAAAGCTCTTTTGGAGACAAATCTATACATACTATTTTCATATGTTAAATCTAAATATTGAAAAAAATATCGATAGACAAAGTCTAGAAAGTTTTGACTGCGCATACCCCAGACGACATTCGTTTGTGACCGGAGAAGGGAGTACAAATTATGGGCACTACACTTGGTATGTCGACGCATGTGACCCATGGGATTTTTTTTTTCTCGAAATAAGGGACTACCCTGATTTCTATTAATAGAAACCAGCTACATACCAGGTTCTTAGAAAGCAATACCCCTGAGATTATTTACTGTGCACCATTTCTGTTACGTGGCATTTCATGTCACCTACTCAGCTCAGAAGGTTGGGTTTAATTTACTTATGTCAGCCCAAATTCTTGGGTTTAATTCTTAGTCATGGTGCATGGATACAAACTGCATGAAACTAGCTACCCCCTTGCTCTCGAAACTCTCCATTGGAATATTTGTTGGATTTTACTATTGACATGTAATCACTTTTGCTAAGTTGGCCAGAAGTTTGGTAGTACTCAGCCTATTAAGTCACAACAATAACCTATTTGGCCATTCCTTCTGGTTTTGGACTCTAAACATTTACAATACATTGCACGAGGCATAATAGATGTTAAGACTGGCCTTGAGCATGTTAGTCGCACTTGCACTTAAAAGACTCCTGCTGCTGCTTTGTGAGATATAATTGTTGGCAGATGTATACTGCTATGCTTTATTTTTTATGCCCTAATTAGTCATTTGGTCTCTCTGTGTGTTTAATTAGGTCGGTGATCAAAACGAAAAACTTGCTGAAGGAATCAAACTCTACGCTATCCCTCTCACTGCGACTTCAAAGCGCACCATTCTTAGTGATCTAATTACGGTATGTTAATGCAGCTCATGGAATCTCTCTCTTCCTCTCTTCTCTTCTTTTTTGCTCAACTTTGTTAACATCTAACCCAGGGGATCAAAGCAAATGGAGCAGATGGTTAGGGCATGCATGATTTACTTGAATGTAACATTAACATAACCCAGGGGATCAAAGCAAATGGAGCAGATGGTTAGGGCATGCATGATTTACTTGAATGTAACATTAACATAACCCAGGGGATCAAAGCAAATGGAACAGATATATAGTATGCATGATTCAGAAACTAATAAGATGATGAAACCTGTCACAGTTTATACAGCTACATTGGTGTGTCTTTGTGCTTATAGATGTCTGATATAGATTTTACTTTGTTACAAAGTCCCATTGAGAGCACAATTTCTGTTGAACCTTTTACTGACTTTGGAGTGGTGCATGTTTACAATTAATGGGCTAGTCCGTTTGCAGAACCCTTGGTCACTTAATTACTTTGGAGTTTCCATATTTATGTCATGGGATAAGTTATTTCATTTGTTTAGTACAATGTTCCTAAAATCCTTTGTTGCCAGGTATATGCAAAGGGTGGGAAAACCATTGTTTTCACTCAAACGAAACGGGATGCAGACGAGGTATCATTGGCATTGACAAACAGTATTGCTTCTGAGGCACTGCACGGTGATATTTCTCAACATCAGCGTGAGAGGACATTGAATGGTTTTCGTCAAGGGAAATTTACTGTGCTCGTGGCAACTGATGTTGCTGCTCGTGGTCTTGATATACCAAATGTTGATTTGGTGGGTTCATAAATCCTGTTCACTTCATCTGATTCTAGATACTCTTGATAACTCCTGAACTTGGAGTTCTGATTGTTGGCTGATGAAAATTTTCAAATGTGGAACATATAAATGCATTTCAGCATTATGCTATTTGAGATGAACTTTAGGCATATACAGCTCAATTAATGAAAGATTTTTATTTTATGCAGATTATCCATTATGAATTACCAAATGATCCAGAGACTTTTGTTCATCGTTCTGGACGCACTGGGCGAGCTGGGAAAGCAGGAACTGCAATCTTGATGTTTACAAACAATCAGAGAAGGACAGTTAGATCACTTGAGCGCGATGTTGGATGCAAGTTTGAGTTTATAAGCCCCCCGCGAATGGAAGAAGTGCTGGGGTCATCTGCTGAGCATGTCATTGCTACCCTGCGAGGTGTGCACCCGGAGTCGATTCAATACTTTCTTCCAGCAGCCGAAAGATTAACAGAAGAATTGGGACCTAACGCTCTTGCTTCTGCATTGGCACATCTGAGTGGATTTTCTCAGCCACCTTCTTCACGTTCTCTGATCAGTCATGAGCAGGTAAAAAGTGGCACAAGGACATTACACGTATGCATGGTTATTCAAATTCTACCATTGAATGTAACTAATTTCCGCAGTTAATTAGGCATACCTTACAGTCTTACACCTGTTCCACTATCAACTTGATCCAGTTGTTCTGATTTTTCTCCTAGATTTGAGGTTTTATCCAGTTGATGTTATATGACTGCCATCAGAATTACCTATATTATGATGGGTTATCAAACTATTATTTTGAAAAGCGCCATAGCTTTTGTTGTGCATTTACCATTTCTTATACTTTTGTTCTTATGCAAGATGCCCTTAAATGCTTTATTTCCCTCTATTAAAATGCAGGGATGGGTGACATTGCAACTAACTAGAGATCCGGGATATGGAAGAGGTTTCTTTTCTCCTAGATCTGTTACTGGTTTTCTATCTGATGTTTCTTCAGCTGCTGCCGATGAAGTTGGTAAAATATACCTAATAGCAGATGAAAAGGTAATTTTCTCCTGTGCATTTGGTCCATGAGCATACAGTTCTGAAGCTGATGTCTAATACTACTTCCTTAGCATTCATATATTCTCCACTTAATGTGCATTACATCCAGTAGTACACACTACAGAAATCGGTGATTCGTATGACTCCCTTGTCATGCATGTCTACACCACTTCCTGTGCATTTCTATATGTTTTTTCCTTCGGTCTTTCTTTTGCCCTTTATATCTGCAGAGCTTGGCATGGTGTTTCAACCCAATTTTGACTACAACCACAAAACAAAGACCTTTTATCTCATAGTGTCCATCGATGAAACAGCAAATAATTGTGCCATAGCTAAATAGCAGAAGCATCTTTATTTGGTAACAGAAATGCTGTTTGGGTTATTGATGACATAATTCTGGCCTATGGTTTAGCTTGGACCTTGAATCTGGAGCAATTAATTGTACTTATATTTTATATATCATATTTTCAAAAAAAAAGTTCCATGTATAGTAATTGAACAAACATTATAAGGTACAATGATTGTCTCCTTTGTCCTGATGAATTCTCAGAGTCTTTGTCCATGCATTGCTGATTGTATCAGGTCCAAGGAGCAGTCTTTGATTTACCTGAGGAGATTGCAAAGGATTTGCTTAGTATGGAACTGGCCCCAGGAAACACCATAAGCAAAGTAACGAAGGTAGTTTTTGCAGCTCACTATTCTCGAGTTAATTGTTATGGACAATTTTTGTTACGAAATGCACACATGCTCGTCTGGATGGCTTGATGTGGCATACATTACGGCGTTTCTTGTTGACTAAATGCTGAAAATTATGACCAAGATAACTGGAGTTAAAAGCTTAGCCCCAAACTATATTCTTTTCTTTACTGCATTATCTATTTATCTCCAGCCAAGCCACCTTAAATTGACTTGATGTTTATGTGATGTCCATCATCAAATGAAATAGGGAGTAGCAAATTAACAATCTGCTACTCTTGCGCTAAGCACATTATATAGTGCAATAGCTGTCACCGCTCTTGTTTTCGATGAGTTATTAGTTCTCAGTGAGCTAGCGTGATGACTTCTACCCCCCTATTTTCTGCTTGCAGCTGCCAGCATTGCAAGATGATGGCCCCGCTACTGATTATTACGGTCGATTTTCAAACTCTGACCGAGGTTCCAGGAACCGACGGTCCAGGGGCGGACCAAGAGGCCGTGGTGGTTGGGACTCTGTCGGTGAAGACCGATTTCGCCGTGGTGGCAGGAGCTTCAGATCTGACAATGATAGTTTGTCAGATGATGACTGGTCAGGTGGTGGGAGAAGATCGAACCGTTCTTCATCCTTAGGTGGCCGTTCATCATCCTTAGGTGGCCGCTCATCATCTTACAGTAGCCGTGGTTCATCATCCTTTGGTGGCCGCTCATCATCCTTTGGTGACCGCTCATCATCCTTTGGGACTAGGGAGAGGTAAGCTTCATATCATCAATGACCGCTGATATAACATAGCAAATTGCTATTCTAGAAGCACACTCACCCAGGCATAAGTTTTTACGTAGTTCATTTGGAGTGACATGTGATGATCACTTGAATCTTTTTCATCCATGTTCCTTTCACCAAGTAGGTGCCACCAGTGGAAATGAAATGTAACGAACTAGGAGTAGATGGGATTTGCAGTACCTGGTAAATTAGAATATTAAAAGTAGTCGTTTCCTTAAATGCTGTGGGGAGTAGGGAACCAAACGATCCCAGGGGACACTTCCTGTCCGAGATATATAACCTTGCTTGTCATGAGCTCTCTTCTTCCTCTAGAACTACATTACTTCTATCAAGCCACCTTTAGTAAATATGAACACCTCATGTTTTATCCCTAGTTAGTGCTGACAGTGAAATTAATGGTTAGTTTGTTAGCTAGCTCCTGCTACAGCATAATCTTACCTCCCTGAATCATGATCAGAAATTACTTCAACCTCTTCTTCAGTATAAAAGGAATTACTTACCATGCTACAAGTTATAACCCATGACGCTTTCTTAAGCTAATGGATTCCCATCTTTTGCAGTAGCAGAAGCTTCAGTGGTGCTTGCTTCAACTGCGGCGAAACAGGGCACCGAGCATCAGACTGCCCAAACAAGTAAACTGTAGAAATGGCATGCCTCCCTACCGCACGGGGTTGCTCCTTTTGGGCCTGATCAGCTTCCAACAAGCGGCTGGACAGTTGAACACATGCCAAGGAAAATCGAAGCCCAGCCTCCCTTCAGCTGATCTATACACGCCCGACATCATTGCCTGACACGGATCATGCGCTAGCTTCGTTCCCGCGAGAAGATTTTTGCACGCTGACCACCGAAGGAGAGCCTTCTGTTTATTCATGTAATACGGGTTTTACTTTACAGGGATGCTGCTTTAACTTTTGTTGCCACTCGAAGTTCTGGATCGAACATGACAGTAAATGAACCGTCCTGCCGTTACAACATTGAGCTGGCTGATGGCATCGTCAGAATTGTTCACGCCAATTCGAATTACTCCTGTCAAATGTCGAAGCAACTTTATTACAGCTTCTGGTAAATATCAAGGCTGGTCGTGGAAAGACTTGATCGGTTGCTCCCGGCAGTTCGTGCATTTGATCTGCGCCACATGAACCATATGTGAAGTTTTGCTTTTGGTCAATGCAGCGTACGACTCACCGGAGATACAATTATACAAACCGAATGGAGGCATGGTTCAACATGGTGGCTGTGGTTGGTCGGTAAGGCGAAACTACTACGAGCTATTGCCTAGAATGACAATCGTGCGCGACGAAATAGTAAAAATAGCTTCTACGAGCGAATTGGTACAAATGACATCGGTTTTACGCTCAAATGTCACGATAGGGGCCTATCTAGCCTCCCCCCTCTAGTGGGCTCTCGTTTAGCAGTAGTCTGTGTGCTGCTTGCGCGCCCACTGAGCTGTAGGTGGCATGGGTAGGCCACCTGACGCTCGGTGGGGGCACGACCGGGGGGATCTGGGCGGTGGGGATGTGGCAGGCGGCACGTGTCGTCTACTGGCACGTTCGCGATGCTATTTTTGTATTTTTACTTGTGTGGGAGACTATTTTTGCTATTTCATTGCGCAACCGTGCCAGTTAAGCCAAAAACTCAAGCTACTATTGGACATGGAGATTGGAGAAACATTGTTTCTTAGCGTCAAATCTAAAGGACCCGTGTACTCTTCAGATGATCTCATTACTACAAAACACGCTATACAAGACGCATCATCACTTATCACAGATGGTTCAAAAGGAACCGTCTGTGATACGTAACTATTACAGACGGTTTATAACTAGAACCGTATGTGATAATTCATAAACGGTTCTTATTAAGAAACGTCTGTGATATTCTGGCATTATAAATATCAGGTCCCAACAGACCCCCTGCCTCTAGCGCCTCTACCCCCTTAATTAAGAACGGTTTGAGCCGCCACCCTGCTGCCTTCTCTCCCATTGCGCCACCTTAGAGCGGAGAAGGAAATGAGGAAGCTAAAGAGAGGAGGAAGGGAGAAGGAGAAGATGAGGAATCTTGCGGGATATTTGGTATTTTCATCGTGAGCTCCGAGGGTAACGATCTGTAACCCTTTATATTTGCTCTAGGTTAATCGCTAATCAATTTAAGTATGTTTGGTCAATAGGAAGAGTACGTACTTGCGGTTTATTAATATAATATGACACTAATTTGTTACATGCGTAGCGTAGATGGATCGAAACATGATATACGATGAGAACCGTGTGAGTGAAGAATATATTAATGGCGTGCTTGCTTTTAGAAGAGCTGCCGAGCAAGATATGTTGAAGAAGAGGATACAATTTATGTATTGTCCATGCATTGATTGCGGTAATATGAAGATGTTTAACAACCTTATGCAGATCAAAGCACATTTGATTTGAAGGGATTTCAAAAAAGGGTATACATGTTGGACCAGTCACGGTGAAGAGCAGATTATACATGAAGTTAATAATGACGACATCGCCGAGGAAGTCAACGATATGCCAGATGTGGAATGTTCTTTTGATGAGGATAGGTCACACGATGACAATCTAGATCAGATGCTACGCGATGCAAAAGGGAACTACAATGAGAGAGAGTTTTGTAAATTCGAGCGCTTAGGCCTTGTTTGGATCTCTTGTTTTGTGAAAACAGGTTCTCCCAGAACCGGTTTTAGCATTGTTTTAGAAAATCTTTGTTTGAATTGAGTAACTAACTCTAGAGATAAGTAAAACCGGTTTTGGAAGAATCCATAGTTTTGAGTTTTACTAAAAACAAGGCTACGTCGTTTTTACATGGACTCTATTTCATTGCACTGCGCGCGAAGGCCAAATTGCTGCGCGCGTAACTTGGTCGCTGGAACTAAACTAATACACAATGTATATAATAAACAGTCCACCACAACTATGTAACGCAAATCACATAAATTACATCCGTAGAAGGCTGCCGCCCCGCCGTGCCGCCGCTGCCGCTAGCCGTGATCCTAGACCCAGTCGCCGTCGACGCCGCCGGCGTCATGCATGCCTTGCCAAAGACCAAAGATCATCCATCATCCAACAGTGATCAGTGCTCACCCGCGATCATCCAGCATGATCTGTGCTCAAATCCAATATGCATACAGGTAATATTACTTATCCATCCAAATCAATACCAAATTATTTACGTACACAACAAAGCCTTGGAGGTCTACATTAACTCAGATTCACAGCCAGGTGACATCAGGAACCAACAAAATTTAACATTAGATTCGATGTGCATTATTTTCCATTAACCTCCCGAATCCACATTTTCTCTTGACTGTAAATTAGTATTATTACTAGTTAACAACGGTGATGTGCTCCATTTTTACAGGAACAATATTTGAAAAGTCAGCAGATTGCAAGCGAATAATATTATATCATGCAAAAAGGGGAACAGGAAACACAAACTAAGCTAAAGCATATTGGATCAACTACTCAATAGTTGATATATGCAAGAGGAATTACTTACAGGGTTGTGCATCTCCTCACTCAAGCCAAAGTTTTCGAATAGAAGCAACCAATGTGGAGAAGTAGTGTATGCGAGATAGAGCCAAAGACACCTAACTAAATATCGGGAAACAAAGGTAAAAACATTATCAAGAATTAGTGAGAACTGCCCAAAAAAAGGATATTATATGGTGCGATAAAATACTATAGCAAAATGTTGTGGGTATAAGAAACTTACCACATATCCATAAATTGTAAGGTAAAATAAACTTTTCCCGCACATTGGTAGCGCTTTCATCCCCTATAACAAGAACTAGGTCGAATCAATATCGAGAGAACACAGTTCTCCATCAAGAAATAAATAGAAACCTGGTTGAAATTGACTTCTTTATCGAAATGTCAACAATTCTCACCCTAATAACTTGTCACAATCGTTTTATCCAAGCAAAGACATGTGGGAAGTTGGGACTCTCAGAAACACCCCATTGGATCTAGACTAGTTATCTACAAGAGTACGGAGCAAACAAATAGGAACCTAATCAAAATTAATTTCATCATCAGAAATGCAAAACCATTCATCAATAAAGAATAGTCTTTATAAAAAATAAATGTACAACGCATGGCTGGAGGGAGGTGTGGAGCTCATCTAGCTCAAATTAACTCATTCACAAGATCCCGGTGAAAATTGCGGCAAGAACGGCAAGTTGTCAAGTCACCAGAGGAAGATCTGAAAATATTCGGATATGCCAGGCAAGAGGAAGCTGTAGAGCAAGTACCCAACGCCGAAGAAGAGCACGAATCCTATAAAGTTGAGGGACCACTTGAATTGCTGGTACCTCGCAAGCCCCTCACGATCCTCTACCACCACCGTCTGCGTCGACTTCGCCGCCGCCTGCTTCTTCTCCAACGTCTCTGAATCGCGGTCGCCACTCAAGGCCTCTCCTCTCTTCTGATCCGTAGTCACAAGGGAGAGATCCGTGGCTGCCTCCTATCAAAAAGATCCGGTCGGCCGGATCGACGAGCGCGGCGTCGGCGGCTTGGCGGTCGGCACGGGAGCTCGGTGCGGCTGGCCTGCTTATGGCTCCTTGTGGTGAGAAAGGAAGGGTGAGAAGAAATGTTTTTGATGCGCAGGGACTAGTTTTGCTTAGTGCTGCTCTCGGGTGGGGAGAAGAGCGAAGGGGAAAGGGGAAAGTGAGAGAGAGAGAGAGAGAGCGGGGGTGGGTGGGGGTGGGTGTTGAGTGAGTTAATCGGTGAGAAGGTTAGCTAAACATGAAATTAGTGAAATCTTGTTTTATTTTTTCTGATCCAAACAAAGTAATCTATAAATTTATCCTAACAGAATAACAACTTAAAACCAGTTTTACTAAAAATTCTTCTAAAACTAGTTTTCTTAAAACCTATTTCTTATTCTTGAGATCCAAACAACCACTTAATGGAGGACTCGGGGAAACCTTTGTTCCCTGGCTGCAAGCCGGAATACACAAGGTTGTCAATCGTGCTTGAACTACTGAAATTGAAGGCAAGCAATGGTTGGTCCGACAAGAGTTTCACGACATTGTTAGGTCTCCTAGGTAACATCCTTCTAGAGGAAAACGTGTTGCCCAGTACCACCTACCAAGTAAAGATGGTTCTTTGTCCATTGGGAATGGAAGTAGAAAGAATACATATATGTTCGAATGATTGTATCCTTTATCGTAAAGAGTATACAAACATGCATGTATGTCCCGTGTGCAAAGCATCCCGATACAAACGTAGGAATACTGCTAAGGTTAAGCAAGGACCTTCTGCTAAGATGTTGTGGTATCTGCTTGTGATCCCACGTTTGAAGCGTTTATTTGCGAACCGAAAGGAGGCAAGATTGCTGCGTTGGCACTCGGAGGAGCGTAAGAAAGATAGAAAGCTAAGACACCCTACTGATTCTACCCAGTGGAGAAACTTCGATCGGAGCTTCGAAGAGTTCGGTGTGGAACCGAGGAACATAAAGTTAGGGTTGAGTACAGATGGAATGAATCCTTTCGGTAAGATGAGCAACCGACATAGCACCTGGCCCGCGAATCTATGTATATACAACCTTCCTCCTTGGCTGTATATGAAGTGGAAGTACATTTTTATGTCCAAGGCCGAGAGAAATGAACTGTGCCAAAGCTTGCATGTTGTGAATGTTCCGTCCGGTTACTCCGCCAGCATTAAGCAACTTGTTTCTACGGAAGATTTGAAATTAATCGGTATGAACTCTCATGATTGTCATGTGCTGACAACACAAATGCTTCCTGTTGCAATTAGGAGTATCTTGCCGAACAAGGTCTGAGTGGCAATTTTGAGGCTGTGTTATTTCTTTAACTCAATTGCTCAGAAGGTCATCAATCCCGAAGGACTAGATGCTCTACAAGCCGAGGTGGTGACGACTTTATGTCATCTTGAGATGTATTTTCCTTAATTATTTTTTTGATATCATGGTCCATATCATTGTTCACCTTGTGAAAGAGATAAAGATATGTGGTCCTGTGTTCCTACGCCATATGTACCCGTTCGAGAGGTACATAGAAATTCTCAAGTCCTACAAACGGAATCGATCTCGACCGGAGGGCAACATCATCGAAGGTTATGCAACCGAAGTGGTCATTGAGTTCTGCGTCGACTACATGGCTCAGGTAGAACCGATACGTGTGCCTTTATCTCGTCATGAGGGGAGACTGGAGGGTATTGGGACCATCGGAAGGAAATCAATCACTCCCCATCTGGATATGTACGCTCAAGCCCATTTCACAGTCTTGCAACACATGACCCAAGTGTCCCCGTACATCGACGAGCACAAAGACATGGTACACCAACAGAATCCAGACCGGTCGGAGGTTTGGATCATAAGAGAGCACAACCGTCGGTTCAACGAATGATTAAAGGTGCAATTCACTGGGAGGCCATCAAGTGATGATACGCTGCTATGGTTGAAAAAATGGCCAAAATTTACAATTGTAACATGACAAGGATACGACATAAATGGGTACACATTTTATACGATAGCTCAGGATAGGAAGAGCACAGTCCAGAATAGCGGTGTCCGCATAGATGCGTTTCACGAGAAGTTCAATACCGCTGGGCCACGTGGGTTGAACTCCTACTATGGGTTCGTAGAGGAGATTTGGGAGCTCGACTACGTACTTTTCAAGATCCCGCTGTTTCGATGTCATTGGGTTAAACTTCCATAAGGTGTGAAGGTCGACTAGTACGACGTCACTACTATGGACCTCAAACGTGTCGGATACAAGGACAAACCATTAGTACTCGCTAAGCAAGTTGTTCAAGTTTTTTATGTAACGGACCCAACAAATAAGAACCGCCACGTAGTTCTTCATGGAAAAAGAAGGATTGTTGGAGTTGAGAATGTCGTGGATGAGGAAGAGTACAATCAATTTGATGAGTTGCCTCCTTTCGGAGGTGGCATCAGGCTCGAGGAAGGACCCAGTGAGGAAGCTAGCTATATGCGCGTTGATTATCATGAAGGGCTATATTTTAATTAAGAATTTATTCTATTGTAATTTATTCCATAATATGAGACATGTCAATGTGGACTTGCCATGTGTTATGAACTTGTGATCTCTTATTTTGATGTCAATGTGGAATTGTCATATGTTATGGACTTGTAATATCTTATTTTGATGTAATGTGGAATATCAAAATTGGTTTCACTTGATTTGGAGTTGTGTTGAATTAGATATGAATTTTTGATGTCAAATGAATTATGGAACCAGGTTCATGTGCTCTATCACATAGTAGCATATTTGAAGTCAAATGAATTATGTAACCAGGTTCATGTGCTCTATCAACATATTACAGACGGTTCTATTATAGAACCGCCTGTGATACGCAATCACAGAAGGTTTCATAATAGAACCGTCTGTGATATGGTCCATATCACAAACGGTTCTGTTATAGAATCATCTGTGATATCCTTTTATTAGTAGGGTACCGCTAGGGTTTGCGTCCTTACTCGATACTTCCCCTCCCCAGTGTCTTACTCCTCATTCGCCCGTTCGTCTCCCCACCCGAGCGCACTAGACCTTGCCGTCACCGTCGCTTGATGCCTCCTCCCCGACGGTCGCCCTCGACATCGACGACGCCCAGCCACCCCCTGTTTCGTCACCAGCTCTAGGCCATCCTCCTCCAATTCCAACCCGATGAGCGGACGCCTCCCTCCTCCGACGCAGCCCGTCGCCTCCTCTTCCACTGAAGCAATGCCTCCTCCACAGCCCATCGCCATCCTCCTCTCCGGCATGTCACCGGCTCCCTCCTCAAGGTTGTCTGTTGTCTATTTTTGCATGAAGCATGTCTTGTCTGTTGCGTACGCCGTAGAGGGGATTGTTGTGTGGATGAATACATGTAGTTGGCATATCACGATTTTAGGAAGTAATGGAAAATATTTGTTCCTACACAATATGCACTAATTTATGACTAACTGAGGCAGAAGTAGCATGAGTCATGCTCAGTTCATATGTTTATATGTGGTGTTGACTAAGGTCTAGGTTTGGTGAAATGAAAACTCTTATTGATGCCTTGTCAATTTGTCACAAGTATAGTCTATATTAACATGTTTAGACCTGGAGTGGGGTGCACGTTGCTTGGAGTGCAGTGCTTGTGCAATTCAATTTGTCGTGAATGTATTGTCTATATTGGAGACTTCCTTGAGTAGTACATACTATATATGCTTCCATTTGTTGTGAGTGTATTGTCTATTGATGTGAATGTATCGTTTGATACTATTTGAGCAATAGCTACTCTGCTTGAATAGTCAGCAGTGTTAATTATATATAGCACTTCTATTTGTTTATACAGTTAATTGGTTGGGTAACTTCTATATGTTTCCAAGGGAATTATCTTCTAGCAGTGTTTGATGATCTGTTAACTGTGACCTCCTATTGGCCGAAAGTGATTATTGTTGTTTTATGTTTGAGATCCTCTTGATTGATTAGTAAAATTGTTTTAGAGCTCAAGGCTTAAATTGATATTGTCAAATACTTTTAGTGAAGAGTATAGTCTATAGTTTTGAGAAGGTAGAGTTTAAATACTTTTCCAACTCTACTTCTAAGAGCAAGTGAGAGCAACTTTAAATTCACTCAAATCTGAGCAATATGCTGATTTGTTTCATATACATGTGGTATATGTTTAGCATTTCAATCAATTTAAATGGCTTTGAGGATTTACATTTGATTATGTTGATTTGGTCATTTGAATGCTATTTGATTAATGCTATTTTGTTTTGTGATTATGCTGGATTTATTTCTATTAGTTTGCTTATCTTGCTTTGTTTAAAACAAATATGCTTGAACCCTACATGTTGTTTCTCTATTGCTTTGAACCCTGCATTTAAGTTTCTATGTTTGAAGTTTGAACTTGGCTACTTGTTAATTTTTATCGCTTATCAATTATTGTTGCTCTATTGCTTTGATTGTTCAAGAATCAAGTATATATCTTTATAGTCTTGCAACTTTTTTTTTCTGTATAAAATATGTTTCCAAGGGAAATTATCTTCAAAAATACCTAGTGGATATCAACTTGCAATCCATTTTATTTGAACTCTCAGCGTTTTGAATTCTAAAATTTTAGTTTATTGCGTATGTAACTTATATAGATAGTAAGCAAGCGAGATGGCGTCTGCACCGTTTTCGCTGCCGGTATCGACGTCGCTGAATGCGTTTGGATCTCCAACGGAACTGGTACATAAGCGAGATGGCAGAGGAATATCGAAATTGCCTATAGACCTAATGACCACCACAAAGGTCAGTGCCGTTGGGGTCCCTCTGAGTCCTAAGAAAGCAGCGATAAGATTCTGAACCATCTGCGGGATACTTGGAAGGGAACGGGTCCCCATCACCACACCAAGTTGAAAGTCTTTGACGAACGTAGAGAGAGGCCAGCTGTGGGCTAAAATTTCAGGCTCGTTCATTATCCCAGAAGTAGACCAGGCACGCGTAGAACGACAGGCGTTGCTTGCGATGGAACACGCGTGGAGGACCTTTAAGAGCACGCTTGTCATGAAGTACGTGAACACGGGTCGGACGCCTTTCACGAAGTATCAATTCTTGTCGCGGGATATATGCGACGCCTTTGTGTGGATGAAGATGACGTCCGAATTTCAGGAGCAAAGTGCGGCGCACAAAGCTCTCCAGCCACAAAACACTCACCCCCCACAAACTCGGCACCGCTGGGTATACGGGTAAAACCACGGAATGGATAGCGGAGGACGAGAACACAACCCGACCATTTACTGAGATCACAGACGAGTGCGCTCGAAGCTGGTTAAGAGCGAGGGCATCGGCCACGTCTTCGGGCGACATCTCTTTCACAAACCCGGTAGACGAGGTAGTGCCCAAACGTCTGGTAAATATGTCGAACTATAGTGCCCCAACGTCTGGTAAATATGTCGAACTACCTAGTTGTTAATAAGTCCATAACTTCATAGTGTATATAATAACATGATGACCTCTTGCAGCATGCATTGACTACCGATTCTTCCCAAGGCTCCTTCCAAGCAGACAGGGAGAATGATATACTATCTACGGCCATGGGAAACAAGGAGCACCCGGGTCGCACGCGAGGCCTTGGGGTTTACGTACCTTAGAGGGATGGATTCTGAGACGACTCCGACACGTGTAGGAGTAGGAAGAGATCCAAGGCCGAGCATGAGGACCGGTTGGTACAGATGCTTACTACAAAATTTCAAGGACATATAACAAGATTGCAGGATCAAATGAATCAACTTCTCAACGAGTCGCAGACACCCCCGTTATTTTGGGAGCCAGTCCTCCTCAACATCGGAGAAGCGTCACGTCCACGCATAATTCGGAACATAATGATGTCCAATTACCTATCGACGACGTCAAGGTAATGTACATATTTGGAATGCTCCAAAGATAGACATATAGGACGCCTTAGCTAATTGTGTATCGTTTTGTAGGAGCCGATGCCCTACAAGCTCCAAGTGATGATGGTTGGGTCTATTTCTATTGAGGCTAGGAGGGGGATGGCGTATCCATGCCAGAAAGGGACAGTGCAGCACGGTGCCCAACTGGCGTAGGGTTATGCCAGGGTCTAGGTGGACATGGTACATGACAATTTCATGGCTGTCCCGCTGGAGATTCGCCCGAACAAAGACATCATAATACTAGGGGATGCCATGCACACTTTTATGCAGTGGCCCAAGAAGGACATCGCCCTGGACTCTGCAGTGTCGCGATCACGACACGACCATTCCTCTCCAACGGGACCCTCGATGACTCTACTTCAACCTTCGCTTCAAAAGGCCACATCATCGGTTCCCGTGGAGAAGATGCTGAAGGAATAAGAAAAGCGTACCGCTGTATTGGTTCCCGAGTTGTCTCACAGGAAGACATGTAGCAGGCAAGTCGTTAAGGCCAAATCAAAATCGAAGAATATTAAGGCGTCTCCCAAGCCCGGGAAATACTCCATCGGAAGTTCGTTGGCCCCCGACACAGTATTAGCCCGCACTGGAATAGCTTGTCAGGCTTTGCATGTCTGGTACATGTGGAAGACCAAAGAGAAGAGGTGCGATACTGGAATCACCATCAGATACACAAAGGTGCATTTCTTCCACGAGCCAAGCCACTTCGTTGTGGGCTTCGACGACTTATTCGACCTATTCAACCTCAATGCACTCGACGCCTCATTTCTACGATGCTGGACACTGTAAGTGTGTACAATCAAGTTCTACATTCATGTAATACCGATAAATATCACAACTCATTGCTTATGTATAGATACATGATGAAAAATGTTCGATGATGGCAAGAACCGGTGGGTTTCCTCGACTCACACGTGGTCTCTGAGCAAACCATCACTGAAGACGCATCCTACGTCGTGAAATACATAATGACGGGATTGCTTGCTCAGGATGACAAGGACTACATACTGGTGCCCTACAACCAGAAGTAAGTGCTTCGCTACTTGCTATACAAATTTTATTTGTACTTTATATGCAACACAAACTTAGGTTTAATGACTATAGCGACATACATGAGTAGGTTCCACTGGATCCTTTAGTCATTGTACCAAAGAGGAACAAGGTAATATACATTGATTCCCTACTAAACAAAACCCACAACTTCACCATTGTGGAAGGAATACTCGTCAGGTATGCTCATTTCCTCAATACATAACTCTATTGTAGTCTTCCTTCGTTTGAATAGCCGAGGATAACTTTTTGGAATCATGCAAGTCGTCCAACGCCTATGTTGCCGAGGGAGGGCCATACAAGGGATCAAGCGCCACACTACAACACAGGAAGCGATTTCCGGTACAAGCTACAACACAATAATCCTATATCACACTTCGTAATAATGTCTCTTGAACAGACTATACCTATATATGTAATTCTATTTTTGCAGTGCCACCAGTAAAAACAAGATTACCTATGTGCATTATACGTTTGCCGTCATATGCAACAAATCATGGGTGCTAAGACGAATGATCAAGAGGTTTGTCAATCTCGCAATAATTATTTCCTAATTATAAATTTAACTATATATACTTACTATTTTACTCCTACTAGCAACAGGGCATGATACTCGATTTAGATTTATTCGCTATGACCGAGATCTCGGAGGTTCGAGGAGCGCTCTGCGGCTTCATCAAGACGGAGATCATTAACGCTGACGGAGAGTTTCACTCCGTCGACACCGCTGAACGACCTTCAAACAATTGATTCAATTGTAATTCACTTTGAGTAGTTGTAATTCAATTGTAACTCTAGCGACAATACTTGAACATATTCTTTTGTAATTGATTTTGAGTTGTAAATGATCGCTTTGAGTTGTCAACAATTGATTTATCTGTGATCTATCTATTTTTTGCTTGCTTGTTTTCAGAGGGCATGTCTAGCAATTCCTGGGGCTAGCTAAAAATAAAAAAAAATAGTTTGGTATGAAGAACTATCACATACAGTTTTTTTTTTGTATAAACCGTCTGTGAAGGCCTACTATCACAAACAATTTTCACCAAGAACCGTCTGTGATATGTAAGATATCACCGATGGTTCTATTTACAAACTATCTGTGATATGTCGAATATCACAGATAGTTAGTAAATAGAACTGTCTGTGATATTTTACATATCATAGACGATTCTTGGTGGAAACCGTCCTTCACAGATGGGACGGTTTCAACTAAAAACCGTCTGTGTTGTGCCTTATCACAGCGGCTCAAAAACCGTCTGTGATATAGACATACAAATTTAGACGATTCAAAAACCGTCTGTGATGACGGTTCCGAACCGTCTGTGATGAACTTTTGTGTAGTAGTGTGTGTTGCTTACATCCCGCGTGATCTGTGTTGCTATGCGTACGTGTTTCACATGTGATCGAGTTGGACGCAAGAGCGTTTGGTATATCAGAAGAGTACATACAGTAGGTCGATGGGGCGGTTGGCAATCCTTCTTTATAAAAGGAGACCGAGAGGGAGCTCATTCATGGTGGCCACATGTGCTTTTTATCCTGTCTGTCCGACCGTGTTGCTCTTCTTCCCCTGCCGTCCGATCAAGTTTCCTGTTGGGTTCTCAGGCGCTTCTTTCTGCTCTCCACGTGCGCTCCTTCTTGGGCCTTCTTCGCCCTCCCGTCGGCTCTCTCTCCATAGATCTTTACGTTCTTCCACGAAGTTCTTCCTTCTCAGCTTTCCCGTGCTCCGAAAAATCCAGAGCTCGTTCCGTTTTACAGATTTGTTTCTGGGAGTGGTGGTGTGCGGCGGTGTGTTCCTGGGTCTCCTCGGATGGGTCCAGGGCTCCCGTGATTTGAGGGGGGATTTTTTTTTGTCTCGGTCCTGTTAGTTAAACCTTGTGCATGCAGTTAGTTCTGTTGTAACGAAGTGACACATTGTTTCATTAAGTGACGCATCGCCTGATAGAAGTTGTGTTATTTCATGTAACAACGCGTTGTTCTGATTAGTATAAATACCCCTTGTAAACGCAGAAGTTGAATTAGCACAACATAAAGTTCATTATTATGTGCATTGTTCTTTACATTGTTCTTCTTTTCAACAGAAGTTCTTGCCAAGAAAACTAGACTTGGTGTATTTCGTGATCGTGTGTGTGCAAAACACCAGGTGATTTCTAACATTTGGTATCAGAGCCATGGCCAACGAAGACGCGCAGTCCCTGTCTGGCTCGCGCACTCCACCAAAAACCCGTGGGCGGAGTAGGACACGGAGGGGCGGACGTGAGCTGTTGGTGCAGGAGCACGTCATGAGGGAATCCGGCAGCACGGTCGTCTACCCGACATTAACGAACACCAACTACACCGAGTGGGCGCTTGTAATGCGCGTCAATCTCCAAGTGATAGGACTATGGGAAGCGATCGACCTCGGGGACGCTTCTTTCTGCGATGATCGCACGACGCTCTCGGCCATCCTCCGTGCCGTCCCACCTGACATGCTCGCGACGCTCGCCATGAAGGACACGGCAAAGCAAGCATGGGATGCCATCAAGCTGATGAAGATTGGGGTGGAGCGCGTGCGCGAGGCTAACACCCAGAAGTTGCGAAAGGAATTCGAGGCTATCTCCTTCAAGGATGGGGAGTCCGTGGATGCGTTCGCAATGCGCATCACTGGGCTCATTAACAATTTGCGCACGCTCGGGGACACCATCGCCGAGGAGAAGGTGGTCCAGAAGTTTCTCCGGGTAGTGCCCCCGCGTTACACGCATGTAGCGATCGCGATCGAGATGCTGCTCGACCTGAGCACGATGACGATTGAGGAGTTGATAGGCAGGCTGCGCTCAGTGGAGCAACGCTATAGCCTCAACGACGACGACACACAAGAGTCAGGGAGCCATCTGCTCCTCACGGAGGAGGAGGGATCGCGACGCAGCACGACAATATGCGGCGGTGCAGGGGCTCATCTCGCGGCCCTAACGACAACCGAGACAACGAAACCAAGGACAGAGGCAATTTTGGAGAACACGACATGACCAAGGTAAAATGTTACAATTGTAACAAGATGGGTCATTTCTCTAGGAATTGCCATGCACCGCGCCATGAGCGCAAGGAACGCGCCAATTTGGTAGAGGTCGACGACGATGAGCCGGCACTGCTATTGGCACGAGCGAGCACGCTCGACGATGAAGTACCAGCACTGCTGATGGCGCATGTGAGCACCATCACCGAGATCACAACAGGCGCCACCGAGCCTGTCACGCTGAACGAGGAACGAGCTTTGAACAAGCGCATGAAAGGGAAGGAGCAAGAAGCTTCAACCAGGAAGGGAGGAGTGCCATAAGATGGCACTTGAGACAAGTCCAAGATCAGCGTTGCCGAAATCCAGTGCACAAAGGTTTAGGGAGTGATAAGTTAGGGACATGTGCATGCAGTTGCATGCAATTAGTTCTGTTGTAACGGAGTGACGCATTGTTTCATTAAGTGACGCATCACCTGATAGAAGTTGCGTTGTTTCATGTAACAACGTGTTGTTGTGATTAGTATAAATACCCCTTGTAAACACAGAAGTTGAATTAGCACAACATAATGTTTATTATTATGTGCATTGTTTTTTTGCATTGTTCTTCTTTTCAACATAAGTTCTTGTCAAGAAAACTAGACTTGGTGTATTTCGTGATCGTGTGTGTGCAAAACACCAGGTAATTTCTAACAGGTCCCTCCCCGCTTCTTCTTTTGGGGTTCCCTGCGTGTTTCTTCTTTTTCGGGAATATGGTGTGATTGGTAGCTGGGTACTCCTGTTTCGGTTCTTGATGAGTTGAACTGAGTTAGCATTTCTTCTGGGGGGATTTGGATTCCTATTGCTTTGAGCGCTTCTCGACAGTGTGAGATTCTTGATTTGGAGGTGCTCAATTCGCTCCCAAATTCCATTCTTTTGGCTTCATTCCTCGTCTTGGCTTGATGGGTTCCCTTTCAGTGTCCGTTTCTGTAAAAAAACAATGCAAAAGTAGTTTCTTGCAGATAGTTGTGCTATTATAATCCTGGCGCCCAAGAGCTAGATGGTTGACACTTTCCACCACCTTGACGATCGGAACCCGAGGGATCCATCGGCGTCTAGGCCGGCGGTGGTGTCTCCCAACCTCAGCGACATGAACCTGTCGGGCACCGTCGCCCTGAGCATTGGCGGTCTGGCTGAGCTGACTAGCCTCGATCTATCCTTCAATGGGCTCTTTGGTACTATCCCTGCGGAGATTGGCAATTGCTCGAGCTCGGGAAGCTGGCTATGCTGGCCACATGTAATCTGTGCAATGACAAGCTCCATGGTCCAATACCTGATGAGATTGGTAATATGGCATCGCTTGAGGACTTGGTAGGGTACAACAATAATCTCTCTGGTTCTATACCTCATACTATTGGCATGCTTAAGAACCTGAAGGCTATCCGGTTGGGTCAGAATCTTATCTCTGGTAACATTCCTATTGGGATAGGTGAATGCGTAAACCTGGTCGTGTTTGGTCTTGCACAAAACAAGTTAGGAGATCCTTTGCCTAAAGAGATTGGGAAATTGGGTCTCATGACAGACCTAATCCTATAGAGAAATCAGCTTTCTGGTGTTATTCCTCCAAAGATCGGAAACTGCTCTCTACATGCGATTTATGCTATTCTCATTACTTTGTACTACTGTCTATCACATTGCCTTTGCCATAAATTCTCATTTGTTGTTTGTCCTGCTGCTCTCTGCATTCATTTTAGATTATACTCATCGATCGTTTTTGTTCTAGTTGTCGTTGCCCTCTTATTCACATTGCTGTTTGTCGGACTTCTTTCTGATCGCCTATGCTACTGCTCTCTACATGTCATTTATACTCTTCTCATTGCTCATTGCTTTGTATAGTACTATCTGTCATATTGCCACATCCACACTGAACTAAGTATGCCACGTTGGTTGAACTACAAGATAAACCATATGCTATATATGGCTCTATATATGTTTTACAGTTTGATCGACTTACAAACTTTTGGCTTTGTGATACAAACTGCTGCTTATGTTGTAGACCTTATAGAATATACAGACTGATACAAACTGCTGCTTATGTTGTATGCTTTACTATCAACTCTCGCGTTTCCCCGGCGTGCCAAGGCGCGTGCAGGCCACTGGTATATACGAGATGATAGCAAAATCTGCAAAAGACGTCAAACCATGACACCAGGCCAAATATGAATTCGACCTAGCTGGATTTCGAGTTAATTCTGGCATAATAAACATGCGATTGACTATAAAAAACAATTGGTGCCTCCGTTTCTTGGTAATAAGAAACGAAGCATATACTGGAAGTCGCCAAGGTTATCAGAATCTCAATTATAGTCATATGATCCTATGTTTCTACGTCTCAAATTGACTAGACCGATCCGATCTTATGGTAGGATCTTAATATTATTACGATTCTAACAATTTTTTTTTGTAGAATCGTGATCAAAATTTTCATATGATACTACCTAATTCTAGTGATTTATTATAAATAATTATTTGCGTATGTCCCTTTTATTGTAAATTTTTACTTTTTATTTCCATTCTAATTCGCATAAATAACAAATGATATTTCCTTTGCACTACATTTTGGTAAACAAAAGTTCTAAAAGTATAGTTTTAAAAATATAGAAGTGTTAAAATACAAGGTAGATTCCTTTTGTTTTTTTTTTTGGGGTAGAATCAGATATGATATTATATTCTACATCGATCTTACGATTCGCGATCCTACTGAACAACTTCTGATCCGATTTAGCATCGCCATTCGGACAACCTTGCTGCCACCGTTTCATATGTCTTTTACTGTTGATTACTGAACTGGTGCACATTTGTACAGGGAACAGTCCATTCAGCAAAGACGAGCAGGACGCTTTCACGGCGCAAGACGAGGCAGGCAGGCAGAGCACCGAGGAAGCACAGCCCGGAATGGCAGCTGCGTACGTAGGTACGTGCCGTCGTGACTCGTGAGCATTCATCTCACGCACGGCGAACGCGCGCACGCACACGATTGGAGTCTGTGCTCGCGTTTCGTCGTTTGTACGTAGGTTACAGTTACATCCAGTACATGTACGTCGCTTCGGTAACTGCATATATCATCTCGTCGCCGTGATGCGTTCTTGATTGACTAGTACTTCTGCCCCTCGAGTAGCATATCTCTTGTCAATTCCAGCATTTTTTTTAGCTGCGGATACAGATCAAATGCAATTTGACCGTGCAAATCATTGAATTTTTGGTTAATCTAGCATGTTTTCATTGCGTATTTGCAGATCTGATCACGACGAAACGGTATTTACAAAAATAGTTCCGTTGGCGTACGGTCTGACGCACGGTGACCATGCGCTAGCGCCGGAGCCGCCGCTACCTAGCGTTGGCGCACGGCCATCGTGCGCCAACGTTGGACCCGTCGCCGCGTGCCCGCGCTCGGCCGCCGTGCGCCAACAGTGCTATTTTTCGTCGTGATCAGATCTGCAAATACGTGACGAAAATAGGCTACATCATCTTTCGTGTGTTGCACTGTGCATGTATACAACCGTAAACAACCACGCGGCATGTTTCAACCAAAAAAAAGCTTTCTTTAGAGCATGTACAAAGGTACAGATAGCTGTGGTCTATAGCAACTCTCTATGTCACACCTGTAGACAGCCCTAAAGACAGCTCATTCAGCTATCTTTTTAGTTGTCTTTATAGAATACACAATCTTTTAATGCTTGTTTTTTGTGCTATAATCGGCTATAGAATTGCTATAATCCACATTAGTAAAAATTCTACATAACAATGACTATAAACAACTGACATAATTCTATCATACATGCTCTTATAAAAGGAGGCACGAATGAGCTGCTCTCAGGTGGCCACGTTTTTTTTTTGTTTGCGCCGTCGGATGCTGCTGCCGTGTTGCTCACGTCGTCGTATCGGATCTGCGGATAGGTCGGCGTGCGCTGGCTCCGCCTTGCCATGCGCTGGCAGAGAAAGAATAAAAAAAAATGGAGCTAGTATCTTCTAACTGTAGCCGAAAGCTTTCGCCGAAAGTTTATTCAAATACAAAACACAAACCGTTCCACGTCGAGACTGAGAGTTACACGCTACTCACATGACAAGAAAAGGTTACAGCGATTGTTGGGAAGTGACAGAGATCACGCACATGCCTTGAGCAGATTAGCCAAACAAATGACGTGTTATTATGGAGCCATTGTTACAAGATAGCTCAAAATTTGATACTCCATCCGGTTATAAAAGAGTGACGCTCTAGAATACGTACAGTCAAACTCTATTAGCATTCGCCAAATATATTTTTCAAATTAAAGCATATGGTTTGGGTATACGGAAAATGATACGAGTGAGTTTGTTATAAAAATAATATCATGCAGATACACGATGGATTTTTCAAACCCCAGCACATATATTCGTGCATGGTACAGGTAGGCAAAGAGTGAGATCGAAGAAAGCTACAAGTCTACAAGCAGTAGTGCTCCGTTTAGCAGCAGTTGCCCACGGCCTTACTCCTGAAGAGTTAATTAACTTAATGGGTTGACTTGGATCTGGATCTGCATTCGCGCAGTTGCCGTTGTTTGCAAGACAAGTGGAATCGAATAGAATTTTTAGGGGCGACCTACGTGTCGTTACACATGTGCAAACCACATTACTACACGCATGCGTGCAGCCGTGTGCAATAGAATATTAGAATTGTACTAGATCCATCGTTCATACGGATCCGATCCTCTAAAGCAAAGTCACAGTGCTACAGTACTATTGATTTCTAGCTAAGGGCATAGCCAGAGGCCAGCCTAGCTGAAATGCCAACAGCCCAGTCCAGTCAAGAGGTGAGCCTAAAAATCAACAAGTGATTTTATGTTGGGTCTCGGACCATTGTCCCAACGGTCCAAGGCTCAGCTCTACTACTGTTCCTAGCCACTGGATCAAAAGACAAAGAATGTGTTTTCGACTGCAGCAAAGCACCGTAGCTACGTTACTGTAATATGACTGTAGCATGCGATATGAGATATCTGTTTTTAATCCAACGGCTGAGATTAGAGGAAAGATATGGTACTGTGCTCCTCTTCTATTGCATTGGTAACGGTAGAGAAAGCCATTCCCATATATGTACCAATACAATATATATTACTGCAAAGTAGTACTAGTACTAGTAGTACTTTAGCTAGGATTTAATTAAGGCTTAGCAGTACACGATCGATCAGTACCCTGCAAATCAGTAGTACTCGATCGAACAGATTAATTATGCGCTGAAACGTATCGTTGCTGGTACAGTACAGCACTCCTAGCTATGCTAAGATGATCCCTGCCTAACGTGTCCCCAGTACATGATGGAGTATTCGGCTTCTTCTCCTGTGGTTAAGGCTGATACGGCCGATAATTGAAAAATTTCGGCCAAAACTTTCCAATTTTTTTTTTGAATTTATCAGATTTTGATTAAAAAAAAACAAAATCGAACAAAATTCAAGCAAATTCGATTTTTTTGGATGAAATTCATCCAAACCCAAAATTTCGGAACCGGTATATGCTTCTAGGGGGTGGCCGATATAGCCGATAGAAACGATTATCGGCCGACATTTAAATCTCTGCATGTATGATCCATTGCTCCGGTCGGTCTTCTGAATAGAGCAGCTGGCCTAGCCGCCATCAAGCCCAAGTCGATCGTTTGACCCATCACCATTGACTAATCATTCCTTCATTCAGGATTACTCCATCTATATTAAGGAATTAAATGGCTGGTGCTTGCGTGGTTGTAAGTCGATCGATTCGATGGAGTAAACAAACAACGGTAGCTAGCACCGCATCGCGTGCCGGCCCGGGCCCATCCATCTTTAATTCCTCTCAGTGATTGTCGAAGGAGACGAGACTAGTCTGCTCGGTGTCGCCTACATAGATACATACGACTTCTCTTACCTTCTTTTTTAGTAATTTTTTTACCGCCGTGGTCGCAGAAAACACCGGATCTTATGGCCATATCGTTCCAGAAAACCACAACCTAACCAATTCCACGAGAATTTGGGCACGTTATGATACTAGTGTGATAATATTGACCGAAAGAATCAGAATTAGAAATAAAATCAACGAGATGCTATTAATAAAAATAAACTAAAAAATAGGCTAATTAATAAAAAAAGTTCCATCTACTGATTGTGCGGCCGTTTCAGGCACGCGTGCAGGTTAAAGAATCCAAAAGGGCGGCTTTCTGTTTATGAGAAAGATTCATATATATATATGGTGGCCACGTGAGAGAGAGAGAGGGAGAGGGAGAGAGAGAGAGAGTCAAAGCCTGCCAGATCCAACGGTCCGCCCGCCACTGTACGGAAAGACAAGAAAAGATAGAAAAAGAAAATCAACGAGGACGGGGCCTCCACACCGAAGATATAGTTTGCACACCTCTTCGCACTGCCTATGCACCGTAGCTCCCAGCTTAATTCCAGCATGCTAAAATGGTCTATGTTAAATTGGGAATGAAACAGAGCCGTTGATTTTGTCATCAACCAATTCATCAAGAACAGCCCATTCGAAATCATCTGACCGCCCAATTCTTAAGCAACGTATCCCCTTCAGTGCCAACATCCATTTCCATATAGTTTATGTGGCGACTTCCACGTACAAACCAAAGCTATCCTCCTTCAGTACGCGAGAATGAATTTCTACTGCTTTTAAAAAAAACACAAACTAGAAGCTACAAAAGCCGGTTTCATTCTCCAATCAAGAAAGAAAAAGGTGCTACATGATTGTCCATCCTTGTAAACTCAACTTATTTCAGTTTAACCCACCAAACGCAAGCAAAACGGATCCGGATTCTCGGCTGTTAATGCAGACGACACTGTGTGAATTGTCCACCCTTGTAAACTCAACTTATTTCAATTTAACCCCCTAAATGCAAGCAAAATGGATCTGATCCTCGGCTGTTAATGCAGCCGACGCTGTGTGAACAGTGTTCTGAGTCTACGTGAACAGTATCAAGCAGTAGTCCTGTAGAAGCAATGCATATCGAAAAATACCGTAGTTATTTTACTGTTCTCTTTGATACTGTAGAACTTGATATCATTTCGAATGTACGGTGGAGACGCTAGTCGTCGTAGATCCTCTGCGTTTTTTCTATTCAACGGAGATGATGGGTTTCCAAGCAAAACGTCAAAGGAAGCATAAAGCTAAAGCCACCCACGCTCCCCTTCCCTCATCTCTCCCTCTCCTCCCCAAGCAGAAGCAGCGCAGCCAACTCCTCGTCTCCGTTATTAATTCTCCACTCCACTCCACCACGCCCCGTCGCAGATCGCAACGCAATCTGCTGCTGCTCCTCCCCATGCTCGCGCGCTTCCCCTATAGGCTGTGACCTCTCTCGCGCGCGCTTCTCTTCGACCTTCCTTCCACCAAGAAAAGAACCGAGCGGGGGCGGCCATGTCCGTCAGGGTGGCGGCGCCGGCGAAGACGGCGGCGTGGCCGTACGTGGAGTACATGGCGCGGTGGGAGCGGCAGGTGGAGCGCCGGCAGCTGTTCCTCCGGAGCTACCACTTCTCCCGCGACGCCGACCTCTCGCCGCGCGCGCGGGCGCGCCGCGTCGTCTGGGCGGGGCTGCGCCGCCTGCGCCGTGCCGCGGCGACCGGGCTCCGCCGCCTCCGCGCCCGCCTGCGCCTATGCTTCGCCTGGGCCACGCGCCGCCGCCGCAGAGGCCACTTCCACTACGGCCGCCTCTCCGGCGCCGGCCAGGCACCGGCGGCCGCCTCCGTGTGCTTCTGGTAGGAAGCATGCAGCATGAATCAAGCTCGAAAGCCAACGCGGTATCACTTGTTGGCTTCTTAGGTTGTCGTCTGAATCAAGACAAGCTAAGCTGATTACTTAGATAGAAGTAAAATTAGCCGGTGAATGTTAGTAAGCTTCTATTCTATGGAGGTGGTGCTTGCTTACTGCTTGACTAGAGGGGGTAAAGAGGGGTTAATTATGTTCATGTTTTTTCCTTCTTCTTTTTTCTCCTTGCTTTTGATGGTGATCTACACTCTACTCGTTGTCTAATTATTTTTCTCTTATCTTTCTTCTCTTGCCCTGCCAGTGAATGAATGAATTGTGTATTTTGCTGAACTAGTCTCTGCATTTGCCCTGTTCCTCTGTCCTGTTCTTCGGGTGCTTGATTTAGATGTCCATGTTCCCTCTTTTCTTACTTTTGTGCGTAGAGTTACCAGTCTGTCCGTGTATCATGCATGCATGCTTGACTGCTTGTACCTGAGCATGCTATTCAGACAAAATCACACCTATTTCTTCAGAAAAATGCGAAATATTTCTCTGTGATTGTACCTGCTGGCAATCTAGTGCCAATCGTGCAAACAAGATGAGGAGAATTGGAACAGGGGAAGAGGGAGGAGAAAGATGTCTGGTGGTGTCTCTCTGCAGGGGCCACGGAAGAAACAAAGGAAGAGCCTCCAAAGCCTCAAGTCTAAAGCAGTTAGTTTTTCAGTAGGTGAGGTGAGCCACATTTCGTGTTTCAGCTTCATTTCAAGTGCACGTCGCGGTCAAAAGACTCATAAGGCAGCAGCGGCAGGAGCAGCAGGCAAAGCAAGCAAGGAAGGAAGACGATGCCAACTGCCAATGCGGCTTCTTTCTCTCCCGCTTTTTCCTGTGTCCCTTTCCATGATGCCCTTTACTTTTCTCCCGGGGGCATGGTGAATTTCGTGACAGACTGGGAACTCTCTCTGCTGTCTGACGTGCACAAGCTTTGGGCTTGGATTGGCTGGCTGCACTCTTTTCAGTCATTGGACATACGGGAAGCAAATTCTATGGGACGGGGTCTTATGGTGAAGGTCTTTCCCTCTACCGTTCGATCTTCTCATCCTTTCTCTCTCTCCTGTTGGACGTCAGATGAATGAAAAATAGAAATTTGAGATCGTCCTCGAGCAAGAAATTAGCAATTTCACGTGATCCCTCGGACCGCTTGTTCGTTCTAGACCGTCAAATGTTCGATTCGACAACTGCGAATATGATTACTGAAATTGTGCGCAGCCACTCGTCAAAAGTGACAATTTCTGGTTTCTAGAGACAAATTTCTGTACAAGCAACGCTTCTCCTGTAAATGTTCTTCCTGCACAAACGAAGAGAAAACATGGCATTTTCTCTCTCATCCCCTGCCAGCATACACGCCATCACTATAATGGATTTCTTCAGTACAAGCCTGAAGACTGTCGGGTGCCATAGTGTCAGAACGACTTTATGATTATACAGTGATACTGTACTGCACTGTACCAATATATAATTCAAGAACTGATCCATAATACTCCACGGGTTAACTGATGCAGCAATTGATACATGCGGCCCACCACCATCAATAGATACGTATTATAGTACCAATTCTACAAACCAAGAGCTTCAATTTAGCCGCGCGTCTTCTATATGTTACTACTAGTCTACTACTCCAGGGTCAGTGGGTTCAGCCATTATCACTATGATTGTTCTGGCCCATACGTCGAATTAAAAGACCAAATGCCGGGTTAATCAAGTCGAATTGCTACTGTATATTAAAGCAGTAGGCATCACAGGAGCGACCCCTCGATGTTATGGTCACTCCAATAACAGTATACAAAAGCTATGAGATGATGATGAGGTTGAGCTTGGCGGCTGATGGTCCTGAATGCTTAATCTGGTATATGAATGGTAGGATTGCTTGATTCTGGAATGCGGTGCCAGGGTCCAAAAGCACGATGGAGCAATTCGATATCGACATTTTCTTGTCTGATTTGATCGATGGGACGGGATACGGTGGTTCAAATCGTTAGAAGAAAAGTAGGCAATCATCCTGCAGCATATTAGTACTTTAGATTTTAGAAGCGCTGAGCTACCTCGTTGCCATGGCACTCAGGTTTGGGGAACCTAACAGAGACAATTCGAACCCAAAAGCTGGGAAAGAAAGCAACCTGTTTGAAATGACGAGGACAATACAATCACTTTGTGAACGCAAATTAGCAAAGCTAGTCCTTGTTACTTACTTTAAGGTGAGCTACTGCTTTAGAAGCTGTAAATATACCACTGCTTCTATTCTTTGTGATTGCCATTGCCGGCTGCAGGTTTCTTCTTCCTACTCCAATTCGTTTTCTCATCTTTTGAGCTTCCAAGAATAATTCTAGTAGCTTGCTTGTTTTCTTTCTTTCATCTACCCAATCCCACTTAAAGCGACATGTAGTGTAGTACTAGTAACCGGTGAAACCACAATACCACCTGTATTAAGTTCTGGGATTCAAGTAGGAGTTTTTGCTCATGGAATATGGAGTGTATCCACACCTGCCGATCGACTCTGTAGAACATCCTGTAGAGAACGTATAGACTACGGGTAAGGAAGAGGGTGGTCAATACGAAAACTGAAGATGAAGACGCGTTACATTGCCGCGTCGCTAGCAACTCCATCTCGTACGGCGGAGGATGCGATCCAATCTAGTCAATTGCCTGGCTGCTCTGAATTTATCGTCCTTGTCTGCTCCCTTGCAACGCAGAGGCACTCACTGGCAAGCGGGCTCCCTGAATTCTACTACTATTGCTGTTCCACCTGTCAGTTACTACTTACTAGCTTACTGTTGGCAAAAGAAATTCTGTCAAGGGGTTCGTTCCTCCTTGGTGCTTGCCTGGCCCTTATTTATGCAGCAGCAGCAACACAGAGATCCCATCCGCATTCATTCGTGGATTTCAGGGACCGAATTACTCTTTGGTCCTTTTTTAAATGGGAAAATTGGTTCGTAGCGTCGCTTTCGATGTATAGCACTTTGACGATTTAACAGCGAGCACGTATTATGTGAGAGAATACAATTCTAATATCCGTTTTACCCTCCTCTCTCTCTCTCCAGCTCGATGGTAGCCCTTCTCCCTCTCGCTCTCCAGCTCGACAGTGCCGATGCCACTCTCCTCCTCCACCGTCAGCAGCCTCCTCTCCACCCACCCCAGTGCCCCCTCCTCTACCACCGGTGCCGCTTCCCTCCTCCACCACTTGTCATTGAGAGAGAGAGAGAGAGAGAAATAGAGGGAGAATAGAGGGAAACAGAGCACCATGGGCGACGGTAGTGCGGGTTGATGGGCAAAATGGAACGGCGGCGTCTCGGGGAAGCGATGGGAGGCGGCGTCACAAGCAGAGCGGCATGGTGGCGACGGCTCGGGTGCACGGGTGGACAGCGATGACGACACTCCGATGGCTTCCTTCGGGATGTGGTGTGAGCACATGCATGATGTTGACGAAGGGGTCACGCCAGGTGACTTAGGGAGGCCGGGGGTGGTCCAAGTCGGTGGGATGACGGCGACCGGCGGAGGGGAGGAAGGGGCAGCGACGGGGGTGCTCCACGGCGGCAGGTTGGCCGAATGGGTATGGGGAAACGGTGGAGGAAGCTCAGGAACGCATGGTGACACGCAATACTTGGCAAGGGCCTCACTGGAGAGGAAGATCGGGGTGGGGTGGTTCGGCTGCTGGCGGCAGGGGAAGGAGGCTTGTGCGGCGGCGGTGTAGCTCCAGAGGCGGTGAGAGTTTGAGGGGTAGTGGTGGGGTGTTGATGGCACACAGTAAAGAAAGAAAGAAGATGGGCTGATGGTCCAAGGAAAGAAAGGAAATGGTTCGACCCAAAGCAACAGTGAAATGGATTCACCACTGACATCATTTTCAGGAGGGCATACATGTCTTTTTACCTCTCTAATGTCTCCTAACTGCTGTCAGACTGACGACATTGTTATTTTCAAGATTTCAGAGTCTTTGTGGTGTTATTTTGCAGTGCGTCACCAAAGCGATATCATTTCTATAAATTTGACCGAAAGTGATGTTACTGGACCAATTTTCCCTTTTATGATTGGACGTTCTAGAATCTTTGCCGTTAAACATTTTAAAATTCGAATGTCAATATATTTAAACCTATCTAGGTTGGCTATATAAAAATTACATCATTAGATCTATCGTTAAAAATAGTTTAATAATATCATAATTTTATTCACATGTCGACTACCGCGAAAAATAAAAAAACGTCCAGTAAAAAAAACAGAAGAAGTTCCAGTAAAAAAAAACAGAAGAAGTACCACTGACGATCTCTCTGCTCGCAATATCATGCCGTGCCGTGCCGAGCGCAGGTTTGCATTAGTTTTGGGCTGCACTGCCGCATGCAGTGAGGGCAAGGCAATGCAATGCTGCAGTGCTAGTACTGGAGTTGTGTGAGCAGTGCAGGCGGCCGTGTCGTTGGCGTTTGTCCCTGTCGCCCTGGCCTGTGCGCACGTACGTACCTGCGTCTGATATCGCAATTAAGCATGCAGCCCGATCTCGTTGCCAGTGCACTGCTGCGAGCACGGCTGTAGATAGGGTGTGCGAGGTGAGCACTCCCACGGGGACTCTTAAATTGCTCGACGTTATAGATCTGGGTCCGCTTGCTTTGACACCTGGCGAGCGTAGGCCTTGCCTGGTGGCCGACTAGAATTTGTTCGGTTGAAGTCTGGCAATCAACGTCTGGCAAACATATAGGGGCTGTTTGGGTCACTCCCTCGTGGTTACCTACCTGGCCGGCTGAGCTCCTGGGGGCTGCCGCTGCGTGAAGCATTCGACGCCTGGGTGCCAGGCGCATAAAACGAACGCTTGGGAGCCTGCCTCCCAGGCAGTTTTATCCATCTTTGATTCCTTCAATCCAACGGTCTATTTTTCATTCACCAATTTCAGGCACAGACTTCCAACCAAACAACTATCTTCAGGTTTGCCTGGCCAGGCAAAAATCATCTACTTTCCAGGCTACCTCCAGGCACCACTTTTTCTCAAACATGAAATCCAGGGCACCAACCAAACAGGCCCATAAATTCAACGCCTGGCAGGCAGTATCTCCTAGGCAGCTATCTCTTTAGTTCTCTCTCTTCTTTCTATCTTCAAGCACGTATTATCAACTAAACACCATATCTCCAAGTTTGCCTAACTAGGCAAAAATCATCTGGTTCTTAGACTATTCTCAGGCACCACTTTTTCTCAGGCACGGTTCTCAGGCCTCGAACCAAACATGCTCAGAATCCGTGGCGACAAATATTTTCACGTTCCAAACAGAGCTTTAATGTTTTAGTCTGATTTATCTTCTTTTGTTTAAGATGAATAAAAATTAGATACAAGGCTCTGTTTAGAACACAAAGTTTTCAAAGGATGACATTTATGCAAGAAATTAGGTGATGTAAAGTTTTGGGCAAACTGAGATTGGGGGAATTCATTATTTGCTCTCCCTTTAGATCCATTTTTAGAATTTACACCCATTCCCGACCTAATACATTTTTTGCCCCCTCCTTAGTCTATTTCTTCGGTTTTTGCCCTCTTTGCATTATTTTATTCTTATATGCCCATTTTCCCATTACATGGCATGCGAAATTACCCTCATGCCTTCGGTCGGCACAGCCCCGTTCCCGTCGCATGGTCGCACCCGATCGCACTAAACCCAATTGGTCTCGCTCGCTCGCGCTCACTAGGATTGGGACAAGCAAGAAATGGCGAGCAAGGCGGTCACCATCGGCGATCCGATCCACCACGTCGCCTCCTCCTACCTCTCCAACCGCCTGCCCAGCCACTACACCCTCAACGATTCCGACGACACTGACCTGGACGACGATGACGATCCCTTTGCTGACTTCGCCAACGTCGTCTCGGGCGCCAAGGAATGCCGACGCTCCCCTTCTGCGGCGGTGGTGGAGGAGGAGGAGGACGAGGAGAAGCTGAAGATTTGGCAGGAGGAGGAGAAGAAGAGGAAGGTGGCGGCGGTGGCTGGCGGCGCCGAAGCGGCGCGGATCGCGAGGCGCTCATGGCGGAGGTCTTCGATCGCGGTCTCCGGCGTCGCGCGCTCCGAGCGCGACCGCCTATGGGACCTCGACAAGATGTGCGCCGCCGCCGTCGCTGAAGCCGCCACCTCGCGTGCCTCAGGACTGCTTTCGCCCAGCCTGCTGCGCGGTTACATCCCGCCTTAACCCGCCACGCCTGCTCATGAGGCCGTCACGCCAGACGAGGCCACGCCGACGACCTCATAATACAGCTCGAGCCAAGCGAGCCGAGGTGGACAATCACAAAGAGAAGCTCGCGCAAAGGTGGAGGCATCGACCGGAGCAGCTGGTGGTGAGGCGCATGAGAGTGGAGGAAGGCGCAGGGTTGTTGCAGGATGCGGCGTAGTGGTGGTTGCTGTGGAGAGATGGCGGCACGATAAGGAGTTATGTTGCCGGTGTGGACGTGCTAGATGGAGTAGTGGATAGTGGTGGTGATGTGACCTGGCCCTCACTGGCATTGGATCTAGGGAGGAGAGGAGGAGATGGAGGCAAACGGCAGTGGAGCTGCGGTGGTGAAGGAAGTGGCATGCTCGGGAGCTCGCTTAACCTCGCTGTCGGATGGAGGTAGGTGGAGGAGAGGGGAGAAAGCAGTTTGGGGTTGAAGAAGATGGGTCAAACTGTACATGGCTGGCTGTTAGGGGCAAAAATGACTTTTCGCGTGCCTATAACAGAGAAAACAGTTGGATATTAATAAAATAATGCAAAGATGGCAAAAAAAACAAAGAAATAAACTGGGGGGGGGGGATGTATTACATCGGGAAGAGGTGTATTTTCTGAAAACCCAACTAAGGAGAGGGCAAAATATTAATTCCCCCGACTGAGATAGGGGGAAATTTGTAGGGAAATGGGTTGGTGGGATGTTTTTACTATATGGGATGTGGATTTGGGGAGTCTGGATTCTTAAATTTTGTGAAATTTCTATTTGAGGGATCCATGTGATGAACTAGTGTTTCAAGAATGTGATGAACTAGTGACTGAGCTCTTTGTGTTTTTAAGAGTTGGAAGCTGTTGGAATTTTGGGCTTGGCCCATGCAATATTTCAATTAAATCCTAGGAAAATCCTAAAGGCCCACCCGTGCATGGTGGAAGGTAGGAAGTTTAGTACCATATTGCTAATCTAGGTGGGAGGAGACCAACATATAAGGTGGAGTTGGTCTTACCTAGTTGAAGCAAGCAAAAGGAGAACACACGCGCTTGCTCGCTCGCTCTGCCACGCCATCACCCGCCCGCACGCGATGTGCGCGTGAATGGTCCGGCTGGCTGTGGAGCTGCAGCTTCTTTTTGCACCTTATAACCATGCACACTGAATAAAAACTGACAACTAAATACACTGTTTCAATTGGCTTTTATGGCACGCCTTAGCCATGGTTAAAATAGTGTAATGTCATTTATGACGACAGTTTCTAATCAGCATTATAGCGACAGTTTCTTCTGCTGACTCTGGCTCTATAAAAAGGAGACCTCTCCTCTCAAATCAGACACACCAGGACAAATAGAGGTTCTCAGAATAGACAGGCTCAGTTTTGTGCTGTTGCCCAGTTCCTTGTTGCTGTGCTACCCGGCTGCTCCATCCCTTCCTCGGCGTGCACCGACGTGGGGAGAGCAGTGTCTTCGAAGCCGGCGTCCCTCGCGATCCTATACAGCAAATCAGGTTTTTAGGAAGCGTTCGCGCGACTACTCATTTGCTTCCTTCTCTGCGCATTGTCTTCTTCGGATCAGACTCTACCGTGACCTTCATCGGAGCGATCCTCTGTATGTCGCGGTGATAACATTTCATATGGCTAGGCTTTGTTTCCTAGATATTTGTTATATGATGATTTTGATGCCTACTACTGTTAGTAGCATGCTTGTTCTAGGCTTTGCCTTGTTAATGCATATATATGATATAGATATATTTGAGTTGATGATTATGTTACTGTTCATAGCCCCAAATATGGCTAGTATATATGCTACTGTCGATTCAATTATTGTTTTTAGGAATTATAACAACCACAAAAGTGTGTATATATCTAACAATCCAAAAACCTGATAGGCACTTTGTGATGGCTGGTTTTGCCGAGGCAATGAAACCAGAGAAATTCACTGGCGTGAATTTCAAGAGATGACAGATAAGGGTCAAATTGTGTTTCTCGGCTATGAATGTATTTTGGGTCGTGATACTAGGTCATGCAGGACCTCGTACTGCTGCACAACAAACAGAGTACGACACGACTACGACAATATTTGTCGGGTGCATTCTAAGCGTGTTGTCTGACCAGCTTTGTGATGTGTATATGCACATGAAGAACGTTACGGATCTGTGGCATGCACTCAAACATAAGTTCGTTGTCTCAGATGCTGGACATGAATAGTATGTCATGGAGCAATATCATGATTACAAAATAGTTGATAACCGTTCTGTAGTCGAGCAGGCTCATGAACATAATTCGTTGTGAGGGAACTCGTCCACCTTGGTTGTCAATTGTCTGACAAATTTGTGGCTGGAGGTATTATTGCCAAATTACCTCGAACCTGGAGGAATTTTGCCACATATCTGAAACACAAGAGGCAAAACATTTTCGTCGAGGATCTTGTTGCTAGTCTTGATGTTGAAGAGAAGGCTCGGGCAAATGATGTAACACCAATGGTGCAAGAGGGACAGTCTAGAGCGAACATCATGCAGCATATTGACAGAGGGAAAGGTAAGGTTGTTTTGACCACCAACTTCAAAAGGACCAACAACAGTAAGAATAAAGTGAATATGAAGGATATTACTTGTTTTGTTTGTGGCGAGACTGGTCATTAGGCCAAGAAATGCCGCAAACAGATGAGCAAGAAAAATCATCATGTGCAGAAGAAGTCTGCTAATGTGATTATTGGCGAGGCCGAAGCATTTGGGTATAGTAATTTACCTTGTGTCTTTTCGGCATGTCAATCTACTGATTGGTGGATTGACACAGGGGCTAATATTCATGTATGTGTTTATACATCTATGTTTTATTCTTTCCAGGTCGCACGAGGTTCTTCCGTCCTAATGGAGAATGGGTCACATGCTTCTGTTCTTGGTGTTAGCACGGTAGATCTGAAGTTCACTTCGGAAAAAAATCGTGCTCTTGAAGAACGTACAGCATGCCCCTAGAATAAATAAGAATCTCGTCAGCGGTTCCCTTCTATGTCGAGATGGGTTCAAGTTGGTCTTTGAGTCAAATAAAGTAGCCGTGTCAAAATTTGGACTCTTTATTGGAAAAGGCTATGATTGCGGAGGCTTGTTTCGTTTTTCCCTTTCAGATTTTTATAATAGTGTTGTGAGCCATATTTATGACTCTATAAATGGTGGTGAGGCTAATATATGGCACTCACGTTTATGTCATATTACTTTTGGTTGCATGTCTCGACTTTTCAGTTTAAATTTAATTCCAAAATTTTCCATAGTCAAAGGTTCCAAATGCCAAATTTGTGTGCAAGTAAAGCAACCTCGAAAGCCTCATAAGGCTGTGGAGGAAAGAAATTCGGTAAAATTGGAACTCATACATCCAGGCTTGTGTGAGATGAATGGTATATTAGCAAAGGGAGGGAAAAGATATTTCATGACTTTAATTGATGATGTCACTATATACTGCTATGTGTATTTATTGAAAACAAAGGATGAGGCATTAGGCTACTTTAAAACTTATAAAGCTGAGGTTGAGAATCAATTAGACAAAAAGATTAAAAGAATTAGGTCCGATCGTGGTGGGTAGTATTTTTCTAATGAGTTCAATCAGTTTTGTACAGAACATGGTATTATCCATGAAAGGACACCTCCCTATTCGCCCCAATCCAATGGGGTTGCCGAAAGAAAGAATCGCACCTTGACTGACTTGGTGAATGCCATGTTAGATACTGCGGGTATGTCTAAGGCATGGTGGGGGAAGGCCATGTTGACCGCGTGTCATGTCCTGAATAGAGTTCCCACTAAAAATAGTGAGGTAACTCCGTACGAAGGTTGGAAAGAGAGAAAACCATCACTCTCATATTTGCGTACTTGGGGGGTGCTTGGCGAAAGTCAATGTTCCAATAACTAAAAAGCGCAAACTTGGACCTAAAACAGTGGATTGTGTCTGTCTAGGATATACTCATCATAGTACATGCTATATGTTTCTAGTAGTTCAATTTGGGATACCTGACATACCAATCAATATGATAATGGAATCTCGAGATGCTATTTTATTTGAAAATATATTTTATATGAAGAATTCACATAGCTCTTCTAGTCAAGGAAATGGTTTAACTCCTGAACCTACCACTCCAATTGAGTATATTGAACACACACATGAACATGTACATGAGAAGGATGACAGTGATGTAGCTCCTCGAAGGAGCAAGAGACAAAAGATTGCAAAATCTTTTGGTGATGACTTCATTGTGTACCTTGTGGATGATGTTCTCAAATATATTTCAGAGGCATATGCATCTCCTGATGTAGAGTACTGGAAGGATGTGGTTCGTAGTGAAATGGATTCCATTATCGCTAACAGAGCTTGCGAAGTTATCGATCGTCCATTTGGTTGTAAGCCAGTTGTATGCAAGTGGGTGTTCGAGAAGAAGCTTAGGCCTGATGGTGCAATCGAAAAGTACAAGGCTCAGCTTGTGGCAAAACGTTATACTAAAAAGAAGGTGAGGATTTATTTGATACATACTCACCTGTTGCCAGATTAACCACTACTCGAGTACTATTATCCTTGGCTGCCTCACATGGTCTTATTGTCTATCAAATGAATGTAAAGATACCTTTCCTCAATTGAGAGTTAGATGAACAAATTTACACGGATCAGCCTAATGGATTTGTAGTACCTGGACAAGAGGGCAAGGTCTGTAAGTTATTGAAATCTTTATATGGCCTCAAACAGGCACCTAAGCAATGGCATATGAAGTTCGATAGAACTTTGACATCTGCTAGGTTTGTGGTAAATGAAGCCGATAAATGTATATACTACCACTATGGTGGGGGTAAAGGAGTAATATTGCGTTTGTATGTTGATGACATACTTATCTTTGGGACAAACATTGATGTGATTAATGAGGTTAAATTATTTCTATCCCAAAGTTTTGACATGAAAGATTTGAGAGATGCTGATGTTATTTTAAACATCAAGTTGATCAAGGATGAGAGTGAGATTACCCTGTTACAATCCCATTATGTGGAAAAGGTCTTAAGCTGTTTTGGCTATATGGAAAGCAAGCCCTCTCCAACAACCTATGATCCTAGTATAATACTTCGAAAGAATCAAAGACTAGGAATGGATCAATTGAGGTACTCTCAGATTATTGGTTCACTCATGTATTTGGCTAGTGCTACTCGTCCTGACATCTCTTTTGTTGTAAGCAAATTGAGCTGGTTTACCACTAATCCGGGGGATGATCATTGGCGCGCACTTGAGCGGGTTATGCGCTATTTGAAAGGTACAATGAGGTACGAAATTCACTATACTGGATATCCCGATGTACTTGAGGGATATAGTGATTCCAATTGGATTTCTGATGTTGATGAGATAAAGGCTATGAGTGGATATGTATTCACTCTAGACGGTGATGCTGTCTCATGGAAGTCTTGTAAACAGACCATTCTAACAAGGTCAACCATGGAGGCAGAACTCACAGCATTAGACACAGCCACTGTTGAGACAGAATGACTGTGAGAACTCTTGATGGATTTACCGGTGGTTGAAAAACCAATTCCAGCTATCCTTATGTACTGTGATAACCAAACAGTTATCATAAAGGTGACATGCACAAAGGATAATATGAAATCCTCAAGACATGTGAAAAGGCGGTTGAAGTCTGTCAGAAAATTAAGAAACTCCGGAGTGACAGCTGTGGATTATATCCAAACAGCTAAAAATCTGGCAGATCTCTTTACAAAGGGACTATCATGGAATGTGATTGAAATGGCATTGAAGGAGATGGGAATGAGACCCACGTGAGTTACACACAGTGGTAACCCAAACCTATGTGATCAGAGATCCCGTGAAATAGGCATTGGGAAAAACAAATTGTTTGGGTAACAGTAGAGTATATTCTTACTTTATATCTCACTCCGTTGGAGATGCAGTACTCTAATTACTGTAAGGAAGGATGACTTTATCTTAATGTGTTTTGATGCTTAACAGCAAAATACCGTCCTACAGGGTATTTGTGGATATCATGGGGATATGCTCATGATCTTAGGTGATGATACAATTGGCAATTTGTTAATGGTTTGTTGAATCTCCTGTTTTTTAGCAAAGTTCAGCAAAGTGTCAGGTTAATCGGCAGTACCCGCTTTGTATTGCGGTATTACCGCAGCGTGGTATGACCGCTTGTGTACAACGGTATTACCGTTGAGCGGTATGACCGCAAGTTTCACGTCGGTAGTACCGCATGGCGGTAATACTGAATCCTAGCGGTATGGAAATTCTAGAGGAGGTGTGTTCGGGGATTTTTGGGTTTTCCCTGGTAGCGGTATGACCGCAGTGTTGGGAGCGGTGCTACCACGATGCGGTAGTACCGGATATTACTTGGTGGTAGTACCGCGCTTGCACTAAAATGTTGATTTAGCTTGAGACTTGTATATGGGATATGTCTTATACTTGTTTATCAGTGCATATGTGTTGTATATTGCATGTTTTAGCTAACGTGGGTCAAGTTGTGAAGAACTTGTTCCCGAAAACGATTTCTTGGTCTATTGCTGTGCAGGTGGCTTGCAGGTCAACGACGGTAAACGACGAGGATGATCGGGACTAAGCTTGGAGAGCTGAGGTCTAGGATGATCAAGGATGCCGGGTGAGGTCAGGAGACTCAAGCGTGGCGCAGAATGGACAAGGGTGATCGAATGGGCAATTCGATGCGATTGGTTGGATCAAGCGGCGCGGGGGTCGATGCAAGTGCCTTGGGGGTTTCGGCGGGAGCCGGACGGGAGAGACTGGCCGACATGATGAGAGCCGTTGATCAACCTACACGTGGCGAAGCATGCGATTGCTTCACCAAGATTGGACTCGATCTTCGGAGAAGGATCGAGAAGGGGTATTTTGGTAATTTCACCTAAATACTGCCTTGGTGACCTTTTGGCTAAACCGCGGCGTAAGACGACACAAAGAGAAGCGGTTTAAGTCAAGAAAAGATGAAGACGGCGCTTTAAGATGCATGCGTGAGTTAAACCCGTTTGTGTGTGGGCTTAACGGGTGCCCAAATTGGAATATTCCTTAGATGCTAGCCTCTAGTATAAATAGAAGGGGGTGCTGTCCAGCAGCCCTCAAGCACTTCGTTGAGAAAAATCCTAGTTTGTTTTAGGGCTTCGGAGAGAAGGAAAGAGAGGTTCGGGTTCTAGGGATTGATTGATCGTGTGCTCATGTATTGTGTTTTGTCCTCCAGGATGGAGTGGTTCTAAACATCAATCCTCAACCTCAAATCAATCAAAGCAAGTTCCGAAAGATGAGTCTCTTTTGTTCTTGCCTTCTATTTTGATGATTTGGAGTTTTTGATGATCCATCGCTTTTCTCTTGAATCTTTATGGTGTTCTAGCTTGCTGTGACATGTGAGAGTGCATTTAAGTCCATCTTGATCATTCTTTTCCCACGAGCAAGATTTAGATCTTGTTTTGCTTTTTGACTCGGTTTTGAAGCAAACTTCGTTCAAATGGAAAAAGGTTGAAACTTTGACATGGATCTTCTCAATCCTTGATTGGAATAGGTTCTCAACATCCTAGAAAAGTTATGTTTCAAGTTTCATAGACTTTGGCCGAGTAGATCAAAAGTTGTGTCAATTTTGGTTTGGTTCGGGCTGAGCTCCAGTAGAATCGGTAATACTGCCCATAAACAGAGTTATTACCGATATTTGGTAATACCGCCCCATATACAGAGGTATTACCGATTTCCTTGTCTTCAGCACTCTTTGTGTATGTTGATTGCTTTACTTGGGGGTTAGGAGTGGATTCAACATAAGCCTTTTGCTATGCTTATTTATTGATCTTCATAGCTCTCATGGCTATTGGAGTGAAATATGTGTTGAACCCAATCTAAGCGAAAAATTGTTTAAGATCCTATTCACCCCCCCTCTAGGCGCTTTTCCGGTCCTATAGTATTCATGCAAGAACACACCTATATGAGCCTGACTGTTGGTCGCAGTCCATGAGGTGTGGGTGATCTCTAAGAAACTCATGAAGAGACATAGAAGTATGATCTGTATGCTCCACCCAAGGAGTAGCCAATTAGCGGCCAAGTATCAGCAAAGGCCTTAGGTGAAACTTGTCCGCACAAAACTGCCAATTCAAGGCTTAGTCCATTGTGCAGTTGTGGGCGAGTTTAGCTTGAGGTTCTGGGTAGATGTTCAACCTTAACCGGTCTTCACCAAAAAACTGGTATATCAACATCACTTTGGAATAATGGGCAAATTCGTGGTGCTTTTGGGATCTGGTAGGGGATTGTTGGAATTTTGGGCATGGCCCATACAATATTTCAATTAAATCCTAAGAAAATCTCAAAGGCCTACTCATGCATGGTGAAAGGTGGGAAGTTTAGTGCCATATTACTAGTCTAGGTGGGAGGAGACCAACATATAAGGTGGAATTGGTTTTACCTAGTTGACACAAACAAAAGGAGAACACACACGCGCGCTCGCTCCACCAAGCCACGCCACGCCACGCCATTGCCCGCCTGCGCTCGACGTGCACATGAATGGTCCGGCGATTTCGTGTCCAGCTGGCTATGGAGCTACAACTTCATTTTGCACCTCATAACCATGCACACTGATCAAAAACTAAAAACTCAATACACTGTTTCAATTGACTTTTATGGCACGCCTTAACCGTGGTTAAAACAGTATAATGTCATTTATGACGACAATTTCTAATCAGCATTATAGCGACAATTTCTTTTGCTGACTCTGGCTCTATAAAAAGGAGATATCTCATCTCAGATCAGACACACCAGAACAAAGAGAGACTCTCAGAATAGACAGACTCAGTTTTGTGCTGTTGCCTGATTCCTTGTTGCTGTGCTACCTGGCTACTCCATCCCTTCCTCGGCGTACACCGACGTGGGGAGAGAAGTGTCTTCGAAGTCGACGTCCCTCACGATCCTGTATGGATTGGGGCGAATCAGGTTTTTGGAAAGCGTTCGCGCAACTGCTCACTGCTTCCTTCTTTGCGCGTCATCTTTTTCGGATCAGACTCTACTGCGACCTTCGTCGGAGCGATCCTCTGTAATTCGCGGTGATAACATTTCATATGGCTAGGCTTTGTTTCCTAGATATTTATTATATAATGATGTTGATGCCTACTACTGTTAGTAGCATACTTGTTCTAGGCTTTGTCTTGTTCATGCATATATATGAGATATATATATTTGAGTTGATGATCATGTTACTGTTCATAGTCCCAAATATGGCTAGTATATATGCTGCTATCGATTCAATTATTGGTTTAGGAATTATAACAATCACAAAAGTGCGCATCTATCTAACAATCCAAAAACTTGATAGGCACTCTGTGATGGTTGGTTTTGGCAAGGCATTGAAACCGGAGAAATTCACTGGTGTGAATTTCAAGAGATTGCAGACAAGGGTCAAATTGTGGCTTTCAGCTATGAATGTATTTTGGGTCGTGACACCAGGTCATGTAGGACCTCGTACTGCTGTACAACAAAAAAAGTACGCCACGACTACGATAATCCAGAGGAATATAACTACAGCAAATCACCTTGTGATGTAGTTGGTGTTGGAGGATTGTATGGAGGCGGTGGAGAAAAAGGAGGAGCCCTAGGGCAGGGTTTTGTAGTAGCCGGGCCACAAAGATTTTGGTTGTTAGCAAAACTGTGACAATAAAGTAACATTTGTCATCCTCGCAAGATGCAATTAGCACCTAAAATTTCATCCAGATAGAGTACCTTATAGGGGTAAAGAATGAAAAGGAGCCAGTTGATGGAACATCTCCTGAGAGGTTGTTGTTTGAGATATCCCTGCAAGATTTGTCAGACACATCTGTAATTATGTACTGATTCGGAAAGTCTATTACCATGTACACAACAAATCCTACAGTTGATATAGGAAATGAATTAGTAGAACAGGCAACTTACAGAACGGGTGCATTCTAAGCATGTTGTCTGACCAGCTTTGTGATGTGTATATGCACATAAAGAATGCTGCAGATCTGTGGCATGCACTCGAACATAAGTTCCCTGCCTCAGATGATGGACATGAATTGTATATCATGGAGCAATATCATGATTACAAAATGGTTGATAATCGTTCTGTAGTCGAGCAGGCTCATGAACTGCAATTCGCTGTGAGGGAACTCGCCCACCTTGGTTGTCAATTGCTTGACAAATTTGTGGCTGGAGGCATTATTGCCAAATTACCTCCAACCTGGAGGAATTAGAGAATGGAATTTGGGGGAAGGGAAGTAGCAGGGAGGGAGAGGAGCTGAGGCATGATCCTTCGGTAATATGTTCTTCGATGCCTTCTTCTGTCAATGTTGCTGTCCTTTGTACTCCCGAGCTCAATCCCCCCTCTTTGCCTTTGGGACCCACAGCCCACGAACAAAGCCCAGTCAAGGCAGACTGGTCTGTGACATTCCTCCCCCCTTGAAATGCGGCTTGACCCCAAGCTGCTGGCATGTAAGCCGCTCGGGTCCCGTAGAACATGAAGAACTGCGATGCTCAACTTGAATCGAATGCGGCCTTCAATATATCCTCCCGTTTTCTTCCAACCAAAACATCGAGCCATGCTGTCGTTCCAGCACTAGTGATCCCCATCGGAGCTGTTAGCACCCTTGGCGTAAAAGTGCCACTAACCACTTGTAGCAGGTGAAACCTTTTATCTGTTACTCCATCTTTTGCCATCTCCTTAGGCATGTTGACAAAATAATTGATATGATCAAATACAAGGGAGAGAGGCCGAAATGGGAGGATAACTGGATCAGTTGACGCCTTGCCATTTCCAACTATCTGGTTTTTGTACTCTACCTTCACCTTGGTGGCATTCCTGTTAACTTGATGCTTGTGTGGAGCTATATGCTGCAGTACCACAACTAATCCCTTCATGGCCCAATCATAAGCAAGCATCTCTGTACAACAGCCATTGCCACACCTCCGTGAATTGAACACTATCATGTGGTTGCTCCCTGAAGTAGTTGCTATTGAGATGGCACTCAAAACTGTAGGGAGACATCACAAATCAAGATGTGGTGCTCCTTTCATCTTGCATTTTGCTAGGAACCATAGCTCTAGATATGAAACTGTCCTCCCGCTGGAAATTCCAATTATTTGTACCACATCAATTCCTACTGCAGCCAAGGTTGTCTTCCTTGTTTTGAATCCTGCCTAATCAGCCCATTGCTCAACTGTTGTTCTATTTCCATTAGTCTCACATATCCAGTAAGAGCCACCAATAGGATTCATGTTATTGAGCTCTAGTAGAGGCCAAGACTGCAATTCACGCATTTCACTTAGTAACACCAGTAGTTTGGTCGCCAAGAATTCCGTTACAGCAACCATCTTCCATTTTATCGCCAAATATATGCACATGTTGCCAGCATTCTGCTCCGTTACTTTGAGATGCCGATGGTTGACAAGACCATGCAAGGCGGACAAAACTCCATATCAATGGGGTAAGGATCCCACGACCCTTGGATCCCAGATGAAGGTGTCAAGAATTTCACCAAGCTTGGAGCACTCCAACCCTTGGCCAAGTGTAACGTCCCGTTTGTCCTAGGGTTTCTGCTAGTTTTCAAAAAACCCAAAAGGAACCATTCGGCTTTATTGATTCGTTCAAGCTTAACTTGGAATTTTGGAAAAATTTGGATATTTAACATGAATTAATCCAACTGCAATTAACCTCCTTTGGTTTATCTCGAGTATTGGTGTTCACTGGCTTTTCCTTCTTAGACCTCCCTTATGCTTGGTCTATCCTTTAACCCGGACCTCCCCCGTAGGTCCAGACCTCTCTTGGTTTCTCCTTTGACCTCCCCTTATGCCTTCTGTTTGGACTTCTTCTGAGGGTCCTGACCTTCCTTGTGTTGGACCTCCCCTTGTCCAAGACCTTTTTGTAGGACTAAGACCTCCCCTTTTGGGTCTTAGTCCAGCTCAGATTTGTGTTTCAAACCTTTTTTATTTCTGAGGGTCAAGTTTGAGTGGTTTTCCTCTCTCTGGACCACCCTTTTATTTGACCACCTCTCCTCTTTCTTCTCTTTAGACCTCCCTTGAGTTTCTCCTTTGGACCTCTTTCCTTGGATCTCCTCATTTTAAAATATCCCCCTTTGTTTAGATCTTGACCGTTGAAACCTCCTCTTGTTTGGATCTCGACTGTTAGGACCTCCCCTTCGGAGATCTTAACCGTCAGGACCTCTCCTTGTTAGATCTTGGCCGTCAGGATCTCCCCTTGGCAGATCTTGACCGTTAGGACCTCCCTTTGATTGATCTTGGCTGTCCAGACCTCCCTTCGTTTGGACCTCCTCGCTCTTTTGGTCTTTTTGCAAAAACCACCCCTTTGGGTTGCGACCTCCCTTTGAGGCCATGACTTCTTCCTTTGTCTTTTTGCCGCGACTTCCTCCTTGTGGTCTTTTCCCAAAGACCACATTGGCGGTTGAGACCACCCTTGTTGGTCCCGACCTTCCCTTTGGTCGCGACTATCCCTTTGACCGATTTGTTTACATGAGTTTGACTGGCCCCACTTGTCGGTCTTACTCACTTTCTCGATTCCTCCGCCATAAAAATCTAGGTGCATTAAATGCGACTTGCGTGGCACCTTAATCTCCCTCCTTGTTCCCTTCCTTCCCAGCAAAGCATGTCTTGACTGTCCTTCACCAAATCAGTTGTGACACTTGCCCTGACTCTCACCTACCTTTGACTCGTGTCTCTAAGTCTCCCTGCGGCTCTCTCGCTCTTTCTTTTTCATCTCTGGCTATAAAAATAGCCTAAGTGAGCTTTCTTTCAGTAATCTTAGCCTCTTTGCCTAATTTTCTTCGAGTTTGGAGTGTCAGCAGGGAGCCCCTTTGGAGCTGCGCCATCGCTTCCTCGCCGCAAAGGGCCTGCCGGAGCCTCTACGACGTCCTTCCCGTTACCACCAGCTGGTCGTCATCCAGCCTCGGGATCAGCTCCTCCTTCTTATCTTTAACTCGTTCTTGACCTTGGTAAGTTTCTTGGTGTCTGTTCTTTTCTTGTTCATACGACCACATCGCGTGATCGTATCTTTACTACGACTACATTACGCGGTCATGTTTCCTTACGACCTCGTGAAGTAATCGTGTCTTCCTCAGGACTTTCTCTCCCTTTGGATCTGCCAAGGGCCTCTCTTTGCAAAGACGAACTTCTTGGTCTTTTTGCAAAGACAACCTCTTGGTCTTTGTTGGTCTTTTTGCAAAGACCACCCTCCTTCTTGGCCATGACCTCCCTTCAGTTGTGACCACCTCTTGGTATTTTTTGCAAAGACCACCCTCCTTCTTGGCCATGACCTCCCTTCGGTCGTGACCACCTCTTGGTCTTTTTGCAAAGACCACCCTCTCTGGCTTAGATCTCCTTTCTCATCGAGAATTCCTATTTTCTGGTTTTTGGATGAGTTAGTTTAAATTCCTTTAAGTCTTTTTAAGTTCTTTTCCGAGAGTTGTTTTGCTTATTTGATTCTTTGCGATCGTATAGGTCCCGATTTCGTGGAGGAGTACTCAGAACCAGCAGCCATTGCCGAAGCCCTACCACTCTTCATCGAAGGCAAGTCGCAGACCTTTGATCATGTTGAACCTAGACTTTCAAAAATATGTTGTTTTACATCATCATGCATGGCTATTTTTATAAGAAATGCTTTGGGTAGTAGCTATATTCCACTTGACAATTATGCCTCTTTGATGTTTGCACTCATCATGTTGACATGATTCCCTTAGACAACTTAGAATGGATAATTTTAGTTGGTATCACTTGATATTGCCAACATGGGACCGTATGTTTATGCTTAGCCTTGCTTTAGACCGTGGGTCTTGAGAATCATGCTTCATCATTAATAATCTTGACTAATTGAATTATGGAACTGTGGTTGGTGCCACTTGAGCAGCTATGGTGCTGAGGCCATAGCTGTGTTGATTGTGGTGTGAGGCCACTTTGATTAAAATTTGTGTGCTAGGACTAGGGTGGTCTTTGGCCGGGTTGAACCTAAAAGGTTTTCTTGCTCGGGTAGTAAAGGGGGTGCTTCATGCACACTGGGTTGAGGAGGTCTTGCCTGAGCAGCAATTTAGGACTTTACTTTGTGATCCATTGAACCGTGTATTACCGTGCAACCACAAGACCATTTTATGGGGATGGTCTAGGCCAAATAATTAGCAATGAGTTGGCTTGGTTCTGTTGTGGTGGAGCGTGTTGATTCGCTGGCGCAAGAGGGGGCACCCAATAACCCGGCAGGGGGGATTTGTGAAACCTTAGCGGACAGCTCTGAGCCAGTTCAAAGCTTTGTCAAGGCCTTGTCACGCTCTCTAGACTGCTCACCTTCGGAAGTGAGTAAGGGTCTTTCCGAAACCCGTCCCTCTAGAGAGATCGTGGATTGTGGGTAAAGTTGTACACCTCTGTAGAGTGAAAAATCTATTCGAATAGCCAAGTCCTTGGTCATGGACATTGCCTGATGAAATTGCGCAATGGGTAGATTTTCTAAAATTTGTGTCCCTAGGCACCTCTGCGAGAGGTCGTGGCTTTGCCTTGAAGAGACATTGGCCGGCTCCAAAGGGGTCATGGTTGGCTCGAGTTGTGGTCCAAGGGCTGGTTGTGGAGCTCTGGAGTTGGTGCTCCATAGTGGTCGTGGGAGAGATCTTGGGTGTCGGTGCGACCAGACCTCCCTCGAGTGGTCTTGGGGGGTGAGTGGGTGCTCACTCCCTGCTTTCAAACAAATGTATCTATGTATTATGCTTTTAACTTGAGCTTTGCAATCTATTTATGCTATTTACTGTTAAATCTTGCTTTCTGCAAACTAACAGTACAGCTCTCCTTGGCTAAGCCATTGCATGAATATTATGTGCATAATTGTTCCCTGCGACTTGCTGAGTACATTCAAACGTACTCATGGCTTTAAGCCCTCTGTTTGAGCAGTGGCAGAAGAAGATCAAGGGTGTGTAGACCTCTTCGAGGAGGAGTTCTTTGATGATCCGACCGTCTAGGGACGTCCTCCACTCGACAGCCTGTGGGCTTGCCGGATGGCCTCGCACGTTTTGGTGGTTCCGCTATAAAGCTTTGTTGCCAATTTTTGTTAGCCCTTGGTGGCGACTTTTGTAAACAACCTTGACCATAAGGCCCTGTTTAATATAAGTTAATTTGTCTGCTTCATCTTATTTTCTTGTTGTGTGGTTGTGATTACACCTGCGTTGTTCTGTGCGAGCTAGCTAGTGATCCTGGGACTAGCTCAGAGCACAGAGGCCGGGACCGCTGGAAGGTCTTTGAGATCTCCTGGGTGGACCTGGAGGACCTCCTCTCAGGGTAATCTTGGAGGACCTCCCAGACCTTCGGGTGGTCCTGTCGGACTTCCTGGGAGATCCCTCCAGGGGGCATCCCAGGAGGGGCCTCACACCAAGGTGGATGTATGAGTAAAAGGGGCATGAACAAGGTCTAATAGATTGTCGTCCATGCTCTACTGGTATTTCCATTAATATCTCTGCATGAAATGTAAATCTCGAAGGAGGCAGCCGCGATGGGATGGTGGACTTTGGTGGGTCATCGCCAGGCTAGATCCAAACCATTCCTTCTTGCTCAAAGCATGGCAATGACCGGATCCGCACATTAAGCATCTTTGTTGATGGCCTTCTCTCACATTTTCCATCAGTTGAATATTCACACCCATGGTAAGGGCACTAGATTCTACCCTCATTCACTAAACCAAGATGGAGAGGGCAAGCTCTGTGAGCACATGTATTTTGAACACATCCAGGCCTTCCATCTTTTCCTCGGAATATTACCCACTGCTCCTCGAAGCAATCCATTGGTACCATTGTATCATCTTTCAGGTCACTAGAGTAAGCAATTGGATAACAGAAGTTCCTCAAACTGGGAATGTAAGGCTTCACTGGACCAGGCATGTTGAGACTTTGACGTGGGGCTTTCTTGGCTTCAACACGGGTCGTAGATGACGTACTTGGAGCAAGGGAAGTGCACTCGGTTGTGGATGCACTAGAGCTTCCATCCTGTAACAGCCTATCATTGACCAAGGTCTCCATTTGTGCTAACTTATCAAGTGCTGTTGATACTCTTGATTCCGATAAATGAACCTGATTGTGAGCTTTTGCTAGTTCTTGCTGTTGCAATGGTGAAATGCACATAGGTGATGTCAGATTATGCCATGAGTCCACAATATTTTCCCAAGGAAGCCTAAAAACAACTAAGCAGGAAATCTCTTTAGATCATGTGGCATATTGCTCTATTGATAAAACTCCAATCGAGAGAAACTTGGGGATATACCAGACACTTCTAGCATCCTCAAGATAACATGTTTATTGTGAAGCCAATAACTTCTAGTTGGGTTGAAGTAATGAGCAGATTGGTAGATGATTTGAACAATGGTTTGTGTCACCTGGTGTTGGTCCCTTTCGTCAAACCGATTGAACCGGTTCAAGTGTTCTTGAGTTGGTGGTGGCCATGGTTGAAGTACCACTACCACGCCTCCGTTGCTTTGATGCTTCAGTTGATCCTGCCATGGATTCCACGAGCTTTCTTCTGCGGCACCAACGAAAGGTAGGTTTCTAGTTCCCCGCATAGTGGTCTCGATTGAAGCATCCATTCCCAGGTCTCTACCATTCTGCAGATGCTCGGTATTGGTATTTGGCTGCTGATATGAATCCTTCACCACAACTCTATTTCCGAATAGCTTAAAGACTGAAGCTTCTGATCCTATACACGACACTTCTTTGGCACAACTGTTTGCGATGCGCCCGAACTCCTTAGTATTTGGCGCCTCCATAGCCAACTCGGCAGTTGTGATACTTGGTGAGAGGTACCCATCCTCTCTGTCCACCGACGAGGCTAGCAAATCACCGACGTTGCCATGCTCATCTGAACCAGCGACCTGCTGCCGCTTGAGTTGTTGGAGGACCCACCACCCAAGGCCTCCATTCTGTTACAAGATGGATGGGTGTTGACAAGGGTGTAGTCTGTGCATGGAGTGACTTCCGCCACGGCGTGGTCGACACCAGCGCACGCTGGTAGTTCGCCGAATAGTTGGTGCACGGTGATGATGTAGGTGTCGACACACACACGAGGTGCGCTGCGGGATGGAGCAGGGCTGGTGATGGCGATGTCGAGTAAGACGGCGGTTGAGGGAGAACCCAGGGCCGCGTCCGACATGAAGGCGGACTTCTGCGAGGTGGTGTCATCGTCGGAACAATTCATCGAACACCCGGTGGGCATCAGGGCGTCCAACTCGCCGGTGGCAAATGACTTCGGTGAGGAGGCCTGCGCTGGCGTGGTCATCGACTGGGGCAAGTCTCGGATTAGCGAAACCAACCACTGGAGGTCGGCCTTGAGGTCGACGAGGGATGTGACTTCATCACGGCGGCTACTCGGCCCGAGACGTTGGTCGGTAGTCGAGGAGTGGGGCGCTTCCGCGCGAAGAAACGGGTCGGCGACGACTGGCGCAGCCGGCTTGGTCTCCGTCTTGATCTTCGGACGGATGGGTTTCATCTCCCTCACCGAGGCTTGGATGGCCTCGCACTGGATTTGCAGCTGCTTGATCAACTCACATCGTGCTAAGATCGCCTGGGTCAGCTTCTCGAGTTGTTGCTCCATCTCGATTGCTGTGTGCTGGTTTGATAGCATGCGTGCTGCGGATCGGAACGGCTCTGATACCAATTGTTACAGTCCCAGTTGATGACACAAATCGACACCAATACAAGAGGTAGATTGCCAATCTAAGCATAGGGTACAAGCATTGGAAGATACAATCTGGGGAGAAGTGGAAGTAAGAACCGGGCAAATCAAATAGACTAGGAATTAGAGAAAGGGATTTGGGGGGAAGGGAAGTAGCAGGGAGGGAGAGGAGTTGAGGCATGAGCTCCCGAGCTCAATCCCCCTCTTTGCCTCTAGGGCCCATGGCCCACGAACAAAGCTCAGTCAAGACAGGCCGGTCTGTAACACAAACCCGTGCTATCCGCCACGGAGGGATCAGTGGGCGAGGCCCGACACACACCCGCTTGAGCAGGCGAAGGCGTGGAGGGCGATCGTGCCCTCTTGGAATTCTGCCCCTCCGCTGGTGTTGTGGCTTCACCATTACCTGCTTCATCTCCGCATACTCGTCCAACGTGAAGCGGCCTAGCAGCAGCTTGGCCGCCCGTTCTTCCTGTGCCAATGTAAGGCCTGAAAAACAGGGGGAGATGGTGCAATGGTAGGAACCGTGAGAAGCCAACAAAAGTTGTCATGAGAGAAATAACAAAGGGAAAAGAGAAGCCTCACGGCTAGACTTGGTATAGCCCGCGAAGGAGCGCACGTCGAAGCTCTCCTCATCCTCCAATGCTAGGGTCACGCTCCACGAGGGGTGAGGGGGCGATGCCTAGCATTCAATGTTCCTCCACCGGATCATGCATGCTCAGCTCCTTGGCGACGCGCAACAACATGCTCTTGTTGGCTTGGTCCCTCGCACTAGGCGACGCGCGGCCGGTTGTCTGCGCTGCTTGGGGATCAAACCAGTGCAATTAAGGCCCGAATCCACCGCCAAGTAGTAGAACCACTGGTCCTGAGGTCATCCCACCTCTTGGTTGTGGCCGCTGAGAAGTCGGACTTCTGGCGACCACGTTGTGGTTGGAACACCACCGACGCGTACGACGATCGAACATCGTCGATGGAGAGTATTTGTGGGAGAAATGTCTAGTGGAGGAAGGCGAAAAGCTCGGCTGACTTCGTCGCGCCGTTGCTCCGGAACGCTCACTCGAACATCGAGAGGTGCAGAATGGCGCTCGGGTGAAGGTGGGAGACATCCAGCTTGAAGTAGTCAAGAACATCCTTCTGCAGGCCAATGGCCGGGATGCACAGCCCGGCGTCGAACTGGGAAACGAAGACGACGAGGTGACCAGGCCGAGGCACACCTTTCACCTCGCCTGGCCTCTGTAGTACCACTTGGTCGACGCTGGGTATCTTCTTCTCCTTGGCAAGGCGACTGAGCAACACCGGATTAGAGCTCGATGGGCCAAGGTAACGGGAGTAGACCGGCTTGACGGCCTCCTTCGTCGCTTAATTTGCGCGTCCTTTGTTGGCAAGACGCCGTCGATTCACCATCGCCGGCCACAAGACCCTTCTCTGCACCGCTAGAAGAGACTCCTTTCCCATCGACATGGCGCAGCAAGCAGCCGCGGTAGTGGCCCTATTCCTGTGCGATATAGGCGCTGCCAAACACGGACGACAGACATGATACCAAATGAAACAAAACTTCCACAAAATTCACATGCGAATCTGTAAAGCGGGGAAATCATATTTCAAAGTGCAGTGTCATAATGCAGCATGAAATTTGATCTGAAAGTGACTTAACAGAAAAAAGATACATAATCGGTCAATATAGAGTAGATATTTATTCATCTGCAAGGGAAGCCAAGTGCATTGTCAGACAACAGCAGCATGACAGCTGCCCACATCAAGCCAACATTGCTGCAGCAAATGAGGATAATACGGATTTGGAAAAGTGTGGTTACTAATGATGAGAAGCTAACCAGTTGGGAATTTTGATAGAATTTGTGGGCTTATAAAATCTGTTAATGCACGATCACAGGAAAGAGAAGGAAATTGTATGATATAAAATGTGCACACGTTCTGCTGATGGCAAAATGTAGTAAAAAAAGCTAAGGAGAACAACTGAACAGGATGTAAGAAATTCTAAACTGCGAGTTCTCTTCTTCAAGTTTCTGCCATACTGACCGTACAAAGAATATGAAACAAAATGGGCAGCATGACTTCACAACTCTAATGGATACATCTAGATGCTTGATATTCAAGAAACATTGTATAACAGAAGTTATGCTCAGAGAACATTTCGTATTTGCCATTTGTACTGAACAATTCCTACTCCTATAAGTATCAATGATCAATAGGATAAAGCATGAACCAAGCCTAAGATTCAAGCAATCTTGAACAAACAGACATCAAGAAACCATTGAACAAAAAGACCTGCAGTTACAAAGAATTAAAGGAACAAACGTTGCCTATCTTGTGAGGGCCAAGATGATCCGAGAAGGCGGGAGCCAGAGCCGGCGGGGGCCAAGCGGTAGCCTCTCCAGTTGGCGGCCGTAATGACGGTGGGACGGAGAGAGCCTAAGCGCGCGCGCGTTGATGAAGACAGGAGGCGAAGCCGGCGGGGCCAGGATCCTCTCAGCGACAACGACGAAGACGGGGTGTAAGGTCGCTGAGGCCAACTAGAGGGGGATGAATAGGTTGTTTTAATTTTTTTTTTTTGCCAAAACCGAGTTTTTTCGGAATTGTAAATAATTTTGGTTTTGCACAATTAAAATCTAAATCAACTAGTCTCGACTAAGTGCACCGACTACCTAAGTCTAAGACAAGGTTTGCAATCCTAAGGTGACAAGTAAGAAATTCAATTCTACGAATGTAAATTGTAAGAATATAAAGCACAAGAAAGCAAACCACAATGACACGGTCTTTTCCCATGGTGATCGGAGACTTGTCGGTCTCCCCTAGTCCACGTTGAGGTAAGCACTATGATTGCTCTTCATCCACTCCAAAGATGGTGAGCACTGAACCACTCACAATGCCCGGATCTTCTCACAACCTTCTTTGAGAAGATCACCGACACATCTCCTCCAAGCCATCTTGGTGTCGGCAAATACCAAGAGTAACAAGTCGGAGATGCTCACTTGAATGAATCAAGCACCGAAGCTCGATGGATACTCAATCCAACACTTAATGCAACACATGCACTAGGATTTCCCTGTCCAAACTCACTAAGTACAACACACGCACAAAAGAGAAGAGATGGCTTTCTCTTAGCTTAAGGGGGAAGAAAATAGTACCAACAACCTCCCACAACTGACCACAAGGGGTATATATACACCCACACAAATAAACTAGCTGTTGGGGGGGAAATCTACTGAAAAACAGGGGAGCCCAATCCGACCGCAAATCAATGGCCGGTCAGACCAGCCTTACTCCAACGGCTATAAAAACGCTAGTTGTTGGACCCTTAGCCGGATTGACCGCCCACACAAGGGCCGATCAGACCGCGCTAACCGATCAGACCGCTAGGAGAGCGATCAGACCGCTCCACAGAGGAGCCAAGCCAAACTCGAGAAGAAGCCTCTCTGGAGAACAGTCCGCTAGGCTTGATTAAGTTTTTGAAAATCTCGAGTACGATGATTAGTGTTTAGCATATGTTCCCCCTGAAGACAACTTTCATTGAAGTCTTGTTGCTCTAATGCCTTTCATACATTTTTTGAGAATGAACATAGGCAAGGATATTATGATCAAATCAACTGGATTATCACAACACATAGTCTTACATACAGATATCCTATTACAAATATGGAAATTTTAGGATAAACACTATTCGAGAGTAACATACTTAACTTATCAAATACTACTATTTGATTGTGCAACGCAAGTAGATTATCCTTGCAGAGGATATGAATGTAATATTAGTTGCAAAGTCATATGCCTTCGGATTTTATCGAAACCTTCTAGGGTTTTAATACTTTGTAACTATCTCTAGGTGGTTAAAGTTACAACCAATAGTCTATTCCGCGGATCTATAAAGTATGGTTCTATCACTCTATAGTAAAATATAACCAATCCTAGTTTTAACATTTAGGGGATTAATTGCTAATATCATCAATGTATATCTGTCGAACCCGGGGACAAATGATCCCAAATTCTCTGTATTTCATACACTAGTCTAGGAATAACTAGTGTACACAGTCAAACAAAAGTGATAGCAAAATCATATCACATCTTTATTGAATATTATTCAGAGTTTATTACAACTTGGGCACAAGGCCAAATAAAAGACACAGCAGAAAGTAAAAATAATTAGGTAAGTCACACGATTCGCCTTAGGCAATCATCTGGGGGCGCGGCCTAGTCCTCCAAGTTCTCACCATCTTGGTAAAAGTCTTCTCCTGTATGATTGCACTAAGCAAGATTGAGCACAACAACCGTGCTCGCAAGTTACACCCAATTAACATAATATAATGCATGTGCGAGTAATCAAGTGAGGCTGATAGGGCTTATTTTGCATAAAGTAATATTTTCAAGTTTAAATACCAATACTAAGTTCCAATGCAATTTTAAATAATAACTAAGAATATCAAAATTTTATTTGTTCCAACAATCTCAGGTGTAGGATAAACCTCCATACACAAAGGTGAAGGACTAAGACCCTTACACCTCGCTTTCTGCCCAAAATTCCCAATTAGATGATCTATCCAAAAAAAAAATTCAATTTAAACAATTATTTTTAAAACCAAAAACAAAGTCTAATCCACGAAAGGCTTTGTTTAGTATGTTCATGACCGCAGACATGGCTATTCGAATAGATTTAATACTCTGCAAAGTCTGTACAACTTTACCCACAAGAGATAAATTGCTTTACATGTCGGCCAGGACACACTTTTGAAGGCATGCGACTAAGCATCTATCACGAGACTTTTACCCTACACTGTTTCAACGTAGTTGTATCCGCTAAGGTTTCACTTCCTTTGGACTCACCGCTGCAAGCCCCCTCTTGCGCCAAGTAGGAATAACAGTAAGTCACTCAGACACCCACACCTCAAGGTGACACAACCATGGTGAAATTCTTAGCCAAGACTGTCCCATTTCAGACTTATGGTGGTACGAGTTTTGCTTAACAATCCATAGCTCGTAGACCGGTCCTTATATGACTGGGCGACTTCCAAAACAATCCCTAGGCCTCAACCATTCTCGAATTGAGCCCGTGTATAAACCTGCATCCACCAACTATTTATTTCACCCAAGTCAAAACCAGTTTTCATTTTGCTTTTCATGTCAAAACATTTTCTAAAATCTCTATGGTAAAAACATTACCATAGTCTCATTTTTAATTCAACATTGTTATTTTTGCTAAATCCCCCAAAATCAATATTTTCGGTCTAAGCATTGTCTAAGAATATTTTCCCAAATTTATTTTTACTAAGGTGACAAGGAAACGACTATTCAAACATCAATATTGGCTATACAAAGGAAATAGAGTAACTAGGAATTTAAAACATGAATTTAAAATAACTGAATAGAATTATGCATGCAATAATAATTTAAAATAGAATTAAATAATTTGAAATAATAGGATCAACATGATCGATGTTATAACTTGCCTTGCTCGAAGTCCTGATAAACTAACTCCTCAGAAGGATCGAGCTTTCCGAAGTCGTCGAAATCTAAACGCGAAAATACGACAAAAACAAACATATACAAATAAATTCAACTAAAAATACAAATAAATTGAACTGAAAATACAAATAAATTCCAAATTAAATAATTTTAGTTCTAGAAGGTAGATATTGAATTTATATGGATTTAGGAACAAGAATGGACAGATGTGGAGTTCGTGAGAGGAAGAACTAACATCCGGAAGTTTTGATATAGAATTCTGAGTGTTGTGCGCTTTCTGAGAACCCTCCACCTCCGGGTACTATTCATCTTCTGAGTGCTGTTCACCTTCGAGTATTGTTCACATTCAAGTACTGTTCATCGCTTTGACTTCACGTGGTCGGAAGGAGATTTCGACTACACTAGTCGAAAGAAGGGCTACGACTACACTGGTAGTAAGAAGGGCTACGACTACACTGGCTTTATGACCTGGATTGACGGCGCTCTGGCTCGGATAGAGGAAGATGAAGGAGAGGTCGAAGATGATAGGTGGGGTCGGGGCGGGAGAGGGAGAGAGGAATGTTCGGACCTTCCGAACGGGCATGGTGGGGCCCACCTGGAGGTGACGCGGGCGGTTCAGACTGTCTGAAAGAGAATTGGGCTGCGTGCGCGTGAAGGAGAAATGGGCTGAGGGAGATTCGGCCCAAAGGGCATTTGGGGATTTTTAATTGATTTTCTGATTTCAATTATTGAGTTAATTCATTTAGGTTTTAGAAAATGACAAAATAAGGTCCAAAAATTCTAGGAAAATTCATAGAAACTCCCTAAATTGTTTGGAACTTAAATAAAATATTTCTAACTCAAATTGGTAATTAGTTTTGCAATTAATTTTATTTTGGCTTTGAAATAAATAGGAATTTTTTAATTTTTTTAAGGAAATTCCAATAAAATAATTAAATTTTAGTTTTTAACTGGAAATTAAAAATTGGGTCGTTACACCTTCCTAGTACTTGAGGAAAAACTACCATTCCACTAGCTACTGGTGGACGATGCACTTTATAAGTGTTTGTGTGGTGCACTTTTGGTCTTTATGTTCCTTATTGCATTTTTTCGAGTCTTGATGGGTTCTTGTCCATTTCTATGGATCATATGATCATTGGTGTGATTAAGATGTTGACTGGTGAGATAATTTCCCTTTATTTTCAGGAGGTGTTCTTTCTACATGTAATAGACTATTGGGTATGAGTTTTTATATATATTGTGATTTGTTTCCTTTCTTACTAGGAATGTTGAGTCCTTCGAGGATATCGTCAAGGATTTTTAGAACCCATTTACTGCATATTTTATTTTTTTCATTCATGCCATCTGCTAGAGTTATTATGCAATTGAACATTATTTAATTCATATTAGGAGAGTAACGGTCTTTATGAGGACCTTTGAACCATAGCTTTCACCACCTCATTATAATCATAGACCCATCAAGTCTGAACTAGTTGGTTCTAGGACTTTTATTTATAAATTATGGTTTAGCCTCATATGCTTTCATTATGTGACCCGATATGAATGCTTCAAGCGCTCCGCCACAGACTTTGGTTCTGGATCCGTGTTCTCATAAGAGAAACTTTAGCAATTGTAGAGGCAAAGTGGTTGTCAACAACTTTTCTCCCATATATTCCAAATTGCGGGTATCTCAGTGTTAACCAAATATTTGTCATTTCCCAAATAAAAGATTCTTGGTCATTTCGTATTACCAGCACTGTAATATGTATGCATCAAGTTGTTGGGGTTTTCATCTTCTAGGGTTTTCATCTTCATGATGAGCCTCTTCATGAGGTATTTCGTCTTCTAGGTGAGTTCTCTTCAAGAGTGTTTAAGGAGTGATTAATAATTATTTTGATTAGTGTCATTAGATCCTAGACCCATAGGCGTCCCCACAAATTTTAGATCAGGAACTAATAAGTCAATTTCATATAAGTGGATATACTATTCAACCTGGGGTATTCCACTCTTAGCGACGTATTTAATGCAAGTAAACACTATGATAACTCCTCCATAATTGAAAAGTATCTGGCAGACTCTTTGCTTTTGCCATACAGGAGCATAAACTAAACATTAAGTTTAGTTTGACTAGTGCATGTATCTCAGTGAAAAGATCTCCCCTTCTGGAAAATACGATGGCATTAGGACTTTTGGGCATTTCTCTCCCCTAATGCCAAGATTCAATCATTATTAAATAACATATTACCAAATTCCCCTATCATGGGTACATGATTGATTAAATTTCAGATTCAACATGATCTCCAACAACCGGTGGTGGCCCAAAGGTGTATGCTATAGTGGTGATAACATGCGAGAAATGTTTGATCCCTCCAACATCCACTAAATTCAACAAGGGGTTTGATAATTATATGTAGTGAGCTACACTTTTATCATTGAAGTGGCATGAAAACTGAATGATATTAACATTTTGTAGGATATTCCAACTTCTAGTTAGTTATTAATCTGCGATGAAGGTCCATACGGGGGTACGAGAGTTGGCAGACTTATTCTATAGTCTAGCTTCTTTATTATTTGCCCAAGTTTTGATCCAATTACTCATACCATACTTTAAATAAATTGGATCATTAAACTTCAAGTTTATAATTACGCAACATATTTTCTTATAGTCATAAGTAGTATGTTCTAACAATATAAAACTACATGATACTCTTTAGGAACATAAATATAATGTTGGAACATAAAATATTTGACCAGCGTTAATCTACACAGAAATACTAGATTGCTTTTTAGGACTACAAATCTAGTTGAATCACCCAAATAGAATAATTATTCGATGAAAATATTTATTGTTCAACATGAACACCATGTTTAATTAAGGGTGATAAATTGTATGGCTGATTTTAATTTGTAATGCTAGAATAAATATGGCCAGAATTAGATCATTCAAGATCAACAAAAGTCAAATAGGTTACTATATTTTATTTCGGGAGTTGTATTTGCTTCATGCAAGTGATATGGCTTCTAGTGGTGATGTAGTTGTATACCGTATTTACCAATTATGCATGTGTCATTTTCGATGAGTATGGCACGCTTTAGTGTGTAACCAACACAGCATATGTGGGACTATGTCAAGCGGCCGTCGGTTTGCTATGTGCATTCCCGCATGTTGACGGTTAACATATTGCTGAATGCACAAATCAATTGCCCTTCGTGGGCTGCAATGATTGTGGTTGCCAACAACATGGGTATTGGCAAAGATGTAAATGCCATTTTTCTATCAACTAGATAAGGATAATAATCATGCAATTTACTTTTGTTATCTCTCAAAATAAACTAGATTAATTTATTTCTTTGGCCTAATTTTCTTCTAGCTTTGGCCTAGGAAATGCCACAACGCCTACCATGACTCTTGTTTTGAACATTTTTCTATGCCTCTTAGGTTCCAATATCTGACACATCCCCAATTCCCTCCCACTTTTCGTGCCAACTATAAAATCCCGAGTGAAAGCGTGGGCATCAGGCATTTGCTTAAAATCAACTCAGAGTTTTAGCAAAGATTTGCAATCATACTTGAACAAGAGTATAGTTTTATTGGCGTGAAACCAATATATACTCTGTAACATTCTGCTTACAAAGTTCTTCAATTAAAAAATCAGTGTGGTGGAGGATAGTGTTATATGTACTCCAAGTCTTAGGGCTTAAGTTATTTTGTACTTATTTGAGGATTATGATGTTTTCTAGCCAAAGTGATCTATCAGAGATCAACATATGACTAGGTTTGTTCCGGTGCCATTGAGAAAAATGGTTTCTCATTTGCCATCTGGGTATCCGTGCACTACAAGCTAGTGAATTGAGGGTTATTAGATATGAATAGTACATGGCCAATATTTTGTTAGCAAGGTATGACAAAGTATTTTCAATTTGCAGGTATACAATTTACATATTTTATTCCATGCAAGATTAATTATTTTACTATAGATAAGATACGCTATTGGCAATATGTTCTATTAAGTAGATTGAATCAACTATTCAGTAGGGGATAAGGCTTTAATAGAACAACTTAGACCATTATTTTATTTATGGTATCTGAGAAATAGTGATCTAATGCATAAGTTTTCAGCCTAAAGCAAAAGATAAGGAATGCTCATCATGAGCAAGACCAAGCTCAACAGAAGCTGAATCTATACTATTAATACGACTCGTGTAGGAAAGCGACATCTTTACAAAGCTAATGGATGACTAGAAGATTTCTACAGGTCTCCATAGAACATACCATGGGCTTATCGTTGCCTTTGATTGCACCTGCTTATTAATCAAACCAGCATTTAGTAAGTTTTGATTACATAACCTTAGTCGAGAGATAACACGGTGCAGGGCAGAGTAACACTCATTTACGGACTTCTAGTCCTAGGTATATGTGCCTGCAGGGGCACAATTTGGCTTTTACATGCGTTCTTTTAGAGAAACCATAGAGCCAATGGATCACAATTAGTCACCATGTAGTCATTCTTAATGATAGAGTAGATGTGGTACCTCAAAAACTACAAAACCTTTGCCTTTTCAGTGGCAGTAGGTTCAGGTGTGATGGTATGACACAGAGATAAACCAAAATGGTATAGTTGCTGCTATCCAGGGCAACAAAATTTCCATTTAGTGATATATAACATATCCCACATAATTCATGCAATTTTCTATATATTTTATAGCTGGTAAATAATTTTAAATGCATGAAACGAGTGTAGAATAGTAAAGATTAATTTTATCTATTCAGTCGATATTTTTATACATTTCCCATAATTTTTCTAGTATTTATGTGATATTTCTGATATTTTTTAAGGTCTTGAAGCAATTTTCAGAATTACTAAAACCATTAATTAATTTCCCAAAACACACATTACCAGAAAAAATAAACCATAAAAATATGATGCTTCCAGGGTGTACTAGGTCTAAGGTTTCACAAATTTATGAAAGCTCATATACCTTAGAAATCCAGTTTCTAGGATTATTTTATGGTTATTGCATAAAAATAAATATTATTAAAGCAAATAATCATAAGCTGATGATCTAGGTTATAAAATAACCATAGAACATACTGGTCTGTCGCAAAAATCGAATTCCCTAAGGGTCATTCTGCAAGAATATGTGAAAGTCCAAAATTCATCACAATATCCCGAAACTCCAGGGGGGTTTTCCCCAAAATTTTCTTATCCGCAAACTTTATCATGATTTTCAGAATTTCCAAGGGCCTTTCTGTAAGTTTTTGAGATTTTATTTATTTTTTCTCTTTTTCTTTTGTCCGGGAAACAGATGGGCAGGGCCGCCCAAAATGCCGCCCAGCCCGCTCGGGCGCGATGCACGAGCGAAGACGCAAGTCGCGGCAAAGACGATGGAGACAGAGTGATTTGCGGCTCGGGGGCTCGCGGCAGTGACGCTGTTTAAGACAATGAAGACGCTGCCGAGAGCAATGCATGACTGTCTCATGATGGCGCGCAGCCTATGGCGCGCATGTAGGGGTCGACTTCTTGCTATACCATTTTTTTTGTTTATATGAACAATCATCATGATGAACAGTAGGTGATTAGCCGATCTAATCTCAGGTTCACAAATTAATCTACCAGATTAATCTAATAGCAAACTAGGGATTGGGAAAGAGAGAATCCTGAACGACTAAACGATTTGTCGGAAGAACGATTCGTGCAGATAACGTGTTAAATAATCGATGCCGTAGTCGAAAGACAATTAATCCAATCACACAATGAACACCAAAGAAAGATACAATGTAGAGGATGATCTAAGATCCTTATTCATCTATATGTTCTTGTACACGAGGATTCTTATATTTATAGCCCAAAGAGGTAAAACCCCTATAGGGTGATTTAATGTTTTGCCCAAATGATTTCGTAACACACCTTAAGTATTGGTCTAATAATGCTTAGGTGTCACGACGGTAGTGTAGCCATGTAGGTGACCTATCAGTGTATTCAGATTTATTTCTTATGTGGTAGAAAGATCTGGCCCATGCCAAAATACATCAGATTTCAATTGTACTACAGTACAATGTACGTAGTGTACTGTAGGATCGTCCATTCGTACTGTAGCACAACTGACACGGCACATCCAAAGGGGAGAGACAAAAAAAGTGTCCGAGTGAAGCAGGGCAGGTCTTGATCAGTGTTGAACTCCTGTTTAATGTGTGCACATTGGACATCTGCACTTGGCGTGCCAATGTGAAGCTTATAGATCTACCATTTTACCTGTATCTCTGTTCTGTACTAGTAGCAATTCTGTTCAAGTGTGTGATCCTGTTGTTCTTTTTCAGCAACTTTGCGCAAGCCCGAAGTCTTAGTGTTCCATTTCTAAATTCTAAGTGTTCGTTTGAGAATGTTTCAAGAGCAGAACTTAACAGATAGGTTCTTAGCTCTTAGAAGCTGAGAGAAGGTTGCACCAACTCACAATTCTGCCAAAGCTTGCACTTGCCGGAAAAGTATGAAAAGACGCCTCCCATAAAATGCTCCATGCTGCAGAGAGGCTTCAGAATGGCAAATACCGAATTACCGATACAAAGATCAGGTACAATTACAGAGCAGCCAAGTCTGCAGAGCAACTCAAATGACTACAAAAAGAACTCTGTTCAACAGGTGGGGGGAAAAAGAAGAAGATTACAGGTGATCCTGGAAATATAAACAAACATTTAGAAGATTCAAAAATCAAGCCCATTCTCTCTAGCAGAATCAGCCAGAGCTTTTATGCGACCGTGGTAGAGGAAACCACCTCGGTCAAAAACAACTTTGGTAATTCCTTTCTCCAAGCAAGACTTGGCAATCACTTCACCAATCTTTTGTGCCACTTCCTGGAAACCAAACATTACAGCCGTGAACTTTCATCAGAAACAAAGCATTGCCTTTCGGCAAGAAACAACCGCAAAAGCATTTCCAATTCAATTTTTTTCCCCAAAAAGCATCATGGGCCTCTACTGTCTGACTTGTCGAACATTTGTTTTGTATGTAGAGCTAAGAAGCATGTGCTAGCATGGAAAACCTACAAGTATAAAATCAGCAAAAACAACCCTGACAAGTGACAACTTTAAGAAGTTTTCATTTTTCATGTGCAGAGCAGAGACCTATATGAATTTTATTCAGAGATGCATCAGTACAAAGTTCCCTAAGATTATCCAAGCTTAAATAACTAGTATATGTAGAAGCTATTGGTTTCCCTGCCAATATGGCTCCATGGACCTCACTGAGTCTAGGTTTTGACACAGTGGATTGAATTGAGCATGATTGTTTTATTGATAGGAGAAATATCACAATGCCTGCAGATGTACAATTATCTCGTACAAGAGTGTCTTTATGAATTATGAGTGTAGCGTCACCCATATATAAATAGGGAAACAGAGAGACAGGTGAACTGCTGATCCACCTCTTAAACTCTTCTACTTGTTTTACTGCACATGGGTTTGGCCATTCTTTGGAACGTACGATCATAAATTTGAAATTTATATCTAGAACAAACACAAGAAACAATTTTTTTTTGTGTGTACTTTCGATTAAATTCTTTTGGGAATAAATGGTACTTTCAGTAAACCTTTTTGAATCATGCTAGAATCACAATGATAATTCAATGATCGAAAATATTATATATCAGAGAGTACCATATACGGCCAATCTCACAGTAAGTCCTTGCTAAAACCAGTTTCTTTTCCAAAGATGCTGCCAGTTAAAATGGTATACAGTACTATACAGTTTCAATTTATGCAAAAAGGAGCATAGAACCACAAAACAAGTTTATAAAGCATTTGTATTATTTTTGTATGATACTGCCCAATATTACAATTTTGTAGGAAAAAAGAGAAAGAGGAAAGAATAGGTATGTATAAATGACTCAAAACCAACTTACAATTGTTGGCTCAGCAGAGTATTCAAAGTCCTTTGAAAGAGATTTGTGCATTGTGGAAGCTGAAACCAGAGTGCATGACTTTGTATCATCGATCACTTGAGCATATAAATGCTTGTTTGAGCGGAAAACACTGAGTCTTGGCCTCTCTGTGGTGCCGCTAACCTGAAAAGAATTATGTAAGATTACCAGATGCATGTTTTTATGCATAAAGAACAGCAGCTTATAACTTATAAGGTGTAAATGCACAAGCCGACAAAACAAGTTGTGCATCCATACGTTTTCACGCATTGTCTATTTGTGTGCTCATGGTCGACTAACAAGCAAAAATATGCAAGCCATACATACACATCATATTTTGGATTTTGCACTGGACACCGCTGAGAGTGGCATTGAAGATGTGTTATTGTTAAGGGCTTAAAGTGTTGATCTCCCAGCAAACTTCTGCTCAGTTTCAACTTGTACTGTGAGCATTTAGTAACAAATAGTCGAATACTTTCTCACTCGCATCAGTATATCAGCATAAGCACCTACTTCCCATATCTACATTGCAACCTCTCGCACATCCAACGGCAGGTACTGGTACATCTACATACACTTCTATATAAAACTAACCAACCATAAAAAGCACTAGATGCATTAACCAGAGCTAAAATGCCAAATTGCAAAGCTCCACATATCTTCAGCAACTAAACACTCCATCTAAGCTGCTACTGCCACAAAGGAATTTCGTCGAACACGTCAATGGCATGGCATTGCCCTCACCACCCACCTTATTAACTTCACGAAGAGAGAGCGCCCGCTTCTAATAAACCGCTGCGCATTCCTAATAGTCATGAAAATAACGGAGGTCATTGTTCCCTCGTGCAGGATTCTACCTTCTTGCGGAGGCGGACATGGCGAGCGATGCGGTCGGCCTGGGGCGTGGACACCTTGACCTTGGCGACGACGACCAGGGCGCCCCGCCGCGCCGGCGAGGGCGAGAACGAGGGCGCGGAGATGGACGGCAGGCGGATGCCGAGGTTGCCGGACACGGACGCCGCGAAGGAGTGGGCGCCGGCGAGCGCCGGCGAGGCGAGCATGGCTCACTTCCGTACTACGTTGCGATTCACTTGGCTTCGTCTCACGCGCCCAATGGCTTTGCCTTATCCTATCCGCAGGGTCGTGTTTTTTAGGTTGCTTGACAAAATTACAAAAAAGACCCCGAATTTAATTACTTTCAAACAAATCCCTAATAGCTAGGACTCAAAAAATCAAGGAAAAGAAATATCCAAAGTTACATACGCCACTCTCTAATGTAGAGATGGCCAAATGGGTGGCATGAACCCGTTTAGACATGACCCAGCTAACTAAACGGGTCGACGACCGTGAGCTCGATTCACGACCAGTGCGCCGACGCCGAGCTCATGTGTCATGTCGTCTTTCGCTCGGCACGATTAGCACGACTGGTTGGCAATCCTGTGTAGCCCATCTAGATAAAGCTGTCGTCGCCTCCGCCTCCTCCGTCGCCAGTCATGCCACCGTAGAGTGTCGTGTTCTGGTTTCGCCGGTTTCGGACACGGTAGATTTTGCGTCTTGGCCGGGCTGGGTTGGCTGATTGGTCGCGACGATCGTCAGCGGCTTACTGGCCTAGGCCGAGCCAACGATACCACACCTCGGGCCAGCCCGACAGGCATGACCTATTTAGCCACCTTTACTCTAAAGTCACGGATTGTGAGACATCACTGCAAAGTTTTTTTTTTTCCAAAAAATATCCCTCTAGAGTTGCATAATATTGATATATGCCATCACGAGCCAAACTAAAAATTGCTCGTGTCTTTTTCTTTTCTGTCATCCCCTTGCCTTCCTCCATCTACTCCCATGGCCGCCACCACCCCATCCTCCTCGTGTCACCCACCACCTCGCCATGTCGAGATCCTGAACCTACCGCAATGCCTCCTCATACCCCTCCTCCCAACCCTTGTCGTCTCTGGCGAACGCGTTGCTGCCGACACGCCCCCAGGGGACGCCATCTCGCCGCCGCTCACTTGCTCCGAGGTCTCGCACGTCTGCATGGTATTCCTTGTCTTCCTGTCTACCGGTGTGGTCGCTAATGCCAAGGTGCTCGAGTCCATGTTCTACTCGCTCGGTGACCTCACCACCTACACCATCTCCTCATCTCCTGCCTGGCTCGCCCCGACTGCCTACATGGACTCCAGATCCGCCACCATCGCGTATAGATCCACATGTCATCGCCTCGAGCCCACCCCTTTGCCGGGCACCATGGGAGTCAGGGAAAACTATATTGTTTCTGAAATTTTATCGGACCCCACCGATAGAACTAGTAACCGACGGTTACCAGATATTTTGGCAAAATTTCGAACGATAATTTTGAATTGAAATATGAATTTTTCAGATGTAAAGACAAAATTTATCTAAATTTTGTCTTTAGATAAAAATTAGATAAATCTGATTTTTTTGTGTGCCCGGTATGAAATTTTACCGGACCCACCAATAACACTGTTAACCGGCCGATAGAGTTTTCCATGCATGGGACACCGCCTTTGAGGCGGGCGACGGTGTGTGGAATCGCGGGAATAATGGAGAAAGAGGGAGGCAACGTGGTGGATGAGTAGAGGAAGATGTGGCGGCATGGTTGTCGCGGTGCACGTCGTATCTGAAGAAGGGAATGAAGGGAGAGGACGGTGGTGAGGTGATGGGTGGCCACCGTCGTCGAGGTGGTGGCTTCCTGCATGGACTCGATATATGATCACCGGATATGCACGCGTGTGCGTGCATGGTATTCGGTTTGATGATGAGACCTCAATCAACCGCTAGCTCCTCTTGAATCCGCATCCCATCTCCACCCTTCGTTCTGCCGCCATGGAAACAAGGATTGGAGTGACCAAACCGACTAGCAGCAGCTAGGAGAGGACTGGGAGTCTGGGAGAAGAGGAGTAACGCTCACTCGCATCGATCCATCCATCCCATCCAGCATAAAAAGGGCAGGGTACGTAATGCCCCACCACCAAGAAATCACATCGCATCCTCCACCGTGCGTCACCGCAATTCCTCCCATGCGCTCAAGATCTCTATCGCGAGATCGGCCGAGGTGGAGATAATATGGTTTAGTCCAGCCTAGGTGACGAACAATTGCTAACATTGTCGATGAGTGTGGTGCTCCGTATCATTACCCTGAAGGGTAATCACACTTAAACATGCGGATTACTCTTCTTCTACCCGGTAGGACATCGCTCCAACGAAGAGTAAGCTTTACCAGAGTTAACGTAGCAGAACAATAAAATAGAAACTGTACTTCTTATTCTAGTTAGCCACACAAGGCTATGGTTCGTACACATAGTAATTTACAACTGCAAAATGGAACTAAGTCCCTTCGCTTGCCTTCCTTACTCCATTGGTCTTCTACTCGTTCCTGCGCCGAATATGGTGCCCACCTTGCCCTGCTCCTCGTGGTAAGCGCTCTTGTCTTCTGTGGACTCATCGGTACCTGCGTGTCCTTCATTCCACTCGCAATAATTCCCGGCCGGACTAGGATCTAACAAAGGAGAATACTAGCAATAGTGAGTACTAATGTACTCAGCAAGCATTAATAGCAAAAATACACTGGATGCCTTATATCTGTTTGTTAATCACATTTTCCAGTTCATCTCTTTTCTGAAAATACTTTAACAAGATTTAGGTTGCAGTTTTAATTCTGAAAAGGCTACTTGTCACTCGGAGAGAAGATAGACCACTAGCGGTTCCCGTAGACTCCAATCTATGAGACTGGCATGAATTCATGATTTTGTTTAGCACTGCGTAGGCTTGTACCACTTTACCCATAACTATTCGGAGCTCTCTCTGAGCTAGGTCACCTGTATTTCCTTAGATGCGGGTTTGAGATAAAAATACAGAACGTTTTCCAAATTACATGATTAAGTCTCCACCCATTACTTTCTGTCGATGCTGACCTCGTCATGGTGCTGACCTAGTCATCCACCGAGTTCCAGTAATGTTAGTTGGGACAGCTTCTATCTTGCACCCAACACTCCACCTTAGCGCTATAGCGCCTTGGATCCTCTACTTCTGGACTTCTCCTACCGGTCCTGGGTTCCTCCATTACACTCACACATATTACTTACCCGATGTGGAGAGCATAATTACGTAACAAGGTAGCATTTTCTGCCCGTCGAAACGGGAAAATGGTTGGCACTAAATTTACGGCCTCAAATACAAGTAAGAGTTTTGTTGGTCCTTATATATTAACCATACGTAAAGGGTCCTACCTCTTACCTCATCTCTATCCTGCCACATGCCCCTTTTACCAACCTAATAACTCTCTTTCCTCATCTCGTTCTCATTTCTTATCTTCATCCCATTTTCATCTTTAACTCGATTTGATTTTTGAGACATAGTTTTCATGCACATATGTATAATAGTACAGCAAAGAACGGTTTACATTTAATATAACTATGTTGGTGATCAAGAGATAAGCTTGCCTGCGGAATTGTAGAAGAGATTGTCGTTGATGGTTACTGAATCAAGTAATCCTACCTGTATCAGTTCGCCCTCTGCAATTATACGATAGACACAATAATACACAAATAAATACTTAGTTGCTTTTGGTGCTAATAGGTATACATAAGTTAGCCGATTTTATTTTGTTAGCCGATTTTATTTTAATAACATTTTTCGGATCCTCGTTAAGTTAGCACTCCCCAAGGTTGAGATTGCCAAACTCACGTTCTATCGCATGACATGAGCGACTACCCACGCTTGCAAGCAATTACACTTATTTGGTTTTATTTGGGTGTGTATGCTTACCATTACTTCTCTAGTTAAACTTGGGGTTGCTTTAATTTAACTAATTTTAACACGATTAAAAGTATTTCTAACCTGCCAGATTATTTGTTAAATAAATGCAGTTGTGCTACACACGTATACTCACTTTTTTTTAACAATATTTTTATCTTATTTTAATTTATTATGCAACAGACTGATTTTATGACTAATTAACCCGATGTGACCTAATTGAATTCGTTTGGCCGCATAAATACACAGTGCTAACACCTATTGATTTTATTGCTAACCTCTATTGTTACATATACATCACTTATTAAAATTCCCTAGAAATTATACATTTTCCTAATTTTTCCTATATTCCTAATTTCCTAACCCGGTGGGCTCGCCGCTGCCACTAGGGGCAGAGATGATGGTACCACTGCACTCGGGGTCCAACTCGTGTGCGTGAATGCCGATGAGCGTGCCACCCGTGCACGCTCGCTTAGATCCATCACTGCGTTGAATAGGCTTCCGCCGCCACACCGCAACTACCAAACGTGCCCGTCTGCGTCCGGTGCACTGCTGCGCCACCGAGCCCACCGCTGGAATACGGCTTCGCCCGATCCGCCACTACAATTTTGTTCTGATACCAATTGTTGGAAATACTTCCCATGGATGCACACTTTCACAAGGAAGACGATGAACTCAGAGAGATGATGACGCTGTCGCTGCTAAGCGTCTTTTTTACTTCTGTTATTCACTCGCCTCAGTCTAACCAAAGCTAACAAGCACATATAAATACACTGGTCTAACAACTTTTGCCCACGTCTCACCAAGAGCCTTTTTTATTTTTTAATCTTTTTTTATAATTATTTTAAAGATAGCCTCTTGCTAACTTTATTTTCAATTATGACCCCTTTGATTACACCATGATCCGTGGCGTGCTCAAACTGTGGTGTCACACCACCGACTCCTTTGGAGACGTCCGTTTTTGGGCCAAGTCCTGTCACGCTACTTCTCTTGGCGTGACAACACAGTTTGATCACACCGCGGTCAGTAGCATGATAGAACAGCTTGGTCACGTCACGGGTCATGGTGTGACCAAAGGGATCATAATTGGGAATAAAGTTAAGAAGAGGTTATCTTTAAAATAACTTTTTTAAAAAGTATTAAATAATAAAAACCACTCTCTTACCAAAGCTAACAAGCACAAATAAATACACTGGTCTAGCAACTTTTGCCCACGTCTCACTGCCATGATCCTAAACTTCTGCCACTTGAACCTGAGGTGCCTACTAATGCGCAACATGCAACTCAAACATGCAGAACACAACGTGCATGAACTCACACACATATGAACAGTACCATGCAGGATCGCACACTATCGGAGACGGCTTCTTTGCCGAGTGTCCCATACTTTGCCGAAAGTGCTTTTATCGGGCACTCGGCAAAGAGGCTCTTTTGCCGAAAAGTGCGAGATAGAAAGAACTCGGCAAACATCCGCACTCGGCAAAGATATGGTTTGCCGAGCGCCGGCACTCGACAAAAAATTACACTCTAAGAAAGATATGGTTTGCCGAGTGCCGCACTCGCAAAACCGTAACACTCTAAAAGGGCACCACTCTAACGCACTTTGCCAAGCATTCGAAGTCAAAGAAGAACTTTCATGACACTAACTTTTGTTTGAAATTTTTCGATTTCTGGTTTTTCATTTTTGACTAAGAACTTTTTTTGAACTTGATTCTATTTCACAATTTTTAATTTAATTTTTGATAATTCAGTTATGATAGTTGTCACGCATTTATGCTTGCAAACCTTAGAAAAACAGAAGAATACATGACAACTTCTTCGGAGATTCTTCGGTTTGCAAGCATCGTACGTGACAACTTGCGCGAAACCTTCTCAAATTTTTATCACAGCCTCCACATATGATATCATGACATCTTGACAAGTTTCATGATTTTCGGACTTCGTTTGCTTTTTATACAATTTAAAAACAACTCGACCGCAAGTTCGTGGTCATGTTTCGTGAACAAGATGTTCGAAATTGGTGGTCTGTTCCTGGTTACGGCCTCACATTATACTAAATAACATGAATATCATTTTTCCATTCATTTTTTTTCATTATTCGAATGACTAGCAGTTATAATTTGAATTATCCAAGAAAATTCAATTAATTGAAGTAAATTAAAGAAATATAGAACAAGTCCGAGAAATGTGCCACATTGGAACATGGAGTACTAGGTATTGTATGAGGACTGCAGAAAAAGTTTGGAGGTCAAAAGTGGAAAAAAAATATGGTTTGCCGAGTGTCCAAAAATGACACTCTAAGAAAGGAGTTTATTTGCCGAGTGTCGAGAAGACACTCGCAAAGGAGTTTTTGCCGAAAGTGTCATGAGAAGACACTCTGAAAGAATTGTAAAATTTTTAAAACCCTTTTTGCCGAAAGCCAGACGGGGCACTTTAAGAAAGGGGATTTAACCTCACACCCTGGCTGCCCACACACACCGCACACACACACACACTGCCACACACACACTGCTGCCGCTGCTGCACGGCCAAGGCCACAAGCCACAAGGCTCAAGCTGCCAAGGCCATACGCTGCCACAGGCCAAGGCCAGAAACTTAGCGGCAAGATCCTGCTCGCTGCCGCTTCCACGCCGCCGCTTCCACGCCGCGCTTCCCGGCCGTCTTCTGTTCTCCCAAGACGCTTGCCGCCTCCTGCTTCAAGGGCGCCTCCGCCCACCCGAAAGCAGATCCAACCTCCACGCGCGACCTCCTGCTCCCTGGCGCGCCTCCGCCCACCCGAAAGCAGATCCGGCCTCACGGCGGCCGCCTCACCTCCTTCCTTGATCCGGCAGGTACATTCACGCGCCGCCTCCGCTCCTCCTTCTTCTCTTGACGCCCAGCCGCCTCGACGCCCACACCGCCTCGACGCCCACGCCAGCAAAGGGTTCAAGTGATAGGATAAGATTGATTACTCCAAAAGAAACAATGAATCAAATAGTGCAAATGCATAAGTCATGTTACGAGCTCGCTCCTACTCATCCTCGTGGATCGTTAATCGTTATAGTGATTACATTTGATGTTAATCGCAATAGGTACATGATTTTTAGTTGATAGTGATTACATTTGTTGTTTGTATTAGCCTATCATCCCTATTATCCTCGTGGATCGTTAATCGTTATTGTGCATATATCTTATCCCTATCATTCTCGTGGATTGTCGGGCTTGTAATGAGAGTGGTTAATATTTTGTAATGAGAGTGGACCGAGGCTAGTATTTTTCTTAAGAGTTATATATGCTCATAGTCGCAATTACAACTTACCAAACGTCAAGGATGCGTGAACTATGGATCATTTTCGCTTCGGTTTAGACTGCTCAATAGGTTTCGGGTTAGACTGCTTGATAGGTTTCGGGTTACCCTGCTTGATTTCCGTAATGAGAGAGGACAAGAACATGGATTTGTCATCTGTTACTATCGATATGATGGAACAACTAGAGGCATGCCTCTAGTTGTGAAATTACCACTCAACTACATGAATAAATAAATAGCATATGACATGGTCATCATGAGCATATATACCTCAAAGATGGATTGGTTGTTAAAAGAATTGAAACCTAACATTTACCTACCACATCCCGATTTTAGATTTGGATAACTCGATGCTTTGCATTGTACAATTTGAAAGTTTTACTAATAGATGGTTGTTTGTAATATGACATTGTGAGTTATGATAAATTAAAACTAACTGTTGTTCTCGATGATGATTCACAGCCTCGATATGCTTCTCTCGTAACAAGATTATATGCATGCTAGTTACTTCACTTTTAGTGCATGGATGGATGCCTCACTTTTGGTGATGTGCCGCAGCCTTTAGCTTTGTTTCTTTTTGATGCGCGAAGCGCATGATCCGTCTTTGAATTCGTGCATTTTGCTAGGCCTTTCTTTTTTGTTAAGGATCATAGGATTCCAATAGTAGTACTCAAGTTTGTGCCATCATGTTTCGAGATCGTAATCTTTTATGCTCCCTGCTCGTGAGATAAAAATACTACCGCTTAAGCTTGTTCTTTGCTTCATGTCTTGTAGCCATTTGGCGCTGCATTTTGATGCTAGCCATGTTCACACTGCCTCTATGAGTATCATGAAAAAGGAAAGGGAAACAAATGGGAAAAAAGAGAAGCAATTTGTGTGGTAGAACTTGAAATGGAGAGCATTTGAGTTACATATATACGTGCATATATAACGCGTTTTCATTTGGATTTTTATTCTTGTCAAAAATTTATTTGCATGTTAGTTTCATAGTAAAAATTGGTTTTTGTTTTTATTACCTGTGCTTTGTTTCTCATGCTTTACTTAGTAATTGAATAAGGCAATTCGTTATATATCATTGAATAACTTTAAATCTTCATAATATACCATTGGTGTCTCACTGGGTCCACATGTCAGCCTCACACAATGAGTGACATACTGTGAATTTTCTCTTGAATTAATGTTTGTCGACAATGAATTTGTTGTTCTTAAAGTATGTCAAAGTGGCAATATAATATATGATGATGACATAATTTTCTGTTCTTTTTGAAAAAATATGTATCAGGTAAAGGGGTACTGAACCTGAAGGAGATTTTATATAAACGATCCTAAAAATAGTCTTCTATTTGTTGATTCGCAAATTAGTTCTAATTAAGGATGGGTTTGATTGTTTTTTTTGGCGCGACGAAGGTTTTGAGAATTTCAAAAGACAACATTTTAGTTCTGAACTCTCTTATAAGAAAGAATTAAAGTTTTCTAAATTTTCTATGGACAAGAAAGGTTGGGCAACAAATCACAAAGAAGTTTATTTCATTTAGGGGCTATATATATGCTACTTTTTTTCAAGAAAACTTGTGCTAGACCGCTAACTAGCTCCGAGAAGCATTTTCTCTTTCTTAAGGTAGCAGATATAGCAATTTCGTTATGATTGTGATCATGCAATTTGATTAATGTCGTCAGAGTATGCCATACCGCCGTTGTCGTAGTATTACTAGTAGTTGCGTAGTAGTAGTGGTAGAGTAGCGATGGTGGTAGTCTAAGTAGTCGAGGAGTGGTTGTGACATTGTTATATATATGTGGTTGGATATAATCTTGTGCATATCGGCCATCGTGTTGTTGGTTTTCTTGCAGTTTTGGAAACCTCACCGTGCGAGGAGGTCACCAAATTTTGTATTGACAGTTTATGTTTTTTTTTGCAGAGAAGAGCTACGGAGCGGCGCGAGTACCTCAGCGACCCGATCGCCTTCCTCGCTGTCTCGTCACATCAAGGCGTCGCCATCAGACCGACCGACCGCCACGGCCCGCTTAGCCCGACTCCACCGCCACCCTAGGTATAACCCCTCTTCCGTATCATGGTCGAGATCACGAATCCCGCTTAGGCGTCTCCCGCTCGAAGAGATACGGTTGGAAATATGCGATATTTCCAAATCTAAAACCGTATCTGCTTCAATTGTCCACGTTTTTGGACATGCCAGCGGATGCGTGGGGGGGTTAGTTTCCATGGTTCTGCTCGATCCGAGACAGTTTGATCATCTCCTGTTGTTCTCCTGATACACACTCTCCTGGCAGACGGTATTTGGAGAACAATGAGAGGTGCCGCCAAATTGCCTCGAATAGGAGTAGAGCATGGAAACTAACCTCATCTACGGATCTCGCAGGATTAGGACCTATCCTCACCTATTAGATAGTAGGAACGCTGTAGATGCAATTGATGTTTATATTACTCGCCGCTATATATGTTAGAGGATGGAGGACCGTGAGTGGATGTACACGCGCGCAAGTCGTGGTCGTCACCAATGAATGGATCGACAAGACCGATGCTTTTTGAACGGGCATTTGGCGTGGTCGCTAAAGGAGCGAGTAAAATTTGTTGTCCTCGCAAAGAAATGTGCAAACAGAAAAGACAAACGAAGAAGGTCATGGGGAACATCTTTGAAGAATGGATTTACTGGCAGACTATACCCGTGGGTCTACCATGGTGAAGCCGATCGTATGAGAGAGGAGGTGGTGAGACCACGCGTCGAGGATTATGATGTCGATGCCGGGTAGCGTATATGTTAAATGACTATCACGAGGCACAACATTTGAAGGACGACGGAGGAGGAGCGAGGCAACCGCAAAGGCGTTTCACGACATGTTTGCCGCGACACGTAAACCCCTTCACGGCGGATAAAGGTTTCTCAACCGATGCCATTGGACGATAATGGCGTTAAAGTCCCAAAGATAGCCCGAGTCGAGACGCCGATGGTATGTTGATGCTATTGGCGGCCGCTTCCGGAGGGTCACCTTCGCCAAAGAGCATGCACGAGTCACGTAAACTCTTCGCACTTAAGATGCCGATGAGCGAGATACATGCTTGCTCGGCGGGTGCGTCCTATTTAGGAACGAATACGGGAAGCAAAGTATCGCCCAAAGTGTAAATCATCTAGGTTCTCGGAGGTAGATTCTCGTGATGGCGGAAGAGGCGACTTGACATTCCCGTGACAATCCTACGGCACCTTCCGTTCATACCGAGGATCCAACGGCTATACATGACCGAGGAATCCGCTGAAATGATGACATGGCACAAAAATGGCAAACGATACAATCTCGACAGATGGTACATGCATCCGATGGTGAAGCATGGACCCACTTTGATGGCATTCATCATGAGAAAGCTAAAGAGGCTCAGAATGTACATGTTATACCGGCAACAGATGGGTTCAATCCTTATGGAATGATGGCTGCCCCATACACATGTTGGCCCGTGTTCGTTATCCCCCTCAATCTCCCCGGCAGATGCTTTCAACGACGTAACGATTCTTGTCGTTGATAATTCCCGGACACCCGGGAATAATATGGGTGTGTTCATGGAGCCCGTGATTGATGAATTGGTCCGTGCTTGGGAGGAAGGGTATGGACATACGACCGAGCTACAAAGAAAAACTTCAAAATGCATGTTTGGTACCACTACTCCTGCATGACTTCTGGCGATGGGATATTCTCATACCGTGTGTTCACGGAAGTTCCCATGCCTAGTATGCAAGGAAGGTCCGAGGTTCATTTGGTTGCGTAGGGTGGCAAGTATTCATCGCTCGACAAACATCGGCAATTCCTCCCTCTTGACCATGCATTCTGACGAGACATCAAGAACTTTACGAAAAGGTGTCGAGTGATGCACTGCACCACCGATAATGACCGTGTCGCGGTTCGTGAATGATAGATGGTCTCGTGGTCAATCCGTAAGGTGGTTTTGTGGGATATGGTGAGCAACATATGTGGACTCATAAGTCGGGCTTGACTCGGCTCCTCTATTTTGATGACCTTCTCCTTCCACACAACATTGATGTAATGCACATCGAAAAGAATGTTGCCGAGGCACTTTGGGCAACAATCATGGACATTATTGACAAGTCAAAGGACAACGTTAAGGCTAGAGTGGATCCGCAACGATATGCGATAGACCAAACCAACATATGAAGCCTCCTAGGCGCGGCAAGACATGGAGAACGCCTAAGGCCGATTTTGTCTTGAGCAAGCCCCAAAGGAGGAAGTACTAGAATGGATCCAGACGTTAATGTTCCTCGATGGGTATGCAAATTAATCTGAGGAGGGAGTGAACTTATCTACTATGCGAGTCTTAGGGATGAAGAGTCATGACTACCACATATGGATTGAGCGGCTTCTTCCGATGGTTCGAGGCTATGTCCTGAGCATGTCGGCTAGTGCCGGGCAGAGTTGAGCTATTTCTTTTCGCCACTTTGTGCCAAGGAGTTATCTCGGACCGTGATTGCCGACTTGGAAAGAATGGCACCGTGTTTCTCAGAAGTTGGAGAAGATCTTTCCACCCGCTTCTTCAATCCGATGCAAAGATTTGATTTTGCACCTCCGTCTGAGGCACGAATGGGGGGGCCCGTGCAGGGCCGTTGGTGCTATCCAATCGAGAGATGTCTAAAGGTTCTTCGAAAGAAATGTAGAAATAAATGCAAAATCGAGGCTTCCATTGCAGAGGCATACATTCTGGAGGAGGTGGCGAACTTCACAACAACATACTATGGTAACAACCTCCTAGCGTGCATAATCCACCCCCTCGTTACAATGCTGGCGAAAATGAATCGAACCTCAGCCTTTTCCGAGGGCAACTCGGAAGCGCAAGTGCATCGACCCCCAAGACCTTGAATCATGAAGAGTGGCGCCATATCATGCTATACGTGTTGACCAACCTTGACGAAGTGGCACCAGACATGCAAGAAGTTCTCAACGAACTTGTTAAATCTGTAGCCACTATTCTCGCATCCAACCCCTTGTTTCTCGTTAGTACAGGAATTTCTTCATGAATTTCAAGCGCCAATCAAGGGATCCTACCCCACAGCAGGTAGATACCCTTCTTAGACAGGGTGCGGGAAATGGAATGCCCGATTTCATTTCTTGGTTCAAACGGAAGGTACCGTCCAATTTAGCTCGTACTTAGTTTGACATTCCAAGTTACTCAGACGCGCGAATAATATAACGATGTATCCTCGCTTGAGCTTGCGGGGCGTGAGGGATGCGCCTATGTGTGCCGAAGTTGAGACAGTTGCCGATGGCTTTGCCTATAGGGTCGTCATTTTCGTTATGACGTGAATGGATATCGCCGCACAACAAGCTACGAGCGTAGTCGCCCAATCAAGAACCACAAGTTCCGAGTTTTTACGCCTGCGTGATGAGGTCGAGTATTATGGAAGAATTGAAGAAATATACTGAACTCAAGTTTCATAGTTCCAAACCTTTTAATCCCGTCATATTCAAATGCCATTGGTTTGATCCTGAAGTAACGAGACGGACATATTCTAATCTTGGGCTAGTCGAAATTCGACAGGATTCCGTCTTACCAGGAGACGATGTCTATATTGTGGCCCAACAGGCCACGCAAGTTTATTATCTCCCATATGCGTGTCAAACCATAAGGCATCTTAAGGGTTGGGATATTGTGCACAGGGTATCGCCATACGGTAAAGTGCTTGTCCCAAACGATGAAGATTACAACTTAGACCCAAACACATATGACGGAGAGTTCTTTCAAGAAGAGGGACTAGAAGGGAGGTTTGAGATAGACTTAACCGAAGCGATCGGAATGGAAGTAGACAATGAAACGGTTATTGAAGAGGACGCTGGAGATGAGGTGCAAAATGTGAAGGACTTACAAATGCTTGAGCGATTACATTTAGACAATGACAATGGCAACATTGCTCATTCGGATAGTGTTGATTATTTCGACATGATTGATAGTGATGATGAGACTTATGATCCAAATAATCCCGATCATGAAGATTATTTCTAATACATGTAATACTATGTTATTTTGTAATTACGCTTTGTTTATTTTGCATCTCTTTCTAAGTACTTCTTGTTTATCTCGCTTATTGGTTTACTCTTTTTAATTGCGGTGATTGAACAAAGATGGTGGGCGGTGGGATGAGAAGCTAACGCCCTTGTACCAAGGACAAGGACCGCCGAACCGGGGAGAGTAGGAGGAGGAGCAACAGCAGGAGGGAGTCGTCGCTGCCGCCTGCCACGTGAGGAGGAGGAGGAGGAGCAGGTGCCCCAGGAGGACGCCGAGGAGGCGCAGGAGGACGCACAGGAGGACGACGAGGAGGCGCAGGAGGACGCGCAGGAGGACGAGGAGGAGGCGACAGCAGGGATTCCGCTTCTCTAGTTCGCCGAGTCCTACTTGCGAGGTCCCGCTGAGCCTCCTCAAATAATCGATACCTCTTGAGAGACGCCTCACGATTCGACCCGAGGGGAAAAGAAAGTAACTTTAGATGTTATCACTACTTTATATGATATGTTGAAAATCAAAATAGAAATTAATAATTTTTCTTAATCACTTGGGCAGAATCGGGCGATTGTGGCGAGTGGAGGTGGTCACACACGCCAAGTCAATGGCATCCTCGGTCTTACGTGCAAGGAGCACTTCGGCCCGTTGAGTACGCCGGAGTGACGGGCCGCCTACTCGCTTGACCACTACGCCGCCCGATCTCAGCAGATCGGGCCCGCAGGTATTCAACAACAAGGCGGAGCGGGTGAAGCAAGAGCTGTGGGTAAGTCTTCCTTGCACTACATTGCTCAATACATCGTATTCATTGGACATTCTTGAAATAATGAATGGATACATCGTGTTTGTATGCAGGATTTCTTTAGATGCTAGGACGGACATGAGGCCAGGGCGGATGCGGTGGCTACCAAATGCTGCAAAAAACTCGTCGGGGACATGCATTACGAGGCGCGCGATCCGTAGCCGTCAGAATTTACCACGGATCGCCCTTGGACGAAGGTCACCAAAAGGGACGCAAGAACCATGACGCCGACCGACCAAGACTGCAGTAAATACGTAACATTAATATTGATTCCTTTTGAGATTAAGTAGGCTTAATTTCATCTTCTGATATGTCATGTACTTGATGGCGTAGATGATTCCTCATTGGTGCGCCGCATCCCCAAAGGCCGGGAACAGATGGTGCACAAGTGGTGCTCACGCGAGTGGAGGAGACGCACAACTTGTGCCGGAGCGGCGTTTGATGATGCTGTGTAGCACACCATCAAGGTAGCCGCAACCTCACGGATACGCAGTAAACATGGGTACGCTAATTCATTTATTTATTCTAACGCTCAATTTCGCATGATTTCTAATCATCTTGCCGTTTTTCTCGCAGCCGGCGTCACATGGTGGCCACCTTGCTCCATCTTCAAGGCATTTGCTATGGCCCACAAGGGCAAGGCGACGTCCGACGCCGACTACAACCCGGAGGACGGGCCCGAGGCGTCAAAGAATGCGACCGGCCCACAACCGCTTTAGTGAGTACACATCGATGGCAAGGGAGGTCCATGGGCCGAGTACGATCCGAGCACCGAGGACCTTGATGGAGAAGTCGCCATGAGGGTGGGAGGAGGCAAGAAGCATGGGCGATCATCGATTGGCGACGGCAAGCAATCGACTCGGCCGCTACTCCCGCCTCTCCCAGATTCGAGCAAGCAAGACGAGCACGAGCCCGCCATACGACCTCCTAGGACACTTCACACCACCGGGTGGAGGCACTCGAGGTTATTCTGGTTTATTCGCTGCTCATTGGTTTTTTCATACCTTTCCTTTGCATTATTGTAACATTGGGGTGAATATATTGTAGGCCCAATTGAACAAGAGAGGAGGATACGGAGCAGATGCAAAGCAGTATGGAGAGGGTGGAGGCCGAGCGGAGGCCGAGCAATGGAGGATGGCGGAGATTCTTCAAGACATGCAAAGTCTTGACGCCCACTGGTGTAGCTCCGCCACCTTCGCTATTCGCTCCACCTCCACCTCCTCACTATTCTACTCCCGTGAGTATAAATGTTTTAGTTTGTATGTTCATGCTTACGGTCAAACCTAGTGGAGTATGAAAGTTTTATTCATGTATGGTATATATTTATCTTGTCTCACACATGCAATCTCTTCTCCTTTGTGCAGAATCAATCGCGGGATCGAACGATCCTCATGCTTCGATGAATCCTTCACCAAATCAGCCTCATTGGCCATCTTGGTGATACTACTTGTGGTTGTTAATGGTACTTCTATTTGCAATTATGGTTGTAGATGATGGAGCACTTGGATTACTTGTGAAGTTATTTGTGATATATTGTGAGACATGTGACGCTTGTGATATATATGTGGTGTTCGTGATATATATGTCTTTCGTTGATGATATATATGTGATGTTGATGATATATATGTGATGTTGATGATGTTTGTTATATATATTTTCTTTGTTTGGATGGGATGTAAAAACAATTAAAAAGGTTGTTTTCGGTCACTTTGCGAAAGTGCAATGACCATGACACTCGGCAAAGTGACCATTGCTTTGCCGAGTGCAAAGTCCATTACACTCGGCAAACATCACAGATTTGCCGAAAGTGCCACGGGCGTGCACTCGGCAAAGATGGCCTTGTTGTCGAAAGTGTCCTCCGGTTGCACTAAGACACAGACGCCACCTTTGCCGAAAGTGTTTGATTCAATGGCACTCGGCAAATCGGAGACCTTGCCGAGTGTTTGACCTTGACACTTTCGAAAGCGGAGACCTTTGCCGAGTGCTTCACCTGACACTCGGCAAAAGACGCCATCACGTGGCGCTTCGCCGTCACGGCGACTTTTCTTTGCCGAGTGTTAGATTAGCACTTCGGCAAAGCCTTTGCCGAGTGCCCGATAGCGCACTTTCGGCAAAGGGTCTCTTTGCCGATAAACTGTTTACCGAGCGCCCTTTGCCGAGTGTAGCACTCGGCAAAGCCTTTGCCGAGTGTATATCGGCTTTGTCGCCGAGTGCCTGAGGCACTCGGCAAAGAAGTCGCTCGGTTGTGCACCGCCACTGCAGCCCTTCTTTGGGTTCGAGGAGCGCGACCTCATGTCCGATGACGGTATGCTCCCACTGCTGCCCTTCGTGATTGACGAGCCGGGCGCGCCACCACCAACCGAGCCTGAGCCTGAGCCCGACTAGACCATCACAGACATGGCCCTTGCGGGGACGACGCCTGCGGAATAGTGGCGGCTGCGTTCGACGAGGAGGCGGAGGCAATGCGGAGCTTGATGACGAGCCGACGCCTGGCGAGTTCATTAGCGCGCGGCTTGCCATGTCCACCGTTCGAGCCTGCCTTCATCGAGGATCTCCTCTCGGCGTCCATCGATGTCGCCATGCCATGGCTCGCGGATCAAAGAATCAGATTACGATTGTGCGGGCGATCATCTCTCATCCGCGTCCTGCGGATGGGCGACTCACAAGATCCCTGCAGCTTTTGATCCATGTGTATAAACTCGATCGGGTTTCTTCCTGTACTTCTGAATTCATGTACAACTTACCACACTGTATTATGTCAAACAATATGGATCAATTTATAATCGGTACATCTCGATCTGTCGGCGACATATCACATGCACATAGCACAATTGCTGCACATATGCACACAGCCAATCTGTACCCTCCATTTCGGTTTGGACGGCGTGGATGAAGGCCATTGCGCGACCTCGCCCGAAGCGTGCGGCGATTTTATGCGTTTGCCTCGCGGCCCGCCTAATCCGTGGTCGCCTCTAATCCCCCAATCCGCAGATCCCCAATCCACCTCTGGCGATGGAGGCGACCGTGGTGTCGCGCCGGTCGATCGCGCCGGTCGACTAGCCAGCGCCGCTCCGCCTCCCCGCTTGTGCTCTTCTCCCTCCGCCACACTCCCACCAGTCTCCCTCCCCTTGTGCTCCGTTCCTCCGCCACTCTCTCACAAAGCGACTCTAGGGTTGGGGCGGCAAGTGGCGGCGCCGGTGACTAGCCCGTGAGGAAACTCGCCTCCCCCTTGTGCGACCACAGGCGTTGGCGCACCATGGAGAAGCACAAATCTCGCGAGACGATTCCGAGTGGTTCACGCCGTGCCCTAGTGGTGGGCTTCCTCGCCCCATGCCCGGTGCCACGCGACGATGATATGGGCTCAGTGTTCGGGAGCTCCAAGAACCAAGGAAAAGAATACTACAAGTGCCCTAGAAACGACGGGTAAGAATCGACCTTTCTCTTGATTTTGATGTTAAACCTAATCTGCGGTTTGATGTTCAAGTTGGGTGGTATGTTTTGGTCAAATGCATATTCCAAAGAATGCGACACATTCATGTGGAAGGATCAATACAAGAGGTCATTGAGTGGGATGCATCCGGTTGAACATGAGAGAAGAGATAACCATGTTTTGGAGCAGCTTAGTCGCCATCAAAACCTCATTGGACCAGATGAATGACCAGATTACCAAGTCAATCCAAAAGTCCAGTGCTGCAGATGAGAAGTTAAAAGTAATTGTTGTTGCATTTATTTTCTTCCTGGTAGGAATTTACATTGGAAAGATAGGGAACTGAGCTTGTAATTTAGTTATGCATTAGTCCTATGTAATGTAAGATGTAGTACGAATTTGCACTGGTAATTTAGGTAATCTAAGCAGTTTGAATGTAAGATGTGGTAAGATTTATCTAGTTTGAATGTGCAGTTTGAATGTGGTGGTTGTATACCTGATACTGTTTGAATGCTCAGACCAACTGCACTACTATTGTACTTGACCTGTTGTATATGGTTGTAATGGACTAAAACATGTTGGAATATGGTTGTAATGTCCAGAACCTGATGCATCTTACAACTGATACTGTTTGAATATGGTTGTAATGTCCAGTCCAGTTTGAATGTCCAGTCCAGTTTGAATATGGTTGTAATGTCATGACCGATGCTCGGACTGACATCGTTTGCTTGTTGGTGACCTACTCTGAATCATCGCTTTTTGCTTGTTGGTGACCAACTCTGAACCGAACTAACAAGCTTAGACCCATTCCATTTCATCATACTACGTGTCTCTGCATATGTCCAGCTTTGAACTGTGTCTTTGAATTCTAAGACCTGAACCTGATGTATATGTCCAGTTTGAATGTATATGTCCAGTTTGAATGTATATGTCCAGTTTGAATTCTAAGACCTGAAACATGGAAGATGTGATCATTTTGTGATACTGATCAGACCCTATATGCTTTTAGCTAATGACCCATTGTACTTGTCGATTGCTCTTGTCCAGAGCTAAACTAACCAGCTTCGCTGCACCTTTTTAATGTAGGCTGGTTTGAATCCAGTTCCTCCTCAAAAGAGAACAATTGATATGTGCAGATTTCACAAAAGTTTGAATGTCCAATTTGAAAATGTCATTTAACAAGAGTAAAAAAAGGATCCCACAGGTTTTCAATTAACAATAAACCACAGGTTCATAGGTCCAGATCAAAGCATTTGGGCCAGCTGAACGCGTTGCATGCACATGTCTTACAAATTTAGCAGAAAATAGCTAACAACGGCAATCAAACATTACACGTATCATTTCCCCTTTACATCACAGCTGTGTGCAGAGAACTGTAAAGATCTATCTCATAGTACTAGGTGAGTCCGACATTGCCACCATGAAGAGCAGTACATTCTGTTTGAAGCAGCAATGGTGACATGAAGAGAGATCTACACTGCTGCGCTGTGTCATTAGGACTGGTAACTGCAAATATAAATGATTGACTCAGCATGAGTAGTGCATGACAATCATAGAAATCATGCATGAAACTCAGTAAAACCTAAACAACTGATACATTGGTACGGAGCACAAACTAAAAGAGGTGCAAAGATCAAGATACATTGGTACAGATACATTGCAAAGATCACAGGTCCATACAACATATTACAACTCCATTAAGCATTGACCAAACAAAGCAAATATAACAACTAATGCTTGGCGTCATCTGCATGCTTAGCCACCCCCTTCGCAGCCACCTACAAAGCAAATATGAATGCTAAGTACTAGAAGCAAATATCAATGGAATGCTATACAGTGAGTACAAGTCATACATGATTATTTTGCTTATACGTGAAGGGCGATTCTGCGGTAAATGGTGTGCCGATCTTATTGTATGTCCTACACATGCGTGCGGCCTTCGCAGATGTCAAAGACTCAGTAACTACCGGTGTGGATGACGATCCCTGCAGCAGTAACGACAATTTAGCCCTAGAACGATGTTAATCATGCAAAATAAAAATTGAGCGCACACTCACGCATAATGGAATGCTAGCCGCCTTCAGAGGGGTTTTACAATCTGATATCGCAATGAGAGAGTGTACATCGGTCATTTCGAGGGGTTCTGGACTAAGTAAAGCTAGTGGCCGCCAGAGTCAAGTTACATCTTCCATTTAAATCCATGTCTTGGTGCACATCAAAGCAAAGCAATCCACAATCAAACACGAGTTCATATCAATTGTGAACTATCAGACAACAAAAATCCAACAAAAGCTTACTCGGGATGAAGTTGGCGACGCGGCGCACAGCAAGGGCGCGACTTGGGAGGAGGGACGGATGGGGCTAACTCACAGTCGGTGATGCAGCGCACAGCAAGTGCTAAATCAGTCGGCGACGCGCGCGGACGCAGGGCGGCTCGGGGGGGTCGGACTCAGGGTGATTCAACACAGTAGGGGAGCGAGCTCGGGCGAGTAAGGGAGGGAGGCAGCGGCGCAATGGCGGCGCGAGGAACCGGCGACGCGAGCACGGGCGAGGAACCCTACGCCATGAGCTCGGGCGACGCGGCTGACTCAGGGCGGCTCGGGGGGGTCGGACTCAGGGTGATTCGACACAGTAGGGGAGCGAGCTCGGGCGAGTAAGTGAGGGAGGCAGTGGCGCAATGGCGGCGCGAGCTCAGGCAAGGAAAATGGCGGTGCAAGGAACCGGCGGCGCGAGCACGGGCGAGGAAACCTACGCCATGAGCTCGGGCGACGCGGCGGACGCAGGGCGGCTCGGGGGTCGGACTCAGGGCGATTCGACACAACAGGGGCGCGAGCTCGGGCGAGTAAGTGAGGGAGGGCGCGCAGCGGGCGCGAGCTCGGCGACAAAATGGCGGTCGAGGAGGCCGTGACGCGAAAGCACGGTGAGAACCCACGCCATGAGCTCGGGCGACGCGCAGACGCAGGCGGCTCTGGGGTCTGACTCAGGCGATTCGACCTGGCCAGGGCGCGAGCTGGCGAGTAAGTGAGGAGGGCAGGCGCGCAGGGCGTGCGAGCTCGGGCAATGAAAATGGCGGCGCGAGGAACCGTGGCGTGAGCACGGGCGAGGAAACCTACACCATGAGCTCGGGCGACGCGGGCCTTGACGCGGCTCGAGGCGGACTCAGGGCGATTCGACACAGCAGGGGCGCGAGCTCGGGTGAGTAAGTGAGGGAGGTAGCGGCGCAGTGGCGGCGCGAGCTCGGGCGACGAAAATGGCGGCGCAAGGAACCGGCGACGCAAGCACGAGTGAGGAACCCTACGCCATGAGCTCGGGCGACGCGGCGGACGTAGGGCGGCTCGGGGGGTCGGACTCAGGGCGATTCGACACAGCAGGGGCACGAGCTCGGGCGAGTAAGTGAGGGAGGCAGTGGCGCAGTGGCGGCGCGAGCTCAGGCGACGAAAATGGCGGCGTGAGGAACCGGCGGCGCGAGCACGGGTGAGGAAACCTACGCCATGAGCTCGGCGACGCGGCGGGCCTTGAGCGGCTCGGGGTCGGACTCGAGGCGATTCGACCTGGGCGCGAGCTCGGTGAGTAAGTGAGGAGGTAGCGGCGCGATGGCGGCGCGAGCTCGGGCGACGAAAATGGCGGCGCGAGGAACCGACGACGCGAGCACGGGTGAGGAACCCTACGCCATGAGCTCGGGCGATGCGGCGGACGCAGGGCGGCTCGAGGTCGACTCAGGCGATTCGACCTGGGGCGCGAGCTCAAGTAAGTGAGGGAGGCGGGCGTGTGCGAGCTCGGGCGACGAAAATGGCGGCGCGAGGAACCGGTGGCGCGAGCACGGGCGAGGAACCCTACGCCATGAGCTCGGGCGAGTGAGGTGGGGGGAGGAAAATCTCCGCGCTGCCATGGGCGAGTGAGGGTGGAAATGGAAAATTTCGCGCTGCTTCGGGCGAGCGTGCGCGCACCGCACGGTCAGCCGTCCAAACCGAGATAGAGGGTCTAGATTGGCTGTGTGCATATGTGCAGCAATTATGCTATGTGCATGTGATACGTCGCCCGATCTGTTGCCCTTTATCTATTGTGTTTGGGTTGTAACGCATTCTGAAATTGGTTACGACATTGAGTCGCTGAGTCCACTTGACCGATTGATTTTGATATATGCTTGAATTGATTCCTCAAAAAAAAATGCTTGAATTGGTTCAATCTGCCTCACATAACTAATGCTGCAGCCTTGGGTAGACTGGCCTGTTAGTTTCTGCATACGTACGTAGGCGGTCTGGGCACGGATTATGCAACACGAGATATCCTAATTTATGACCTGGAAGTTGACATGAGCAAGATCGACCGCATGCTGTAAATTTGAGTACGATGTTTTAATGGACGGTGGCTTTAGAGCATGTACAATTAATGCAGATGCTTAAAAAAGTGTTTAGTAAAGAAAAACTGATTTTTCTTGTCACGTAGGATATATAGTTAATGTGTTTATTTTGTAGTATCGATGCTCGATTAGACACCGGGGTTTAAAATGTGCTTATGCATATAACTATATATAACTAATAGATAATACAATCATTTAAACACCTACAAAAGAGATTCTTACATTGGAGGAAATGACTTTTACATAGGTGCTTCATGACATGACTATATTATCTATTATCTTTCTTTAAGTATTTGTATATAAATACATGCCCTTACTAACACGGTGCTAGCACGATGGTTCTACTATTTGGGTTCTTTTTTTTATCCATCCTATATATCCTAAACTGCACAAAAATCCTATGTATTTTTTTTACCGCAATGCATTGCCGATTTTCCTCCAAAATGGGGTGGTACTAGCACATAACCGCAGGGCTTTCTCAAATCAGAAGTGAGTTGAGTGAGTGTGGTGTGTGTGAAAGAGGGAGAGAGAATTTTGAGGTCGAAGTAGAAGGGCCAGGACCCAGAAGGCCTACAACTGGGCCTTCACTACGTAAAAGCCCAAAAGGCCCAAATGGTAACTACCGGGAAGGAAATCCATCGCTTCAGCCTCCGACCAGCAGCCAGAGGCTCAGAGCCCGTCGTCGTTTGCCAAGCCACCTCAAGGCCTCCCCAACCCCAACTCGCAGGCTGCAGCTCTCCCGGGCGGCCATGGCGGCGGCGCGGAGGCTCCTCGCGGCTAGCACGAAGATCGTCGGTGTCGGGCGCAACTACGTCGTCCACGCCAAGGAACTCGGCAACCCCGTTCCCAAGGTCCACGCCCCTTCTGATCTGGCCCCCCCTGTTCCGATCCCAAAACACTGGGCTCTGAGCACCCTTCTTCCTGCGCGGTCTCTGATTCGGTCGTGGCGGCGGCCGTGTTGCGTTGGTTGCAGGAGCCGGTGCTGTTCCTGAAGCCAACCTCGTCGTTCCTCCACGCCGGCGTGGCCACCGCCGCCATCGAGGTGCCCGAGCCGCTCGACTCGCTGCACCACGAGGTCGAGCTCGCCGTCGTCATCTCCCGACGTGCGCGCGACGTACCCGAGGCATCCGCCATGGACTTTGTCGGAGGTAACTAAGATGCTCACTAACGAAATTAATATTAACAGGGGATGTACCCCTGCTCCATTAGCCGATTACAGTTCTTAAGAATTGCGTTGCAACAGGTGATCTGAGGAAATTACCAGTTGAGCAGTTGTGCGGCTAGAGGGTTTTACATTCTCGTTCGTGGAGGCAAATTAGTGTAATTGCAATTTGCAAAGTTTGGTGACAATTCATATCGTTTTACTTATCCGAAAATTCGACTAGTACATGGCTATATGACCAATGCTATGGAAACTATGTGGGAACATGGATTCGGCAATCGGAATGATCTGGGCTTTAGTCTGGGAGAGTATGAGGGCAGTGACTTTTATCAACTCTGAATAAATGTTAGGCTTTAATATTTCACAAGCCTGGTGGAATATGGAAACGTGGAATTTAATTAGGCAAGCTCTTGGTCATGATGCTTGTTCACCGCCTGTTTTGCCATGGACAAGCGGATGAAAATATCTTAATAGCACATAGAATTCCTGAACTTAATCGCATTTTGACGAATTGACGTACTGTTGGATGCTGTATGTGTTCTCGATACTCATGGTGGAAAATGGCCTGACTTGACATCTATTTGTAATCTGAATTCTTCATGAGAAGGAAACAGAAACTTAAGTGAAAGGCTTTCAGTGTTTGACAATTTGTAGTCTTGTTTGGTGGGGTTCCCCTCTTTCTTTTAGTACTCCAGAAAACTGTTCAGTTTGGGGCTTACTCTGTGTGCTGCTTGCTAATGTAGCATGCATCAATAGTATGGCTCAATAAAAAGCTATTGAGTTTTTTTAGCAGCGACAAAGTAAATTTATATAACTACTTATATCGTTGGATTTCCCAGGTTATGCGCTTGCTTTGGACATGACTGCATGGGAACATCAATCTGTCGCTAAGGTGTGCACTAGCAGTTGTAGTTTCTTTGGTCTTGTTCTACCTTTTCTATTATTGTTGCTTCTTCGCATCTGCCATTCCTGGTGATTGTCGAAAGATATATGGGAGCATTCAACTTAAGAAATTCGGCAACAAACTGCACATTGTGGTCTCAGAAGTTTCTTGTTTTCAATGATCTGGTCAATAAATAGATGTAGATAGATAGGAACATTCAACTTGCGTAAAGAAATTCAGGAACAAACTTCGCATTTTAGTCTCAGAAGTTGCATATTTTATATGATCATGCCAATTAATAAAACACGAACCAGGTACTTTTTGTTTGGGCTAGTTGTTACTTGTTACTATCTTCCATCCAATAAATTTCAGATAGTGGTTTTTTGATCTACTTTTGTGCAAAATCTGTAGTTAATTAATTGATCAGCATGACCTTGTATTCTCATGAACTAAACCGACAGTACCTTAATGCAAGATATTTTTCTAGCTCGTACTTTCTGGTACTTATTAACCAATGAAATTTGTAGTCTGCAGGTCTTCCTTGGACTTTGGGTAAAACACAGGACACCTTTACTCCAATTAGTGCAGTGGTAAGCAATGGTTTCTCTTAAATAAAATGGTGTGGTAGGTGGCTTGGGACATAATTTTTTTCATTTGTATGCATTTCTTTGTAATAAATATACATAAGTATCATATTAAAGTTAGCCAGTGCAAACACATGGAATATGCACTACTCTTCTTTATGATTATTCACAGATAGAAATAAAGCATACTAGGAAATAAGTTCATAGCATTGAAAAAAGGGAAATTAGCTCAGTGACATCGCGTTAGAGCGTAATCGGAGGGACGACACTCCGTTCGTGACGCACTAGAAAATAACATCGCGAGCACAAAAAAATTAGACAAATGACATCGCCGCCAGTTACTTTCGTTTCCAGAATTTTTTAAATATAGAAACTGAGCTTAAAAAATTATCAATTTTTTTGTGGAGCCTCCCGACATAGTTTAATTGATTGTGTATTTTTTAAAAAACTTTATACGTTTTGATTTTGTCTCTAAAATTCATTTAAGTATGCTGTTTGTAGGAATTTTCTAATATAGAAAATGAGGTCCAAACATTATGATTTTTTTTCAGTCTCGTTACATAGTGGACTTGATTGTGTAATTTTTCTAGAATTTTTACAAAATTAATTAATGCAATTTCATAATGTCCTTATATTATGAAATATTAGACTCCTCACACAGTGGACATTATGAAATTGCATTACTTAATATTGTAAAATTCTGAAAAAATTACACAATCAAGTCCACTGTGTAAGGAGCCTGAAAAACAAAATTTCATAATGTTTGGACCTCATTTTCTATATTAGAAAATTTCTACAAACAGTATACTTAAATGAATTTTAGAGACAAAATCAGAACGTATAACGTTTTGACAAAAATGCATAAGCAATTAAACTGTGTCAGGAGACTTTACCAAAAAATTGATAATTTTTTTAGCTCAGTTTCTATATTAAAAAAAATCTGGAAACGGAAGTAACTAGCGGCGATGTCATTCGTCTAATTTTTTGGTGTTCGAGATGTTATTTTCCAAGGCCATTTAACGGAGTGTCGTCTCGACACGCCTAACGCGATGTCACTGAGCTAATTTTCCCTTGAAAAAAGTGTAGGACAGAGGTAACGGATTGACACCTCCCTCTGATGTGGGCTCGTGGCTTCCATGCTTCGAATGTTCTCCATGCCATTCTAGTGAATTAACATGATACAAGTAATTCCATTATGCGGTAAGCTATGCTTTTCACTTTTTAATGATGGTTTCTCCATTAAACAGGTTCCGAAATCAGCCGTCAGTAATCTCGATGATCTAGAGCTCTGGCTAAAGGTAATTATACAAATATGTACTGAATCTATTTATCGCAGCCTAAAGTAATAGAAGATATGACACACGATCAATGAGCATTGAGCAACCATACCCAGGTAGATGATGAACTTAGGCAGAAGGGACCTACAAGTGATATGATATTCAAGGTTCCTTTCTTAATCAGTTATATCAGTTCCATCATGACATTAATGGAGGGTGATGTGATATTAACCGGTAATGACAATTTTTTTCTACACAGCTGTTTTAGTGCATTGGAGGATTTGTTTGTGGGTTATTCATATCCTCTGCAGGTACTCCTGAGGGTGTAGGTCCTGTCCGAGTAGGACAGAAGATCAAAGCTGGTATAACTGGCCTCATTGATTTCGAATTTGATGTTCAGAGGCGCAAACGGTCATTTTCTACCTGATGCAGTGAGCAAGGGACTACGTTATGCGAGTATGCGGCATCTTTTTAGGGCCATACCAGTTATGTTGTTCTACTTGGCTTGGTCTTATGCAAGAAAATAAGACGTTAAGGTTATTCCTTGATGCAACTAGAAAAATGGTTTTGTATTCTCAATTTGATGAAACCAAACTATATTTAGCATATAATTTTTGTAACACCCGACTAAGCAAAAATGCGTTCCATGTTTGGATTGATACGTTGTGGCTTCCTATGTGATAAATGACATGAAAACATAAAAAATATTATTGCATCTGCCTGACCAAAATTCTGCTTATGGATCACATGGGTTGTCTTCATGTACAACTTCAAGAGTAGGTATTGCCGTATTGGATTTGTCTATCTGGAACGAACTCCTTTATTACTTCATTACTTGGCTTGACCTAGACACCGTGTAGTGCTTTAGATTTTCTATCAGAATATAGCTTTGGATGATCATGCACTTTCCACAGAAAATAACTTTGGATATGATCGTACTTTGTACTATCTGCAGGTGAAGGTAGAGCGCAGTCCTCCATCATTACCACTTGAGCAACTGCATTCCTGCAAATCGTTCTGGAGTCCCTCTCTGTATGTAATCCTGGATATATTTATGGTTGCATGTTCAGAGCAAACTATGCTTCCAGAAACTTGTCCCTGTTGATGGGAGTTATAAGCTCCACTTTCTGCAGTATGTTGTAGAAAGGCATTGCTATGTTAATAATGATAAATATTTTCTACAGTGGATTACTGTTGGGTCTTCAAAAAAAAAAAGATTTCCTTGGCTTTCTAGGATGTGTGTTCGCACTTCAAAGCTAGATTTTTCGTCTACGTTGATACCGATATGCCGATACTGTGACACGCCATTTCTCCCAAAATAGCGATATGATGATACACACATATATATAATAAAAATACAAAAGTATAGAAATTAATGATTTCTTATGAGAAAATGTGCGACATAAGGCGAGCATAATGCATGAATTAAACAATAAATTATAGATATCAATGATAGTTGCATATCTTGCTGATCTTGTCCTTTTTTGCTCTTTTCCCCGTCAACTGGAACCCCTCGTCTAAGAGGAAGCTATATGTTCCTTCCATAGAGCAAAAATTAGCATCTAAATATATATAACAAGGGCCTAACTAACTGCCCATTGCTAAGGAAAAGATTGTATTTTTGTACAACATCCATTAGAAAGAAAGAAAAAAGTAGAGGCTAGACTCCAGAAAGAGTCGGAACTGGAGCAGAGAAGAGCTAGGGCGAAGAAGTGGAGTGGGCGGAGCACACCTAGATCAGGAGAGAGGATGACGACGACGAGCTAGAGACACCCCTCCCTTCCCAACCGCCCGCTCCCTGCCTCCTTGTCTGTCATGTCACCGTCCTCTCACCCTCGCTGCCCCTCTCCTCACCTGAACAGATGTGCTACCACACGCTCTCCCTGCGCCCCGCGCCGCCTCACACCTGCTTATCGTCGCGTCACAGCACTGGCCCACAGGTCGTCGCTCACCTCTGCATCCAGCGCCTTTGCTCGTTCACCACTTAAAGGTCGGAGCCGCCTCCCATTGAGACAACCGCAGGATGAGAGAGGGAGAGAACAGAGGTTAGGGTTTGGTGGGCTGAGGTGGGAAGGAAACTGGCCTAATGTGTGACATGGCCCGTGCGCGAGGTGTGGTGAGTGCAAGCTGAATTCATTTTCTGGCACAAATATATAGTTTTGGACCAATTAATACATATACAATTAATATACCTATTATATACTAGGTGTTTTGTTAAAAAAAAAGGTGTTCAGCTGAAACCCATGATCCACTATGGGTCCGCCCCTACAGTACATGGCTGGCTAGCTCACCGGTGGCCGCCGCCACTCCTCCCCTCTGCTTCCAATTTTCTCCACCGCATCACTGCTAGCTTCTCCCCTATGATCCCAATCTTCTCCACCGCGCTGCCGCTAACCCTTCCTGTTGTCATGTCCCCATGTCGTCGTCGTCTCGTTTCATCACCGTCAAGCTCCATCCTATCGATCCCCATGGACGGAGTCATCCCCTGAGCTCATCTTCGACCGGATCCGATGACCTCTTGCGTCTCCACTGTAACATCCCAATTTTCAGAGCTTTTTGAAAATTTTCAAAATAAAAATAACCAGTTGGTTTTGTTGCATTGCTAAAGCTCAACTTGGAGATTTTGGAAATTAAAAGCGATTTAATATGAATTAAGAAAACTTCAATTAATGTGAACTTGGTTTATCTGGATTTTATCGGAGTTCCCTGGTATTTCAAAATTCCCTTTCTCTGTTCGTTCCGATTTCCGTCGGCCGTCCCTTTCCCTGCAAACCCCGTCGACCACCTCTTGGTTTCGACCAGTCTCTTGGTCACAGCCACCTCTTGGTTTCGACCAGCCTCTTGGTCACGACCACCTCTTGGTTTCAACCAGCCTCTTGGTCATGACCACCCTCTCGTTTTCGACTACCCTCGCCTCAGTGCGTTCATCTCTCTCTCTCTCTCCCTCTTTTTCCGCAGCGCTGTGCGCATTAAATGCTGTTGCAAAAGTCTCCACGTATTAAATGATGTCGCCTCCGACGCGCCCGTTCCCTCTCTTTTCTCCTCCCTTACCTGCCCCTATCCCCTCTTTCACCTGCCGACTGTGCGCCCATGCCACACCGCTGCAAATCCCGTCGCTCCATCTTGACGCCCGGTTCCCTTTCTTCCTTTATAAATGGAGCACCAGGAAACCCTTTGCATCCTCTTGTTTTCCCCTCAACTCTTCTCTTCTCTCCTCCTCGCCACCGGAGAGTTCACTGGAGCGTCGTTCGCCGTCCTCCACCAGCCTCCTCCTCCAGTCTCTTTGTCAGTCCTGGTGAGTTTCCCGTGCCCTGTTCTCCTTCGTGTTCTTACGACCACGTTGAATAGTCATATCCTCCTTTCGACTAGTCGAAGCCTTATTTCGACCAGGTTGTTGAACCTCTTTCCGACCACCTGTCGTTAAACCCCCTTCGGAGGACTTGTTCTCCTTCAAACGAGCCCCGATTCCAATGATTCAAATTTCTAAATTCATCTAAAATCAAGATCTAGTTATCTACACTAAAATTATTTGATTTGGAGTTCATTTGAATTGATTTGAGTATTATTTGAATTTGGTTCCTTTTCGCATGTAGATTTCGACGACTCCGGGAAACCCGAATATTGCGAAGAAGTAGATAATCAAGCATTTGAGCAAGGCAAGTTACATCATTGATCATATTGAATCCCATTATTTTAGATTATTTAAATTCCGTTTTAAATTATTACTACATGCTTATTTAAATTCAAGTAATTTAAATTTTCGCTTCAAGTGTTATAGTTATGCCATATATCTTTGTATAGCCAAACTTTGTTGCTAAATCAATCATGCCTTGATACCTTATTTAAAATCTAGGTGATACATTAGTATGAGCTAGAACATATTGAAAAACACTATGCTTAGACAAAGCTTAGACCAAAATGTTTACTTTGGGGGAAATTAGCCAAAAATTCAATTATGATTTGAACAATGTTATGGTATGTCTATACCATAGAAATCTTTGAAATGTTTTAACTTGTAAAATAAAATAAAAAGTGATTTGGACTTGGGCAAAATGGATGTTGGATGGTGCATGTTAATGCACGGGATCGAATTATTTCTATGATCGATGCCCATGGGTTTTATGGATTGCCGCCCAAGTTAATTAAGGACCGGTCTTTGAGCTGCATCTTGCTAAGCTCCATCGTACTACCATATGTCATGTATGGGCGGGACCTGGCTAAATAATTTGTATCCTTTCACCGTGGTCGTGCCATCCGGTTGCGTGGGTGTCTTTTATGACCTATTTTTATGTATTCCCACCTGGCGCAAGAGAGGGCCTGAACCGGCGGGTTTCTATCCAAAGGGGACGAAACCTTAGCGAGGCGGAACTACGGTGGGATGATGCATTGTAAAGGCCTTGTGATAATTACTTAGTCGCACACCTACGAAAGTGTGTGAGCGGACAGTATAATTAATTATCTCTTATGGGTAAAGTTGTACAACCTCTGCAGAGTGTAAAACTATTCGAATAGTCGTGTCCACGGTCAAGGACATGCTAAGGAAAGCCACTCTAAGTTAGATTTTAGTTTTGATTTCAAAAGATATTGTTAATTGGTTTTGGATTTCTATCTAAATGGGAAATTGAGCGGGTAGCCATGTGATACGAGGATATCATTCACCACTTATTGATGAATGTTATCTGACTATAAAAATTGTCACTTAAAAAATAAATTTTAGCCATAGAATAAATTGCTTTTGAACTTAGTATGAGTATTCAAATGAAAAATATCGCTTTATACAAATTGAGCCATATAAGCCTCCCTTCGTTGAATCCTTGCATGCATTCTAATCTGTTAATTGGGTGTAACTTGTGAAGTACATTCATTTGCACTCACCTTGCTTAATAAATTGTTGATTAGGAGAAGAATACTACGAGGAGAATGAAAACTTGGATGACTAGGCTACGCCCTCCAGACGATTGCCTGTGGCGAATCGTGTGGTCTACCTTACTTTTTTTGCTTCCACTGTATTTTGCTTGTTGGCTTTATGCCCCTTTTGTAAAAGACTTTAATTATTATCAATACATGACGTTTTATGGTTATGCTATCCACTTTTGTTGACTGTGTACACTAGCTATTCCTGGACTAGTGTGTGATTCACAGGGAATCCAGGATCCTTCGCTCCCGAGGTCCAGATCCACCACCGAATCCTGTGTCCAAGCTCGATCCTCATAGCCGGAGCTAGTGTCTTTTGTCGCTGGCCCATCTCCTTCGTCGCCACCACCGGACCTAGCCCTCCCCTTTGCCACATTGTCTTCGCCATCGCTGGGGCCGGATCCACTCAGCCTCGTCGCCGCTTCTCCCCCTTTCCCTCTCCCATCTCTCTCTTGGCCGGCAAGGATAGTTCTGGGAGAGCGCGACGGTGACCACGATGGCTATGTCCCATGGCGGTCCACATCTCGCTGGAGACAAGGTCGGTGGCAGTGGCCGGAGAGAAAGGGGGAGAAAGGTGAGAGGGGAGGAGCTTGAGTGGACACTAGATCTAAGGTGGCCCTATCGGATCCAATGCAGAAGACGAGTTGCAGGGCTCGCCATATCCGAGGTGGCGCCGCTGGTGGTTGCCGGCCATGGGAGGCGATGAAGGTGGTAGGGAATGGGAGGGGTGGAGGAGAAAGGAAGAAGATATGGGTATGTATTATGTTTGTCCATAATGGCATATTTCAAAGAATTCGCACTCTACAGTGGCATGTTTCAAAGAAAGAATTTTGTAGTGACATATTTTAAATGTGAGAACTCTGTGATGGCATGTACCTAAATAATCCTATATAAAAAACTCGGACTCCTAATAAGTTGCAGCCCATGCATGGAGAGAGGCTTATAAACAGAATAATAGATCCATAAATAAGGGCTCGTTCGAGAATTAGGCTCCAGCTAAATAAAAAGGCCCTCTTGCAACGACAAGAAAGACAAGAACCTCCTTTTGTGGGCAATTAATATCAGTGTTGTTTCGTGTCTTTCTCATATATTTCTTGTGTTTCGTGCAAGATGAGATATTGAAACGACGTACGTGACTTTGATTCCTTTGCGCAACGAACTGTATGTTGCTGTTGTTTTTGTACTGTTGGTTTATGGAAGTAAAGGGTATCATTCTGTAACGACCCCAGCCTAGGGCACACTCAGGAGGTCCCTCAGGACCTCCTGGGAGGTCCAACGAGGAGCCCCCAGGATGTCCCGAGAGGTCCCTTAGGACCTCCTGGGAGGTCTGCAAAGGACTTCACAGGACGTCCCGAGAGGACACCCCGGAAGGACCGCACAGACCTCCCGAGAGGTTCGAGAGGACCACTCGGAGGTGCAGGAGGTCTGACCAGAGAGGTCGTTGGACCTCGGTCCTCCCAAACTCCACGCAACCACTCGAGGGAGGTCCAAAAGGAACCACCCCGAGGAGGTCGTGGGGCTTGGGGACAGCTTAAGGTCCTCTGTGATCCAAACCAGCCCCCAAAGATCAACGACTGGTTCTCACAGCAAACAAGTGATAACATACACATCCACAAGACTTTATTAACAGCAAAAGGAGGTTTGTTTACAAGGGTTGCTTACAAGCTCCAGCAACAGAGAGCACTCAAACACAGCGGAAAGCAAAAGACAGGGTCCACCCATTACACCACAGATGATTGGCTGGAGGGCGCAGCCTAATTGAGCTGATCATTTTCATCATCATAAGAGTCTTCATCTGCTCAATATATGAATCAAGCAAGAGTGAGCACAACAACCGTGCTCGCAAGTTACACCCATCAATTAACAGAATGACATGCATAGGGATGTATCAAAGGACAGCATATTAGGGTTGATTTGCATAAAGCCAATTTTATTTCAAATACAAGTATTAGGTTTCAAGGCAGGTTACAATAATTAAAATTTCAGTTTTAGAAATCCATTTTCAGTTGGATATATTCATCATTGAAATGGTGAAAGATATCCTCCTGCACAAGGCTTCCCGCCCACACCCAACTTGGTTAAACCACCAAAACCAATTCCATATTTCTTTTGAAAACCAAAACCAGGAGCTAACTTTGAGTGACATTGCCAGCATGTCCATGACCATGGACACGGCTATTCGAATAGATTTACACTCTGCAGAGGTTGCGCACTTTACCCACATGACATGAAGTTCTCTAGTTTGCTTGGCATCTGTCGATACCACCTCACACTTCCTTTGGTGAGAGGTCTAGAGCACATGACAAGGCCTTTACAATGCATTGCTCCACCGCAGCCCACCCCCATTAAGGTTTCTCAATCCCCCCTTTGGGTAGAAACACCGCCGGGTTAATGGGGTGCCCCCTCTTATACCAGGTGGGACTACAACTAGTCTTAACATGACAAACCCACCGCGTCCGTGGGATGAACCACGATAGAGCTTTGCAAATTAGTTAACCAGGTCCCACGCCCCATACTGGAGACATGTGGTTGCACAATTTTGGCATAGCCCATTATAGGCTTAGCAAGTGGTGTCTCAAAGACCGGTCCTTAACCGACTTGGGCGACAAACCTCAACCCTGGGGTATTGAAGAATCTAGCCCGCCATTATATGTTAATGGAGTGTTTTGGTGATTAATGACAAATGCATTAGTGAGACTAACATGCTTATTGATATACTTATTGTTTAGTCTAAATTGGATATAAAGGTGATAATCATGAAGGCATGTATGTGATTAATGACAAATCAAATTCATTGGATAAACAAAAGGAAAATCCAAACAGGTATGCATTTATAATGACAAATCCATTTATGAGACTAACTCTCTTATTGTTATATCTAATGATTAGTCTCGCTTGGGTATAAAGAACAAAAGAGGTATGCATTCCACTTTGTATTCTTATACCTCGTTGCATTCCTTGGATCCAAAATATAGGTTGAACTTCGCCAAAAGGATCAACCTAAATATGTGCATATGTTCTTACTACATATTCATGTATGCACACATACAGGGGGAGTTCACTCTATATTTTGAGGTTTCATTAGTATTGATCCATATTCCTGTTTCCACATATATTTGGGATCTTTACTTTGAAACATATCCTGTGAATATACTTAACTTGCATAGTTAATATATTCATATGAGTATATAAGACTTGTGTAGTCTAAGTATACTTATATGTGAGTATAACATAACTTGTATAGTTCATGTGCACTCACATATTCTCGAATATATTTAACTTGTGTAGTTAATATATTCATATGTGTATATGAGACTTGTGTGCTCATATATTCTTTGAGTATATACAACTTGCGTAGTGCCTATATACTCATACCAATCTACATTCAATTACTTGCAATTGAAGTGATTATCATCAATTACCAAAAAGGGAAAGATTATGGTATCTTGTCCCACCATTATGAGTTAATGGTATGGCATGGTAATTAATGATAGTCATATTATAGAACTAACACTTTCCATGAGTTGGATGAACATGTTGAGTTCTATAATTGGAGACTCTAGAAGATCATCATGTGTTGATGATATTAAAGTCAAGAGCTTGGTGTAAAGGATGCATCATGTGTGGATGCGCATCAAGTCCAAGATAAAGGAAATCATCGTATGTCGATGATGTTCATAAAGAGGATATGATCATGAGTTGATCATCAAGTCATATGAAGACCCATCATGTGTTGATGGAAGTAAAGTGAAGCATCATGAGTTGATGCATGTCAAGTCAAGAACCCAGAAGTTGAAGCAAGATGTGCGTCATCAAGCTTCAAGTGGTTGTGCAAGGCAAAGGTATGACTAGCTAGGGCTAAGGATTTGTTCCTAGTCTTTTACGGTCTCGGTGTTTGGTTGGAAGACCGGATTGCTAGTATAGGTTGCCGTACTATTAAGAGGGGTCCTTGACTAGTAGCTTGAGTTATTCATGTGTTGATAGCTCATTGTGTTTGCTCTAGCTCATCTTAACATGTTGCCAATGTTTGCGAATGTGTTTTGCAAATAGTTCTGGCTCGTGGATAACCCTTGTAGCATGTGACTTAAGTTTGCGAATGTGTTTTTGCAAATGGTGTAAGTCCATGTACCCTATTCCTTGTAGTGTGATTCTATAAGTTGGCAAATGTGTTTTGCAACTTGTTGAGAATCTCACTTGAATCCTGTTTGCGTCGTAGCGTCAATTTGGCAAATGTGTTTTGCAAATTGAGTTGAAGCGGAATGCAATTTGAGGCATTGATTCTAAAAGTTGGCAAATGTGTTTTGAAACTTGTTGAGAGTCTTGTCTTTAACCTTGTATGCATCTTGCATCAAATTAGCAAAATGTGTTTTTGCAATTTGAGTTGATGTAAATCAGTTTTGCTCTTGTTGGTCTGCTGCGGTCGACCGCCAGCCATTTCCCAGTCGACCTTGATGGAGCTGATCGACCAGGCGTTGTTAAGCGATCTGACCAGGACCTCGGTCGAGACCCCACAAGATTTTTCGAGAGGTCTGTTTCGGTTCTTAGCCATTTCGTGAAGTTTTACGAGCGGTCGGTCGGGCGTATTTTGGGCGATCGACCGTGGGCGGCTCGACCGGCCATTACATGGAGGTCGAGACCGGTCGTGGGCTCAACGGCTAGTTTATAGCCGTTGGAGCCAAGCGTCTGACCGCCATAACATGGCGATCGACCGATTTTGTCGAGACTCGAATCTTTTCCCAACGGCTAGTTTGTGAGTGTGGGCTATATAAAGCCACCTTGGTGGTTGGGAGAGGGTCTTTGGTGATATTGTGAAGGACTTTGCATGTGTTGCAAGTGCCTTAGACATTCTTTTGAGCTAGAGCAAGCCCTCTCTTCCTTTGTGCATGTGTTGCACTTAGTGAGTGATTGAGAGCAAACCCTAAGTGCATGTGTTGCCTTAGGTAGTGGATTTCAGATCCATTTGAGTTTAGACACTTGATTGGTTCAAGTGGCGTTGGAGACTTGTTACTCTTGGTGTTTGCCGACACCTAGGCAGCGTGGTGGCGTTGTTGCGGTGAGCTTCTCAAAGAAGATTGTGAGAAGACCCAGGCGGTTTGTGAGTGGTGTGGTGCTCGCCATCTCCTGGAGTGGAGGAAGGAGCAACCCTAGTGGAGTGAGGTGTTGGTTCGATTTGGAACCGGTCCAAGTGGTTGGACTTACCTCGAGGAAGGCTTAATTAGTGGAGCCGCCCAATTGGTTTGGGTTTCTCTCAACGTGGATTAGGGGAGACCGGCAAGTCTCCGATCACCACGGGAAAACATCGCCGTGTCATTGTGGTTTGATTACTTGTGCAATTTACATTACTTGTATTTAAATTGCTATATTGTATGTGTATGATTGCTATCATTTATATTGTCTTATATTGTTGGTGCACTTAGTTGAACCTAGTTGATTTAGGTTTTAATTGTGCAAACCTTATTTGTTTAGCTTCCGCATTAGAAATCGGTTTTAGTTAAAAGAAGTTTTTTTTAAAACGCCTATTCACCCCCCCTCTAGTCGGCCACCTCGATCTTACAGGGGTGTCGGATCACACGACCCCCCGTGCATAGACATGCACCAACCAAGCAACCAGTTTCGCCCATGTCAAAACTATTTTTTTATTCATTTTGCTTTACAATCCTCCATGGCACACCAATGCCAAGGCCACAAGTAAAACATCCATGACACACCAATGTCATGGCCGAAATCTCCATAGCACACCAATGCCACGGCTCAAATCATTTGATTAAATGATAGCTTTGGTCAAAACTTCCAAATCAAGATTTTGGTCTAAGCATTACTAAGCATTCATTTTTCAAGAGCCTCGGGTCCTTACTAGTGCAAAGACCAGGTTTTATCTAGGGTGACAACGAGGTCGATTCAATCATGGATAGAGGTCATACCAAACAGTAGGTGTAACTATGGGTTGAAAGATAGGCATTGAAATACTTAGTAAAGTAAGCATGCATACACCTTTGAAAACGACATAAGTAATTTGAAGTATTGGGTGCAACATGTTCAAGAGTGTAACTTGCCTTGCTCAAGATCTCTAGCTGCTTCCTCTCCCTCACTGAACTCGGGCTCCTCACGGTCTTGATAATCTACACGTGAAGAACCAAATATTCAAACAAAGTTCAAGCAAAACCCCAAGAACTCCAAATAATCTTTAAAACAAAACCAACAGAGAGGTTGGATGGTCAAAGGAGGTCCAACGAACTTGCTGGAGAGGTCCTGGGCTTGAGAGGGGAGGTCCAAGCACGAGTTGGAGGAGGTCCAGAGGTTAGAATGAGGAGGTCTATGGTAAGCTCGGTTGAGACAAAGAGGTGAAATGGAGAAGAAAGTGAGAAAGGAAGGCTTTCCCAAACTATATATAGGGGAAGCAAATGCACATAACCCCAGGTTGAAGTCAACCAGGGTTGGTAAATAGGACAAGGGAGTAGGCAAGGAATGTGACAATCGGTATGACCTAAGTACTGCAAAGGTGAGGGCATTTAATGTGATACAATATGCATTAAATGCTGCAGAGACTTCCTTGCCCAAGGACACAGTCACATGTATAAGAAAACTGGGTGTGTTGGCCCGCCAAGGAGGTCCGCAAGGGCAAGGAGGAGGTCCTCACCCGCAAGGGATGTCCTGACGGTTGGATCTCCAAAGGGGGAGGTCCAACGGTCAAGATCAAGCGCTCCAGAGGAGGTCCGCAAGGGCAAGGAGGAGGTCCTCACCCGCAAGGGAGGTCTAGAACTGTGGGATCAAATCCAGGGGAGGTCTGAACGGTTAGGATCTCCCAAAGGGATGTCCTATCGATCAGATCTGCCTAGAAGGGGAGGTCTGGACGGTTAAGATCTCCAATGGGAGGTCTTAACGGTCCCGATTTACAAGGAAGAGGTCTAGACGGTTAAGATCTCCAAGGGGGAGGTCTTAACGGTCCAGATTTACAAGGAAGAGGTCTGGACGGTTAAGATCTCCAGGGGGGAGGTCTTACCGGTCCAGATGTGCAAGGAAGAGGTCTGGACGGTTAAGATCTCCAAGGGGGAGGTCTTAACGGACCAGATGTGCAAGGGGGAGGTCCTGGAGGGCCTGGGGAGGTCCGGTAGGACACAGGGAGGTCCAATAAAGGTAAGGGGAGGTCCTGAAGGACACGAAGAGGTCCAAATAAAGGTAAGGAGAGGTCCTAAGAAGCGGTAGCACCGCATGATGCGGGTGGTACTACCGGGCTGATATTGAAGGGAACCTCCAGAGAAGGATTTCAAGGATACAAGCAACGAAGGATGTCCAAGAAAACACGAAAAGCTTCACAGGGTTCCAAAGGAGCTCAGATGCACACAATGGTGGCATAGACTTAGGGAGGTTGCGAGCCAGAGAAGACCCGAGAGGGAGAATTGGATCCAGGGAGGTCCAAACGCTTGGATGATCTAGACCCAAGGAGGTCTGGATCATAGGAGGACTACACAGAGGAGGTCCGAGCCCTTGGATTCAAACGAAGGAGAGGTCTGGGCCATTAGATTCCAGACAAAGGGAGGTCTGGGCTAGAGGTGGGTAAAAGATGGATAGAGAAGGAAAGACCAACAAAGCTCCAATAACTCAATAAATCGACAAGGGACTTTAGTTGTAGTTTGAGTTAGGCAGCTTAAATCCATTATGAAATTCCAGGTTAAGCTTTGAATTCTCATCAAAACAAAATGGTTCTTTTTATTTCAAAAATTCCAGAAAGATTCTAAAAAATTCAGGGTGTCACACATTCGCTGCAGGATGTACCAAATTTGTGTGGGTTTGTAGATAAGCATACAGAGCCTTTAATTTATAGACATACGTTGTTGTTTTGTATGGGAAATGTGGCAAGCATATATGAGATATAAGCCAGATTCCTAGAGAATCTGGCGTCATTTGGGAGGGCTTAAGTTTCCGATGACGTTTAAGCGAGTTCAAGCTCTATTGTATTTTGGTATTAGAGACAAAACAGAAACATTTCTGCATAAGTACGTGTGGAAGAATGGTGGTACGAAAAGACTGAGACACGAAGAACGTCCTGAAGCTCATGGACACAATGGTGATCTTGCTGGAGTTTTTGGTTTATATGGCACTATTCACAGCGTTAATAGCAATTTTGGCTCTCTCCTTACGTCAATACCAAAAATAGCACCCACCACCGTGCCCCAGGAGACCGGACATCCCCACCACACGCTACATGTGAAATCTAGACTCCTAGGGCACAGACCAGGCCGAGTCCGGCCTCCAGGGGCATGGCAGAGGGCAGTGTCGTGCCCTAGAGCCACAGAGGTGCGAGTGCCGTGACTGGAGGCATGACAGTGGCGAGAAGAATCGAAAAAAATGATTAAAGATACATTATCTGAGACACTATTTAAAACTTTACAATAGTTTTTTCTTTTTTTACCTCGTACTCGCAGCTTCAAATGTATTATCACATGTACCAGGAAAAAATTCACAGGAAATCAAGGCGCAGCACAGCTTACGTAGTTTCAAACATGGGTGTCAACCATAGCGATCGCCACCCTCCGCAGCCCTCGGTGGCTCGGTGAGTCGATGGACGGTACATGTGAAATACTATTTGATGACGCGATGGCAGGTAATAGTACACCGTCACTAGACGTGGCGGCAGCGATGATACTATCGTCACCGGTCATGGCGGTGGGCGATGCTTACATGCCGTGACTGGAGGCATGACAGTGGCGAGAAGAATCGAAAAAATTGATTAAAGATACATTATCTGAGACACTATTTAAAACTTTACAATAGTTTTTTCTTTTTTTTACCTCGTACTCGCAGCTTCAAATGTATTATCACATGTACCAGGAAAAAATTCACATGAAATTAAGGCGCAACACAGCTTACGTAGTTTCAAACATGGGTGTCAACCATAGCGATCGCCACCCTCCGCAGCCCTCGGTGGCTCGGTGAGTCGATGGACGGTACATGTGAAATACTATTTGATGACGCGATGGCGGGTAATAGTACACCGTCACTAGACGTGGCGGCGGGCAGTAGTACACCGTCACCGGTCGCGGCGGTGGGCAGTAGTACATCGTTAGGGTATTCTCTATCAGCATAGCCTCAATTATAAAAGGAGAATCTCTAGATGTGGAGTTCTCAAGTCATTCCAAGAGAAAAACTATAATTTGTGATTTGATGATTTTGGAATAGTTAAGACCAGGGTTTTTGAGAGATAGATTGATTGTGTGCTCAAGTGATGAGCTTTTGTTCTCTATGGTGGAATGGTTGTAAACCAACATCTATCTCAAATCAATCCAAGCAAGATTACTTCAAGACGAGTATCTTCTTGTTCTTACTTTCTTTTTCGTGACTTTTTGGGATTTTGGTGCGCCTTGGTTTTTCTTTGGTTTATTATTGTGATCTTGCTTGCTGTGACATGTGGGAATGTATTTAGGATCATCTTAATCATCTTTTACCCACGAGCAAGTTTTAGGATCAAAGTTTGATTTTCCTAGGCTCTTGTGCCCTCCTCCCCTCATCTTTGAAATTCATGGAACTTTGGCATTGATTTTCCCGATCGTCGATTGAAATAGGTTCCTAACCTTCTTGATGAGCTATATGGTTGAAATTTGAAGGGATTTGGATCACCGAATTAAAAGTTGAGTCGATTTATGATTTTGATCTTGTGCTGATTTCACTATTCAACGTGCTGGAGGTCAGACCACCCCTGATGAGAGGTCAGATCGCCAGGTCATTGGTTAGATCGTCTATCGTTAGAGGTCTGACCGCCTAACTCTTTTCGTTTTGAGTTTTTGGTGTTTCTGTGTCAGGGTTTTGATTGGATTCAATACAAAACTTTAGTTGTGCTTGTACATTCAATCTTCATAGCTTTCATGATTATTAGAGCAAGAATGAAATTGAATCCCCCGTCGTTGTTTCGGTCCAACAAGAAAGAGAGCTCTTTTAAATTAACAAACCTTGGTCCATCTTAATGCAGGAGACACTTGAGATTTCTTCCTTCGCATCTGGACCCACTTTCAGTTCAGCAAAGAAATACTTGGGAAGAAGGTCAACACAGCTAGTGGCCCCCTTTGAGTTTAGCAAGGAAGTTTGCATGCATCCAAAAGCCATTAAAAGAAAGGGAAAATTTGCTCAGTAACATTACAATGATGTATAAATTAAAAATAGCATCTAATGTAAGGATGACAAGTGGGCCATAAGGCCACATGCCAGTGACACACCAATTTATTTTCCAACTCGTGGTATCTATATAGTGTTACTAAGCAAATTGTCCCTTAAAGAAAAAGACAATAATGTGTCCATTGCTTTAACCAGCTCATGCTCACATTTTGGTCCTAGTAATTCGGCATTCGGTAAGCCACAAGTAGGTGAGAGCCCTCCTAAATTTTGGTCCTGGGTAAGTCACTACTCAGAGGTGATGGAGTTTACTGTTCCTTACCCTTCGTTGTAGTGCAGGGGGGCGACTGCGGAGGGTGTGAGCGCATGTCATGTCCATGTTTTCTCTGGTAAGCATGGGCGATGATCATGACCTCCTCCTCCCAAGATGGCGATGTAACACCCCAAATTCAGGACGTTAAACTCTTCACAACCGCCTAGGATGTGCAGTTGCGAAGTAAGCAGTGTCTCAAGCAAGCTTTTGATTACAACAAAAGTCAACATTTTATTACACAAGGATAAGGCTTAACAGCCAGTTTTAACACTGACGGGCATCCAAGCCCAAAGTTAATATAATACAAGACAAAAAGAACTTCAAACCACAGGTACACTTGAGTGCAGTCGAGACCTAAAAACTGCAGTCAATGTCGTTTGGTAATCCTGCCAAAACCTTCTTCATCAACATCCTCGAGATTTTCCTATATTTCCTCTGTAGATGATTTTGCAGATTATGCAAGAATGAATACAACTTTCGTACTCAACAAGCCACATGGAAAAGCTAAATAATTACATGTAAGGAATTCAAAGGATGGTTAGGGTTTACCTTAACAGGCATATGAGGATGCAATTTGCAGTTAAAGTAGTTTATTTTTAAAACAGTAAAACAATAATAAATAATAACATCAGGGGTTTCTCAGCAAACTTAATTACCAAATTACCATCTCAGAAACTCTACTTATACATCATGTATTGGAATCACCTATTAACACAGCTTCATTAACCAGAAGCACGGCGTATTCGAATACCTTTTTATACACTCTGCAGAGTTGCCCAACTTTACCCACAAGATATCTCAAACTCGTACTATCAGTACATAGACACGTAACATGTTAGCGTGCGACTGAGTTGAGATAACAAAGTCTTTTCACTGCTCAACCTTTCTAGCCTCTACCCGGTAGGTTTTAACTCCATACAGCCCTAGGGAGACTCCACCGGCCCAGTGGAACTTACACCCCTATGCTAACGGCACCTACTATTGTGTGTAGACTACCGAGTGTCCCTACAGGCCCACTCCTGTCACACCCCAGTTCCGCAACTACTCTATCACACAAGAGCAGTTACCTTTCCTGTAGATATTCAATCAGATGAGTAGTGTACTTAGCCAGGGAGTAATGACCACGCTTGTGGTTGAGCGGTTTTCTGTGTCGGTCACTTGGCACAAGGTTCTTGTCCTTACTTGTCATCTAGTGAGGCGATGGCCCAACACCAACTCGTGGCTGTCCACCTCCAGATCTCACTGATGACTCACTTTTAACACAAGTCTATTGGGTTGTCCAACTTTATGGACACAACCCTCAACTCTCCACCAAAACCATTGGCGAACCGCCAATACTCTCTTTTGATTTATAAACACATTTGTGTGACAAATCTACTTATACAGCTAATATTTTATGTGAACTTGTCAAAGTGAATATGGCCTACAAGTGCTAGGTATTTGTTAAGGTGAATATGGTCTACAAGTGTTAGGTAGATTTGTATGTGGGGTAGTAGGATTTATCTAATTATCATGGCATTCAAAAGTATCATTTCAATAATTAAAGTAATTAGCACAAATACAATAATGAAAGTAATAATAAATATATGAATTGTGGATTCAAAATGATCAAGGAATGCGACTAGCCTTCTTGCACAAAATCCTGTTGATACTGATCTTGTTCAGCGTCTTCTGGAGTCTGGTCGTCAAAATCGTGACCTTAACGAGAAGCAATACAATAAAATAAACCAAATAAAATCCAGCTCGACAAGGAATGAGCTGGGAACAACATGCAAGTAAATAAAATCGGAAAAGAAACATAAAAGAAGGTGGTATGGGAGGGTGGGGATTTATCTGGTGCTTGATTGGACTGAACGAAGTTTAGATTTGGATCCAAGTACAACAAAAATATTGTAAAGGGATAATGAATACTATGGGAAGGTGAAAAGTTTTATTGTGAGCTTGATATAGCTGAACGGAGTCAAGAATGGATTTTCTGGGCTCGAGACGGTCAGAATGGGTAAAAATGTCAATTTAGGGTTTCGGGCGAAAAAAATGTCAGATGATGAATAGTACTATTTTACTATTTATGTCTGAAAGTAGGTTGTGCACAATAACTAAAGTTTACTATTTTGGTTAATGAACAGTAAACATGTTACTGTGCATTTCTGGATTTAGGAACTGTAATCATTTTACTGTGCTGTGAATAGTGATTGTGACGAACAGTGTTTGGCCAAAATGAATGAACAGTAGATGGGCCGGCCTGTTACTGTGCGTCCTGCAGCCCACTTGGCCAGGCCAAATAGGCCTCGCGCCCTGGCGGCTTGAGCATGTGACCATTTGGCTCACAAGGCCGCCTCGCCCTTGGAGGAGGCGAAGGAGGCGGCGCCGTGCTCGGTGGCCGGCAATGGCAGAGTGGTGGTGAGGAGGTCAAGCAGGCCAAGGTGAGTTCATTTGATGGCTTGGTGGGGTTTGAGGTGGGATGTGGTGGCTTGGTGGTGGTGGCCGAAGGGTTGCGGCGGGGAGGAGTGGCGTCGGCGAGCTCCGGCGAAAATGGGGGGTGGGGGAGGTGGGGGAAGAGACCAGGGAAGTGAGACGGTGCTTACCGCGGTTCCAATTGGTGGCGGGGCGGACGAAGGTGGCGAATTGAGCGTCAGCTCGCCGAAGAAGAAGAAGCGAGCGGTGGCGATTTCTTCAAAACTCGCTGGCTCTAGAGGGGGAGGGGTGAAGGGGAGGTGCGGAGGTGTGGGGTGAGGAGGAATGCGAACTCCAGGCCTAGGGGTCGGAGGTGCGGAGGTGAGGAGGTGCGGAGGTATGTCGTCCAAAAAAGTTTGGTGGCCTAGGGGTCCTATGCCTAGAGCTGTTTAGTCGTTCTCTTCGTCTTTGATGGCTTTGGCATCAATGGAAGACACCAGACAAACAATGGAATGGGATGCCACTCCTGATAACAGAGAAATACCACCAGTTGTTCCGTGTGTCCACGACGATAAGCATCGGAAAAGGTGATAAGGCGAACTTCTGGAAAGATAAGTGGCTTGGCCCGAGGTCATTGCAAGAGCTGACGCCGGAACTTTTCCACATCGCAGCGCGAAAAAACCGAACGGTGCAGGACACAATTCGCGAAGGAAAGTGGATAGCGGATCTTAGAAGAAAAATCAACATGCACCTAATTCGGGACTTTGTAAAGATTTATACCATGGTTCATCAAGTCACGCTGTCCCAAAATGTGCTAGACGACATAACTTAGAAGTGGACAGCCTCAAGAAACTACTCGACCAAATCGGCATATGAGAAGCAATTCTTCAGAGAGCTGGAGGCTCCTTTCCAAAAACTTTTCTGGCGCATTTGGGCACCACAAAAATGCAAAATCTTTGCATGGATTCTCATTCAACATCGACTCCCGACAACAGATGTCCTAACAGGTCACCAGATGCAAAATGATCACTGGTGTCATCTATATACTGACAACCCGGAGACAGCTATGCACCTTTTCATAGACTGTTCGTACGCCAGACAAATCTGGGCATTAGTGGCTACCTGGGTGGGGCGGCTTAATCTATTACCATCACAGTGGACAGCGCGGCCGAGGATGGTGGACTAGTGGATCGACACCTTTCATTCTGGTGAAGGAAGGTGCAGAAAAGGCCAAGCCTCTCTAATACTTCTCACCCTGTGGCACATATGGAAAGAAAGAAATAGACGAATTTTCCAGCACCGCGGAGAGGCACCAGTTGGGCTACTGGCCATTATCAAGGAAGAAACCCGGGCATGGGCGCTCAGCGGGGCGACCAAGCTTCAACCCTACTTGCGGGGCAAGAATGAGACTCAGCCTGTAGGAGCGACATAAGCGGGGGAGCCTCTCTCCAAAGATAGGTGGTTACCGGCGTTAGGAGCGGCAACCCATCTGTAACTGTTTTTTCTTTTTCTTTTTCTTTTTGTTTTTAATATTATTTTTTGTAACCCTATATGATACGTTTTTCTCTCTTTAATGCAATAGTGGCACTCTGGCAGTTTTCTTAGAAAAACTGCCGGTTTACGTATGTAGGTTATCCATGTTTGGTATAAGGACTGGCTCAAAAAAACATGAAATTGAGAGTGCACACTGATAGCATCCAATTTGTCGGGCGCTCACCGCTCATCACCAGAGCCTCTAAAAAACAGAGAGAGAGAGAGAGAGAGAGAGAGAGAGAGAGAGAGAGAGATCACCACTCACCAGATTAAATTGCGATGAAAGTTAGGCATTTCAAAGCATGTTTAATTGGCTATAAATCGAACACATCATTGCACAGTACTAAAATTTCGACATACAAATAACTTGTTTCACGAATCGTATTAAAATTTAAACCATACATGACTAGTGACATGCCATGCGAATAGTTGGATCGATCAGTTGAGTTCATAACTTCTTGATGAAGTCGTAGATGTGCTCGCTGACCTCCTGCGCCTTCTCCTGCTGGATGAAGTGCCCCGCGCCGGGGATCACCACGACGTCCTCGAGCAGCGGCACGTCGCTCTTGAAGCCGCCCTTGTGTATGTAGTCCTGGATGCCGGCGTAGTGGTACGTCAGGTCCTCGTCCCCGACGATGAACTTGGTCGGCACCTGCACCTTGGCGTCCGCCCACGGCGCCGCCAGCTCCCAGTTCCTGTCCATGTTGCGGTAGTAGTTGATGGCGCCGGTGAAGCCCGTCTTCTCGAAGGCGGCGGCGAAGTAGTCGACGTCGGACTCCGTCAGCCAGGGAAGGAGCGGCGAGTCCTCGCTTTCCGGCTTGCCGGCCGCGCCGGCGGTGAAGCGGTTGCACAGGATCCGCCTCATGATGTGCCGCGCGTGGGCCGGGGCGAACTCCTCTGCTACCCCAGGCTCCTGCACCGTGCATGCAACACAGTCCCAAAATCAAAACAGCAGAATTATCATGGGTGCGTTTGGTTTATTTTGGATGAAACCGGCAGGAGGACTGCCCGTTATATTAAAAGAGAAAGACGGACGAAATCGTAAAGTACATGATAGAATTAAGATATAGCCTAAATTACATAGAAATAAAATGCTCCAGGCACTTGCCCCCGCAAGGTACCAAGTTTTACCCTCCTCCTTGATTTTTGCTAGTAGGTTCAGTGAAGAAGTGGCTCTGTTGTTGAAGATTCTCACATTTCGTTCCTTCCCGATCTCCTATATGATTAGGATGAGGGTCATAGTCGTGGTTTTCCTAGAGGAACCTTTCGTCTCCGCTATATTAGACCACCAAGCCAAAATGTTCGTGCTAGGAGCCCAAAGAGATGGCTGCAGGCAATCGATACGTAGCCAGTCCGCCATATACTTCTATATTCTTTCGGAGAAGCGGCACGGTGCGAAAAGGTGAAAGGCCGATTCTGGAGTGTGTCTGCATAGAGGACAAAAACGATGGTTGGGCTATCCCCTAGCGTCTAGTCTGACCTGTATTTTCTTAACCTGGTCCGTACGAGGTATACATCAGAGAATCGAAATCTGGCCTGCAAGACGGCAAAGGGGATGAAACCGTAGGAAAGAGAACGAGGGCGCATAGAAATTGCTCAACGTGGGCCGTCAATTCGACGCAGGTAATCAGCGATCTCTTTCTTCCCATTTCTTCCGCCGCACTATCAGCTTGATTTGCTCGCCTGCTCCTCTATAAAAACCATGCACGTACGTGCCCAACCCATCGATCGAGAGCAAGGAAAAGATACGCAGCATCTGTTGGAAATTGGCCATACGAGTGAGGCCTATTTCCTATAATTCTAAATATACATGATTTAATATCATATTGCTAAGATAAAGTGAAGGTGACCAATATATAAGGTAGAGTCCTTACCACTCTTTTAAACATGTAACACATGGATGAGGGTGGCATGAGGAGGGCTTTGGCTAAACACACACGAATACGCACGCGCGTGCGTATTCGCGTATTTTCGCGTGAAAAATCACATATTTTTGCGTGGATCTCTGATGCAAATGAGATCAAAGCTACAAGTTGCTATGTGTTCACTTTAGTTGGTGCTGCTGTTTCATGGAGGACTTGCAAACAGACCATATTGACGCTTTCAACCATGAAAGCAAAATTTGTAGCACTTAACACAGCCACTGTTAAGGCTGAATGGCTGAGAGAGCTTCTATTGGACTTGTCATTGGTTGAGAAACCAATACCGGTAATCCTGATGTACTGTGACAATCAAACAGTATTGGCTAAAGTCACAAGTATCAGGCAATCCTGATGTATTGTGACAATTAAACAGTGTTGGCTAAAGTCACAAGTACCAAGGATAATATAAAGTCTTCTAGACATGTGAAGTGTAGGCTTAAATCATTGCCAAACAAATTAATTGCTTAATGTAATTGCCTCTAAGCAACTTCAAATATCTTCGTACATAAATTATTTTAAAGAAATTTTAAATAAAAATAAATTTTATTGAGAACGTATAATCGTCCTTTGAATTTTGATTAATCGCAGGTATAACAATTAATCACTTCACATACCATTTCCCACAACATTGATGTACGTCTTTAAATTAAGAAGAGGAAACTTGAGGTTGGTACGACCGTACGAGACATTTGTGTGCCGCGTGGATTGTTTTAGATGTGCAACATAAAGAGTGTTTTGTTGCTAAAATCAGCTAGAGCCAGTTTGAGTATTAGCACATCTCATAAACTTTTCTGAATTATTTCAAAATTTTAGGATTTTTTTTTCTATTTTATAGAGTCCGGATCTGTTCGAACCGTTCAAACGCCTCCTCCGATCAGGCCTTGTCACGCCGTTATATGTGGCGTGACAAAGCAGGCTTGTCACGCCATAGCATATGGCATGACAGATGCCACGCAAGCTCCACGCCTTCTCCGAGGACTTGCGTGGCAGCTTTGGCCACGCCGCCATAGATGGCGTGACAATACAATTTTGCCACGTCAGGCAAGTGGCATGACTAAAGAGGTCAGAATTGGAAATAAAGTTCGCAAGAGGTTAACTTTAAAATATAATTAAAAAAATTAAATTAAATAAATTATCAGTTAGAGCCAGTTTAAAATGCACTAATTGAACTGTTTCTTATGAAATTCTTAGCCCCAACTCAAACTCTAGCTACCCAGCCCATTGGGCATTGGCATAGGCGTTGCTTGGCTACTCTTCCCCCTACTCAGCTTTTTAATGTTTTTTTTTTTGGAAGAAAACAGAGTGTCTAGACTCAACGAAGAAACACATGTACACATGCATACTGGTACCTGGTCAATGGCACCATCGTTTTCCATGGGGAGAAAATGTGATAGGAGGCGGCTCTCCTCATCCGTCGTTGATTCGGTTTTGAGAGGGGAGAATCAACGGCCATGAGAGAGCCTCAGCAAATTTCCTTTCTTTTCTATGTACCAGCAGTTTAGCACTGTACCAACATGAAGTCTGTGCGGTACGATTTTGACTACGCCTGACGCTGATTTTCACGAGTGCTTCCATGCTGAACAAGAAGAAATTGAAAAGCTTGCACGGTTTTATGCAGAGCATATGAATCGGTGAGTGCAGAGTAGCATGAGCAAGAGGAGAGAGTGCATGCTGGGTAGGACGGCTTGCCTGGAACCGGCAGATGTAGTAGGTCGGGCCGTAGGCGCGGTTGAAGTAGTCGGTGGCCTTGACGGCGCCGGAGCCGGTGCGGATCATGATGTGGCGCATGAAAGCGACGCTCGTGTTCACCAGGGCCGTCACGCGCTCCGGCCGGAACAGGCACAGGTACCACGCGATCAGCGCGCCCCAGTCGTGGCCGACCACGAACACCTAATATATATCCCATTCATCGCGTAGCACAGCAAAAATAAAATCCGATCAGTAATGCGCCACCGTCAAAACATATTACTAGTAGCAGTGGTAAATTTTCTCCAAATATAACGATAAATGCTTCCTCTAGCTCACAAAAACAAGTCGTTTTTGAACGTGTGCAGTTAAACTTTATAAACTTTGGCCATCGATATTTTTTAAAATATTTAGATAAGATACATGAAAATCACGTGCGTATATTCGTCTCGAAAAGTACTTTCATAATATTACAATCTTATTAGGTTACACAAATATATTACGATAATAATTAGTGGTAAAAGTTACATTTAGAAACCGTGTCAATATTCAAAACGACTTATTTTTGTGAACCGAAGGGAGTACATGCATGGAGATTTAAGACTGTAAGATTTGATTAATTAATTTCAAGTTTTCAACGCCTCCATCTGCTCAGCTCTGTGATGCCATCCATTTTTTAAGTTCAGAACATTGACAATACAACCCGATCACTACTCCTAGACTATGGTTAATTAATTTTTAGATGAAATGAATAAGGCTAACTAATTAATTAAATCATATTGGAAACACAAATACGTTATTGCACAACAAACCATCTCTTGGTCAGGTGGTTGAGTTGTTGGTGTACGACGCTACTCATCAAGATTCAAATTCCGATGTTCACCTTTCTATATATGTGCTAAAAGGACGTGTAGGTGCACGTGGGTATTCCTTGTAACAAAAAAAAATTACTCCACTTACCGTACTAGTGCTCCCGTACCACGATCAAAACATATACTGGTAGCAACAAATATGGTACAGGTAGAATTGGCAAACTGTACAAGAATACTAATTGCACATTTTCGGCTGCAACGAATACTCTGGGATTTGATTAATTAATTCCAAGTTTTCAACGCCTTCAACTGCTGCTCAGCCTGTGGCGCCATCCATTTTCTAAGTTCAGAGCATTGACCAAACACCCCGATCACACTTCTCCCTCTAGAATAAGAATTATTAATATTTTAGATGAAATCACGCTAATTAATTAATACTGGGAACACAAATAGTAACAGTACTACTCCAGTGCACGTCACGGCGTCCCATAACCCCATTGGAATATGCCAATTCATTTTGTTGTATACTCACACAGGCGTTGACTCTTCGTTTGGACGGTATAGAACAACGTATCTTTTTCTCCCAGTCACAGAATCAGCCACGAGCAGGGTTGATTTTTTTTATTAATTAATATATTTTTAAATTTTATTTTAAAGTTAACCCTCGGCGTACTTTATTTCCAATTCTGACATCTTTGATCACGACACGGGTGGTGACGTGACAAAACAACGCTGTCACGCTAACCCGTATCTGGGACAAGCTCTTGTCACGCCACCACTGTAAGCGTGACGATGTTGTTTTGGCCACGCCAAGACATCAATGACGTGACCAAAAGTGTTATCTTGAGGACTTATCTTGTAAGCGTGTGAAGATTGTTTTGTCGCGTCGCGAGAAGTGGCGTGGCAAAAGCATTGATTTGGAAATAAAATGTGTCAGAGGTTAACTTTAAAATAAAAACTAAAAAAAGGTTAAATAAAAAAAAGTTCAGCAGGGTTCAGAAATTTCGCCAAAATTATAAGTGAAATCCCCTAACGTAATAAATTGGAAAATGAAAGAGTTTTCCCTGGCCACGAGAATGATAGTAGCATCCTCTCCACTGAAATAAAAAAGAAAAGGAAAAAAAAGAGAGAGGCAGAGAGAGACTCTTCTCCTTCTTCCAAGTTCAATGCACCCACTCAAAACACGTTTTTAATAGCGGGAAGAAAAGATTAGGACTTAATACCAAGTGCAAAACGTCGGATTAAATCGTGGAAGAATTGTGTGGATACGCTTGTGCAGCTTTTGATTGTGTGATTTGTGTGGAAGATAAAAACGTGCGCTGTACCTTTGCGAGGCCAAGGGCGTCCAGGAGCGCGACGACGTCGCCGACGACGTGGAAGGCGGTGTAGGAGGAGACGTCGGGCGGCACGGTGGTGCCGCCGTAGCCGCGGAGGTCGGGCGCGACGCAGCGGTAGCCGCGCGCGGCCAGGTAGTCCATCTGGTGGCGCCACGAGTACCAGAGCTCCGGGAAGCCGTGCAGGAACAGCACCGCGGGCGCGCCCTCGCCGCCCGCCTCCGCCACGTGCATGGAGATGCCGTTCGCCTCCACCGTCCGGTGCCTGACCACCCCCTCCATGCTCGTCAGCAATTCGATCCCAAATTCTCTCTTCAGTTAGTTAATGGACCAGTTAGCTTGTGCACGATGGCAACAGCTAACGAGCTGCTCCCCCTTATTTATGCTTGGTGGGAGGGGAGGAGAAGGTGGGAGAAACTCCCATGTCAAGTGTGAAAAGCCGGAGTGGTAGCAGTATATTTGTGTGACGTGGACGCTGACGCATCATGCGTATCAACATGCAACTCCCATGTCAAGTGTGAAAAGACGGAGTGGTAGCAGTATATTTGTGTGACGTGGACACTGACGCATCACGCGTATCAGTATGCGGGGACGCGCGAGCTCCCGGATGGCTGTAGCGATCCAGCCCAGCGCTACTTACACTGTGTAACACTACTATCAGTACACCCGTTCAAGTGCCGGGGCCGGGCCGGGCCTGAAAATGTCCGATCTCGAACGGGCCAGCCCGGGCGAAAAATATGTTTTCCATTTACAGAGTATTGTTTTAATTCTTTTTTCAATAAAAATTAATATTTAATCCGTTTTGAGAATAAAAAATAGTTTTGTATTATTTTAATTGCATTCCATCGGCCTTTTGGGCCGAAATTCAAGTCCCGAGCCTGGCCTAAGCTCGGGCTGGGCCGCAGCGCCGAGCCACTCATGAACAAGTCCAGCTATCAGTAGGGGTGCAAATAAAGCGGATAATTTCCGTCTAATAGACCAACCGAAGGCTTATAGAGAGAAGAGAGAAATAGGTATCCGGCATTGTTTGTGTCTGACTCCGACTTCGAGAAGAAAAAAAGGTGAAATATGACACAGGATGAGTGATATCCTTCCGTATTCGCTCAAATTGCATCTCCACTGTCAAATGTCCTGTGTAGGGGTACAAAAGGAGCCAATAATTTCTATCCATTGGGGTCTTGTGACCCGAACGATCTCAGCATAATCAAAGGTAATGTTCTATATATGCAGGAGGTGGCCCTAATTGCCCAAGTGAGATTAGCATGTGGTGACACTAGTGACCCAATTTCTTGGATCCGCTCTTGTTTTCGTGCGTTTGACTGACCGAAGCCTTGTGAAGTGAAAACAGAAGGAATAAATGAGTATTCGTCACTATCTGTATCCGACTTCGAATTTGAGGAAAAAAAATTACGGAACAAGATACAACATGAGCGATATCTATCTGTATCCACTCCGATTGCACCCCTATATCAGCGCTACTATTTGAGGCGCCATCAGGAACTGTAGCCACTGGCCGTAATTCCCTTGTCTCTCCGTCGGTCCCTCTCCCCTCTTCTCTAGCGTTCTCGCTGGCATTGAGTCAGGGATTTGTTGATTTTTTTTTTCCATAAGTAACTTTAGTGATTTTAGTTTCTTTTGTTTTTCTTTCTAGATTAAAATTTATAGTTTTGTTCTTCTCCGGCGAGTTCTTAGCCAGATTTTATTTACCCATGATGGGTTTCATCGGACCGACTCACCTGAACGACGATGGCAACGCGTACACCGGAATCGATACTGGGTTGAGAAGAGTGCAAATAAATCAACTTTGATTTTTTTTTTCCGACGAACAATACTACTACTGAGGCGTAAGTCCTATACATCAATAGAGATCATTGACAATCTACTTCCCACTACTATATTTGTCGGCAATCAAGACACCGTTGAAAGATACAGATCGATGGCGAGGAAGATAAAGAAGTCTAGTAGGTTCATCGACTTAAGGACTTGATGGTAACATATTGTTCGTCTACAATCTTCAATGTAAAGTGTACATACGTACTTTACTCGTTGAGTTATTAATATAAATCAGAGGATTTCTCTAAAAAGCACTTTTCAGTATCCTTAAAAAATCACGTTTCATAATTCCTATAATTAAAAAACACTTTTCAGTAATCTCTCACGTAACCTTTGCAAACAAACAAAATGTTGCATGGCTTAAGTTTTTTTTTTAAAAAAAAATTATTGCATGACTCACTACGCCATTGCAATGCTGTGAGTCTTGTGACTGGTTGATAATGTCATTACCTTGAGTCCATGATGAACTGCCTTTGAATGGCTCAGCGGAATGATCCGCCGTACATTTTATTCACTGCACTAAACTAGTAAATAACCCAGGAATGGTCATTAAATCACTTGATGTCCTAGACTTGAAAAGACTTGTATGTGTGTATGCATCTGTCGACGACGACCATGTATGTATACGTACTCCGGCCGGGTCAGGGGCAGGGGTTTCAAAACCGGTTCCAGATTTTTACCCGGGGTAGGCCCGTTTGGCTGAAAATCGAAAAATTTCGGTCGATTTCGGCAAAAAAATTTAAATCAAAATTTAATTTTTTTTCGTATTTTAAATTAAAAATATCAAATTCAAGTAAAATTCAACCGAAATTGACTTTTTTCAGACCGATTTTGGCCGATTTGAAATCAAAAAGAGGTATGATTAAATACAAAGAACATGAAATTTAGATTTGTAAGAACCGAACTTACCACTAGCGTGAGAAAGTTGTTTCTTACGTGACCTCATTCCTTGAAAACGCCTTGCCCCTCTTCATTTTGTATCTCTAATTCCTAAATAAGCAATACACTTATTAACAATATACATGCAACAAGTTAATTTTGCAAGGCTACAAGTCTACACTCTACGACTACAAGACTACAATCAATCAACCATAGTCCATATGACATGACCATATCCAAGTCTACACTCTACGACTACTGCCGCCGACGCTTGCCGCCGAGGGAGCCCTGGAGCTTGCCGCCAACGCCAGCCACCGACGCTTTGCCGCCGAGGAGCCACGGAGGCTGGACGCTGAAAGCGCTGCCGCTACCGCCGAGGAGCGGTGGAGCGGCATGGAGCGTGGAGGCGCTGGCCGCCTGCCGCTGCTGCCGCCGCCGACGCCGAGGAGGGAGCCACGAGGTGGAGCGATGGAGGCGCTGCGTCGACCGTCGAGGGAGCTTGCGTCGTTGCATTGCCGTCGAGGGAAGAGCGCGGTCGTAGGCGGTCGCTGGCCGAGGAGAACCGCAGCCACTTGACGCCGCGTCGCCGTCGTCCGTCGAGGATGGCACGGGCCACCGCCACGGGCGCTATTCGTCGGCGGGACGGACCGACGGAGGACGCGTGGCGCGCGCGCGCGGCGTGAGGGAGGCGCAGAGGAGCGGGAGGGCGGCCAGCGGCGGCGGCAAGGGCGAAGCGGCGGCGGTGCTTAATGCTGCATATCTATTGTTGTTTTCTCGGGTCTCGGGCTATAGCCTATCCTGCCCGAGGCCCAGATCCGCCCTTGCATACAATGATAAAACAGTGAGAATACGTAACCTCTTGTAAATTTTGAGCTCTGAATACAAGTAAGAACATTTTGTTTGGCGTGTAACAGTTCAGTTTTGATTGCCTCTCCATTGGTGACTTTTTATATATATAAAAACAGGGCAGGAGGTGTGAGATTAGGGCACCGGTCATGTGGCGGCGATCACAGCGGAAGCAAGCAAAAGAACTACACTAGCAACAGAGCCATAGAGGAACAACACCAGAAGCAAAAAAACAAAAAACAGGATTAATAAAGCACCGGTTGTTTTTTTTAGAGGGAATTTTAAATTTTAGGGATCGGTGGTTATTTCTGATGGTAACTTGTTCCAGTTCCGACGGCAGCGTACATACATATATTCAATCAATGGTTTCGGTTGGCAGCAACTCGATCAGTGAAACAAAGCATGGCGTATTCAGTATTCACATGTTTGTCGATATGATCTCGCGCTCCGTTTGGAACACGATAATTTCCGCAGATTCATGTGAAATTGGCCTGGATTCCAATGGAATTTCTACATTCCAATTAGGTGACGGAGAATTCTTTCCATTGCTCGGTAGTATTTCAAACAAGCTGGTCGATTGCGTCAAATTTAATAAGCCATATGAGAGGTACAGGTTTCTTCAAGAAGTCGAGAGAACATGCACTAGTCTTGAGTAGACGAGGAACAAGAACCGAAGGGAGGAGCCGACGAGGACTCCATTATTATCCTCGTGGCCAGGCAGAGGCCGGAGCTAGCCTCTCATGAAACATCTTACTTACACTTAATTAACGCGAACTATACCCAAAGAAAAACCAAGACAAGATCAGACACGAAAAGAAGCTCTCAAAATTAAAATGAGGGCTAAATAGGGGCTCTTGTTCCGCTCTCTTAAGAATCCCTCATTAAGTCACACTGACTTCATTCAATGTGCGTAGCATGCAGGCGAGCGGTGCTCATGGCAGCTGCGGAGGAGGAGGTGCGGTCTTGATCTTGCTGATGAAGGTGACGGCGATCCTGATCATCTTCTGGAACTCGACGAGGCTCTGCTCAAGGATGAGCCGCACGTCGCCGGTGAGCTCCTTGCAGCTGAGCGTGCACGGCGACACGTCGGTGATGGCCCGCGTGGCCAGCATCTTGGCCACGTCGTTGGCGCCGGCCTTCATCGCGGCCGTGGCGCCGTGGATCTTCTTCATGGCGCTCTTCATCGTCACCGTGCAGTTCTCGAGGCACTTCTTGAAGTCGGGCACGCTGGTGTTGAACCCCGGGAGCTTGCCCTCGAACACGGTCGCCGCCACCGCGCCGGCCTCCGTCGCCGCCTCCATGGCCACTGCCACGAGGGCCGTGAAGTCCACCTGCCCCGGGGCGCCAGCGATGGCGGCGCCGCGGTCCGACGCCGACGCCAGCGCGGTCTGGATGTCCAGGAGGCGGGGGCCCAGCTCGCGCACGCAGAGCACGGGGAACGGCCCTGTCGTACAGGCGGACACGAGCGGGCTGGCACCGGGCGGGACGCGCGCGGCGTCGGCGGCCGGCAGGCCGGTGAGGGAGGCGCAGAGGAACAGTACGAACAGGGACGTGCCCATGGACGCCACCATTTTCTTTCTTTCTTTCTTTCTTCTCTGCTATTTATTTTCCCGTTTTTATTCGATTATTGTGTCGCGGCGCTCGATCGAACGCGCATATATACGTCCATGGGATTGATCGGGGAGCAGATCAGAATTCAGACTTCAGAGGCATGCAATGCACGTTGTCTCTGCTCCGTTTTGCTTTGCAGTTGCGATAGTTTTCAGAAAAAAGGTTGAGTATGCGAGGTTAGTGTCATAGTGATACAATTCCTTTGAAAGTCGAGTAGCGGGCGTAGCTCACGTGGCAAGCGGCGCCGTTGAGCGAGCTGTCCACTCGTGTTTGAGTTTCGAACTCAAGTACCTCGGCAATAGTTTCCCCTGTGAGTACCTAGATGCTTTTAGTGATCAAAGTATGTACCTATATTTCGTGAGGTGTAAATATTCGCTCTAGATTAGATGTGTGCTAAAAACGTAACGACGTGTGTGTAAGCGTGCATATTTTGTGTGTGCGTGAGTTCTTGTGTGCCTCTGCGTGTACTCTCGAAAAGAATCCTTTCCTTTGAAAGTCATACGCATGACTATTGACTAATGCACATACTGGTACAGTATCATCCAAAACAGATAGTTGACATTCTACCTGAATATTGCGTATGTACTGGTACATCTGACTTGTCAGAGAGATCAGAAGCGTGTTTGTTTAATACCAGCGTCTATCATGCGCTGTAATGGGATACTAACTTCCGTTGACGATGCAATCATCCATGTTGCCACCAGCAGATCGAGTTGAACATGAAATCCAGCACTGCATGTGGCCAGGCAGCCAGGAATTCGATCGAATTCGCTAATCAGCAGCGTGCCAACATCCCGTAGAGTATTGCATCGCTTTGCTGAGATGGGTTTGAAAGTGAGAGGGAAAATTAGCATTTCAGCACCACTACGCTTGCCCTTGGACGGACCACTAAATTACCATGCAGACTGCTGTGAATAATGTATAGAAAAATAGAAATGAGATAAACGAATTTTAGGAGAAAAACTTTTTCGGTAAAAAAAAACTCACGAACAGACGAAGACAATATTGTTACATGATGAGTTGTTTACAATAAAGTTCTTGCTCTTCCGTATAAACTACAGAGATATATTTATAAGTGGTATATGAAAGACTTCGTGTTGAAGTGGAACTATGAGTTGAAGTAAGAAACAAAATTAGTATCACACTCACTCAAACTCAACACAGACAACTCCTTAATTTTATTCCAAACCAAACAAAATACAGTGAACAAATCCAGAATGAAATTCGCATACACAGTCTCATTCTCCTCCCAATCCTGAAAGCAACCCACATGCAACACACCATACATACATATATAATAAACTTACTAGTAGTTACCAGTATAATTTTAACATGCACACTAGCTGCTATACACGCTGCAGACATGTCTGCACCATAGATATCTGCTCCTTGCATCGATCGACTCGCTGCGCTGCATATTCAGCGGCCCATCTCCTGCATGGCGGGCGGGTTGCCGGCGCCGGCGCCTGCGCGGCGCTCCATGTTGAGGTGCCAGCCGAGGTCGGGGTCGTAGCCGCGGGCGGTGAGCTCCCTGTACTGCTGGCAGAGGGCGCAGGGCTCGCAGCAGAAGTGGACGCAGCAGTCGCAGCAGGGGGAGTCCGGTAGGCCGTGCTGCGCGCGCATCTTGGCGCGGTAGGTGCAGGAGTACACCCACTGGCACCCCGTCAGCGCCATAAGCAGCGCGTACAGCGCCCCGCTCGTCCCGCACGACGTCGTCCCCCTGTCCACTATCTCCGCGATCCGCCCGAACGTGATGCACGGGCACCAGCACGTCACGCAGCCTGTAACATTAACACAAGGGGAAAAAAGATGAGAAGGCCATGGAAGCTAACAACTTGGGGATGGGGAGAGGAGGCCGAGCAGAGGCGTACATAGGCCGCAGTCGTCGAAGCAGTCCAAGAGGCCGGTGGACCAGGTGCCGGCGCCGACGGGGACGCCGGTCACGGTAGGCTTCGCCGGGTACATGTCGAATTATCGATGGATTGCTGCGAGGCACGGCGCAGTTGTGCGCGCGCGCGGGTCGGTCGACGTCGCGAGCTGTGGTCTGTGGTTTCGCTTGGCTAGCTGGGGGTGCTTGATTATATATCGCACGTACGTAGCAAGTGGAGTTTTGGTACGAATGCGTGTCTCCTTCAGCTACCCGTCGCTTCGAATGGCAAAAGCATGGTTAATTAGTTAGCCCAGCCCAGTCCAACCAGCGTTTCATTGACCCAAATTAGCAGCACGTCGTTGAAGCTGACAGCTAGCTAGGCTCACACAAATTCTTTAGCTCATGTAGATTCATATGTACCTCGCAATTCATCCTCTGATCGATTATCTAACGTATAATAGCAAAAGTCTACGATTTTACGATGGACATGGCAATTCGGCATGTGGGTGCATGTGCTCGGCGGTTGGGGCCGACAGTTTCGCGCAGCGGCGGAACCACCGTAGGGGCGAGCTGGGCTGGGGCAGCTACCCTAGGTCGTCCGGAGAAAGTCCATCCTCCTCGTACATCGGCATAATCATTTTAATTTTGATGTTTTTGGAACTTCATAAGAAGAATGGAGTCAATACAGACTTAGTAATTGTATTAGTTAAGAACTTCATAGGCACTGTCTTTCTACACGAAGAAAACTTCAATTTATACAGATTACCTATTTCATGGTTCTATCTGTCCCTAGTGGTCAGAGGCCGGGGATTAATGCAATTATGTCCTTCGTCTAAAAAAATTATTTCATGGTTAGAGAGAGATAAGAAGAAACAACGCGTCGATGTCATCCAATTCCGAATTTTTTTTATTAAATAATCTTTTTTTAACTTTTATTTTAAAATTAATCTTCGACACACTTTATTTTTAAAATAACCCTTTGATCACGCCACTACCTATGGCGTGACCAAACAACACCGCCACGCCACCACCCGCTAGGTAAACTCTTATCACGCCATGGATGGTGGCGTGACAGTGTTGTTTGGTCACGCCATGGGTGGTGGCGTGACCAAAGAGGTTTTTTTGCGGACTTATCCTATGGCGTGACAAGAGTAAACCCTAGCGTGACAGTGTTGTTTGGTCACGCCATGGGTGGTGGTGTGACCAAAGGAGTTATTTTTAAAAATAAAGTGCGTCGGAGATTAATTTTAAAATAAAAGTTAAAAAAAGATTATTTAATAAAAAAAGTTCTCCAATTTCAACGTGCATGTGTGTGCTACATACGTACTCCGCGAACATGGTTTGCAAAGCGACTCAAACTTTGCTGAATTTTTAAATGAATTCTGAATGTTTGTTCTATGCTTTCAGTTGTTGTGCAGGGGAATATACCCGCCCAGGGTATTCTTGTCTACGGAGCTACTGTTTAGATAATGAAAGAGCAAAAAAACTCTTTCGACTTCTGCATCTAAGATACACATAGACTAATTTATTAAAAGCATAATACGTCAAAGATACCATAGATAGTTAACAGTGGCCTGAGGCCTTACAACCAAAGGACAGTTGAGAATTTAAATTTAAACTAAATCATTGCTAATCCTTTGGCTAAACCGCCACCCATGGGAGTTTAAAATTTGCTTCGCCACAAACTCCAACTGGACGCTCTCAGCCAGCAAAGTCTCCTTCTTGGTTGATTTCTGCAAATTTGTCTACTGAGCTACTAGTATTTTGCAAGTTTGTCTCTCGGAGTCCGCTTGGGCCATTCCGATCGAGCACCAGCGGGCGTAGGTAGCGATCTTAATTAACCGAAAAATCCATTGTTCCAGAGCACAAAAGTTTCAATCCAAATTTTGCCGATCTTCTTGTCCTCTTTTCAGAGTCTTTCTCTTCACATCCCTTAGTCAAGACAAAGGCACCGTTTGGATCACCGGAATTTTTTTTTCAGACTACTACGAAAATTGATCTGTTTGCTGTGAAATTCCGACATTCCAAAGGGGGCCTCAAGAGTGAGGCGAACTCTGTCATGATCGATCTCTATAGAAAGGGTTGTCCTTGTTTGTCACTCACCTAGCTACCTGGTACAGATCGCCGAAATTTGTATAATTGTTCTCAGAAAAACGAGGTTGATTTTGCACGTTCAAAATCCATCTATTTAAACATGGTAACTCTTGGCATCCGATACTAGCTAGTACTTCTTTATAGAGAAATTTTGTCCATTTTCCCCCTGTTGTAGATTCCAGCTACAACAAATTGATATCAAAACTGGAAGATGAACCCAGATAGGGATAGACCCAACCATAGTCAGGTTCAGGACCCAGAATAATATTGTTGGACTAGCCCAGATTATTCAGCTCAGTTAAGCTAGTTCAATTGGACCAGGCATGTCTCTGACCATTCATCTATCGCATGATCCCCTTTCGATTTGTTTCGACTGTGAAATTACCCAGTTTAATAATGATGATTGGTTTCAAGAAAAAGTTTAATAATGAACATGGCAAACAATCAACTACCAACATGTCAAGAATTACTTGGAGAGTTATTAATAAATCAATTTATTTATGACAGATAAATTTTGCAAAATAAAAGAAATGCTAACCTAATATACTAAAAGACTTGGACGATCAAGTTATATTAAGTAGAACATCAGGAAGTTATAGCATATATGCAGTGGCGGAGCCACACTAGAGCATAGTGGTGCAGTTGCACCTCCAAAAATTTTGCATGCAGACTCTTTATGCAGTATGTATACCTAGTATAATACACAGACTATACAATGAATTACATTAAGTTATTCTCAGTAATCAATAGTCAACACCCACCAACACAAGCAATATTTTGTGACGTCGGTTATACTAGAAACATGTAATTTGTTCCACTTGAACCTTTACTATGTCATTCAAACTTTTATATTGAAATATGTTATTTAAGTTCGCACCTTTATGCACACATGAGTGCGCTTTCAGTAGATATTTTGTAAAATCGCGGATTTATTCCCGTTCTCCATCTTTCTAGATATGTGATATGAGGTGCACTCACACGTGTGTGTGGTGAAGTGTGCATATATATCTTCCTTGTAATCGCAAAAAAAAAAATTACACCTCCATAGGCGAAATCCTAGCTCCATCATGTGTGTGTGTGTGTGATCAGTTCGAATGTATTGTTAATTAATTGATCTCATGGCGAGCACAACGCCGGCGCCCCCGGGAGACCTGCTTAATGAGGACGTTGGTGACCCGCATGATGTTCTCGAACTTGTTGTTCTTGGCAAGCACGGCGGCCTTGACGGGCGAGGGCGGCGCGTCCCTGTAGCTCTCCTCGCGGGACCACGAGTCCCTCTCGGCCGTGTCCACAAAGAGGCGGATGTCGTTGAGCTTGGCGTCGTTGATGGCGTCGGCCTCGAAGTCGTCGAGGTGGGAGACGGCCTCCTCGATGTCCTGCGTGCACTCGTTCAGACATTGCCACAGGCAGGGGCGGATCTAGTATAGGGACATGGGTGTACAGATGTACACCCATTTTTTTTAGGAAAAAAAACCTAGTATTTATTAGGTATATTAGGTATATATACTAGTAAGTATACTTAAAATTCGTATTTATTAGGTCGATTCAATCCGTTGCAGCCGGCAGTCGGCCACAACCTCTCCGGTCCGTACGGCCCACTCGGACTCAACTCGCAGCCCATAGCCCAACTCCAAGCCGCAACCGGCACTCAGGCACTCCAAGCTCGCCTGTATCCTCCTCCCTCCTCCTCTCTTCCCCTCTGCGCCGCCCCGCCTCCTCCTCCTCCTCCTCTCCGCGTGCGGCGCCCGAGCGGCTGCTGCCCTCCACTTCTCCTCCTCCCCCGAGCGTCGTCGCCACGCCCTCTCTCCCTCCCGCGCCCGCCTGCGCCACCGCCCACCTTCGGCCCAGACCGGATCTACCTCCCGCGCGCCTCCCTCTTCCTCCCCCCGTGCTGCGCCCCTCTTCCTGCCCCGCCGCCCTCCTCCTCTCTGTTGAAGTCAAACCTATAAAACCCATTCTCTATGCAAAAAACTGTTGCTAACCTGTATTTGATTTGTTGAGAATTAGTCTAAATGCTATTTATGATTGCTTGTGTTGCTTTAACAATGACTATATAAGACTTACCTTTCGATCTTCAGCATCTTGCGATGTTAAATCATTTGTGCATCTTTTTCCTTTTTGAATTTGTGTGTTGACAGGTATAACATGAGGTTAAGCTTCAGATTCTACCAGCAAGATTGAACTATAGTCTAGACATCTATGTTAAACAAACAGAAGGATATTAGTTTCTTATGTGTGTCCATTACAATTCCAAGAGTTCAAGAAGCATGACAAGAAGCCTTTTAAGTATACAAAACAGTGGTCTTCAATTAAACCAAAGACTAGGGTCCCATACACAATTGACATTGGATATGAGCGCTTTCTTGGACCAGAGTTTGTTCCTATTTCTATGATCTAATTTCCATGAGGATATTGCTTTATCATAGTGTTCCTCCAAATTAATATGATCAACATTCAACAATCATCGTTGAGCAACAAGTATGCGGAGCGCAACACACAAGATGAATTTTTCATAGCCTTTCATCTTATCATTACCCTAAAGATAGTGCATGTAATGTAAGTAGATTGAAAGCTGTAACAGGAGATTACATGATGGCATGTGGTTACTCTAGAATAAGAACAATAATACAAGACTTCATAACATTTCTCCTATGCCCTTCTTTCTGTTAATTGTGTAGTAGTAAAGGAGCTGATTGATAATGTGTCAATGGCCACACAAGCATAGATCCAAGAAAATATACAAACTACACTAAACGGCCTAATGTAAAGCAAAATCAACATTACTTGATTGCAATCATTATGTCCATTGCAACAACCATTTGTTGCTTTACTGGCTCTTGTGCTGAGGCAGCATCAACATAGTGTATGAGAACACTGATCAAGGACTTACCGTTAGCCATTCATCTATCATGTGATACCCTTTGTATTCAACCACTTTTTAAGTAGCTCACTGCATTGTGCTTCTTAGCTTGTAGTTGTATGTATGCAATGTATGGAGATTGGCACTGATTGGCTCCTTAGTCCTTACTTCAAAATTGCAAAATTGGATGTGCATTGTGCTTAGTCCTTACTTCAAAATTGCAAAATTGGCACTGAATGGAGGATTTAGAAATTGGCATTGTTGTGCATGAGCATTGTGCATTTGTTTTTTTTATATTATAAACATTTGTGTTTTACATTGAACAACATGTTTGTAACTCCGAACACCCATCCTGGAAATCCTAGATCCGCCACTGGCCACAGGTCGGTGTCCTTGATGATGTCCAGCTCGGGGCGCGCGAAGGTGCCGGCCGCGGCGCGGATGGCGATCTCGGCCAGGCCGCACGCGTCGGCCGTCTTGCTGTCCGGGCTGGCCGAGAGGATGGCCGTGCAGACGTCCGGGTGCGGCGTCTTGGCGCACACCTCCTTGAGGTAGCCAGCGGCGAGGGAGGCGGCCGGGAGGAGGAGGAGGAGGAGGAGGAGGGGGCCACGCTCACCGCAACGCGTCGCAATGACGATGGATTAGTTCTTGGACCTAGCTAGCTCTCGAGGTTTCGATTCTCTTGGAGTGGTAAGGAGGATGCAAGAGTTGCATCAAGGCATATATACGATCGAGGGGGTTGCGCGCCTGTTTCGTACGTGCGATGCGGAGTGCTTCATGAACCTACGACTCTACTACTCTGCTTGCGTTTGCATGGAGATGAGAGCGATGCGCGCGTTATTTTCACGTGGACGTTTGTTTCTCTGGACGGGAGCGAGCGTGACGGTGTCAGCTCTCTCTCTCTCTCTCTCTCTCTCTCTCTCTCTCTGTGCATGGCATGCAATGCCATGTACAATGGTGCGACGTTAGTTATCTGTAATTCTTGATACGTAGGAGATGAGATGACGTGGAGGAGAGAGGGAAGCATAGAGAATGAAGTCGTCTCTCGTGAAGTAGTCGACTGTAACACGAGAAACAAGACATATTGTATATAGAGTAGCTGTCTATAGAGATATGTAAAACGACAATGTATTGTAGAAGCTAACTTTAGTGTTGTCTATAGATAATATGGAGGAATACTATAGACAATGATGGTTTGTACCATTATACATACCCTAAGAGCATGTGCAATAGGCTTATGTCAGCCGTTTATAGTCGCTGCCACATAGGATTTTTGTTGACGTGGATGAAAGAGAATGAAGAGAGAGAAAGATTATGTCTATAATTCTGTAGTCGACTGTATCACGAGAAACAAGAAAAGCATTAAAAGATTGTGTGTTCTATAGAGACAAGCTGTCTTTAATGCTGTCTACAAGTGATATGGAGAGTTGTTATAGACAGCAGCTGTATGTATCATTATACATACCCTAAAACCGCGATAGTTTTATAGGCTTGCAGTTAATCATCATCGATCGGCGGCTCATTGCAAATGACAGCAGAAAGGCATGCACAGATAGGTAGATTTACAAATGCAACAATATTAGTACAAGGTAATTAAGGCTGTGCATGCATGCATCTTTAATTTGATTTCCTTCACGCGGTACAATTACGGGCGGACGCATCGGTAAGGGCCAGGGCGATGGAGCACAGCTTGCCGAGCTCGCCGATCTTGTCGGCGATGTCCGGGTCCGCGCCGCCCTCCGCCTTCTGGCAGTCGTCCATGCACGTGTCCCCGTCCGCCCTGGCCGCCGACACCCACGCCTTCACGCCGGTCACGTCCCCGTGCTCCTCCAGCGCGGCCTTGGACCGCCTCAGCTCCGCCACCGCTGCCTGGAACTTCCCCACGCACTCCTCCAGGCACTCCGCCGGCATACCGCCGGGCATCTTCTCCAGGTTCTTCACGAACGACACCGTCTTCGCGCCGCTCTCCGCCGCCAGAGACAGCGACAGCTCCGCCAGCGCCGGCAGGCTGGCCGCCGTCTTGCTCTCCGGCTTCGCCGACAGCGCCTGCGCGCAGTACGCCGGGTGTTTCGTGTGCCGGCACGCCTCCTCGACGGTGACTGTGGCGGTGGCAATGCACCCGAGGGAGATAGAGACGGCGAGGACGACGACGACGAGGTGACGTTGAGAAGCAGCCGCCATGTGACCTTTGCGTGATACCAGCCAAAGGAATTCCTTTACATGGATCATTCGAGGTGTTCTTAAAAAGCGTGAGGCCGAGAGAATTTGCAGTTGCATGCATGGGGAGACCGAGCGTACGGCCGGCGTCCACGTCATCCGGTCAACAAAATGCTTTTAACTTTGACCGGGTAAATTTAGTCTGGTGGTGAATTAGTCACTTAAGGCGCCAATAAATTGTTGATATAGATAGTGAAGTACAACATTAAAGATTACTAATTAAATGCTCGTGCGTTGCTCCGGAACAAACAATCGTACATGCTGTGAGATTTGTTATGAAAAAGTCGAATTATATATAAAACATTACAAAACATTCCATTTGTAATGAGATACTAAATTCGGTGGATCAGTTAGAGGCACATATGTCAGCACAAGCAATAATGTGATGGATCGGTTAGTTCAACATTTTTCATAGAGCGACCAATGCAAAAAGAACTGATAAAGCTCAAAATTTTAAAACACTTTAAAATGTGCCACAACTCACAAAGCCATTGTGATGTGAGTTTGTTTACAAGGGATCAATGCAATTCTATTGGTGCAAGCATGCCTCAACAAATTAACACTCACTTTTGAAGAATTGATGTTTAAATTAAACTGCCCTCGTATTTAATGGTTATTAAGCTGGTCTTTATTAGCAAATCAAGGATTGAACAGGCTGTTAAACTGAGGCAACCACTGTCAAACTATGCTGAGTTTCAAAAGAAATGTACACCGAAAAAGAAAAAGAGAAGAGTATAAACAATGGAGCATCTGAATCAACAAACAATTGGATGTGCTAAATTGACAGATTTTTATGCATAAATCCAAGTTAGTATACATGTGAATAAGAATAGACTTTCGTAAAAGCAATATTTCTAAGAAAAATATCAATCTGAATGCATTCAGGATACCTGCCAAAGAAAAATCTTGTCTTCTTACAAATCATAACACCTCCGGTATATAATTTGCAATTTGCAAGATCAGGGAACATTAATCTAAGAGCTTGTCTTATCCTTTCATGAACCAAATCTTCTAGGCATTGGGTTCTTGTACAACGCATCAGTATTTCTGCAAGCCAAATGTTTTATTCCCCACAACGGTTGTTGATGATCTAGTATCGATCTTACGAATAAATATTCGGGGGTCACCTAGAATTAGAACCACGCAGAGAATGACACAGAGATTTAGACAGGTTTAGGCCTTCTCTGAAGAGAATAATAACTCTACTCCTGTGTTGTTGCATTGACTATACTGTTTACAATCAAGAAGAAGAAGAAGAATTATTCCTATTGTCTCCTCCTCCTGATCACCTGCCCCATGTTTGCTGACTTTAGCCTTTATATAGCGCATGGAGTGGTGGCAGCTTCTCCAGGCTAAGAGGCGCCTCGACGTTTGGTATAAAACACACATTGATGGAAGTTATTGTAAGGGTTATTGTGAGAACATGGAAAATTAAGCTAATCTAAATAAACGCTAATCGATAATTAGCAGTAAATTAAAATTTTCTAAACAAGAACAAACATAAGCGCGGATTAATATCGAACATATCACCAAGCCATTTCATGCAAGATAATATTATCAAGATCTCATCAACAGGATTTACAATATAAATATTGCCCCAAGAATAAGTCACCAATATAATCTCAGGGGTAGTTGCAAGAATGTGTTACAAGTATAAATAAAACAATAATACAATCTATGGATTAATTATAAAATGTAATTACATCATATCAGAATATATAAATTAGAACTCTAAGTATATTACAAAAAGAATAAAATAAAATCTTGCATTGTATGTCGCCAAGCCTTCCCTTGTCCATTTATCGCCTATCGTCGAACCCTTACTCTTCGGCCAAGCCAAAACCTTGCACACCTTTTCTACATAGACCAAAAGTAGTAAAATGAAACTAGAAGTAAAAAAAGGGATTGCCATCAGAATTCACAAGGATCAATGCGGTTCCCATACCAATCTAAGTTAGTCGGCACCGTCTCACCTCCAGTGTGTTTCATCACCTGGTGTTTAATTTAATCCGACACCCACTTTTCTAACTTACCTGAACCATAGAAGAATACGACAATGCCTGATGGAGCAAAAGGCCCTCAACCAAACATTCTCATGTGAGAGCCAAGAGGATAAGGGCAAGGGGCAAAAATGAGATTGCACATGGCCAAGGGCGAGAGCCAGCCAAAGCTCCCTCCCCATAAAACCATTCTTTTCTCTCCAAAGCCATTCACAAGCCCTCATTTCCTTCCTCAGCCACAAGCACCCAGCACAAGGCAAGAGCCTCCTACTTCCACCAAAGGAGCAAACCACCACAACCAAGAACAACAAAGCAAAGCACCACCAAAGAGCAAGCCAAAGGCCAAGCATATCACCCCCACTGCCTCAACCAAGAACCAAGAACAGCCATAACCAACAGCTCCACTGCCATCCACAAGAACAATCAAGCAAAACAAGCCCTCCCATTCCCAAGTTCCACCAGCAAGCACAAGCAAGGCCAGGCCACCACACCATTGTCACCACACCCAAACCAGCCTCAGAGAGAGAGTGAAGGTGGAGAGGAGCAAAGGAGAAGGGGAAGCCCAGGAAGCAAGAACGGTGCCGGCGACGGCTTCAAACCATCGACGACCACCCGGACACCGCCAGGCCGACAAGAACACGGGGACCAGAAGCCACCGTGGGAGCACGGGAGAGCGCCAACACCCCACGGCCGGAATCAACACCGCGAACACCACCACTGCCAACCAAAGGGACAAGCAACACCAGCACCCACTGCCATCCCACACCCCATTTCATTCCTCCATAGGAAGTCAGCCAAAGCAACCCAAGGAATTTATTTTAGACAAATTGAATATGAACAGTGGCCAAAATAAATTTTCCTAAGTCCTAGTTGAACCTGCCCACGGTGACGTCCTCGCCACCTCGTGCACGTGTGTCCATCTGCGGAGTGTCACCAAGTCTTCTTGAAGCTCCCAGGATCATCCATTCTCTTCCTCTCGCTCTATCTCGCCCTCTCCGACCATCTTTTGGTTCCGGTAGTGGAAGAAGAAGTTGAGCTCGAGCTTGCCTCAATGCCGCTCTTGTGCCCGTGGCACCGTCGCTGAGTTCCACACTTGACGCCATCTCCATTTTGGCCAGTTCCGGTCCTTAGCGTGCACTGAATTGCCAGGAACAAGCTCTTCGTTCTCAACTCCGGTGGCCATGGACCCGTGATGTCAGACCCCCGGGCGTGGAATACCCGAAGATCTTATGTGTATACAGTGCTAGTCCTAGGATTAAAGGCTAGCACACACATTCACATCATTTGGCATCATATCCATACAATCACATTCTAAAGTAAAGCAAAAGGGTTATTCTACTTAAGCTATTACATCAGTTATTACAACAACGGCCGACCGGCCAAATAAAAGCAGTCATCAGGGGAAGTAAATAGCAGCGGAAGACATAGTAATAGTAGCAAAAGTCCAGCAGCATGACCATCCGATCCCGCAAGCAACCGACAAGGAAACAAGGGCTAAGTAGACCCGTCACCGAACCCCTCGGTGCCAGGTGCAAAGAACTCGTCGTCTGGCGTCGGCTCATCTGCAAATTCTAAACCAACAACAATAGCAGGATTGAGTACTTGTGTACTTAGCAAGACTTGTAGAGTATCACAAAATCATATTAAATGCAAAGCTGCCAAATGTATGGCTCTACTCTACAAGTTATTTTGCTCAAAGCCAAGTTTATTTGCAATGATCATAAGTAATAATTTGCAACGAAATTTGAAAGAGCAGTTTATGAAAAAGTGAATACAGGACAGTAAGTAAAGTAACTGAACAAGTATCAACAACACCCACAACCCTAATCGGTTGTAAGCAAAAAAATAATCAGGTTTTGCCATAGAAATGGCACTGTCAAATTCATGTTCAACCATAAAAATGGCAGTCCTGCTATAGACATAGCAACACAGTCATAGAAATGATAGTCCGCTATAGACATGGCAACAAAGCCATAGAAATGGCAGTTAACTCAACAAATGAAAAATCTCATGTCATTACCTCAATCTTTTGTGACAAAACAGTTTAGAAAACAAACCTACCGCCATACCAGCCGCACTAAGCATGCTCATGACCGCGAGCGCGGCTATTCGAATAGTTTATCACTCTACAGAGATGTACAACTTTACCCATAGTACGCGGTATCCCAGTTGCCTGAAATATCTCTATATCGCTGCTCACTGCCGAAGGTAAGCAACCTAGAGTTCACGACGTAACATTTACATTATCTAGTCCTAACCTTGCACTAGCCCTGCGAATCATTATCCTCATTAATCGGGAAATAACAATAATAATATTGTTGCGATTAGAGTAGCTTCTATAATGTTGTCCGATGTGACTGCTAAGTGCCTTTGCGGGCATTCCCTGGCAATATGTCCCATACCCTGACACCTGAAACATTGTATCTCTACCTTGGATGTTTTGTTCTGCTGAGATTGGCCACCATTGTTGTCACGGAACATCTGCATCGACGGAAGTAGTGCTGATCCTGGAATGATGAGTGGGGCTGGTGTTGGTGCTTGGTTGGGTTGAGGTTGAATCACCTGAGTCTTGAAGTGTCTTACAACATTTTGTTCTCGATTCATCATCTTCCTCTTGTTACAATTGTCCGGCTGATGACATGTAGCTTCTAAATGGAGTGCCTCGGGATGGACCTTGTTGGAATCTGGTTCCTCTGATTCATGGGATAACTTGGTAGAAGTAACCATGGTCCTACCTGCCTTGGCTTGGATGAGAGTGGCTTGAAAATGCTCACGATGCTGCTGAAATATAGAGGTCAGCTCTGTCTTCAAAGGACACTGGGCTGGATAATGATCTTTACTCTCACATAAGTAATGTGTAATCTTGTTCATCGGATATTCTCCGAGTGGATGATTTCCTTCACAGTTTGAGCAACTGATTTCGTGCTCACTGGCACTAGGCCCAATCTCTCCACAACGAATACAGACACAATCCTTAGACTGGTTCGGTGGGTAGACCCACAATTGCCTTTGCTCATCTTGAGCTTTTTCAGTAATGCCATGGCTCGCTTGGCTTCCTATGATGGGCTTAAAGATCCTTGTGACTTGGTGTGACATCCGAAGTTCTTCTGATCTGACTTCCAATGCCGAAGTGGCTCGTGGTGCCATGAATTCTTGTTTATGCAAGGGGCATTGCTTGACAAAGTGTCCTTCCTTGCCACAATAGTTACAGACCTTATACTGGATCAGCTTCCTCTGAGAACACCTGGAGAAATAGTGTCCCGTGCTATTGCAGTTAGCACAATGATTATCTTGTTTTGACTTTCCCCTTTGAGGTCATTCACAGGCAAAGTGCTCTTGTTCACCACATCTGTAACAGATAACGTAGTTCCCTAAATGGTGACTTTCAGGGAGAAGATGACTCTTATCATCAAAATGAGATACTTCCAGTGGCTGGATCCTTGGTAACTCATTTCTCCCCTTCTACGATACTCCCAGGGATATGAGAGTGACGGAAAGCTGCTGAAAACTCAGCCCAGGTAATATCTTGTGGATTTTCATGGGCTGCATAGTAATTCTCCCACATGTCTGCAACAAGGCCTTCTAGCTGATGTGCGGTGTACAGAACCTTCTCGCGATCGTTACACTGAGCAATGGTGAGTCTCTCCCCAATGGCGTGTAACCAATCATCGACGTCCAGTGGTTTGGAGGAGTTGGAAAATGTATGTGGATGTGTCCTCATGAACCTTGCAAACTTTGATGGCTGTAACGTTGGTGGTGGCGGTGGTATGGTAGCGGCCTGATGGTTCTGGTTCATCATGGTCATAACAGCAACGACAGTCTGGTTCTGCTAGTTCATCATGTTGACTAGGGCTGCAGCAGCCTGATTCTATCGATTCATCATTTGATTCATATTCTGCATTACGGCATTCATTAACTGAGTCTGAGCTGTCATAAACTGACCCAAGCCTTGGTCTACTATTGTGGCAGGTGGAGGTGGTGTATTGAGGTTAACACTGGCGTTGGGGCCCACTGGTCTGTTGAGACTTGTTGAGGTGCGGGTCTGATCCATCTGAAACAAATCTTCCCAGGTTTAATAGACGAGGAGAAGAAAGCATAGTAGATGAGAGGGAACAGCACAGAGATGAGCGAGAACCAGGGAGAAAGATAGAACAACCTAACTGGGGAAAGTCGGTTTAACCCGATGAACAAATAACAGGAGAGCTATTAAAAGGCAACATAACTCAGACAGAAGATCCTAATTACCGAACTAAACGACACTAAACTGAGGAGGGCAACTCTACTGGAGCACTTCTAACTTAACTTATCTGGGTGGTCAAATTAAAGCAAAGCCCGATCCTATTGAGATCACTGAGGTGAGAGGGGTTAATTTAAATTTGAAAACAAAGTTTCAGAGGGGATAAGGTGTAAGAATCTAAGGATGAGGTGAGAAGAGATTGGAATAAGATGAGAACAGAATAGAATAAGGTGAGAGAAGAATAACTACTCACGTTAATGAGTTGGTTTGATTTAGAAAATAAATTTTGAGACTTTTGACTAAAACGACCATGGAAACTAAGGTTACGTCCTACAGTCGATATGGCTCTGATACCATCCATGTCGGGACCCCGAGTAGCAACCCCGGGACCCTCTGTGCACTCTGGATCAATCCCATGATCAGTAGCTGGTCCGCACAGTTTCAACAACGATGTCATCACAACCATACAACAAACTACAGAAGAAACAGACAAATTAACAATAATAACAGCAAAAGACCTTATGGTCAAGATTCTTACAGAGGTCTGCCGCACAGGGCTACAACAAAAAGAAGTCGCAGCGGAAAAACAAATGAACACGTGGAGGCCATTCGACATGCCCACAGGCAATCGAGTGGAGGACGTCCCCTAGCACGAGAGGTCTTCGAAGACCTCCTCTTCCCAGAGCTCGGAGCTCCCTGGGTGGTCTTCAGCTGCTGATTAACCAGAGGGCACAAAGCTATGAGTACTTTGAATGTACTCAGCAAGCCGTAGGGAAATGTATGCAAATAGTATTTATGCCAGGCTCAATGGCTTACGAGGTTAAGTCCTTAGGGACTACTTAGATGAGACAAGCACATCTCAATGTGCTTTTAGCACCCCATTTACTGCACGATCACTCGCCCGAGCGAAAATATTTTGGGTTCAACCCGACCAATGACCACCCTAGCCATGGCACAACAAGTTTTATTAGCGGCCACACAGGCCAGGGCAACGCATCCCAGGACAACACATGCCAAAGCAATACATGCCACAATTCCATAATCTCGTAGTCAAATTTAATCATCATTGAAACAAGTGACCGAGAGACAACGCATAACTAATCAGGTCTAAACAATATACGCAACCTTGTTGGTTATCACAATAAGAATGTCCAACTAAGATTACCCACCTATGGTGTCCAAAGGTACATGTCAATATGTCAATCACAAGTATTCAAGGAGTCATACTGTCAAGTAGGTGTTTAGCTATTTCCCAAACCATTTTTATACAAATAGCCATGCATGTTGATATGAAACAATATAATTTTGCAAACTGGGTTCGACATGATCAAAGGTCTACGACTTGCCTTCGTTGGGGAGCTAAGATTCTTTGATAGAGGTCGTCGGGTCCAAGAACTCTTCAGAGCTGCCGAAATCTATACGTGCGAAAAGAGCCAAATAAATACAACGAAACCAAACAAAAACCAAGGACTACCAAACTAGAACAAAAAAAGGATTCTGAATTAAGAGGAATTAGGAACGGGCTCTCGGAAGGAGGTCCATCTGAGGTCGAGGGAGGTCCTGAGGAGGAGGTCCCGAGGAGAGGTCCTGAGGAGGTCCAACTAGGAGGATGTCCTGAGGAGAGGTCCTGAGGAGGTCAAGAGAGGAGGTCTAAAGGAGGAGGTCCTGAGGAGGTCCAACGGAGGGTTCGACTACTCAACGTGGTCGTACGAAGAATACAAAAGGATATGGCTACGCAACGAGGTCGCGAGAGCAAAAGGAGAACAAGGCACAGAGATACTCACCAAGACACAGAGAGAGAGTGGAGAAGACAGGAGGAGGACGGTGAACGGCGCAGGCGCTCTGGTGAGTTCTTCGGCAGCGAGGTGGTCGAAGACGGTGTAGCTCCAGCAAACTGGCGACAAGGAGGTGACGGCGCAGCTTCAGCGGACTCCTTGGCGAAGCTTCAAGCACAGTGAAACTAGGTGAGAGCAAGAGAGTAAAGGGAAAAGGAGATGAAAGATGGCTGCTCAGGTTTTTATAGTTGGGGAGGACGGGAGGAGCAGCTGAGAGACTGAAGCACACGTGATCAAAGGTAGGTGAAGGAGGAGATGGGAGCAGGTCTGGGAGGAGACAAGAGGGGGAAACGGGTACTGCAGAAAAGACAGCATTTAATGCGACACAACAGCATTTAATGTTCAAAGACCTTTGTGTCAGCAGTGACGCAACGGGAAGAAGAAGAAAGTGAACAGAGCTGACAGGTGGGGCCAGTCAAAACTCAGAAGGGTGGTCCAACCAAAGGAAAGGTCGAGACCAAGGAGGGGTGGTCATGGCCCAAGGGGTGGTCGTGATCCAAGGGGAGGTCATGACCCAAAGGGGAGGTCGTGACCGGTCTCCAAGACCAGGACCAGGACCACCCAGGAGGTCTTGGACTGGGGGAAAAGGTCCAAACGAGAGGGACGTTCAAACGAGAAGGAGGTCTAGACAGAGGGGGAGGTCCAAACGAGAAGGAGGTTTGGATAAAAAGGGAGGTCCAAACGAGAAGGAGGTCTGGACAAAGGAGGTCCAAATGAAAGGGAGGTCTGAACAGAGAGAATGGAGGTCCAAACGAGATAGAGGTCTGGACAGAGAGAGAGGTCCAAACGAGAAGGTGGTCTGGACAGAAGGGGAGGTCCAAACGAGGAGGATGTCTGGACAGAGGGAGAGGTCCAAACAAGAAGGAGGTCTGGACAGAGGGGGGTGTCCAAACGAAAGGGATGTCTGGACAAAGAGAAGGGAAGTCCAAACGAGAGGGAGGTCCAAACGAAAGGGAGGTCTAAACCAAAAGGGAAGGTCTAAACCGAAAGGGATATCTAAACCAAAAGGGAAGTGAGCTAGGCCAAGGAGAGAACGGGGCGAACAGAGAAAAGGGATTTTCAAACATCAGAGAACCCCAGCAAACTCAAAATAAACCAAACTTGAATTAATTGAAGTTTGATTAAATCATTTTAAACACCTTTAATTCTAAAATCTCAAGTCAAGGTTTTAGAACTTCAACAAAACCAAATAATTATTTTTATTGTGAAAATCTTCAAAAAGGCTCAGAAAATTGTAATGTTACACCTACCCTCACATGGCAAGATGTTGCTGGCCTACTGCTTGTTAAGATATGATATTTTGAATTCTTGGCATTATTGAACTATGTATGTCATGAATGAACCAGATGTGATGAGTTAAGTGGAAACTACGTTTTATGTATGTGATGAACTAAGTTTTATGTATGTTGACTTGTGAGTTATGACCTATGAGCTAAATGTGGTACACTAAATGTTATGTTTGTGATGAACTAATTAATACACCTTGTTAGTGCCAATGTTATGTGTGGTTACTGAAAATATGAACAATTCATTAATTTTTGCATCAAACAAACTAGTTATATATTTTCGTTAATTTCTGGCATTCAATTTAAAGGGTTTTCATGTTCCAAAAAATATCCTTGATCGTATTCGTTTCAATTCGTATTCGCTTCGTATTCGTACTCAATATTATTCGCATCCGTATTCGTATCCGGCGTATCCATATTCGTATCCGTATCCAGAGAAAAAAAATGATAGAACCATTATCCGTCCGTATCTGATCCGTTTTCATCCCTAGCTGGAAGCGCCAGATTGTAGTTTGTGGCAAAACAAATCTTAAACTTCCATAGGTGACGACCTACTCATAGGATTAGTAATGATTGAGTTTTAATTTAAGTCGTCTTTTGGATGCAAGACTTCCTGCCACTGTTAACTATCTTTGGTGATTTTAGTACCTTAAACGTTTAAATAAATTTGGCTGTATGCATCTTTGATGCAGAGACTGAGAGAACTTTTGCTCTTCCATTATCTAACATTATCTAAAAAAATAGTACAGTCGCTAAAGTGACAACAATAGCTCGGCAGAGGATGCTCAAGTGACAAAAAAATATCCATTACACGAGCATGGATGCCTCCTTTGGTTGCTGGTATTGCTGTCTTGATGCCAAAAAACCTGTGGATAGAACTCATTTCTCCACTGCTTTATGGTCTGGGTTTTTCAGAATGCCACGATCAATCAGCGGCTGCAGCTCGGATTTTGCAAGATCCCTCACCTTGGAGTTCGGAGATTCCAGGAATGCTGCAACCACCTTGGAACTGCAGTAACCAATTAGTTCAAAAAGAAAAGAAAAAAAGCTTGTCAGACAGAGCCAATCAGATCAAAGAACAATACACTACGCATGAAAAATCAGAAGATGCGACCTAAGGAGTGCAATTTTGTAGCACGCAAATTGCAACCAATGATTGAAATTTGGTTCATCCTACGGTTCACGGATTTTGACGAACATAACACACACTATGGTTTTGGAAGCACCAGCACAGGGTAAAATATAGATAAGAAAATTTGAGGCACCTGTATCCATCAGCCCATATCTCACACTTCCCTTCAAGAGCCTTTTTCCAGAGGGTAGCAGCAAATGTAGGACAATCAAGAATCATTCTTCTGATTACACGGCTGGAATGGAAGTTCTCAAAGGTGTGCTCAATATCTTCTGTCTTTGGACGCGCTGCATCAGAAGCTATTGCATTGTGAAATATATGGATTCTGTCAGTGACGCCCTCCAAAATATTATCTTTTCCACCAACAGCGATCTTCAGATTGGCAAATGGCAACATGGAATTTCAGTCAGCATAGCACAGGTACCTCTTATAAAGCAAAAAATTATACAGCGACGACAGTCGTGGATAGTTGATGGCCCATTCGTTTCAAGAGCCGGACCAAGACAACACAGAAACAGTAGATAGTTTTGTGTGGAGAGTATTATATACATTGTTATGCCTGACTGCTAGACTCATCACATCAGATTCAGGATAATAGAAATAAACTAAGAATGAGCCTAACGACAAAACGCACCCCAAATAATGATATGAATTTCTCCACATTCGTTTTTTTATAAATAAAAAACCGTCTATTGACATGCAGCTTCATAACAGTTGTCACATGTCAGGCAAAAGTATAGATTTTTTATATAAATTAAAATAAGAGGGAAAAGAAAATCGGGGGCTATCAATACAAAAAAGCACAAATCATAGCTATCGTAAGGATTTTCTTTGGTGGAGAAATACCATAGAGGAAAGAATATTATTCCATGACATTGACTATTGAGGTCATGCATGGACAAATGAGATCACCTGATATAATACATCTTTGCCGAAATTTGTTCGAAGTAACTCCCCAACATTTTCAATGCAAGTCTGGATGAGAGCCTGCAAAAAAATCAGGAAGACCAACATTATATCCTCTAAAGAAGATTAGGAACAAGACAGAATGCAACTTCCGAAACATAATTTCCCAATGACACCGTATTTGGTATTTGCACTTAATGCTATCACTAAGTAGCTTAAAGATGCAAGTACAGCATCCAAAAAATATATCCAAAGAATTGCAACCACAAGCAGAAAGGCCATGATGCAGCAATATAATCAGCACGACTGGTAAATGCAATAAGATAGCAGCTAATCAGGCGCAGACAGAGTAAACTAGGAAATACAATAAACCCTTATGATGAACACAATCTTATGATTGCATACTACACAAGAAAGTTCCTTTTGAACCCATTTTGTATTCCCTTCTATAACAAGGTTTGATGAATCACTTCACACAATGCTGTGTATAGTGGGATTAGGGGTTTCGTGGCTAATGGGTAGGTATGCTGGATTAGGGGTTCTATGAAATGGGTAGGTATGCTTGCATTAGGGTTCTGTGAATAATGGCCATCCTCAAATCATATACTACCACGATTGCCAGAAGCAATGTGGTCCTCAAAAAGGAAAAAGAAGCACATGCTCCTATAGCACTGTTGTTGAATAAATGGAAAGCTAAATGCATGTTACGAATATCACCTCAGCAAGATCACTTTTCATCAACAATTCATGTCGCCGCTGTGATGGGTCCTTCTTGCTGTCAGGCGCAATCTGCGTGCCTTCTGAACCACCGTGATCTTTATCAGCCACAGCATCCCCCTTATTCTCCGAGATAATTTCAATAGCGCTCTCTGATTCCTCACCCTGAACCAAAAACAGCAAATTTCTAGCACATGCTTCTCATCACAAAAAAAAACTTAACAGAGTAGCAAACTTGCCTTTGAAATAAGAGAAGGCACGCTGTAATTCAGACAAGCCAGATCAGCCGGAGGTAGAAAGCGTGAGCAAATAGGATGAGTTGCAGTAATGGACGTCTCCCATTCTGTTCCAGCAAAGAGCTCCACTATTAATAGTCTAATGTGGATTTAATTTTTTTAAGAAAAATATGAGAAGCTAGGTTTTACTTGTACCTTGTGAAAAATGAGTTTCTTTAATTGCTTTGCCAGCTCTTGAATTACAATCTACAAGATCGAAGGGAAGCTATTAGTATCGTCTTTTCTGACTACTTGTAAAGGCAGCATAATACTCACTACAAGTAAAAGACTCGTGCAAGCTAACCTTGGTGACAAGCTTTGTGTCATCAACAATGGAAAGAATGCCAACAAGGAACTGGAAAAAAGGCACCATGTTAGTACAGGATTGAGGATAAATCATTTAGAAGCAAAAAATGAACTGAAATTTTGTGTAGAGTATTGGAAGAATCATTTTACATGTTACAACATAAAATTCACAATATTTTCCTATTTTTAAGTGCTAAAAATGCAAATATAGACATTACTTACAAGGCACCCATAATCATTGAGAGCAAGCTTCATAATGTACCCCTTCAAGCTTTTAATAATCTTCTTCCTTTCCTGAAGTACGTTATCATGTTAAGGTAATCTTAAATGGAAATCAAATACATCTTGATTGTGAAGATAATCCAGAAACTGTAAAAAACAAAGGGGAAAGGAAAAAAGAATAATGAAATATGCAGAGTGGAGCACTAAGTAATGCACAGTTCAGTTTGCATGCTACTTCAGAGTCCCACGAGTTTACAAAAATTAGTACATCAACATCAAATAAAAGATATGATTGGATAAAGTTATACCAGGTGATCACCCCGAAATTTATATTTAAGGTACAATAAGAATTTGTACGGAACAAAAAACTAAAAAATGTACCTTTACACTGCCATGCTTAAGGCAACAAATCCCTATTTTTAATCCTTCTCTTGTGTGCACGATCCGAACGAGAAGTGGTTCTGATAACCTTTTCTTCTTAGCTTTTGTTTTCTTTGGTAATTCGGGGGCAACCGATGGTTCATCTCCATCAATGATAGATGATCCTTGAGTAAGATGGGGGATTAGTTGATGAATCACGTTGGAGGCTGAGGTCTACAAAAACATGTATATATTAGATAGTGCGATAAACTGAAGAAACACTTCACTAAAAGGGGCAGGAGGTTTAGAGTAAATATAGGCCAAACGCATCAATACAACACAATTACCTTGTCAGCAATTGCAAAGTATTCCAATATGACCGTGTGTACTATGGAATACTCAACAATACCTTTCTCCAAAAGCGGCTGGAGCACAGTAGTCATATACTGCAGGACAGATGATTTCTGTAATCCAAGCTTGGAAATTGCCACTAACAAACTGAAAAAAGAAATTGAACATTAGGAAATTGCAGTAGACTATAACTGGAGCCAGGTATGAAAAGATAACTACAATCACAACAGTTTCCCCTCCAAGTTGAACAATTTGCACAGAAAGATAAAAAAGAGCAGGGGGGCTTAAAAAACAGATACATGAAAAGACAGTATAGTGTGCCAACCTGTGGGAATTTTGTTCAGTCAGGTCCTTGAAAAGCTGAAGCTCAGTACAGTACAATTCCAATAACAACCTTCTTTTCTGAGGCTGTGTCGCCCGCTGAAATGCAAAGTCAACAACTGCAAGAAAGAATAGATCTCAATATGAGATTATCATTTACTTTATAAGTTGTATAGAAAATTTAAACACATGCATACATTAGCATACAACCATTAACTCCTGCAGCTCCTACACAAATGATGAGAGAAAATAGCGAGTTTCTAGCCATTTACTACAATAACACAATATCAACTTATACCTGCAGCTCCTATAGTATGACGAAGAAGTGGAGCGACATGACCATGAAGAGAAGAGATGAACCAGGCAAACTGTTTTTTAGTGGCTGTGGTCACAAACAAGAGGTATGTTAATGAGGCTAAGGGTCATATCAAACCATTTTGCAGCATTCTCACGTATGAACCTCATATGAAGTTATATAGATATTTACCAAACTTTATGAGCTTCTTTACAAGGAAAACAGAATATTTCTGGCGAGAAAGGGTGAGCAGATGAGGCTGCAGGGTATCCAAAATAGCATCCCTCTCAGGCTGTGAGCACCACTTCACACACGTCTGCCAAGATAAACAGTGATCATCGAAATCAGGACCAAAGCAACATAACAAAATATGCAACACATTGATAAACAGTGTATGTGCTCAGCTTACTTGAAGAACACGTGCAGTTACAGGGGGTCCAGCAATTTCCAAATATTTCCCGTTCATTTTACGGAGAGCCTCACTTACTATCCTGGATAGTTGACAAATTTATCGACATAAGAACTTTAACATAAGTGACAACTCACAAGACTATGGCAGTGATGCTTACTTGGATCTCTCCACCTTGGTCACATTGTGACATCTCATCTTTTCCCATAGTATCGTAAGTTCCTGTCAATATTATAGGCGTAATCAGTAAATTATATTCGAGTTGGCCAAGATATAGTAAGTTTATTGTCATCATCAACAGAGGTCAGGGTTCAAGCAACCATTAAATATTGGGATCAAAGCCGTATTTTAATTCCAACTATCAAGATCAAATTCGGATATAAGTACAGATGATGGTCAAAAGAGTAGGATGTCCTTATTCAACAAACAAGTAGTGCAACCAGAATTCAACTCCAAAAACGAAATTCCTGAACATGTAAATACATAGTGGTCTACATATTGGGATAAACTCTGAACCTCATTCTATTAATCGATTATTATACAAGTAATGACATCTTTTGCAGTACGAGAGTTAGTACTGGAATAATAATCTGGCCTATAAATAGAAATTGTCGGTCCAACTTGAAAGTTGAAACAGATGGTGCAGAAACCAACATTACCTTCTCAAGGCTGTAATTCCGCTTCCGCTTCTTCTTCCTTGACTCCACCATTTCCTGTTACAGTTCACACCATCCAATTTCAGCTCAAACACAAGTTGTTGACAGTCTCAATCGAAGCCGACGCTCCAACGACTTGAACACAAACAAGCACCGATACCTTGGCAGCCAGTCGCTTTTCCTTGGCAGTAACCGGCTGCTTCTTCGCCTTGGCCTCGCCGCCGCCGTGCGCCACGCGGGCGTCGGAGGGCCTCTTCCGCTTCTTGCTGTCATCAACCCCCTTCCCCAGCGGCTTGGGCTTCCCCGCCACCTCGCGCTTCCGCTTCTTCGGGCTCTGGAGGTCGTGTCCGCCGCCGGCCATGGCGAGTGGCGACCGATCGGGGAAGAGAGAAATAGAGGCCCAAACCTAAAGACGAATCCTAGACGCAGGAACAAAAGAACGACAGTCTATTAATTTGGTTCACAAAATCTGATCACAGATGTGCTTTTTGTTAAGATCAAACGACTATTTATATTCGAAAAAGATTCTACATATCTTATAGAAATATCACGTAAACTCTAAAATCTATAATAAATATTACACCTGCATAAATAATCTCTATATAAAATCTAGATATACTATATGCACGAAGATTACTAACCAGAAATGAAATAGAGGGTTTTACTAGGACCGAGGGGCCGGAATAGGATGGCAATCGGACGCGGCGGGTACGGGTAGTACTTGTCTATGCCCATGACTCCAATTTCCCCTCACAGGTATGTCCGTGAAGGACGACGGGCGAAGAACCTCACCCATGTCTCGTCGCCCGCGGGTATACCCGTCTACCCGTTGCATGTCCTGTAATATATGTATGAAGCACCACTAGAAGGGTGAAAAAAATAGAATAACAGGGATATGTTCACGTACATCAAACAGACACTAACACACCATGTATTTTTTCAGTAGTGCAACATTGTAACACCAGAGAGGTACAAAAGGTGGTTGGTTTCGTCAAATTAAAGTATTAAACCATAAAGGGGATAAACTGCATACAACTTTCACCATACTAGCAGTCGAAACAATCAATCACTAATCCACAATTCACTCTCATTTCATAATCTTTTGACAAAGAAAATAGGAAAACACAAATCATTTTACAAGTGGATCCAACTCCTGAGACTCAGTAACAAGGGACCCCAAAAAAAAGAAAATTTAATTATTTGCCACTGTAAAAAGGTGAATTTTACAATTTACCACTGTATTTGAGTATAACATCACATCAGTGATAAATAATTAATTAAGCATATTTGACAGTGGTAAATAATTGAATCTCCCTAATGATCCTAAAAACCAAATATGAGTATATGACACATAACTTCAAGAGTTAAAAAAAGCATTTTCCCCTGGAGGTATACAACTATACAAGTATATGGCACAGAGAGTGAAAAACACTCATCCTCCTATTTCTAGCGGGCGTACCGTGGATTCACCCTGCGCCCTATGGTGTCAGAGCACAGGAGCGCACTGAGATCTTGCGCGCCCTGAAGAACAAGAACCGAATCATATGGATGGATGGATTACACAGTAGAGTACCATCAATTCAAACGAATCCGCAGCTGGAGTGGGTATTCCAATAAAAAAATGGGCGCATTTGCTATCTAACCGGATGGAGTAAACCCAGAAAGATTTGGGGGTGTTTGATTCATGTCCTGAGCAACTTTTGCCTAATCGGCACGGAGCCTGAGTCAAGCTGTGCGCACGTTTGGATGCTGCCGGTCGAGCCCGCCTGGCTCAGGCGTAGTAATCGGACGCCTGGGAGCTAGGCCTCCCAGGCAGCTCCATCTACGTCCATTCATTTAATCCAACGGTCTATTTTTTTATTCATCAATTCCAGGCACAAGTTACCAACCAAACAACTTATTTTCAGATTTGCCTAACCAAACAAAAATCTACTTTCCAGACTACCTTTAGGCACCACTTTTTTCCAGGCATAGAATCCAAGGCACCAACCAAACAAGCCCACTTTGATTGCTCGCAACGAAGACCAGAACAAACTAGATCGAAGGAGATGAATCCAAGCAAGTTAGGGCCAGCTTACCAACAGAAGAAATCAAACCGGGTGGATCTCCTCTCCACCCCAGGACAAGGGGATTTTTTTTTATTAATTAACTTTTTTAAAAAAATTATTTTAAAGTTAACCCTCGGTGCACTTTATTTTCAATTCTGATCCCTTTGGTCACGCCACCACCCGTGATGTGACAAAACAACACTGTCACGCTAGCCTATTTCTGGTCAAACTCTTGTCACGCCATCGAAGTGGTGTGACATAATATTAGTCACGCCACAACCAAACAAGCGTGACAAAAAGTACTATTTTGGGGATTTATCCTAGCGGCGTGACAAGATAGCCACACGCCACCACCCGTGGCGTGACCAAAAGGGTCGAATTGGAAATAAAGTGCGCCGATGGTTAACTTTAAAATAAAATTCAAAAAAGGTTAATTAATAAAAAAGTTCTAGGGGAGGGTAGGAGATGGAGGAGAGTCCGAGGGTGGCGGACTTGGTGGAAGGAGGAGGCGGTTCGTGGCAAGGCCAAGAAGAAGGCGGAGACAAAGGCCCACTTGTCGGTTTGGTTATGTAATCGGGTGAAGCAGCACGGATTGAGCTTACCTATGACGCGCCCGTTTATCCGATGGGCAAGGAATTGTGTCTATTTCTATGTTTGTGGACAAAAAAGATGCATATATCCATTTCTATTAGGGTATTCGTCCGTAGACATGTGGATAATCGGCCATGATTGTCATCCGAATAGGCCTAGGTTTTATGGGCCTAGGGTTTATGGGCCTGTTTGGATTGGAACCTAAATGAACATTATCAAATTTTGGTAATACCCATAAAATTTGGCTAGCATTTGGATTGGTTCCAATATGTGGCATGCCCTTGAAAATTTTGGCCACGCCAAATATTGGTAATGCCCATGAAATTTTGCTACAATTTGGTTTGTTGCCAGATTTTGGTACTGCCAACGAAAATTTGGTAAAGTCAATTTTTTCTTCACAATTCTTAGGCAAAGTTTGGGTGGCCAAAAAGCTAACTAAATAATTGGTAGGGCAACTAGCCTATGAGTTTGCTAGGTGACATCATTTCGTTGGATGTGAATAGGGACATATTAGTCAATATCAGTATTGCTCGTGGGTCCCACATGACATCAATTTTCTTTTACCTCAAAATATGTCAACTTGGGTCTTGTTTTGTTGATAAAATGACGAGGAACACAACGGTTCAAATGGATCGCAAATCAGATACTCGGTTTACGAAATATGATCATTTCAAACAGATAAATCAATCTAACCATGCAATTAATATCAATCTTACCAAATTTTGGTAATACCAAAATCTGAGCAATGCCAAACCAAACACTACCAACTACTTTTTTTACCCATATTTTGGTATTGCCCAGATATTGGTGCCAAACCAAACACTAGCCAACTTTTTTTTTGCCCATATTTTGACATTGCCTAGATTTTATATTACCAAAATTTGGTTTAGCTAACTAGGGCATCAATCCAAACAGCCCCTGTACGCCCCCATGTTCTCGCCTCAATACGGGTGGGCTAGGCTTGTGCGTCGGCCCATTCATTTGGCCCACGTTAAGAAAATCGGTCGATAAATCAACGACCTTTCTAGACGCATTAGTTGGGCTGGGCCCATCTGGCTCGATCTGACCAGTCAAAGCGCGCGAGGGCATTACGGTCAATGCACCCCCACCCCCGCTGTGCCTGCTCCCGCGCGGATCGGCTCGGCTTCCCGCGAACAGCAGAACAGCGGACAATGGCGCGAGAGGGGAGTGACGCGTGTGCGGCGGGGTGGGTGAGTGGGTTCGCTACGTGGTGCGCCGAGCCGTGCAGTGAAACAGGCAATTGCTCTTTTGGTTCTAGTGTCGATCTGATGCGCTGCGGTCGTGCGTGTGTGGGCGCGCGAGGGGCGACGGTCGCGGCCGGGTTCACACGCCCGCCCGCGCGCATTCTCTTCTCGTGTGGAGCGAAACCAGTGGAGCGACTAGTACAGTGAAGCGCAGTTATTAAACACAGTCCGATCATCGACCGGCCGTGGTGTCTGGTCATGGTGAAACCGGTGGATTAACAGTATGTTTTATTAAAATATATTTTAGTATGTATTTTACATGCATACATGAACATAAATTATTAATCCTCTACAAACATGTAGTCTGTTCTGGGTTTAATAAATATTTGTTTCTTACTGATGGAGGTAAAGCTTAGGAGAGAACAAAGAGGAGGTGTCGGGTAGAATGAGAGAGTGAGAAAGATGATTTTTTTTTATTGATAACTGCCAATTTTACAAAGGAATTCCTATTAAAACACTAGCAACATCCAAAGGATGAACATGTCTTTTAGTTTTGTCTTAAAAAGCTATTTCATTTTAGGGGTTTCTTGTCTATTGGCTTCATGAGCAAAACCTGGCTGAGTCAGCCAGGTCGACAAAAACCCGGCCAGGTCGACCGAATTTTCCCCGATCAACTTCATCTCTGGTCCTGTGAGTGTTACCGGCCCAATAAAACCTCTAGGTCTGGATTTTTTGGGTTTCACCGTCGGACCCATCTGGGTTTTATAACTACAGAGAGATGTGGAGGACTGGACCGCCGCCGCCTCCTACTAACTAGACCTGCTGAATTTTCCACTCCCGGTGGGCGCTACAGTAGCATCCCTACTAGCCTACTACTGATCTGCTTGGAGCACAAGAAGCAGCAGCTTGCAAATTCCTACCAGCTTAATTTTAAGGTTAGGCGTGTCACAACGTCTTAGGCAATCTCATGTCCATTCTCCCCTCTTGCTTCAAAATTGTTGAGGAACCGTCACTGACGAGTCCAGTCCGAACGATCATCTCGTAGACAAGCGTAGAATCGCTTAGAACAATGCAAGAACAAACAGTACAGAACAGTAGATTGAACACAGAGATATGAGTTAGTATGCAGCACTTTTAATTTCGTCCATCTTTTGCAATTCATGAGCATAGAAGAACTTTGGATTGATATGTTTTGTGAGTTGACTCTTCACATTACCATCTGTACTTGTGAACACAAGCTGCATTATCTTCATAGATACTAGTGGGAGTCTCTGCGGTATTCAATCCACACGACTGCTGGATGTGGTGAATCATCCGCTAAAGCCAATCATATTCTCGTGAGGCCTCGTACAGTACTATTATTTTTGAGTGGTTCGTCAAAGTTGATACAAGACATTGCTTAGAGGATTTTCATGAAATTGCAGTCTCACCACATAGGAATACATAGCCTATTTGCGATTTGGTTATATACGGGTCTGATAGGTACCCAGCATCTGCATAGCCATTCATAGACGGGCTTGGTTCTTTTTGTAGAACAGACCAAGTTCTTTGCTTCCTTTAGAGGTATCGGAAAATACCCTTCATTCCCTACCAATGCATTTGGTAGGTTCTGCACTATACCTTGCTAATAGGTTTACGACAAATGCAATGCACAGTCTAGCATAGTTTGCTAAACACATGAGTATTCCTATTGCACTTAAGTACGGGAATTCCGGTTCCAGGACTTCCTCCCTCTCTTCTCTAGGTCTGTACGGATCCTTGTCTTGCTGCAAAGATCTCTCGACTATTGGTACTTTCGAAGGGTGTATCTTTTCAAAGCCGAACCTTTCTAACACTTCTTGAGTGTAGATTGACTGATGCACTAATATATCTTCAGGGGTATGCTCAAGCTGCAAGCCTAGACAACATTTGGTTTTACCTAAATCTTTCATTTCAAACTCCGACTCCGGGTAAGAGCTTGCTTTCTTAATACCTTCCAGAGTTCCAATGATGTTCAGATCATCTACATACACTGAGATTATACAAAATTCATCATGGGATCGTCGTATAAATACACAGGGATAATTCTCATTGTTCGTGTAGCCTTTCTTGCATAGAAAGTCGCTTCAAGCGATTATACCACATCTTGTCTGATTGCTTAAGTCCGTACAGTGACTTTCTAAGTTTCACACTATACAGGTTTCTATTTGTTCTGTCTTGGTTCGGGACAGGGATACATTCAACTATCTTCATATAAATGTCCGAATCCAAATTTCTATAAAGGTATGCAGTTGCTACATCCATCAATTTTATTTCTAAATTCAAGTTTACTGCCATTGAGATTAAATATCTAAAGGTAATTTCGCCCATGACCGGAGAATAGGTTTCTTCATAATCAACTCTCGGATGTTGAATGGAACCTTGTGCAACGAGCCTTGCTTATTTTTATTTTTATTTTAAATAAATACCTACTTACACCCTACGGGGTACACATGGGGAGACGTGCAGCTTACAGACCCAAATACCTCTATTTTATTCAGAGATGATAAGTCAGTTTATATTGCCTTCTTCCAATGTACTCAATCTGATCTTTTCATACGTTCAGCGAGCGATGCAGACTCTGGATCAAGATCGATGATTGTGGCAAATTTCTTTGCAAAGTAAATGTCGACATTAGCTGTTGTCTTATTCATAGATTCTCCCGTGGTCACCAAGTTTATAACAATTTCTTCATGGGACGATACTTCCAATGCTTATAATACTTCTATTTGCCCACCACTGCTTCCAATTACGGGGGGGCAAGTCCCTTTAGTTTTTCAGCTCTGATGTGTGCGCACACATCCATGCTGATATCTCCCTTCGTGTGAATGTTCAAATCCTGTATGTCTTTCCTGAAGGTTCCATACTGGTGCTAGGTCTCAACTGGCCCCCCTTCTGGTTCTAGAAAACTTCAGTGATCGGTTGTGTCAAGTCCTTCTTATCCTTTTTCACCAGGCGTCGCCGATTACTTGGGATTCGAGAGACCGGAGTTCTCGTCCTTTTATGAGACCTTAAGACGGGATTAGGAATACCTTCATCGATATTTCAACCCTCTCCGGTGCATTACGTGCAGGCACATACGACCTGGTCACGCTCTTCAGATCACTAAAGTGGTCAAGCAGTTGATTCACTAATGCTTGCAAATCAATTATCTTTTAGACTTCAATTATCTTCTAGACTTCTCTTGTCTTCTAGACTTCAATTATCTTCTGGACTTTTCTTTTTGCTTCACTAGTGCGCGGGGTATGTGCATGGATTCCCGTGGCTTACCACGTTATTTTCAGATATTTTTTATCAAGGGGTTGATTTCCTCCCTCTAATGACGGGAAACTATCCTCATCTAATATACTATCGGCGCATCGGGCAGTATGCAAATCTCTCGTCATAGGGTATAAATACCTAATTATGGATGTTGTCTCATAACCAATATATATCCCAGATTTTTGGAGAAGGCCCATTGCAGTTCGCTGTGGTGGTGGTATAGGGACATAAACCTTGCAACGAAATTTGGGAAGATGAGAAATTTTCGGTGCTGACCCTTGCGCTAGTTGCATAGGTGAATGGATGTTATATGCCGACGGTATAAAATGGATAAGAGTTGCTGCGTGCAGGACTGCGTGTCCCCGACATGTAGTTGGTAAATTACAATTCATCAAATATCTGCTAGTCCATTCAGGGTGTGGATATACGGTACGGAATGCTCAACTTTAATTCCCATTTCCATGCAATAATCATCAAATGCTTTTGAAGTAAATTCTCCAGCGTTGACCATTCTGATAGACTTCACATGATGGTCCGGGAAATTATTTTTTAAATTTAATTATCTGCGAGATTAGCTTTGCAAAAGCGTAGTTTCTCGTAGACAATAAACATACGCGCGACCATTTTGGGAAAGTATCGATGAGCATCATAAAATACCTGAATGGCCCTGACAGTGGCTATATAGGACCGCAAAAGTCTCCCTGGATACGGTCCAGGAATATAGAGACTTCATCCTTCACTTTCAGAGCAGAAAGTCTAGTAATTAATTTTCCGGTGGCACATGCGGGGCACACAAAATCTTCCTGATTTGGAAAATTCTTTATATCGATATTATATCCCTGTGAATTGTTAATTATATTTCTCATCATTCTAAGACCTGGGCGACATAATCTATCATGCCAGAGATAGAAAAGTTCAGAGCTTCTAAATACGGTTTTCATGGTAGTATAGGCTGTAGATGCCTTAATATTAGTGTAGTATAGCCCAGTTCCATATGAAGAAAGTCGTTCTACTACCCTTTTCCGCTTTCTTCACGCTTTGCAATGAGCAAGTATTCCTTACCATACTCTTCTTCAGTTTCTGCGTGGAAACCGTTAGCGCGAATATTCTTGAGAGTTCTAGTCGATTCTGGGTACAACAAGGCTTCTTTAATGACCAAAGTTGTGTCCTTCGGGAGTATAATTATGGCCCTTCTTGAGTCTATTATATAAGTATCACTTCCCGCGATTGTCGTAATACTACCAGCATTCTTGCCGATCGACTGAAAGAATTCCGTCTCTCTCAAGATGGTATTCATTGTGCCGCTATCCACTAAGCGCACTTCCTCCATAGGGCGCCACACGCGTTCTAATACTTCAAATATCATAACATAACTTGCTATTCTAAATACGGGAAAATAAGCCTTGCAGGTCTCATCATAAGAATTTAATGCTTTGCTCTTCTAGCGCTTACAACCATTATTCAAAGTTCCATCACAATCACAAACTGCAAATGACTGTAAAAAGATCTAAGTGCAATACGTGCACCAGACTGAATCAGCGAAATATGTAGAAACTTCTACCCGAATCTGCTCCATGGTGATCTTCTCCTCTTGGGCAACTACGGCTGCGGCCGCTGCGATGTCCAAAGGAGGGTTGATGGAGGCTGCTACTGGGCTGTCCACATCCATGAGTGCAACTAATGGCTATGGACCCTCTGTGCCTACAATAGCGAGGTGTGCCTCTGCTATCATTTGCCTTTTTTCTTAGACTAGAAAGCATCAATAACGTGCGACACACGACCTTACCCCTCTTGCCCCTCTCCTTTATGAGAGGCTTTCTCACCTTGTAGCTGTTAGCATTGGTTTCATGGCCAATATTGCTACCAGGCGACTATGAGATGGAGTTCTTCCTTAGAACATCATCTTGAGCTTCCGCAATGTAACATCTCAAAAATGCATAAATATAAAAATACAGGATCTTTAAAACTTTTTATAAGATTATCTCTTGCCATCATTTTTCCTGTATTTCTGAGAGTTAATTGAGTACATTTTCTCTTTTGCCGATACAAGTGAAGTGAAATAGAAAACCCTACTTACATAAACCCTAGGAACCTAAATCGTAATAGCAAAATAATCATATACCAGTAAATCACCATGACAAGTATTACCTCTGAAATATTACAAGAAATATAAACCCTAAAGTCGAAGACTTATTCAAAACCCTAAAAAGACAATGTTATAAAAGTAAATCTAACTAATATACCATAAGCTAGTGAATCTTCTGAAGAGACTATTTTAGGGTAAAAATCTAAATGGAAATCATGCTTCCAAAATTGGTCTAGCAATTTCTAAATTCTTTTTCACCCTTCTTTCTCTCTTTCTCCTGTTCATGCAGCTGAGCCAGGTTGAGCTGGTGCGGCTCAACCAACGCCCGCAAGTGCCATTTTCCCCTCCCGACTGAGCCACTCCTGGCGATTGGCGCAGCCAAACCATCGCCATCGTGTCTTCTTCTTCCCTTAAGTGGCGTCGAGCCGGGACATGCCACGCAGCTGCTCTCGTGTCAAGCGCGCCCCGCTGTAGCACTCGCATGGACGCCACGCCTCCTCATCGCAGCCACCTTGCTCCCATCGCCTCCCCTCCTTAGCCGCAGCCCAGAGCTTCTCCCCTCCTGGCCCCGGTCATTCCTCCCGATCTATCTTCCACCCGCTGAACTAGCCCTCTTCTTCTTCTTCGAGTCCATTGGCCGACCCGGCCTCCACTGCCCCATGCCACCCCTCCCAGCCCACCATGCCCGCCGCCCTCCTCCGCTTGCCGCCGCCACGCCCCGCGCCATGGCCGCACCGCCAATTCCACCAAAGGCCTAGGAGCTTAAGCCACACTGTTGTCGGCGCTGCGCCCACCGATTCGGCTGTCCGGTGGCCTTGTCTTCGTCCCCGCCGGTCAAGACCGCCGCCCGGGGCATCCAGGCGCCTCCCCCGACCTCCTTCGACCGGCGATGGAAGCCTCCCTTCGCTAGGTCACCACCGCCGTGCCAAGCCCTCCGCGCCGCCACGGGCTTCCGTTGCCAACCCGCTCCGTCACCTCCCCGCCGCCATTAACAGCCCGGTGAGTTTCTCACCCTTGCCTCCCGCTCAAGCACACACTAAACCTCCCTCTCTTCCGCTCCAGCGTCGGTGCCTCTTCCCTCCTCCATGGCCGAGCGCCGCGTGCATTTGCCCCGCCGTTCTTGACCACCCCCGGGCGTGCCACCACCATCCTCAGGATCGCCACCGCCTTGCCCGCTAAACTTTGCTACTCCGGCCACCGCCATCAACTCCATCGCAACACCAACGCCGCCCGAGAGCTCCCTTGGCCTTCTCAGATCTTTCTCGAACTGCCTGTGTCTCTCAAGGTATGAGTTTACATGTATTAACCGCCAAGAGAGATGGTAGCATTTCAGTTTAGAAGAGAGGTTCATTAAATGTTGATGAACAAAGAAGATAATTGGAGACCAAATGCAATTAAGCCTTTGTAATGACCGATTGATCACTCAAGTACACTTGACAAAAGGATTATTGAATCAAATGAGAGCTTATTTAACAATACCTCAATCTAGCAATCCTTTTGATAAAGTGCATTAACAGAGAAGGTTCATATTTGCGAATCACTTTATAGTAGCACTTAATTTCATGCATAGTTTGTGTTGTCAGATTTATGAACAAAAGAAGAGTAGGAGAGGAAATGAACTGTTAGTAGAACCCTCTTGTTAATCAAATCATCTAGTACTAACAAGACTTGTGAATGTCATTTAGATCACTCAAGAGTATTAACAAATTTGCAGTATGAAATGTAGAGGAAGTTCAGTTAGCAGCAAATCACTTCAGAGAGCACTTTAAGTTGAATGATGTTTGAACAGAAAAGTAAAACTATGAATGCCATAGTGATCACAGTAGGCCTATTGGTTAGATTAGTGTATACACATGTTAATTAGGTTGGTTAGGGATAACTAGAATTATCAGTGGACTAATTAGCCAAGTATTCTAATAGCCAATGAGGTTAATCAAGACTTGTGGCTGTCATCTAGGTCACTTAAATGGTTTCTTTGTTGTAAAGATATGTGAACCAAAAATGAAAAATCTGAATAGAATTAGACTTGGTGGTAAGCTCATGACATTACAACTGCAAGCACTTAGAAAGGTTAACAACTCAGTTAGCTTTGGACCTCAAATCTATTAGAGGCAAACTGATATGAAAATAGGTAGTAAAGAATAGCTATTCGAAATAAATAGTTAATCTGTGAGCAGTTAACCTAGGACTAAATATCAATTTAGGGTTACATGTTTAATCAAAGAGTAACTTAAGAAGAATAGAGAAGGTAATCTAAAGATAAATGGAATGGGCAGTGAACCAATGACATTGCTGATGCTATTACTTCAATTAGCTGTTGGGAGTTTATCTAACAGAAACAAATTAAACTAAAATCATATAGTGATAGGTATGTCCAACAGTGAATAACCAATGGTTAAGTGAACTAACTAATCAAGGGGGGCTTTAATTAGGCAGGGAATTAAAAGGATAGGAAAAATTCGAGAACATTAAGTAAACCGCAAATCAAAATGCTAATAACTTCTACATACGAACTCGAAATTAAATGAATCTTTTTACTAAAATCATTTGAAAACACTCTCTGTAATAATATGAAAGAATATTTGGAATTGCATACTGTTGGATTGATTTTGACTGTATGATCATCGTGGATGTATACATAGAATGCATGTAGAGAGTAGTTGTGAGTACTAGGTGGCATGTTAAAGAAAACAACATCACCTAGGCTCTAGGTATTATCCATTGCTATCCGTTTCCAGTAGAAGGACCCTTCATAATTCGAGAGCAAATCTGAGAGTATTACCTAACCAGGTAATCTCCCATATCAATAACCAGTGAGGAACGTTCCTGTGAACATTCCCATCCTCTCTCTCTCTCTCTCTCTCTTTTATAATTATCTACTTTGGTCTGAAGAATTTCCTTCATTCCAATTATCAGTGGATATATTTTGTCTGTAGTATTTCCTTCATTAATTCCTCGGATATACTTTTGTCTGTAGTATTTCCTTCATCAACTTCCTCGGTTATACTTGTCTGAAGTATTTCCTTCATCAACTCCAGATGAGTGTGATTTGGTCTCATCTGAAGTAGTCCATCTTTCAAGATACCGTTAGATGCGCTTATTTTAATTTGTAGTATTTCTTTTTGTTTGTATGTATTTGGATTTATTGGATTTCATTTGGTTGTTTTCAGTCGCTCTTGGATTTAAACGTATTCTGCATAGATAGAATATGAAGTTATGATGGGACGGTGGTCCGAGACAGAACAAGAACAAGAACAAGATTAGGATTATCATGATATTGGGCTTTATCAGCATATTGAGCGGGATGATTATCAGAACCTTGAGCCAGAATAGGATCAGGGTTATCAGAATATTGAGTAAGGTGAGTCAATACTTTGATCATGTTGCACCTACTGTTTGCAATTATATTGTTTCGAATTATGAAAATGCATTACTATGTTTTATACAAATATATTGGTCTAGCTCATAGTTAATGCCTTAACAATAATTGTGTATAAACTTTCAATCCTTGAATTTGGACACTATCCTTGTCACCCTATAATTAATGGTTAACATACTAGATATAAGTCTGTATCTAAGTGTCATGCTTAGCCTTACTTAGATACATTGTCATTCGGGCATTAAGTTGCCCGACATCAATCAACACTTTGAAAATGAAATTGGGCAATCGAGGTTGGGAGCCTGGCTGGTATGTTGGATTAAAGGTTATTTTGAAAACAAAAGGAAAAAACCTGAAAAACAGATTTTGACTTGGGCGGCTGGAAAGAGTGGCTGGTGCCGGGTGCACAAGAGAGAGTTGGTATGTGGATGTACCGCCCAAGTCAATCAAGGACCGAATCTGATAATGACCTCTCATGTAAAATAGTACAACCACAAGTCTGTAACATCTAAGACCTGGCTAACTAATTTGTCCGCCTCCTCGCAATTTCATCAGTGGTGGATGTGTGAAGTGTACAAAGGGCAAGGTAGTCACTGATTTGCACGGTGCTAATGGGAGACCTCCCAGGGGCACAGCCTAAGGAGGTGATACCTAGTGGCTTGAAAGTGCGAAAAGGTGGGACATTGTAAAGGCCTTGTGATAATCAACATTAGCCACACACCTACGGAAGTGTGTCGGGGCAGTATAAGTTGATTTATCTCTTGTAGGTAAAGTGTATAAACTCTGCAGAGTAAGAAAACTATCTAGATAGCCGTGCTCACGGTCAAGAGCGATACTGAGAACTTGCTTGATATAGTTTTCCTTTTTATAAAACCATTGGCGTGTGTGTGGAATGAAAAGGGTGGGTTTGAACCTAGCAGTTGGAAATGTTGAGGTTGGAATCCAGAGAGTTGAGAAAGCCTGGTCGGAGACCAGTGGTAATTACGAGATAGCCTGAGTATTGAGTGGACGTATTCACTCAATGGTATAGGAGACGGAATCTCCACTAGTACTTTACAATGAAAATTGAGTTTCTAAAACATGTATTAGTTAAAATGCTAAGTCTCATGTTTTGTTACTACTTACACTATTTCAAACAAGTGGCTTTGTGCAAAATAAAAGAACCATGAGCCTTTCCTTTGAGTAGCCTTGCGTCTATAATAATTGCATTGTGTATTAGCTCACGAGTACGGTTATGTACTCATGCTCGCTATTTACATTCTTTTAGTCAGTAAGCACAAAAGAAGACTACAGGGACAAATATGAGCATTGGACATGACTGAAGATCAAGAAGGCCAAGGACTAGGTCGCGAGCCCACAGTCAAATGCCGGTGGGCATATCGTGAGGGTTCCATGCGTTCTACTCTGAATCTTCTTCCGTTGCTGTTCTCCAAAAAGTATTTGGCATGTTCGGCAATTCTGCAAGTCAAAAGCTGTAAGGTATATTTACACTTTGTTTAATATTATGCAATAGCTTTATATTTTCGTGATATGTATTTGAACCAACAATGTAACTGTGTGTGCCAGCTACTGATCCAGGGAATGACACAAATATACATAGTAGATCCCAAGTTCAAAAATTGGGGTCTAACACGCAACTTGCATAATGTCAATCAATTCGGTATACTCCTTGTAGCCGTCTTGACGATAGTTGCGTGCGGATTGCACCGCATTCGGGCGAAAGGTGGAGAGAGAGTCTTCTCAATCTTCTGCTTATCCCTGATTACCTTACCATAGAGTTGAAGACTGGTGCAAAATCTGTACAAATTCTAGCCATGCTGGGTCAGCTCTTCGAACTCCTGGTTCCTCATGCCAATCATCTACATTTTTATGCGAAGAGTTCATGAGATTACTGCTGGTAATTTGGGAAAAATGGTTGCAAAATTCTCATAACGCTCTTTGAACTCTCGGTTCATGATCTCGTATTTTTCTATGCATTTTTCATGATTTACTGCTATTTTCAGTGATTAAAAGCAATATAAACAATCACAGATAACCAAACCAGTAAATACAATATATAAATTGCATAGAAATAATAATAACAGAGTTAAAGATGCTTCAAAACAATTCAAAATTTGAATTCCTCAGGTCCTTTTCTACTGGAATATGAATTTTCGGTGAATTTTGCAATTTCTAGGGGCTAAATCGCTAAATATCAATTCTGAGAAATTTTCTGCATAATTTTTCAATTTCTGAGGGGTTATTCTGCAAGAATTTATTTCCCAAAATATTTCATCGTAATTTTTAGAACTTCAAGGGTTTATTTGCAAATTTTTGGGATTTTTATTTTCCCACTTTTTTCCCTCGGAATTTCTTTGGACCAGGCCCATTTGGCCCACTTCGGTTTGGGCTGGGCCATTTCATTGGCCCATCATTGTATTGACCCAATTTTTAATACCAAGTTAAAAATAAAATTTAATTATTTTTTTGGAATTTTCTAGTTTTTTTAAATACTTTTCCCTAATTATTTTACAGCCAAAATAGATTATTTACAAAAAAAAATTACCAATTATGAGTTGAAAATATTTTATTTAATTCTAAAATGACCCAGCGAATTTTTGTGAATTTTTTCATAATTTTTGGACTTTATTTGCTATTTTCTAAAGCCTAAATGAATTTATCTAAATTACTTAAATTGCTAAAATCCAGGAATAGTACTTGGGCCGAATCTGCTCGGCTCGTGACTATTTTTCCCTCTCGCTTCCACGCCGGCCCACGTCGTTAGTCTCCTCTCCCTCTCACTCTCTCACTCGGCCCTACCTGTCATCCTCGTCGACGCCTTCGTTTATCTCTCGCCGAACCAACGTCGCCACCATTTTCGCTCGTTTAAGTGCATTAATGCATCCGTTTCCACTCGCGATCATACACTATTATGCCCACGATCTTCTTCAACTCACGGCCACACTTAATCGTCTGTTTCTTCCACCTTTACTCGCATTTCTCTTTGACGTCGCGCTGGCTTAAAGCACTCGCCGCCTCGGCTACTCATTCGCCCTATAAAAGGGGGCGCCAGCATCGCCTTCACCTCATCATTCCAACCTCGCCATCCACTTCACCCCAATCGTTTCAAGTCCGCCAGAATTTGAGGTTTAGTTCGCCGGTCGCTGAAACTCCCACTGCCGATTGCCTCGCTGTCAGCGACACTCTTCCACCGTCGACCACACCATCCTCATCGCCGCATCGTGGGCAATCCGAGGCACACCTCCACAACACCAGAGCTTCGCCGGAACGTCGTACGACCTCAAGCTTGAACCGCTCTGCCGCCGCAAAACCTCTCGCCGCCGGACACTCTATTGTGCTCCGTCGCCGCAAGGAAACACATAAGATTCAGCGTCAACCCCTCTTCTTTTTGCACACCTTCGCATAGCTCACCGTGGCGCGAGGCGCAGGCAAGGTTGTAACCAAGCGCCGCCGCTCCTGCCCCAGGTGGTCGTAACATCTTCGACCAAGTGGTCGTAACATCTTCGACTAGGTGGCCGTAACTTCCTTCGACCAGTATAGTTGAAACTCCTTCGACCAGGTAATCGAAATCTCCTTCCGACCACGTGAAGTCGAAGTGGTGAACAGTACTCAGAGGTGAACAGTACTCGGTTGATGAACAACACACGGAAGGTGAATAGTACTCGGCAGTGAACAGTGTTTTCGGAATGCTATCATTTCTTGTGATATCAGAACTTCCGGATGTTCGTTCTCCTTCATACGAACTCTGATTCTGTCGATTCTAGTTTCTAAATTCATATAAATTCAATACCTACCTCCCAGAACTAAAATTATTTAATTTAGAGTCAATTTATTTTTTCATTTGTATTTATTTGAATTTGGCTTATTTTTGCGTATAGATTTCGACGATTCCGATGAACCTGAGTTAGTTGAAGAAGAAGAATTTTAGCAAGACAAGTTATATCTTTGACCATGTTGATCCTATTATTTAATTATGTTTTAAATTATTATTGCATGCATAATTCTATTCAATTATTTTAAATTCCCGTTTTAAATTCCTAGTAACTCTATTTCCTTTGTGTAGCCAATGTTGATGTTTGGATAGTCATTCCCTTATCACCATAGTGAAAAATAAAATAAAATTTGAAAGAATATATGTTTAGACAATGCCTAGACCAAAATCTTGAATTTGGGGAGTTTAGCCAAATTATTCAAAATTGATTCAAATTGAGTCTATGGTATTGTTTTACCATAGAAAGTTTTAGAAAATGCTTTCACATGCAAAATAAACTAAAATGGTTTAGACTTGGGCATATTGAATGTTGGTGAGGTGCAAGTCGATGCATAGGATCGATTCATTTCAATGATTGAGTCCAGGGTTGTGGATTGTTGCCCAACTCAATTAAGGACCGGTCTTCGAGCCACATCTTGCTAAGCTCCACCGTACTACCACAAGTCCAGAATGGGGGGGGGCTGACTAAATAATTTGTATCCACCAATGCGAGTTGCACCATTGGAGGGACCAACGAGTCGTGTCACTGGTTTTAAGCAATCGTGGACACATGTCGTGTCGCTGGGTAAGCCGCCGTGTGGCGCAAGAGGGGGCCTAGGTGTGGTGAACATAACCACCCTTAGGTGAAACCTTAGCGGGTGTAACTTACACTGGGGGATGCATGGTAAAGGCCTAATGACAATTTCTTAGTCACACGCCTTCGGAAGCGTGTATTGGCCAACATTAAAAGTAAATTATCTCTTGTGGATAAAGTTGTACAACCTCTACAGAGTGTAAAACTATTCGAATAGCCGTGTCCACGGTCATAGATATGCTGAGCAAAGCCACTCAAGTTAGAATTTGGTTTTGATTTTAAAATGGTTTTAGCAAATAATTTTAGGATGGTTAATCCTTGTGGTATCCTTCACCATTCATATATGGAGGTTATCCACTATAAAACTGTCAATTTAAAATTTGATTTTAGTTATAGATTAAAAATTGCCTTAAAACTTAGTATGAATATTTAAAACTGAAAATGTGGCTTTATGCAAAATGAACCCTACCAACCTCAATTGACTACACATGCATGCATTATATTCTTTTAATTGGGTGTAATTTGCAAGCATAGAAGTTGTGCTCACTCTTGCTGAATAAAATTTATTCAGATGAAGATTATTACCAAGATGGTGAGGATCAGGACGACTAGGCTACGCTCTCAAATGATTGCCTGTGGCGAATCGTGTGGCCTACCTATTTACTTTTACTTCCGTTGTTTCTTTATATTTGGCCTTGTGCCCAATTTTGTAAGCAACTATGATTATCAATTAAAAAATACGTGATATGATCTTGCTATCACTTTTGTTTGACTGTGTACACTAGCTATTTTTGGACTAGTGTATGAAACACAGAGAGTCCGGGATCCTTCGTTCCCGGGTTCGACAATCATGACGGACAAAAGGGCTGCACTGGGGTGGGATTAGGTTTTCCTTGCCCCTGTGCACGCAGGCGGCGACAGCACGTTATGCACGTGACAGTGGCGATGAAGGCGGTCAGCTGAAAGCATCTAGGCCCCTAAAAAATTGTTTTGGTAATTAATGATAATATGTGAATATGGGATTAACGTGTTTATTGAGTATTTACAAGGTTAAGTCCCATTGGTGAACTTGAAGCATGCTAAAGGATGACATGAAGATCTACATGGCTTAAAGTCAAGGTACAAGTAATCTAGGATCTTTTTTATATTTTACTGGTCTTGGGAGAATTGGTTGGAAGACCGGATTATAGGTTAAATATCGTACTATTAAGGGGGATCATGACTAAGTAACTTGATAGCATATTCTTGTGTCATATGGCTCAATTTAGGATCATGCATGCATTTTAATTTGAATTTGAAAGCTCTAAGTGCTTTTGTTAGAAATCGGTCGTACCGAAGTTAAACAGGCGGTTGTATTGCTTGAAGCGGTATGACCGCACTATACTTGGTGGTACTACCGGATTTTGACTGATTCTGTCAACTGAGCGCTAATGCGGTACGACCGGCTCTTTGAGCGGTACTACCGCATTGCGGTCATTCCAATTTTTAGTTGGCGGTTGGATAAAACCAGAACCGATGCATTTTAGCTTAGAGCTCTCCTTAGTAATCGGTTGTATCATGCTTATGAAACGATTGAACCACGTTGCGGTTGTACTGATTTTTATGAGGCGGTACGTATTTTCCAGAGAGCATGTAAGTTCAGCGTTTTGGAAACCCTACGATCGGTTGTATCGCTCGTCAAAGCGGTATGACCGGGCGATGCGATTGTACCGCACTTTGGCTGGCGGTCGTACCGCACGGGAAAATTCCAACGGCTATGTCGGGGTATTAAATGTCGCTGTTCTAGCCGTTACGAGTTTCTGACACAAGGGCGGTTCAACCGACAACTTTCAACCGCACCCTAGGTGTCAGTTGTACCGGAATTTGCTGGAAGTTGGGGATTTGGTCTCCAACGGTCATAAGTGTTGGTGGGGGTTATAAATACCCCCCAACTACTCAAGGATTGTGTGCTAGTATTCATTTAATAACCTTAGAGTCTTGAGAGCCTTGTGCATTTACTCAACACCAAAGTTCTCTTGTGCATTCATTGTGATGTAGTTGAGTTCATTCAAGTGCATCCATTCATCTTAGTTGATCCTATTGCACTTGAGCGCCGTCAAGCGAAGATCTTGATTTGTTACTCTTGGAGTTTTACCAAACTCCTAGACGGCCTTGGCGGTGGAGCACTGTAACATCCCTATTTTCTGGGCTTTTTGAAAATTTTTGAAAACTTTAAAAGAGAGCCATTTGGGTTTTATTAATTTGCCAAAGCTTAACTTGTAATTTAGAATTTCAAAAGCAGTTTAAATTGACTTAATTGAAACTTGAACTAATTGAAGTTGGTTTAGTTGAGTTTGGTTGGATTTTAATTTGGTTTTTTCCTTTGGCCTTATGTTAAAAATAATTAATTGCAAAAATTAAAAGCAATAGTTAAGCTGAAAATATTTTTATAAAGTCCTAAATAATTCAAGGGACTTCTGTGAATTTTCCTAGAATTTTTGGACGTCTTAAGCTATTTTCTAAAAATCCTTTTGCTTTTCTGGTATTTTCTAAAAAGAAAAAGCCTTAGAAAATCCCTCCTTGGCTTTGGGCCGCTTTCTCTACCATCCTGTTCCCCACTTGGCCCGCCTTGGCAAGGCCTCCCTCCTCATGACCGTCCGATTTCAATTGGACGGCTCGCACGCGTCCTCACCCGCGCCCTCTCTCTCCCCCTCTATCTCGCTGACCACTGGTCTCGCTGTTAGCCACCACGGCCCCGCTGTCCCCTACCTCGGCGGCCTGCCTGATCGCCGCGCCTGGAATCCTGCCCAGCCTCCTCACCTCCTCCTTTAGCATTGCCTTTGTCTCGCTTTCCCGCCTCCATGGCCTTGCCTCCTTTGCCCCTCCTCCGTGGTTTCGCCGACCTCCTCGCCGCCCACCATTAAGGCAGCGCGGCAAGCTCCCGTTCTCCCTCCGCCCCCCATCGCCTATTTAAGCGCCAAGACCGCCTCCTCGCCTATCCTTTCCCTCACTCACTCCCTCTCCTCGAGCTCACATGCATCAAGCTCCGTCGCCGCCGAGCTTGCTTCCGCCAGACCCGCCGCCGCTGCCGAGCCTCCTCCGCCTCCGTCGCCGTCGCCACCACCTCCGCAGATCGCTAAAGAAGGCGCACCGGGTCTGCCTCCTCCCACCTCGAGCCTCCGAGTCTCGTCGCCGCCTTGAGCAAGAAACCTCCGCCGCCAGCGCCCTCGCCGTCGGTCTCCGTCGCCGCTGCGTCCTCACCGTCGTGCACACCGTGTTCACCGTGTTGCCCTCTTCACGCTAGTGCCCTCGCCGCCGCCATGCCATGGTCACGGCGAGCCCTCGGCCGAAGCGCCATCGCTGGGTCCGACGTGGCGACCACGTGGTCGCCACTGTGGCGCCACCTCCGCGCCACGTCACCTCCTCTGGGCGTGGCTGCCCGACGATGAGTCTTAGTGGATTTCTCTGATTTTCTTCAGGAAAATAATTACGGGAAAATGAGGAAATTCCTAAATTCATCATTTTATGCAATTTCCTATCTTCTTTTGGCCATAACTTTCTCATTCGAACTCCGATTCGAGTTATTCAAATTTCCAAATTCATATAAAATCCTTGTATTCCTAATAGTATTTATTTGGTATTTATTTGGATTTTATTTGGAGTTGTTTTATTTATTTAGCTTTGTTTGCGCATATAGGTTCCAGCGTTTCGGAAGATTTTGCAGACCCGACGACCGAAGCATCGCTACTCTTCAACGAAGGCAAGTCATAGACCTTTGATCATGTTGAACCCATCTTTATAAAAGTATATTGTTTGATACAAACATGCATGGCTAATTTTATAATAAATGGTTTCGGGTTTAGTTAATTACCTAATTGTCATATGCCTCCTTGATAAATTGCAATCGACATGTATCCTTGAATGACATAACTCCTTGGACACCTTAGGATGGTTAATTATTAGTTGGACATTATTGTACTACCAACTTGGGCCCGCTTTATTGCTTAGTCATGCTCTAGTAGACGTTGGTCTCGATCTCATGATTCGATAAAAGGTTGATTTGCCTAGCGCACATGGTTCGTGGCTTGTGTAGTAACGACCTATGCTGCTAATAATGCGAAGTGTGGTCCTGTGTGAGACCACGACATTTGTTGTCACCTTACTAAAATTTGTGGTGCCAGGACTAGGGTGGTCCTCTAGCTGGGTTGAACCCAACATGATGAATTTGACTAAAGGAAATTATGGAACCGTGGCGGAGCCAATTTTGTTAAAAGATGTTGTGCCATGACTAGGGTGGTCATTTGGCCAGGTTGAACGAAAATAATTTATGCTCGGACGAGTGGGTGGTGGAAAAGGTGGGTGCCGTAACGCACACTTGGAATGTGGAACCGTCTCGTCTAAGCAACCAACTAAGGACTTAACCTTGAACCATTGATCTGGGCCTCAACCGTACAACCACATGTCTAGATTGGGATAGACCTGGCTGACTAATTAGCAATGTCTAGGTTCGGTTCTATTTTGGTTGGGAACAGCGCAAGAGGGGGCCAGACGGAGGCGAAACCTTAGCGAACAGAACTGAGTCAAAACAGAACTTCGTAAAAGCCTTGTCACGTACTCTAGAGTGCTTACCTAAGGTAGTGAGTAGTGGCATAGATATATGCCGAACAAACTAGATAATTCGTGTCTTGTGGGTCAAGCTGTACAACCTCTGCAGAGTGTAAAACTATTCGAATAGCCGTGTCCCCGGTTATGGACATGCTTGGTGATTTCACGCAAGGGGTAGAACTTTTGTCGAAAATGTTGGAATGGTTTGGTCGAATCTTGTAGATGGTTGATGGTTGGAAAGTGAACAGGGTGTTCACTAGTTGTTTCAAAGAAAATTGCTTATTTATGTATTAATCTTTTAAATTGTGCTTTGCAATCTACTTATTGTATTTACCGTCAAATCTTGCTTTCTGCAAAATAGCCATAAAGCTATCCTTGTTAAGCCTTGCATGAATATTACTTGCATACATTTCTCTATGACTTGCTGAGTACATTCAAAGTACTCATGGCCTTGCGCCCTCTGTTTAAATCAGCAGAGGAATGTGAACCATTGAACTCAGAGTTCTATGAAGAAGACTTCTTTGAAGACTACGCGAATTAGGTCGTGTCCTTCACTCGATTGCCGGTGGGCATATTGGGGGACCTCCACCAGATGTTTTGTTCTCCGCTGCAAGTTTACTCTGTTCTCTTTAGCCCTGCGTGGCAACCGTTGTAAGACTTGACCATAAGGTCCCTTTTGCTTAATATTATTAATTTGTCTGCTTCATCTTTTGTTTGGTTGTGTGGTTATGATTACACCAATGTTGCAACTGTGTGAGCTAGCTACTGATCATGGGACTAGTTCAGAATACACAGAGGGTCCTGGGGTTGCATACCCGGGGTCCCGACAAGCACGGTGATCTCTTCAAGAAGATTGTGAAGAGGCCCGGTGCAAGCTTGTGAGTGGTTTGGTGTTCGCCATCTCCGGAGCGGAGGAAGAACAACCATAGTGATCGAGGGAAGGCTTAATTCGTGGAGCCGGCTTGAGTTGTCAAGCTTCCTCAACGTAGACTAGTGAAGACCGGCAAGTCTTCGATACCACGGGAAAACATCTGTGTCTCATTGTGGTTATTCCTAGTCTTTACTATTTCCGCATTCTTTACTATTTCCGCATTTACATTTCTAGCTCTTTATTGTGATTGCATTGCTTAGCTAGAAGTGTAACTTGTTTAGACTAAGTTATTAATTGGCTTAAATTGTTAAATTGTTAAAAAGTTTAAAAACCTCCTATTCACCCCCCTCTAGTCGGTTATCCTTGATCCTAAAAGTGGTATCAGAGCTTGGTCTCTCCATTGTTAGACTTAACCGTCTAGGAGAAAAATGATGGCTAGTGAGGGAGTGTCTATAGGAAATGCTCCTTTGTTTGATGGCTCAAATTATTCTTATTGAAAAATTTGAATGTCAATTTTATTAAAGGCCATGGGTCCGAGCATACGGAAAATCGCAAATAAGGGTTACGTTATGCCTCTTAATCCACTAGAGCCCACGGCAATAGAGGCGCGTAATGCTCATTTAGATGCCCAAGTTATGAACGCTCTCTTTGGCGCTTTGAACGCGGATGAGTTCGATAAAGTGAGCAACTTGAAAAATACTCATGATATTTGGACTACCCTCTCGGAAATCCATGAGGGAACATCCACGATAAAAAAAAGTCAAATTGCATAGGCTTCGGATCAAATATGAGACATTCATAATATTGCCTCATGAAAACATCAATGAGATGTATTCAAGACTCAACAACATTGTGAATGAGCTCAAAGGTCTTGGAACTAACCTTCTTGATGTTGATATTGTGTGCAAGATTCTTAGGGCTCTTCCGGACAAATATGAAACGTTGCTGACACTATTTCTCAACTCTCCCGAGTTGCCAAGAATGACACCAACGGGGCTTTTGGGCAACTTTATCACAAATGAGTTGTTCAAGAAGGACAAAGTAGAGCTCTTGGAGACATCCTCCTCAAAGAAGAAAATTACCACTTTCAAGGCCAAAGCGGAATCAAGTGATGATGAGGATAAAGAAGAAGACTCCGACGAGAAGTATGCACTTCTTGTAAGAAGAATGAAGAGTGTTATGAAGAGACACCCCAATAGAAGCTACAACTTCGACAAGTACAAAAAGGGGCAATCCTCATGTGACAAGAAGCGTTATAGCAACATTCGATGCTATAATTGTAAATAGAAGAGGCACATTGCTTCTCGTTGCCCCGAAAAGAGGGATGACAAGGACAAGTCTTACAAAAGAAGTAGTATAATGGCAAGAAGAAGCTTTTCAAGAAGCTTCACAAAGATGGCAAGCATGAAGCCCACATTGGAGAGTGGGATTCAAATGATGAGTCAAGCGACTCAGATTCTGATGAGGATGAGTCCCCCAAGAAGAAGGGACTAGTCGGCATTGCCATCAAGGAAGCTCCGTCGCTATTCTCCACTCCCACTTGCCTCATTGCAAAATGAGATAATGTAAAATCCATTGATAGTAATGAACCAACTTATGATGAATTAGTGGATATGCTTGATGAGCTAAATGAATATCTTGGAAAAAAAAGTCAAAATATAAGGTCTTAAATAGAGAACATATCTCTCTAAAAGATTCTTATGAGGGGCTAAAGGAAGCTCATGACTTGTTTATCCAAGAATATTTAAGCAAGTCCTGTTCTAGTATAGGAATTACATGCAATATTATTAATGATATGCCTAGTGTAGAAATTGCTAAAACTAGTGCATCTATTTCATGTAATGATCATATTGCTTTGCCTTGTTGCTCTAGTATAAATGTTAATAATGATAATGTTGAGCATAATGATGCAAAGCTTATTGTTGAAAACAATGAGTTGAAGGAATAAGTAACCAAGCTAAGCAAAAGTTTGGAAAGATACTTCAAGGGTAAAGCTACTCTTGACAAGCTTTTGAGTGAGCAAAGGTGCTCATTCATAAGGAAGGTCTTGGGTATGTACCTAAGAAAGGTAAGAAGCCGGGAAACAATCCCATAAGATTTGTGAGGCAAAATGGTAAGTATTGCCATAAGTGCCGAGAAATAGGACATGTGCAACAAAATTGTTCTAAGGGTAAGACTCCATCTCTTGGTATATATGATTCATGATATATGCTTAGAAAGACTAAGGATGGTAAAGTAATTTTCTCATTTTGTTGGCACTTCAATTTTAGGCGCTAAAAAATGCTATTTGGGTGCCTAAATCATTGGTTACTAACCTCCAAGGACCCAAACAAATTTGGGTACCTAAAAAAACTTGATTCTTGTTTTGTAGGTGAACTATAAAATCGGTGAAAAATATTTGGTGCTAGATAGTGGATGCACTCAACACATGACCGGTGATAGAAAGATGTTTACCACATTCGAGAATAGAAAAGGAGTAGACAAGATCACATTTGACGATAATAGAAAAGGAGAGGTAATAGGATTGGGTAAAATTGCTATCTCAAATGACCTTTCCATTTTTAATGTATCTTTAGTAGAATCATTAAATTTTAATTTGCTTTCGGTTGCTCAAATATGTGATCTTGGACTAATTTGCTCATTCTCTAATGAAGGTGTTACGATTTTAAATGCAAAAGATAGCTCGTTGGTCTTCAAAGGTTTTAGATTTGGAAATCTTTATTTGGTTGATTTTAACTTAAATGAATCGTGTTTAAAAACTTGTTTGATTGCAAAAACCTCATTGGGTTGGCTTTGGCATAGAAGGCTAGCTCATGTCGGAATGATTCAACTCAAAAAGCTTTTCAAACATGATTTAGTTGTTGGCTTGAAAGATGTGAAGTTTGAGAAAAATAGACTTTGTAGTGCTTGTCAAGCCGGTAAACAAGTCGCTAATTCTCATCCTTCTAATAGTATCATGTCAACTTCTGAACCATTGGAACTCTTACATATGGATTTGTTTGGGCCAACAACCTATAAGAGTATCGAGGGTAATAGCTATTGTTTAGTCATGGTGGATGATTACTCTAGATACACATGGGTATTCTTCCTAGATGATAAAAGTGAAACCTCCAACATTTTCAAAAGTTTTGCAAAAGGGGCTCAAAATGAATTTGATTTCAAAATTAAGAAAATCCGTAGTGACAATGGTTCCGAGTTCAAGAATACTAAAGTTGAAGACTTTTGTGATGAACTTGGAATAAAGCACGAACTTTCCACAGCCTACACTCCGGAGCAAAATAGAGTTGTAGAAAGGAAAAATCGTACATTAATTGAAATGGCCAGGACAATGCTTGATGAGTATAATACTTCCGATAGCTTTTGGGCGGAAGCAATTAACACCGCTTGTCATGCCATAAATCGTCTTTATTTACATCGCCTTTTGAAAAAGACTTCCTATGAGCTTCTTGTAGGAAGAAAACCGAACATCTCTTATTTTCGAGTGTTTGGTTGCAAGTGTTATATTTTGAAGAAGGGTGTTCGTCTTTCAAAATTTACAAGTCGTTGTGGTGTTGGTTTCTTGCTTGGTTATTCTTCAAATAGCAAAGCTTATCGTGTCTTTAACCAAAACTCCGGTTTAGTAGAAGAAAGGCACGATGAGCAATTTGATGAAACTAACGGCTCTCAAGAAGAGTATGAGAATTTGGATGATGTAGGTAATGAAGCCTTAAGAAAAGTAATGGAGTATATGCAAATAGGCGACATCAAGCCCGAAGACAATCCATCATCTTCCACTAAAGTTGAGCATCCTACCTCTTCCACAAAACAAGTTCAAATTGATGAAGAGGACAATACGAAAGATGATCAACCATCCAACCTACCACCAAGAATTCACAATGTAATTGCAAATTATCATCCAATAGATCAAATATTGGGTGATGTAAGTGAGGGTGTCCAAACTCGCTCTCGTATTGCCTCTTTTTGTGAACATTACTCTTTTGTCTCTTCTATTGAGCCAAAGCATATACAAGAAGCACTTGAAGATCCGGATTGGGTAAATGCTATGCATGAAGAACTCAATAACTTCACCCAAAATGAAGTTTGGACATTGGTGGATCGACCCAAGGAACACAACATTATTGGTACAAAATGGGTCTTTAGAAACAAACAAGATGAAAATGGTTTGGTTGTAAGAAACAAAACAAGATTGGTCCCTCAAGTTTACTCACAAGTCGAAGGTTTGGATTTTGGTTAAACCTTTGCTCCTGTAGCTAGGCTTGAGTCAATTCGGATATTACTTGCTTTTGTATCATGCTTTAATATTAAATTATTTCAAATGGATGTTAAAAGTGCACTCTTAAATAGCAATATATCCGAACTTATCTTTGTTGAACAACCTCCCGGTTTTGAAGATCCTAAAAATCCTAATCATGTCTATAAACTCTCCAAGGCGCTCTATGATCTTAAACAAGCTCCTAAAGCATGGTATGAACACCTTAGAGATTTTCTAGTCTCAAAAGGATTCAAAATCGGGAAAATTGATTCAACTTTATTTGCTAAAGTCTTAAACGATGATTTCTTTGTTTGTCAAATTTATGTTGATGATATCATTTTTGGGTCTACTAATCAAGATTTTTGCAAAGAGTTTGGTTATATGATGTCTAGGGAATTTAAAATATCCATGATTGGAGAATTGAGCTATTTCCTTCGACTTCAAATCAAGCAACTTAAATATGGGACCTTCATGAGTGAAACCAAATACGCAAAAAATTTGATCAAGAAGTTTGGCATGGAGGATACAAAACCCATTAAGACTCCCATGGTAACCAATGGTCATCTTGACCTAAATGAGGGAAGTAAATCGGTAGATTTAAAGCTTTATAGATCTATGATTGGTAGCTTGCTTTATATTACCGCATCTAAGCCCGATATCATGTTTAGCGTTTGCATGTGTGCACGTTTTCAAGCAACTCCAAAAGAGTGTCATTTAATGGCCGTTAAAAGAATACTAAGATATTTAAAGCATTCCTCTAGCATTGGCCTTTGGTTCCCGAAAGGTGCTAAATTTGATTTAATAGGATATTCGGATTCCGATTATGCGGGTTGTAAAGTGGATAGAAAAAGCACCTCGGATACTTGTCAATTCTTACAAAGATCTTTAGTATCATGTTCATCCAAGAAACAAAACTCTGTAGCATTATCCACCGCCGAAGCCGAATATGTTTCCGCGAGAAGTTGTTGTGCTCAATTGCTATGGATGAGGCAAACATTGATGGATTATGGAATTAAATTTGATAAAATGCCTCTTTTATGTGACAATGATAGTGCGGTGAAAATTGTTAATAACCCTGTTCAACACTCAAGAACCATGCATATAGATATTCGCCACCATTTCTTGAGAGATTATGTGAGCAAGGGATATATTGAAATTAGCTACATAAGAACCGAAGACCAATTAGTAGATATTTTCACCAAGCCATTAGATGAAGGCCGCTTTTGCAAATTGAGGAATGAGTTAAGTGTTATAGACTATTCGAATGTTAGTTGAACTCTTGCCTCATGTATTGTGCTTCATTTGATGTTATTTGACTATTTTATGAAAGTATATTTCAAATCTTTTATTAAAGACAACTATGATCATAAAAATTATGTTCTTATATAGACATTAGTTTATTCTATGCATAATAATCCTTAATGATATTTATTTGAGTGCAAAACTAAGGATCATTTGCAAATAAATCTCATTTCCAAAGAAAATCCAGAGTTGTTTCTTGAAGCTCTAGGATAATCGGAACAACCGGTGTGTTATGCGCGGTATGACCGGAGTTATAACAGCGGTATGACCGCAGTGCGGTTCTACCGGCGGTCTTGTGGCGGTACGACCGCGTCGGTTTCGAAAGGGGCAGTAACTCCTTGCAGATACTGTTTGCCCAAGACTTAACCCCCAGCGTCGGTTCAACCGCACCCGCACCGTTTCATTCGCTCGACCGTTTCTCTCTCCAGACCGAGAACTCCCCAAAACCTCCACTCAAATCCTCTCAAAACTTCGGCGTTTCTTCGTTCCTTTGCTGATCCTTGCACCTCTTTTGATTCAAGTTGTTACCGTTTTTGGAACCCTAGGAGTCATGTTAGGGTTTGATGAAAATGTAGTTGATTTCTGGAAGTCAACGATATGCTGGATGTGGACTGTGCTTTTGATGAGGATAGGTCGCACGATAACAATCTGCATCAGATGCTGAAGGGAACTACAGTGAGAGAGAGTTTAGCAAATTCGAGGGCTTAATGGAGGACTCGGGGAAACCTTTGTTCCCTGGCTGCAAGCCGGAATACACAAGGTTGTCAACCGTGCTTGAACTGCTAAAATTGAAGGAAAGCAATGGTTGATCCGACAAGAGTTTCACGGTGTTGTTAGGTCTCCTAGCGAACATCCTTCTGGAGGGAAACGTGTTGCCCAGCACCATCTACCAACCCAAGAAGATTCTTTGTCTATTAGGAATGGAAGTAGAAAGAATACGTGCATGTCCGAATGATTGTATCCTCTATCATAAAGAGTATGCAGACATGCATGTATATCCCGTGTGTAAAGCATCCCGATACAAGCGTAATAATACTGGTAAGGTGAAACAAGGACCTCCTGCTAAGATGTTGTGGTATATGCCTATGATCCCACATTTAAAGCATTTATTTGCGAACCGAAAGGAGGCAAGATTGTTGTGTTGGTAGTCGGATGAGCGTAAGAAAGATGGAAAGCTAAGACACCCTACTGATTCTACCTAGTGGAGAAACTTTGATTGGAGCTTCGAAGAGTTCGGTGTGGAACCAAGGAACATAAGGTTACGGTTGAGTACAGATGGAATGAATCCTTTCGGTTACATGAGCAGCCGACATAGCCCCTGACTCGTGAATTTATTTGTGTACAGCCTTCCTCCTTGGCTATGTATGAAGCGGAAGCACATTTTAATGTCACTACTTATCCAAGGGTCGAAGCAACCTGGGAACGATATTGATGTGTATCTAGTACCATTGCTGGAAGATCTTGTGACACTATGGAACGAAAGGATACAAGTATGGGATGCATACAAACGAGAGAACTTCACTTTACACACCATATTGTTCTGCACCATCAATTGTTTCCCTGCCCTTGGTAACCTGTCGAGGTTCAGTACAAAAGGAGTCAAAGCCTGTCTGCACTGCTTAGATGGTACCAAAAGTGTATGGCTGAACAATTCGTGCAAAACTGTGTATATGCGTCATCGTAGGTTCCGTCTCAGGATTCACCCATACCGCAAGATGAAGAAACAATTCGACGGAAATAAGGAGGACGGTTCAGCCCCAAGGGCTTTTAGAGGAAAAGAGGTATATGGTATGGTTAAGGATATCGATGTTGTGTTTGGGAAGGGACATAAATTAAGGACCCGTCAGAAGAACATTTGGAAGAAGCGGTCAATTTTTGGGACTTGCCTTATTAGGAGCACTTAGAAGTTCGCCACTTCATCGACATTATACATGTGGAGAAGGTATTGGGAGCACTTAGAGGTTCGCCACTTCATCGACATTATGCACGTGGAGAAGGATGTATGTGATAGCTTGATTGGTCTCTTACTGAACATAGTGGCAAAACAAAGGATGGTGTTAACGCACGACGTGACTTGGTTGATATCAACATAAGGACCGAGTTAGCTCCGAAAGAGACCAATAAAGGACGAACGTACCTTCCCCTAGCTTGCTACACTTTGTCCAAAGCCGAGAGAAATGAACTGTGTCAGAGGTTGCATGGTGTGAAAGTTTCGTCCGGTTACTCCGCCAGTATTAAGAAACTTGTTTCCATGGAAGATTTGAAATTAATTGGTATGAAGTCTCATGATTGTCATGTGCTGATGACACAAATGCTTCCTGTTACAATTAGGAGTATTTTGCCGAACAAGGTCCGAGTGGCAATCTTCCGGCTGTGTTATTTCTTTAACTCAATTGCTCAGAAGGTCATTGATCCTGAAGGACTAGATGCTCTGCAGGGCGAGATGGTCACGACTCTATGCCATCTTGAGATGTATTTCCCTACGTCATTTTTTGATACCATGGTCCATCTCATTGTTCACCTTGTGAAAGAGATAAAGATATGCGGCCATGTGTTCCTACGTCATATATACCTATTCGAGAGGTACATAGGACTTCTCAAGTCCTACATATGGAATCGATATCGATCGGAGGGCAACATCATCAAAGGTTATGCAACCAAAGAGTTCATTGAGTGCTACATCGACTACATGGCTCAGATGAAACCAATAGGTGTGCCTCTATCTCGTCATGAGAGGAGACTAGAGGGTATCGGGACCATCGAAACGAAAGCAGTCACTCCCGATCTAGATACGTACGCGCAAGCCCATTTCACGGTCTTACAACACATGACCCAAGTGTACCCGTACATCGACGAGCACAAAGACATGGTATGCCAACAGAATCTAGACCGATCAGAGGTTTGGATCATGAGATAGCACAACCGTTGGTTCAACGAATGGTTAAAGATGCTATTCACTTGGAGGTCATCAAATGATGATACGTTGCTATGGTTGGCAAAAGGGCCAAAATTTACAATTGTGACATGGGAAGGATACGACATAAATGGGTACACATTTTATACGGTAGCTCAGGATAGGAAGAGCATAGTCCAGAATAGCAGTGTCCGCATAGATGCGTTTCACGAGCAGTTCAATACCGCCGGGGCACGTGGGTTGAACTCCTACCATGGGTTCATAGAGGAGACTTGGGAGCTCGATTACGTACTTTTAAAGATCCCCTTGTTTCGATGTCATTTGGTTAAACTTCCGCAGGGCGTGAAGGTCAACAAGTACGACATCACTACTGTGAACCTCAAATGTGTCGGACACAAGAACGAACCATTTGTACTCACTAAGCAAGTTGTTCAAGTTTTTTATGTAACGGACCCGGCAAATAAGAACCGCCACGTAGTTCTTCATGGAAAAAGAAGGATTGTCGGAGTTAAGAATGTTGTGGATGAGGAAGAGTACAATCAATTTGACGAGTTGCCTCCTTTCGAAGACGACATCAGGCTCGAGGAAGAACGCAGTGAGGAGGCTAGCTATATGCGCATCGATCATCATGAAGGGCTATATTTTAATTAAAAATTTATTCCATTGTAATTTATTCCATAACATGAGACATGTCAATGTGGACTTGCCATGTGTTATGGACTTGTAATCTCTTATTTTGATATCAATATGTAATTGTCATGTGTTATGGACTTGTAATCTCTTATTTTGATGTAATGTGGAATATCGAAATTGGTTTCACTTGATTTGGAGTTGAGTTGAATTAGATATGAATTTTTGAAGTCAAATGAATTATGGAACCAGGTTCATGTGCTCTATCACATAGCAACATATTTGAAGTCAAATGAATTATGGAACCAGGTTCATGTGATAGAACCAGATTCATGTGCTCTATCATAGTAGCATATCACAGACGGTTCTATTATAGAAGGGGGCTAGGGTTTTTCCCCTTGCTCATCACTTCCCACCCCAGCGCCTTACTCAGTCGCCCGTTCGCTTCCCCACCCGGCGCACAGGACCTCGGCCGTTCTTGCAAAGCCTCCTCCTCCTTGACTCGGTCACCCCCGTTGCTAGCTCCGGTCGCCCTGATTCTCCTTCTCCCCGTCACCAATGCCCCTGCTGCTCCTCGGGAGCATCTCACCTTCAACGCCGCCCCTTGGTCTGGCCTGCCGCCGCCCCTTGGTCTGGCCTGCCGCCGCCTCCAGCTTCTCCTCCCCTTCTCGGTTTGTTCTCTCCCTCCCTCTCTTTCTCCCTCGGGCGCCGCACCCTCCTAGCGCTGCCGCTGGGCTCAGCCATGCCCGGTCCTGGCTTGGCCCTTTGGTCGCTGGCGCCTCTGCTCCTATTACTCACTGGCCGAAATGTTCTTCTATGTTTTTCAGTAAGATCTGTTAATGCTCTATGATGAAGTTAGTCATATACTGAAATTGATTATCATCCTGTGTATTTTGATCAATTGTATTATAGAGTGATCTTTTACTATTAATCATCTAGAGATCTTTCAGTTATCCTGTGATATACTGTTTTAGTGTGGAAGTCTTTTCTGTGGTCTTTTAACAGACTAGTCATGTGCCCGTGCGTTGCAACGAAAACTCATACTTTGTACCAATAATTTCTATGCAATAAGCACTATGTCTCAAACATATTATTCACTTGAATGTGCAATCATAGAATGTTCAAATCATTTCATTGAAGTATACATTATTCCTTATTGCAAGAGGTTCAAGTGTTAAATAATGTTTGAGAACATTGGAAGCGAACAATAACACAAATAGCTCTTTTCACATTAGAAAAAGAAACTTTTCTTGCATTGATATGTATATAATTATGTCACCATCAAAGATGACCGTGCCTAACAAACAGAACCAATGAGAGCAATCATACATCAGAATATGCAAGTACACAAGAAACAACTGTTATGATATGTCGAATGCAGGACTTAAGCTTACATCAGCAGAATAAAAAACCTAATCAATATACAGAAGGTTTTGCCGCACTCCGTAGCGTTTAAGCAACCATATCTTTAGAGCCTTGATGTTATACAACTAAGACCTTCAGTACATAGATTGCACTTGCAGCGTAAGTGACAATAAAAAAAAGAAAGAAATGGCCAGTTCCGATCCGAAGAACAAATAATATCAATGAGCATAGCGATTGAGCACGTATATCTTAACCGTGTCAAGAAACCAAATCCATAGCCAATCACACATGACAGGCTTCTTCCTATCAGCCTTCTCTTTCTCCATATGAACTCACAGAATTTGCACTTTCAAAACAGATGGCTGAAATCTTCATCAACATGTCGAATAGCATGCCTAGAAGATGATGTAGAAATTCCAATGCTCGATAGAGATCCATAAGTGAGTTCAATCTCATATGAATGACAAATATGTGGAGACAACATATATCAATGAATTAACAGAGCACTTTACAATTGCGAACTATTCCCAGGCATGATGAATTCAACAAATCTTGCTTATAAGCAATGGTGGTGAAAAAGGATGAGCTAAAATGCTAATTAATACAAGCTGAGTCCTATATGGTACTTTTCTCATCTAAAAGTTTACGCTAACAAGGAATAATTCTCATCAAGTTGAGTTGTGGAGTACTGAACACTGATCATCTCATCCTAAAGTGGCCTTAAGACTATAGAGAATGCCAACATCTACTATCGTAGAAGCAATATTTAGAGTGTAAGAGTATTCTTATGGGGGAGAATTGGCTGAAATTGTTAAAAAGAGATCAGACAATTTTTTAGCAAGGTATTAATGTGAATCCTCTTTTGCAAGATGGTAACAAGGAATAATTCTCATCAAGTTGAGCTGTCGAGTACTGAACACTGATGATCTCATCCTAAAGTGGCCTTAAGGCAGTAAGAATGGCAACATCTACTATTGTAAAGCATTTATACTTAATCATGTAGGCATAGTAGTACTTCAATGAACCAAAATGCAACAAGTGATTTTACATTTTACCACTAACGCAAGCAAAATCATATGAATGCATCAAGTAAATCCAAAAAAAATATTAGCTACTTTTGGGGGCATTGCAGCCACGGGAAAATGTTAGCTCATCGTTATCATAAGAACTCAACGGCTATTATTCAAAATTCAAAAAACAAAATAAAAAACTATTCTTCAAAATTCAAAAAAACAAATAGTAAAGGGAAATTAACAGAGATATTTTAATTCAACATAGAGTACCTTATACACCACAACATGCCTGAAGATAAGAACAACTACAAGCCAGGTTACATCTCCTCATTGCTTGCAGGAGAATAAATAAGGCCTGAAGATTGAAGATCACAACATGCCAGAGCTAACTTGTAGAAGTGATATGCATGGGAGCTGGTATTATCCTTTTATTCTTTCATAGGTGAAATGAAATATGTCTTAACAACCAGTTGGAGTTTCAAGCAAGGGTCAGCTAACCGGACCGGGTTTAAATCCCGGCCACCCTCGACTCCGTGAACAATGGATTCACGGTCAAATTCGGCGAAATTCGTTTAAATTCAATTAAAATTCATTCGAAAATAAAAAAACCGCCGGGATTCCTCCTCCCGGCCACCCTCCGGTACCGGTAACCGGCCCGATAACCGGCCGGTTACCGACGGGTTTTTGATCCCTGGTTTCAAGCTTGGACCTAAAAGCAAAAAATACAAGGGTTAAAATTTTACATATGCACCTAGGATGATATTCAATGGTTACCAGCGTCGAAAATAAGCACACGAGGTACAGTTTTGTGAGCAACATCTCTACTAAGATAAGAATAGCTAGAAGCTAGATTACATCCAGATGCTCCAAGTTGTATGCTGGCATGAGATGGACTTATTAAGAAGGTGGAGGATGACAAACATCTCCCATACTCCACAGGAAGTTAATTTGGATATTGCCTTGAATTAGTTCAAAGACAAATAATTTTGATTTGGTTATATTTCAACATTGAACTTGAAACCACATGACCATGTGTTCTGGGTTAGGTTATGAACAAATGTAGATATACACTGACTAATATCTATTACCAATACAACACCATAGCAAAGAATGATAACTGGGCAACTTCCTATGTTGATAGACCTAACGTGCTACCAGGAAGCATTTGTCCTCACAATAAACCAACTCTACATGTGTAACAAGTTAACCTGTGATCATCTAAAAATTCTACTGAAATAGTCACATGTGGCCCCATTATATACATATGTTTCAACATATTTTAACTAAGGTGTCCTCATAATGCAAAATAATTTCAAAATGTTAATTGCTGAAATCACATAGAGCGAGCAATTGTTCTCAGAATGCAAAATAATTTCGTAGTGTTAATTGCTGAAATTACATAAAGCGATTAATTGATTGCCTTCTCTGCTATCAGGATCCTCAATGCGTTGTGAGATATGTTCTAGCACATTGCACGTGAAATACAAGTCTAGAAGAACACAACCAAGCCGAACAGTATCGCACCAATTGGAAGTGTGATTTTTTTTTTTTGCAATTTGTGATCAAAATAACCCAAAAAATTAGGGAAATTTAGGGGTGGCTCAAACTCACAGGTGTTTGCTCGCTAGATGTCGGCCTCGGCGGCTTGAGTGAGTCCTTGATGACTTGCGCATGGAGCACAAGACCATCCCTCATCTTCCTCCTCGGCTCCTTTGCTCCTCCACCCACCGCATGGTGATGTATTGAAAAGCTAGAATGCAACACATGTTTTGAAGCATCCCCATATCTTGAATTATGAGGACATATATTATAGCCAATTATAGGAGCTCTCAACATATGTTTGTCTTGTTATAGTAAGCAGTTATTCATTTCTTGTGTATCTGTAACAAACAGATTACAAGATTTCTTCAAGGATAATTATCATTTGTAATAATCATCAACATACCTAGGAGGAAAACATGGTGCAACATAGTCAAAGTCATTGATATCACCAAACTCATCTCCAATCAGATTGCATTAGGAGCGAATAACGATCCATAAGTCGATCGATACTTAGATCATTAGATAAATCAAGTGAAGTGTATTTTCTAAAGAAACATCAGCTATTCTTTGTTAGGTCCCAACTTGCAGAACAAGTAGGATTAAGATATATTGGTAGGGAAGACTAATAACAAAATTTTAGGTCATCTACATCGAAAGAGTGCTAAATTATGGAGCCAAGAAAAATGTAGACAATACAGCATGATCGGTGATGAATCTGTATCTTGTGGGTTACATTCCTTAACAACCACAATATCATTTCTTTTGAGTTCCTTAGACGATAACAAGCTAACATAACAACACAAATGAATGGAACAATCGGGTGTTGACCATGACAACTCGAGCACCAGCAATCACTTAACTCTTAAGGAGTCTAGAACTATATATATGCATTTGTTTTTAATATAGCACGTGTAAAAACTAGATTACTTACTGCCTTAGCTTCCTCCAAAGCTTCCATCAAATCTTCTGAGAAAACAAGTCAGTGTGATCAAAACATTAGCTCTTTAGAAGTGAATGGACTGTGATAAGCAGACAATAAAATGTTGAAACCAGGATCAAGTTAAGCGCTACCTTAGTGAGCAATTTGTTGAAGCGAGTCTCGACAACCTTCCTGATACACTGCCGGCATTTGTCCTTGTAGGGTACCTTGGGCCTTCGATTTCTCTTGAGTGCCCTTTCTTGGGGTAGATGTTGCCCCTGCACCTTTTCTACTACAGTTGGGGTAGGGTGAGTCAAAATCACCAGCATTCAATAGGAGGGATTCAGGGAATCTACATTTTGTGATACATACACTCACTCACACAGTACCTACAACCGCTCGCATCTGGTTAAGCCATCTGTTGCACAAGACCATTAGATAACCATTGTTCTTGGATATTATTGATCAAATCAATGTACTGGTGTTTTACTGTGGACATCTCGAAATGGTAGAGGCTGTAACATGGTAATAATTTGTAGAAAACATACCCCACCAAAACTTCAATTGAATCATTGAACTGACTAAATTCGAGTATCCAAAATGAACTGATTGATAAAAGATAAGAATAAGAACACAAAAAATAAAACTAAGTTGGAGTGCAACCAGTCCTATCAGCTAATTCAGGGATCGAACAAATCAAATCCACTACAACTGAAATAGGAAACTCTATAAACCAATCAAAATTCTAAAAATAAATAAAGAACACAACATTCAAATATTCATAGATTCGGACGGACCCGAAATTGCCCTCGCCGCCGAGCTCGTAGCCTCGTACTCGCTCTCCAGCCGCCTCTTCCGCCCTATCCACGTGGCCGACTCGATGCATCCCAGCTTCCGCTTCAACCCACGGCCGGGGCTCTCCGGTGCACCTCTTTGCTTTCGCACGGGTGGCGCCGTCATCCTGCCACGCCATGGTGAGGCATCATCGGACATCGCCACCCCGGATGAAGGTGCTTCTTCTCGGTAGCGGCTTGGCTCCCGTGGTTGCGCTTCGGGCGGTGGGGGATCGTGGAGGATCCGGCGAGAGCACGCACGCGAGCGCCTTGCACTTCCGCGGTAGCAACTCCATGGGAGGGACTCGGAACCCTAGGCGTCGGCGTGCTTGCGCCGCTTGCGGATCATGGGGGTGGAGAAGTGGAGAACGGGGGATGGATCGGGAAGGTTGGTGACGAGATCGGATGGGGTCTCGAGGAGGGGGAAGGAAAGGGGGTGGTGGTGCTTGCGTCCCCTCCCCACAGCCGTCGGTGTGGCCTTGGCCGTGGGCCTTGGTGAGTCGGCGGTCGACAGCAAGCGGGCGACGCCGACGCGCTTCGACCGAATGAGCTTCCTCGTCCTCTTCCGCATCCAGGCGGCGGCAGAGGTGCTTGGAGGTGAGGAAGTTGGTGCTGGAACTGCAGGATCGCGAGGAAGAAGGGCAGGGCGAGGGTCAGGCGGCGGTTTGGACTCTTTAATTGTACATGGCTGGGTGGGGGTGAACTCCAAACCGGCTTTAGTCGTTCGTGGGCGGAGCGAACTGCGCATAGGCGAGAAAGATCAATGGCTCAAGTTGCACGGAAGAAGATGGATCCAACGGTTTAGATTGCAAGGAGGAGGACGCACCGTCACCAACTCGTATTTTTAAGTAGTAGAGATAAGTTATATTGACAGTTCTGTAAAGTTTGGTTAGAGCTCAAGATTAGAAAATTTTGTCATAATCATTTAATGAAGAGTATAGACAATAGGATTGAGATGGCAAAGGCTTAATCTTTTGCAACTCTCCTTCTGAGAGCACACACTTTCATCAATCATCTGTGCTTTATGCTGTTTATTGATGTGTTCCTGATGTTAATGTTGAGCGTAATATTGTCTTTAGATGACTTGAAAGAATTTCGTGGATACATGTTATTATGGTAATTTATTACATGCTGGCATTATGCTTTATTGCTGATAGTGAATGCTGGGCTTAATTATGATTATTTGCTAAAACTGCAGACTTTACAACAGCGGGATGGATGGAGGTAGCTCCTATATAAAACTGTATGGATATAAAATTGTGTTGGTGCAAATGACATGGTTGAGTAGTACATACTTGATACATATGTGTTGGATATATTGGAGACTTCCTTGAGTAGTACGTACTATATATGCTTTCATTTGTTGTGAATGTATTGTCTATTGATGTGAATGTATCCTTTGGTACTATTTGAGTAATGTATACTGTTTGTTTATATAGTTAATTGGTTGGGTAAGTTCTATTTTTTCTGTATAAAATATGTTTCATAGGGAAATTATATTCGAAAATACCTAGTGGATATCAACTTGCAATCCATTTTATTTAAACTCTCAGCGTTTTGAATTCTGAAATTTTAGTTCATTGCGTATGTAACTTATATAGATAGCAAGTAAGCGAGATAGCAGAGGCACCGTCTTCGCCGCCGTCATCAACGTCATCGAATGCGTCTAGATCTCCGAGTAAAGTGGTACGTAAGCGAGATGGCAGAGGAATATCAAAATTGCCTGCGGGCCGATTGACTATCACGGAGGTCAGTGACGTTGGGATCCCTCTGAGTCCCAAGAAAGCAGCGGCAAGATTCCTGACCATCTGCGGGATACTTAGAAGGGAACAGGTCCCATCACCACACCAAGCTGGAAGTCTTTGACAAATGTAGACAGAGGCCAGTTGTGGACTAAAATTTCAGGCTCGTCCACTATCCCAGAAGCAGACCAGGCACGCGTGCAACGGTAGGCATTGCTCGCAATGGGACACGCGTGGAGGACCTTCAAGAGCACGTTTGTCACGAAGTACGTGAACACGGGTCAGACGCCCTTCACGAAGTATCAATTCTTATCGTGGCATATATGGGGCACCTTTGTGCGGATGAAGACGACGACTAAATTTCAGGAATAAAATGCAGCGCACAAAGCTCTCCAAGCACAAAATACTCACCCCACAAACTCGGCACCGCTGGGTACGCGGGTAAAACCATGGAATGGGCGGCAGAAGACCAGAACGCAACCTGGCCATTTGCTGATATCAAAGACGAGCGCGCCCGAACCTGGTTAAGAGCAAGGGTATCAGCCACGTCTTCAGGCGACATCTCTTTCACAAACCTGACAGACGAGGCAGTGTCCCAACATCTCGTAAATATGTCGAACTACATAGTTGTTAATAAGTCCACAACTTCATAGTGTGTATAATAACATCATGACCTCTTGCGGTAAGCATTGACTTCCGTATGTTCCCAAGGCTCCTTCAAAGTAGACAGGGAGAAGGATCTATTATCTACGGCCCTAGGAAACAAGGAGCACCCGGGTCACACGTGAGGCGTTAGGGTTTACGTACCTTGGAGGGATGGATTTCGACACGACTCCAACACGTATAGGAGTAGAAAGAGATCCAAGGCCGAGCACGACGCCCGGTTGGAATAGGTGCTTACTGCAAAATTTTAAGGATAGGTAACAAGATTGCAGGATCAAATGAATCAACTCCTCAACCAGTCGCAAGCCGCCCCTGTTATTTTGGGAGCCAGTCCTCCTCAACATCGGAGTAGCGTTGCGTCCATGCCAAATTCTAAACATGACGACACCCAATTACCTATCGACGACATCTGAAGGGATATGGGTAGGCTACGATAGCTATAATTCAAAAAATTCTACCACGTAAACCAGGAAGGCAAGCAGAAAGATGATTACAGATCGTTACCACCAGACACGCAGAGCAGCAGAAGAAGAGTTGGAGCAGCCTGGTCCAACAAAGAACACGTTGATGTAGTGGTCGTAGTCGATCGGCCAGCATCCTCGCGAGTCGATCGTCTCCTCCCGCAGCCTTTGTAGTTCTTTATGAAGATCGCGGATCGTCCTCAAGCGCAACAGCAACCGCAGTAGCGCCTCTATGGTATCCACACGTCTAGGGAAGGAACAACCATACGCCGATGTGCTAGCACCAAGTTGCACGGCAGAGCTTTTAGGAAGATGGCGGCTATGGTTTCGGTGGAGCAACTCATGTCAATCTCATCCTCCTAATAGCCTCAACCATCTCCTTATATAGTGCCCATGATGGATCCTATCCGAACACGTTTTTTTCCAACCCGTTAAATGTGTGACCCGTTAGGTTTATGTGTAGTCGGTTGTGACTCAAAAACCCTTTCCGATCACAAGTCGTTAGCGATTCCTAGCAGGACATAACGATTTCCGAATACACACAAATTATATCGGACGAACCTAAATGCAATATGATCTACAACCAAGTCCTCGTCACTTATGATCAGGTCATATCTCTATACGACCATTTCATATTTGACCATAACCTGTTCGTAACTCTTTACGACCAGGTTTCGACTACTTTGTGATTATGTTCGACTAGTCTACGACCAGCTCGTATCTCCATACAACCAGTCCATAACTGATCGAACTAAGCAACCTACTTGTGTATTCTCCCTTTGCCTCACGATGTCTGGTTGAACTCCAGATGAGATATTATGTCATCTATGAACTATTCAATACTTTCTCGATCGAGTGTCGGATAACCTTATGTGGTCGAACTCTTCGATCACTAGTGGCATGGCCATGCACTTTCTTTATCCGGCCACTTCGAGGGGTCCAAAGACATCTCTCTTGTTACAAATCCCATGTACGACCAGTCACATCCCTCCGCATGTTTCATAGCATACCCGAAAGCTACCTTTACAACTACCCAGTTACGAGTAGCGTTTGGCAACCCCTAAGAGTGCTATTACACATGTAGGGAACCATGTTGATCTCAGGTCTAAGGATTATACATTATCATTCCTTGAGACCAACTAATGACACTTAGAATCATAACAATCTCAATAGTGACTCAAGGTGGGTCAATCCAATACCATGTTCTCCAACACGTGCTCACATTATTGATTCAATATCCCTATATCCATGACCGATGAAACATGGTCATCAATCAATACATGTGCTGGTCGTAAAGCAACTGGTGTTCCGACCAGTGACATCCAACCAGGGATTCATTTAGAACGACATCATATAAGTTAAAGAGTTTCACCAACAAGTCACATACTTGTTAGTCTTAATAACCAATGATTCATTCAAGGAACAGAATAACATTTATTCAATAACTCATAAACATAGACGTAATACAATCATCTCTATGATAGCCTCTAGGGCATATCGCCGACAACATTAAGGTAATGTACATCTCTAGAATGCTCTAAAGATAGACCTATAGGGCACCTTAGCTAATTGTGTATCGTTTTGTAAGAGCTGACGCCCTGCAAGCTACAAGTGAGGATGGTTGGGTCCATTTCTATTGAGGCTTGGCGGGGGATGATGTATCCATACCAGGAAGGGACGGTGCAAAGACGGTGCCCGGTGAGTGCAGGTTACGCCGAGGTCTAAGTGGACATAGTGCGTGACAATTTCATGGCCGTCATTGGAGATTCGCCGACGAAGACATCGAGCGATGGGGATGCCATGTACACTTTTATCCAGTAGCCCAAGAAGGACATCGCCCTGGACCCTGCAGTATCGTTATCTCGACACGACCATGCCTCTCCAACAGGACCCTGATGACTCTACCTCAACTTTCGCTTCAGAAGGCCGTCTCATCGGTTCCCATAGAGAAGACGCCGAAGGAACAAGAAAAACGTGTCGCCGTATCGGTTCCCGAGTCGTCTCACAAGAAGACGTGTAGCGGGCCAGTCGTTAAAACCAGATCGAAATCGAAGAATATTAAGGCGCCTCCCAAGCCCGGGAAATACTCCATCGGAAGTCCATTGGCCCCGACACAATATTAGCTCACGCTGGAGTAGGTTGTCAGGCTTTGCATGTCTGGTACATGTGGAAGACCAAAGAGAAGGGGTGCGATACTGGAATCACCGTCAGATACACGAAGGAGCATTTCTTCCACGAGCCGGGCCACTTCGTCTTGGGCTTCAATGACTTATTCGACCTATTCAACCTCGATGCCCTCGATGTCTCGCTTCTACGATGCTGGACACTATAAATGTGTACAATCAAGTTCTACATTCACGTAATATCGATGAATATCACAACTCATTGCTTATGTATAGATACATGATGAAAAACGCCCGGGGATAGCAAGAACCAGTGGGTTTCCTCGACCCACACGTGGTCTCTGAGCAAACCATCAACCAAGACACATCCTACGTCGAGAAATACATAACGACGGGATTGCTTGCTCAGGATGACAAGGACTACATACTGGTGCCCTACAATCAGAAGTAAGTGCTTCACTACTTGCTATTCAAATTTTATTTGTACTTTATACGCAGCACGAACTTAGGTTTAATGACTACAGCGACATACATGAGTAGGTACCACTGGATCTTTTTAGTCATTATACCAAAGAGGAACAAGGTAATATACCTTGATTCCCTACTCAACAAAACCCACGACTTCACCCTTGTGAAAACCGTTTGTTATCATAGACAGACAAATTCAAACGGTTCAAAAACCGTTTGTAATGGCGGTTCCAAACCGTTTGTGATGACCCTGTCTGTACTAGTGGAGGCTAAAAAGGTTGAGAAGTAAAAACGCTTTGTTATCTCAGCTTAGTCGCACGCTAATGTGTTGCGTATCTATGTTCTGACAGTATGAGTTTGAGATATCTTTTGGGTAAAGTTGGACAACTTTGCAGAATGTATATGTAAAGATATTCGAATACGCCATGCTTCCGGTTAATAAAGTTGTGTTAATGGGTGATTCCAATACAGAGGCATAAGTAGAGTTTTTGAGATGTTAAGTTGGTTTGTGAAATTGTTGAGAAACCCCTGATGTTATTATTTATTATTGTTTTAAAGATAAGCTCCTTCAAAATACAAAATGCATCCACATATGCCTGTTAGGGTAAAACTGTACCATTCATTTGATAATCCTAGCATGTAGTTAATTAGGATTTCCATGTAGCATGTTGAGTACGGTAGTAGTACTCATTCTTGCAATATCTGCAAAACATCTACAGAGGATACCTAGGAAAATGTAGAGGAACTTAATGAGGAAGGTTTTGGTGGACCCCCAGATGGCAGTGACTACTGTTATTAGGTCTCGACCGCTCTCAAGTGTGCCTGTGGTTTGAAGATCTTTTGTCTTGCATTATATTAATTTTGGGCTTGGATGCCTGTGTCAGGTTAAAACTGGCTGTTAAGCCTTAATCTTATGTAATAAAAGTATATTTTTTTGTTGTAAGTAGAAACTTGCTTGAGATGCTACTACCTCACAACTGCATATCCTAGATGGTTGTGAAGTGTTTAAAAGTCCCGAAAATCGGGACCGTTACAAGACACCTTCACTCTCGTGTTAAGTTTAGCACAAATTACACACATAAACAGTCGCGTGGACCCTAATCCACTCCATCCTCTTTCCTGCCTCTTTGTTCCAGAACCTCCTAAATCCTTGAGACAAGATTAAAAGAAAGGTCAATTTTCTCTATGTCACTGAATAACCTCGTTTGTTCCTTACATGTCACTGATGTTTCACCATGTACCGTATACATCCAGAGCTCAAACGTTACTCACACTTAGTGACATATAAAAAACCATATAGTTCCTCGGGACGTACAGGGAATTAATCCGAAAAAAAGAAGCCCCAAATCACTCGTAGCCCTAGCACGAAGACACCTCTACACTGGACTACACACACCGGCGGACACATACATATACGCCCCAATTTTATCCCCTTTCCCTCCATGGTTTTCTGTTTCCCTCCACACACTCCGCCCTCTCCCCTCCTCCACCTTGAGATCTCGCCGACTCGCCCCCTTTTTCTCCGCCCCCTCCGATCGTCTCATCCTCCATTCCTCCCTCCCTCCCTCCCTCCCCCATCGGCATCGCTTCCCTCCACTCTTCCTCCTTCTCCCGCCCCTAACCCCTACTATTCTAGTAGTCTAGCAGCAGCAGGCAGACCTAGTGGAGTAGCTGCTAGATACCGGAAGCAGAGATCTGCCACGGATCAAGAAACCCCTAGACCCGAGCCTCCGCCTCTCGATCCGCGTGCCGGAGCCGTGGAGCGCCGGAGCTGCGGGGAGGGTGGGGCGGGAGAGGGGAGTGCTGGTGTTGTGTTAGATCCGCCGATCTTGGCGACGGAGATGGGTTCCTCGGTCGAGAAGGTGAGCTCCGATCGTGGGGTTTTCGTGCTCGATCTGTGGCTGGAATGGTGGGTGTGGGTCTAAATCTGCTGTTTTTTTACTGTCGCAGGGGAGCGGGTCTCCGGATCCGGACGAGCGCACGGCCTCCGGCGAGCCCAAGGCCTGCACCGACTGCCACACCACCAAGACGCCGCTCTGGCGCGGCGGCCCCTCCGGTCCCAAGGTGAGATCCTCGCCGATCTGATCTTGGCTTTGTGTTTCCCGATCTGTGCATTTTTCGCCTGGGGTTTGCGGTGGCTGATCCGACCGATCTGTATGTTTCTTGATCCAGTCGCTGTGCAACGCGTGCGGGATCCGGTACCGGAAGAAGAGAAGGGAGGCGCTGGGGCTGGACGCCGGCGAGGGCGCCGAGCAGCAGCAGCAGAAGAAGACCAAGAGGGAGAGGGAGGAGGTGACCGTGGAGCTCCGCGTGGTGGGGTTCGGCAAGGAGGTGGTCCTCAAGCAGCGGCGGCGCATGCGGCGGAGGAGACGCCTCGGCGAGGAGGAGAAGGCGGCCATCCTCCTCATGGCCCTCTCCTCTGGCGTCATCTACGCCTGAACCCACCACCTACCTAGCAACAAGAAAGAAGATAAGAGCAAGAAAAGGCAGCATGATGTGAGAGGAAGAGAGTGTGATTTGCTTGACATGCATGATCTCGGTCAGAGAGATATGTGGTGTCTCTACCCTTTTTTCCTGGTTCTACGCTTAGTTTTCCAGCTAATTAGTTCGATCAAAGTGGAAGCAAGTTAACAATGATGTAGTAGCTGTTCTTCTTCCTGTTACTGTCACTTCTCGTTCTTCCTAGTTGTAATGTTACTGGTAGTATTTTAGTAGAGTGTACGTTGCAATGTAAGAAGAGCTTATGATCATCTCGTCTATTCTTGCAAGAGAGTAGCCCCAGCATCTGATCTGTGCAGCATCTGATCTGTGCAAGTATGCAGTTTTCAGCTGAAACCGCCCCCGGAGATGCTTGCTTGAACTCTGCAGTGCTGACTGATGATGAGGACACCATGGCTTGCTGTGATCTGCGATGTTGTTTCTGCTTCATACTGTTTGATCTCCTGATGATGTGATGTGTGCATGGTTGTTTCTGCTTAATAGCTGGGATCTGTTGATGCTGCAATGTTCAACCTTGACTCTTGAGCAATGGAATGCCAGCTAGATCATTCTATTTCGGTCTGGTTGAGTGCTGAAATAGTCAGGTCAGCATCCATGCTATTTCTTGGAAGGGAAACGTCAGCACTCAGCACACTCACAGTGACAGAGTCCTTACTGTTCTACTGCTGCTACTAGCAAGCAGTAGTAGCTTACTAGGAGTGAATGCTGTGTTGATGTGTGATGTTGCAGGATGTTTCTTCTTTTGGAGGGTGTATAATGCTCTTGGGGATCTTGTGATTGTTGCATGTTTGTCTTCGACGAGGAAGGCTTGATGTTACAATAATAATGCATTATGCTTGTGGCCTGCCCTGCCTGTGGGTATCTTGTGATCCTGGTTGCTGGTTTGTTCCATTTTGTTCTGACCCAAATGCTTATGATTTTGTTCTTGTGTGGATGCTGGAGAGAACAGAACACCCTTGTTGCGCCCAAGATGGTGACAAGTGACTTGAGTGAGTGACAATGTTTCTAGTACATTCCAAGTGATAGCAGATGGTGATGATGATGATGATGCATGTGTGTATTGTAGCCGCCTGTATGATTTGGTGATGGATCGGATGGTTACCAATTATAGAAAGGAACTGTGACCAGGACATGGTTGCTTTCTTTGGGGGGAGATCAGATGTCATGGATTTGGAAAGGGACGAGGTAAGTTTTGCCTGGCTTGGCTTGGCTAACGTGGAAGGAGGTCAGGTGTCGTGCCCACATGAACATGTCGCCGTGTGCGCGCGCGCGCGACGGTGTGACCATGTGTGCAGCAGACGCGGCAGGAAGCCAGGAAGGTATGGGCTCTTTTGCATGGGGAAGCCATGCCATCATCTTTACGGCTTTACCGTTGTCCATGGGCAGCTACCTCGACGGCGCCACTACGCTGTCTCTTCTACCTCTGACATCATTTTTTCACTGCTATCTATCCACCCGTCTCCAAATGGACACCAACGATGATCCGGATTCTCTGCACAGGTCTATCACCGCGAACAGTCTTTCGTGAGATAGTGAACAGTGTTCTGCTGTAAATACTGTAGCAAAATAATGTGGTACAAGTGGGGGAAGTACAGTAGCGATTTTAATGTGTCAAAAACGATGTAGCAATTAATCTGGATCTTTGATTTTCGATCAGACGGCGGGAAGAGGGGCTGGCAGAGGCCATATCCCTCTTATACTTCGACAAATTTGCAATGTAACCATGTATGTTTTGATAAATATTGTTGTCGTTAGTGCTATTTAGCTCTTATCATCAAATGAAATTACACTGTATAGCTTATTGGCCCCTCATCTTTAAATCATGGCTCCGTCCCTAGGTGGGGATCGCTCCTAATGTCATGCTACTGTATATCTTCTGCATTGACTGCTTCAATGCAAATGATCTCAATCCCACTAACAACGACGCACTGGTTTAATATTCTACCGGACTTTTGGTGCGCATGCACACTTGCTGATTGTAAGTCTGCTTTTGATTAGAGCTCTACTGGTTCTTGTTTTTTTAATAAAAAACTTAGAAAACATTAACACCCTTACTGTTGGAAATGTGGACAACATTTTAATTCCAGATTTTATTATGAGGCAAAGATCACAAAAAACTAGTGATACATAAATCGATACTAATAGCAAGCTATACATTGCACTTCTAAACATACTCAATATCATGATTATAACAAAATATACTGGTCGTACATACAACTTACAATATAGGTCGATAAAGAACGAGCGGTCAGAGACTCGATCACGGTCACGATCGTAAACGTCCTTGATCTGATGGCGCTTCAGCGCAAATGTCTTGCCGAAACCTTATTGCCATCCCGTGCAGGTGAACTCTACGACAATGGTTCAGAGACACTGTCCACCCTCCTTCCCGGTGCATGTCGAGAAGAAGGGACGGCTTGGTTCAAACAGCAGAACCCTCCAGTATAAGAGAACATAGAGGAGGAAGAAGAAGAATTGGAATGGAAAATCTCATACTTGGTCTAGACGTCTCCAGATCATTTTAAGGGTCGAGTCAATTACTCTCTAGTAACTTCTCAATAAAGCATACATTAGAACACTCGTAACTGCTAATTCAAAACCAATTAATAAGCAGTATTTATCATATCCTGATTACACGTTGATCTTCAACTTTGACCATTGGTCTATAGCTTTGACCACGTTATTTGGATCACTCTGGTTTGATCACTTTATTTTGACCATAGTGTTCCGACCACTCTCTTGGAGTGATCCAAAGAAATCTCCAAGAGAGGTCCAAGAGGATCTCCCGAAGAGGTCCAAGAGGATCTCCCGAAGAGGTCCAAGAGAAATCTCCAAGGGAGGTCCAAGAGGGTCTCTCGAAGAGGTCCAAGAGGATCTCCCGAAGAGATCCGAGAGAAATATCAAAGGGAGGTCCAAGAGGGTCTCTCGAAGAGGTCCAATGGAACCACAATATTCCGACCACACTCTCTTGGAGTGATCCTAAGAAATCTCCAAGGGAGGTCCAAGAGGATCTCCCGAAGAGATCCAATGGGACTACAGTGTTTCGACCACACTCTCTTGGAGTGATCCTAAAAAATCTCCAAGGGAGGTCCAAGAGGATCTCTCGAAGAGGTCCAAGGGTGGTATAAGGAAAACTCTTATTGGTCTTATGGACCACTTGTTTCGACCATAGTGATCTTATGGACCACCACACTGGTCTTATGGACCACTTGTTTGAGAGAGAGAAATGCACAGTTAGCAAAAGAAACTAAACCATGCTTGCTTTGGAATTTCAGGAATGAATGAACCTTTGCAAATAAGGGCTCAATTCTAACAATCCCCCATCAATTCCAAGGCAAGTAGCAAAAAAGAAGATAAAGACTATTGTGCTGAAGAGTTGTTAATATACTAGTCTTTCAGTGTAAGTCCCGTACGAGTTGAACTTGCACCTAGAATAACAAGATTCATCTTCTCACAACTAATGAATAGAGTATGCCTTGAATTCACAGTCTTTCGTGATAAGATTTCACTTAAAATCTCAACTGATACGAGGCTGTCAAAGAACCAAGCCTAACCAGAGCTTTATTTGGTCATGCTCCCTTGGCTGCTCATGAGCTTTCTAGAGAATGCTCCTATTCTCGTGAACTGCGACCTCGGTTAAGCTCAAGTACGTGTATTTATTCTAGGTATCCTATAGGCTAATACCTTTTTCCCTCATTGGACACTAGAATACATTAAAACTTTAAGCCATCCTCTTCCATACAGTTGAGAGTACTTTGTCTATCAGGACACAGGTACATATTTTATTAAAATGTACTCTCTTGTTCAAACATCAACTTGTTTTTCCCATTGCCTAAGTCACGGGATCACCGATCAAAAAGGTATGGGTTATTGTTGAGTTATAACTCCAATGGGCATCATTCCCTGTCCATAGACGCAACGGAAATCGCATTCCGTGCTAGCCTCTTTGTGAAAGGGTCTGCCAGATTTTTCTCAGTTCGTATATAATTCATAGTAATCACTCCGGAGTTCCTCAGTTTTCTGACAGATTTAAGCCTACGCTTCACATGTCTGGAGGACTTCATGTTATCCTTAGTACTTATAACCTTAATCAACACTGTTTAATTATCACAATACATTAGGATTGCTGTATTCGTTTCTTAACCAGTGATAAGTCCAACAGAAGTTCTCTAAGCCATTCAGCCTTAATAGTAGCTGTGTCTAGTGCTATAAGTTCTACTTCTATGACTGACCTTGTCAATATGGTCTGTTTACACGACCTCCATGAAACTGCAGCACCTGCAAGGGTAAACACATACCCACTTGTAGCTTTGATCTCATCTGCATTAGAGATCCAGTTTGAATCACTATATCCTTCTAATACAGATGGATACCTAGTATAGTAAATTTCATATGAGGTTGTGCCTCTCAAGTAGCACAACACTCGCCCAAGTGCCTCCCAGTGATAATCTCCTGGGTTAGAAGTAAACCGACTTAATTTGCTCACAGCAAATGATATGTTAGGTCTTGTGACACCAGATAGATACATAAGGGACCCAATAATTTGTGAATATCTCAATTGATCTTTCCCTATTCCTTTATTCTTTCAAAGCTTAACACTAGCATCATAAGGAGTTGAGGAAATCTTACAGTTCTCAAAACCGAACTGGCTCAATATTTTCTCAGCATAATGGGATTGGTTCAAAGTGATCCCATCCTCATTTCTGATCAATTTAATATTCAGAATAACACCTGCTTCTCCTAGATCTTTCATATCAAAGCATCTAGATAAGAAAGATTTGACCTCGTCAATAACAGCAGTGTTTGTCTCAAAGTATAAGTATGCCATCGACATACAAACACAAAATCAATCCTTGACCCCCACCATAACGATAATACACACACTTATCTGCCTCTTTTACAGAAAAACCAGCAGATGTTAAAGTTTTATCAAATTTCTCGTGCCATTGTTTAGGTGCTTGCTTTAGACCATACAAGGATTTGATTAATTTGCATACCCTACTTTCCTGTCCAGAAATCACAAAATCATCGGGTTGCTCCATATAGATTTCTTCCTCTAACTCTCTATTAAGAAAAGCTGTCTTCACATCCATTTGATGAATGTGTGGACTATGGGAAGAAGCTAATACAATAAGCACACAAATGATGGTCAATCTGGCAATAAGAGAGTAAGTATCAAAATAATCCTTACCTTCTTTCTGGGTATAACCCTTGGCCATAAGTCTTGTCTTGTACTTATCAATAATACCATCAGGCCTCATTTTGTTTTTAAAGATCCACTTGCATCTAACAGGTTTACACCTGATAGGACGTTCAATGATCTCCCAAGTCCCGTTAGCCATGATGGAATCCATCTCGCTATGGACTGCCTCTTTCCAATCTCAGCATCAGGTAATGCATAAGTCTCTGAAAGAGTGTTTGGCACATCATTCATAAGATATACAATAAAGTCTTCGCCAAAGGTTTTCTCAACCCTTTGTCGCTTGCTCCTGCGAGGAGCCTCTTCAACTAAATTGTTATCTTCCTAGGGAAAATCACAAACTGGTGGTATATCACTCATTGGTTCAGAGATGGTGGTAGGTTCAAAATTACTATTATTCATAGTTTTATTATCCTTAGTTCGAGAAGTATTATCTGCAGTTCTCATAGGATAAATATCCTCAAAAAATGAAGCATCTCTGGACTCCATTATTGTGTTAACAATAATATCAGGAGTTTCTGATTTTACTACTAAGAATCTATAGGCTGTGCTATTATGAGCATATCCCAATAAGACACAATTGACTGTTTTAGGTCCAAACTTTCTCTTTTTCTACAATGGTATATTGATTTTTGACAAACACCCCCAAGTTCGCAGAAAATTAACATTGTGTTTTCTCCCCTTCCATCCCTCATACGGAGTAATCTCACAACTTTTAGTAATTACTCTGTTTAGAACGAAAGTTGCTGCTAAAATAGCTTTCCCCCACCATAACTTAGGCATACCGGCACTCTCCAACATGGCATTCACCAAGTCTGTTAGTGTCCGGTTTTTCCTCTCAGCCACCCCGTTTGATTGCGGTGAGTATGGCGGTGTAACTTTATGGACTATTCCATGTTCAACACAGAATTGAGAGAATTCATGAAAGATATACTCTCCTCCACGATCAGACCTTAGTTTTTAAATGTTCTTTTCTAATTGGTTTTCAACCTCGGCCTTATAAATTTTAAAGTAATTTAAAGCTTCATCTTTTGTTTTAAGTAGAAACACATAACAATATCGTGATACATCATCAATAAGAGTTAGAAAATATCTTTTGCCTCATTTAGTCAACAATCCATTCATCTCACACAAGTCAGAATAGACAAGATCTAAAGGTGCCAAGTTCTTTTCCTCCTGTAACCCCTTAAAGGGTTTTCGAGGTTGTTTTGCTTGCACAAAAGTTTGACACTTTGATCCTTTGACAATTTCACATTTTGGAATTAAATCTAATTTGGACATTCTAGCAATACTATCAAAGCCAATATGACAAAAACGAGAATACCATATATTGGCTTCACATTTATTCAAACCAGTTGCAACATTCAGATTATACTCTAAAGTACTCATGCGGAACAGCCTCCGCTCTGATAGCCTTTACCAACAAAGTTGTCAAACTTAGACAATACAATTTTATTTGACTCATATACTAGCTTATACCCATCCCTGCATAGGAGGGAACCACTAACAAGGTTCTTGTTTATGGTTGGCGCATGCTGCACGTTCTTCAAGTGGACAATCTTTCCTGAAGAAAGCCTCAGATCCACCGTGCCAAGACCAAGAACAGAAGCATGCGACCTGTTCCCCATTAGGACGGAGGAAGCCCCGGTTGCCTGATAAGAAGAAAACAAGGAAATATCAGAACACACGTGAACATTAGCTCCAGTATCAACCCACAAATCAGTGGATTGACATGCTAAAAATACAATAGGTGGATTACCATACCCTCCTGTTGAGGCCTTGCCTATGATCACATTGACAACATTTTTCTTTGGCTGTACACCATCCTTGCTCTTACGGAAATGACATTATTTCGCCATATCACCGCTTTTACCACACACAAAGCAGGTGATATTCCACCTATCCTTCTTCTCAGTTTTCTTCTTAAAACTAGTTGTATTTTTTTGGTTTAAAGCCTTTGTTATTTTTGTCATATCTCTTCTCTATGACATTCACATTGATCTGATTGTTCTGACTGGAAGTGCTAGGTCCATCTTTTGCTCTTGCCTTTTCTTCCATATCAAGGATAGCAATGAGATCCTCAATAGATATCTCTTCCCTCTTGTGCTTTAAGCGAGTGGCAAAACTCCGCCATGAAGTAGAAAGTTTGGCAACAATGCACGCAGCCACAAACTTAGGAGGCAAAACATAACCCAGATATGCAATCTCTCCTACCAGTAACTGTAGCTCATGAGCCTGTGCAACTATCGATATAGCATCGTCCATGCTGTAGTCGAAGAATTGCTCGCACATATAGAGCCACCGACCAGCCTCAGCTTGGGGCATATTTGTGTTGGAGTGCATCCAACAACTCTGTGGCAGACACTACTACAGAAAAGGTATTCACAGACGGTTCAAAAACGTCATCACAGACGGTTTCGTGAGCCGCTCGAGTTTATGGGTCGATGATGACATGAGGTCATCATGAGCGGTTAATCGAGAACCGCTCGTGATAAGTATATATCACAGACGGTTTGTGGCTGAAACCGTATGTGATGACTTTTCTCTATAAAGCCCCAAGCAGTGAATTTGGGCAGGTAGCCACATGATAAGAGGGTATCCTTCACCAATTGTTGATGAATGTTATCTGACTATAAAACTTGAGATTTAGAAAAGGACTTTTTAGCTATAGAGTAAACTGTTTTAGAACTTAGTATGAATAATTAAATAGAAAATATCGCTTTATGCAAATTGAGCCATATAAGCCTCCCATTGTTAACTCTCTGCATGCATTATAATCAATTATTGGGTGTAACTTGCGGAGTACATTCATTTGTACTCACATTGCTTAATAAATTGTTGATCAGGAGAAGAGTACTACGAGGAGAATGAGAACTTGGACGACTAGGCTACACCCTCCAGATGATTGCTTGTGGTGAATCGTGTGGTCTACCTTACTGCTTTGCTTCTGCTGTATTTTGCTTGTTGGCTTTGTGCCTATTTTGTAAAAGACTTTGATTATTATCAATGAATGATGTTTTATGGTTATGTTATCCACTTTTATTTACTGTGTACACTAGTTGTTCCTTGACTAGTGTATGAAGCACAGAGAATCCGAGATTCTTCGCTCCTGAGTTCGACATATACCTGTATTGACTGGTCAACAATCCTCGTCACAATGCAATCAATATAACCTGGTGGGTTAAGCTGCCACACATGCCATCCCACTTTTAGAGGACAGTAAAAAATAGCAAGATATAAGCTTCCTAGTACTTGAGCAAGAAATAAACACTTTTGGCATGTCTTCTGCAATGGATATGGCAAGCCGAATTCCCATTTCCTAGCTTACACAGGGCGAAGAATGGGCATGTTTGGAATGGCTTCACCTTTGGCTTTTCGCTTGGAAAAGGCAGAAGGCGTCCTAAGCGGGTAGCTTTCTCTAGCCGCTTTTGTCAAAGCTGGAAGCCGTTTACAACGTCCTAAATGGGCAGCTTCCTACCGCTTCGGCGGGATTTCCTTCTGATATTGCGCCGAGAGTTGGGAGTTGTTTACCTGCCTCCTACCACGTATAAATTCCGAAAGCTCGACTCTTTGACCCCATTCCCCACCCCATTTCGATCTCGCTCCCAATTTCCCCAACCCTAGCGGCCTCAAGCGTTGCCGCTTTGCCGCGACCACCGGCCCTTGCGTTGTCACAGTGACGCGTCTGCCGAGCTTAGATCCGGACCTGAACATCTTCCACACCATCAAACCCGTCAAAGGTTTATCTTGGCCTCATCCTCACCGTTGAGCACCGGTTGGTGTATCTCCGAAACGCCATCCCCTCCATCTCTCTCTCTCACCTTCGTGGTATTTTTTTTTGTCTTTTGTGTGTATGTGTATGCTAATCTCTTTACAAATATGTGGTGTGTTAATTTGTATACACATACATGGTATGTGCGTTAATCTTGGTACAAATACATGTATGTGTGTTGTTAACATACAATACGTGGTATGTGTATGTTAATCTCTGTTGTCGTTAGTTGCCGACGACAAGGACGTTTGCGATTAATTGCCATTAGTTGTCGTTAATTGTCATTAGTTATGGTTAGTTGCTGTTAGTTGTAGTTAATTGCCATTTATTATCGTTAATTACAGTTAATTACCGCTAATTGCCTTTAATTGTCATTAGTTCTCATTAATTATTGTTAATCGCGGTTACTTGTAGTTAGTCCTCGTTAATTGTTGTCATTTGCCTCAGGGGCATTCTAGGCATCTCCCAACTTAGGGGCTATAACCATCCTACTTAAAAACCAAACTGCCAAACAACAAATGTTTTGATCTTAGTCATTCAGCCCAACCAAAAGTTGTTTTTTAGAAAAGTTGCGGATACGCCAAATAGGTTCAATATCCCATCCCTCCTCAAAATATGTGTAAATTAATTTTGGTGGTGTCCATTTTGTTAGTAGCTACTACGGTCCTACGCACTCAATTCTTTCTGCTAGAGAAGCACAATAGCCAGTCAGAGTTTTTTTTGTTCTAAAATGGCACTGTTTGCACGAAATAGCAAATCTAGCTTCATGCGAAGATCAAAACCTAAAATGACACCGTGGACTCATTGGTAGGCGACATATGTCCTCGTTCGCGCTTCGGGCGCACGGACCCCTCGTCCCCTCTCGTGGGGACGGGACTTCCCTCGTCCCCTCTCTTAGAGAGGGGATGAGGCCTCGTCCGCGTGCCAGGCGAGGGGACTTCTCTCGAACTGCTAATTAATTATGATTAAATTGATTATGACTAAATAATTAGGACTAACTAACTACGACTAACCAATTACGACTAATTAATAACGACTAGTAATTATGAATAATTAGTTTGACTAATTAATTAGCTGTAACTAATTATGAATAATTAATTAATTATGAATAATTAATTGGTCGTAGTTAGTTAGAGTCATAATTATTTAGTCATAATCAATTTAATCATAATTAATTAAAAGTTCAAGAAAGTCCCCGTCTGCAGTGCTTGCGTCTGAAGTCCTCCCTAGGCGCGCGGACGAGGCAAGATGACTTATAAGACGAGTCTGCGGTGCCATTTCAGACTTTGATCTTCAGAGAAGGCTAGATTTGTTATTTTGGGTGCAAACAGTGTCATCTAAGCCAACAACTCTAATCGGTCATCCTTTTGTTCGATCAACCACTAAAGTAGTTCGGAATCTAAGGTCAGGAGGAGTCTAGGCTAGTCCTAGGTGCTTGCATGATTGCTAGGGCCGGAAAAATAGCTCGAAGCTCGCGAGCAGGCTTGAACTCGTAACGAGCCGAGCCTAGTGTTTGGCTCGACAAAAAAGCAAGCCGAGCTCGAGCCGCTCGCGAGCGTGAATTGGCTTGTCGTTTCGGCAGGCCCAGCCGCCCCAGCCCAACGCCTAGGCCTATTCCCCTAAACACCTCGCCTCGCCTGGTCGCCCCCATTCGCCCCCCCATCCCCTTCCACCGTGCCGACAGCGACTCGCGCCACAGCACTCCGTCCACCGACCACCGCATCGCCGCGTCCCATGGCCCCCGTCCTCCCCGACCCGTGCTCCTCACCTCTGCCCCGTCTTGTGTGGCCGTGCTCCACCCCGCCCCGTGCACTGTGCGGCATTTTGACCCGTTCCTGCTCTCACTCCCGAGCGATTTAGGGCATCTCTGGCCGGCCACCGCCTGCCCCTAGGCCTCCTCGTCCACCCCCGACGTCATTGCCTACGGCCGGAGGAGCGGCAACGCCTCTCCGTCTTGAGCCTCCTCCTCTCACGCCCACCTCCGCCGCCTCAAGTCTGCCTGACCCATGCTCTCTGCGACTAAGCCCTCCAACGCCGATGTATGTACTATACTAGTAGTTGTATGAATTTTAGATTTATCAGTACTAGTACTTCTCTGATCTATGAGTGCTAGTACCACACATTTTGGGCACTACGAGGCTGTTTGGTTCGAAGCCTAAGAGTCTTGCCTGAGAAAAAGGGGTGTCTGGTAGTAGCCTGAGAAGCAGATGATTTTTACCTGGTCAGGCAAACCTGGAGATAGGTGTTTGGTTGATAATACGTGCCTGAGATAGAAAGAAAGGAGAGAGAGAGACTAAGCTAGTTGCCTGCCAGGCAGATCTACCAGTCGTTATTTTTTCACGCCTCGGGCCAGTAACACACCAAGCACGCACTACGTAAGCACATCCGGCCGAGCAAGGCGCGGGGCTTCAATCCAAGCAGGCCCTACATATGCAGAACGTTGTCATATGCCTTTTGGGATATATTTCATTTATTCTTTGGAAAGGGTTCACAATAGAATTTATTTTCATGGGGCATGACATTAGCTACAATTCTTCGAGCAATTAGACAATATCAATGGACAATTGTGCTTTCTGATCATCAACGACTGATATTGCCTGCTGTTCGGTGAGCAAATTTGATGGTGCTTGATGATCATCAGCGAAAGGTAGATCTCTATGTTCCATTTTAACTTGACAGTGTGCAATAGAATGATCTGTTTTCATGAACTAAAAATGGAATTTTTGTTCGCTGAAACAATTTGAGATCGCAATGATTTGGTTGCAAAAAAAAAAGGATGTGGTAGCCGTTTTTTTATATAATAGAATTATGTTATTCTAATTGCCCTGACATGGTAAAATAGATGGAGAAAGGTAAGCAAAACAAAGAATTTTTTTTGTGAGATTCACGAGGAAGTGGTTTGTGCTAGGAACAAACCAACAGCATGTTTGAGTCCCACTGGTTACAAATACTTAAGTGAGAAGTTGACTGCAAGAACAAAGAGAGCTTGCACTAGAAAGCAATTCAAGAATCGGTGTGACTCTTTGAATAAAGATTGACAGAACTGGAAGACTGTTGAATGGTGAGACTGGTCTAGGTTGGTATCCTAACAATGGGACAATTTTGAGCGATGAATGGTGGGCTGGAAAGATGAGATATAGTCCGTAAGACCATCTTTAATGTTGTGTTTTAGCCGGTTCAAATGATGAGAGAGAAGATATTGAATCGATTCAATACATTGGAGGGGTCGATTCCAACAAAAAAAAATGCATGGAACCGAACTCTACTTAGAAATCGATTCAAAGCATTAAACAACTCATATGTGCATTAAACAACTACATAGAAGAGAGTGCGTTTGAGAGATGATATTATTATTTTGTGGTTTTCTAATATAACGTGGGTCCTAGTTATTAGTAGGAATCGGTTCAATACATTGGAGAAAAACAAGCTCAGTTCCTAGAATACTTACGTCGCATAACTTTGAATCGACATCGGTTCAATACACTAAAGATGCTCTAAAATTGTTTCTTGTCATATCTGTAACCGCTTGTATTGACCTATTTTCATCTCTTTCCAGGCCATGCTAGATTGTGCCAAGTTTCGATATGCACCCCTGGAAAACATTGAGTTGCTGAGGTTGTATCATATATGGATTATGGACTGTTATGATGAATGGGTTATGAATTTATGATAGATGGCTTTGTTTATGATGAATGGATTATGAGTTTATGAATGCTTGTGGCTGTATGAATTATGAACTGATATGTTCAATGGCTTACATAGAGCTGAACCGGAACCCTGGCTCGAGCGAGCCTTCGAGCCGGCTCGAGTTTTTGAGCCGAGCCGTCTTTTAGCCCCCTTTTCCAAATAGACCGAGCCGAACCGAAGTTCAGACCGAGCGCCTGACTAACTTGGCTCGAGCCGACTTGCTCGGCTTCGTTTCCAGCCCTCCTCACACACACTGGTGCCTAGTGCCTACCGCGCCGCGCCATTTCTCTCTCGTCTCCTCGTCGTGGCTCGTTTCGATTCTCAGATCCAAACCCCCGTCTAAAAAAAGTTTCGAGCCACCAAAACCCTAACCCTAAGCATCCCAATTCCCGAATCCCCGCCTGCTCACAACCCTATCCCGAGCCCCCCTCGCCATCCATCCTCGCTTCCGCCGCCGCCGCCGCCGCCGCCGCGATGGCAGGGTCCTCAGGCGGCGCCGCGTCCTCCGCCCGCAACATGGTCGACCGATTCTACAACCCTCCCCACGTTCGCCGCCAGCAGCAGCAACAGCAGCGGCTGCAGAGCCAGCGGCCTCCGTCGCCATCGCTGTCCCCGTCCCCGTCTCCGCGGTCAGCGAGGCAGAAGGCTGCGGTGCCGGCGGCCGCGCCGACGGATGCGGACAGCCGGGTCGATTCCGACGACTCCTCGTCGACGACGTCGTCAAAGCCTTCGGTGGCATCGACGGCGACGGCCACGACGGCGGCTGACGTGAATGTGTCGGCGGCGGCTGGGAATTTGGAGAGGTTTCTCACCTCCACGACGCCCTCCGTGCCCGCCCAGTACTTGCCCAAGGTATTCTGAGGTTAAGTTTGCTGTTGTAGACTTGTAGATTTCAGTGTGGTGATTTTGTGGTACCGAGAACTTCCTATGGTGGGTGATAGGAAGAGGAACAAGTGAATTTGTTTAGTCTATTGGCCATTAGATCTAGTTTCGTTTCCACTTCTTATGATTTTAGGTTTTAGGAAAGTTACCGAGCCGTGAATGCAAAGGAAAATGTAGCTGTGGTAATTTCTGATCTGTAGTTGGTATTTGCTCATTGGTATAGGCCCATTGAAATGGTTCGGTATTGCATTTGGAATGGAAAATGAATGTTTCTGGAGAAACATCTCAGTTAAGATCCATAGAAGAGTTCGTATTTCAGAATTTACTCTGGACTGCTTGTTTCTAGCTTTGATTGATGGTTCCGGGGCATTGAAAGTTCTTGATGATGGTAACTGTGGATGGAGAGCAACAATCATTCTTCAATGTAGGATATGAACTGTTTTTTTAACTATTGCTGCCTTGGGCACCGTGAGATGTTTGTCTAATGTATTTCATGGAAGAGAATAGAGACATTGCTTGAACTTAATAAAATGTGTATTCACCCAGTGTCGGTTGGTTTAGCTGAGTTTTAACTTAAGCACCATTTTGTGCTTCATATTGTTAATGAATATCGGTGAAATGGAAAAAGACAAGTCTCTGTGGAACTTGTGCGTTCCTAATTACTGCACTTGCTCTATCTTTGATCTAGTAAATGATTTAGTTACTCTGATTTTGTCTGCACGTCCATGTAATATGTATCTGTATTCATTGCCATCTACAGCTATTGATTTTGTCTGGAGGATGTAATCATGTAATGCACACAGACTGCAATTGGGAAGACAGGTTATTAAGTCATGTAGTGATATTTGTACAATGTTCTGTTCATGCACAATTGTTTTTAGTTTTCAGTCAAAGGCGGTCCACTTTTATTAATGAAAAGAAGCTTTGGTGGTACTAATTCATTCTATAATTTGGTTGTAATGGTTTTGTTCTCTTGCAGATGAGCTTGAGGATGTGGAGGAGTGGTGATACTATGGATTCACCACCGTACTTCTGCCTTGAAGATCTGTGGGAGTCCTTCAGGGAATGGAGTGCCTATGGGGCTGGTGTTCCCCTGGTGTTAAATGGCAGTGACTCTGTGATACAATATTATGTGCCATATCTTTCTGCTATCCAGCTGTATGCTGATCCATCGAGACCTGCTGCAAGAACCAGGTAGCAACCTTATCTACGCCATGCCAAGTTATGATGTCTAGAAATTTCTCCATTCTGGAATAAAAACCTTCGCTAGGTCAATCTGTCTGGCAGATTCACTTCACTTTGTTTTGTGTCTTTGGTTCTGCTTTAGTTTATTTGAGCTGTAGGATGTTCATATGTAACAGAAAACTTCACTAATACTAATGGAATGGTAAGTAATGTACTCCAGGATTAGCCTAGCTCCGATCCAGGATGTCAATTTACTACATCTGTGCCAAGTTATATGAAAATAAATAAATTATGCATGTGTATTATTGGGTTAGAGCTTTCGGCAGAGGAGGGATTCCCATTTTTTTCAGTTAGTTTTCCTGGGTCCTATTAAGGCAAAGTATCTCATGCTTTGGTGAGGTTTTAGGAAAAATGCTTTTGTGGTGAAATCCTAGCTAGGTTCAGTGTCACATGATTCCTACGAGTACTGGGGCATGGCTACTATTTTGTGCAAGTTTAATTTCGTTCCTCTTATGGATATTATGAAAAAGAAGATGATGGAAAAATAGATGAATGAGAGAAGTTCTGGGATAGTTAAGAGACAACCTACTCATTGCTCATTGTGGTTGCTTTTATTATCTTGGTGACGTCTTTGATAGTGTATAACTTTTTCTAGTTAATTTTCTCGCTTACTTATGGCGTCCTGGGGATGAAAGTGATGGGGAATCTATGGATACTAGCAGTGAGAGTAGCAGTGAAATTGATGCTGATCGATTAAGAGTCTCATCCATGGAAGCTACACGTTGGTTGGAAAACGGTGGCTTACGAAGTGATGATGGTGAAGCTTGTGCTTCTGCAAGTTTTCCAATATTTGAGTATCTGGAGAGGGATCCTCCATATGGTAGAGAACCTCTGACAGACAAGGCAAGTTTTCCTTAAACTCATGCTTACTACAGATGTCTTGTTTATAGAATCTTATTCTGCATGTCCTTCAGATATCAATTCTTGCGGGTAGATTTCCAGCTCTGAAGACATTCAAAAGCTGTGATCTGCTGCCATCCAGTTGGATGTCTGTTGCATGGTATGTTTCAAATACTATTGATTTTATGAGTTATGTGCACTCAGTTTCTACTTCCTTTTTTCCAATGGTAAGATGTGTTCTTTTCCATTGATATGCTATGCTTCTCTTTGTTAAGAGTGTTGTATGAGTATTGGTTGTATATTCTCACTCTCTCTTAGCCCAAGTGGCCCATATAGCCTATGAGGCCCATGTACTCTTCTCTATATATATACCCTCCCATTAATGAATAAGATGCAGAGTTGTGAATAGCAAAATCACTTTCCCCAAATTCTAACATGGTATCAGAGCTTTTTAACTCTAACCCTAGCATCTAGTTCCATCACCACCACAGTCGTCTGCTAGCCTCTTTGCTCGGGCTGGTTGGCCTGAGCTGCTCCCGACTGCCTTCGCTCGTCTAGATCTGGCGGCTTCCGTCTGCCTTCACTCGTCCAGTTCACATCCTTTCGCTCGCCTAGATTCGGAACAGACTTGATTGACTCTGCGCACCAGATCCGGTGGGATCGACTCGATCTCCTCGCGGGATCCGCCGCCTCCTCGCGGGAGCCTCATTCGATCCTCCTCGCCCGATGGTGCATTGCTTTCGTCGCCTCCTCGCCCGATGGCGCACGAGCTCGTCTTCACTGTCACCGACACGAACTCGTCTCTGTCGCCTCCTCTGGACTAGCGATCCTCGCGGGATCCGCACCTCCTCGCGGGAGCCTCCTTCGATCCTCCTCGCCCGACGGTGCACTGCTTCAGCCGCCTCCTCGCCCGACGGCGCACAAGCTCGTCTCTATCGCCTCCTCTGGACCAGCGGGGAGCTCGTCCTCGCGGACGCTGCCTCCTTTGCTCTTCGGTACTGCTACTACCTCCTCGACTCGTCGGTACTGCTACTGCTTCCTCTGCTCTTCGGTATTGCAATTGGTACTACTGTTGTTGCTTGTGCACTGCTGCTGTGTGCTCTTCTCCGCTACTGCTGTTGATGCTGTTACTGATGCTCTGTGGTGCTTAGTACTGTTGTGTGGTTGTGGTCCATCAAGATGGCAAAATCTGACTCTATGTTTGGGGGTAGTTCATCTCGTGTCCACAGACATTAAGCTCGATGGGTTGAACTACCGAGCATGAGCTTTCTCAGTCAAGACTACTCTTGGGGGTTATGGTTTGGCCTCCTTGTTCTGACTGCTGATGTTTCTCTGAGGATGAGTCTTGAGTATCATACTTCAGCCAAGCAGATGTGGACATACTTTGAGAAGAGAGATGTTCAATCCAGTGGTGCTCTTCGCTTCACATTGCTCAAGAACCTTCATAGTATTCAACAGCAGTCAGATCAGTCAGTGGAGGAGTATTACAATGCTTTCACTCATATCACCGGTCCTCTAGAGTCTATGACACCGAAGGCTACCACTGCTTACCAGTCTTGTGTTGCCAAAGATGAGTATGCTCAGCAGACGCTCATGTATCAGTCTGTAATGGGACTTTGATTAGAGTTTGAGCCTGTTCGTACTCAGTTACTCAACTATCCCACTCCACCGACTCCACCGACTTTGACTGAGGTGCTTTCTAATTTGATTGCAGAGGAGACTTGCCTTCATTCGCTTATGCATACCTTAGGATCCTCACCACATGTTGTCCTGGATCTCTCACAGCGGTCTGGATCTATTAGAGCGACACCCACATGAGTGTTGGTATGTTCTCATTGCAAGAGGACTGGTCATCTTGTCGACAGGTGTTTCAAGTTACATCCAGATCAGCTTGTTGATTATCGTGCCAGACATCTATCTGATCGTCGTCGTGGAGCACCTATTGGGCCTCCGAGAGCACTTTACGGGCGATCCTTCGCCGCTGCCCCACCCTCTTGTGACTTCGGATCGATGTGCGCTATGACCTCGGTTGCACCTTCTGCTTCTAGCGTTGCTCATCCTTGGGTTCTGGACTCGGGTGCCTCTTTTTATGTCACATCTGACAGCTCTCAGCTTGTTGCTCGTAGGCTCATGACTGATGGTGCATATGTTCACACTGCTGATGGTACATCTTGCTCTATTACTCATCAGAGCATTCTCTCTACATCTCGCTTCTCTGTTCCTAATGTGTCTTTTGTTCCTCAGCTATCTATGAACCTTCTTTCTATCGGTCAACTCACTGATATGAACCATTTCATTGGATTTGATGATTCTTCCTGTTTCATTAAGGATCGTCAGAGCAGAAGAGTGATTGGTTCTGCCCACCGCTGTAGAGGCTCCCCTAGTCTCTATGTCTTGGACACCTTATATCTTTCTTCCACCAGTACGTCGAAGGTCTCAGTGTCTTCTGCTATGTTATCACTTCAGTCTCCTATTGGTTCTCCCTTCAGCAAGTGGCATCATAGGCTTGGTCATCTTTGTGGAGCTCCCCTCACTACTCTAGTTTATCAGGGTTCCTTAGGTCATGTCACTGTTGAGTCTAGTTTTCATTGTACTGGTTGTAAGCTGGGGAAACAACTACAACTTCCATATTCCAATAGTACCTCTTAGTCTTTTGGTCAATTTGATTTGGTGCATTCAGATGTATGGGGTCTTATCTCCTTTTGCTTCAAAGGGTGGTCATAGTTATTATGTCATATTTGTCGATGATGACTCTCGATATACTTGGATCTATTTTATGAAACATCGCTCTCAGTTGATTTTCATGTATCAGTCTTTTGTTAAGATGGTTCATACACAATTTTCTTCTTCCATTCGTGTTTTTCGTTCTGATTCTGGGGGAGAGTATCGTTCATCAGCCTTTCGTCAATTCCTTTCTTCTGAGGGTACTCTTTCTCAGCTCTCGTGTCCTAGTGCTCGTGCTCAGAATGATGTTGATGAACGCAAGCACCGTCACACCATTGAGTCTGCTCGTACTCTTCTCATCTCCTTTGTTCCCTCTCACTTCTGGGGGGAAGTAGTCTCTACGGCAATCTATCTCATCAACCGTCAGCCATCTTCCAAGCTTCAGGGCAAGTGTCCTGGTGAGGTCTTGTATAGAGCACCTTCTTGCTATGCTCATCTTCGTGTCTTTGGTTGTGTCTGCTATGTTATTCTAGCACCTCATGAGCGCACCAAGCTGAATGCTCAGTCGGTTGAGTGTCTTTTTGGGTTATAGTCCTGAGCATAAGGGCTATCGTTGCTTTGATCCCTCAGCACGTCGCATTCACATCTCTCGTGATGTGACCTTTGATGAGAGTCGACATTTCTTTTATCATCCTTCTACACATCACACTCCTTCCACAGATTCCACCTCTTTTTTGCCTACTTCCCATTCTTTCACCAGACTTGTCTTCTCCAGATATACTGTCACAAGTTTGATCTCGAGACCGTAAGTTGTAGCTATGCAAGGCTGGTGGTCTCTCGGAACGATCGGGTTGATGAAGCCGGTGATTCGTCGTGAAGTTCAGATAGAAGAGATGTGGAAGAAGAATTCAAGAAGCAGAAGTCGAGATAGAAGAATTGGGTTTTTAAGAGATAAATTCTTGTATATCCCTTGCATTACAATGTCTACCCTTATATAGTAGTGCTTGCTAGCCTATCTCTGGAAACAAAAGGAAAACAAGGAAACAAATAACATCTCCGATTACAATTCTGAACGTAACAACCTCGTTTACAAATCCTATTCAGATCCGCCTACGGAATCGGTTGTCGTATTGTCGCAGGAAGCCGATACTAACCCCTGTTCTGCCGAATCAACCGAATCGCATGCTAAGCTGGCTGCGCCATCCAAACCAGTTGCACCGGGCCTCAATCTGTGACGTCTTCGTACATAAGTACGCCCCCACATGACATACACCTTCTCCACCAATTTCATCTTCTAGTGTGTCTCCTCCACCAGCTCCACCAGTTTCTGACACTTCCACTTTTTCCTTTCACTTTCACTATAGTCGCCGACCGAGAGTTCCTTTTGATCCTCAGTCCTCCCCACTTGACCCTTCGGCCAGTACCACCGACTCTGACGATCGTTCTACTACATCATGGTATGCCTTACGTGATCATTCTTCTATTCAGGCACCAGAGAGATGAGTTTTTTCTCGTGCAGGTGCAATAGCTGAGCCAAGTACTTATCAAAAGGCTGCCTGTGTACCTGAGTGGCAATTGGCTATGACAGAGGAGCTCACAGCTTTAGAGTGTACAGACACTTGGGATCTTGTTCCGTTACCATCTGGAGTTGTTCATCTACCTAGACGGTATGCCAGCCCATGTTTGGGACTAGTATGCGTAGTGTTCCCCTAGGCACTAGGCGCTAGTCGGGCGAAAGACCAGCGCCTAATCGCCGCCTAGGCGCGATAAATTGACTAGGCCTAGGCGGACGCCTAGGGGAACACTGAGTATATGATGATGTCCATTCTCGCGCCGTCGTGTCGGATTGAGCGATTGAGTCAGCACACTGCGTCGCGGGAGAACCTGGCGAGCTTCAGGTTGGAAGCGTGGACAGCATATCCCAACTCCATCCCCAAGGAAGTGACCTTGCTTGTGGCGGAGCCTATCTTGGGGAATCTGCCAATGGAGCTGTTTGAGAAGAAGATGCTTGCTTACATGATCTTCATTCACCTTTCCAAGGTCGAAGACTACCGCCCCTTCCCGTCCTTGGACTCTCAGCCTCCTGGCGGTGGGGGGCTGGATGGCAGCGGCGGCGGTCGCCCAAATAGTGGTCCTTCAATTGGGGGCCCACAGTCACTTCTACTCTGGTGGCCTTCCCTACGATGGTTCCGCGCATCTGCCTAGCCGAGTCCTTGCTGTGGCAACTCCTTACTCGAGGGTTGGCGCTTGTTGCCGTTGTGTGCCACCATCGGTGATACATGGCATAGGGTCCTTGTTGCGTTGTTGCCGGCGAGCTATTTAGGGCTGCCGCCCTTTGCAGTCTAGCTTGAGCTGGTCGTGGTCACCCACTACTGACACCATGGCTCCTGTCATTGTGGCCCCCCTCAGCTAGAAAGCATTCCATTGGGATTCAAACTGCACTAGAATCCAGCCCTCCATCCAAGCAAAAGCAAAAGCGTGGGTACTTTGTTTACTCACACAGGGGGAGAAGCGGGTTGGTGAAAGCAGGCAGACATGGCTCTGCAAAGCGCTCTAGCCTGGCCACCCTCTCTGGCATGTCAGGAGTACAACGGCAACAACTGTCCCTGAGATCTCCAGGATTAGGGGAGGCGGTTGTTCCTTCGGCCACTTTGGCATTGGAGCACGTGGTCATGGGCCCTGTTGGCAAGCAGGCCGTCTTCACGCAGGCCTAGCCATTGCTCCTTGCTGGGTCAAGTGAGTTTGCCCCTATTCCCCTTTTATCAGGCCAGCCTCCTGACTCGCTACCACGCATGGAGCCTAGGATTTTGCCTGATAGGCAGGCTTCTAGACCATCCCAGAGGGCCCAAGTCTTGAGCACCCAAGTTGTTCCTACTTCACCTTCTAGCCCAAGTGGGACATCCACTGGGCCACGTAGCTTGGTCCTCCAGGATTTCCTCTCTAACTCTAAGGAGGCTCTGGGCGCATGCTCCGATCCGCCGTCGAGCCAAGCGGGCCCAGATGCCATGCGTACCTCGTCATAGCAAACACATTGCGACTAAAACTGCTACTCGCAGCCTCGACCCTGTCAAGGTTGGGCTTGTCGACAATGAGGTCCTTATTGATGAGGAGATTACATGACGTTATGCGAGCCTTTCCGATCAGCCGTTGACTCCGGAGCATGTCAAGGCCATCGCCGCACTCTTTCACCTTAATGTGCCGGAGGATTCATCCTCGTTGTCAGGGGAGGATGGCGCGGCTCCTCTTGCCTAATCTGCCTGTGTGCGTTGTGAGTTGGTTGTCTGCTCCCATGGAAGCCAACTTCAACATCTTGGTGTGGAATGTGCGTGGCCTCAATACGGCTGCACATAGAAATATTGCTAAAGAGGCTGGGCTAGCTAGCAAGCCGTCGATTGTTTGTCTCCAAGAAACTAAGCTAGCTGTAATCACCATCTCTATCGTAATGCAAATGTTGGGTTCGAATTACGATTTTGTTTTCTTACCTGCCATCAGGACGAGATGTGTCCTTGTTGCTTGGGACACCTCTGTTATTAGTGCTTCCAATTGCTCCACCTATGACTTCTCTGTAATAGCTTTTGTTATGTTGCGCTCCTCAAATACTTGGTGGTTAACATCCGTCTACGGCCCGATTTGGGACAAGGAGAAACAAACGTTCCTCCAGGCGCTTCGCGATATTCGAACCCATTGCCCAGGGCCTTGGCTTCTTGCGGACGACTATAATCTGATTTATGTTGCTGAGGACAAGAACAATACAAACTTAAATAGGCGGCTCATGGGGAAATTCCATTGTTTTGTTGACGACCTTGAACTAAAAGAACTCCATTTGCATGGCCGGAAATTCACATGGAGTAGTGAGCGCTCGAGGCCAGCCTTAGAAAGAATTGACCGTGCTTTTTGTGTCGGTTGATTGGGAGGACCTCTACCCGGACTACTTTATGCAAGCATAATCGTCCATGATCTCTTATTATTGCCCTCTCCTAATCTTTTTGGTGGTCTCCTTCTCGTTCAAGCAGTGTTCATTTTGAATCATTTTGGCCAAAGCAAGAGGGCTATTTGCGTACAAGACGTTTGGGTCTGTCCCTCAACCATCACTGACCCGTTGCGACGCTTAGACTCTCTCTTGCGGAAGGCAGCCAAAGGATTGCAGAGCTGGGGGCAAAAACACGTTGGCAATATCAAAATGCAGCTCCTTGTAGCCAAAGAGGTCATATACCAGTTAGACAAGGCGCAAGACACACGGCTGCTCTCGCCCGCGGAATCCTGGCCGAGGAAAAGTCTTAAGGTCTAATGCCTCGGATTGGCCTTCCTTGAGCGCACCATGGCTAGACAGCGTTCTCATATCAACTGGCATTCCTTTTCGTCTAATTGGGCATACTCTGCCTTCTTCGGGTCGATTCAATCTGCGGGCCACAAGCAGATATGGAAAGCTTGGGCACCTCTCAAATGTAAATTCTGTCAGGCTAGCACTTCAAAACCGATGCCGGACGACAGATCGTCTGCAGTGAAGAGGATTGGCTAATCATGACAGCTGCAAATTCTGCTCCCTGGTCCAAGAGAGCGTAGAACCCCTTTTTCTGGGCTGTCTGTGGGTGCGGCATTTCTGGACGTGCATCCTTCGCAAACTGGGGTTGGGACGTGCCATGCCGCGACATGATTCTTGTCTCTGCGACTGGTGGATGCGTGTTAGGAAGCATGTCCCCAAGGAGCACCGCAGAGGGCTGGATTCCATCGTCATTCTAGCGATCTGGACTATCTGGAAGGAGTGGACTGACTGTGTCTTCGAAAACAAACTCATGGATCTGCCTGGAGTTGCAGCAAAGTTGTGGCAGGAGTTGGGCGTCTGCCAGTAGGCAGACACGAGAGGGTTGAATTATTTCTTATCTGGGGAGTAGCTTTAGCTAGTTTGTAGCAGCTTGAAGCTGCGTAGGGAGCAACCTTCAGCCCATTTCTATTCTGTTTCCTTTCGTTTCACTAGCTCTGTATTTCTTGTTGTAGAACTTTTTCTATCCTAATACAAAGACACGCAGGTCTTTTGCGTGCTCCCTAAAAAAAGTATACAACGTTTTGCTTTGTAAGATCTAGAATGATGCTGTTGCAATGGTCGGAATTATGACATTTGCCAACTGTGCTGGCCCATGCAGAGGATGCCTACCAGTTGCAATGCCTAACAATGGCATGCCTACTGTGCTGAATTTCAGCATGATATAGTGTAGAAGAGCAACACTTCTAATATAGTGTTGCTATGATTCTATACGTTACTGGTTTCATCCTCATGCTTCCGATTGCAGGTACCCCATATATAGAATTCCAACAGGACCAACATTGAAGGACCTTGATGCCTGTTTCTTGACATTCCATTGCCTAGCAACACCTTCCAAGGGTAAAATACTCCTGACTACTTTGAAGTGCCATATGAGATAGGGAGTTCATTTTGCCTCGGATAGATGGCACCGGCTTAATATTCACTTTTCTAGATGTAACTTGTAGGTTGTACTGATCATTCTCCATCGGCGCATAGAATCTTTACATTCCTATTCGTCTCGCAGATAGCGATCCCCATACACCAACATGCCCTGGTTTTGGTGTAATCAACCACTGCACCAATGTAACCGGCAAACTATCTCTGCCTGTCTTTGGACTGGCATCTTACAAATTCCGCAGCTCCAATTGGGCGTCTAATGGGGTTGAAGAACGGCAGCGTGTCAGCTCGCTGATGCAGGAGGCTGACAACTGGCTCCGCCGCATACAAGTGGACCATCCCGATTTCCGGTTTTTTGTCTCCCATTTCGGTTCGGCGTGGAGATGACTGTAAATGCTTGTTAGCTATGACTGTTTGCCGTCTGAATTCTGCTGCCTTGAGCACATTATCTTACTATCTGTGGCACATAGAGAAGGAATGAATGCCCTCTTGTACGAGGATTGTATCGGTTAAAGCCTACATGGTAACCTTTTCTTGTCTCCAGTAAGTTATCTGGTGTAGGCAATCTTTTGTGGGGGAGTATAGGTGGAAAGGAGAATTGGAGACTTGTAGAACTTTGAAAAGAAAAGCGTGGAAAAAATAAAGATTTTCATTGAGTTAAGAGAATACCATGTGTATGCTATGCATGTACTATCGAACTTGTTATGCGACTCACAGAGGTGCAATCCACTGCTGAGTGCTGATCTCAAATGCATTGAGCCATTGACCATAAACGTGACCGTTGGCTTAATTTGCCGCAGGTGCCTCGTACACGTCGAATGCTGTGATCTTGTCGATTCATATACGAGTATTTGTGTAGTCTTGCCAAAGAAAACAAATACGAAAATATTGAAAAATAAAGGGTTTTTTTTTCTTCTCTGCAGGATGCAGGTATATCATATATGCTGTGAAAATAATCCGATACCAGCAGCATTACCTGGTAGCACGCGACTTGTTCCATGCGGGCGAGGCGGCAGCGGCACACGGTTTTGCCCGGCAAATCACAGCTACAGCCTACAGGACACTAGCCGACTCTTCCTCCACTACTGCTAAAATAATCGCAGCGAAAACAAAGCGTAGCAGCATCATTCATAGCTCCACGCACCGTATGTGTTTTCCTCCTTAATCTCTCTCTATCCGTTACCTGCCAAGCACTAATGACTGAAAATTCACGTCTTAATTTGCGATCATCCGCCCCGTCATGGCCGGCCTCACCCCCCCCCCCTCTCTCTATAAGTTATCTCTCTACAAGGCTCGAATGTGCAACGAAGAATGAGGGATCTGGAGGAGTTGCGAGGCGCGGCGCCACCGCGGAACGGCGGCGAGGGTGCGGGGTCGGCGACCCCGTCGTGGTGGTCCAGCGACCCCGAGGCGAAGCGCCGGCGGAGGGTCGCGGAGTACAAGGCGTACGCCGTCGAGGCCAGGGTCAAGGCGTCGCTCCGCCGGGGCTTCCGGTGGATCAAGGATCGCTGCACCGGCATCGTCCGCCGCTGGTGACCGACCGCCCGGCCGGCCGGTCTGCCGGGGAGAGGAGACTGACGGGAATTAATCCGTCTGCGAGAAGGCGCTGTCACGTTATACGTTAGCCTTGATGGCATGGCATGGCATGCGATGTGAGGATGCTTTGACCATCGTGCCCTTGATGTTTATAAAGGTTTTCGATGCAAGTTATTAATTTTCACCTATTTCTTTCTTCTTCTTTCTTTCTTTCTTTCTTTATTTTTTTGTTTTCCACGTGTCATTGTTGTTCTTATGGGTGCAACAAACATATAGAAAAGAATCCTTCGAATAACTTGGATGCTTGTGTGCTGTGTCAACTGTCAAGAGGTGATATTAGCAGCTGATTACATGTTTTCCGGTTCTTCCTTTTTTCTTAAGCCTTATGCTACTTTTATCTTTGCCTGCCTACTCAATAATAAGTAATAACTCTATGCAATTGTAGGCACCGGCGGAGCTTCATGGAGGCCAAGGTAGGTCTTGCATCCCCCATCTCTCCATGAAAAATTCTTGATTTTTTTTTCCCATAGCGGGGTATCCCTAGGATTCCATTACTCCCATAGTTTGTGTGCTGTGTCAAGAGGTTATATTAGCAGCTGATTACATGTTTTCCGGTTCTTCCTTTTTTTTCTTAAGCCATATACTACTTTTATCTTTGCCTGCCTACTCAATAATAACTCTATGCAATCGTAGGTACCGGCGGAGCTTCATGGAGGCCAAGGTAGGTCTTGCCTCCCCCCTCTCCATGAAAAATTCTTGTTTTTTTCCCATAGCGGGATACATAACGGAATTACAAAGCGTTTTTCGCAAACAGATTGTTCTGTGAGCTAAGAAACAAAAGAAAGCAGGAACTAAAAAGGTAAACACCACTCGAATAAATGCAGAGACGGGGGCACCAAGCACCCACTGCTTCATTCGGTGGCTCACACATTTAGCTAACATTCAGAAAAGAAAATGATACCAATAGAACCAAAAAAGGCTTCGCTTTTTTATATTCTATTTCTCTGTTCCACTCCATCTAGATCTAAGAAAGAACCCGATGAAATGAAATTCCACTAGTACACAAAAAAGAGGCAACTGGTTTTGAGGTACAGAAGGTCGAAACAATTTCTGGCTTCGAACTTTGTTCCCTTCTTTCTTCAGCTAATCATTTTGAGTCTTATGCGCTTTTGCATCATTAGACCCGGCTCTTTGATATTCCGACATCGGTTTTGACCCAATTCCATCTCCAGTTTCTATGTTGCTTTCAGAGTGTTGTCGCAGAGCTTCAGTTTGAATGAGTTCCGCCCTAGCCACAATCTCCTCCTTCAGATTATCCCAGTAAAGGCTTGCCCAATATTTCAAGAATGTGCACAAGTAGCATATGATCTAAGTAGGACATCCAACAATTTTCTTCTCAAAACAAGCTTTATTTCTAAGCTTAAATTGCCCAACAGATAGGAGAAAGGCCCATAATGTGCACATCTCTGCCCGATGGCAAATAAATGGTAATCCACCACAGATACTGATCAAAAGACAATGATCGATAATTAGCACCAATCAACCTCCCAATCAAGCTCCAGATGTATTTTGCAACCATGCAACCAAAAAACAGGTGGTTGATGGTTTCAGGTTCAGAACAGAAACCGCAACATTTATTTCCTCGCCAATTTCTCCTAATAAGGTTGTCTTTAGTTAGAATCGCATTCCTCCAAATCAACCACATGAAGATTTTAATTTTCAGAGGAATCCTAGCTTTCCATAGAACATTATGAGGGTGGTCAGGTAGATTCTTATTAAGATGTTTATAAACAGATCTTATAGAGAAAAAATTCTTGTTTTTCCCCACCTCCATCTGGGTTTATCTGATGATTCTGATAGATCCACCTTGGCCGAAAACATGATGAATTTGTCTGAGATTGTGATGATCAACCTCATTTAACCATCTTCTGAAACTTAAAAGATTTTTTATTAGCTACCACTTGGTGCAACAGTAAGCTTTGTTCATTACAAATATCATAAAGATCATCATAAGTATTACACAGGGGATTAACACCACTCCAACAATCATGCCAAAAGTCAATTCTTCTCTCGTCTCCCAGATTCAAAATTATACCTTTTAGATACACTTTCTTAACTTTAAGGAGATCAGTCTAGAAGGGAGAGTCTCCTTGTTTATGAGTAATTTGATATATACTATTGTCCTTCAAGTATTTTCTCATAACAAGTTCTTGCCAAAGACCATCTTCACACTCAAGTTTCCACCACCATTTAAAAAGAAGGCTAACATTAAGTCTGTGCAGGTTTTGAATTCCCAAACCTCCTTTCTGTTTGGGTTGACAAATCAAGTCCCACTTCACTAAGTGGTGTTTTTTTAGGGTTGACAAATCAAGTCCCACTTGACTAAGTGGTGTTTTTTTATTCTCTCCCCCTTGCCAGAAAAAATGCATCCTCACCTTGTCCATCTTGTAAATAATGGTTTTAGGGAGCATGTACATTGACATATGATAAATGGGGACACTGCTCAGGCTTGAGTTGATAAGAATTTTCCTACCCCCCATGGACATAGACCCTCCTTTCCACCCATCCAAACATTTTTGACAGTTTTTCTTCCAAATGCAGCCAATCAGTCACATGTAATCTAGAAGCACTGACTAGCACTCCCAAATATTTATGAAAGTGCCAGAGACACAATTAAACATCTCAGCATAAGTGCTAGCTTCATTTCCATCAGCTTCTAACATTAAAATTTCACCTTTTTGAAAATTATTTTTCAGTCCAAACATAGCTTCATAAGCATATAGAAGGATCTTTATATTAACAGCTGAATCAATGTTATTTTCAAACAAAATTATTGTATCATCAGTATATTGTAAAACTGCCACCCTTTTGTCAACAAGGTGAGGTATCAAACCAACAACCAAACCATTAATTTGAGCTTGATGAATCATTTTAGAGAGATAGCCAGCAGCAAAATTAAACAAAAATGAAGAAAGAGGATCTCCTTGTCTAACGCCCTTACAACTTTGAAAGTGAGGCCCAATCTCATTGTTCATTTTAATACTCAAAGTGACTTGCATCACAACTTGTTTTATCTTGTTACACCATTTTTTTTTATTAAAGCCTCCCAATTCACTTTATCGTATGCTTTTTCAAAATCTAGTTTCAAGATCACCCCTTTCTCTGCTTAATTCTTTTTGTTTCATGGATTATCTCACATAAGAAAAGAATACCACCATTATGTTCCTTTGCTTAATAAAGGCATTTTGACTTCTACCAATCAACTTCCCCATGAAGATTTCAATCTCAATAGACTTTGGTGAAAATTTTGTAACAAACATTCAATAGACATATGGGTCTGAATTGTTGGATTTTTTTCAGCCTCTTTAATTTTAGGAAGTAAATTAATCACTTCATATTTCAATAAGCTAATATCAAGATTGTGCTCATAAAAGTCTTGGAAAAGTTTCATCAAGTCATTTTTAATAATATCCCAATAAGTATAAAATTCAGTAGAAATATTGTCAGGGCTAGGGGCTTTGTTTTTTCCCATTTGCATGGCACAACAACAACAACAACAAAGCCTTTGGTCCCAAACAAGTTGGGGTAGGCTAAGAATGAAACCTCCTCAAAATCAAAGAGACGAGAGCCTTGTAAAAAAACTTACAAGGCTAAAACCCTAAGTCGTACATCTTGTCATCTGAGCCAAGAGCCTAAAACACCGCCCCTAAAACTTTTTATGGTTCCGGCACATGGATCGCTAACTTCCATGCGCTCCTATCCAAAGCTAATTCTTTAGCTACATTTCAACCCCTCAAATATCTTTTAACTGCTTCCTCCCACGTCAGCTTTGGTCGACCTCTGCCTCTTCTTACGTTTTCAGTACGTCTTAAAATTCCACTACGTACTGGTGCCTTAGAAGGCCTCCATTGAATATGTCTAAACCATCTCAAGCGATGTTGGACAAGCTTCTCTTCAATTGGTGCTACCCCCACCTAGGGGTGGATAACGAGCTAGCTCGGCTCGGCTCATTAAGACTCGTTAAGAAAATGAGCTCGGCTCGTTAGGCTCGTTAATGAATTGACATCCAGAATTAATAAAACATCCGTGCAAATGAATAAACATCCATGCAAATCAATAAAAAACATCCATGCAAATCACAAATTCATAATATCACTTGAATGAACTACTAGTAACTAGTTCATGCAGATCAATAAAATGTCTTCTTGTGAATTGTGATCAATAATATCAAAGTCCATAATATCATATTATCAGTCATAACATCCATGCAAATGGCAGATCACAATTCACGAGTTCATAATATCACAAGGTTACATCCATGTAGATCAATAAAGTTCATAACATCCATGCAGATCACAAGTTCATAATATCACAAGATCTTGATCTTCATGGACTAGTCCATGTAGATCAATAATATCAAGAAAAAGTTCATAACTAGTCCATACAGATCAATAAACATCCATGCAGATTCTTGAATGAACTTGGCCACCAAACAAAATATCTTTTTGTGATCTTGTCAACTTATCCTCCACCAAACAAAAGGTCTTGCCAACTTGTGATCTTGGAATCTGGAAAGCATTCTAGAAATGATCATACTAATTTAAGTTGGTAAAAAAACATTCTGGAAATGATCATGCATGTGAAAGACAAAAGTATATTTTCCAATGCATGCAAGTATGCAACAATTCAATGTGTACCACTAACAGGAAGCCACTAGTATATCATTCAATTGATAATCCATCTCTGTATATCATTCAATTGATACAGAGGCGGGCCGAGCGCGAGGAGGAGGCCAGGCGCGGCGAAGTGGGTGAAGTGGGCGGCGTGAGCAAGAGGTGGGTGAAATCTTGAAGTGGAGGCGGAGGGGCGGCGGGACCGATGGGATCTGGAAGTTGGAGCTAGTGGGGGCGGGCGCGGCCATCTGGCGGCAGCAGGGTGCTAGGATGGGGCGGGCCGGACACCGTCTTGGCGAGAGGCCGGATCCGTGGGATCTGGTGGAGGCGGGCGCACAGTCGAGGCCGGAGGCGGAGGTGGCGGAGCGGGAGGCCAGACGGAGAGCAGGCTGGAGGCTGGAGCTAAGCGGGCGGGTGGGAGTCTTGGGGTGGGGCCGAGGCCGAGCGCTCGTGTGGCGGGAGGAGCAGATCTGGTCGGATCTGGTGGAGGCGGAATGCGGGCGGCGGGACCGAGGAGGTGGGCGGAAGGAGGGCGGGACCGGAGTAGGAGGTGGGCGGGGCGGCGTGTCTTGGGGGATCAGGACTCTGGTGGGGTGAATCAAGGAAGGAAGAGGGCAAGCAAAGGGGGTAGGGACTTAATCACCTAGGGTTGCACGTGAGCACATCAGTGGGCTGGGCCGCTAACGAGATAAATGAGTTAACGGGTAACTCGTGAGCCAGCTTGGCTCGGCTTGTTAAGATAACGAGTTTTTTTGCCGGCTCGGCTCAACTCATTAAGGGACCGAGTTCGAGCCGAGCCCTTAACGAGCCGAGCTGGCTCGCGAGTTTCGAGCTTTTTTTCCATCCCTACCCCCACCCTATCACGTATATCATCATTGCGGATTCCATCCCGCCTTGTGTGGCCACATATCCACCGCAGCATCCTCATCTCCGCTACACTCATCTTCTGTATATGTTGTCTTTTAGTCGCCCAGCATTCTGCTCCATATAGCATCGTAGATCTGATTGCCGTCCTATAGAACTTACCCTTTAACTTTTGAGGGATTTTTTTGTCACACATGACACACGATGTTTGACGCCATTTCACCCACCCCGCTCTAATCCTATGGCTCATGTCTTCATCAATCTCGCCGTTCCACTGTAGCACCGATCCTAAATATCGAAATGTGTCCTTCCTAGGCACTATTTGTCCGTCCAAACTAATATCTCCATCATCTGCCCTGGCACCGCTGAAATCACACTTCATATACTCAGTTTTAGTCCTACTAAGTCTAAAGCCCTTCGATTCTAAAGTCTTCCTCCACATCTCCAGATTCCTATCGACACCTATCCTACTCTCATCAACAAACACTACATCATCAGGGAAAAGCATACACCAAGGGATATCTCCTTGTATGTCCTGTGTGACCTCGTCCATCACTAGGGCAAAAATGTATGGACTCAACGCTGACCCTTGGTGTAGTAGTATCACCACCACATGTTCTGACATTAGTCACAACATTTTACATATCCTTAATTAGGGTAACATACTTTGTTGGAACTTTTTTTCCTTTGGAGCACCCACCGCATTACCCTTCTTGGCACTTTGTCATAGGCTTTCTCCAAGTCGATAAACACCATGCAAAGATCCTTCTTTTGCTCCTTATACCTCTCCATCAACTGTCGTGACAAGAAAATCGCCTCTATGGTCGACCTCCCAGGCATAAAACCAAATTGGTTTGTCGTCACACTAGTCACTCTTCTTAAACGGTGCTCGATCACTCGCTCCCAAAGCTTCATTGTGTGGCTTATGAGCTTATTTCCTCTATAATTAGTACAACTTTAAATGTCTCCTTTATTTTTGAAAATTGGTACTAATGTGCTCCTCCGCCACTCGTTAGGCATCATGTTCGACCTAAAAATGCTATTGAACAAATTAGTTAGTCAAACGATCGCCACTTCTCCTAGGCATTTCCACACCTCAATAGGAATGTTATTAGGCCCCAACGCCTTACCCACTTTCATCCTTTTTAAGGCCTCTCTTACTTCCGACTCATAGATTCTTCAAACAAACCGCCTATCGGTGTCATCAAAAGCATCATCCAATTCAATCATATTATCGTCATTGTCATGATTGAACAGCTCGTCAAAGTAATCTCTCCACCTATCCTTGATCTCACCGTCTTTCACCAACAGTCTATTAGTGTCGTCTTTGATGCATTTAACTTGGTTGAAATCACTTGTCTTCCTATCTGAAAGTTTAGCCATCTTGTAGACATCCTTCTCACCCTCCTTTGTACTTAGCTTTTGGTAAATTTCCTCATAGGCCTTGCCTCGTGCCTCACTCACCGCTTTTTTTTACTTCTTTTTTGCTGCTTTGTATTTTTGTACGTTGTCGTCGCTCCTATCATGGTGCATATGCTTGTAGCATGTTTTCTTCTCCTCGGTAGCCTTTTGCACTTCCTCGTTCCACCACCACGTGTCTTTAGGTTCGCATCTTGTCACTCGGGTCACTCCAAGCACCTCTGCAACCACCTTCCTAATGCGAGATGCCATCTCTGTCTCATACTATTTGCTTCTCCTATGCTCCATATCCCTTCTGCGATCATCCTCTCCTTAAACGCCTATGAGGTGTCCTCTTTGAGTTTCCACCACTTCGTCCTCGTGGTTCTGACGACCTTAGCCTGTCGAACCTGTGTCCTAAAACGAAAGTCAGAGACTACCACTTATGTTGCTAGACAACAAACTCTCCAAGTATAACCTTACAATAGTCTATGCAGGCTCGTTTGTCCTCCCTCCTAATAAGGACAAAATCTATTTGGCCAGAATGCTGCCCACTACTAAAGGTAACTAGATGAGAATGTCTATTTCTAAAAAAGGTGTTAGCTATCATTAAGATCATAGGCTACAGCAAAGTTTAAGATATCTTCTCCCTTTTGGTTCCTATCACCATAACCCAAACCCCTATGCACCCTTTGAAACCCCCCACTAGTTGTACCGACATGACCATTGAAATCGCCTCCTAAGAAAAGCTTCTCACTATTAGGCACACTTCTAACCATGTCATCTAGGTCTTCCCAAAATTGCCTCTTAGCAGCCTCATCTAGACCTACTTGTGGAGCATATGTGCTAACAACATTCAAAACTAAGTCGCCAAATATTAGCTTGACTAGGATAATCCTATCTCCCTGTCTCCTCACGTCGACAACTCTGCTCTTGAGGTGCTTATCGATTAAGATGCCCACTCCATTCCTGTTTCGTTTTGTTCCAGTATACCACAACTTATAGCCAGTATGTTCCACCTCCTTCGCCTTCTGACCCATCCATTTAGTCTCTTGAACGCACAAGATATTTACACGTCTCTTAATCGCCGTATCAACTAAGTCTCTTAACTTATCTATTAAGGACCCTACATTCCAACTACCCAGACGGATCCTACTCTCCTCGGCTAGCTTCCTTGCCCCTCACACTCGTCAAGTAAAGTGCAAAGACCCTTGCACATTCTCCACTATATCCGGGCGATGACGTAGCGCGTCACTAAGGGAGTGACGTCCCGGCCCTTGCTCATTTATCACCACACCCGGGTTCCGATATGGCGCGTCGCTAAGAGGGTTACGCCCCCAACGAATTATCAATTTTGGTTTTCATTCCATGAAAAAATGGCTTGATTTTTACGTTGGCTCATCGGGCCTAACACAACCCTTCTCCTTTTTCCTAGCTTAGGACAGGCTACGTAGAAAACAACACAGGCGGAGTTTCCATTTGCACGGCAACTTTTTAAATTTCCTCTTCAGCAAAAGGTCTAGTAATGAACTCATTGTCCTCCTCATTCATTTTTTCATCAGGGCTCCTAATATTAGAATTCAAATGTACATTTCTGTCTTCATCTGGGCAAAACAGTTCTTTATAGTAATTTGTGGCATGCTTCAGCAGATTATCATTACCTTCAATAATTTCCTCACCATTTTGAAGAGAAAAGATAGTATATCATTACCTTCAACAATTTCCTCACCATTTTGAAGAGAAAAGATAGTATTATTTCTTTTTCCACCATTGGCAAGTCTACGGTAATATTAAGTGTTGTTGTGTCCTTGCAACGACCACTGTTCACTAGACCTTTAATACCAGTAAAGTTATTCCTCGGCATAGATATGCATAAGGTCTAATTGAATTTCAGTTTTTCTTTCAATTTGATCTGCACAAAGAGTATGTACTTCTTCTATATTTTCTGAGAACAATTCATCTTGCAGATCCTTCTTTTACTCTATATAGATACTTATTTGCCTTTCCTTGATGATGTATAGTTTTGTTTGAAAGCCTTGATGATGTATAGATGTTTTACTCTATATAGATACTTATATGCCTTTCCTAACAAATGACTAATACACAATTCAGTAGCTTGACCCCCTCTAATTTTTTTGTTGAAGCTCCGCCACTGATTGTAGGGAGACATGGCCAAAAAAAACCTAGGCCATCCACTTGAAAGGTACACTATAGGAAGATTTATACATGCTCTTCAATCTTCATTTAGTAGACTACAGAGGACAAGTACCAATACTTCGTTTCATTCAGATGGAGAGCCGCGCCAGGTGAAAATTCGTATAGAAGATTTATGGACGATCTACAAGAAAATTCAATAGTATCTGGGCATTACCATGAGCTGTTCTCTTCTCTGGAAGACAGGAAGGAGTCCCAAATAACAATATCAGCCGTTTAGGTTAAGTTCTCATGGAACCACTTTATCATTATTCGCCATGTTTCTTATAGGAGTAAAACTACTATTACTCCAGATCTTAGCCCCACAAGATTATGCTGTTACAAAAATTTGGGCTACTTTGCCCAACTGACAAACAAATCTCAGACAGCTCGAAGCAATGTAAGCTTATGAGCTCAGATGTAGTGAACCCCCTCACCCTGCATCACCTCTCCAATGCGATAAGCAGGATTCAATTCATGCGTATCTTCGAGAATTCTACCCGCTGCCTCTTTGCTCACTACAAGGACCATTCCAATGCCCATATTGAAAGTTCGCCTCATCTCAGCATCTTCAATTTTTCCAACCTACAATTGTCGAAAAAACAAATGCTAAGGAGCAGACAGACAGCACAGCGCATGCAGATGGGTAGAAATGAAATAAAAGGCCTGTGAATTGTCAATCTCTCTCCAGGACTTTTATCCTAAACAGAACCCGTGTTTGACCAGTTGCGATGTTTGTATTGTACCAACCTCCCAAATTCCCATCTAGTCCAAACTCAATTACTCTAGGTCCTTTAATACACATGCCAGTACTAACAAGAGTTTCTAAAATACTAGTATCAACAATAACAAGAATTTTGCTCAGTATGAATTTCATGACATAATCTGGTGATCAATTTACTTTGATCTTTAAAGTTTTTACTGAGTTCTAATATCATTAAATTTGGCTGACTGACATTAAATGTATTCAAAATAGATACTAAATAATGCAGTAACTTTGAGTACAAGAATTTACAAGCCAAGCCCATGGATAATTAGCTCTTACCTGTTGAATCCACTTGAACACAGGTGGCACTTCCCATGATCCGGTAAAAATTTTCGCCCCAAGTCCAGAAGGAAATACTCTTGGGATATTATCAGTGAAGCCACCACCAGTAATATGGGCTAGTCCTTTTACACCACCCTTGCTGATAATCTCAAGCACCTTTTTTTTTCCATTTCAAACGATTGAATTAGAAACTTGGGTAAAAATCTATGGGAAATATGAGACATTCAACAGCAAAAAGGTAACCTGCTTAACATAGATGACAGTTGGTGCCATGAGAGCTTCACCAACAGTAGTTGTTATGCCATCATTTCTCGGGAGCTGATCAGTCAAGGAGAGTCCACTTTTGGCCAGTACTCTAAAAATAAGAACGTTTTCGGCTATCATTAACCAGAAATAATTCAAGAAAGGGGAAACATCAAGGACAAAAGGAAAGAATTTGTACTATCAATCATCTATTTGGATTTGAAACAAATGGAGCTGGATAAATGCAGTACCTTCGAGCAAGAGAGAACCCGTTAGAATGAACCCCACTGGAAGGAAGACCAATGAGGATATCTCCCTCCACAATGCTTTTACCGTCGATGACCTTATCCTTCTTTACGGCACCCACAGCAAAACCACTTAGATCATATTCACCCTCCGCATAGAAACCAGGCATTTCTGCAGTCTGTCATAACCAATTGCTCAATGATCAATGCAATTGTTTTCCAAATATACTTTTGCCTATATTTAGAGAGCTAAGAGAGGTTATGGTCCGTATGGAATGCTTCAAGATAGTAAATAGCTAAATATCAATGCTAGAATGAAATAGACAACTATGTGAAGTACTTGCAGTACTTTCAGATGACTTTGTCCATTTGTCAAGAATATAAATAGTCAAATAGCCAGAACATTTTGTTACAGTTATACTGATGTTCATAGATCGTAGTTAGGTACTCTTGCAACATTTACAGACCATGCTGTTATAAATCTTAACATAATGAGAAACAATGTTCACGATGCGAAATTAAGCTTAGTCCTTTATACCAACATATACAAAGATTCAGGTGACAAGCATACTGGTTCAAGTTAGCGCTTGTTAGTCCGAGAATCGTCAAATAATCAGAGTGTAAGCAGAGTTCGAAATATATTTGTATGGAGCAATGGTAGGCTGGTAGCCACCAACCCAGTGCAAGACAGCTGGCCGATTCTGACATAGTTATTCTGATTTACTATGGCATTCATCACTGCTAAGATTCCCCTGTAAAATCAGTGTCGATTTAAGAAAATCTCACCTCTCCTCCTAGCAGAACACAATCCGATTGTTGGCATCCATCCACAATCCCCTTGATTACCTATAAAATTCAAAAGGAAGTTATATACAGAGTCATAGCGCTCCATGAGCAGAAGACAAATAAAACTTGCAAAATTACTGTGTTAAGTGAGCAAAACAATATTGACAGTACCTTCTCTGCAAGATCGACATCGAGCTTGCTCGTAGCAAAGTAATCTAGGAAGAACAATGGTTTTGCACCTGAAGTTATGATGTCATTGACACTCATAGCGACCTGCCACGATGAACTAAGAGCATTCATTCACTCTATGTAATGCGTCAAACAGAGAATATAGCAAGTGATAACATACCAGGTCAATCCCAATTGTATCATGAATTCCTGTTTCAAACGCAAGCTTCAGCTTTGTCCCAACACCGTCAGTGCCAGCCACAAGGTAATCATCCCCTGTCCAATCCAAACAACAGAAAGGCATATTTTACGAACAAGTAAAACAAGAAAGGAGTACAAAATGACACGTTGTTTATGCATCCAACTGTGTAGCAACAAGTAACTTCTAGTCAACTACATGGCAGACTTCTCCCACGCAGCCAATGGAGCATCACAGCACAAATACTACATAAGCAATGCTCACCTCCCACACTTGTGAATTGTGAGATATCGAGCAAACGAGAACCTTAAATATTTGTAATTTTTACCTACTAAAAAACGCTCATTGCCTTCTCCACAACCAAATTTTGCATCTAAGCACAAGCATAAACAACGTATTGCTTACTTCTCCACGCTTGAGTTGTGAATTGTGACACGTCGAGCATGAGAAACCCTCAAACAACGCTCTATTTTGCCAATTCAGAGGTCAAACCAGCACAAGAGACTAAGAGAGGAAGTGAGCAAGAAGAGGTGGAGATAAGTGGTACGGTACCCCAGGGGAAGAGGCCACCGAAGCCGCCTATCCCGGGGGCCATCCTGGCGATGCGGCGCACGAGCTCGGTGCCTGCGTCGATGTCCACGCCGGCGCCCTTGTAAGTCATGCCTCCCTCCCCGCTGGAGCTGGAGCAGGCCACGGCCCCGCGCCGCATCCCGCGGCGGCCGGCGGGAGGCGGAGGCGCTGCGTCCGGGGAGGGCACCGGCGAGCTGCGGAGGCGGCGGCCGGAGAGGTGGCCGGCGCGCGGAGGAGGCGGTCGGCGCTCATGGGGAGGGAAGGGGAGTGGCGGCGGCGAAGGTTTAGGGCTTTTCTTGGTTGTTTGCTACCGCCGATAACGTAACGCGTTACGGGTCATAGTGCGAAAAACCGGACAAGCAAATGAACCGCTCGAATGATCAGTTCGCGGTTCATCGGTCCAACAATTGGTGGTTCAATAGTGATATTATTTTAATATTTATCAGATGAATCAATTAGAAAATCAATAAGACAATGTTATCTACTAGATAATGTAATCTAATAAAGATATCTATGCTCTACAGTGAACGTACAAATGGGCGGCCCGGCATGGCACAGACCCGTGGCGGCCTGACCCATTTCGGCTCGGCTACTATTACGTCTTTGGGGTGGCCCCCATAGGTCGGGAGTGATGGCTCGAGCATGGCTGTCGGCCTTCGTCTTAGTGTCGGACCAAAGACAAATCAGTTTAGCAAACAAAATGAAAAAAAAAATCCAGAAAAATTCTAGAAAAAATAGAAAAATGTGTAGAATTCAAAAATAGACATGAAAATTGAAAAAAAAATGAGACAACTATATTGAAAATGTAATAGAATTTTATTAATGTTCAAATAGCTAGCTCGTTAAAACATTTGTCATTTAGCTCATAAGACATGAAAAATTGAAAAAACAATCCTAGAAATATATATATACTACAAAATAAAACCATATAAGTATTAAAAATGGAAAGAAAATCATATAAATATTAATAAATAAAAATAAAATTATATATGTATATATATTAAAACATTATCGAACCTAACGAGTACGTTACTGAATCGTCTTAGGGCTAGGCAGAGCATTATTTAATGTCATCTGCGTCTTGCGTCTTGGGCAAATCGTGCCGAGTCTTGGAATCGAACGCACTTTGGACTATCGTCTTGCGTTCGCCGGTCGAGCCAAGCAGATGTTGTGCCTCGTGTCGGCCCAACAGGCACGGCCCGTTTGGCCAACTCTAAATGTAGTAGTGACTCGTGGGAAAAGCAAGATGTTGTGAGTTTGAATCCTTATGGTGCAATGATTTAAATAATAATAATTTTCACCCCATTTGTTTGGCAAACGATCAAAAGAACAATCCAGATCGGATTAGGCTCCAGGCCGGTTGGACCACCGGACCGGTTTTTTTGTAGTATGTTACAGGTTTGGCAAAGGGCGACATGTCGGACCGGTTTGTTTGTAGTATGTTACAGGTTTGGTAAAGAATGACTTTGTTTTTTAGAGAGAGAGAAGTTTATTTTAAATCACCGGTGTCGTGACATAACAGTGATATCGTAGAAATACTAATGTGAATAGCAGAAACCGTCGTAGAGGTTATTCTACATGATTCGATCCTCTGATGCTACGGCAGAGAAGCACTGTGTAAACAGTGCCAAATAGTATAAGTGAACAATTATCTGTTGTAGTATTTTAGCAAAGGCTATAGAAACATTGTTCTACGAATTGTAGCGATTTTTCTACTGTGTCTCGGCACTATAGCTTTTAACCTTCACCTTTGATTTTCGATCAAACAGTGAAGTTTCGCTCCTAAGCATCATGCTCCATTTTGAACCCGTAATGCAGAGAGTCCGTTTCCTATTCTACATCACCGTTCGCTTTAGAATACTAACGGTGTAAGATTACTTTGCAATTAGCGTGAAGCGTGACTATGGAAAAACTCTTCATTTTCGTAAACAAAATGTTATGAGCGGCGTGGCTCAGCCGAATCGAACAACAGGGTAACGGAGCTTGTGGTGACAGTGGTGGTGTGATGCGGATGATAGTGGGTGGCTGCGGACCACATGGCAGGGACTTAGCCAGAATGAGCCGCGTGCCTCGTCGCTCAGCGTGCTGTTGCAGTCTGCGCATGCTGCAGCTTTGTTTGCTTTTACTCGAAGCCTGAAGGCTGAAGCAGACAACAACTGCAGTGGACTAGTGCAGCCGGTTCAGGTCAGGTCAGCTGTGCAAGAAGGTAAAGAAACACAACACACCACAGAGGGATCTAGGTCGTCGAATTGCTCTGGCGATCTGGAATCCCTCTTGCGTCCACTCCACGAGTTACGGGCTCGTTTAGTCTCCTTTTGTAATGAAATAGTAAATCTACATAAAAATAACATTTCTACAATGCCCGCGGTGCGCGGCACCTCTTACCGCTCATAGTCAGCGACAGAAAAGTGCATGTCCATGGTGGGCACGTCATCTTGCTGCGCACCGGGAGCACGGCAGGTGGGGCTACCACGCACGAGAATTGCGGAAGGTGGATTCAGCGGACTGGGAGAGCGGTAGAGGACACATGTCGCCTGCCTAGCCTGCGGTGGTAACATTTTTGTTATTTCGAGATCGTGGGGAGGTAGGTTTGCTATTTCATTTCAAAAAGAGACTAAATGTGAAAGAAAAAAAAACTCTCACTCGACCGCTACTTCGAGCCATTCTGCATTGGAGTGCAGCTCTCCTCCTTGTTTTTCATTTTTGCTTGGCCTGGTCTAATCTGGCAACGCACAAGGCATCTTTGAATCCGATTCTGGTGGATGTTGTGTCCCATGCCATTGCCACCGCATGTAAACAGGATCCTCGCACTCCACACAATTGTCAGTTTCGAACAGCATACTACAGTGTCGTTTCAGAATGGAATGGCAATGTATATGCTTTCTGCATCGATGTGCACTCACATGAACAATAATAGTACCAGGAAAAACAATTGCTCTAGACTGCAGCTAGCGGGCACTGAGAGAACATGTTATTTTCAGGCTGCTGGTTCTCTGAACCTGATACTCTATTGCGCACCGCACAGCTACGGCAGTTTAGTCGAACCAGCAGGAAACGCATCACAGTGGCTGGGAGGAAGGGAATTAAGTGGATCGGTTAGTAATGAACCTGTAAAGATTACACAGTGTCCAGCACAAAATCACATCGCCTTTGACTCATTGCATTGCGTGCTCTCCACATTATTTACAGGCAGCTAGCGTATCTATGCGTATGCTGCTTTCATCTTTTTGAAAATAAAGTATGCTGCTTTCATCTTTTCCAAAGTTGAGTCGAGTGCTGCACTACTTGGTTAACATGGAAAGCTAACTGCAGATCTCCGATCTAGAAAGCAGAACAAGACTTGCTTTCTTTCTTTCATGAAAACTAGCAGTATATAAGTATGGGGAAGAGTGAAAACAGGATTCACCCTTTGCTACTCTAGCTGCATATCTACACACCAACTTCCCCACTACTCCAACTGAGCTTCAGACCGAAGCTGCAATGCAACACGGGCAGCCAAAAAGGAAAAGGTGTGTGAGAGAGATTCTCACACTGACACTCTGTCCATGCATGCATACATTCATACACCTGACAGGCCACAACTAGCATGAACCTTTGCTTGCCCGGGGAAAAGAAGATCATCTCTTATGGCGACAATGCACCTACATGCTCGTGCAGACTGCTAGTTTTTTTAATAAAAAGAATCAACACTTCAGATTCTTTCTTGAGAGAGGGACAACTGGATTACAGCAGGTAATATATGTTATGTTGGCAATATACACCACAGTACACGATCGAACACTTCCAAGAAGAGTAAGAAGGAAAAAAAACAGTGTGAAGGGATAAGACTTATTCCGAATAACAAGAGGAGGAGGAGCAAGGTATATAGGCAGCTAGACCTCTGTGAGGAGTCTGATACTCTGATGTGGTGTGTCACCAATCAATCGATTTGTTCCCTAATTTGTCAGGATTCGTAGAATTTAAAACAGTTAGTGTTAGGACACTCAACACTCAGCACTCAATAGGTAGCAGCGGCCGTTTTCGATTGACGAGGCCATTCTACCTATCGATCGAAGCAAATACAGCCGCATGCCCGCATCGTCTGTGCTCTCGCCATATATATCGCCACACGAAGAATGAATGAATATACAAAAAAAATTATGGATGTGAGGGACGGATTAGTGGATGGGATTCCCGTCTCTCTTTCCTCTAGCTAATCAAGCTAAAAGCTGATGGTTGTTGGGACATCACACGCGCAAGCACACGCGCAGCAAATCCATCAATTAATGTGTGCTAATCACTCCGTCGAATTAAAAATGTGTACTAATCTCCTACTACTACTGGTTGTTTCTTCTGGTATCCTTAACTCAAGCAGATGTGTCAGACACAGGCTGATCTTAGTATTAATTGTGCCCTGCTTGCAAAGCAAATCGAATATAATTAGCTCTCTTGTCAGTTATAATCGTGATGCCAACGCCTGCCTGTGTCACCCGCTCGCACACGGCTGTGTACAGATAGATAGATAGATAGATAGATAGAATAGTAGGGTGCCTGTGTTGGGACGGAATACCATATTTTGAATGAAATAATTTATATATTGTGTCAAGCGTGTGTATAAACTAAAGCTTTCTGGCTCCTACAGAAAATTTTCAATAGTCGGTAATGAAAATTAATTTTGCATTGTATTTCATGGCTCAAAATTTATTAAAAAAAAAAACTCAAACGGTTGTTCAAAGCAAGCAAAAACACATATTTATATTGGAAAACTGTAGAGACACTTTTGAAATTAGATCAAACAGTTATAATAGCTTAAGTCATGCATGCATTTGCGATCAAAACTCAGAACCAATGGTGTTTTTTAGGTAAACCAACCATAACATGCCCATGAATGAATTGATTCCCCATATCATCGTGTCCTAGTTAGATACTCATGTGTTGCAACGAATAAAAAAGAATCGTATATGAGACGGGACACGCTCCACGAGAGCGATCAGAAGTGGGAGGAGGCGGAGGAGGAGCTGAGAGCCGCAACGCGGGAGGGGGACGTGCGTGCACAGCCGAAAGAGCGGTTACGGTGTGAGACAAGGAACGACAGTCGTGTTGTCGTCGATGAGTAGGATCGAGAGGTCCGAGTGCGTCTTCTGTGTGCGGCTGAGCTAGCCCTTGTGGATCTCCCTAGACGCGGCAACCACGGATGCCATATCTTGCGTGGCGTTCGATGCTTTACACAGTCAGCGACGTCATGGGCGGCGTTGCAAACGTCGCGGAGTTTTGTTCAACAATTTTTTTCTTGTCTTTTCTTAGTGTTTTTTTAGGACAGGAGGGTGTTGGGCGCGCACGGGAGGGGTGGAAAGAGTCGGTGCGAGTTTTTTTCGGGGGTGGGATGATCGTCCCACTACGTGGGAGTAAACTCATTCTTTTATTAGTTAATTTTGAACGAAACAATTTCCATATTATGTAAAACGTGCGTACAAAGCTGAAGCTTAGTAGTCGGGAATGAAAAACAATTCCGCATTGCATTCCATGGCTCAAAATTTGTTTGAAAAAAAAATCTCAAACGGTTGTTCAAAGCAAGCAAGAAACACATCTTCATATTGGAAAATTGTAGAGACGCATTTGAAGTTAGACTAAACAATTCTAATAGCTTAAATCATGCATACATTTGTGGTCATAATTCAGAACCAATGATATTTTTTAGGTAAACCAACCATAACATGTCCATGAATGAATTGATTCCCCGTATCATCGTGTCATAGTTATATACTCGTGCGTTGCAACGGATAAAAAGAATCATATATGAGATGGTACACACTCCACGAGAGCGAGCAGAAGTGGGAGGTGGCGGAGGAGAAGGTGAGAGCCGCAACGCAAGAGGGGGACGCGCACGTACGACCAAAAGAGCGATTACGGTGGGAGACGAGGAACGGCAGCCATGTTGTCATTGATGAGGAGGATTGAGAGGTCCGAGTGCGCCTTCTGCGTGTGGCAGAGCTGGCCCTTGTGGATCTTCGAACACGAGCAACACCGATGCAGCGTCTGACAAAGCGCTCGATGCTTTTGATCGGCGCTGTCGTGGCGGCGTTGCAAACATCGCGGAGTTTTGTACAACATTTTTCTTCTGTCTTTTCTTAGCGGATTTTTTAAGGACGGGAGGGTGTAGTGCGCACGCAGGAGGGGTGGAAAGAGTCGGCGCGAGTTTTTTTTTTCTAAGGATTAAACGATCATCCCTCTGCGCAGAAGTAAGCTCATTCTTTTATTGGTTAAGATGAGGTAAGATAGATAGATAGATAGATAGATAGATAGATAGATAGATAGATAGATGGGTAGTTTAGTAGATGTGTGGGTATTTGTCAGTGTGTATGCGTGCCTTGTGGAGAAGACAACAGGAGAGGAGGCAGGAGATGAAGGCGTGTGGGTATCCGTCAGTGTGTATGCGTGCCTTGTGGAGAAAGACAACAGGAGAGGAGAGGAGAGGAGTCAGGAGAACGAAGGCTGTGAACTGTGCATCGCGTTGCGTTGCTGGAAGCCTGGAACGGTTGGTGAAATGTTCAGTCAGGTTCAAGTGTGCGTCTTAACCGCATTTTTGTACGCCTGCTAATAAGCGCTAACCAATGGCCACAGAGATGCAGTTAATGTCTTAATTTGAACGGAGTCTAGCTAATTACTACACTTGGAGTGGTGCTGAGGACCTACCTGATTATCCGTCGGTGATAATCATTCTCACGACAAGGCACCGAAACTCTTATCACTTGATAGGACGAGACCTGGGCCAAAATTATTTGCCTCTGGACCAGTCGATTAATTTCTGACACCACATGGTATCAATGATCAGTTGCAGTAGTCCAAACAGGTTGTTCTTGTAGAGATCAATGCTAGCTCCGGCCATGACAAGTGCAGGTTGATCGGAAGCGGATACTGCAAAGGAGCACAGTGATATACATGAGGTCATTTTTCGTACCGTCCCATTCAACACGAACGGTTTAGCTGAAGTACCACAACATCTAAGAAAACAGCAAAATCACTACAACGTGTTTCACTACAATAGGTATTTCACTGCTTCTACAATATTTGCTACAACGTTACTGTCGAGTATTGTTTATGCAGGTTGAAATTGCTGTCCAAACAGTGATCTCTGCGGTAGTAGCAGGTCCCATAGTATCATGAACACCAGTGAAATTAACCATAGTTTGAGATCGAATTTTTTTTAAAAAATAATTTTTTTAAAAGATAATTATAGAAATAAATAGTCGGACCAAACAATTACACAACTAGCCCCTGTCGCCAATGGAGAGGTTCCTGACGCCATTCGAATTGGCGATAGAGTCCTGTCGCCAATTGAAACGGGCGATAGGATGGCTGTGTATTTATTTTTTTAATTTATCTATAGCAGAGTTTTTAAATTTTCTTTTTAAAATTTGGTAAAACGTTGAAGTGTCCACGTAATTCGGAATGTAAAATCGAAGAATGCAATGTAATGTGAAGTAGACAATGGACAATTGCATATGGTTCGGATAATTGCTTCTGTCAACCTCGCTACTACTACGGTACACATGAACACAAGCATCCGGACCTCGGCGTTATACTCCGCGCTGGCCACCTTGGCCCTAGCCGTCATTTCGCGCTTTCTCTCGCACTCCTCCTCGCGAGCCTCACGCTCCCTCCGCCTGTACGCCTCGAGATGAGCTTGTGTCTCCCGGCGGATACGCTCATTGCGCTCTTTGTCGCGGCGCCGCTCTTCCCTCCTCTCGCGGTTCCTCTGGGCATCCCACTCCTCGCAGTCAAGACACCACTGGTCGTGCGGGTGGATCTTCTGGTCGATCCACTTGCGGTAACCACATAGCGGATCCGGGGACTACAGGTAGACGGGAGAGGTTGTTAGTGCGTACTTTCAAGGAGAAATGCTAGGGGAATGTACTGTAGCCGTTCCTTACCGGCTGCCGATAGCGCGTCGTATCCCAACAGCGGTCGGGATAATCTGAGGCGTAGTTAGTGCAACCTCAGTAGCGCATTCCCAGGCTCAGCGGGTGCTTGGACTTGAAGAACTTGTATATGTCCATGCACCAACAGAGGGACGGCGTTTCCCCCTCGGGCAGGCGTTGCGGCGAATGCTAGGTGGGAATGTTGAGGTAGGGGTTGGTGCTATGGGCGGCAGCGTCCATATGAGCTAGTGTTGCGGACCTGATGTGGGAGAGCCCTTCGCTGAAGGGCTAGTATTTATATGTTGAGCTCGCGCGGCGTACCCGGCGGAAATGCAATTCGTTTGAAGCAAATCTGCGTCCGCGAGGAGGAATCTTGTTGCAGCGTTAGGTCACATTGCTGTGCAAAGCTACCTCGTTGGGTCACGTTGCTGCGCAAAGCTGCCTCATAGGGTCACATCGCTGCAGAAAGTTGCCTCGTTGAAGGATCTAGACCTACCATTATGTGTTAATGGAGTTTTGACGATTAATGACAAATCTAATTGTGAGACTAACACTTTTATTGATATACATATTGTGTAGTCTTATTTGGATATAAAGGTGATAATCATGAAGGCATGCAAGTGATTAATGATAAATCCAATTCATTTGATAAACTAAAGGAAAAAATCCAAACAGATATGCATTCATAATGATGAATTTATTTGTGAGATTAACACTTCTAATGTTGTATCTATAGTTTAGTCTCAATTGGATCAAAAGGTAAGAATCAAAGAGGTATGCATTCGACATCATTTCTTATATACATTGTTGCATTCCTCAGATCCAAAATATAGGTTGAACTCTACCAAAGATTAACTTGAATATGTGCATATGTTCCTATTACACATTTGTGTATGCACACATTTAGGGGGAGCTCATTCTATATTTTGTGGTTTCGTTAATATTGATCCATATTCCTTTGTCCACATATATTAAGGATCTTTACTTTGAAACATATCTTTTGAATATATTTAACTTACGTAGTTAATATATTCATATAAATATATGAGACTTGTGCAGTTCATATATCCTTGAATATATTTAACTTTGTGTAGTTAATATATTCATGTGAGTATATAAGACTTGTGTAATCTATATATACTTATATGTTAGTATAACATAACTTGTGTAGTTCATGTGTACTCACATACCCTTGAGTATATATAACTTGTGTAGTTATATATATTCATGTGAGTATATAAGACTTGTGTAGTCTATATATACTTATATGTAAGAATAACATAACTTGTGTAGTTCATGTGTACTCACATACCCTTGAGTATATATAACTTGTGTAGTTATATATATTCATGTGAGTATATAAGACTTGTGTAGTCTATATATACTTATATGTGAGTATAACATAACTTGTGTAGTTTATGTGTACTCATATATCCTTGAATATATATATATATATATATATATATATATATATATATATATATATATATATATATATATATATCATATGAGTATATACAACTTATGTAGTCAATATATACTCATGCCAATCTACATTCAATTATTTGTTATTGAAGTGATTATCATCAATTACCAAAGAGGGAAAGATTGTGGTATCTTGTCCCACCATTATGAGTTAATGGTATGTCATGGTAATTAATGATAATCATATTGTGGAACTAACATTTTCTATGAGTTGGATGAATAGGTTAGGTTCCATGAGGATGAAGACTTGGGATGACATCATGTGTTGATGGTCATCAAGTCAAGAGGAGTTCCATCATGCATTGGTGGAAGTCAAGTGAAGGAAATCATCGTGTGTCGATGATGTTCAAGAAGAGGAGATGATCATGAGTTGATCATCAAGTCAAGTGAAGGCCCATCATGTGGATAGAAGATAAGTGAAGAGTGCATCATGTTGATGCATATCAAGACTCGGGATGGAGGATGTCATCATGTGTTGATGAGCATCAAGTCAAGATCCCGAAGTGAAGCTTCATCATGTGTTGATGAAGGTCAAGTAAAGAACTCATCATGTGTTGATGAGCATTCAAGTCAAGAACCCGGACTTGAAGTGAGGATGTGCGTCATCAAGCTTCAAGTGGTTGCTCAAGGCAAATGTATGACTAGCTAGGGTTAAGAATGCGTTCCTAGTCTTTTACCGGTCTCGGTGTTTGGTTGGAAGACTGGATTGTTAGTATAGGTTTGCCGTACTATTAAGAGGGGTCTTGACTAGTAGCTTGAGTTAGTCATGTGTTGATAGCTCATTGTGTTTGCTCTAGCTCACCTTAACATGTAGCCAATATTTGCGAATGTGTTTTGCAAATAGTTGTGGCTCATAGATAATCCTTGTAGCATGTGACTTAAGTTTGTGAATGTGTTTTGCAAATGGTGTAAGTCCATGTACCTTATTCCATGTGGTGTGATTCTAAAAGTTGGCAAATGTATTTTGCAACTTGTTGAGAATCTCACGTGAATTTTTGTTTGCATCGCGCGTCAATTTGGCAAATGTGTTTTGCAAATTGAGTTGAAGCGGAGTGCAATTTGTGGTGTGATTCTAAAAGTTGGCAAATGTGTTTTGCAACTTGTTGAGAATCTTGCCTACATCCCTTGTTTGCATTTCATATTTTTTGCAAATGTGTTTTGCAAAATTGAGTTGAAAAAGAAATGCAAAAATCATGTTTTCTTCTGTGGTGCGGTCTGACCGCAAGTATATGGGCGGTTTGACCGGAGCTCGGTCTGACCGGCGGTATGAGCGTGGTCTGACCGGTCTTGCGGGTCAAGCACCCGGTCAGCTTTTTCCAGAGAGTGACTTTTCTGGAAATTGCGTGTGCGGTCGACCCGATATGTCGAGCGATCGGCCAAGGTGGTGATCTGACCGGCCATTGGTTGGCGGTCAGACCGGAGGCACTCCAACAGCTAGTTTTTCGACCGTTGGAGGGTGCGGTCGACCGCCATGTGCTCATGGGCCGATCGAGGCCAGGCTGTCTTGATTTTCACAGATTGCTCTAACGGCTAGTTTTTGTGTGTGGGCTATAAATACCCACCTTGGCCGTGTGAGGGGTGGTTGCTGGTGCCCCTAGACATTCCATTGAGCTAAAAGTAAGTCTCTCATTCTCTTTTGTGCATGTGTTGCACTTAGTGAGGTTAGAGAGAAAATCCTAGTGCATGTGTTGCATTAGGTGGTGGATTTAGTATCTATTGAGCTTAGACACTTGATTGGTTCAAGTGAGGGTCGTAGACCTATTACTCTTGGTGTTTGCCGACACCTAGACGGCGTGGAAGCATCGTGCGTCGGTGATCTTCTCAAAGGAGCTTGTGAGAAGACCTGAGCGATTTGTGAGTGGTGTGGTGCTCGCCATCTCCGGAGTGGATAAAGGAGCAACCTTAGTGGAGTGAGGTGTTGGTTCGGTTTGGAACCGGTCCAATTGGTTTGGACTTACCTCGGAGGCGGAAGCTCAATTCGTGGAGCCAGTCCAATTGGTTTGGGCTTGCCTCAACGTGGATTAGGGGAGACCGGCAAGTCTCCGAACACCACGGTAAAACATCGTCGTGTCATCTTGGTTTGATCTCTTGTGCTTCACTATTGCATTTATATTCATTGTGTATGAATGCTTGATTCACTTTGTGCTATTTATTGCTAGAATTAAATTGCTTACAAGTCTTATGCTTAATTGCTATATTTATCAATAGACTTGTATTGTTGGTGCACTTAGTTGAACCTAGTTGATTTAGGCAAAACCGTTTTGTTATTAGCTTCCGCATTAGAAATCGGTTTTAGCCTTAGAGATTTTTAGAATGGACTATTCACCCCTCCTCTAGTCGGCCTCCTCGATCTTACACTCGTTGGGTCACGTCGCTGCGAAAGCTGCCTCGTTGGGTACAAAGCAACCTCGTAGGGTCACGTCGCTGTGCAAAGCTGTCTCGTTGTGTCATGTCGCGGGTGTGGTGAGTACGTCAAAGGCTGACTCCCTCACATGGTCGCAGTGTGCATGCAAAAAAAATGAAATATCGATGTACGAGTCGAGCATAAGTAGTATAGAAATTAATATTTACATGGCATGACTGATAATTACAAGAACAAATATCTACTCGTGGCTCCTCTTGGGGCATACCCCACATGTCACCTTTGGCCTCGGGCGCGGGTGTGGCGAATATGACAAAGGATCAAGTGCCCAAAGTATCTGACCGGCGCGAGTATCTAGGGATGGTGTCAGGAGGGTGTCTGCGTCATTTGGTTGGTCGGTAGCGTCGTCTTTGCTTTGAAGCACACGGAGACTGGCCGCACGTTAAGCTAACCGGTAGTCCCCAAGTGTGCATCCTCGTGCAACTCCCCGGTCCCCTCATACTGCTCGTCCTAAAGTGACGCAAGACCTATGAAATATTACGTTATGCATGCGACCGTGCCGAAAACCCTGAAATAGTACGCTGCGCATGCAAGCAAGATAGTCATACCACGCCGCCTGAAGCCAGAGGACGACTCCGTGTATGCCTACCCCGTGTAGGGGCGCAACTCAGGACCTGTTAGAGAAATTTGCCATTAGTAAGTATTGGAGTTCGAAATAAAGAACCAGACGTGAGTTATTCATGCCAACCTGCAAACTGTGCCGGGGTACTCCCTACACGCTGCTACTAGGACACACTGGCCACGTCCGGGTGAGGAGTCCTGGTGCGTGACGCATCGTGGCTCACCCCCCATCCACGCACAGGTGGATTCACTCGGTCCGTCGACGTACGACAAGTCGCGATCTCAATCCCCCGTCTCAACTTCTTGCAGAACTGCACCATGACTGCTCTGATGTCCTACGCGTACGAGCCAAAGCGATCCCCGAGAGTCAACTGATGCAAGGAGCCCACCAACTTGTACACCTCCCGGTGTAGATCGACCTGTGCACATAATTAACAAGTTAGAAACTGATATGTTGCGGAGTATGGACCGTTCAATATGTACCATATGATGAAATGCGGAGTCGGGCTGGGTGGGGTATGTGTCGAACGTCGCAGCCTTGTGTCGTGCTAGGTTGTCAAAAAACCTCACGCAACAAAGCCTCGTCCAACTGGAGTACCACTCCATTGACTCCGCGTATGTGCCGGAGTCATAGGGAGCGGCCTCCTCGACGATGTCACCAAAGGCGTCGACCCAGCCCTCGATCCAAGAGAACATCTTCTGCGTCCAGGAAGTCGTAGTGGATACTTCCTTCCTAGTGTACCTATGGAAGGTAAAATGATGGTTTCGTATGTACATGCCGCAAATGGTAAGACAGAAGTAAAACGTGAACTAACCCATGGACGTGCAGCGGCACTCCCCCCCTCCTAGGGGGTGGGATCTCCCATCGTAGACCGAACTGGTGCATGACCCGCTGCACCTAGTACTTCTGCACGAAGACGTCGTGCACGAATGGCCTCCGCGTGAACCAGTACACGTGGTCTCAGTGCGCAGGCTCGACAGCCCTAGGGGCACGCGCGTGAACAACATCTCCAAAGTGTACGGTGTCTAGATGACACGGTCGTCTGTTAGCTGATCAAACATCGCAACGTAGCCCAGGTAGGTCGCGTGCAAGGTGATCGTCGCATAGGTGACCTGCAGAATAGAACGACCCAAATTTAGCACACGGGATAGAAATACATTACTAAAATGAATAAATGTCCAAGAAACTTACCCGTCGGCGGCACCACGCCATACCCCATAGTCGGCCGGTCCATGTCGTCACCCTCGGCGTACATGCTGACTGTATATGCTCGCAGGTCTAGCTGTGGTCGTCCAATCTGGAAACGCTCGAAAGACCACAACTAAAATAGCAACATGCATCCTCCAAGGATGGAGCTCTCTCGAGCCCGATGGGACGCATTGCACAGAGCGCGGTATGTCACGCACAGCACCCCCAGGCCCCAGGCGTAGGGCTGGATCTCTTCCACTGGCTAGTCCGCTAGCTCTCGTGCGTACCGGACCATGTGCCTGTCCACGCTATCATCATGGGAACCTAGGAACATGACTCACCCGAATAGCCACAGCAGGTAGGCCTCAAAGTGCCTCCTCTAGATCTCCTTAGGTGCGTTCTCCGCCATACGCTCGAGCTGCAGAAAGACAGATACACATCAGCGCGGTGCACAAATCAATTGATGCTACATGACAAGAGTTTCGAAGACTTATGTAGAACTGACAGATCCACTTCAACATCGGCCCGTAGGGGCTGCTGAACTCCATGTACCCGCTGCCCCACAGCAGCACATGTTGGAACCTTGCCAGGAGGTCCTGTGTGCCATGTGGCCGGGATATCGTACGTCCCAATGGGGAAGCCTGTGCAGAGTAACCTCGTCACAAAGCTCACGTCCTGTAGCGTCGACGCCATCTTGCCGCACGGAAGGTGAAACGTGTACGTTTCCAGCCTCCACCAGTTAACTAGCGCCGTCAGGAAGGCCTGGTCGTACATAAAGCTCATAGACGTATGCCTAGGACCCACGCGGTCCTGGTCATCCTCCCAGGTTGCCTCAACCATCCTCGCCAAAGGAAGGAGGCCTGCCTGCCTCAAACTGCGTCGGAAAATATTAAGAACAAGCGTTAGTCCACACAAAGTAGTCATGCTGCAAATGAGTACACAAATGTCGCAACTGCACGTACCTCGGAACCCAATGTGGGTCCACCCTCCACGCCCTTATAGGCGCGCGCACCAAGCTCAATCGGCAATTCACCCGCCTGGGGAAGGATGGTACTGAGGCGGCTGCGATGACGTGCGTCAATGACCGGGTCAAGCAACTCGTACGACCAATGCGCAGTGTGGCATGGGTCCGCCATACCTGAAAATTCAGTGCATAGCATTTTTATTAAGCTATACAAACCGTACTAAGCTAATTTAGGTCGGCAACTCACCCTCCTAGCTTCAATCAGCATTTATTTTCAATTTAAGTTGGTTCATGTTATTTTCCTACTAAAAAAAGGCATTAACACATATCTTCCTACTTTCGTTGTTTAAAAGGTGTCTCCAACTCACTCTCCTCTACAATCTTCACATGTGTTGTGCTATTTTCCTCCTAGTTTAAAATGTATTTTCGGCTATTTTCCAAATTTTTTATAGGTGTCTTCCTATATTTGCAGATTTATTCTAAATCAATTGTATACTGCAACAAAAATAATATCTGCATAAGTAAACTGTACATAGCTTAAATGATGTACTGCATACAACTACATTATTAGCAGAAAAGACCGGCCATATGCATCTCACGTACGAGTGACCTGCCGCCGTGCTGTGTCTATTTTTCCACTACTAGGATGCGTGCCTAGTAATAAAGCTGACCATTTTTTAAAACAAAATATACTAGTCACACGGCTGCAATAATGATATGCCACACTTTCTTAGTACTGAGGGTTCTAAATACACGACGTTTGGCCAAGCGTATAGTTAAATTTATGTAACTTTGACCATTATTTTTATATGATTTTGTTAGTAAAAAATTGCAAAATTATTATATTATGAAATTATTTATCATGACAAATCTAATGATACTATGCACTCATGATCAATCTAAATAGTTTTTCATATATTATTAGTCAAAGTTAGATAAATTTGACTGCATGCTTGGTCAAACGTCATGTATTTAAGAACGGAGGGAGTAAGTTTTTTTAGAACACGCGAAAGGATTGCACATCATTTATGAAGAAGAAGAACCATAGAACCACAATTCGCATACAAACGAAGCCGGCCCAAGGCCGCTAGCAGGGAGATTACAGGTGACCGACTAGACAACCTAAGACCTAACCTAGAAAACCGAGGACCTAAAAAGGATTACTCCAACTGCGGTAGCGCCTCCAAGCAGTTAGCTTCCGTCGAGTGCCATTGGTTGAGCTCATAGACATGTTCTTATCGAAGTTTATCTAAGCTTATCGTTAAAAAAAAGGAATAAGTCCAGTTTACTCTCTCTAACTATTAGAATAGTTTGGTTTACCTTCTGAATTTCAAAACCAGTTATTTAACCTCCTAATCTTTCAAAACCGGTTTGAAATACACACTGAGGTGGTTTGGCAGGGTGGTTTCGCTGATGTGGAACCAAATCAGCGTGGTTTTGCCATGTTGGCAGGCTCATTAACATATTTTTGTCACCATATACTCTCTTCCCGTCCACACACACTCTCTCTCCTCACCTCTCCTCCCATGATCCGTCTCCTGGAACCGCCACTGTTACTCCTCTCTGCGCTGCCTCCTCGCCTCCCCGCCCACTTGTCGCTGCCCTCCTGTAGCCGCCTCTCTTCCCCGCCTCTAGATGTCGCCGCCTCTCTCCCTTCCCTCTGGGCACCGTCGGATCTGAGCCACGGTTACGCGGCTCAGCAGATGGTGGATTTGGGAGGCAGGGCGACACTCGTCAACGACGGGAGGCGGCACCGGGGAGACGAGGGAGGAGCAAGAGGCGGCGGCGCGAGAAGACGGTGGAGGGTACTGAGGAGAAGCAAGAGCTACCTCCTTCTCACCGCCGAATTTGAGCCATGGTCACGCTGCTCGGCAGATGGTGGATCTGGGAGGTGGGGGGACACTCGTCGACGGCAGGAGGCGGCACTGGGGAGACGAGAGAGGAGCGGCAAAAGGCGACGGTGCGGGAAGATGGTGGATGTGCCCAAGTCAAGATTCCTTGCTCGAAGCCGTGGGTGAGGGGGCGTTCCTGAACGGCGTGATCTGCATCTTCGGCGAGTCCGATGCCGGGAAGATCGAGCTAGTGCTCGAGTTCGCGCACTGGCATGTGTAGGAGTACAAGAAGGTGCTGTGGGTGCATGGCGAGGCGAGGTATGTTCGCCAGAGCTACCTCAAGCTCGCCGACCGGCTCGGCCTCGCCGTCGGCGACGACATGTTTCCCTTAGCTGAACGGAGTAGCAAGCACTACATGGAGGGCAAGCACTACTAGAGCAACAAGCGTGAGGGACTGGTGGGATAGCAGGGTCGCCGGGAGTCGTTTGACCTAGGCACGGCGGTAGGGAGGCTTCTTCGCGCCGACACCAATCCCGGTGGACATCTTTGGTGCGTCTTTGATACTGAGGCGCCGCCAATGAACACTACGGCGCATGTTGGCCGGGCGGCGTTAGCATACTGCGGCTTCGGGATTGCCCGGAGGTGCCGCAGAGAGAGCGTCTCTGTTCACGGTGTGTTCGAGCTCTTCACCAAGAAGATCGACTTCGGCCAGGTCGCCCGCTTTGTGCTCCGCACCATCACCGTAGAAGGCAGCGTGGAGGAGCACACCGACCACAGTTCGCGTAGTTCGTCACGCGCTGCCGCTCGCGACACACGGTGTGGCCGCATACTCGTCGTACAACGCTGTGCTCGAACTGCTCCAGGAGGCCACCGACACATGCTGACTTGGACAAATCTAGCCACGTGTGCAAGACCGACGCTTTAAACCGACATGAGGTTTTTAGTGACCAGATTTCATAAATTTAGGGGGTTAAATAACTGGTTTTAAAGATCAGGGGGGTAAATCAGACTTTTCTGATAGTTGGAGGGAGTAAACTGGACTTATTCTTAAAAAAAGTTTATCTAAGCTATTGTGGTCAAATTGGCCAGCAGCGGGTAGCAAAGCATGGTTGCCATCCAAATAGCGAGGAGGATTATTTGAACGCTTTTGCTAGCTCCTAGTCGCATGAAATTTTCTTAAAACCCAATCACCTACAATTGCACAATATTAAATCTAAAATTGCATTACCAAGTGATGTGTAATTTTAGCACAGCTTTACAGTAACTTTTAATTCTATTTGTTTTTGTATTTGTAGGGTTCACCTAGATTTACTTTTGTCTAGTTTAGAATTTTTTTGTTTTGTTTTTGTATTTGTAGGGTTCACCTAGATTTTCTTTTGTCTAGTCTAGAATTTTTTTTTTTGTATTTGTAGGGTTCACCTAGATTTTCTTTTGTCTAGTTTAGAATTTTTTTTGTTTTTGTATTTGCAGGGTTCATCTAGATTTTCTTTTATCTAGTTTAGAAATATTTAACATAAAAAAAACAAAAAACTATTAGATGGTGATCCAATAGCTCAAAAAAGTGGCTGATTTTTTTAAAAAGTTTTCAGACGACATAGTCAGCCATTTTTTTGAAAGGGGATGGATCGGTCGTCTCTCTTTAAAAAAAAAGAAAGAGGAAGTGAAAAGGAAAGAAAAATTCCGGAGACGCAGTGAGTGGGCTCCCACAGGCGGTGTCTGTCCTAATAACACCTGCTTCACCGGCCCCGTCGCACCGAAAAATCATTCTTTTCTTTCCCTGACGAAACGCCCTACAAAGCTCCAAAGATTTGGGCCAAATGATCCGAAAAAACCAAATGCCAAATCTCGTTACATCACGAAAACGACCAAACCGATCCTAAAAAGCCCCCAAATTTTCTCCTTTTTTTGTTGAATAAAACTTCGTCATAAAGACTACGAGACTGCACACAGGAGCGAGAGAAGGCGAGAGAGAGAGAAAAGGCTCCCCCCTCCTCCTCTCCCACCTCACGCAGCCGCATTAATGGATTCCACGGCCGCGGCCACCTCCCACCTCCGCCTCCTCTCCCCCTCGCGAGCCCTAATGTGACGCCCCCTGCGCCTCGCGCGGATCCTCCACGGCGCGGCGCCGTTTGTTCGAGGTGTTTGTAAAAAAAAAGCGCTGCTTTGGGAGCTTCCCCGACGAGCCACGGCCCAATGCGGCTCGATCCGGATTGTTCTGCGCGGCGATTTGGCTCGGATTGGGCGCTGGTTACGTGAATCCCGCGCCGTTGACCGCTGCTGCGTCGGAAAGGCCGGATCTTTGCTGTGTTCTCCGCCGCGGCGGCCTTGGGGTTTCTTGGGGTGTTCGATTCTTAGGTGGGTATTACCTGCATTTTGGGTAAATTTGTGGAAGATTGCTGTAGGATGAAGGCACTCTGTCTGAGTTTGAATCTTTTCGTCTGCGTGAGTTTGGGGGGACTCGTTGCTGGCGCTTTCTTGATTAGCTATCTCAGCTGCATTTAGGCTAAATGTGTTTAGGTATCTTGTGCTATTTGTTGTTTTAAGTGAGCCATTTGATTTTGCAGGTTCCGAGAGTGAGGAGAAATGGATGTGGAGAAAGCTGCTGCAAAGGGACATGGCTTTTTCAGCCTGTTTGATTGGGGCAAGAAGTCTAGGAAGCGGCTGTTCAGTGGAAGCGGGGGCAGTTCTCCGACTTCGAGTAAGAAAATGTGCCATTTTTACAAATGGAGGTAGGGGCTCTGCTTACATACTAATACTGTCTTTGCAGGGAACACTGGAGATGGGAAGGAAGTTGATGACGGTACACCAAGAACACAGTCAAATTCGGTGCGTGTTTGTGTGTAATCGTTTTGGGTGTAGTTCTGTTTGTTGCTTACTGTCCTTTTGATGAATTAAACTATGCATATTGGCAGATCCTTGAAGATGCGCCCAGTTTGAAGGAAAGCAGCGAGCATAGTTGCTCATCTTCAGTAATTGATGATGAAGCTCATGCGAGGAGGGGTCCCACTGTTGTAGCGAGGCTTATGGGTTTGGATTCCATGCCTGAGGCAAGCTCATCTGGATCCTACTCGATGCCATTAACCGTGCAACAACCCTTCCAAAACAATGTCTATGATGAGTTGATTGGTAAAAGCTATGTTGGTAGTCCTCATAAGATGCTAGGTAGTCCTATTGACCGATTTAAAATTGAAGCATTGCCTCCAAGATTTGCCAAAAGGACACTATCAGTTGCACAATACAAGTTACGGTCCCCCATAAAGAACCCTAATCATATATCCAGCAGAAATGCCGCTGATATAACGGAGGCAGCATCTAGGATTATTCGGCCTGGAGTTGACAATATTAGCTCTTACAGATTTTGTGATGTTGGGTACACAAATGCTGTGCGTTCCTACAACCCAAGAGAGATCGTAAGAGTCCAACAAAGGTCACCGAGACTTAATGAAGCACTGAAGAAGCCTGATGGCTCAGCATCTTCTAGGCCACTGAGTGGAAAACTTTCGGATGGAAGTTTGAAAAGTTCGGAGAGCACATCTTCTTCACAGATCTCACAGTCAAATGGAGGTGGTCCAGTTGGTCCAAAGGTCAAGGCCGGCAGTAGATCATCACCAGATTCTGGAGCTGCAAATGCCCAAGGAAGAGAAGTTATAAGGAAAAGCAGTAGGAAACTTGCAACTCGTAGGGATCCTGAACGTAACATGGTTGAGAGAAATGTGTTGAACCAACAAAAGAGTAATAATCAAGTGGGCACGTCAAGTTCTTCCAACTTGCTTGTGCAAAATAACAGAAAGCAGAATGCTATGGGTGTTAAGCACAAGGTTAATTCAAAGTCAGCAACACCCAGCCAGCAACGAAGCAACACACGCTCAATAAATGCCTCTCCCAGAAAAGTTGGCGTTGGCAGCACACTTGCTGAAAACAGTACTCAAGGTAACAGAAAGGTGGAATTGCCGCCAACCAACTATGCAAATAGAAGACTAAATTCTACAGCCAAAACAATCCCCAAGCCGAGAAGATTACCAGATGGGAGGATGTACTCAGAGAAAAGCCGCTCAACTGATAAAGTTGTTGCTGACAGAAGCCAAAGGCATGTTCGGCACAATATTGTGATAGATGAGCAATCATCTTTTTCCACAAATAAAAAGAAAATCAGCACTGAGATTGTTTCATTCACATTCACCTCACCAGTTGATAAACAATTACCTGGTTCTCACTTTCCCAACCATTTAGTGGAAAAACGGTTTATAGAGAATATGAACTCAGTGTCAACTTCACGCAATACATCAAATACTAAACTTGATGCCATTGATGGTGATTATTTGGGACTTCTTCTGGAGCAGAAGTTGAGAGAATTGAATTCTGGGGTGAGGTCACCCTATTCTAAGCCAGCCAAAGGTGTTCGAATATACGCCCCTTCACCAGTTTTGGAAGATACAGTATCAGCATGTGAAACATCTAGCATTGCATCTACTGATTATGACAGGGAGTCCTTACAGTCTCTCAACGATGGAAAAGCCAAATTCCCACGGCCAGATCTTGCATCAAAAAGTGGTCAGGTATGGCTTCTGAGAGACTTCTCTTCCTATTATGCCTCTTTCTTATCAGCTCTTTTTCCTATGCATAGTATTTTTCTGGTTGTGAGCATACGATAAATACCAGAAAAATGATACTAATATTTTGAGTTTTACCTGTAGGAAAATGAATGGTTCTATTATATATTTTGACATAGTATATTTTATCTATATGGCTAGGATACCTGTGCGTGTTCTAGAACGTGGGTTAGTACACATGGTTAGTTTATCTTGTATTCCTATTTCAAGTTTGAGAAGACTTTGACTATTCAGTAGTTGATAATATATCAAAAGGTTTGTTTCTGTGTTTCTGCTCTAAAAGAGAGGCAGTCTGTGTTGTCCATGAGAAGTAAGAGCAATAGACTGATATCGGGGGTTGCACACGGTCAGTTTTGAGCAAAGTTAGAATCACCCAATTTATCTCATAGATCATACAAATGTGAAGGAAACTTAGCTTTGGTATACTGTGTTGAGAGTTGAACACTTGAACCTTCTCATTGCTGTACTGAAGTTGGGAACTAATTGTGACACCAATACAACGAGGACTGCACCTACATTTATATATTCATGACAGGTTAAGAATTGGTTTGTATGCTAAGATTACCTCTCTCTCACCAGCCATCTCAATCTGTGAAATATGATAATGATGTCATGGATCAAGTGGAGTTAGAGCATCTTCACCTAAGCCCCCATTCGACATGGGAAGCCTCTCTTTCAACCGAAACCTGCAGCTCAGCAGAGAGCTGGATAAGTGTGAATGGTAAGTATACAGTTGCTTGGTGGTTGTTATAGCGCTAGCCATAGATCTTCCTCAAAATCTTCTCTATTTTCCCCCCTTTGCAGGAACCAAATTATTTAGTTCAACAGACGGAGCGGCAACATCTGATTCTGCATACTACGGTAAATTCCTAGAAGTGGATGCTTTATCAGAATACTCTGACACAGCCTCGTCAATCACGGTGACTACTGCAGAAATCCCCCCATCAGAAAGCAGTCGCAAATATCGTATGGATTGTAGACAGGAGATAGATTTTATAAGAGAAATATTAATTGCTGGTTCTCTCAGCGCTTACATTTTCTCTTGTTTGGAGCGATTTGATAGCTCAGACATCCTGGATCCACATCTGTTGGAGGAATTAAATGGCAATTTTAGGTTGGCAGTGGGTGATGAAGAGGGCAGAACTTTCAGGATGATTCGGAGGCTGCTCTTTGACCGCGTAAATGAAATATTAAGTGTGAAATGCACATACTACTTCAACGCTGGCTATGTCTCATGGTTTATGGGGATGGCAGTTCTACAGAACCTCTCAGCGGAAGAAATCTACCGAGAGATGACCAGTCTGAAGGTTGATGAGGAATGGATGGTGGATGAACTCGTGTACAGAGAGATGAGTAGTCCTCTCGGGAGTTGGGTTGATTTCAAGATAGAATCATATGAAGCTGTCAAAGCTATAACAACAGAGTTGCTAGAGTCCTTGATTGATGAAATGGTTGCTGATCTTCTGACTGACACATTGTTGTAGCAAGTGTTGTTCCCCCCACTAATGATACCAGTTGACAGTCACAAGGTTTTTGTTCCATATGTTGTCCTATAATTGTATATTGGTAGTTTGATCATGCAATTGTGTATGTGTTCTCAAGAGTGAAATTGTTGCTAACCTGCCCATTATCTGATGATCGGTCAATGTCTGCCAGAGTGGAATAATTCTTGACCTATTTGTGGACCATTTGAGTTGTCATGATGCAGAAAATAGTAAGACATGCTAATTTTGCTAACCATGGTCCATGGTCAATGAAAGTAGATGGCACCAGAGATCAAAATCCCAGCTGGTGAGGACCAAGTGAACAGTAATCATCTGAAAAATTTTAAATTTGATTTTGGATTTTTGACTGCGTAATGCACTTTCTAGGTTGGTTTAGACATTTTTTTGTGTGCTAGATTACGTATTGTATGAGTTAAATATGTTTGAATTATTGTTTAGTAGATAATTCTATGTTGCTGGTGATTCATCTCTTAAGGAGATTTTCTGGAGAATCAAACTCTAGTATCTCACCTACAGTAGATGGTAAGAAAGATATACCTTTGCAAGATATACCTTTGCAGTAGATGGTATCCTTCACCAGCTTGTCTCCATTTGGGAAGGTATATATCATTATATATCATATTCAGGGCTATAAGTTTCATCGTATTAGTACAACCTAGTCTTTATCTATAACTCTTATCAATATTGAAAGAGTTATAGTTAGCATTAGACTTGTCATATTTAATTTGAAGGAGAATACAAACAATGTGTTAGTTTGGTTAACTCTCACCAATTAAATTAGGTTTTTCGGTTTTGGGTCTGATTTTCTAGTTTTTCTGACTTGTTTTTCCGGTAACCGGTTTTCAGAATTCACAATTCATTCAGTTCGCGAATTTTATCCGATTTTTTTAGGATTTCGGTAATCAACCGATTCTGAATTCTGCGTCGTCGGCAAGGATTTCAACCGGTTCCTGTTATTTGATCCTTGGATAGAACTACGTGTTTTCTTTGGATAAATTTTACGGTACATTCTGCTGCTAGTATATGATGGTAATATAAATCAAATCTGACCATTGATTTGTTAAGGGTATAATAGATATTTTTTTGTATTTATATCTTTTTTGTGAGGGTATTATGGATTTTTTCAACTATGGTTAAAAATATTACTCTTGTGACATGTGAGAATACCCTCTTAGGATTCTACTACTGATATTACCAGGTGTAGTATAATTAAATTATATCTAATCTAAACTATTAGATCAAAGAGAATAAACGGTCCGTATTAGATTGATTGTACCGTAAAAGAACTCTTTCTTTGTGGGGGTACAATCGGTTACTGAGCCATCCTAAGCTCTATGAACGGTGTGTTTTCTGTGAAATACTGAGGATAATTCTTCTTTGTTGAGAGGGGCACAAAGTAGCCTCTCTTTTCAGCTGTATTCATCTCATGACTGGAAAAGGCAAGATTTAGTGGACTTGGCATAGCCGTGTCCGGTGTCCCAGCCACAATACTGAAAACTGATGTATAATCCTGCTTTGCCTTTGAATTGCTTTGTGCAGGTAGGTATCTGGTTCTCTACTTTGCTTTGCCTCCAAACTCCAATCACTTGGTTGAATCTGACATGAGCCACTTGTAATTGTAGCAACCTGAACTTTAGAACCTATATGCCCTTTTCTTTTATGCCAAAATATACCCTGTTTCCACAAATTACAGTAGCCAAGAACCCAAAGGTCTTCCAAACAAGGCTTAAAAGTTTCGGTCGCTCTAGTTTTGTAGCAACTTCACGAGACAGCTGGGAGGAAAAGCAAACGGGACGTAGCTTTGTCTCCGTTGGGCATACTTGGGGTTTGCAATATTTGTCTTCACACATACCTGTTATATTGTTGAGTTAACTAACGTTGACTTTGTGTACTACCATACTGTCTCTGGTGCAAGAACGGAGACAGGGGATTAGTGGGAGCCCTGGTTCCTATGGTTGATAAAATATTTTATATAGTTCTTAATTTATTCATGTAAAATAACAAAATATTTTTACTTGGCACCCCTCAATATTTAATTATCACTATATGGCCTCCTGAGTAAAAAATTTCTGGCTCCATCTGGTGTGTACAATCTACGGTGGCATCAACTACTACATATTACCATACCGTTTTTTAAGGGTTACCATACAGTTGATAGCTACCATTATTACAAAGAATTGGACTACAAAAAAAGATATAATTGATAGGGTATAATACGAGGTGCTGGTGTACATGCCTAAGGGCATCTCCAACTTATATAGCACTGAGTGGTTTTAAGGTGAGATACATGTGGAAATTGCTACAATGTATAATACCTACCCAAAGAAGATCTTAAGGTGAGGCGTGGAGCTATGGTAGAGACGCACAGTAGAGATGCATTAGGTCTCATCCGAACTATCCCATCGCCAGAGAACGGCTTAGACGTGTAGTATATAGCACCGATGCTACAATGCTAAACAGTAAAATCAACATCGGAGCAACAGATTCAGATTATTGTTGCTACAGTGACATAGGATAGTTAAGACCAAGATGGGCCGTAGCCCCTCCTAACAATTCAAAAAAAAAAAAAAAAAAAAAAGCAACACTGAGTACGCAGTAGCATTTAGGTCCATTCATTACTTAACCCTTCAAATCGCCATCCTGCTACCCGCACCTCCAAAAATCCCGCTAAGTTCAAACCAATTTGCTTCAACTTTTTCATTACTAGGCCATGAATCACTAACCCAGTTTTATTTTCCTACCATTCAACGAGTTAGCCAAATAGTTTTAATCGTTCACTCATTTTGGTAGCTCAGTTTAGTCAGTAGCTAATGCCCATCACCACTGTTTTACTTTCTGCTTCTTGCTCGTCGCCTTCAGCTCATATTACGGCAAAGTGTGAGCGGCAAAGCCACAAGACAACTAGATGAGGCATTGCGGCGACCGACAGAGCACGAGACATCCCCGCGCAACTAAATCTTGGAGTGGTCGAGTAATATGACTATCAACCTAAGAAGTGATTGCTGCTTTCTAGTGTCATGCGTCTCTTCCTCCTTCGTTTTTAGAGTAAATGTATACATATATCTTGCTGAGACATAGTTTATAACCAAAATACGGACAAGATCTACCTAAATATTTTCGATGGCTATAAATTCTACCATATTGTAGTAATATGATTTAACATTGGCTTTCGCCCCTTGGCTCAAGCTCCGTCACTGCCTCAAGGTGGAGTTTTTGGCTTAAATGACATTGTTTGCGTGCAAAATAGCAAATCTAACCCCCTTCAGAGATCAAAACCAAAAAATAGCACCACGGACTCGCCAACAAGCGACATGTGTCAAGTCCGTGTGCCAGGCGGCCGAACACGCAATCAATTTATGGTGCCCTGATTTCAGCGTGTAATCAATTTATGGTGCATGTGATAATACAACACATAATTTCATGTGACAATAATTTTTTGGTACGTGTGATAATACATAGAAAGTCATACATACAAGAAAAGCATATGATTTCATGTAGCCTATTTGGAATGCGAGTTTTTGGCTTTTTTTGAAATGTTAATTTATTAGTGCAAACTATTAAGGATTACATCATGTTGTTAAGTAGACACTAATTAGACATATTGACATGTCCAACCCACTTGGTCTACCCCGTCAAGACCGTCGTCAAAAAACACAAACACGTCTTGCATGTTTGACATTACCTAAAGTCACAACAGCCCAATGCATATGTTAGGAGCAATTCACCGTTCTTTACTATACACAATCAAATAAACAAGTCACACTATTTAGTCTACATTTTCCAATCTCCACAAAATAACCACACTTCAGTAATCCTTATGTACAAATTTAACATAATCAGTGCATAATAAAAAAAACTACTAAATTTCTAAGAAAAAACTGGTAATCCTTATGACTAATTAACAATGACTAATTTATTTGGACTAACTAACTACTACTAATTAATTATGACTAAACTAAATATGACTAATTAATTATAACATAGGTGTTCGGGTCAAGGGCGTGCGAACTTGGAAGTCCCCTCCCCTGGTGCATAGACTTGGCACGTGTCGCCTGCCGATAGATCCACAGTACTATTTTTTAGTTTTGATATCCGAAGAAGACCTATTCCATTCACATACAGTGGCATTTAAACTAAAAACTCGATAGTGTGGCCACATTGCAACATTATAATAGAAAAAGCAAAAACGCATCCACATCTTGCTCTCTCTCTCCACCACACTGTTATGCACCCAGCTCAAACTCCGTCTTCCTCCTCCCGCACCCACCTCCTCGCCCCTCCCTCTCGTGCTAACCCCCTCCACCGCTGCTCCCCTCCTCCGCTCCATCTGCCGCCACTCCCCTTCTCTGCTCCACCAGCCGCTTCCCCCTCCTCTGCTCCACCGGCCCTTCCCCGGCGTCCCGGCGACTGGACCCGACGACGGGCATCGCCTCGAAGCTGGCGGCGGTCGGATCCGGCGGCTGCGCCCCTTCCCTGGCGTCTCAGCACCGGATCTGAAGGCGACACCTTCCCCAACCGCGACGAGGCGAGGGCGCCTTCCCCAGTCGGATCCAGCGACCGGCTCCAGTGGGCTCCCGACGACGGCCACGAGGCATCGATTTGCATCAAAAACTACGATCGGTGGGTGGCTCCATTTTGCTCAATTTTTTTATTCCTTGTGGTAGGGCCTTAGGCTTGTGGCCGACCTTTTGTTTTTTTCTTCCCTTGTGACCGAACCTCCCAATGTGATGAGCCGACCACAGCCCAACCACGTAGTCCTTAGGCCATCCACAGCGTGATTGAAAACCGGTGCCGGCTTCTCTCTTTTGGATATTGGCACCGGTGTTAACCACTGCAACAATCGGTGCTAGCTTGCATTTTTCTGGAACCGGTGCATGTACATGCACCGTTGCTAGCTCATGTGGAAGGAATTGGCCCAGTTGTAAGTAAAACTAGCAGGGTGGCTCGTGCATTTGTAGGATATTTAGATTATTAAGATATCATAAACATTGGAAATGATAATAGAAATACGAAGGAAAATATAACATGACAAACGTAACATCATAATTGAAGAATTAGCTTTGAGGGAAGAAAAACATTGAGCATAATAAGTTTTGGGGTTCTTAGAAACTAATCACTCTCCATCACGCATAAATGTAGCTGCAATGCCACTATTCTTATTCTATTAGTAATAAGTTACATTTTTTCAAATTGTTTGCATGCACATCTACCTCTATTTAATCACAAGCAATGCGTTGATTATGTGTGCGACAAATTATCTTATTAGTTTATATGGTACTATAGTACTTTACTCACACATACACTGATGCACCATGGACGACCTACCTTTAACTTATTTTCCCTTACACGTCAGCTACCCCACCGAACCGTGTGTCTTCAATTTCTTGTAATCGTCGTAGCTTTTTTGTTTCAACCTCCAATAATAATCGTAAATCTTGATCGATCCCTTTCAGTTGCTACACTTTACAATGCAATACTTTATCACAGTTATTTTCTACTTCTCCCCAATTATTGCTTAATGCTAACTATTGCAACATCAACACGCATACATATGCAACCGTCGTTGATTCCAGCTGGGTACACGTGTCACACTCTCTCCGGTGACCCCGAACCTATTCCATACGACTGCGCCATCTCTACTCTAAGCTTTTTTTGCTCCTCTATCTTCGTACGTCCGCGCATCTATTTGTACGGATGCTCTCTTCTCTTGTTATACATGCTCGATGCTCTCTTCTCTCGTGTCGGTCATTCATCTTCTTTGACATTGGCCAACTCAACAATGTGACTTCCTCACTAATCGCGACAACCTCCCATCTTCACTAATGCCGACATGTCTGCTCTACTTGTTGTCTAACGATATGGAGAATATTTTTGCCATCGCCAGCGACAACGTGCCCCTCACCAGTGATGACACGCTCCTAGCTACCTAATGACTTATCGTCCATAGCTCGTTTTCAATGCAAAACTTCATCTCCTCTCCGCCAGGGCTTCCCCATCATCGGGCTTCTTTGACCACTAACTTCTTCAACAATGCCGACGCTCACCACTTGTCATCGTGGCCCTTGGTTCCTTCAACACTGAACTTTTTCTTAAATGGCTCCGCCGAGCAGCACGACATTGTCCTCGTTGAAAGGCTGAGGCGAACAACACGATATTATCATCCTCTCTGTAGTCGTCGCCTCGGCTCTTCGCTTCCTCGTAGATCAATGTCTTCTTACAGGACATATCGATGTTATTGCACTTTTTTGTGGTTTCCTCCAATACCATTCGTGCCATGCTCGTTATAATTTTCATTTTTTATTCAAAATTTCAGTTATTTTTTATTTTTATTTTATAGGAAGCAATAATAGAAACACATGACCTTGAGAGCGAACGTGATGGCTTGTTATGTGTCTCCTCCGACACCATTTGTGCCATCTTCATTAAAACTTTTATTTTTATTCAATATTTCAGTTATTTTTATTGGAGTTCATATACAAATCAAATTGCTAAATTTATTTAATTTATTCTGAATTTTAGTTATTTAGGGATTTTACTTTGGAATTCGTATGGAAATCAAATTTTAATTTTTCTTTTCTTTTTATTCCAAATTTTAGTTATTTTTCCTTGGGTTCGTGATCCTAATCCAAATGCTATTTTTCCTTTAATTTTGTTCAATTACGCTTATTTAGATATTTTACTTTGGAATTGTATTGAAATCAAATTGCTAATTTTATTTTATTTTTATTCCGAATTTCAGCTATTTTTTGGTTGGATTTCATACACAAATCTAATTGTCAATTATTGTTTAATTTTTATTCCGAATTATAATTTTAGAATTTATATCAAAATCAAATTGCTAATTTTATTTTATTTTTATTCCGAATTTCAGTTTTTGTTGGATTTCTTATACAAATCTAATTGCATTTTTTTGTTTATTTTATTCTGAATTATAATTATTTAGGATTTTACTTAAGAATTTGTATGGAAATCAAATTGATAATTTTATTTTATTTTTATTTTGAATTTCAATTTTATTGTACTTGACATGAACTCTTTTAATGTAGACCGTTATAATCTGGATCTACCATGATCGACGATGTAGATATTTCTTTTTTTTACTGATTAACGTGGAAATTTCTAACCCTTGAGAGCGAACATGGTATCTTGTTTTGACTCTGCTTTAATAAGATAATAGATAGGAAGGGAGAGAGTGTGTGTGGTGGGGAGAAAAATGTGTAGTATTTTATTTAGTGGTGGATCCCATCTTGGAGAAAGAAGGAGGTGCTAAAAGAAAAATAAATCTTGCACCTATGTGATATGACAATAAGGTGACGAATCTGGCACCGCTTACACTATGGGTGGCCTTATGGCCGACTTTGTTGCAATATTGTAGATGCCTATGTTCCGAGTCCGATTGTATCATTTCGTTCCTTTTGGAGGTCCTATGCGCAAAAAGAGAGAGGAGAAAATAGAAAAAGGAAAAGGATATTAAAAGAGAGGCTGATTAGGGTTGCTGTGACTTGCGATAGGATGTGGATGGTTATAACTATAAGAGCGAGTGAGAGACATTGTGTGGTGGAATACTAATAGCAGTTTATTTTCCAAAATTTTTACCTTGGATTGAGGAGGTTGTGGATGGCAGTGCTGCGATGATCCAAGTGTTTGTTTTTGTTTCTGTTGTTTGGCATGTGAAGAGATGATGATGATGATTCGTGTTGCAGTTTGTCAGATCACACGGTGAACCTGTAACTTTGATGTAGAGCAGGCCCTGAACCGAAATGATTCCATCCATGATTTTTTCTAAAACATGTGCACTGCTGTTTGTTAATCCCAACGGGTTTAGTGAAAGCTATTCTTTAGATCTGTAATATGTAGAGGCATTGTTGTTGGTTCGTATTGGTTCTGTGAAAGTTACTGTTTTGATCATTTTAGGTTTATAAATATTAGACCTTTGTCTTTGCTGTGATGAGGGAGAAGGGAGAAACCCTTGTGAATGTCTGATCCAGCAAGTTGCAAGCTAACGCTGACAGTTTTCAGTCACTATTACTCCGATTCTATGTCTATGAAACAATTTTCACCCCAAAGTAACAAGTCTGGTAATTTTGTTGTTCCATGCATGGATGTTTTTTTTTTTTTGACGAGCATTGATGTTTGTTGCAAGAAAAGATACTGTAGATCATGTCTTAGGGCAACAATAAGGTTTTGCCTTTTCTTATCTGGTGTTTACTGAGACAATGGTAAGGTGGGGAAAAGCACAAGGAACTGCTAATGCATGCTTTCTCTGTATTTTTGTTACTGTGTTATTCTTCAGATCCAACTGGGGTGGTCTGATGCAGTTTTTCTCCATGCAATAAATTGCACTATCTGGTCTGCATTGGTGAATCGATCTCATTACTTCATTTGAATCATGTGTAGGACTAGAAAGGAGGCTGTCAAGGCAGGGGCTTAAACTAGGTTGGCGCCACCATGTCGTCGAAGAAGATAGAGCTAGACCACAAGGACATGGTTCATGATTCTGCCATTGACTACTACGGGAAGCGCCTTGCCACAGCCTCCTCTGACTCCACCGTGAAGATTGTCAACATTGGAGGTGCATCCGCCCCATCCCAGCTTCTTGCGACCCTCGCTGGCCACTATGGTCCTGTGTGGCGTGTCGGATGGGCCCATCCCAAGTATGGTTCAATTCTTGCATCCTGCGGCTACGATGGCCGCAGTGGCGGACCTAGGATTAAATCTTAGGTATGGCGGTGTCGCTTCCTCACCCAACACCGCCTCGCCGTGCACCACTTGGGTTTAGTCGCTCGGTCCTCACTCAATGGCTTGACGCATTGCGTTGAGCTTTTGTTCAACTAAACTCTTTTTTAGAGAAAAGTGCTCAATGAACTAATAAAATGAATCCTTTTGGAATACGTAAACATCCTAGATGCATTAAGCACTCATATTACTGCATATACACCTTTTCATGGTTCTTATGAAATTGTAATCATGATTCATGATTTAGGAATTTTGCTTAGTATAAATCCTAAAAAGAACAAATCAAAGGAAGGAAACACCATGCAAGTACTTACTGGCCGCCTCACCCCCCGTGCGCCCCCCTCTGGCCTCGCGGGGCAAGCGTGTATCTTTTCTAAATCTGCGACTGCCATCACACACAAGAAAACATATATGTTACCATCCCATGAATACACAAATACTAATATTCTATGGTGAATCATAACTCTTGGGAGAAACTTACCTAAAAAATCTTTTTCATTTGCTTTTACCAATTTTTCCCAATTACACAAACCGAGCCAGAGAGACCCTCCACCAAAGATCTTTGCACCAAAATACCAAATAGACTAGGACCTCCATTTTGTGAGCAGATGATGGCCCCATCACGATCATTTCTTTCCACTTGGGTTTGCCGACTGCCAGTCGCCTCTCGCCCGCTAATTTAGATATTGTGCAAGTTACAACCGGGAAGCGAAGGATTCTCATAAAGGAATTTTAAAAGAAATTCATACGGCATGGAACAAGATGGTGTAAATCATTAACAAAACAAATGCAATTGCTCATTATTGGGAAAATAGTACAGCTGCTTACAGATAGCAACCTAAACTTTCCAGAACAACTAGAATATTGTAACTGAACCAAAGTTGCTCCAAATTTTCATAGCAAAAAGATAGTACCACGGGTTGCACATATATGTAGAAAAGAAACTCTCACGGTTGGTAAGACATCTGGAAGCTGAAGGCCTACACTGGCAGCAGATTTGTTCAATATCTTCTTCATTTCATCAGATCGATCCACAGCTATATTGTATGAGAATAGCAGGTCCTGAACAATCGAACATGATTTATAGAGTTAGTGGAGTACATAGTGTATGACAAGCTGATGGTAACATTCTACCATTGTAAGGATGCGAAGAACTTGCTCGGTCTAAAATAGGTGATGTAACGAGGTTGAATTATGGAAATCAGCCATTGAACCAGTATACGCTCTTATTTCTAATACACATGATTCAATTTCTAGTCATTGTGCATTACCATTCAAACTAGAACAACGGGGTGATTGGGACAACAACTAGCAATGCCTGCATATCCAGATGATCTCTGACCAAAATTTATCACAATAATGAGCTATTGTGGAGCTACAACCCGTTCCCTATAAGTAACCCAGATTAACACATCAAAAGCAAGGAACCCAAAATTTAGGGGGAAATACTCTTCTGTGGCATTTCATCAAACACATGAACTCCCTCCTGAAATAACGCCCAATTTTTAAACAGGAGTACCAACAAGACGTTGCACATTGAATCATCGCACTTAATTCCAGACCTTGTGGTGGTGCACGCTGGCGTAGTCCCTGGCGAGCTGCAGCCTTGCTCTGGCGTCAGCCTCTGTGCCGGCGGGGTTGCAGAACTCGGCGGCGACGAAGTCACGGAAGTGCTCCTTGGAGGCGCCCTCGCCGACTTGCTTCTGCACCAGGCGCTGGGGGAAGCCAGGAAGAGGCCAAGGGGGGAGGGGACTGCTGGCGCCCAGGAGGGAGGGGGTTTCCACCGGCGCCGGCTACCTCGGGCGGCTGCCCAGCCTCGCCCGATAGCTGGGTCCGCCCCTGGATGGCCGTGTGATAGTTTGGATGGAGGGTGCTGCTGGGCAATGGTCTCAGGCCCATGTGTTCGGCAACCACAAGTCCTCAGTCAACTCCATTGCTTGGGCTCCGCATGAGCTCGGACTTTGCCTCGCCTGTGGGTCTTCTGACGGTGCCATCTCCGTCATGACCATGCGGCCTGATGGAGGATGGGACACTGCAACCATCGAGAGGGCACACCCTGTCGGTGTGACAGCAGTCTCGTGGGCTCCAGCAACAGCACTTGGGTCAATGGTTGGCTCAGATCAGCTCGTCCATAAGCTCGTGTCCAGTGGCTTCGACTCTATCGTCAAGGTGTGGGCGTTTGTCAATGGTAGCTGGAAACTGGAGGGGGCTCTGGTCTCCGACATGCACACAGACTGTGTGAGAGATGTTTCCTGGGCACCGGTTTTGGGCCTGACGAAGTCGACCATCCTGGTTTTGCGCCTCCCAAGATGGTAAGGTTGTTATCTGGACCAAGGGGAAAGAAGGAGGCAAGTGGGAAGGGAAGGTGATGCACGACTTCGGGGCTCCAGTGTGGAGGGTGTCCTGGTCCTTGACGGGAAACTTACTGTCGGTGGCCGCCGGCGATGGTGACATCGCCCTGTGGAAGGAAGCTTCAGATGGGCAGCGGGAGCAGGCGACGAAGGTCGAGCTACAGGTGGTGAAGGCCGAGCAGTAGGAAGTTTGTCCTAAAGTCTCAAGCTCGTCTCAGACTCAGATTTCGTGTTGTGTTTCCAGTTGCAATGGCATAACGTGCTTTCATATTTCACCAGTGCACCGATTACTGATAGATATTCATTCGGCCACCTTCTTTTTGTCGTTGTTTCTACTCGGCGAGTGTTTGTTTGGGCTGTTAATTAAACTAGGATGAAAATGCGTGCTGCGTCACGCCGTTGTTTACAGTGTGTTTGTAGCTAAATATTTGCTTCTCTTGTTATGCAATTCTGACATATAATCAATTGTTCTTGTTATGCAATTATATATATATATATATATATATATATATATATATATATATATATATATATATATAATTAATTAATTAATTAATTGTTCTTGTTATGTTATTCGATATATAACCAATTATTCCAACTAATGAAAAGCTAGATATCAACGCTACCTGAAATTTACACTATAAATTCTAAATCAATTTTCAATTTTCAATTTTCAATGATGAAAATGAAAGCATGGCCTTGCTTAATGTTTTGTATCACACGTCAATCTTGTGAAAGAAGGTGAACACTTCTACAAGAAAAAAGTATGAATATATATATATAGTAGAGATAAATAACTTTGTTACAATGTGATTATCTTTGTGGCTGCGCAGGGTTGTAACGATATGGTCGAAGGTTTATCGGTTTGATTCCCGACATTAAGGGTATTGAGTGGTCGAACGCTCATGCACAATTTGTTGGCACGCCATTCATCTTGGAATCCAGTATTTTTTGTAACTCAATTTGTGGATGGATTGAGAGGAGACATAAGATCAGCGGTGGTGTTACATTGGCCGCAAGATCTAGATACGGTAGTCGCACTTGTTTGTTTACAGGAAGAAGTCGCAGAAACAATGAGAAGGGAGGTTCGTTGCGGGGAATTCGTCTCCAGTTCCCCGGGGGGGGATGCCGCTACCGTCGGGAAGGGGAACAATGGGAATGGGAGGCTGGTCAGACGACTATAGAGGTGTGGAGGGGGCCAGAGCTATTCCAATGGATGATAAACTCAGTGCCCTATGAGCTTACTGGCGAGCACACTTGTGGAGAACGTTGGTCCCGGGAGCATAAATGTGCTCCAATAGTGCAACTTCATGTAGTTGAAGAATTATGGGGGATGATGGAAAAAGGGGAGTTGAATTCGCAGAAAGGGGATGATGATAAATCAATATTAGAAGCAGATTTGATGTCAATATCCTAGGAGGTTGTACATGGGGCTGATATTGTGCGCACATTAAGGCTACATAGTACTGTTCAAGATGAGGAGGTTGTCATGTTGGTGGATTCGGGCAGTTCACATTGCTTCATTAGTGAGATTCTGTCTAGGAGATTAATTGGGGTCCAAAGGGCTTTCAAACCAGTGCAAGTAAGGGTGGCCAATGGGGAAATACTGGAATGTGCAACTTAGTTTCAGCTGTGTCAGTTACAACCCTACGCAGAAGATGGCAGATCTGTCTTCCGGGTTAAAAACAGGGGGTTTAGATGATGTAATCTGGACATATTATCAACTAAGAAGTTGTAAGAAATTTGTTACAGATTCCGGAACTGGTATGGTTTGCTATAACACGATGTGAATGTTGAAAGTTATGACAATTTTAGTGCTGAGACAGCAGGGGAGACTATCCGGTAAAGGGGGAAAGTTGTAGAATTGGGGAGCGCGTAGGAGCGTGGTCGATTAAGTGTTGTTTTGTATTGCTGTAGTTTGTATTGAGTTTGGGTTTTTAATGTAGGATGAGTAGCTTCGGGATTATTGTCACCTTTAAATCATCCCGGTCGTCGCAACTAGAAAGGCAAGTGCATGGTAGAATGGTATTTGGGTGTTTGAAATTATTATTTGGTTAAGTGAGTACTTGCCATGAATATTCATATGTATTATGCCTGTTTCACATTGCCCACATGCTTTTGATAACTTGATAATAGTGATGATGATTATGGAAGAACGATAATTATATCAATTGCTAATGAAGAAAGATAATAATCATTTCATTGCATGTTGAGCATTTATGATGGAAAGATGTGACCCCACGGGAGTGGAATGAGGTCCCTGTATGTAAGATATGGGCAATAAGGTCTCCGTATGAAAAAGGACAGACAATTGCCCCCCGCACTAAAGAATGTAGGCATGAGTGAACACCGACGGGTGTTACACTACGTTACACCGGTATAAGCAGAAGATGAGTTGAGACATGAGCATTGCATTGCATCATGAAAAGTGAAAAGTGATTTGAGATAATGAGACACGTGAATGGAAACTGATGATAATGTATATGAGAAACTAAGATAATGATAAATGTGAATGAATTGTTATTAAGATGATGCCTCGTTTATTATTCTGCTTTGTATTTGTTGAGTCGTAGACTCACCCTTGCTCTACTATTGTTTTTAGGTGATTGTTAACGACGCTTTACTTGGGAAGGGATAGCACTTGGAACACTTCATATACTCAATTACTTGATCACTTGCCATGAGAAGACTTTACCTTAGCGTGATAATTTATTCCTTAGGGCATGATATACACTGCATAATTCTAGATGGTTGGTTGGAACTCGTGTATTCATTTGATAGTCTCCGTTTAATTGGTTTTGCTTAAATTTTGAACTATTATTCTGCTTTACTATCTAGAGTTTAAATATATATGTTCGTCATGTCGTTATTCATATGTTGTTGTGACCCGTGGACGAGTTTTAATATTGAATTGCTTGTTGAAATTTTATTATTAATTGATGTAAAATTAATTGTTATGGCAGTTTAGTGGTATTCCGGGCTCAGTCTTGGGCTGGGGTGTCAAAATGGGTCGGCGTCTATCCTAGTAAAGTGGACTGATAACAAATCTTTTGCATCCAACTTAGCCATGTTCCTACGAATACGAGATAAGCAAAACTCATAATGCTCTACCAAATCAACTAGTGACATTTTTCGGTCGAGGTGTCTGTGAAGCCTTGAGTTTAGACTCCCACTCTGCTGATTACTCTAGATGCCCAAAAAGTATCTCCCTTTAGTATATGCCGTAGACCACTTGTTTCTCAGTTCATACATCATGGAAATCCATGTCCTTTACTGTGAGTCCATGCCTCTCCTTGAAGTCTACCCAACATCTCTCAAATTCATCAACTTTCATTGCATGGTAAATGAATTTCCTAATTTCACTAAGCTTCGGATCACGCGGGTGACGTATCATGTTCTGTTCAATATGCCAGCTACATAGTCGATGATCTATCTCGGGCATAACCCTCCCAATAGCTTTGGCCATCGCATCGTCCCCATCCGTGATGACTGACTTTGGATGCTTTTGGCGCATCGCCTCCAAAAACGACTCAGGCAGCCACACATATGACGAAACAATCTCATCCAAAATAATACCACAACCAACAACAACTGTACTACGATGATGATTAACTCCGATGAAAGGAACAAAAGGAAGATTGTAACGATTGACTTGATATGTACTGTCAAACACCACAATGTCATCGAAGGCACCATAGTCAATCCGAGATTGTGAATCTGTCCAAAATATATTTTTTAAACACCTCTCATTATTCATATTGTATTTGAATAAAAATTCAGTATCTTGTTCTTTATGTGTTATCATATGGTTGAGCACAAATTCAACATCGCTGCGTTGGATTCTTTTCTTCTTGTACCTCGTAAAGAAATTGTACAAGTCACGGGATACAAATCCGACTTGGTCATAGCCACCATGGATTTGCTCCATAACTGATATTATTTGGCATGTACGCAGCCCACCAACACCAAATTCAACAACCTCAGCCTTTTGAGCATCACTTATCCCATGATGAGACCGTAAGAAAGCAACTTGATCAGACTTAGCAAGTGCATGTTCATAGGCATCAATAAAATCTTTAACAAACCATAAACAACGTTCTTCATCGAGCTCGATCTCCAACTTAGCCCTACATCCAGAACGGGTCAGTGTTCTTGGCTCCCTTTTTTGATCGGTTCTTTTAAAGTATTTTATCATCCTGTGTCCTTCACTAAAGCAACAAAATCTCCTCCATATAACAATGTCTGTATCTATCTTGCATTTTACATTCTCCTTTCTTACACTAAATTATTTGGACTTTGAATATGCATTGTAAATAATGTAACCATCTTCCTCGCTTATAAACATCTGATTTACCACCATGTTATATTCTTCAATTTCCTCCGGGCTAACTTGTTTTTGACAAGCCATGTCGTTCAACTAAAATTAACAAAATATTATAATCATAATATTAACATATCTCACACATGTTACTAAAAAAACAATATGTAACACTATATTTCACCCTAAGTTTGCAATATTACTTACTTTTCGTTGACTAAATTAACAGCTAATTGAGTCAACTAGGACATGCAAAACATATTACTATTACTTTTAGATGATCCTAATGAAGCATAATATATTACAATTAGTTAATAATCACTTTTACAGGAACTTCATCATCTCTGTGCAATGCAAGTTGTCTAATTTTACTTCATACTTCAATTTGCAAACAGATAAGGTGAATTCGTTCTATATGAACACCAACAAATGCTACAAATTATTAATGAGCATATATGGACATCAACATAATAAAAATCACACTAATTAACTGTTGAAGATCATAAATGATGCTCACCTTGTTCACTCAAGCGGCAAAAGGGGCAGGAGGGAGGCACCCCAGCAACCCTGAAGGGGGCCGGTCGCACTAGAGACAAATTAGGCGGCGTTTGGGTCCCGGAAGGAGACTGTGGCGTCTTAGAATAGATATGGATGAAAAATTAGGCCCCGGCTCTACTACTTGCTCGGTGGAGGCGTCGCAGAGGTGCGGCGGCGCAACAAAAATGATGGGGATGGGAACAGCCGCGTAGGAGAAGGAGGCGGCGACGTCGTGGAGCAGTAGCGTCGAGAGCCGGCGACGCAACGCATAGGAGAAGGAGGCTATGCTGCGGAGCAATAGGGACGAGGGCCAAGCAAGCGTCTAGGAGAAGGAGATACAATGGCGTCATGAGCGGACAACATGACACCTAAAAGAGGCGATGGCGCTCGTTCTCAATTCTTTACAATGAAGAAGGGATGCAAAGGGGAATTCAATGTATTAGGTTAGAGCAAAGACCATTACATCCTTGTGTTAAAATAAAGGAATAAGTTCATTTTACCTCCCTGAACTATGGTCTGAGTCTAAAAAACACCTCGAACTACAAAACCGTTCACTTTACACCCCTCAATTATCAAAACCAGATCAAGTTAGACCCTACGTTGATTTCATTGGTGGTTTTGGACATGTTGGCAGCCACGTCAATGGTTTTGGCTTACGTGGTATCTGAGTCAGCAGCAGATAAAAAGGAACCGCGGTTGGAGATGAAGTCGGCGAGCCCCTTCTCCTCCTTGGCTGTAGCCTGGCCGCCGCCGCCGCCCCTTGTCGCGGTCGGCACGACTAGCGCGAACTGCCGCCTCCGCGCCTTTTCCGCTAACGACGCCGGTTACACGACCGCCACGCCGCTAAAGCCCATCGATGCCATGCTAGCTCTTTCACACCTTCTTTAATTTTCCTAAGGTTTGTGAGAGGCGGGCAATATATATGTGCTCGTAGTGATTGGTCGCCGGTTGGTTCTTGCGGCGCGCGTGCATCGACTGAGATTGGATGTGGAGGTCGAGGCCGCCACGACGGCTTATCCGCATTCCTCATGGCGCCTCGCCGCCGACTTCGCCGCTTCCGCATCGCCGCCCGCCACACCTCCGTCACCGTGCACCGCCGACACCGAGGGACCCTTCCCCTCATGTCCTCGGCTCTGACCACCACAACCGCGGATTCGCGTTCTTCCCCGCCTCACCGCCGCCTTCCTCAAGACTCCGCATTGTTTCTCTCGGCCATCCGCCCCCCCATCTTCGTCCCGATAGGACCGCCTCACCAAGCTTCCCGTGCTCCTTCTTCTCGACCTCGGCGCCACGAACCCTCATTGCCATAGTCAGCCATGGCCGCTTATCTTCGCCATGTAGTCTCTCCGATCAACCCCGACGCCACCACCACTCAAACACCTTCCCGCACCACTCCCCCCCTTCTCCGCCCCTGTCATTGCTGATTGAGCCCGCTCTCACGGCGACGAGCCATGGCCGAAGCGCCGAGAGCCCGTCGTGGCGCATTCGGACGAGCCACTGTTCCCTTGATTTGTGTTAATGGCGGTCATTAAAACCTAAATACAATCTTTTGCCTTTAATGATGTCTTAACGTCAGCGAAAGATGTACATGTGGACGTTATGTCAGCGAAAGATGTATACGTGGATGCTACGTCAGCTAAAAGCAGGGTGGTTTAGGACGAGGGGGTTATTTGATCTGGTTTTGACAATTGAGGGGTGTAAAGTGAACGGTTTTGTAGTTCATGGTGTTTTTTGGACTGGGCCCATAGTTTAGGGGGTAGATTAGACTTATTCCTAAAAGAGAAACTTTACACCGAAAAGTCCATTTCACCTCTGACAAATCAATGATGAGATTTAATTTATACTACCACCAAATGTATTGTAAACCTGACTATTGGAACGGTTATCCCACCACGATCGCGATTTTCCTTTGCGATCCAGATTCCAGACCAGGGCGGCAGCCTACTGTAATACAGCATAGTCAAAGGACTCCTCAGCAGAATTCCCTTGGACATCCTGTCCAATTAGATCAGGAGCGCGTAATTCCTATCCAACGGTGGACGCTGCTGCGCCTCCCTCTTCTTTCTTCTGTTCTCTTCTCTCCCTGCAGCGTGAGTAGCCTGGTTCCACTTCCTCCTCTCGACTGACTCGAGCATCTTCGCCGGCGCCGACCGATAGCCGCAGGACGCCGACGGCGAGTCCAAGCGAGAGAGTAGAGGAGGGCTTGGCCGATCTCCCCAAGACAAGAAGGCTCCTCCTCCTCGACCGGAGATCCGGATAAGCATCCCTTGGTAATCCCTAGCCCGAATCGATTTGTTTCGGCTTGCCCTAATCCGCGAATCCGCAAGCAATCGTTCTTGTTCTTCTTATCCCGTCCGATTCTTGCATCCTTAGATGCTTCGATTTAGGCTAGGTTGTACTCTCTAGGGGCCTAGGAGCCTCGCTGGTAGTGCAGTTGCGTGTTTCTCTTATGCTGCGTGTGTTTGTGATTCGTAGGTAGCAGCTGCTTGGCAGTGGGCGGAGCAAGATGTCTGGCAATGTGAGTTGCTTGCTTCTACTCGAAAAGGATATTCTTTTGATTGATAGACGAGCAAGTGTAGTGCATTTGAGCTGATCTTTTGCTTGTTGCGATGCATAGCCAGTCGGCGTTGATAACACTTTCCGGAGGAAGTTTGACAAGGAAGAGTACTTGGAGCGAGCTCGACAGAGGGAGCGGGAGGAGAAGGTCCTCATGTCACTTCCTATTATTTTCTCAATACTCAAAGGAATCATGTTCATATTTCTCCTCTTTCCCTCAATATTTTGCTAACTGCGTTCTATCTTTCTGTTGGTGATGCAGGAGGAAGCCCGGAAAGGCAAGGGTATGTAGTGCTACTATAAGTTAATTCTGTTAAATTTGTTGTCATACAATTTTTTGTTATTGTAAAATTTATTTATTTTCAACTATGAATTACAGATAAGGGCCCTCCTGTGCAAAGACAACCTTTGAAGCATAGGGACTATGAAGTTGATCTTGAGTCTCGTCTTGGCAAGACTCAGGTTTGTCAGATCATCGTTCTTTTTAATAAGTTTTCTTTTGTTGTTTATCATGGTTTTCCCATGTTTCCTCATTCTGTATAACCTTATAACCTATTGAGTCAAATGGGATACTACGCTTCCTGTTTTTTCTTGCTTATGTATAGCTTTATTGTCTTTCTTGGCGCATTTTCAAATTCCTTTTGGGTTTTTGTAAGTTGTAACCTAGCGTTTGGGGCTGGGTGTTTATGCTTGATTTGAATTATTGGTTGTTGATATGTGTTTTTTTTCTTGATATCATGGTATGTTATTTATGCTACTATTCGCCCATAAATATTGTCAAACAGCCATATCATATAGCTTAGTATTGGGCCGGAAATAAAAGACTCAGCATTCATTAGCAGCTTTAGCATTGGATACTTCGTTTGCATCACATTTTGTAGTATATTTACCATGTTGATGTTGTTTATTTAGCTTCAGATCATGAAATTTGACTTGAGTAGTACTGCTGCCTTACTAGGAGTCTAGGACAATGCTTAAACACTTTGAGCGGTACAATGTTTCCCATAAGAAAGCACAATATGCTTCTTCATTGTGAAAGATAAGAATGAAAAGAAGAAAATTGTGCTCAAGATTTGAAGATCGGGAGAGGAATAAATAATGAGAAGAAACTAAAAGACCGTATACAAAATGAAGTCATTCTAACTCTGTTCTATATTGATAGTCTTATAGTTTTTTTTTATTTTATTTGGTTATTCGTTTTATACCATTGAATGAGTTGCAAAAACTATGTAACTCTAGGGCCAGATATGAATGTCATTTGTATGAATGACTTGGTTTGGTCATTTACCATCAACAAGCCGTTTTTAGTCTGCTAAAAAACTACTTTTTGAAATAGGCACCCTTTTTAATTAAATGCATAACTAATCATGTTCTCGATTGTCTCTTTTCAGGTGGTAACCCCAATTGCACCTTTGAGTCAGCAGGTTTGTCCCGAAAACCCATAGGGCATGTTGTTCGTACAGTTAGGCTTACTTCTTGATAAACATGCTGGAATCAAGAGTATAACATGCCAATTTGTTTAATTTGTTTACTCCAGAAAAAACTTGGTGAGCTCTTATCAGAAGAACTGCTATGTGTGTTGTTCTTTTGTTGTTTTCTAGATTTGAGATCCATGTTTCCACAGTCGGTCAATATTCATTAGGAATTGATTCATTGCTTGCTTGTACTTTAACATGCCGTGATGCCATGCTGTTAGAAGCGTACTACTGCTACAGATATGAACCTCTCCTGCTTTGGGAGTTGAGAATGATTTTAAAATATTAAAGCTAACTAGATATTGGTCATGTTCACTTTTATCACCAAAAAAAAAATTGTTCTCAATTTTACTAACTTTCTGGCAGGCTGGATACTACTGTTCAGTATGTGAGTGTGTTGTTAAAGATTCAGCTAATTATTTGGATCATATAAATGGAAAGAAGCGTAAGTACCTGCAGACTCTAGTTTAAGTTCAGTTGGTGTATCAAACCTACCAATCATCAGCTTCATGTTTCATGGTTTGAACGTTTGACAGATCAGAGAGCACTGGGCATGTCTATGCGTGTTGAAAGGGCATCACTTGAACAGGTAGAACATTTGTGCTTGTCTATTCGATCTGCAGTTGCAAATTTAATCCTGTGATAATTTAAAAGCATCGGCTCCTTCAGACTTGGGTTACATTATGTGCTGGTATTTTTTTTATTGGCTATGCAGACCATGCGGGCAAATGCTTGCATAGTTACCTTTCATATCTTCCTGTAAGTAATTTTTCTGCCTGCAGGTTCAAAAAAGATTTGAGTCGCTTAAGAAGAGAAAAGATCCAAGCAGCTTTAGTGAACAAGGTGAGAAAACCGAAAAACATCATACATGATGTCATTTTCCCTTTTTGCTGCGAATAGCTGTGAAGGGAGCCTACGGAATTATATCTCTTAGATTGCTCTCTAAAAGATAGAATTTTCTCCTTTGCTTGTTCTTCAGATTTGGATGAGAGAATCTTGAAACAACAGCAAGAGGAAGAAGAGAGGAAGCGTCAACGCAAAGAAAAAAAGAAAGAGAAGAAGGTAAGTGCAACCATGCATGTAGATGACTTCCTGTTTCTACTATCTGCTTTTCCTTTGATACGTAATATTCGTTTGACGGTCCTGTGGGCTGTGAGAATCAGTATAATTCATAATCACTGGATATCAAATTGTTTCAGAAGCAGCAGTCTGCCCAGAATGAACCTGAGGACATCGACCCTGATGTTGCTGCTATGATGGGTTTTGGAGGGTTCCGTTCCTCGAAGAAGTGAATGCTTTGCATCCTTTTTTGGTGATGTGTGGCTGCTGAAGGCATTGTCAAGGCGATATGCACCTGGATTACAAGATAGCGTCACAACTGGGATTTTATGATGCAAAGCTGCGACATGTGGATTCGCTTCCCACACTTGAAAAAAGTTGTTTGTAGCTGCTACCTGATAATGTTTGAGCCAGTCAGTGATGCTTAATGTTGAAACAATTCAGTCTCTCTAATGGAGCATCCAGGAGTGAACGGTGACTTTGTTGTCAGTCAGTGATCATTTGAGAACATCTCATCTTTGAGAAATAGGATAAAGCGTCTACACGTTGCATCAGTTGCAACAGAACAACAACCCGTAATATTGTGCAATGTACTTACGCTCTGGTCTAAAGGTGTAAAAATTGAAGAGAAATCGAATCAAGAACACTATGGATTTGAGAAAGCAGCCATGCTAGCTTTGTCTGAGTAATAAGGCTCCACAAAGTAGCCCAGAAGCTGCAGCCTCCCTGTCACCTTCACAATCTGCAGCCAGTGTAATATGCTGACGTACACCATAAAACAAGAGAATCTTGCAGGCCTGAAGGTTTTAGAGAGTCTAGAACTAGTGAACGAGAATCAAGGCAAGCATAGCATGTGCATTCCATTATATTGGCCAGCGTGGTTCATAGGTGTGCAGATGAACACCCAAAATACTTCGCAGAATCATCAGTTCCTTGATGCAACACTTCCTTTGCCTAGTTTGTTAGTTGGTGTTTCTCTCAACACTCAAACTGGAGGTCGTGTTCGATTCCTCCCGCCCTCACAATTTTGTGTTTGATTGATCAGATCTTCTTTCTTTATCTCTTTTATTTTTTGAAAACAAGATCGTATTTCTTTGTTGTTTCCTAGTATCGAATAACTTATGCAAATTTTAAAATAACCAGTATATTTTATTTTAAAAACAAATATTATGAATGCATTTTCCCACTGCATTTAAAAAACTTGTTGAGCCAATAAGATTAGTAACTTGCTATTGTATGTTCCCACACTTTCTATCTCCTTTATCAATTTTCAAAAAATAATATTGCATCTTGCTTTGATAATAATTAACTTGTTGCATACCACCTTTTATAACTAATATTTCTCTAAATTATTTCAAGAATTGCCTCCGTAAACAATTTGTACTTTGATTTTCGCTACTGTTGACTTCGATGTTTTTCATTAAATAATATTTTGTTAACTTGAACACTCATCCTGTAAATACTGGATCTGCACTGTAGATGATGATAGCCAGGAAAGATAAACAAGATCCTTTTTTTTCTTTGGGTGGGGGGTGGTTACAGGTGAGCAAGAAACAACAACTATTCCTTTCATTAGGAGATAACAAAAAGGGCAGCCATTGCAGTACTTCTTCCTTTCAGCAATGTTCTACACGGAGTACACGCCATGCCACAATGCACCATGGCCCTTCTTCTAATGGGATGGCTCTACTGCAACCAAAAAACGACAGCCTCACTCTGCCTCTTCATCCCCACTCTACTCTCTAAAGCTCGTCCTTCATCTCATAGGAAGAAGGATCCTTGCTGTCCTCTGCCTTCTCTTCATCAGACACCTTGCTGTCCTGTGGTTTCTCCTCGGCGGAGTTTGCAACCTTGGTCTCCTCGGCGCTGATACCAGTTTTGCCATCGTCTGCGTCATCCTGATCCTCCTGCCATACATAAGGAAATGCCGTTTTGTGTTAAGACAAGACTAGCATTATTATATCTAGCTAGAAATATTCACGACAAACAAATCGATCCGGAGCTTACATCTGCGTCATCGTCGTCGTCCTTAGGGTTTGCAGATTCCTGTCGAGGACAAAAACATAATTTAATACTGAATACGTTTGTTGTTTGTTTTCCTATCAGAAAGGACTCTACAGCAAACTAGGACTTCTAACAAGAACAAGTATGATATGGCGTAGAAGATGGGGTTTTGCTGAATACCTCCTCAACCCTCTTCTTCTCAGCCTCATCAAAGGCGGCCTTCTCAGCCTGCAAAAAGCCATTACTTAGTTCTGAACTGAAGCAGACATTGAAACTAAGCAACACTCTTAACGCTACAGATAAGACGACATACATCTTTATGCTTGCCCCAGGTCTCTTCTGCAAACTTCTTGGCGTACTCAGGGTCGTCAGTGATCAGAATGTTGTCAAACAAAGTTCCTGACTTAACCTAGTGTCAAGGAATAAATTAAACTTAACAGTGTTCCAACAAAAAATATCGAAATTAATTTTATTGCATGGAATTCAGCACTAACCTGCCACAGCTCAATGCCAATGTGCTTCAAACTGTCAAAAGCGTAGATGTAAGGATCATCCTTGTAATCTGTGTACAACAAAATTCACATGAGCTTTCATATTTCACTGGATTAGTTAAGCACAAAAGAGAAGTAGACAGCAGGGGTAGTTTCATACTTTCATGTGAATGTACCCTTTTTTTTTAAAAAAAAAGGGCTGAATGTACCTGGGTTGTCGATCAAAGGTGCCTTCCATTTGCCCTTGTAGTTGGGGTTCTTAATTTTCTAAATACACAAAAAGCTCACGTCAGAATTTGTAATGCACATAGCAGCTTGTCTAGAATAACTAAACCACCTAGTCATACTCGTACCTTTTGCTTCCATGGTCCCTTGTATTCGGGGTTTGGAATAGTGGGAGCTGTCCATTCGCCATCTTCCTCATCATTCCAGTCCTCAGGCTGCAATAGGTATTAAAGAATGTGAAATACACGGTGGTTAAAATAATGTTAAATTGCATACTGGTTGATGCATCTGTTAACGAAGGGAAAAAAAACTGATTCAAAAAGAAGAATGGGCAAAACATGCACCTTCTTAGCGTCAGGATCAGTAATTTCCTTGGGAATATCATCATAACCCTGCAAAGAACAATCTGTCAGACAAGAAACCACCAGACTACGTACCAGAGATGAAGCATCAAGGACAAACAACAGCTTATAATATCATGTAGAAACTTATATTGTGCTAGTAAATGTCTAAATGGTAATACATTGCAGCTTTGTGAACCACAACAGATAAGTGCGGAATATGACACCCACTTTCATGCCTTAGCTCAGTAAAGTGACATTGGTCAAAAACCTAAAATAAATAGTGACAGAGAATCTAAAGGTATAAAGGAAAAGCTACCACTGGCTTCTTGTCCTCAGGATCAGGAATGTATTCCTGGTCATCCCAATCTTCTGGCTGCAACCATTAGCAAATTACGTTACTACCTCTGTGAAAAGAGCGCAACCATGGCTATTCAGAACAGACCATAACTAATCTCTGAACCTCACCTTCTTGGCTTCAGGATCCCTGATTTTCTTTGGTGGAAGAATGTCCCAGTCATCATAGATGCTGCCAGATTGCCTCTCGGTGTTGTCGATGAGAATGCTGTATGTGGCGTCAGGACGGATGATCAAAGTGTACACATGGGTCAGCAGATCGGTCTCGCATGGCACCTCCTTCTTGATCAAATGGTTCTTGTCGCTCTTGGTAAGGATAGCGTGAACCTTCTTGGTGGCATACCCGCAGATATCCGGTCCAAACATGATGCTGCAATTGAGAAGGCACAGGCAAGGACTGATTATATACCAACCGATCGAATATGATACAGCTTGAATACACAAAGAAACGGTGACGAATCTTCACCTGTACGGGGTCTCGCCACCAAACTTCTTCTGGTCAACATCACCGCCAAGCAATTTCACGTAGCCACCGCCGCAGTCGAGCTTCTGCTCGTGCTTCACCGAGAATTGCAGCACCAGGGTCTTGTCCTTGTTGCTGAACTCGGGGTACTGCGCCGAGATGGCGTAGAACCTGTAGTCTTCAGGGTCTGGATGCCTGCCCCAAAGACTCGCAGTAACTTAGCACATGCCGAACAGAGCAACACGAAATCCGGGTCCGACACACAAGAAAAAACATTACCTTTGTCCTCGGCATCTCCGTTCCATTTGCCGGACGTGTGGTTCCACTCGCCGGCTGTGTTGTCGTCCTTCTTCCACTCGGACCTGACCCACCGATCCTCCCATCCATCTGTTGCCAGACACAATTCAGAGCTGAGACTTGAGACACCCAAACAATTCTACTCATTCACCAAACGGAAAAATTCATGGGTGGGAAGACGACGTATGATATTAATATGTAACATCACATCAGAAACAAACAAACAGATCACAACACGGCAACAATGAAGGGGGAAAAGCATGTCATAAACCCTAAACCCTGGCCTCGCGATAAGAAAAACAGAATTGCTACTTAACTTCAGAGACGGAATTGCTACTTAACTTCCGACAGTTTTTTTATGCCAAAACTGTCATTTTTCATTTACAACTTCATTATATATAAATTACAGTAAATTATTTATGTATTTTTTGTTCGTGGTCACTATAATTATTCTTGAAGGTCTTAATAACAAATATTTCCATCAAACAATTCAACAGATTTGCTAATTTGGATTTTTTTTTGGGTATTTATAGGATTCACCTAGATTTACTTTTGACTAGTTTAATTATTATTTTTTGTATTTGTAAGTAGTTTAATTATTATTTTTTGTATTTGTAGGGCACTTACATTTACTTTTATCTATTCTGTGTAGACATAAATTAGAGTTTTTTGTGTAAACATTAATCTTGTATATTGCTTCTTTGATCTAACAGTTTAAAATCTGAAAGTTTTATATAAAGAAAACTGTTACATTCTGTTTAGACACAACCTAAGAAAAAACGGATCAAGAGCATGGCTCAACTAACAAACGTGCAATTCAAACGCACTGGTCGACCGGATCTGGAGTACACGACGACACAGGTTAGATCCGGCGGCTTACCGTCAAACTTCTCCTGGAAGAAGACCTCGCCGGCGACGGCGGACGCGAGCGCGATCACGGCCAAGACGGCGGCCGCGGCGGAGGACGACCTTTTGAGGACCGCCATCACTGGGGACGGCGAGAGAGCACACCCACCACTGTGCCTAGAAATTTCTAGAACCTTCCGAACTAACCTAGTTCTAATCTTTTTTCTGACCCAGAAACCTCCTGATGGGTAGAGAGCGCGAAATGCACCGCTCTTAATAGGAGCGGAGGGGTGGGGTACCGTCACCTCCCGTGAAGTTTGCCGCGCGAGGAGATTGTGTGACTGACTGACGTCTGGGGCCTGGGGAGGTGACTACACTCGCGGTGCACACGTGGGCTAGCGTGGCCCACCTGGCTGCCCAACAGTGCACCGGGATACGGGAGCTGAGCCAATGAGGACTTGACGCGTGGAAAAAGCGACGTGTTTCGGGGGCCGGGGAGGCAGATGCTACGTGGACGCCTGCCCTTGGAGTTATCGCTCCACGTACTGTGAGTGATGTCCTCGCTGCAGCAGGGTCCCACCACGAGTTGGGCCCGCGTGTCAGGAAGGACCCTGCATGAGTCTGTTGTCCTTCAGGTAAGAGGGGGAACAAACTATTTCTGCAATTAGGTTTAATAGCTTTGATAATTTTTCTGGAATTATCTACCCTGCCAAGTTACAAAGTAATTGTTGGTCTCTCCAAAAGTGAGCCTACAGCAACTGGGCCCCCACAGTGAGAGGAGAGCAAAAACGTTTACACTGTCACTAGACTCCAGGACATCTCTATGTTTTGTCTGAGATAACGACACAGAAATTCAATGGCATGTTGCAGCTCCCTGTTCAAGAAGATTTTTTTATTATGTAATTATTTTTAATAATATTTTAAACTTAACCCTTCACTAACTTTATTTTCAATTCTGACCGTTTTGACCACGCCATCACTCGTGGCGTGACCAAACCGTACTGTCACGTCACTAGTCTCGGCGTGGCCCAACCTGCCACGCAAACCCTCCCGGGCACGTCGTGCCAGCGTGAGGGCTGGCGTGGCAGTAGTCACGCCCGCACCCATGGCGTGATAGGCCTACCTTGTCACGCCATGAGAGTTGGCATGACAGGGTCGAACACTATTTGAAGGTGTTCTCGGACGATGATATCTTACATTTATTGCATAAGATATGTGGATCATTAGGTACGAAATATGAAATTGTAATGCACAAGTTCACTCTCATGTACCTTGTTCTTAGCATTTGATTTTCCACGGACGTCTGTTCCAAAAAATTTAAACCTGAGTTGAGATAGCAAGAATTGAACGGTGCTAAGTGAATGCACAATCCTAGGCAGTAGATTTTATTTTGGACCTGCAATGCTGTTAGTTTGAATGAACAGATGGATGATTAGGCAAGCACATTCCATCCTATTGCAATGATAAGTGGTGCTCGTCGTCACTTTGGGGTCGTAGACCATTTCGTGCCTTCTTCCAGAACACGCATTTTGGACCTTTTTTATTTATGTTGTTGCATGCCTTGCTACACCAAGAATTGAATGCGAAAAGACGACAAGATTTAAAGTCGGGTTTAGAACGCAATCGTGAATTGAAATAAACTTTATAATAAAGTTGCAAATTACACGGCGCACAGGGTTTGGTTACGTGCATAAGAACCGATACCATGCACGATGCAACAAACCAAAATACTCCTACGATACATATGCGCCTTTTTGGAATAGAAATAAATTTGATTGGAACAAAGATCGTTTGTTTTGGCAGCCTATCGCTCCCTTCCCCTTATCTCCTTTCTACACGTGCAACTTTATTCATCTACATCCAACAATTTGAACAAAGCATTGCAAAGCCAGTACTGCATGTCATACGAACGAATTACTCTTGTGAAAGCATCTAGGTCCCTAAAAATTGTTTTGGTAATTAATGATAATATATGAATATGGGATTAACGTGTTTGCTAAGAACCATTGGTAAGTTTGATGACATATAGATGCATGCTGAAGGACTACATGAAGATCAAGATGACTCAAGGTCGAGGTATAAGTAGTCTAGGATCCTTTTGTATTTTACCAGTCTTAGGAGATTTGGTGGAAGACTAGATTATAGGTTAAATGCCGTACTACTAAGAGGGATCATGTCTAGTAGCTTGACAGCATGTCCTTGTGCCTTTTGGATCAATCTAGGATCATGCATGCATTTAAATTTGTTGTTGGATTTGAATTGGGAGTTTTCAAAATTGACAAAGACACGCAGTAGTACTGGGAAGTTTATTGGCGGAACTACTGGCCGGATTCAGATGACCGCATATTAGCCGGGCAAGACTACCGTGTGGGCTGTTTCGACCGTCCTTGATCGTGTGGTTAAAAAGGTGGTCCGAACGGCCCAATTGATCTGGCGATCCACGTGGCTAGTTCAATCCAGTGCGCTGTCTAAAGTTTTTGTGTTGCGGTAGTACCGCAGTTTCAAGCGGTAGTATCGTGTGACGGTATTTCCATTTGTGTGTTGGCAGTACGTAAAATCCAGTGAGACACGTTTTTGGACTTGGTTGCTCTCCCGTAGCACGGTAATACCTGAGATTTCAGCGGAACTACTGGAGAGCGGTAGTACCGCATTTTACCCGGCGGTATACTGGTAATGCTCGGACCGCCCTTAATCGTGTGGTTAAAAGGTGGTCCGAACGCCCAATTGATCTGAGCCGCCCACGTGTCGACTCAATATTTGCTAAGTTCTCGATCACCATCAGTAGCGGTAATATCAAGATATCTTGAGCGGAACTACCGCTCTGCGGTTGTTCCGATTATTTTAAGGCGGTATAAAAATTACAGAGGAGCTCCATTTTGGCTAGATTTGCAAAACCCTGCGAACGGTAGTACCGGCGTTGTCTGAACGGTACTACTGCTCTACGGTTATTCCGTTTTAAGTGGAGCGGTATATGTTTTCCAGAGGAGTGTGTTTTTCAGCTGAGTTTGAATTTGCTTGGAACGGTAGTACCACACTTAGGAGCGGTACGACCAGTTTGAGCGGTAATACTACATGATAGTTGGCGGTAGTACCACGCCGCGATTTCAACGGCTATGTCATAACGTTTTAATGCCTCTGTTATAACCGTTACAGAACTCTGACAAGGGTGCGGTAGTATCGGCCCTTAGCCAGCGGTAATACCGAAATTAACTGAATTTTTGGGGCTTTCTGTCCCAACGGTTAGTATGTGTTGGTGGGGGTATAAATACCCCCTCACCTGCTCAAGGACAAATAGCAAGTGTTCATTTAACATCTTTGGAGCCTTGAAAACCTTATGCATTCACTCAACACCAAAATTCCCTTGTGCATTTATTGTGAGGTTGTTGAGTTTCATTCAAGTGCATTCATTCTCCTAGTTGATCCTATTACACTTGAGTGCGGTCAAGCGAAGGTCATTGGTTTGTTACTCTTGGAGTTTTGCCAAACTCCTGGACGGCTTTGGCGGTGGAGCACAGTGATCTCTTCAAGAAGATTGTGAAGAGGCCCGGTGCAAGCTTGTGAGTGGTTTGGTGTTCGCTATCTCCAGAGCGGAGGAAGAACAACCATAGTGATCGAGAGAAGGCTTAATTCGTAGAGCCGGCTTGAGTTGTCAAGCTTCCTCAATGTGGACTAGTGAAGACCGGCAAGTCTTCGATACCACGGGAAAAAGCTTCCTCAATGTGGACTAGTGAAGACCGGCAAGTCTTCGATACCACGGGAAAACATCGTTGTCTCATTGTGGTTATTCCTAGTCTTTACATTTCCGTATTTATAGCTCTAGCTTATTTATTGTGATTGAATTGCTTAGCTAGAAATGTAACTTGTTTAGACTAAGTTATTAATTGGCTTAAATTGTTAAATTGTTAAAAAGTTTAAAAACATCCTATTCACCCCCGTCTAGTCGATTATCCTTGATCCTATATCTTGTAAGCATTACTAAACATTCCATGTATAACTAAAGCTAGTAAGTAGAATTTTCTTTTGGCAATCCTTTGACTAGATCTCACAAGAAGTGAGCCTCCTAAGTTGATTGATATCACAACCTACTTGTCGATTAGGATGAGTCGTCTATTGACTTTTGATTGTTAGTTTGTTGATGAGGTGAGAGATTCTTTGAGCACAAGAACGCAACAAAAAATCTAATGTACAAAGCCACTATAGTACATTGAAGTAAACTATAATTTTGATATAGAACAACATGAATATTTGTTTCAACAGACATAAGATATATCAATGGTTAGCATAAGTGCTAATGTACTATTTGCTAGATACAATAAATATTATTTGGAAAAAAAAACTCAAACAACATTAATTTGGTATGTAAAATATCCACTCTAATTACTGTTACAGTAGCCCCTAATTTTTTTTGTTACACTATTACTCCAGGGTATACATGATAACTAATATCATTGTTTTTAAAAAGGGAAAAGCATGCAATTCATACTCTCAACTCTCGATGTTTCAGAAGTACGGAAGATATGCAAATTAGCTATGAGGAAAATAGAACTTTCCAAAACTTTATATAGGCCATGGTTGACGTGAATGTTTGAGTTATGGGTGCACTTTATTTCATCCCGCTGTTTTTATTTTTCCTCTTTGATTTCCATCTTCTTCTTCTTTTTCAAGTTGTGCGCTCTGAACATGTTTCCTCAAAAAAAGTATATGCCCAAAAAAAATTTCCAACTATTTATCTTTATAGTGTTTTGATTGTTCTGTGATGTGCCATAAAATTTGAGGGACAAATATTTCCGTTGATTTTTTGAATGGATAATTTGTGATGGTCTCTATTTTCAAGTGTCCCATAGGCAGAGAGATAATTGAATAATTACTCCCTATGAACACATAGGTTATTGCGAAACAGTGGGAAACTTGCAGATTTCTTGACGTATCCAGATATTCTTTGTTCTTTGTTTGACAGTGTCATAATACAAAATAACCATGAGTCAATGCAGAGTTCATTTGTGTGTGTAATTTATGTAAAACATTCATGTCCCAACAATTAGTATTTTTTAATGAAAAGAGAGTGCTTGCCTAATTCGGGCTTGATACTGAACAATTTTTTCGGGAGAGGTTATTACCTTCATTGTGGAGGGAGCAGGGGGCCACGAGGAGGAGGCCAGCTCGGGGAAGAGGACGGCGCGGAAAAGGTCGGCAGAGGAAGGATGCTGGCGCAAGGAGGAGGAGGACGCGCGGATGGAGGCCGGTTGAGGAAGGACGTCGGCGCGAGGAGGAGAACGACGTGGGGATGACGACAGCGTAGGGGGCCAACGGGAGGCGATGACGGGGATTGCGGGATGCGCGGCGGCGAGAAGGGATTTGGGGAGGAGAGAGGAGACTCAGGAGGAAAAAGTGTTTATAGAAAAATGACAAACTAGGTGAGCGGCGACGTCTAAGTCGTCACTGTCACACCACTCGAGTTGACGTGACAAAACAGACTTGTCACGCCATGAGTGAGGGCGTGACAACGACCACACAAGCACTCCACATTAGCACGACGCGCGGACAAGGGTTAGCGTGTTTAGTCACGTCGAGATCGGTGACGTGACAGAACAGTTTGCCCACGTCACAGAGGGTGACGTAATCAAAGAGGTCAAAATTGGAAATAAAGTTAACGAGAGGTTAACTTTAAAATATTATTTAAAAAATAAATAAAAAAAATTCGTTCAAGAAACTGGCAGTACATTGCAATTGTGCAGCAAACCGGTAGGTCCGAATGATGCAGAAGCAATCAAGCAGATGCAATTTGCCCTGTGCATGTGGTACAGGGGATTAATTTTTAAGTCCTCAAGAAATGTTTCTTACCTTTGAAGGCACTCCACCTTGTAATAAAACAGACAGGTCCCAACCAATGGAGATTTGCTCTCCTGGATATAGCAATTCTTTCTGACTATCTTGTAGACAAACTAATCTGATTATCAATTGTTTTGGGTTTCGTAGACATTCCCATTATTCAGTTTTGCGGCCTATTTTAGTTCCCGTAAAAAGAGCATCTGGGTATCAAAAAGAACCAATCATCTCATACATACAGGTACAGGAAAACTTTGGATAAGCTCTACCGAACTCCTGAGTAGATCTTCAGGTTTTAGAGGAGAACAACAGAAACCAGTTTGCAAAATCATGGTAAGGAAGTTTTACATGGATGCCAAATTCGATTATTTCATGCGATGAAGAAAATTCCCCTCAACAGGAATAGCAAACCACAGCTGCTTCACATGGTGTATGCATTGAAGGACATTGCATGCTGGCAACATGTGTCAGAACTAACGAAGCAAGAACCGAACTGCAGCTACAGCATCGCCTTTGTGCTCTCTCAGTGTTCTCTCTGCAATCTTCTTGTCCAACTACATATTCAGAGATATTTTAGAACGGGGTTTTAGAATGTTAAATAATTATCTGTGAGTGAGGGTTTAAGATGCCCGCCTCAAGCTCGTTAGCAATAATTTCAACATCAGTAGGGTTGATCTTGACAGCAGCTAATTCTTTCTCCCTGGTGAAAGAGCAAAAACATGCAAGTATGTAATAATAATCATATGACTTGCAAATTATATTTTTGAGGAAAACACTGTCAATCCGTTTATCATGAAAAAGGTTGTAATACTTTTCTAGTCTGTTGTATTCATTTCAATAGGAGCCATATTGCTGAGAGAAATAGCATCATGCCAAAAACACGGAATATCCCCAGATTGAAATAAAATCAAAGTGAAGCATGGCACAGTGCTACCTCTAGCGCACAAATTCAAAAAAATAAAATAAAAAATAACTACTGTTATCATCTTGCTAGAGTTGTTTCTTCCTGTTGATTTTTTCCTTTGGCTTGTTATTTCATCAGGTCACAAAGCTATGACAAAATATTGAGATATAAAAATTGCAACTGGTCTGAGTCACTGACTTGCTCTTTCAATGGGCTTTCTAAATGAAGCTGAAAATTCTAGCAGGCAAAGCTGTTAATAAAATTGAACTTCACATTCAACTTTTCATGTGCAGCTTCTAGTCACTTAAGTTCTCTGACAGAGTATTTTTCATTCATTAATGTAGTACAATCAGTGAAAAACGACAAAAAAAAAAGTGCAAGCACCATACAACCTACCATGAGCCCATGAGGTATTGCAAATTTCTTGGAAACATTAAAATAGTGGTTGATATTTGTCCACACTAACCTCAGCCTCATGGCATTCCAATCGGCCTCTTTAGATGAAGCAAGAGCTGCCATGGCCTGTAAAAGAGAGAAAGATATATCAACTATAGGGAACTACTTTTAAAGATGACTCAATTAAACATTCACATAGCTCTATGGCTCTACATCTTATTTCTAGTTTCTTGATATCTATGATATTAGTGTTGAGTTTCTATAAAAGGACTTCATTTAACTGTGATAGAGCCTGGAAGGTTTCTCTTTCAAAGGAGTTTATACAATCCCTTCAAGATCATAAGTTCATAACACATATGGGTAGATGGCACTCGAAGGTGAATCATAAGGCTGTCCAAGCAGAACTTTTCGGATGCCATCTTGATTGCTTATTCAATAATTTTGCCAAGTTAGGGTTGCCGGAAACTGAATTTCAAAATTACAAGTTATTTGTATCAGAAAAAACTACTGGGAATACCAAAAAACTTAATTGGCATGGAACTCTAATTTATTCTGCGAAATATACACCCATCTAAACATCCGCGAGAATTTAAAAAGAGAAGAAGGTTTGCATATGCAGACTGCAAACAGAACGTCCTCAGCGTCTCCTTGTGTAATCGGCCTTGGGAAAATATGGTAGGTAGACAGATTATGGGGAGCTGCTTTCATACGTTGCTAATGTAAAGTCTGCAGTTGGGCGTCCTATAGGCTACAGTGTGATGATGTCTTAGGATTATGCTAATGGGTTCAGGGGTACAATAGCAATAACGTAGGGACTAAGACTAGAGATTTTGCATTTAACAACATGTTGTATTGTTTTTACTCAACAACGAGAAACACACGGGCTGTTTAATGGATTTGACGGATCGGGATTCAGGTGTCAATTAAAATTAAAATACTATGACAGGAAAAAACAAAGTGAATCAAATCCCTCTAGGCACAGCTAAGCTCAACAAAGTAGGGAAATGGCACAGAATCGAGCCCTATCAGCGTGATGCTACTGCTGCCACTACTGACGCAGCATCATCCACCAAACGTCCAAATCCTCCAGCTCGTCGCCCCCTTGCTTACTAATGAACGAATTGGTGACCAGTCTACCCCTATTCCTCACTAACGATGCAACGAAGAGGGGGAATCGAAATGGGCACGGGGTTTGTTGAACAGAACGTACGGATTGGACGCGGGAGGAGTCGAGCTGGCGATCCTCAACGTGGTCGGTCAGCTTGTCCAGCGCCTTGCTCTGCTGCTGCAGATCCTTGGAGTCCAGCGTCGCCTCCCCCGCCGCCGCAGCGCCCCCCGAGGCCGCAGCAGCCGCCGCCTCGTCGCCCGCCGCACCCATGGCTTCCTCTCTACCTTCCGCGCTGTCTAAACTCTAAACCCTAGTTAAAATTAGAGTAAAGTCCATTACCGGTCCTTAAACTTTTTTTATGTTGTGTTATCCCGGTCCATAGATTTTCAAAGTGTGTCATCCCGGTCCTAAATACTGTTTGGGTCTCAAATTAGTCCTTAAACTTTTTATCTTTGTGTAATCTCGATTATAAACTTTCAAAGTGTGTCATTCATCGCACCTGTGAGAGGGTTATGTTTGAGACCCAAACAGTGTTTAAGGATCGGGATGACACACTTTGAAAATCTATAGACCAGAATGACACAATATAAAAAGTTTAAGGACCGGAATGGACTTTACTCTTAAAATTACCATTCTCCGATCCGATCGTGTGCAGTTGTTATCCGCCGGTGTGGCCTTCAGACTCGTGCGAACGCGAGGTATGCGAGAGGAGAGGGTGATTCGTGATCTGAACCGTTCAATAATGCAAGCTAAAAAATTGTGTCACTTGGATCAGCCTGACGATGCTTGTAACGCAATAGGCAATAGTGCTACTGCTACGCGTTCGTCCTTTTGACTAGACAAAAAATTGGACTTTTTTTTAAAGGAAAAATTGGTTCCGTGACACCGAAAGATCACCAGTTTAGCAAAATATCATCGAACCTGTCTGGGACACTTTAATACCATCCAAATTTCCCTCTAATCCCCATTTTACCGAATTTTTTTTAATTAATTAATCCTTTTTTATTTTAAAGTTAACCACGCGAAATTTATTTCCAATTCTGACTCATTTGATCACGTTATCACCCGTGGCGTGACAAAACAACACTGTCACGTTAGCCCGTATCTAGGCAAGTTCTTGTCACGCCACCACCCGTGGCGTGACAGTGTTGTTTCGTCACAAAAGTACTATTTAGTGGACTTATCCTATAACGTAACAATATTGGCGTGATCGAAGAGATCAGAATTGGAAATAAAGTTCGTCGGATGTTAACTTTAAAATAATTTTTTTTTAAAAGTTAATTGATAAAAAAAAAGTTGAATTTTACCATTTCGTCCTGGTTGAAAGCGGTAGCTGGGCTCGGTCCCAAGACGGTTCTAGGCAAATGGCGACTGGTCCATTTCAAATGGCCATTATTCGTGTTGTCTTGCCGGCCACCACGGTGGGGTGACGGTCCAGACACGGCCAGTCGCCCTTTAAATCGTGCAATCTTGGCCAAGACGCAGATATGTTTAACCCATCAGATCTAAATGTAACCCTGCTTGGCCCATTTGGCCCGACAGCATGAAAAAAATCAAAAAAAATCCAGAAAAATTAGAAAATTGTGTAGAATTCAAAAGTAGACATGAAAATTAAAAAAAAAGACAACCATATTGAAATGTAATAGAATTTTATTAATGTTCAAATAGCTAGCTTGTTAAAACATTTGTCATTTAGCTCATAAAACATAAAAAATTAAAAAACAATCCTAGAATATATATATACCAAAATAAATTTATATATACTTATAAAATGAACTATATAAAATTTAAAAACTATAAAATAAAACCATATAAGTATTAAAAATGGAAAGAAAATCATATAAATATTAATAAATATAAATAAAAATATATATGTATATTAAAACAAGGTCGTGTGTCTAACTGCCGTTCAGTTACTGGTCGGGCCCAACACTATTCGTCTTTGTCTTGTGCTCGACGTCGTCTTGGTATCAACTCGATACCTACGAGGCTATCGTGTTGTGCCAGCCCGACCAATGAATAATATCATATCGTGTCAGTCCAAGTCAGGTCAGCAGTGTCGTGTCTCATGCCAGCCCAAGAGACACTGTCCGTTCGGCCAACTCTACGGTTGAGTCATTCCGCCGTTTACTGTGACATTTTTGCCCCACCAATCCTTCCCCTCCCCTCCCCTCGTTCCTCAGCCCCGGTGGCATCCTAGCCAGCAGGTGGCCTGGAATGTAAGGCGGCGGTGCAGCGACGAACAATAGTAGTACAGCCCCTCCTCCTACCTCCCTTAGCATTACCACGCATCTCATCCTTGCTCTGCACGCGCGACGGTGTTGTTCCCGCCTTGGAGACGACGGTGTCCGCCGATGTTGGGGGCGACGAGGTCCAATGGTGGCGGACCGAGTGCGGGGAGATCTGTAGGTGGCGGTCCCGAGGTGGAGATATCCGGTGGCTGAGGGTTGGGTTGGTGGGGCTGACGCGGTGAGATCCGTAGGTGGCGGGCCAGGGGAGGCGAGATCCGACGGCTTTAGGGGTTGAAGGCTGCGAGAATCGGCGCTGGCTGGGAAGAAGAGAATGGCGCTTGGCCAGCTTGGAGGAAGATGTCACCGGACAAAGATGATGAATGTTGGTCGCTCTCATCCTGCTCGCCGATCGTCGGGGAGAGAGGGTACGCGGGGGGAAGTGCAGGAAGAGAGGGGATGATGATAGTGGGATTTCACAAGGTGATTTTTGCACAAGAAAAAAAACAGAAAATTTCAAAATACTAACAGCAGTGGACGTAGGAATTTTTTTTTATTAATTTACCTTTTTTTTGAATTTTATTTTAAAGTTAACCCTCGCCGTACTTTATTTCCAATTCTGACCCCTTTGGTCAAGCCACCACCCGTGACGTGACAAAACAACACTGTCACGTCTGCCTATTTCTGATCAAACTTTTGTCACACCACTGGAAGTGGCGTGACAGTGTTATTTGGTCACGCCACAACCAGTGGCGTGACAAAAAAAATGCTATTTTAGGGATTTATCCTAGCGCGTGATAGTATTATTTTGTCACACCACCATCCGTGGTGTAACCAAAGAGGTCAGAATTGCAAATAAAGTGCGCCGGAGGTTAACTTTAAAATAAAATTCAAAAAAAGTTAATTAATAAAAAAAGTTCGTGGACAGAGTGGTATAACAAGGAACGAAGTGATCTTTCGACGGTAATAAAGTGTACTAGATGACTTCGGTATGTTTCTAAACATATGATGTAAACATGTGATCTTTCGATCTTTCTCTTCTATTATCTAAAAAACTATCTTAAAAAAGTGTGATCTTTCGATGGTACATAATCAATTTCTCCTTTTGTTTAATGGTAATTAGATGCTTATGCATTTCAAATTGTCAAAAAAAAAGTGAAGATCGACTATCAAAATCGGATAATATTACACTAAGTAGTTGCATTTTTTTCTGGCAACATGGCAATGTTTGATTCGGTGCATTACCATTTTTTGTGAGACAACCGGGGCATATTCTAATGTACTTTGTAATTTTTCTTTCACATAACCATCGCACGCTCCCATTTCTGAATTCTTTTTAAAAAGTTATTTTAAAGATAGTATCTTCTTAACTTTATTTTCAATTCTGACATCTTTAATCACATCATGACCCGTAGCGTGGCTAAACTGTGATGCCACACCACCGATTGCGACGTGACCAAACTATGCTGTCACACCATTTTTCTTGGCGTGACAGGACTTAGCCAAAAAAAACGGACGCATCCAAAGGGGTCGGTGGAGTGACAACACAGTTTGGTCACACCACGGGCCATGACGTGATAAAGAGATCAGAATTGGAAATAAAGTTAAGAAGATGCTATTTTTAAAATAATTTTTAAAAAGGATTAAAAAATAATAAATGCTCTCCATTTCTTTTTATTTTTTTACATTATTTTTCTTGACTAGTACAAATTATTAACTGTTCATTTGTGATTAAGGGATGGGTCACAAGCCGTAGCATAGATAAAGTTGCAAGGAAAAACATCAAGAGCAGTAGACGGTGAGCTCACGGCTTCTAACAAAAAAGGACGATTCAACAACAATGACATTGATTTCTTGTTGTAAGCATATCGAAAAAAACTGGGACCGAAGTCTGGTTCGGTCCTATTTGCTCTTTGAATCATTTGCCAAAAATCAGGTAAAAATTATTTTAAAAAACTCGTAACGCTGTTAAGATCGAATTGACGACCTCTTGCTTCTTTCTGATGGAGTGAATCACCTGGACTATATTTCTGCTAGACCGATGAATGGTAAACCAATCTTGTGAGCGGTTTACTGTCGGTATGGTTTTTCGCACTATAGTTGCAAGTGGTCTTGTGCTTCTTTTTTTTTTTTGTTGGCGAGGGAATTGCTTGAGGTAACAGTCTCGACGTTGCTAGCAACTTAGCAAGCTTATGCAATATATTAACAGTGCACAAGCCGACGGGCTACGAAACTGAACTCTATTACAGTAACACAAAGTTATATCATATAGAAGATAAAAAAAACATGAAATAAGTCGGAAGAGAAGCTCGCGAAAATCTAAACACAATTTGGCTCACCCTTTCCATTTTAAAGCAAAATCGCACATAATCATCTATTTATGCACAAATGTCACTGCGTCCATTCAAACCAAACATAAAAGCGTCTAGAGCTGGCCAAATGGACCGTGCCTGATAGGCCGCAGACGAGGCACGATTAATCGTTGCCCGACATGGGCAAGACGCAAGACGACATCGTTCACAGTAGGACCAAGACGAAGACGATCTTTCGCCGCGTGCTGCCGACACTCCGACAAGACGACGACGACGCAACACGAATAGTCTTAGTGCCGTGTCCGTGTCTTGAGATTTACCCAGCACGACGACAAGACGCAAGACGACCCGTTAGGGTACGACAATCGCTTTTAATATACATATATAATTTTATTTTTATTTATTAATATTTATATGATTTTCTTTCCATTTTTAATACTTATATGATTTTATTTTTGTAGTTTTTAAATTTTATATAGTTCATTTTATAAGTATATATAAATTTATTTTGGTTTTTAATATATATATATATATATACATATACATATATATATATATATTATAGGATTGTTTTTCAATTTTTCATGTCTCATGAGCTAAATGACAAATGTTTTAATGAGCTAGCTATTCGAACATTAATAAAATTCTATTACATTTTCAATATGGTTGTCTCATTGTTTTTCAATTTTCATGTCAACTTCTGAATTCTACACATTTTTCTTATTTTTGTGGATTTTTTTAGAATTTTTTTGATTTTTTTCATTCTGGCGGGCCAAATAGGCTAAACGTGCCACATTTGGCCCAATAGGCTAAACGGACTGCGTCTCGACCAGACGCCTAAAAAGCGATGGTCAGTCTCGAACTGTCATCATGCATTTATGGACCGATCCGTCTGAAACGAAGAATGGTAGAAATAGATCAGACTAAAATAGGCCAGCACGGACCATCTTGCGTCTTGGGACGGACCGACCGCCTATTTGGCCACCTCTAAAAGCGTCTCACATAGCAGGGCTATACAAAACCTTTTTTCTCCCGTTGAGTCGAATAAAAGAATTAACAATGGGACTCTTTTTTTTTTTTGCTTCAATTAACAATGGAATTGAAGTGTACGCACATACACATGCTCGGATACACTCATAGACCAGTGAGCACACAGCCACATACGTACAACGTGCCGATACAATACGCTGACCGCATCATATCGTATCATGCGGCCGGAGCCCACCTAAAATTAAAAAGCAGGAAAGGAATAGACAATCGGCGGCCGTCCAATTCCCGTCTTCACCGAGCGAGCAGAGACGCGGGCAGTCAGCGCAACGCACCGCGTCGCACCAAAGACCAAACCCGACACCCCTTTTCTGGCTTTCTCTTCCCCTTTCCCTTCCCCCTTTTTACTATTTTTTTTTCTCGTACGCGGCCGATTGCGACCTCCGACGCCATCGCCGCCGAACCAAAACACATTTGCGCCGCCTCCTCCCCCTCCGCTCCCCTGCGCCGCCTCGGGGACGCCCCGGTCGGCGATGTGGCGGGGCTATGCTGGGCCCGCTCATCAGGTTCCTCTCTGCGTGCGGTGGTCTCTGGCCCACCTCGCCGGCGCCCGCGCCAGCGGCCGCTGCCGCCGAGGCCGCCGCTGAGGGCCGCGACGGCCTCCTCTGGTGGCGCGACCTCGCGCGCTGCCATGCCGGCGACCTCTCCGTCGCCGTTGTCCAGGCCAACGAGGTCCTCGAGGACCAGTGTCGCCTCGAGTCCGCCCCGCCCCTCGGCACAGTACTCGGCGTCTTCGACGGCCACGGCGGCCCCGACGCCGCCCGCTTCGCCTGCGACCACCTCTTGCCCAACCTCCTAGGTGAGTGACCCCTCCCCATGTGCAACCGCGTTCGCTATCTAGCCGCGCAAACGTACGGATGACGGGGATGTGACGCGGGTTAGGTTTGATCTGTGTGTCGCAGAGGCCGCGTCCGGTCCGCGGGGCGTGACGGCCGACGCCATCAGGGAGGCGTTCCTGGCCACGGAGGAAGGCTTCATCGCGCTCTTGTCGCGACTCTGGGAGACCCAGCCGGACATTGCCACCGTCGGGACGTGCTGCCTAGTCGGCGTCGTGCACCAGAGGACGCTCTTCGTCGCCAACCTCGGGGACTCCCGGGCTGTTCTCGGAAAGAAGGTCGGCCGCACCGGGCAGATTGCCGCGGAGCAGTTGTCCAGTGAGCACAATGCCAATGACGAGGATGTCAGGAAGGAGCTCATGGCTCAGCACCCCGATGATCCACAGATTGTTGTTCTTAAGCATGGTTTCTGGAGAGTAAAGGGCATCATACAGGTCGGTTTTATGATTTATCTCAATGTTTGGTTCTGTGCTGCAGTATGTTAACCCTATATGTTCAGTGCTTACGTAGCTGGTGATGCAGGTGTCGAGATCAATAGGCGATGCATATCTCAAACACACGCAGTATAACACGGAACAGATCAAACCGAAGTTCAGACTTACTGAACCATTCAGCAGGCCTATATTGAGTGCCAACCCATCTATCATCTCCCACAATCTTCAACCAAGTGACTGTTTCATCATATTTGCCTCAGATGGTTTGTGGGAACATCTGAGTAATCAGCAAGCCGTTGAGATTGTTCACAACCATCCGCGTGCTGTAAGATTCTGCTAACCTGTTTCCCTTTATTCAGCTTGTTCATGTAACACTTCATATTTTTCTGGCTTTCTGCTGTTGCCTACGATGATCTTAAATCAGCCAATTTGCAAAATGTTTATGGGCAGAACATTTACCATCAAATGTATATATTAATTGAAGCTTTGTGCCTTCATCATCGTATGCATCTTTTTTTCACATGGTAGCAGTAGTTTTAATGCTTTACATCGTATTAAAAAAATAGGAGTACCTGCGAAATCGTTGTTAAACTCTTCCCTAACTTATTAATTGTACGGGTACAGAATAAATGTGGATTAGGTGTAGTGTATCTGTTAATGCAACAGATTTGGAAAATAATAAACTGATATGTTTGTGATTTCCAACTGTCATAGCATTGCCATTTACTTATAAGCAAAGGAGAATATGGTTTTGCCGTATTAAAAACCAGATGTTACTCTGATATTTTGTCGGCACCACCATGAATAGTTTATATGGTCAGGGTTGTCACCACAAGACTACCAGTGCTAATTAATTTGTATTGGTGACGAAAATGTGTCGGATGCAAGTATTTACTGGTGTGCAACCTGCGTTCATTGTCCACGGTTCCACACGTGGTATTTGGATCCTCACAGGGTAACAAGCTGGCAAAGTTTCCGAGTCACCAGTGCTCCCCTTGAATGCTTTGCAGTTAGGATCATCCTATTACTGTAAGGAGTTTGAGGCACATCTAGTGCGATCTTTTCCACTTATTAGATCATGTGGTGTCATTGCAAATTTGCAATAGCTATGCACAAAAATTAGCTGTGTCAATAACTCATTGCCCTCCTGTAATGCTGGCAGGAGCATCCAGGTCATGATAATTATTGTTTGGCGATTCAAACTGTGTACTGGACTATTGTAGGTCCATGCCAATAATAAAATGTTACTGCTTACATGGAAGGAATGCAAGTTTTGCAATATTGTTCAAGTACTGCAGATTTATAACCTGCTGCACTACCATGACTGAGGTCTATGTAGTCACTTCTTGTGTTCTTAGCCGTATATATTTGTGTGGTACGCTGGCTCTTGACGACTCACATGCTTGAATTTGTTGCTATGGTCAGCCATATTATTGCTGCATATATATGCTGTGGGTGAAGCTATTAAGTAAAACAATTTTATACTGTTGACAATTTGACATGCTAGTTTTACCAAAATAGTCGTAATGTGCACCATAAATTTTGTTCGCTTGGCATAGCTGCAAGGGTGGTTTTGGTTTTCTTGGTTGTTGGGTGAAGAGTTAATTAAAATATGTTTGAATAATGACAAATTGCCTTTTTATTATGACACATACTTTTTCTTTATTCAGGGAAGTGCAAGAAGGCTCATAAAAGCAGCTTTACATGAAGCAGCGCGGAAACGTGAGATGCGCTACTCAGACCTCATGAAAATTGACAAGAAGGTTCGCAGGCATTTTCATGACGATATTACTGTCATCGTCTTATTTATAAATTATGACCTGTTAGTGAAAGGCCATGAACAAGGGCAGCCCCTTTCCATCAGATGTGCCTTGGATCATTGATCATGAGCTAGTTCATCCATGGATGGTCAATTTCTGCCAGCGGCAAGTGCCAATCAAATGCTTTCATCAATCCTGCGGCAGTTTTCTTTTCCTTGCCCCCCTTTTCTTTTGCTTTTGCGCATAAAATTGACTACTTGCTAAATTGTCAGTTTTTCCCTCTTAACGATGTCGGATAAATACGGATATTCTTCAGGATCCGAGATATGCCTAGAGTTTACGAGGAGACGGTATTAAGGATGATGTAACCTTTAATTGATTGATTCATTCGCTCGCTTACATAAGCTAGTTTGTTTTGGGCTTGGGCTCTAAAGATTATCATTGGCTTGCTTATCCACACTACAGTTTCCCCTCTTATCAGCTTGTTTATACAAATCTGGGATGAGGTTTTAGTACTTCATTATCATGCGGGGAAAAAAAAACTTGGATGCACTTCACTGGTGGTGGGAGAAGATTGTAAAAATTGGATGCATCTATCCTGATCGGCTCATCCTCCCTTTCGGTATGCCATAGAATGCGATGAATGTGCCCATCATGGTGAGCTATGTTTGCCTGTTTGATGAATTTGTAATGTATCTGATGGTCGCTTAGAATTTGAACTAGGTAGCTAGGGACCAAACTCGGCGGCGGCGATTAGGGGTGCAAAAGGGGGCGGATGGGCCGTCCCGTTACATGGACCCCATGGCCCATTACAGAATGTGAGTAATGGGTCGGCCCGACCCACTTGGAGAGAAGCTCAGGAGATATTCAGCGAGAACGAACGGGCAGTTGAACTATAACAAATCATCTGGATCGGTTTTTTTTTTTTTGACAAAGGGAAAAACCCTGTTTTTATAGAAAGCAAATAATAAAGCTCGTACAAGGTATTTAAAAGGCACTTAGGCTGGGATCACTAGCTAAAGCATCAACCAAAATAGCTAATACAGACAATGACTTTTAAGTAGTAGCCGAACTACTGGCCCTCATCCAGTCTTCACACTTTATCAAAAAGCACTCCAGGATACTTCTCTCAACCCCTTTGGTGAAGACCTTCTAATGCTGCAAACAAGACATAAATTTAAAAATCACTTCAATAGGTTGCTTAGGAAAACTCCTTTCAATCGCCATCTGGTTCCTAACTTTCTAAATATTCCAAGCAAGTGTTGCAAAGCTAAACAAAGTAATATGTAATCATTAGCCCCCCTCCTTTCTAGCCAATGCAACTGGAAATCATCTAAAGTAGGAATTCTCTCCCAGCTTAACACCTCCTTCACACAAAGCCAAACAAATTGTGCAAATACATAAGAAAACAAAATATGATCAATACTTTTATCCCCCTTACAAAATACACCCCCCCTCCACCGTTTTTTTCTTCAATTGGTCAGCTGTTTGGACTCTGTTTAAATAACTTTGCCAAATGAGAAATTTAACTTTTAATGGAAGTTTACTTGTCCACGCCCCTCCCCCCCCCAAAAAAAAAAAACCAACTGACTATATATAGATTTTTACTGAAAATAGACCTGTTTTCTCCAGACACCAGAAAACTTTGTCCATTTCCCCATTTAAATCTATGTCCATAATAAAGTCTTTCAAGAGACTTTATTGTCAATCTCCTATTGCTAGTGTGGCTATTTTCTCTGGATCGAATTAAACCAAGAACAAAACAAGAAGGGAGGACCGAGCGTTGCTCGGGTGGGCTGTATCTGCCGTCGTGCGAGTAGCCGCCAGGTTTCGATCCTGGGATCGCACCTGCGTGCCCCACCCAAATAATTAGAATATGCTATGTGCGTGTGCGTGTTCGCATTCAGTGAAAATATGTGTCCTTACTCCGTGAGATCCTGATGTCACAGCAAAAATTCTTAAACCCGTGTTAAGGAAATGTGCACGCCTGTGTGTCCATATGGTGGTGCGAGTGAGATGTGTGATGAGTGTATGCGTGTGCCTTGTACCCTATAAAAAGAACTAAACAAGAAGAAGAGAGAAGGAACTGAGAAATCTGCACTAATCAGTCCGAGCAAACTCTTCTCCATTAATTAATCTCAAAAGGAAAAGAAAGAATGAAAAGAAAGCGCGCAATAGTTTAGTAGTTTTGCCACTACATGTAGATCCATATCTGATATCTCCCGTCCCTGCCGGAGCGAGCCATGGCGACGACGACGACGAGGCGGCTGGATTAGGAGGAGAGGCCAATTGCAAGGCCACGGAGGACCGCTCCTTCGACGCCACCAAGCTGCCACCCTTCCGCATTGGTGACGTCCGCGTCGCCGTTCCCGTGCACTACTAGTGCAAGAGCCCGTGGCAGTCGCTGTCGAAATCTTCCATTTGCGCCCGCCCCCCTGCGGGTCTTGTGGATCGCCCCATAACTAGCGCCCTGAGGAGCGACGTGGCGGCCTCGTTCTGCAGGGAGACACCGTTGAGCCGCTCGCAAGCTCAGAGCGTCGGCGGGAAGCAGCCCAGCGCGGCGTCGAGGAGGTGGTCGCTCTTGCGGGCCCGCACCACGTCGCCTCTCCCCAGCTCAGTTCTCTCCATCAAATCGATCGAGCTTGCTCTCCTCTCCACTCGATTCTTAGATCCCCACAATAACCAAGGGCTCCAGCTTCAATGGCCGCCACCGCCTTCGTCTCATCGGGCTTCCGCTTCGATCCCACTGACACTGACCTCGTGCTCGGCTTCCTGCTCCCCTGCCTCTGCGGCCGCGCGCTAGGCGCCGACAGCATGCTCCTCGTCCGCGATCGCCCGACACCCTCCTACGGCGCACCCGTGTCTGCACCGACGGCGATGCCCGCTTCCTCGTCCTCTCCTCTAAGCGATTGTGCGAGGCAGACGAGGGATGCGTGCGAGCGGATCGATGCCGGGTCGACCCGAGGGTCAAAGGGGTCGTGCTCTCAGTTGCCCCTAAATTTTCATGGGCCTGGTCAATGGGGCGACCGGTCCCCTTTGCATCCCTAGCGGCCATGGATATCATGGAGACAGGTCAAGGAAGAAGATAAACTGAGTAGGTCCAAGAAGAAGATAACTGCAGCTGTGTGAACAATTTTTCTGTGAGTGGGTGAACAGCACCCTGTAGTAATACAACAACAACGGCGAAATATTTACGGCTGTGCAGACACTGTAGCAACGGTAGCTATTGATATCGATATTTGATTCTTGATCGGACGGTAGAGATCGCTCCTAATGACATGCACTATAGATCATTTGCATTGAATACTTCAATGAAGAGAATCCCAATCCGAGGATTGGAGGAAGGCTCGGGTGGGCTTGAGGTGTCGAGTGGACAAGATAGGTTCAAATGTCCGATCTGGCAACTAATGAACTAATGTAGGGCCCATACATCCCACTTAACTAAGAAGCTAAGAGCATGTATAATGGTGTGGCCTCAACTATCTGTGGGCTTTGACACGTAGGACACGAAATGATGTGAAGGAGAGAGGGCATAGAGAATTGGGCCGTCTCTTATGCAGTAGTCGACTGTAACATGAAAAACTGTCTTTAGTGCTGTCTATAGATAACATAGAGATATACTATAGACAATAGTTGTCTATACCATTGTACATGCCTTAGGCCACCATTTTACAGCCGCCACATGGCCCACGCAGACCAAGACACACGAGCGCAATGCCGGGCGGGTGGCTTAGCAAAAAGCAAAACCATTCCCGCCTCCACTGTACTAGGATGATAGCGCGCGCTACGCCGCACCATTGATTTCAGCGTGTTTGCAATGTAGACGCTTTTTGAATTGTACAGAACGCATTTGTCTGCCGTAGAAAAGATGCGTTTTTTATAGATTGGTATGACTGATTGTGTTGCTGGCAGATAGGCTAATTTTACCTTTAGACAAATACGAAACAGGGGAAAAATTGAGGAAATTGTTGTGTTCGTGTCTTGTTTTGTAGCCATATTGTGTGTAACATTAGTGATACTTAAGGTGTATAGTATACACTTTCTTGGAGCTTAAATGTGCAGGCTGCAAAAAATAGCAACTGCAGGTTCTGTCTTGCTGGTGTCATACAGGGTGTGAGCGTCAAAGTTTTGTGCATCTGTTTCCCAAAGGGCTAAGGTGGCGTTATCTCTATAGCAATGAGCAAGCATAGAAAAAATTACATGACTGTAGACATACGTGGAGAGGGCATTTGATCCTTTGATGTAATATTGATGACCATATGAAAAGGTAAATGTGTATGACATATATGATTTATGTTTATGAAACATCTGATACAATAGTAGCATGTGTATTTAGGTAAGTAGATTGGTTTGATATAAATGGTGCGTACATTGTAGGTAACCATATGCAAAAACCAAGAGCATCATATGTGATAAGTGAACAAACCGTCGTTTAGCCTAATGTGCTGCCTTGGTTTTAGCTGGTCTCTTGAATTAACCATGGCAACCACTCCTATGAACATGATAGCTCCAATGACATATGGAACCATGGCAATGGAAATGAGATATCATACCGTTGTAATAGGGTAGAAAACAAGATAAAGCAAAAAGGAAGGAACGTTGTTGCTGCGATGAATCAAAGTGTACGATAAGAGTAGTCTTTGTGACAACCTGCAAGGCATGTACCGTCATCCAGCCATGAGAGAATTTCTTGGAATGTACCCAGCTTGTACGTAAACAACGAGAATCCTTGTGGGACAGGAAGAATCTCTCTCACTTTTGTCCACTTTGCGAATCTTGCCCGAAGGTAATGATCAACTGCATGGTATTGGCCCTTTGCCTTAGTCACCTCGAAGTATTCGATGCAGTAGACATGATCGTCAATGATGGTGTCCGTGAAATGATCCACCTGTGCTCTTGGTATATAGCCTTCCATTGTATTACCCTGTGAACGTAAGAGGTGACATGGGATTAAAGTTAGTGGTATAAAAAATTTGTGTGATGTAGTTTGCATAAATGCAATGGTAGGAATTACATGGATGATTGTATTAGACAGTAGGATTGACAAGGATCTAATAATCCTCATTTAATTATTCACATGTAATTCTTATTATAGATAGCAATATCTTTATATTACTCGTAAGTATACTGTTCATAAGGGAGAAGCTTAACCAAGTGGTCGTAAGTCTTACGACGACCACCCCCTGGTCATAAGCCTTTCTACGACCAGTCTATGGTCGTAAGCTTTTCTACGAATTGTCCCTGGTTGTGAGCCTTCTCTACGAGCACCATGTGATCATAAGTTACTCTACAACATGGTCGGTTACGACTACCCTATACTCGATGGAGTCTATAGACATGTGGGCCCAGTCGATTAGAGAGTCTTATGCATCGCATTAAACACACAGGGCAGTTAACATACAATGTTATTCTCTGTGAATAATCGGATGTTTTGTATCTCTATCTCTGACAATAACTACCTGGCGATGTGCGAGAGTTATTTCTCTGACAGCAACCTCCACCAATGATTCATCATTTGGAATGTTGGGACATCTCTTGGCCTGTAGGAACTGCCACCTCTCCATGCAAATGATGAAGTCGGAAGGCAGAGGGGCGGATCGATCGAGAGAGGAGCCATCTGGAGCACAAGACGATAGGATTTAGTTTTTCACTTGATTGTAAACATCACACTCAATACAGTACAACAGGAGTAGGGTTGTTATTCTCTCCGGAAAAGGCTTGAATATGTATAAACCCCTGTGTCATCCTCTGCGTGATTTTAAATCTAGGAGACACCCTAAATATTCATTCATTCATAAGATCGATAGTAAAATATCGACAGTTGGCGCTGACAGTGAGGAGTTTCCAGTAATTTCTTTTCAACAAGTTCTCTTTATTTTCTCAACACTGATGCTTCCATGTGTAGGATCAAGGATAACCGACTAGAGGGGGTGAATAGGCGGTTTTTAAATTCTTTTAGCTAAAAACAGATTTTGCACAATTAAAACTATGAAATACAATTTCACAAATTAAGACCTAAAATGTCTAGGGCTTTCTAAGTGCACTACACAATCAAAACAAGCTAAACAATCTAAACAAGATAAACAAATAGCTTATAAGAATAAATGCACAAAGTGAACATCGAGAGAATAAACCACACTACGGTGATAAACGATGTTTTCCCGTGGTCTTGGAGACTTGCCGGTCTCCACTAATCCACGTTGAGGAAGCTTGATCAACTCAAGTCAGCTCCACACAAGCACTTTCCTTGGTCACTAATGGTAGCTCTTCTCCACTCCGGATAGGCGAGCTCTAACCTTCACAAATGTCTCACAAGCTTCTTTGAGAAGATCACCGACGCAACTCCGAACCGTCTAGGAGATAGCAATCTCCAAGAGTAATGAACCAATGATTCTTCGCTTGAAGATGCTCAAGTGCCACAAAGATCAAACTTTACTCAAAGCACTTGGAAAAACCTCAACAACCCTTGCAAGATGATTTTAATGCTCTCAAAGAGTGGATGAACTAGCAAAGGGCTCAAGAGTATTCAATGAGGTTCTTAAAGACTCTCTTGCTGCAGTGGGTGAGGTATTTATAGCCTTCACCCACTGTACTAGCCGTTAGAGTACGAAATCTAGGAAGAATCGGCCCGGTCAGGTCAGATCACGGTATGTGGCCGATCGATGCAATTTGAGAAAATAATCGATCGATCGCTTCGCATTAAATGCACAGAAACTATCCGTTAAGACATATCCGGTTAGAACACCACTTGGGGTCCGGTCAGACCGGACTCAAGAAATCCTAAACGGATAAAGAACATGCTACTGGAAAAGATTGACTGCTTTGATAGACTGGGGGTCCGGTCAGTTCGAGTTAACACATGCGGTCAGTCCGTCTTTAGAAATAGTAGAAAGACACAAAATATCCTTCTCTAGAAAAAGCTGACTGGGTCACTTGACCCGGAGGTCTGGTCAGTCTGGACTAATACCTGCGGTTAGTCCGGCCATTAAAAACACGAAAAACTCCCTTCTCTGGAAAAAGCTGACCGGGACACTAGACCCGGAGGTCCGGTCAGTCCGGACATAGACCTACGGTCAATCCGGTCATTGAAAACGCAGAAAAGGAGCTCTCTGGAAAAAGCTGACCGCGGGGTTAATCTGGGGATCCGGTCAGTCCGGACCACAAATGGCGGTCAATCCGGCCGTGCAAATAAAACACATATAAATTATGGCCAGACTTTTCCAAAAGAAACCGAGATTTAAACCAAGTAAGATTAAGCAAGTGTGGCATCATTTGCTTTCAAGCTACTAGCCATTTGATCCCTCTTCATAGTACGGTTTCCTATTCTAGTAATCCAGTCTTTTATCCTTCAGTCACCTAGACCGATAAAACTATGAAAATGTCCTATTAACTAGATACCTTTGCATTGAGCTAGATGATATCCTTTAGCGCTCTTTCATCTTTGTCCGAGAATAACCCTTTTAACTTCTTGATAAAAACAAGTTAGAACAAGACACATGGTTGTCTATAATTACCAAAACACTACAAATAAGGCCTAGATTCTTCAATCTCCCCCTTTTTGGTAATTAATGGCAACCTCACCAAGGAGATATGATAAATTGATTGGAATATACCAAAAGCACAAAGCAAGAAGTATATTCTAGGACATGATTTAGATAGCATATGACATGAACATTGTAAATGTTATGAAGGGAGCACTATGCTAGCTAAGCCATCAAATATGAGAGAAAACTCCCCCTGACTATATGCATAAGATAGAGATGTGAAGTATAGGCATATATTTGAAAGAATTTTGATAGAGTTTCTCTTGTATTTTGGGTTGAGAAAGCAACAGTAAAAACAATAAGATAAATGCATTCAACCAAACTCACAAAAGGGAAATCATTATGATCACTTAGTAATATCTATAAGACAAAGACAAAGAGGTTCAATATGCTCAGGCAGATAACATGTGAAAATAGTAAGCTTATCCTCTATCCTATTACACACAAGTCCAACAGAACATAAGAGTAGCATATTATAGATAATAGCTAATAGATAGATCTTCTCCCCCCTTTGGCATCAAGTACAAAAAGCTAAGAGGAAGAAGGAGGAGGAGCGTTAACCAAAGTGGAAGGAGCTACAGGAGAAGGATCAACACAGCGACGACGAGAGTAGGTAACAGACTGCTCAATCAAGGTCACTCGAGTGTTAACATCAGCAATGTTGGTTAGAATCTGCCCTTGGACGGCTTGCATCTCAGAAACCCACCTAGTCAATTGATCAAGTCATTCAAGCACGACTGTATTGGATTGATCCATGGCGGTGTGGTGTTTCTAAGACCTGATATTGGCAATCAATGTCATCCATGTGATGGTCAAGAATCTCCATGTGACGATCCACAGTGTTGAAGCGAGAGACAATGGTGTTGATGCCCGAGTGCAAAGTCTCTAGAAAGATAGGATCAATACCACCCTGTTGATGAGGAGCTGGCTGAGGTCCATGAAGAGGATTTTCTGGAGCATCATCATCCTACTGGGGGATGCCTTTTCAAAGGCTGGTTCCTCAAATACCTTTGATGGTCACCTTCGGGCTTGTACTGCTTGTGAGGAAAAGGAAGTGGACTATTGAAGTGAGCCACTTTCTGAATAAGCTGCATGATATAGGGGGCAAAGTACATCCTGTTGCCTAAATCAACTATGCAAGCTGCCAACTCAGTCAGAATGAGATGCATAATATCAAACTTCTTTCCTTACATCACAAAATCAATGACATTCCATGCATGACCTCAAATAGCGTCATTGTTGCCACTCCTGGGCAAAATTGTGGCTCTTATAATCCTATTTATGACGCTTAGAAGAGGTAAAAGACCAGCTACTTTTCCAGTGACATATCCTGCATGGTTCTGATCATAGAACTGTGTCCGCTCTGGAGTCTTAAGGTTGGGCTTAAGATGGATCTTGACATAGTCCCGTGGAGGCAGATTTAGAGCCTCCTCAAAGTTGCGCTTGGTGGCCGAGTAGCGCATCGAGCCCATCATCCATGTGAGAGTGGATAGATTGGGTGCAAGATGAATACTAACATAAAATTGACGAATGACATCCTCATTGAAATTGCACTTGATACTGACTATGCCATCCAAGCCAGCAACACGAAAACGAGAATACAGACCTTCGTACCTGGTTTGCTCATTGAGATAGGTTCAATTGATATATTTCTGAATAGAAAACTGCTTGTGGACAAACACATGATTGTACATATCTTCCTAAAACAAGGTGTGGAATCTTGGATCTGTGGTTGTCCTTGGCATTTCATACTGATTCTTGTGTTGTAATCTCATGAAATCCTCATCCTTGATGGAGCGAAGGTCGACTCGAGGTTCTGGTGGAAACTGCTGTTCTGTGTCATCTTCTTGGTAATCTTGATCCATATCATCACTTGCACTAGGCACAGAAGATAAGGCGTTCACCGCTCGTCATGACTGTCGGAGCCACTGTGCTCGATTAGAGGACGATGAGTGGCCTACCGGGAAGGACGAGAGAAAGATGAAGATGCCCTAGGATTGCCAACATTCTTGGTCCTTGGCATGATGAGTGGAGAAAGAGCGAGACCATAATTGAGTAAGATAGATTGAGAGAGGAAGCAACAGGCTTTAATCTAGCAGGGTTGGTCAGACCACAGAATACATGGCGGTTAGACCGCATGGCAGACTGACCGCAGGGTATACACTGGTCAGACCAGGACTGACAGAGAAAACCCCTAAATATGTATCCATTCAATCGAAATTGACAAAATGGGAGCAATCATTCGTCATACAAAGTGTCAAGATCACAATTGTAACACCCTAGTTTTGAAGCCTGTTTGAAAATTTCAAAATAAAAAGAATCATTTGGTTTCGATGAGAGTTCAAAGCTTAACTTGAGAATTTCAGAATGGATTTCAATTGACTAAATCAAACTTCAACTAAAACTCTCTTTTGGTTTGTTGGAGCTTTGGCAATCCCTCCCCTTCTGTGCTTGTTTTGTCCTTCTCTAGTCCAGACCTCCTTAGGTCTAGACCTCTCAGGTGCTTAGACCTCCCCTGGTCCAGACCTTCCCTCTTTGAAGCATCTCTAGCTTAGACCTCCCCAGGCCTAAGTCTCCCCTCATACTCATTTGAGCTCCTTCTGTGTTCTTTGGAACCCTTCGGTGCTCATTTGGACTTTCCCGAGCTCCTTAAACATCCATGAATTCATTTAGACCTCCCCTTTGTTAGATCTAAGGGTCCAGACCTCCCCTTTGTTAGATCTAAAGGTCCAGACCTCCTATTTGAGGATCTAACTGCCAGGACCTCCCCTTTGAGGATCTGACCGTCAGGACCTCCCCTTTGTGGATCTGACCGTCAGGACCTCCCCCTTTTGGATCTAACCGTCAGGACCTCCCCCTTTTGGATCTGACCGTCAGGACCTCCCTGTTTCTTGGACCTCTTAGTCCTTTGGACCTCCTTATAAGACCTTCCTAATAGGTCACGACCTCCTTTGTCCGGCCATGACCTTCCCTTTGGCCGTGACCACTTCTTTTTGACCAAATTGTTTCCAAGTTTGACTGGTCCTACTTGCGAGCCTTGTTATTCTTTGTCATCTCCACCACATAAGTACCTTGTGCATTTAATGCATGTTGCGTCGCATTAAATGCAGCCATATACGTGGCTCATACACTGAATGTGGTCACATTGTGTGGCACCTTGATTTCTTCCCTTGTTCCCTTCCTTCACAACAAACATTATTTTATTATCTTTTCACTAAGCTTGGCTGTACCCTATCCTGTCCCTCTCCTACCTTTGACCCATCTTTTGCACTTACTTTTAACACGTACACTTCTAGTGTCTTCTTTGCCCACTTTGGCTATAATTGGCCAGGAAGTCCTTCCTCCTCATCTTTTTCCACACTTAGTGTTTTGGCTCTTGCTTAGTTACTCTGTGGTGAGACCTTGTTGCCAAGAACTTCGCTAGGGACCTCCAGCGCTGCATCCTCGCCGTTGAAGGTTCCACCGGGGCGGTTGCACCGGCCTCAACCGCAACGGCCATCCCCCGACCTCCCCTCCTTCCTCCACCCTTTGGTGAGCTCATTGGTGCTTTATTTTTCTTTTCTTGATTCATACAACCACAGTTGAAGCCATTGCATCTTCCTCAATACCACCTTCTCATTACTTTTTTTTTCTGGACCTCTGTGGTCTTCGTGCAGGACTACCCCCCTGGTCCCTACGCCAAGGTCACTCCTTCGGCCTTTGCAAAGACCACCCTCGTTGGACCTCCTCCCTGTGAGTTGGGACTTCTCCCAAAGAACTTGTTTTTAAGTGTAGTGTTCTCCTGTTGGTTGAGTTTTGAGGTTCTGTTGGAGCTCTTTTGGTTCTTTATGTGGTCATTGTTTGAGTTTATTTTTTTCCCGTGTAGTTTGTGATGACACCGAGGGGCCTGAGTGTCCTGAGGAGGAAGACCCTTAGTATTGTGAGCAAGGCAAGTTACACTCTTGATCATATTGCACCCATTATTTCACCCTATATATGCTCCACTTTAAATGTTAATGCATGCTTACTTTACTAAGCCTATGGGTCCAGTTTTTTCCGGTTCAACCGCCGAATCGGTCCGGATTTTATAACTATTGTTGTACCGAGAGCGATGTAGCCCTCCCTACCTAGGAGATCACAGGAGCCCAAAAATGTGAATGGCTTCCTTGAGAGGGATTTGCTAGTGATTGAGAAAGAAATGTTTATGCGGCAAAGTAAGGTTTAAGGTGCATCAAGCATTGTTTGTAAGCATGGTCTAATGTGTTGCAAATTATTCGGAGCAATGGAGTGGGAACACCTTTAAAGGCTGATTCGATGACCCCTTGTCTTGTTTTGCTGTTGCGCTTTGTTCTTCATATAATGATGTGGTTGATTGAATTTCTTCTCGTCGCCTCGTTGATAGTTAGCCTTCGATTCTGTCCATGGCGTGTTTTTTTTTTCAATTTCACTTTGAAAAAAAGGGGGCGTATAGGGTGAAAAATCACTTAAGTATTGAGAATTTTATAACTTTGTTGTAACCATTTTATCGATTGTTACAAGACGTGTTTGATTTTGGTGCAACGTGTAATACACTTATTTGTTACAATAAAATTACACACCACTTGCAACAATTGATAAAAGGGCTGTAAGAAAGTTTTCAATACTTTAGGATCTGTGAAGCTTATTTCTGAATAGGATCTACGTGTATGGGTTGAAACTTTGGTCTAACTAAAAAAAAAATCCTAAGGTGGTTTTCATGCTATACGTGTGATCCCCTTTTGTTCAAGATTAGAGTTGGCCAAATGGGCGAACTAGTCTGGCACGGCACGGGCACGTGTTGGCCTGGCCCATCTAGGCACAACTCATCCTAGCCCGACTATTAGATGGGCCATGCTCTGCCGGCCCACGTGTCGGGGAGGCGGCCTAAGCACGGCCCATCGGCCGTTTATGCCGGGCCGGGCTGACACGAGCCCGTTTGGCCCAGCGGACCAAAGCCGACCCATTTAGCCCCAAAAAATAAAATAAAAAACAGAAAAATGTGTAGAATTTAGAAATATGTAACGACCCGGCCTAGGGCACCACCCAGGAGGTCCCTCAGGACCTCCTGGGAGGTCCAGAGAGGAGCCCCCAGGACGTCCCGAGAGGTCTCTCAGGGCCTCCTGGGAGGTCCACCAAGGACTTCCCAGGACATCCCGAGAGGACATCCCGGTGGGACCGCACAGACCTCCCGAGAGGTCCGAGAGGACCACTCGGAGGTCTGGGAGGTCCTGACCCGTAGAGGTCGCTGGACCTCAGACCTCCCCAAACTCCACGTCACCACTCGAGGGAGGTCTGAAGGGAACCACCCCGAGGAGGTCGTGGGGCTTAGGGTAAGCCTAAGTCCTCTGTGATCCAAACCAGCCCCCAGAGATCTTCGACTAGTTCTCACAGCAACAAGTGATAACATAAACATCCACAAGACTTTATTAACAACAAAAAGAAGGTTCGATTACAAGGGTTGCTTACAAGCTCCAGCAACAGAGAGCACACAAAAGCAGCGGACAACAAAGACAGGGACCACCTATTACACCACAGGTGACTGGCTGGAGGGCATGGCCTAATTGAGCTGGTCGTCTTCATCATCAAAGAAGTCTTCATCTGCTCAATATATAAATCAAGCAAGAGTGAGCACAACAACCGTGCTCGCAAGTTACACCCGTCAATTATCAGAATGACATGCATAAGGGTATATCAAAGGACAGCATAGTAGGGTTGATTTGCATAAAGCCAATTTTATTTCCAATACAAGTATTAGGTTCCAAGGCAGATTACCATAATTAAAATTCAGTTTTACAAATCCATTTTCAGTTGGATACATTCATCATTGAAATGGTGAAGGATACCCTCCTGCACAAGGCTTCCCACCCAAACCCAATTTTGGTTAAGCCACCAAAACCATTTTCATGTTTCTTTGGAAAACCAAAACCAAGAGCTAACTTTGAGTGACATTGCCAGCATGTCCTTGACCGTGGACACGGCTATTCAAATAGATTTACACTCTGCAGAGGTTGCACACTTTACCCATATGACATGAATTCTCTAGTTTGCTTGGCATCCGTCAATGCCACTTCACACTTCCTTTGGTGAGAGGTCTAGAGCACATGACAAGGCTTTTACAATGCATTGCTCCACCACAGTCTACCCACTCTAAGGTTTCGCTCCCATTGGACTTACCATCCGCCGGGTTTAAGCCCCCTCTTGAGCCGGGTGGGACTACAACTAGTCATAACATGACAAACCCACAAGCGTCCATGAGGCAAACCATGATAGAGCTTTGCAAATTAATTGGCAGTCCCACGCCCATACCGAGACATGTGGTTGCACAAGTTTGGCATAGCCCATTATAGGCTTAGCAAGTGGTGTCTCAAAGACCGGTCCTTAACCGACATGGGCGACTAACCACAACCCTGGGGTGTCGGATCACATGACCCCCCGTGCATAGACATGCACCAACCAAGCAACCAGTTTCGCCCACGCCTAAACCGTTTTTCATTTACTTTACTTTTCGGTTCTCCCTGGCACACCAATGCCAAGGCCGAACAAAACACCCATGACACACCAATGTCATGGCTTAAACTCCCATGGCACACCAATGCCACAACTCAAGTCTTTTGATTATTTGATATTTTTGGTCAAAGCTCCCCAAATCAAAACTTTGGCCTAAGCATTCCATTTTCTTTAAAGCTTCGGGTCCCTACTAATGCAAGAACCCGATTTTATCTAAGGTGACAATGTGGTTGATTCAACATGGATGGGGGTCATACCAAGCAGTAGGTTTAACTAGGGATTGAAAGATAGGCATTGAATTACTTAGTAAAGTAGGCATGCATACATCTTTGAAAACAACATAAATAATTTAAAATATTGGGTGCAACATGTTCAAGAGTGTAACTTGCCTTGCTCAAGATCTCGAGCTGCTTCCTCTCCCTCACTGAACTCAGGCTCCTCACGGTCTGGGCAATCTACACGTGAAGAACCAAATATTCAAACACAGCTCAAGCAAAATCCAAAGAACTCCAAATAAACTTAAAGACGAAACCAACAGAGAAGCTCGGAGGTCAAGAGGAAGTCCAAGGAGCTCGCTGAAGAGGTCCTGGAGCTCCAGAGAGGATACCCAAGCGCAAGTTGGAGGAGGTCCAAAGACTAAGAGTGAGGAGGTCTATGGTGGCTCGGTTGAGATAAAGAGTAGAAATGAGGAAGAAAGTGATAAAGGAGGGCTCTCCCAAACTATATATAGAGGAAGTAAGTGCACGTGACCCAGGTTGGAGTCAACATGAGTTGGTAAATAGGACAATGGAGTAGGCAAGGAATGTGACATTTGGTATGACATGAGTACTGAAAAAGGTGGGGGCATTTATTGTGATACAACATGCATAAAATGCGGTGAAGACTTCCTGGCCCAAAGACTTAGTCAAAGGTATAGGATATCTGGGTGTGTGGCTGCCCAGTGGGGCAGCCAAGACCCGCCAAGGAGGTCCTACAATGGCCAGAGGAGGTCTTGTGGTGAGTCAAGGGGAGGTCCTCACCCACCGGGGAGGTCCTGACGGTTGGATCTCCCAAGGGGAGGTCCAAACGGCCAAGATCAAGTGCTTCACAGGAGGTCCGCAGGGGCAAGGAGGAGGTCCTCACCCGCAAGGGAGGTCCTGGCGGTTGGATCTCCCAAGGGGAGGTCTAAACGGTCAAGATCGATTATGAGTAGGGAGGTCTGCGAAGGTCAAAGGAAATCCTCACCCGCTAGGGAGGTCTAGAACCGTAGGATCCGACCCAGGGGAGGTCTGAACGGTTAGGATCTCCAAAGGGAGGTCCTAACGATCAGATCTGCCCAAAAGGGGAGGTCTGGACGGCCAAGATCTCCAAGGGGGAGGTCTTGACGGCCCAGATGCGTGAGGAGGGAGCTCTAGACGGTTAAGATCTCCAGAGGGAGGTCTTAACAGTCCAGATGTACAAGGAGGAGGTCTGGAACCGCTGGATTTCAATCGGACCGCTCACAACGGTTGGGACGTTCGGACCGCCCGAACGCCACAACAAATCGGACCATCCAAAGAAGATCTAAGGGCTCAGAGGAGGTGGGACGTTCGGACCATCCGAACATCTCACCAGGATCAAGCCATCCCTTGCAAATCGGACGACTCACAATCAACAGAGATGTAAATAGGCAAGGAGGGAGTCCTGGAGGACCCAGGGAGGTCCGGTAGGACACAGAGAGGTCCAATAAAGGTAAGGGGAGGTCCTAGTGGACATGGAGGGGTCCTGAAGGACACGGGGAGGTCAAATAAATGAAAGGGGAGGTCCTAGAGAGCCAGAGAGGACCCGAGAAAGAGAAATGGGTCTCGGGGAGGTCTAAGCGTTTGGGAGGTCTAGACCTAAGGAGGGCTGGACCCGGGGAGGACATCACCAAGGAGGTCCGAGCCCTTGGATCCACACGAAGGGGAGGTCTGGGTCATTAGATCTCAGACAAAAGGGAGGTTTAGACCAGAGATGGGTAAAGGATGGACAGAGAAGGAAAGACCAACAAAGCTCCAATAACTCAACAAACCATAAAGGATCTTTAGTTGTGGTTTGAGTTAGTCAACTTAAAGCCATTATGAAATCTCAAGTTAAGCTTTGAATTCTCATCAAAACAAAATGGTTCTTTTTATTTCGAAAATTCCAAAAAGAATCCTAAAATAAATTCAGGGTGTCACAAAATAGATATGGAAATAAAAAAAACATGAGATAATCATATTGAAAATGTAATAAAGAGCTTTATTAATGTTCAACTGGCTGCCTCGTTAAAACCTTCACAAGTAAAAACTCAAAATGAGAAAACATTGGCAAAGAAAAAATAGTACAGTCTATAGCTCTACAAATATCCTTGTTCTACGTGTCATTGTCTAAGTACAAATTTTCGAACACCTCCGACAACTCTGGCTTTTTCAGATAGCGTTGTGTTCGTGAATCAGCTTGTTTCAAGTCCTTCACAGTTAGAAGTATCTCCACCATCTCACTTGTGAGACTTGTTCTTCTCTCTAATATTCTTTCAGAAAGACAGAAAGCAGACTCGGAGGAAACCGTCGAGACAGGAACCGTTAACACGTCACGTGCAAATATGAATAGCATGGGATATGTTAACTTATGGGATTGCCACCATTGCAAAATTTCAAAGCCTTTTGAGTTAAAATCCACCGTATCGCTGTCCAGATAGGTAGATAATTCTCTGCTCCTTGTGAGTCTTGGCTGAGCAGGCGACGGTGTAGAAGAAGATAACCTGGACCTGGAGAAAGAGCCACTGAAGATCTTGCCCCACATATTTGTCTTGTAACTTGAGGCGGGGGCTACTGGAGGTCGTTGCGACCGGATTCCTGGGAACTTATTTTCATACCTTTGGTAAACTTCGTATAACCGAGAATGAACTTCTGCAAAATAGTGAGTTTAGTCTAGCCTTGTAGCATCACTAAGAAGATCAAGTACACTACCAAATGTATCGATTTTACCTCTAGGATCTAAAATAAATGTAAATGCATATAGGTAAGGGAATTCTCTCCAATATTTAACGTATTTAGTTTTCATGGAAACAATAGCATCGTGTAAAACTAAGTCATTTTTATACATTTTCAATTGAGTAGCAATCTGTAAAATACTATGCACAATGATAGGAGATGTTAGATAGTACACAGCGGACGAAGCAACAGTGACCTCATAAAAAAAATTCTAAAAAATGTAGTATCTTCTCAGCAACTGTTGGACCGAAAAGGCGACTAAAGGGGGGGGGTGAATAGGAGCACGCTCACTTTTTCACAAAGATCGGATTCAACACCAATTTCACTTCAGTAGCTATGGAAGCTATGAAGATCAATCTGCAAGTGCAGCGGAAGACTTCTATTGAATCCAAACTAAAACCCCCAAAGCAAAAGACCAGCACGAAGCTCAAACCCTAGAGGGGCGGTTAGATCGGCGTTGATTGTGCGGTCAGACCGACGGGCGGTCTGACCGGCGGCAAAAGAACCGTATGATGACCATGGATCGAGAGCGGCCGACCGCGCTGACGACACGTATCAATAAGAACACGGCCGTGTTCAAAACACAAATCGATATAACTTTTGATACACATGGCCAAACTCCACGAAACTTGAACCACACCTTCTAAAAGATATTAGGAACCTATTCCAATCAAGGATCGTAGAGATCCATGCCAAAGTTCCTATCTTTTTCAGTTTGAACGAAGTGTGCTCCAAAACTGAGCCAAATACGAAATATGATCTAAAGACTTGCTCGTGGGTGATTGATGATCAAGATGATCCTAGATGGGTTCCCACATGTCACAGTAAGTTAGATCACGGCAAGAAACCAAGCAAAAACTCGCAGATCAAAGAAAGACTCAAAATCATCAAATAGAGAGAAGGAAAGCAAAGAGACACATCTTTGAGAAACTTTTCTTGGATTGATTTGATATGGTATTGGTTTACAGCCACTCCATCAATGGAGGACAAAGACTCAATACATGAGTACGAAATTAAATCCAAATCTCTAGAACCCTAACCTCCAACTATGTTCTCCGTAAGCACAAAAGCAAAACTAGGGTTTTCAATACAATGAGAGGGTTGAAGGGGGTGCAGCCACCTCCCTCCTCTATTTATAGTGGAGGCTTAGAGTTTCTAGAAGATTGAACCCTAATGGGCTCCCGTTAAGGCCCAAACACAAACGGGTCACACACGCACGTATTTTAAAGCGTCGTCTTCATCTCCTCTTGACGTAATCCGCTTCTCCACGCACCGTCTTGCGCTGCAGGTTAGCAAAAGGTCACCAATGCGGTATTTGATAAAATTACCAAAATACCCCTTCCGATCTTTTTGCAAAGACCGAGTCCCATCTTCGTGAAGCACTTCCATGCTTCGCCACGCGTAGGTTAATCCAACGGCTCTCATCATGTCAGCAAGTCTCTCCCATCCGGCTCCCACCAAAACCACCATGGCACTTGCACTGACCCCCGCACCGCTTGATCCAACCCGTCGCACCGAACTGCCCGTTCGGTCACCTTTGTCCCTCTTGCGCCATACTTGACTCCATTGACTTCACCCGACATCCACGATCGTTCTGGACCTCAGCTCTCGAAGCTTAGGTCCGATCATCCTCGCTGTTGACCGTCATTGACCTCCAAGCAACCTGTACAACAATCGACAAAGAAATCGATTCCGGGAACAAGTTCTTCACAACTTAACCAACGTTAGTCAAAACATGCATCATGCAACACATATGCTATGAAACCTATGAATTTGACCTAACCCAACACTCATCGCCACTTTTGGCCGATGAACAGTAGCAAAATCGGTCAGACCGCCATTCAATGGTCGGTCTAACCACCGCCGATCGACCGCCGTTCTGAGCCGGTCGACCATCACCGTCGGCTCGACCAAGACGCCCAAGGCCTGGTCCCGATCGACTTTGACCGACAAAGATTCCAAACTTCCACGAAAACGCGTGTTTCGATAAACCGATAATGCCATTGCCAATTGTAACATCATCCTAAGATCATGAGCATATCCCTATGATATCCACAACAACGAACCAATATTGTTCAGTCAATAGTATAATACCGTCAGTGCTTTGATAGTGCATTTGAATAAAAATAGAAAAATTGCTCTTGTATAGTAAAAGACTATTAAGCATCAGGTAAGTAGAGTTTCACCTTACTGGCATATCCAAACCGAACTTTCTTGGACGTACACCCATCGCCCTGCAGAAGTTCTTATATTGTGCTATTCTTACGTTAGAATTATTCAAAAAAGAAATCGCATCGGGAAAAGCTTTAATATACAGACTCAACATTTTCAAACCACATGTGACTATAAGGTTGATAATATGACAAACGTATTGTTGATGTAGCAAGATGAAATCGGCGTCTGTACTCAACACTGGAGTAAGAATACCCATGACCCTAGAGTTTAAGGCGGCCTTGTCTAAAGTAATTAAGAATATTTTGTCTGTAAGACTAAAGTTTTCCACGACTTTGATAATACAGTCCACAATATTCTCACCCGTGTGTGCTACATCAATTAATTTCAAACCTATAATCCTTTTCTCTATTACCCAGTCACCATTAACATAATAGGCAACTACACTAAGATAATCTTCTCTAGCCTGATCACTCCATATGTCCGAGGTCAGGGCCACCGAAAATGTGCATGTACTAAATAGTTTCTTTATTTTATTACGGCGTTCATTATAGTATTTTGCTAGATCCCTAGTTGTTGTTTGTTTACAAACGAAAGAAAATCTAGGATTATGCACAGTCCTAATATGATTTTGGAAAGAAGCAGACTCTCCAAAGCCTAACGGTAAATCCTCAGAAGCAATTAAACGACAGAGAGATTGACGGGCTACCTCAAGATGGTAGTCCCAGCTACGTGTCATACCATCGGGGTGAATTTTTTTTAAAATAATCTATTTTTTATTATAAATTACAAAAATATTCCAGCGTTCTTTTTTTTACAGAAATATTCATCTATCGCCGAACGATTGGGCGACTGGCTCCAGTCGCTCCACCATTAGGCGACTGGAGTCCTATCGCCCAACCGTTCGGCATTTATACTCAGGCGCCGAACCGTTGGGCGCCATGATTGCATTCGCTGAACCGTAGAGCGACAGCATCTTCTAGTCGCCCAACGGTTCGGCGACTGGATGCCTATATAAGGAACCGCGCGGTCCCCGCCGGCTGACCGAGAAGGAGAGAGAAAACATTTGGAGTTACCGCTTGTGGGGAGAGGGGAGAAAAGAGGGAGAGGAGAGGAAAAATAGAGGGAGAGGAGAGGAAAATAGAGGGAGAGGAGAGGAAAACAGCATCTGCGAGGTAAGTTTGTTTTATTTTGTACTGTAATTTTTGTAGTAGGTAAATAGTTTATTTAGTACAAATTGTAGTATAAGTAGTACTTGTACGAAATTTTAGTTAGAGAAAAAAAGTTGAAAATCGAAATGTTGTTGATCTGTATGTAAGTAGCCGCGATAAGAAACTTTAGTTAGAGAAAAAATAGTCTGTGAGGGAGTAATAGTGCTGTTTATGAGAAGTATTGTAGTTATATGGTTGCATGCGTGGCCTAGTATTATTGGGTGAATAATGTGTGACCGAGCGCATAAGGAGGATGAATTATTTGTATAAACTAATTAGTAGAAGTTAATTAGCATGAACTAATTGACTTAGGTAATAGGTATAGCTCTGTAGAAGACTGGAACGCCACCCATAGCATTTCGGATTGCAAGTTAGTATCCGAATCAGATAATGCCTACTAGGGAATAGCTCGGTTTTGATGTTGAATCTAAATATTGTACTGCACGTTCATTGTGGCCTCTGCCGAAGGTAATGAAGGATCATGTTTGCCGTGTAGGTGTCGACGATAGGCGAATGGCCTTAGAAATGTAAATCACAATGTAGCAAGATTTGTATGTCGTATGCTATGATCCGACTAGTTGCAATGTTGGAAATATTTGCGACCATACAATAAGCCATGCCTGTACCCACTACATTGAAAGTGCATTACGGTGTTGGCACCGCTCGTGAAGGTCTGCGCGGTTGACTTGGCGATTTTCGACAAGCCATCTTGTGGTACACCGACGACGATAATGCACTAATCGAAGATGTGAAGCATTGGCTCACCCGCAGCTTCTCTTTGAACCCCGAGGTGTGCAATGCGTTGACATACAAGGGCTTTGGAGCCGGTCTCCCACTTAACATCGATGGGAGTTGAGAAGATCGACACGCACGGCAGTGTGGAAGACCTTTATAGAAGGGTGTCGGCACCAGGATATGAGTGTGTGATACTTGTGCAACCATGCCCAAAAGAAAGTGTCAGAGTTCCCTGATATCATCCGGGTGGTGCGAAGCGATTCGTGCCCAACATGTTGGTGAAGAAGAGGACCCGGAGGGCTGTGTTACGAAGAGTTCAGAGAATGTTGCTTGTGATGAGCTCAACGCGGTAGATACAGGAGAGGAAGATCGGTCACCACATGGTGAGCCTACAGGACAGGCTGATGAAGGAGAGCATAGGGATTACATATTGCATCAATTGGAAAGCGATGACCGAATGGCCTTGGCTGAAGAGGAAGCTTTACAAGAAGACGACGAGGACAGTTCCGATGAGGACGGAGCTCCCATCCCCCGGGAATGGAATAGATTGGACGCTGAGGGTCTATCTACGCATGACGAGCACGAATCGCCGTGGGAGTACCATGCCACGGAGGTTCTGGTTGCACTCAATGTTTGTCGATAAGACATCCTTGCAGATGCCATTAAGTCGGGGCTATGTCTATGCAATGGATGTTTCGGGTTGTCAAATCTAGCCAAGAGCAAGACAAGTGAAATGCGAAAGCAGCGGTTGTCCTTGGCGAGTGCACGCACATAGACCAAGTATGAGACTCACCGGATTGTCTCGGCAGGAGCCGCACTCTGCATGCTCAAGAAGTGTTTTGTGCGTACATCGTAACCTAACGTCGACCTTCATAGCCAATTTGATGTATGGAGAGATAGTGGAGAAGAAGGACATGGAGGCCAAGCACATTATGGTGGCTATTGAGAAGAAATTCAAGTACAAGATCAAGAACGCAAAGGCGTGGCGTCTGGCGTAAGGCTTTGGAAAGACGGTTCGGGTCTTTTGAGGCGCGTCGACAACCTTCCTCGTATGCTTGTGTGCCGCAGAGAGAAATCCGCACGACATCGCCAGAAGGACATGCCATCTAAAAAGCCGCGAGGTTTTTGATATTGCATAGGGCCTTCATAGCCTTCGTCCCCTCATTGAGGCTTTTCGCATATAACGCCGTGATCTCAATGGATCGGACCTTTTGACCGGAAATACAAAGGCAGATCCTCACGCCATAGGCGCGGCGGAATAATCAAATTCATCATTGGCCATCGCATTTGTTGAAGGTGAGAATTTCGACAGCTGGTTGTGGTTCCTTCGACATCTGAGGGTGGGAGTTGTTCGAGCTCGTCCTGGTGTGTGCGTGATCCATGATCGCCACGCCGGGATGCTGAAGGCCATAAAAACACTTAGGAAGACTCGGATGAGCCGTTTCCTTGGCCGGATATGAGGAGTAGATGGTGTATTCGCCACTTGGGGGCCAACTTCTTCAAGAAGTTCCCCAAGCAACCCTTGGTGAAGCTATTCAAGAGGCTGGCTATGCAGAACTAGCAACGCAAATTTGACGCCTTATGGGTGCTGCTGGATGAACACAGCAGGAAACACGTGGACGTGAGGAACCAGGGAGCAGAGTCTGAACCTGCTGGTTCGAGGCAGAGGACATCGAGGAACATTGAGTGCTTCTCCCACTGGATCGAGACCGAGCCATTGGACAAGTGGTCTCTGCTGCACGACACGGACGGGGCAAGGTACGGCATAATGACCACTAACCTTGCGGAGGTGTACAACTGGGTTCTTAGGGGCCTCGTTCTCATTCCTCGCCGCCATCGTGGAAGGTGTTCTACACAAAGACAATCGGGTATTTCAGTGGAGAGGCATGCAAATGCCGCACTTCATGCCACGAACCTCAAACACCGTCTTCGCTCAAGATTACGGCATACATGCAAAGCGAAGATGAGAAGGGCGCATCGCACGGTGTCGCGATGGGCAATATAGAGCATCGTTTGACGTGTTCTCCGGATAGAGCCGGTTTGGGACGGCTCGTTCTCTTATCACCCACGAGGTATGCCTTGGAGATTATGTGAACGAACCTAGTCAGACGCAGCAACAAACCGAAGCTTTACACAAGTTATGCTCTCATGTGCTCGCCGTGATGCGGATCAGGCGCATGGACCCTTTGAACTTTGTGTCCGAGTACTTCTTGAAGGAGAGGTTGGTGCAGCATGGATCAAGAGCTAAGGGGCTTTAGGGTTGTGGGTAACTTCACCACCTTGGATATTGCAAATAGGATCTGGATTCCTGATATTAACATGTTTGAAGGGTGTCAAGGGTCGCTTCGTGAGTCGCCATATTACCAATGATATGGATGAAGCACAAGCCGGTGTTGGGTAGACGCCATGAAACACCGCAGCCGGGAGAGGCCACACGCCGTAACATGCAAGGCACTAGCTGAGGAGTAGGCACTGCCATGGTTTGCGTTAGCACTTCTTGCAAGCAGTGCGCAGTGCAACCGCTGTAGATTGTCATCTGTACTTTGTATTTTTCATGTTAGCTAGTACTTTTTGATTTGTTTGTTTGCAAGTTAAATGTACTATTCTTTACATTCGATTTTTCATTTCCGCGTATTTGCTAACTTCAAGTTGTGTTGCAGGTATGGCTCACGGATCGGATTGGAGTTTCGGCCTCCTGGAGGAGCGCATCGACCGGCTACATCGCACGTCACGTCGTGTCCCACATCCCGCGGCGCCGCCGACGCGATCGTTTTGGGGTGATCCGACGCGACACCTCGTGTGGCTCGAGGCTAGACCCATCGGGACGGTGAGGTTAGTATATGTCGACACTATCTTCTCGCCATAATACATTTTCAGACTAACCTTTTGTTGGTTCGCAGGCTCAGCGCTACCGGTCTACTACCTATCGCCCGGATGGTGCAAGCCACGGATGAGGACGACCCTAAGAAGACTGTGGTCGGCGACGACGAGACGCCCATGCGGGCCTGAGCGGTCACGACGCTTCTTCGACCGCCCTCGCCGACACTTGCTAGGACCGGTGGCGGCGGAGACTCACACTTTCCATCTCCCATTCGGGAGATGGCCCCTACCGGGGCGATCGCCTCGCTTCTTGGCCTCCCTATTGCGGGAGGTGCCGCCTTCCCGCAGGAGTCTCTAGACGATTGGCCCGAGGACCTTCTGGCCAGGTTTTAGGGAGTCCTTCCGCCTGCGGTCGCGGTCGGGTACTATGTCTTCCCAGAGGCACAGAGGCATGGCCCGCCCTTGCGGTGGTTGTCGTAGTTCCGGGTACGTGTTCGACGCCGTTCACATTGAAAGTGCGGCGCTCTCCTTTCCGTACTACGGTCTTACTAGCTTTTCCTTGTGAACAGGTCGAGCGGATGGACCCTGCCGCGGACGACCAGCAGGTGTCACGCCACCTCGAGGCGTACTTATTGTGGCTGTTTGGTTGGGTGCTGTTCACCAGCAGCCATGGCGACACCGTCGACGCGAGCCTCATCGCGTACGCTAGGGCCATCGCAGACGGGGAGGCCCCCCAGATCAGCTGTGGTTCGGCCGTACTTGCCGCCACCTATCGCGGCTTGTGCGACGCGTGCCTCAGGTCGAGGCCGAACTCCATCCTCACGGGGTGTCCTCTCCTACTGCAGTTGTGGTCGTTCGAGCGCTTTAGCCTCGGACGGCCCCTGATGGACGACAGCGCTCCGTACGGGCTGGAGATGTACAACGCAGACGAGGTGGATTGGCCGACGATGGGCTCTCTTTGGTGCCGGCGACGGGTATGTACTCTTTCCCGTGACTAATTTCTTCATATTACCGATCGTTCTACCTAATATGTTGTGTTCCTTACAGGTACAGTTCGCGCAGTGACACAGGCGACTGGCCGCTGTGGGAGCGATTCGGCCGCTCACGGCGGATGACATTCGCTGGGAGCCATACTCGCCAGAGATACTTGCTGCTCGTGTTCCCCACGGCTATCCTCGCCGTGCTCGCGAGACCGACTCTTGGGTCGACCAAGCAGGCGCTTGTCTTCGACGTCTTCGTCGAGGACTACGGGGCGCATCGTGTGATGCGCCAGTTCGGCCTACGGCAGGAGGTTCCAGTACCAGTTAGGCGTCTAGTGCCCGACAGCGTGCACGCGTGAGTAATCGGCATACATGCGTTGTTTGTGCTGTTGTCTCTTACGCACGACTTCTAACTACATGTTACGTCTTGCGTGTTCGAGAGGAAGGAGTCCGTCATGCATTTAACCGGGCGAGTAGGATGGACTCGTGGGTAGGGCAGTGGGAGGGCGCGCTACAGGATCATGTGCAGGAGGACACCCCTTACGACCAGAGGACCTACGACGAGTACATTCGCTGGTACGCTCCTCAGACACGTACCAGGCTCGTGCTTGCTGCAGACGAGCCCGCACCACGTCTCCCGGCACCGACCGACACGTACCCTGTGCATTTAGCGCAGGACGTGCACCACACGCACGCTACATCCGACTTCAAAAACTTCGCCAGGCATACGCCATTACGCTTTTCACCGTGTTTTGTTTTCGATGTAGGCGGACACGGCTGCTGAGATTGCAACGACTACCGCCTCCCGCTTCAGAGGTTCACGGATGGTGTGGAGGGCACACGCGAGACACGGCTCGGTTATCCGTCGTGTGGCACAGCCAGTTACACGATTTTCGCCTGTTATGTCGTGCACCAGCTCCCGGAGGTTGAACGACGAGCTCGCTCCCACACCAGAGGTCCGCTTGGCCGCCCGTCCGCAGCGGCCAAAGAAGCGGGAGGTCGGCCGCACCACGCCCGACACCGACGCGCCCTGACGAGGCCGGATGCTCGACCAGACCACGTCCGACACCGACGCGCCCTGATGAGGCGGGATGCTCGACTAGACCTCGTACACCGGCAGCGTCGCACTACGTCGGTCCTAGACACCCCTTCACCTTCCACACGCAACACACGCAGGGCGCATACGACGTGCCACACTTCGCTGTGGACTCCTTCGCACATGCCATGGCGCTAGCTGAGGGTACGTCACGTCTCTGTTTGTCAGCACGCATTGCGTCTTTTATTAACTAACAATATTTTGCTGTGCAGGTACATTGCCCTATGACGGAGGGGCCTACTCAGGTGACGTGGACGCACAGGAGTTCTTGCCGGACGACGACCCGGACTCTCCCCACACCTCACCCCACACCACCGAGGTTCATCCCAGATCACAGCCTCCTTAGCGCTAAGATACACACAAAGACTCAGTCTTTGTCCACCCCTTCGCCTCTCGGTCCTCGCTCGGATCGGGCTCTCGACCATCTTTCCTCTCGGCCGAGGCCCCACACCCAAGGCAGAGGAGGGCGCCAAGCGAGCCCGTAGGGGAGGACACGGAGGTGGAGTGGGCGGTGGCGGCGCGAGGGATGTCAGGGGTGCGGTAGGGGGGGGCTAGTAGGGGGGCTAGTAGGGGCATGCGATCAAGACCTTGGACATTTTGCACTTAATATATGATGCATGTAATACTTTTGCGTTCTTGTGTGTACTCGTTCATATAATGCATGCTTGTTCAATGCATATCGACGCCTATAGCTTAATGCACATGACACCTTGATGCAACATCAACTCGATAACTGACAACCGCAATGACGCGTCAACCATTTACTTACGCGTTACAAGATTGAACATAATTGCGTACAGAAGGGGAGACTACATCGCGGCTAGACCGTCCGAGCCACCAACGCAGAACGAAGATAATAAACTTAAAAGACTGGATGAAAGGATGGAAAGAGTTGAGAACATGCTTAAGAAATTAGTTAAGCTAGTTAGTTTTGTGGTCTTTCTTCTATTATTTCTTGTTGTTGCCAAGTAGAAGTTTAGTTGTAATGAGATGTAATGTCCACTCTTTACTGATGCATCGCAGTCCGTCATGAATGAGAATAAACCAGTAACATTACTTACCCATGAATGAGTTTGTTCGATGCATATAACTTAAAGCACACGACACATCGATGCAACATGTCAACTCGATAAAAGGCAACCGCAATAACGCGTCCACCATTTAGTTACATGCTTTACGAGATTGAACATAAGTGCGTACATAAGGGGAGACTACCGACGTACAAGCTTCTCCGCCCGTGCCTAATTGTAGAAGGTGCCTCTCGCTATCCACATAGAGTGTTCTCCAGTTGGATGCCTCGGACGTGGCTGGCCATCGTTGTAGTGGCACACACATATGCAGCTAGGGTTGGCACAGCAGCATGTGGGATCATAGGAACTTCCTATGTTCACGACCTCCTCATTGCCCCTCTCACGGTGCATCTGTTGGCGGAGGTCATCATTTTTCTCCTTGAGATCGTCAATTTGCGCCTCCAAATCAAAGATTCGGTTCCACAATACATCCACGCACTCACAACATGTCCTTCATGGGGAGGATCGATCCAATGGGTGAAGTTGCATTTCGCCATCTCGCTATAAGGGACGGTTAGTACGGAGGATGTATTAGCAGTAACATGAACAAAACTATTTACCCCGGAGTATGGGCATCGGAAGAAATACCGTCCACCATCGAAAGGGCCGTCTATGACCTGCACGAAAGCGTCCTCCCCGTGTCCGCATTTCGGCCATACCGGTTGAGCACGCTTCTTCGGCATCAACCGATAGTTACGGCCGAAGTCCTCCCTCCTTTCGACGCGAAGGTCTAGCTTCGGCGACCCCGGTTGGACTGGTCCCTGGGTGTCTGCCATCATTTGTTACTATAAGACGGAGAAGGTTCTTCTTCCTACAGTTTCAAGGGTCGAGTGGTCCTAATTTCGGAGCCTGGGGCGTGCATTTTATAGCCCCTCGGGGGAGGCTAGCAAAGCATTTTATAGATAAGACCAAACGGGCAGGTTTATGCGAAGGACAAGACAAAATGGGGCGACTTTGCACAAACAAAGACCAGACGGGCCGACAACTTTTGCGATGGACAAAACCACATGGGGTTTGGCGACTTTTATGCGATGACAAGACCAGACGGGGCTGGCAGCTTTACACAGTGACAAGACCACATGGGGATGGCGACTTTGGCGATGACAAGACCACACGGGCGACTTTTCGCGAAGGATAAGACCAGACGGGCCGGGCAAATTTTACGCAAAGGACAAGACCAGACGGGGTTGGCGGCTTTGCCTGATGACAAGATCACAGGCGGCTTTGCCGCGATGATAAGACCAAAGGAGACGACTTTTGCAGCTTTAGGGTTTAGGTTTAGGTTAGGCTTTTCAGACGGCTTGACAACCCTGATCGCCTCGCCAGCTTTTAAGACCGGAAAGACAAGACTCCGCAAAGAAAGACGTGACAACACTCTGCCTCGCCAGCTTTTCAGACCGATAAGACAGCACTCTGCAAAGCAAGACATTACTTCTTCCTGCAAAGTGAGACGTGACAACACTATGCCTTGCCAGCTTTCCAGATCGATATGACAACACTCTACCTCCTCAGTTTTTCAGAATTAAAAGACAGGACTCTATACTCCGCATCAAATTAACCACACCATGCCAACCAAGGGGCTTATAAAAGGGGGTTAAACCAAACCCAACACTACACAACACTATACAATAGATACCCAACTATGGACTCTTCGGTAAACTTCTATGTGAGGATGTTGTAGAAACAAAACTGGCTTAAGAAGAAGAGGAAACAGCTACAATATCCAGATAAATCAATGAAAGATGCTCTAGTACCACCACGCCGATCCCACAAGCAGTGTGTGGCGAACCGACAGAGATCATTCATCCACACACCTGCATACCGCGGCGGCGTACTACACATACCGCACTATCTCGTAAGCGCTTTTTTCAAGCGCTTGATTTTCCTCTCCCAACGTTGAATTCTTCAAATTTGTAACTTCATCCCCACGTAATGGCAGCCCGAGATGCGCAGCCACTTCTTCCAGTGGATCGACGGCCCCGAGATGTACGACAGGGCATTCATCCAGCAGAAGTACATGCTGAACTACTCGGTGCGGGCCGAGAACTTTGGGCGGTGGAAACCTTACGTACCGGACCCTGTTGAGGAGGCACCGAAGGAGCCCAGTACTCGCCCGGGCGTAATCCATATCGACGATGTCAGTTATGAATAATTTACATCCTTATTATGTAAAGTTTCCCTGTACGGTGTACTTACATCATACAATCGCAGGATATGGACGACTTCGACATATCAGCCCGACGTGGACAGTCCCGCGACAAAGGCAAGGGAAAGGCTCATGCGGTTGTGCCCGGCCGCCACAGCGTATCCGGTCGCCCGGGCGTAATCTGTATGGACGACGTGAGTTATCAAGAATTTACATCCTTCTTACGATTTTCACTTTACGGTGCCCTTACATCATGAAATCGCAGGACATGGACGACTTCGACATACCAAATTCGACGTGACACCCCCGACAAGGGCAAGGGAAAGGCTCATCTTGGTGAGCTGCCGCCACAACAGATCCGGTATCCCAAGTAATCCGTTTCCACGACGTGAGTTATGAAGAATTTACAACTTTCTTACGATTCTCACTATACGGTGCACTTACATCATGGAATCGCAGGACATGGACGACTTCGATATACCAGCCCGACGTGGACAGTCCCGTGACAAGGGGAAGGGGAAGGCCGGCGAGGAGTTCAACGCCGAGCTAGCAAGGAAGGGAAAATGGCCCCGGTCCACGCAGTAGGTCAGGTCATTATGTAGTAATCCTCCGTCCTACCCCCCATGTTGTTTACTATCCCCTAAAGGCATGTAAACTTACATGGTTCGGATGCTTGCGTCACAGTGTACCCTAATAGTAGTGAGATGACTAAAGCAATTAGCCGAACCATCATGCCATGTTGTGGATATCATGGGGATATGCCTGAGATCTTAGGATGATGTTACAATTGGCAATGTCGTTCTCGGTTTGTCGAAACAAATACAAAGAAGTGTCAGATAATCGGTCGCATCGGCGTGTAAGTTGCAGACGATCGCGATCTTGCATAGAGTACCATGCCTTGGTCGCCAGAGTACCAAGATCACGGAATGACCGCATGTGTGCGGTATGGTTTTTCCAGAACGAGTGTAATTTGAGAAGTTTTGGTTTTCTCTGGGTAGCGGTACAACCGCGATTATGGAGCGGATTACTACATGATCTTGATAATCTGAGTACCGCCATAACATGGCGGTAGTACCGATGTTGTTCTGATTGTCATTTCAATTGGAGAATTGCTTTTGGGTTAGGTCAAGTTCATGGGTTTCATGGCATATGTGTTGCATGATGCATGTTTTGACTAACGTGGGTCAAGTTGTGAAGAACTTGTTCCCGACTCGATTTCTTTGTCTATTGATGTGCGTGTTGCTTGGAGGTCAATGACGGTCAACGGCGAGGATGATCGGACTAAGCTTGGAGAGTTGAGGTCCGAACGATCGGGATGCCGGTGAGGTCAATGGAGTCAAGCATGGCGCAAGACGGACAAAGGTGACCGAATCAGGCGATTCGGTGCGACGGGTTCGATCAAGCTGCAGCGGTCGGTGCAAGTGCCATGGTGGTATCGGTGGGGCCGGATGGGAGAGACTTGCCAACATGAAGAGAGCCGCAGGATCAACCTACACGTGGCGAAGCATGGAGGTGCTTCACGAAGTTGGGACTCGGTCTTTGCAAAAGATCGAGAAGGGTGTTTTGGTAATTTCACCAACACGCCTTGGTGACCTAATGCCAACCCGCGGCGCAAGTCGGTGGCCAAGAAGTGGATTAGGTCAAGAAAAGTGAAGACGGCGCTTTGATATGCGTGCAGGTGACCCGCTTTGTTTTGGGCCTTAACAGAGCCCATTAGGGTTACTCTTCTAGAAGGTCTAAGCCTCCACTATAAATAGGGGTGTCTTTGATGACCACCTCAACCCTTTCATTGTGTTTGAAACCCTAGTTTGCTTAGGGAGAGGATTAGTGGAGGTTAGGGTTCTAGAGAGTTGGATTTGATTTCGTGCTCATGTATTGAGTCTTTGTCCTCCTTGATGGAGTGGTCAGAAATCAATACCATATCAAATCAATCCAAAGAAAGTTCTCTCCAAGATGAGTCTATTTGCTTTCTTTCTCTCTTTGATGATTTGAGGTGTTTCTTTGATCCGCGAAGTTTTTGTTTGGTTTCTTGTCGTGATCTAACTTGTCGTGACATGTGGGAACTCATCGAGGATCATCTTGATCATCCATCACCCACGAGCAAGGTTTAGATCATGTTTAGGTTCAAACTTCGGTTTTGAAACCTCTTCGCTCAATTCAAGAAAGGTAGGAACTTTGACGTGGATCTAGTCATTCTTTGCTTGGAATAGGTTCCTAACCTCTTTGGGAAGGTGTGTTTCAAATCTCGTAGCGTTTGGCCAAGTGGATCAAAAGTTGTGCCAATTTTGGTTTTCGCCGTCGAGTCGTTTCCAGACAATCAGACGACCGCCTGCTTGCCCTACGGTCATATCAAGCATCGTCAGTACGATCGCTCATTTGCCTCGGTCATACCGCACAAGACATTGGTACGACCGCTTGCTTGTACTGCGGTTGTTCCGATTTCCACGATTTTTCAAAGATTCTCCGATTTTGTTTCTTTGAGCTTTGGGGGTTAAGAGTGGATTCAACACAAGACTTCCTCTGCTTAATCATTGATCTTCATAGCTTTCATAGCTATTGAAGTGATTTACAAGTTGAATCCATTCAAGTGAAAAAGTTTTTGAGCTCCTATTCACCCCCCCTCTAGTCGCCTTTTCGGTATGTGTAACGTGCTTCTGTCCGCGGACTGTAATGTAGTTTTGGTTCTGTGTCTCCGCTAAACCATCAAAGCAAGCCTATATTGCAAGTATGTCTCTTCTAGTGGAATCCCGGAAAGAACCATTCGCACCGACGTTGAATCCTCCATGTTTTAGGGCATCTCCATAATCACAACGAGCGTTCTCAGCCCCTTCAATCATATCCCTAGCACATCATAATATCACTTACCTTTCTACTTACAACTCATCACTATCTCAATCGTCCTCCCAAAATTCTACAGAAATTTTGCACACTACAACAATATACGATGATCACAAAATGTTATTGCGAGTCTGACAAATTTCGTACCCTTGATATTCTACGAAAATAACAAACATACCAACCAATATCGTCACAACACTGTTATTTTCAAAATAAATAATATCATACAATCAGATTTGCTAAATGTAATTAACTCACAAAATGTAATATTCATTACAACGCAATTAAATAATAATTAAATAATACAAACAGTTGGGGCACCCTGTCGCCTTATGGTTGGGCGATAGGAACCAGTCGCCCAACGCTAGGGCGACTGAAGTGCTACTACCCAACGGTTGCGCGATAGCACTTTAGTCGCCCAATCGTAGAGCGACTGGATCCGGTCGCCCAATCATTCGGCGATAGAGGAATATTTCTGTAAAAAAAAAGAAAGCAGGAATATTTTTGTAATTTATAATAAAAATAGATTATTTAAAAAAAATTCCCATCGGGGTTGTACTGCAGTTGTGTCTACCTCATCACCAATCCTTGCTTGAACTTATATCTTGTAGTATGTCTAAGCAAGTGCTCCGTTTCACCTGTAGACCTGCAAACAATTCATTGCGACAAAATTTTCAAATAGCATATGGTACCTCATTTCCCTGTGTGTCTTGCTTGATTGTCCTGTCAAAATTTTTCCACACTCCTGATGTAGACAGTCTCGACCTATTTGCTCTGGTTGGTGTGGAGCCTGATGCTGCCATGGAGCCTGGTGACGGAACTCCGCTTTGCCCTTCCGATTGGCTTGAGGCAGCCGCAGCCACCTCCATGGATGCAATTTCATCCCAGAAAGTCCAGAATCTCCAAGAGCAAAGTCATCGAATTAGAGTCATCCCATAACGAAAATCAGAAATCGATACTAACACTATTATTACTTTCATCTTAGCATAACAAACACTAACAATAAAAAGTATGCAAAAAATAGTATTGTACCTCTTTTGCTGGCTTGCTATCAAAAATTGAATTTTCCAAAATTTAGCACGCTTTTTTTTTTGTCAAATTAGCTCAACATGAATTTGAATTTGCACAATAGAATTTCGAAGAGAGAATGAGGAATGGAAGAGTCTTTGAATGAAGGGGGTGGGAGTATGGTGGCTATTTATAGAAAAAAATTTGGGGATTTTTGATATATTTTTTGCTATTTTAAAGAGCCAAATGGTAAAAAAGAGTAAAAAGGGTAAAAACGCCAACGATCGAATTTAGTTTCGTGCCGCTGCCGTGCACGCCCACGAGCCCGCCCGCCCGCCCTACTCCCGCCTCCTCCTGGCTCTTTTTCCCTGTTCGCCTCTGGTCTCACTGAGGCATCACACAAGACTATCAAGACAGTGCATCGCAGCAGACCGACTCTAAGACAAGAATGGCATGGTCATGATGCCCTCCACGGCTCCACCTCCATGCCTCCACCCTCCAGGCTTCCACGCCGGCGGTGCCCTCCACTCCGTCTCCTCTACCTCCCTTCCCGAGCCGGCCCCGTGGCCCCCGGCGCCTTCTCCTTCCTCCGTGCCAACAACGCCTCGCCCGCCCGCTTGTCTCCACGTTGGCACTGCCGCCTAGCCCTCCCTCTTCTCCCTTCGCACCGGCATCGCCCCGCCCTCCTCTTCCTCTCTCCTTCTCCTCCCGGCCTTGTCCTCCCTCCGCGCCGACCGCCGACCCTTCTTCCTTCACGTCAACGCCGCCCCGCCCGCCTCTCCTCTCGTGCTCTCGGGCTCCCAGCGGCCAGCTCTGGGCCTCTAGCTCTCCCTCGCATACGGGGCCACTTGGGCTCTGCTAGGTTCATGCCACGCCCAAAGACTTTTGTGCCATACCGACCGATCCATCATGCGCCCAAGAGCAAATTTCAAATACAATACACGCCATCTTTGCCGAAATGACACGGTCTATAAACAAGATCTGATCAGATCGCTGTTGCAGGCAAGACCTACAGACACGCCTGTTTGGCCAGCTCTATTCAAGATTCACGGAAGCTTCCATGTTGTCGTGTAGCATGCGGTTTAATAGCCCGTTGGTTTGATACCTAAACCTATGCCGCTCTGCCTCTGCCGGCTCTGCGTAACCGGGGATCCTGTTGCTAACCTAGCGAACGGAAGCCCGCACCAAACCTTCGCAGCGGGTTCTTCCACCTCCCGACAGCGCTTCCTCGCCCCGTCGCGCCGCTTCCCGGGTCCATTCTCGTCGTGCTTCCCCACCGCTCTCACTCCCAGCCCCGGCCACCGGACGCCCTCCCGCCGCCGCCCAAAACCTAACTCGCTCCCCGCGGCGCCGGCCACCAAAACCTAGCTCGATCGTCGGGGCCCTCGCCGCCGCCCTCCGAACCCCGTCGTGGTGGCCGGTGAACTCCGGTGGGGTACCCCTTCCGTACGATTTGCCGTTCGACGCCGTCCGACCAGGTACGGACTTCGCAACTCTTGTATTTTCCTGCGGCAATCTATCTCCGTGAGTCTCTCATCCTGCAACTTGAATATTGTAACTCGAAACAATAGGGTGGTCTAGGGACAAGGATTATACTCACGATCTCGTTGTTGTTAATCTTGCTGCTTCGCTGATTTTGTTTGGACCGTATTGCAGGGTTAAGGCAAATCAACAAGTGAATAAACTCAATTTCATTCATATGCCGCCTGGTCCTGAAAGCTTATTCTGCTACATGCTATAAGCCAAAGCTGTGTGCTGGGATTGCACACAGATGTTTCAGCACTGACGAATGAGACGAAAACATGTCCACTGCTACTGAGCAAGTACCTGAGCAAGCTGGTAGTTTGAATGGATCTGCGCCCCTGAATGAAGCTGTTCCTGATTCAGCATGCGTCGCTTCAAAGGATGCCAATGAGTTGGACAAGTCCACTGACAATCCTAATCCAACAGACAATCTGAACAATGGAAACAATAGCACTGTCCAAGTTTTGGAACGATATGTCGATGGGAGTCATGGGGCAGATGGATCAGCGAAGAATATGAGTGGAGCCAGTGCTGCGCAGGGTGCCGAAAAATCAAAGAAAGATCCTGTGGTTGGAGTGAGTTTTCCTTCAGAGGACAAGGCGTTCGATTTCTACAACGCTTATGCGAGGAGGAAAGGTTTCAGTGTCCGAAAAGGTCACCTTTCTCGAAGAAAAAATGGAACCGTACGGGATAGGCATTTCGTGTGTAGCTTTGAAGGTAAACGACAACCACATCGCACACATATAACCAGAAAACCTCGCCCACTTGAGAGAACAAACTGTTTAGCTCGTGTTGAATTGAAGGTTAATGCTGATAACAGATGGGAAATTAAGAGATTTATTGATGAACATAATCACCCGCTTGCAAGTCTGAACAAAACATTTATGCTAAGGTCTCACAGGAAAAAATTTGCTGCTCAACGTGCTGTACTTACGGAATCTGATTTTTACTATGGAGTGAAGCCTGCCCCTGTTCAGCAATTCCGGCCTGAAGTGTCAGCAGGTGTCAGAGATATCCCTGTCATTGCAAAGAACCAAGTCAGCTATCTAATCACTCAACGATCAAAAGATTTTGACAAGGGAGATGCACAATTCCTGCTGGATTTTCTTAAAGTTAAGCAGTCTGAGGATCCATCATTTGTTTATGCCATACAGTTAGATGAGCAGGAGAGACTGACTAACTGCTTTTGGACAGATGCTAGATCTGTTGTGGACTATTCCTATTTTGGCGATGCAGTCACCTTAGAGACAACCTACAGATCTGCCGGATTTGACTTGCCTTTTGCTGCATTCCTTGGTGTAAACCATCATAAACAGGTCGTAACATTTGGTGCCGCATTGCTACTAGATGAGAGCGTGGAATCTTTTACCTGGTTACTGACGACCTTCTTGGCTGCCATGTCTGGACGACAACCAAAAACAATCTTAACAGATCTCTCTGCTGCAATATCCAAAGCAGTTGCTGCAACAATGCCTGCCGCATGTCACCGGCTATGTTTGTGGCATATACTTAGTATTGTCTCTAAAATTGTCCAGGGTCTTGTTGCTCATGAGCAAAATTTCCGGAAAGATTTTGAGAATTTGATATATGGTATCTATTCAGAAGATGACTTCCATGGGGAATGGGATAGCTTGATTAGTAAGCATGGACTTGCTGCCGTCCCATGGTTTTCTGAACTGTTTTCTGCACGGGAAAGGTGGTCATTGGTCCACTGCAGCACATTCTGCGGCCTAACAGCCACCAAAAAATGGAGCGAGACCATGGACAACCTCTTCAAATTTCGGTTTTACAGGAAGCTGCCACTTTCCAAGTTCATGGTGCAGTATTTCAAAGCTATCACCAATCTTCGTGAGGAGGAGCTTGTTGAAGATCACGAATCATGGCAAAACAAGCCCATTCTACTTGTAGACATACCGATGCTCGCTGAAGCAGCCAACTCATACACAAGAACAGTCTATGTGGATTATGAGCATGAGTACAAAAGCCAGCTTGCCTGTGTTTGCGAACGAGTTTCAACCAATGATGGTACACACAGGTTCAGAGTCTCTAATCCTCAAAAACAGTGCTATGGCATTGTGGAGTTCAACCCAGCAAGTGCTACAGTGAGTTGCAGCTGCAAGAAGCTCGAATCCTTGGGCATACTGTGCATGCACGCACTGAAGGTCCTCAACAACATCCTTTACCTCCCATCACAGTACATACTGAGGAGGTGGACGAAGTGCGAAAAGGATGAACAGCCACCCGTTAGGCATGGACCGCGACCTGCTGAAGGCCCTGAACCTTTGTCCTCCAGGTACAGCCGTGTCTGCCACAAGGCAATTAGCCTCGCAGCTAAAAGCATGCTGTCGAGGAATGCTCTTGAACACATCGAGGGTGGCCTCGACAGATTCATGGAGCAAATGGAGAGCCGGATGTATCATAACGCCGTGCCCTCCAAACCAGCTGGCGATGTTAGCTCCACGCATGGCATGACACAGAACACGCTGGAACCGAACAACGTCCGCTTCGACGACGGATTCGGGCTCGCCGCTAGGTAAGCCGGTTCTCTGCGTCTGTTGGCAACAAGCGGTAGAGCCATTGTTGACGGCCTGTACAAAGTAGCTGAAGCCTGAAGCTGTAGGTGTGGTGTTCCCTCATGATGATCACCTAAAGAAATCGGACGACTCAATTGCAACTGCAGGTGACATGGATGCATGCTGACTTTGTGAAAATATTCTATTCTAGCTAGCTATGAGTGAGTAGTAGTATCGTAATTTAGGTTTGGAATAATTTTGGATCCCTATGGAAAATGCAGCTTAAGCTTGATAATCAATGGGGTAAGGAATTAACAGAAGTCGGAGGATGCAAAGCCAATGCTGGTTGTAGCTAATGTATAAGTAAGTTTAATCCACGTGCCCAGTGGATTGAGAAAAGCTGGAAGAGATAGGCCCGTTTGTTTCAGCTTCGGCTTTTCGATCGGAAAAGCCAGAAGCCGAAACAAATGGGGCGACTTTCCCCCCGCTTCCTCCAGAAGCTCAAAGCTGTCTCAACGCGGGGAAGCCAGAAACCAGTCATGAGGGGCTTCCCGCTACTTCCCCCGCTCGGCCTTCCGAAATACCCCCAAACTTCCGAAATAATTACCCGCCTTGTACCTACCACTTAAATCCGGACTCTTGGCTGCCCTCCTGTTCCCCTCTCCACTCGCGCGCCCTTCTCGAGCGTTGCGCCCTAACCCTAGCGGCCCTACGGGAGAGTGCCTCCCGTTCCCCTCTCGACCGCACCTCCCCTGGCTGTCGCTCCAGGGGATCTCGCCTCCATGGCCTTCGGTAATATCCAGCAAGCAGCTCGTCTTTGCCTCCTTCCTCGATCCGAAGGTACAACCTCCTCCGTCCTGCGTCGGCCCCAACCTTCTCCTCGCCATGCGGCGCCACCCCTCCTCTCCCTCGAGCTGCTCGTGGCCTCCCCCGTCTCCCCCGAGCCTCCTCCTTCTCCTGATGCCCTAGGCCACCTCGACGTCTCTAGGCCGCCCCGACGCCTCCAGGCCACCTCGATTGTCCCCAAGGCCAACACCCTCTCGGAATTTGTGTGCTTGGTAGCTCAAGATTTTGCCAAATCGAGTGTTATTGGTTGCTTGATGCTTGTTTGCTAGTACTGCTACCTCAAAAAATGTAGTAGCTTGATGCTTGTTTTTGCCAAAACTGAGAAAATTTGAAGCAACTAGTGCCTCCTGGGAATAGACATCTGGGAGTATGAGCTAGCACGATGCATCTTGCAGCAAGAAAAGAAAACAAATGTATGTTGATCCTTTTCGACGCTTGCAAATTGCCAATGATAGGTTAATTGAGTAGGATACTCTATTGACTTGGCTTGCTGTAACATTCATGAATCGTATTCTGACAAGAATTTGTTAAATCTTGAGGATGTTTTGGCATGCACAAAACATATGAAGTTATTGAAATAGCTGTCACTATACAATACCAGCATGAATGTACCAACATCATTAGTAAAGTTTTACTGATAGATGATTGTTTCTGATGCAGCTTTTTTTTTTACATCTCTTTGGCAGTTTCATGTTGTAGTTACATATTTCCTTATATGCATGCCACTTATAGATGGATAAAGCACAAGCCGCAAACACTACTATATGGGATGCATTTATAAATGAAGTGTTCATTGACATCTGCGTGGAAGAGGTGCTTGCAAAAAATAGACCCCTGCAATGTTTGAATAACAAAGGGTATCACAACCTTATGACCAAGCTTAAAGAACGTACTAATAAAGAGTACAGCCGTAAGCAATTAAAGAACCATTTGGACAACTTGAAAATGGACTATTCCAATTGCAAGACATTGAAGCTCCATGCATTGGGGCTAGGCATCGATCATAAGACTGGATCCATTGAGGCAAGTGATCAGTGGTGGGTTGAATAGATTAAGGTGTGGCGCCCCGTGTCATTACCTCGGATGGTAATAACACTTAAGCATACGGATTACTATTCATCTTCCCGGTAGGACACCACTCTGACGAATAGTAAGCCTTTATCAGAGTTACACAGCAGAACAATAAGATAGAAATTGTTCTTTATTAAATAGTCTATAGTCTTTGATACAATTATTTAATTACACGGGAAATAAATTCCCCTCGCTTGCTTGTCGTGCTCCACTTGTCGCCTACTTGTCCCATTCGTTGAATAAGTTGCCCATCTCATCCTGGTCCTCGTAGTTAACGCCCTCACCTCCGGTGGCCCTTTTTGTACCTGTATGTCCTTCGTCCTACTCGGGATAGTTCCCGGCTGGATTAGGATTTAACAAAGGAGAATACTAGCAAGAGTGAGTACTAATGTACTCAGCAAACATTAATAGCAAAAATGCACTGGATGACTTATATCTGGTTGTTAATCACATTTTCTAGTTCATCTCTTTTTATGAAAATAAACAACTCGTCAAAACATTAAGTGGCAGATTTTAAATACTGAAAAGACTACTTGTCACTCAGATAGAAGATAGATCCCTAGCAGTTCTCGTAGACTCCAATTCAGGAGACTGACATGAATTCATGATTTTGTTTAGCACTGCGCAGCCGCGCAGGCTTGTACCACTTTACCTATAGCTATTCTGAGCTCTCTTTGAGTTAGGTCTCCTGCATTTCCTTATATGCGGGTTTGAAATTAGAATACAGAACGTTTTTCAAGTTACGTGATTAAATCTCCACCTATTACTTTCCGTCGGTGTCCGGAGATGTGACATCTGTCATCCACCGAGTTCCCGTAATGTTGGATGAGTCGGCTTTGCCCAGCACCCAACACTCCACCTTGCTACTATCCTACCTGTTGTGAAGAATATAGTTACGTAATAGGGTAGTATTTTTCTGCCCGTCGAGATGGGAAAATAGTTGGCACTAAATTTACAGTCTCTGATCCGGGTGAGAGTTTTGTTGGTCCTTATATACTAACCATATGTAAAGGGGCCCCACCTCTTCCCTCATCATCATCGTCGTCGTCGTCGTGTTCCCCTGCTCGGGCCCCCTTTACCAGCCATAATATTAACCCTTTCCTCACCTCATTCTCGTTTCTTATATTTCTCTCATTTTCATCTTTAATCCGATTTGATTTTGAGACATAGTTTTCATGCAATAAATATATGATACATTAATATACAGTTTACATTTAATATAACTATATTTATGTTCAAGAGATAAGCTTGCCTTCGGATCCTTGGAGCTCGGGCGCGTGCTATCTTCCCCTCCTTCCCTCCGGCACGTCACCATGGACACAACACCGTCACCGTCGCGCGGGAGTAGTTGCGCTGCCGCCACCCTTGGACTCCTCTTCTCCGCGGGACCCAGTTTTAGGGTCACCCCATCCTCTCCGCACCTCCCTCGCCGTCGGTGAGTCCGCCCACGCCGACTCTTGCCCTCCTCTGTTTTCTCTCTGTGTGTCTTCTCTGTGTGTGCCGCTCTGTACATACAACCAATCAAACAAAACATTGTGTCATATCATCCAGTCAACAAAACACAATAATAGTATCATTTCATTTAGGATCAACTTGTCCACTTAAATCGAACCATCCTAACTTCCTACCTCCGTCCAAAAACACTCTAACCCAATGACTCACCGCTGCTGCCGCACAGCACGGCCTCTCTCTGCCAAGCGGGCCCCGCGCGGCAGCAATCCGTGCGCCGTTCCTCCTGCCGAACCGAGTAGTAGTGCACCTCATCGCCTGTTCGTTCCGGAACCTTGTCGGTGTCCCATTCACCGACGGGTGGGTCATATGCAAACCCGGGACCACCGCCTCAGCACACAGTTGAAATAACAAATCTCCGGGTTATTAAATAGGAAATAAATTCTATAGGGGAGGGCCCCGTGAGACCCCTCCCCCGCAGCCGTTGGATCACCAGACATACGCGTGTGTGAGGGAGAGCTTGATCAACGGTTGTGGGGGAGGGCCTCCCATAGAATTTATTCCCTATTAAATACGCCCTCGGTTGCCACCTCAGCAAGCAGAGAAAGTTGACGGATAGAGGCGAGACGAGCGAGCCGAAGAAGACGAATCGCGAGAGCGCGCGAGAGGAGGGGGAAGACGACGGCTAGGTGAAAGGCGATGGCGCAGGTGCTGTCCGGTGGCGTCGGCGCGGAGGCGGAGCTCATTCCGACGCTCTCCTCGCTGGAGCCGATCTACGGCGACGGCTCGCTGCTCGACGAGGCGCGCCTCCGCTTCGACCGCCTCGCCGACAAGTTCCAGGCCGTCTACGCCGCGCGCCCCGCCCTCTTCGCCCGCTCCCCAGGTCGGTGCCAGTGATTTAGGTTTGGTTTGGTTTGGGTGCGTGTGATTGATTGATTTGGGGCGTGCGAGCAGGGAGGGTGAATCTGATCGGGGAGCACATCGACTACGAGGGCTACTCGGTGCTGCCCATGGCCATCCGCCAGGACATGATCGTCGCCATCAGGAGGGCCGAAGGCAACGAGGTGCGCATCGCCAATGTCGACGACAAGTACCCCATCTGCGTGTACCCGGCCGACCCCGACAAGGTAATGTATACTCTGCTTTGCTCTGATCTCAGATCGATCGTGCTAGAATTTGTGGGTTTTGATTTTTTTAATATACAAGGGGGGTTTGTTTACTTGGGTCGTGATTGAAGGAGATAGATGATTATCACGGGGAATGTTTAGGTGAGAGTTTCAAGTGGTGCATCGATTTTTTTTATAAAAAAAAAGATGGCAAAAGATTTGCCCTGGATTAATAAAGCAGAGGGGTAACAGAGTTCAGGACCTAAAATGGTAGCAACAAAAGCTTACAAAAGGCTAATTACGTGCATCGAATATTTTTTTGGTGTGTATTATTCCGGGGAGTTAGGGCATGAGAATCTCGTTCCTATCTTAGGAGTTAGGCTGCGGTGGTTGCATTATCATGCTATTACTTAATGTATCATAACAAAATGCCCGTGATGCGGGGCCTGGACCGATTCGGTCCTGCTCGTGAACCTAATAATTTGTGTTTGTGGTCCTTGTTGGCTCACTGACTTGTGGAGCCTCCTGCTTGAGTACTTGCCGTTCCCCTGGTTCAGGCGTTGAGCCCAATGGGGGCAGCGAGCTGACAAGGCCAACGATGGTGGGGAGCTTCAGAAACCTGATAGCACTGACAATGGGATGCCATAAACAATCAGTTGTGTGTTAATTTTATCCTTAGTTTATTAAGATTGAAGAATTGTTCTCAATGCTGACAATTTTAAATGCAACACTGAGCACTGCAGAGTGCGGCAGGATCAAATCTAGATGGATCTTTGCAATGCAGAACAATGCAAAGTATGCAAAAGGCAAATAGATATCACGTGCCATGATGCAGAAAATGCAAATGAAGTTTGTTTCCTAAAAATCAATTCTTGCTTTCATTATGTGCATGCTAGTACTGTTCACATGCTTGAGGGACACTATAAGTGTATTCTTATTCTATTTGATTCGGAATCATATGGGATGAGCTGTACCATCTCTGGCTTGCAGTGACAGAAATACGCTTTTGGTGTTGCCATTTGTGATCAGCTTCTCTTATATGGTGTTGCTATTGAGTCACTGATGGCTAAATATTTCTCATGCAGGAAATTGACATAAAAAACCACAAATGGGGCCACTATTTTATGTGCGGGTAAGTTATAGTTTCCAATTAGTGTTGCAGAAAGCTAGAAACTAGTCAATTTGTAGTCCTGTTTGATTTCGATAACTAGTCAATTTGTGGCCCTGTTTGATTTTGACTGCCTGATAGAAAAATATGAACATATCCTATCTATTTAATGAACTTTTTTTATTAATTAAACTTTTTTTGAATTTTATTTTAAAGTTAACCCCGTCGCACTTTATTTCCAATTCTGACCTCTTTGGTCACGCCACGGGTGATGACGTGACAAAACAACACTGTCACGCATCAGGATAAGTCCTTAAAATAGCACTTTTTGTCACGCCACTGGTGTGGCGTGAACAAATAACACTGTCACGCCACTGAAGTGGCGTGATAAGAGTTTGACCAAAAATAGGCTGGCGTGACAGTGTTGTTTTATCACGCCACAGGTGATGGCGTGATCAAAGGGGTCAGAATTGAAAATAAAGTGCGCCGAGGGTTAACTTTAAAATAAAATTCAAAAAAAGGTTAATTAATAAAAAAATTCCTATTTAATCCCGTGTCTGCAGATTCAAGGGAATTTACGAATACTGTAGGTCAAAGGGGATAGATATGGGTGCACCAGTTGCTCTTGATGTTGTTTTTGATGGCACAGTTCCTACAGGTACTATTTGGAGATTTAGCTGTGATATTCTTTTTGTTATCTTCAAATGATTTGCGTGTCAAAGTTTCTCATGCTATTGTGTTGTTGCTCTTATGTAGGATCTGGACTTTCAAGCTCAGCAGCATTTGTCTGTTCGGCAACAATTGCTATCATGGGAGTTCTCGAGAAAAATTTCCCAAAGGTATTCCTTACTACAAAGTAAACAGCTCTATTGCCTATATTGTTGTCATTCCCGTTCACAGCTGGAAGGCAAATTAGTGGTTTAATGTGACTAACATTAGATGAATGCAAGCTTTTGGTGGAGGCTTGAAGCCTAAGGAACTTTCGTGGAAGAATTGCAACCATAACCTAAAACACTATATAAGGATGACATGAATGGTGTACATGATAAATTTTAAGTTCTGGAAAATTTATGTGCTAATGGCATCACAAATTTGGCAAAGCAAGTTCCTCTTCTTTTTGTAAGTATTCGTTATCGGAAAAAAATAGACATGTAAATGATAAATTTTGAGTTCTGGAAAATTGATGTGCTAGTCGCATCACACAATTGGGTAAAATAGCAATTGCCTCTTTATTTTTGTAAGTACTCGTTATTGAAAAAACTAGACATGTAAGTACTAAGTAGTGGTGATGCAGCAGAAGTGATATGCCCTGTTTGCGCTCGTATAATAACTTGACTAGTGCAAACTGGAGAAATAAAATTGATAGTGGTGGTTGCTAAGTTGATGCTGAATTGCTGACATTGACACGATTGGTGGTGGGATAGAAACTAACTTGTTTCCAATTTTTTAATCTGATTTATATATTTTGTGTGTGTGCATAACATAGCAAGGTGCTAGAGATTTGTTCCTATTTCTAATTGTTTCATCCAAATCATGCAGAAAGAAGTTGCTCAATTCACTTGTCAATCTGAGCGCCATATTGGGACACAGTCTGGGGGCATGGATCAGGTAAATGATGCCGGCTAAAACTTTTTTTTTTGCTACTTATGGTATTTTCCTTTTCTTTTCATAACTTAATTTATGCCATCGTAAGGTAAATCAAAGTACTTAAGTAAAAAAAATGTCATTTGTTGGGCCTAGCTTATGTACAGGATTAGGATAGTCTAAAACTGGTTATCACTCAATGGCCAGTACTGGTTTGTAGCTGATTTCCTTCAGTGCATATCTTGTACCTGTAATATGGAACACTGTAGAGGAATCCTGGCAGCAGATTACCAGGTTTTTTATGGTTTATTCTTTGTACTTTGTAGAATCAGCAAGATTAGATTTACTTTCCAAAGATTTTGTTGTATACCATGCTTGCATGCCAAAACAATGTGATTCGAAGGATTGGGTTGAGATCCTAGTCATGAGTCATGAGAGGAAGAGGTTCAATAAAGCTTGCAGAACTTGGTATATTACTGCATGCACAAGGCGTACTGTTTAATACTTTAATTCATGAACAAGATGCTTTAGTATCACCTTTCTTATTTTGAATTACTTCAATTTTGCTTGATACAATTGATCTTGTTCTATTTTAAAATTTCACTATATTTTTCCAGGCTATATCTATCATGGCCAAACCTGGATTTGCTGAGTTGATAGATTTCAATCCGATCCATGCAACCGACGTGCAACTGCCTCGAGGTGGTACATTTGTGATCGCCCATTGTCTGGCAGAGTCCAAGAAAGCAGAGACAGCTGCTACAAACTACAACAACCGTGTTGTGGAGTGTCGCCTGGCAGCGGTAAGAGATTCTTTAGTTCCAAAATGAGCATGTATAAAGAATGCTGGATAATTCCAGACACCTTTTATTAAACCTGTGTCGCTTGGCAGCTATAAGGCATTTTAGTTTCGAAGTGAATGTCTTAAGAATACTCAATTGTTCCCAGATGCCTTTTTATTGTATTGCATAATGCAAGCAACTCTGGAACATATGTAATTTTAGTTGCAACTAGGTTTGAGCATGCCACTAGTCACAGAAAAACAGAATGCTGATATTCCTTTTCATTTTCCACTTATTGAGTAATATTTTTCTTTTGTGTTTTTCGCAGATTGTTCTTGCCATCAAACTAGGGATGGATACAAAAAAAGCTGCCTCCTCCATTACCACCCTCTCTGATGTTGAGGGGTCATGTGTCTCTTTTGCTAGCAAAGAAGGTTCTTCTGATCCTGGAGTTGCTGTGAAGGTACAAAACTTTAGAAAGAATTCAGGATATTTGTGAGAAATGTGTGTTTGCTCATGAAGAGTATATGTGTTTGCTAGAGTATCTTCTCTATTCATTCCTGAAAAGAGATTTCCGATACAAGGCATGTTTGGCTATGTTGCACCACTACGGACATGGGTATGCGGCACGACACGATAAAGATACAGCGATTCACTATTTCCCCGGAAATGCTGACATGGGAGACACGGTCTATATATATAAACATCCGTTTCGTACTCCTGGGAGTATGTACTCCCATTTCCAATATATCACGTAAACGCATATATTATACTTCTTTATCACTTTCAGTATACTTAAATACCAATTATAAGATACTGCAATGCGACTTGATTGAAAATTTTCCATTGGAGCCATTTTTGTTTTTGCTATATACCCTTTTTCATATATAAAAGAAGTATATATACAAATTTTGCTATAAAAAGTGGATTTTAATAATAAAAAAATCATGGAACTCACTTTGGGGGTATGTTATAATCATTATTGGAGTATGCTCAAATAGATAAAGAGATATCATCATACGACTTAAGTGGTATATGAGACACGGGAGTACGTATTCTCAGGAGTACCATACCATTTTCCATATATATATATATATATATATATATATATCGTACTCTTAGGAGTATATACTCCCACTTCCAATATACCACTTAAGCGAATATATTATACTTCTATATCACTTTCAGTATACATAAATACTAATTATAAGATACTCCAATGCGACTTGATTGAAAAACTTCATTGGAGCTCTTTATTTTTTTCTATATACCTTTTTCATATATAAAAGAAGTATATACACAAATTTTGCTATAAAAGTGGATTTTGACAAAATTTTCATGGAACTCATTTTGGGGTATCTTATAATCATTATTGAAGTATACTCGAATTGATAAAGATGTGTCATCATACGGTTTAAGTGGTATATGAGAAGTGGGAGTACGTACTCCTAAGAGTACCATACAATTTTCTTGTATATATATGAAAATAACGATCCTTTCAGCCAGCAGCGTGACCAGGCAAGGAGAATCATGACTCATCAGACTATAAAACCTGGGAAGGAAATAGTATAATCAATGCATCAGATTTAACATGTAGACTTCAAAGTATCCAGCAATCAAACACAACAAAAAAAAAGGTGATGGCGGCGGAAGAGCCATCCAAAGTCCTAACATTACCAATTTATCTGAAGTCCACAACAAATAGACAGAAACATTTGATGGGATGATAGCGCGATAGCCCAAGTACAAAATTTGCATCTGAATCTCGTATTTCCTCTGTAGTGTCTGTTGGTGTTTGGATAGCCAAGCACCTGGTCCTTGCAATTTATAGCAACAGATGTGTCTTTTGGCCAATCATTTTCCAGAGTGGAGTTCTTGATATCTTTTTTATCATAACTATTTTCACTTTATAGCCGTGTCTGCTAACCATAGCAGTAGAAACTCTAAATTCTGAGAAAGTACAACCTATAGCTTTGAAATTAGTGAGAAGCCAAGTGCGGGAGATTTCTTATTAGTAAGTTCCTTGCTGTAGATGAATTTTTTGTAATTGAAGTACTCCAAAGCCTTGCTGAACCATCTTTCATCTTGAAGTTGGCCTTATGACCTTATCAATTTGTGCTGGTTAGATCCGACAGCACTTGCCTGGGCTGCAGTGAGCGCTGCCTAATGGTGAAATTTGGAGCTTTGCATTATGTTTCTAGAACTGCCTTTTGTTATGGGTAGGAGGTTAAACCAAGGTTGATCTTGACGGATCAGGAACATCCGAGTATTAAATCAAATTGGTTGTTTGTGTGCAGTATGTTTTTCCTTGCAAGTTGCAACAGAGCCTCTCTGTCTGCTGTTTTTTTCCTTGTTGAGAAATAAAATTTGGTACATATGTGTTCTCTTGCTTTTGTTTTTACATATGTGTTCTCTTGCTTTTGTTTACGCTAAGGACAAGAACTTTGTCTATCTTTAGTTATATATATTTTTCCCAAAAAAAATGTGCTGTACAAGAGTAAATATTTTATATGCTCTAGTCTTACCATGTACTTCTCTGATTATTGTGCAACCTTGCAGAACCTGTTACATGAGGAGCCATATACAGCAGAGGAGATAGAGAAAATTACAGGTCAAAGCCTGACATCTGTCTTCCAGAGCTCTCAAACTTCCTTGGATGTTTTAAGAGCTGCAAAGCATTACAAGTTATTTCAGGTGCATTCTATTTCCTTCTTGTGTTTTCTTACAGACATCCATGAAGATGCATATGGCATCCTACTCAGTGTAACACTAACTCCTTTTAGAGACTCAAAAGTTTGTTTTCCCCCATATTTTGTCATTCCTTGTCAACACGATTGATCATTTGACTTTAGTCTAATCACCTCCATTGCACATGATCTCTTCATGAATCTAGCACATTTGAGTCGAAATTTGCTTCAGTCTTCTACAATTTAAGATTGGTATTGATTATGCTGTATGTTGCTATGACAAATGATTCTAAGTTTCTAATGTATGCTTAATTTCAGCGTGCCTCTCATGTATACTCTGAAGCAAGGCGGGTTTATGCGTTTAGGGATACCGTCATGTCGAAACTCAGGTGTGTTCATTAATTTTTCAGCTTCAATCACTGTGTACTATCCGCCTGTTTTCTCGTTTGCTTCTTCCCATCTTTTTGGCTGCATTGATCCTGATAGTTCAAGTTCGGAATTTGGTATGGATAATTATGTGCTAGCCATCGTACAAGCATTTCCCTTCCAAATTCGGTGATCTGATGCTTACTATTATATACTTGCAGTGAGGAAGATACGCTTAAGAAACTCGGTGATCTTATGAATGAAAGTCATTATAGCTGCAGTGTGCTATATGAATGCAGGTATATTTCAATATACTGTTTATCTCTTGTATGGACGCTTTTGTGTCATAGACAAGTTTTTTTTTATTTAAAAAAATAACATACTGACGTATTCCACCGTGTCAGCTGCCCCGAGTTGGAAGAGCTTGTAAAAGTATGTAGAGATAACGGAGCACTTGGAGCACGGCTTACAGGAGCTGGGTGGGGTGGCTGTGCAGTCGCTTTGGTTAAGGAGGGTATTGTCCCGCAGTTCATTCTCAATTTAAAGGTAAACTAAAGCTGTCTCTCGACTCTGGCTGTATCCAAAGTCCAAACCGGCTGCAATGCATGATGCACACAAAACATATATCAGAAAAGTTTTCCTTACTTGAGTGTGTATGCATGGTCCATCCACAAAATCATTGCAAGAAAAGCTCTAGACTCGCGCATACGATCTGCACTTCTTAGTCCTTACCATTTCACCTCTCAAGTTGACAATGGTAAAAAAACTTGGAATATTCGCTTCTCAGAAAACAGCACTACTGTGCCATGCAAACTTGTGTCTTGCCTTATCATGGCTCATTAGCTCATGATATTAAATATCTTCAGAAAACAAAAGTACGGCAGATGCGTAGACATAAGATTGCGTCCAATAGGATTTGAACCTACTCTGTTGTATTAACGCGATTCCATTTTTTTTTACCGCAGGAAACGTACTACAAATCAAGGATCGACCGGGGAGTAATCAACCAGAACGATCTCGGCCTGTACGTCTTTGCGTCCAAGCCGTCGAGTGGAGCAGCCATATTCAGGCTGTAGGCCACCATTCTTTCATCACCTGTAAATCAGCACTAGTCGCCTAGATGTCATGCTAATGTTAGGTATCAAATAAAAAGTGCTACGATGCAAAGCACGTTCCATATTTTAGTCCAACCGTGCATGAATGTACCGATCATTATCTATCTGACTATCAACTTGTCGATTCTATTCTTCATCTCCCAGCCATGGTTGACGCAGCATGAGTGCTCTAGATGAAGAGTGCAGCTGTGCTGTTAATGGATCGGAGCTAGTTACTACTACTTTTGAACTGTGGAGCAAGCTTACTATTAGCGCTAATTTTTGTGTATTAGTGCTGATATAATACACGTAGACGCACAACAGCAGGGAACGACCACGTATATAGCAGTGAGGCAGCTAGCGATCGAGTGACCAAGCTAGCATTCATGCGAGGATGGCTCTCAGCATAGTAGCATTCATGCGTGCTGTGTTAGGCACTGTTCACTGAGAGAGCCCACTGGAACGGCAACCATCCACACCACTTTGTAATGTCAGAATCAATCGACCTTTCTTTCTTTCTCCTATTATTAGCTGTGTACGGCCGGGGAAGGAAACCGACGTGGACAACGTACTGTTTCACTTTATCCGCTTTTTCTCTCTCTCAAGGGGAGCGTGTGAGATACGTTGTCGTGCTCCACAGGCTAAGTAAGCTGCAGTCCAACTCTTCTTTGCTTATTATCCAAAGAAAATTGAATCTGGTGTTGGACACTCACTGGGCTGAGTGTCACTGTATATACCACCGTATGTACGTAGGGTGAATAACGCATAAACTACGGGGTGCATACATATGTGTATGTGAGTTTTGGTAAGATAAAACGATATTGAACCTGTGTCCTGTGCATCTCTGAAGTTTCACTTAGATCGGTCCCTTTTGGGCGTGGTACATTTGCCCTGTCTGCAGTGCCTAAATTTCATAGAAATCCCATGGGAATTGTAACGATTCCTGTCCCGATGCGTTTCAAAGACACATCGGAACCGGAAAAAGAAGAACCATCTAATCGGTCGGTGTCAACTCTGGTAGCACAATGCATCCTGGCTCTTTTTAGCGCTAGCTACTGATGTATGCATGCATGGGTTGTAAACTAGAAACCCACGCGCGCCTTGGCGCACGGAGTCGAACAAATGCGATTGTGTTAAGGAGAAAGAAAATGGTGGGGGTAGAACCTATGGAGATATAGCTGATAGATGTAAGTTGAGAAGCAACATCGTTACAGCGATGTCTGCTGTACCTATCATAGAGCAGCAACTCTAAATCTTTCGTCAGGTTATAGATACAAGTTAGGTATACATTCATAGCTTCATTTATAGATACAAGTTATTCCGTAGCTAGCCTAATCCTGTGGGGTCAATTGACCCCACAGGTTTTTACAAAAAAGGTTAGTTATTACTAATATTTATATATAAGTCCATAAAAGTCTAAAGATTTTATAATAATTGACCCCACAGCTTTCTAGACCTGGCTACGTCACGTTGATAAGGAAAGAGGAAGGCATCAAACATCAATATATTAATTACCTTGGTTTGGCAGCTCTACAAAGACAAGATGAGCATCTGTAGGATCCGCCATCTGGAATAGACTTCCTGCTGCACTTGTTACATGAGAACAAGCACTGACTTTGACCAGGACTAAGCTTAGCAATCGTAATAGTGCACTTGAGGCCAGCAGGCTATGCACAGACATGAGCAAAATATTTAGGATCTTTGTAAGAAATGTTAGTCAAAATCCTGAGTTAGATGAGCTAACAAAAATACTTAACTAGGAAATCATAGGAATTAATTTCAAGGAACTCGTAAACCGTTTTTTCTTCAGCTAGTCTAGTAAGAGGGTTGGCAAGTGGGATATGATCTCGTAGGATGATACGTGATATATGTTCGAACTGTGCCTGCATATTGGACGATGCAAGAAACCACTTAGGTGAATTCTCTATGGAAGCTGAAACACAACATGAGTATGATGGAAGAAAACAGATGAACCTACGAATGTATATATACCTAGTTTTGATAGCTGCAGCCTTAGCAATATCCGGAGAAACATACCAACAGCATGCTGTGTTCCCGGTAAGGCCGTCTTCATCTATAGCAAACAAATGAGAACGAAATGTCAAGAGATTTATAAACAGTAACAACAACTAAATGTACAACTGAACGAGGAACTAACAGTGCAGATAGTATGTAAACAAGCACAACCTAGCAAATAGCTCTCTTGAATTCTGCATAAACCAGGCTCATTATGTGTCAAAACGTCACCGTATCATCTTACAAATTTTAATAGTTTTGTTCTTCTTCTGAAATCTAAAGGACAACTACACAGGACAAATTCGAGCAAGCTAAGTAAAGAAAAGAATCATGAACCATGGGTGCTTGCACCATCCTCTAAAAAAAGACACCGTACAACGCATACAACGGGACAAGAGTGCCGCTCCTTGGCAATATGTCAATTGACCATCATCCCATCGCATTACAATTTTAGGCATTACCATGCTATACAAAGGGCAAACTATTCTATTTCAGGATAGAAATAAACTAATGCAACCCTTCTTCGTTGACAACATTGTTGCATCATATGTCATGTAACTCCGACTCCAAGAGACAACACATCATTGCAACGGCGTATAGGTTCTCACGGGACAACACATCATATAACCCTTCTTCATTGACAACATTTATCTTTGCAATAGAGTTTAATTTAAAAAATCTATTGGATCAAGAAGCACTCTTCAGGCGCTCAACAAAGACACTTTCTTTGCATTGTTTGAGTTAAAAAATATAATTCCCTTTGAACATCTCAGAAATAATTTTAAGTGATTAACAATAATGAACTTTCTTTCATTATTTGAATAAAACTATCCTTCCTATATAGGCCTAAGTAAAAATTCAGCCTGACTGCTCAAATACAACACAAAAATATTGGTATTGTTCAAGTGCATAATTAAGAAAAGAAATAAAGTAGACCTTTACATCACAATGAGTGCTCACCGTCATGGGTCCAATTTATTCGGCAGCGCGAACAATGGATAATGTCAAACGCTTGACTGAGATATAATAATCGGTGTGTTACAAATGTTGTCACCATTGGAGCAAACTGTATCTGATTCTCGTGAACATCTTTGGGAGCTATGGATAATGTCAACACATCACGTGAAAGTAAGTATGCACCAAAACTTGTTACTCGGCAGCCAACATCCAGGACAACTCTAGTATGAGTGCCAAATGCAATATCTGGTACCACCTGGATTAACAGAGAGAAATAGGTGGCTCTACTTAGAGTCTGTGTTATTACAATTTTTCTAGCAATTTTAAATATAATCAAGGCAAACCTGAGAAATCTGATCTAGGTATTGATTTGCTCCATGTATGAATTGGGTTCCTCCTCCGGGGAATCTAAATTTATCTTTAGCCTTGGTAATCCAATTATGTCCTCCTTTGTCATCAACCAACCGTGTATGAGGTACATTGCTAAACCACACCTACAATTCATCAAAATACATTATGAAATTCCTTTACATGAAAACATCATTTTCCTCACTAACCACGTCGACCTCTCATCTTCACTGATGCTGACATGTCTGCTTTAATCGTTCTCTAATGATATAGAGAATCTTTTCACCATCACTGATGACGCCGTTCCCTTCACTAGTGATGGTACGCTCTTAGCCACTCGATGTCTCCATATTGTCCATAGCTCGTCTTTAATATAATGTGTTTTCTCCCTCCATTTAACAACTGAAAAGTGAATTATATAATGTGACACAAAATCTTTTGGTAGAGGCAGTGGTGGAGCTTGAGCCAAATTTCAAGGGAGCCATCAATGCTAAATCATACTACCACAACATAGTAGAAATTATAGCCATCGAAAATTTTTAGGTAGATTTTGTCCGCATTTTTGTCATAAACTACCATGTCTCCGTAAGATATATGTATATATTTACTTAAAAAAATAGAGGATGGAGAGACGTCAAGCGCCAGAAAGCAGCAACCACTTCCTAGGTTGATAGCCATATTATTCGACCACTCCAAGCTTTAATTGCGCAGGGGTGTTTCGTGCTCCGTTGGGCACCGCAAGCCCGTAATGTCTCATCTAGTTGTCTTGTGGCTTTGCCGCTCATGCTTTGCCGCAGCATGAGCCGAAGGCGACGAGCAAGAAGCAGAAAGTAAAGCAGTGGTGATGGTCATTAGCTGCTGACTAAACTGGGCTACCAAAATGAGTGAACGACTAAAACTATTTGGTTAAATTGTTAAAGAGTAGGAAAATAATTAAAACTCGTCAGCAATTCATGAACTAATGAGGAAGAGGCTAAAACAGATTGGATCGAACTTAATGAGGTTTTTGGAGGTGCAGGACAGCAGGAGTGACCATTTGGAAGGTTAAGTAAATGTTAAGTAATGGATGTACCTAAATACTACTGCATACTCAATGTTACTCTAAAAACTTTTGAATTGTTGGGGGCTATGGCTCACTTTAGCCCTAACTATACTCCACCCTTGGGTAGAGCACATAAGCACTACTTAATTAATTTAGATGTACACTAGGGCTGGCCGGAACCCGGCCGCCGGAGGTGGTCAATTCACCGGAACGACGAAACGGGACGAAATGCAGGAAATATGTTACATCCATTTCATTGACTTGATCGTTATTTGATCGATCAAAGGAGCTGAACTGTCGAGGTCAATCCTAAATTAGAACAGTTAAATTTTTGGCCGTAATTGTCTTGTCACCTATCTATAGGATCATGCACGAGTAGTCACGGCAAGGTGGCTAGGCTCCGATGAACACATACAGTTTCAAGATCCGGCCGGGCCCGGTACTGATCACGACCAAAGCTAGTAGCTATAGCCTACAAATGGTTACTGTCTAATTGCATATAATCCTAAATCTTCGATGTTTTGTATATACATAATAAATTCGGGGATGATAGTTAATTAATGATTAGTGCCAGTTGATTACTATACATTAAAGCAATCTAAAAATGTCGATCGATGTTGATAATTAAGCTAGTGTGTGGTGCATACTTGAAGAGTACTCTCGACCTGCCCGGCCGGCACATACATATATACAAAACGAAGGAAATTCGTGATGATAATAGGGCACCAGACTTGTTTTTTCATAATTCGATGGATAAAGTATAAGCTCAGCTCTCTCTCTCTCTCTCTCTCTCTCTCTATATATATATATATATATATATATATATATATATAGGACGCCCGTTTCGTACTCTCAGGAGTATATACTCCCAGTCTATATGACCCTTGATTTTCTTTGAGATCCGAGTTGCGTAAACGGGTATGGATATAGCGGATACCTCTGTTAGTTGCCAACTATTGTAATTAATGAACTATTTATTATGCTGCATGCGGAAACCACTTCCTAGATATTAGGATCCTGATGCATGCGCTTGATCGAGTGAAGTGATTTTGAAAATATCCAAGCATTCGAAAGGATCAAGAAGTATATATTGTAAAGGACTTAAAGGTACTGGGATTGCTTTCTCTTTCTCAGCACCGGGATTGCCGCCAATACCACCATCGTCAAATCCCATAACGATCACTGACTCCTCAGCACCCTTGATCACCGCGCCTCTACCGGTTGATACATCCACGACAGGATATCCACCACCGTTGTTTTCGGCCCCTGTATACAAAGCTTCGGCAGCGAACTTTATACCACAACATCAGTCAGCAGCACCCAACTATTTGTTTCCACAGCCATCCGTTCCACAGCAATTGCCAATGTCCTCTCGCCATCATATGGCCACCAGTTCTAACTCTGCCCAACCAAGTGCACCACGATATCACAAACTCGAGTTTCCAACGTATGACAGCACCGACAATCCGCTACCCTGGATAAACCGATGTGAACAATTCTTCAGAGGACAAAGAACGGAGGAAGGGGATAAGGTCTGGCTAGCATCTTACCACCTCACCAACGTTGCACAACAATGGTATTTTCAGCTAGAACACGATGAGGGACAACCCACCTGGGGCAGTTCAAAGACTTTTGCAATATGAGGTTTGGACCACCCATTCGAAGCAATCCATTGGGTGAATTAATTCGTCTCCAGCAAACTTCATCTGTCAGTGAGTATCAAAACAAATTCTTGGCTTTACTGTGTCGCGCCGAGCGATTATCATCAATACAACAAGTTCAGATTTTCACTACTGGTCTCGCCGAACCTCTTCGGACTAACGTTGAACTTCAACAACCAAATAACTTGCAAGTGGCCATGAGTTTAGCTCGCGCTTATGAATGGCGTGATCAAACGTCACCCAGTGTCCCCAATCCACAGCCTCGGCCTTGGCGACCACAACAGCGCTCGTCCACCCCTCTTCCGGTAGTAAACTGTGCCCGAGAACTTGTGCCACCAACTCTTTCAGCACTAGGACCTCGGCCTACTAAACCGTTTAAATGACTCACACCACCAGAACTGGCCGAACGTCGATCCAAAGGGCTCTGCTACAATTGTGACGACAAGTTTCGGCCGGGACACCATTGTAAGCTGTAAGCAGTCGTTCGTCACCTATATTGACATGGGCAGTGAAGTGGAGTAGGGCGATGATGAGTTTGGATTCCAGGCAATGGAGGAACCAGCTACGGAAATATCGCTCCATGCAGTGATAGGCACATCCTCAAGTGGCACAATGCAACTCACAGTGACTATTGGCGACACCGACCTCATTGCCCTCGTGGACTCAGGATCAACACATAATTTTTTGAGTGCCCGTGCTATTCAGGCAACGGCATTGCTGTTGCTGCCACGGCAGGGACTCTGGGTAAAAATAGTTAATGGGGAGCAAGTTGATTGTGCAGGGTTGTGCCGCAACCTGTCGCTCAAAGTCAATCAAGATTAGCTTGAAATTACGGCGTATGCAATACCCCTGGAAGGTTTCGATGTCGTTTTGGGTGTTCAATGGTTGAAAACACTCGGGCCAATCCTTTGGGATTTCGACGAATTGACTATGACACTCTGGTTGGAGGGTCGACGCATTCAATGGCAAGGTATATCACCAACTCAGTCCATGCAAGCTCTTGTGCACTTGGGATACGACTTGATATCGCCACTCCTAGAAGAATTCAAGGGGTTATTCGATGAACCATCCGAACTACCTCCTGTACGATAGCAAGACCACTGTATAATGCTACGACCAGGAGCTACTCCGGTATCAGTAAGGCCCTACCATTATCCACACCAACAGAAGGACGAACTCGAACGTCAATGCAATGATATGCTTCGTCGAGGTATTATTCGTCACAGTCAATCCAGTTTATCCTCTCCTATGTTATTGGTTAAGAAACAGGACAATACTTGGAGATTATGTGTCGATTACCGAGCACTCAATGAGTTGACAATCAAAGACAAGTTCCCTATCCCAGTGGTAGATGAATTATTAGATGAACTACGTGGTGCACATTTTTTCACTAAACTCAATCTTCGGTCGGGATATCACCAAGTGTGCATGCACCCGAATGATGTGTTCAAGACAACATTCAGAACACATGCAGGTCTTTTTGAGCTCTTGGTCATGCCTTTTGGATTATCTAATGCGCCAGCAACTTTTCAGGCGTTGATGCATGCGGTGCTCCGAACATATTTGAGAAATTTTGTCCTGGTTTTCTTCAATGATACCTTGATTTATAGTTCAAGTTGGTCAGAGCATTTACAACACATTCGTATGGTTTTTCTGCTTCTTCAGCAGCACGAATTGTTTCTCAAGAAATCTAAGTGTTCTTTTGGCTTATCGTCAGTTTCATATTTGGGCCATGTTATTTTTGAAGGTGGAGTTGCCATGGATCCATCTAAAGTACAAGCAATTTCAAAATGGCACCAGCCAAAGACGATCAAAGCATTACGTGGGTTTTTAGGTCTTGCTGGCTATTATCGCAAGTTTATTCGCGACTTCGGGAAAATTGCAGCACCTCTCACAAACTTATTAAAAAAGAGAGGCATTTGGTTGGTCCCCAACAGCACAAAACGCGTTTGAAGCACTCAAGGAGGCATTATCATCAGCACCTGTTCTACATATGCCAGATTTCACGCAAAACTTTATCGTCGAGTGTAATGCATCAGGGTCAGGCATTGGGGCTGTTATTCACCAAGGTCTAGGACCAATTGCATTTTTTGGTCGACCTGTGGTGCCTCGCCATTCAAAGCTACCAGCTTATGAGCGTGAATTAATTGGGTTAGTACAGGCGGTCTGTCATTGGAGACCATATTTATGGGGTCGGCCTTTTCTCATCAGAACAGACCATTACAATCTCAAATTCTTGGTAGATCAACGTCTTTCAACAATTCAACAACATCACTGGGTGAGTAAATTATTTGGTTATGATTTGAAGGTGGAATTTCAGCTAGGTTGCTTAAATATTGTCGCAGATGCTTTATCACGTCGTGATTGTCTTTCGGCAAACTTATTGGCCCTCTCTTCACCGGCTTTATCTATTTTTGCGGAATTGCGCAATGAAGCCATCACCAATCCAACTCGGCAGCATATCAGGAATCCGATTATCTCAGGACAAACTGGCGCTCCATGGTCCATTCAAGATGATCTAGTAGCGTACAATGGCAAGGTTTTTGTTCCATCATCATCCACTTCCTTGCATATGATTCTTACAACGGCTCATGCAGCTCTTGAGGGCATACAGAAAACATTATGTCGTTTGCGTCGGAATTTTCATCTTCCAGGTGCAAAACGACTTGTTCAAGAATTTGTGAAGGCTTGTATTGTTTGTCAACGAAACAAAACCGAGCATCTACATCTAGCCGACCTACTTCAACCTTTGGATGTTCCGTATCAACCATGGTCTGATATTGCGATGGATTTCATTGAGGGCCTTCCGCGTGTTCATGGAAAATCAGTGATTTTGTCCATCATTGATCACTTTTCTAAGTACGCCCACTTTATTCCATTGGCTCATCCCTACTCAGCTATAACTGTTGCCCGAGTTTTCTTTGATGAGATTGTACGTCTTAATGGGATTCCTACATCAATTGTTAGTGACCGAGAACCAGTGTTCACAAGCAACTTTTGGCAAGATTTGTTTTGATTGGCTGGGATTTGTACTTACCTCAGTTCGGCTTACCATCCACAATCGGACGGTCAAACTAAAGCAGTCAATAAGGTGATTGCCATGTATTTGCGTTGCCTAACAGGCGATCGGCCTCGTCAATGGTTGGGATGTTTACCATGGGCAAAGTATTGCTATAACACCTTGTACCACTCGGCACTTCGGGAGTCACCTTTCAAGGTATATGGCCGAGATGCTCCTTCATTGCGCACATATGAGAAGGGTGATGCCATGGTTCCCGCTGTGGAGGTCTCCCTCTTAGCTCGTGATCAACTCCTTCGTGATATATGAGCTCGTCTTCTTCAGGCGCAAGATTATGCAAAAAAAAAAGTATTATGATAAAAATCATCGTGAAGTTTCGTTTGAGGTGGGCGACTTGGTCTAGTTGAGGCTCCTTCATCGATCAGCAGTTTCTTTGGGAGTTCAAACTACTGGCAAGTTGGCACCTAAATTTTTTGGCCCATATAAGATTACAGAGTGCATCGGTTCTGTTGCTTATGAGTCGGAATTGCCACAGGGAGCGAAAACTCATAATGTCTTTCATGTGGGATTGTTAAAAAAGTTTCAGGGTGATCCACCATCCGTTCCTCCTCCATTGCCTCTTCTTCAGCAAGGTTGGGTCATTCCTCAACCATTGCGGGTATTAAAATAAGCACTGCGTCAGGGTACGCAGCATGTCTTAGTACAGTGGGACGACACTCCTTTAACTGATGCATCATGGGTCTCATTGGACATTTTCCAAGATCGTTATCCGAATTTTCAGCTCGATGACGAGTTGCTTCGCAAGGAGGGGAGAGATATTATAGTCTATCAACGCCATAGCAAGCCATAGTTTCTGAATTTGTCTAAGAGTTTGTATCTATTTCCAATTCTTCTTTTAGCAAGTTCGAATCTGTTTTAGTTATGAGTCCGGATCGGACTCAGTTTTGTATACTGCACCTATATAATGTAAGATTGCCGATTGTATTCGGTACGAAGAAAATAAACATTGTTGATGGTGTAAAACCGAACACAAGTAAGAGGGCGGACGATGGCCGTGCTACGGGCCTTCGTCCACGGGAACGAATGTAACACGAGGATTTATACAGGTTCGAGGGTCCGAGAAGACCACCCTACTCCTGTCGGCGGCCTACGGGGGTTCGAGGATCCCTCCCGAAGGCTCACCTAGTGACTTGCTTGTATGTATTGCTCAAGAGTCCCCCTCAAAATGAGGCATACATGGGGTATTTATAGGCTCCCAAGCCTGTACAAATGACCAAAATACCCTTTAGGGGATGACTATCCTTTGAGTACAAGTGAGGGGTACAATAGTCTTTCAGGAGCGTTACTGCACTTCTTGGACCTGCACGCGAGTCTTCTGCAAGGCTAGCCCCCCTGCCCCTTGACGTTTCGGGAGGAACGCCAAAGGGGCAGTCTTGAATCAAGCTTTTCTTGCAGAGGTTGATATTTCAGAGAGTTCTGATGGTTTTGAAGGGTGATTGCATCCAAAAATGCGTGCCGAAAACGTCACACCATTTTTGTTATTTGCCATCAGCTTCTTCCACAATGCCTTGCTTCCGTTGCTCTAGAGCGGAGGACTCCCCACGGCGAGGGACCACGTGGGGCTGCGTGAAGCGGCGGAGACGCCGAGTGTGCCACGCGAGGCGGCGGACGCTTCGGAGGTGCGGGGAGAACTCCAAAGGCGCGAGGGTGCGGCGAGGGCGCTGTGTCGCCGCAAGAACGCCGTGATGGCGCGAGGCCCGTGAGGGCGCCACGGAGCGCACAGGGCGCAGGGCGTTGCGGGCGCTCAGACCAACAACTTGTTCCCTGGACAGAGCAAAAACCGGGCGGATGAATTATTTTTGGGTGAAGCAGTGTCTACACATAGCCCCCGACCTGGTTTGCGAGGAGCTCCATCCCTACAGATATTTTGCAATAGTCCAGGGACTATGTTCCTTTGCAGTTTCTTTAGACTTTGATCCCGCTGTCCCTCTTGGGACTTCGTGAACCGCTGCTCCTTTGTCTTCATCTTTCTTGACTCTTTCCACGGGAGGCTGCCCCTTGGTCTTCACGCGATGGTGGTCAGCAGCCTTTGCTTTTCTCACGTGGGCTACACCGTCTATTTGTGATGCTGCCAGTAGCCTTTGCTTTTCTTTCAAATTAATGCTAGTGTTGTCCTTCTGAGCTGCATTGAGGAGCTTTTGCTTTTTTCCACATGGGGCTCCTGACTAAGGCAGCACCCTATGCTATGAGTTCAAGGCGTGGGAATCCAAGACAAGGGCTGATTCAGTGTTCCTAAGGAATGCAAGGCAAGAGGGCCTTTTTTTTTTATCTCATTCCCTCTCTTCTCCTCCATTTGCTTGGCCGAAGCACACACAGCTCCATTTGCTTCTTCCCCAACCTCATTCTTCCTCTCCGTTTCTTCTCTTCGCTCGGCTGGAGCTTCCATCGCACCTCCCCGAGCTGCTCCACCGCATCATGCACGGCGGCGTGTCGACGAGGACCGCCGGTTTGTGGCCCGCGGCCGCGACCGTGGCTTCCTCGCAGCGCCGCTTGCGGCTGCGGATCTGAATCTGACCGGCGGCGACGAAATCGCGAATCCAAGAAGTGCAAGGAGTGGCGGCTTGGAGGATGGCGCGGGCGCGGAGCGCGGGCTCCGGCGGCGTGGTCTTTGCCGCCGCCGATGAATGCGCCGAGATCTGCGGAGACGGTGTGCGTCTTTGCGGCGGACCCGCACGCGTTCACGCCCATCCTCTTCCTCTGCTCGCCCGGCGTCGGGTGCCTCCTCTGTCCGCCGCCGCTACGGGCGGTCGCGATCGTCTTTGCGCTTCGCGATGGCTCCTCGTCGCCTCCGCGGCGTCGGGGCTCCGCGCCACGATTTCGTCGAGCGGCTCGCGACCACCTCGCCGCCACACTCGCCGCGGTATCGTGTCGTTCGGCGCTCGCCACGCTCCTCCTCGCCGCCACATGGCCGTCGATACGCCGTGGCGGCCGTATACGCGGGCAAGCCCCTTGCCGCCGCCGACCTCTCCCTCCTCGCGCGTCGGCACAACCGAGGGGTGCGGGAGCAAGAGGGTGCAGGTCGCGGCGAGGTGGTCGAGAGGTGCAGTCGCGACCCCACGCGCACGCCGAGATGAAGACCTTGGGTAGCTTGAGCGCGCGGCGGAGTGGCACGAGCGCCGTCCTGCGGAGGCACTCACGCACACGGTACACGTATTGCGCATCCGGGACGTTCGCGGCGAGCTCCAGAGATGAGCCCTTGGGGAAGAGGCGCCGCACGATGGCCTTGCAGAGGAGGGTGGAGCGGTTGTAGGACTTGTCCAACGAGGGGCACCACTTCGCCGTGAGCAAGAACTCCCGGACCTTGCTGTCGGCGAGGTTGCGCATGTCCTCCACGAGGAGGTCAGCACGCGAGGGTTCCTCTCCATGCGCCAGGGCACCGGCGCCGTCGGCCACTCAAATGCATCATAGCTCCAGTGTGTACAGTGTGTTGAAATCGAGATGCCGGAATTCAATTGTGGAATCACAGTGCTGATTTACTGTGCTATGACCATGTAAAAGCATATGCACTTACACAACATGGGACCTCTATTTGACTCTGTAGCTTACATATAATTGTTGTCCTTTATATTTTACACATTTGGCACTTCGAAATTTTTCTTAGTACAGTGCAGTATCTCGTGGCACGCGAGGGTATGTGAGGGCATCATGAAGGCGCGCGAGGTTGCAAGACCTCAGGGGCACTGCGAGGGCGTGAGGCTTCGAAGGTCCTGAGGGCACGAGGCCCCGAGGGCGCGAGGCTTCGAGGGTCCTGAGGCCCCGAGGGCACGGGTCCCGAGGGTGCGAGGCTTCGAGGGTCTCGAGGCCCCGAGGGCACGAGGGTGCGAGGCTTCGAGGGTCCCGAGGGTGCGGGGACTCGAGGGTACGAGGGTGCACGAAGGTGCGAGGCTTCGAGGGTCCCGAGACCCCGAGGGTGCGAGGCCTCGAGGGCTCGAGGCCTCGAGGGTCCTGAGGCCCTGAGGGCGCGAGGTTTCGAGGGTCTCGAGGCCCCGAGGGCGTGGGGCCCCGAGGGCGTGAGGCCGCTTCCTGTTTTCCGGACACGATCCCTTCCTTTGACTCTGTTATGATCAAACCATACCTATCAGCCGGGGCGCCAGGGCGTGCAAGGCGCATAGGACTTTTAGGGGTGGTTTCCCCTGTTAGTGTTGATGCTCCTTCGCGCCTGAAGAAACTCACTTCTTACATAATTTTATGCGTGTATTGATGCTCCTTTGCGCAATACTTATCTATTTTTTGTATTGTTGATGGTGAACAATAAGGTTCGGGCGCGAGGACATGATGCCGCGAGGGCGCGAGGCCCCGAGGGTACGAGGCCGCGAGACCCGAGGGCATGACACTGCGAGGATGCGAGGCCTTGAGACCCGAGGGTTCGACACCACGAGGGCACGAGGCTGCGAGGCCCCGAGGTGCGAGGGCACGTGAGAGTGTTTTGCGAAGTCCTCGGGCACGAGGGTTTTGCGAAGTCCTCGGACGCGAGGGTTTTGCAAAGGCCTCGGGCACGAGGGTTTTGCAAAGGCCTCGGGCACGAGGGTTCTGCGAAGTCCTCGATCACGAGGGTTTTGCAAAGGCCTCGGGCACGAGGGCACGCAGAGTGAGCGGGCGCACGAGGCACGTGTGGTGCGAGGTCAAGCACGGCGTGCATGATGTCCTTCATGTCGAATCTATCAGCGGAATGTTATATTCCATGTTTCTTTGCCAAGCAGGCGTGAGGGCACACGCGAAGGCACGCAAGAGCACGCAAGGGTGCGCGAGGGCTTCGAGTATGAGGGCATGCGCGATGGCCCGACGTCGACGAAGGCGCGGTGACGGCCCTTGGCGGTTACACGAAGTTGTCGCGAAGGTGCCCCGAGGTTGGGGCTCGTGTAGAGGCGAGGTGGTGGGATTACTCAACACTAGCCCCCTGCCCCTAGGATGCCTGCATGGATGCCCGAGGGGCAACGAAGAGTGCTAAGGTCTTGTATCTTGTTGATGAATATGCTTGGCCAAATTCCAGCTTGACGGGAATACAGGCACTTGAGACTTTGCCAAATTCTGACTCGGTGCGGCGCGAGGCACGAGAGCTGAGGAATATGCGCAAGGGCACTCGTGACTTAGCCGTTTTTGGCTTGGTGGGTACGTGGGTGCCCAAAGACTTATGCTTATTTTGTACTCCATATCACGTGAGTGCTCCACGTGAGGGCAGGTACTAAATTGCCGCTTCTCATTGGCCCTTCGTGCGGGGTGGTTTTTGTTGCTCCATCGCTGAAGATGAAGTACTGAACGCTGAGGCACCCCACCGAGGCACAACCCTCAGGGCAGGGGGTGCATCCGAACGAAGCCTGTGCAGGCAAAGTCATAGACGCAAGGCCACCGAGCTGAGGCATTGCCTTCGAGGTAGACGGTGTGTTGGACAGAAGCTCGTGTAGGTGAAGTTGTCCTCCTCTTGCTCAGCGGCTTGATGAGAGTCGTCGAAATAGAACTCCTCAGGAGTGCCGCAGTTCGAGTTGCCTATGAAATTGAGTCATGGATATATCGGAGGGGTGCCCACAGGCTAAGTCGTGGGACGGAGGGCGCCCACGAGACCGAGTCGTGAGGCACCAAATGACCATTAGGGGTTGTAGCCCCCCAGTGGGCTTGGAGGTGCCCATGAGGCTAAGTCATGGGCACATTGGGCGTGTGCCCCTGACAGTAAGTCACAGGCACACCGGTTGCACCCGCGAGGCTAAGTCGTGGGCATTGAACTATGAGGACGATGGAGCCCTTTTACCCTGCAGGTGGGTTCTTTGTGGTGATCGGGAATGCATGAGAATGGTTAACCCTTGCGAAGCAATGGAGCTTGGCACGCGAGGACCCGGAGGTCGTTCGGCGCGTGGCCTGGAGTCTAAGGGGGACGAGTCCTCAAGACATCCATCAACCTGCATCGGACCAAAGTTGTCGCTATGCCTTAGGTCTAGTAGGACACGAGTCGCCATGGTGGAGGCGACGGACGCCCAAGCTACTATGGACTTTTGCTAGGGGAGACCGTGGAGGTCGTACACCCTATGCACCCCGAGAGGTGGTCGCTCATGCCCTAGGGCCAGTAGGACACGAGCCGCCATGGTGGAGGCGACGGACGCCCAAGCCACTATGGACTTTTGCTAGGGGAGACCGTGGAGGTCGTACACCCTATGCACCCCGAGGGTGGTCGCTCATGCCCTAGGGCCAGTAGGACACGAGCCGCCATGGTGGAGGCGACGGACGCCCAAGCCACTATGGACTTTTGCTAGGGGAGACCGTGGAGGTCGTACACCCTATGCACCCCGAGGGTGGTCGCTCATGCCCTAGGGCCAGTAGGACACGAGCCGCCATGGTGGAGACGACGGACGCCCAAGCCACCATGGATTTTTGTTAGAGGGGACCGCGGAGGTCGTACGCCCTATGCACCACGGAGGTGACATCCTTCGCAGGGGAAGGGTTAGCGAGGGCTTGTGTGAGGCAAGCGAGACTCGTAGGACAGGTCTGCTTCCTAACAGCAGCGTGTTAGGAGCAGCCTATCTTATCGCCGTGTGCTAGAAAGCAAACCTCTCAATCGTCAATGAGCACAAAATTGAGAAGACATTCACAAAACAGGTCAACCCCTTAACAGCAGCGTGTTAAGGGACTACCCTCGATCCACGTCATAATTGCATAAATGGTGCGATCATGTAGGAACTTCACGTCTTCATTGCATTAAGTAAGATGGTGTTTACATCCCGATAGGTGCCACAGGGGGCATACAGTAGAGTCTTAAGCATAAGAATTGCGGATTTCCTTCGCAAAGTCCGCCCTCTCACTTGCGGTTGTCCTCGTTTTGAGCGAATTGGGCAGGTAGTGGTGCTGAGAGCATTTCCGATTGGAGAGAGCGGTGACGGATCTGGGCAGGGAGGATAGCTTCAGCCCCGTACACGAGTGAGAATGGGGTCGTTCCAGTGGAGCAGCTAGGGGTCGTGCGCAGGCCCCATAGGATGCCGGGGAGCTCCTCTACACGGGTTCCCCGCTTGAGTGCACTTGTTTCAAGGTGGTGACGTATTCCTTGCAGGACTAGCCCATTGGTTCTTCCCACGGCCCCGTTGGTTTTTGGACGAGCCACCGTATCAAAGCGAAGGGTGGTCCCGATGGAGTTACAGAAATCTCTGAAGGCTGGAGCGTCGAATTTGGTATCGTTATCCACCGTGAGTTCCTTAGGAACACTGAAGCGACAGACGATATTCTTCCAAAGGAATTTCATCATGGCGCGAGGCGTGATGGAGGCTAAGGGCTCCACCTCTACCCATTCGGTGATGTAATCCACTGATGCTACCACACGCTTGTAGCCCCCCTTGCCCGGTGGGGATGGCCCGAGCAGGTCCATTCCCCATCGGGCAAAAGGCCAGGTGATTGGTATGGTGCGTAGGGGATTAGCATGATCGATGCGATTGGCTGCCATCTTTTGGCATCCCTCGCGCTTCCTGAGCATGTCGAGGGCATCCTGCACCATTGTGAGCCGATAGAAGCCTTGGCGAAGTGTTTTTGCTGTGATTTCCCTTGGCGCGATATGAGAGGTGCAGAGGCCCCCATGAACGTCCAAAAGGAGTGTCATGTTTGACGGTGTCCAAGCGAATATGCCAGTGTTGGACTTTAAGAACTCCATTAGCTCCTTCTCCATCCTTCCTGGGATAACGACCCCGATTCTAAGAGACCGCGGGTCACCCTGGTCGAAGAGTCGTACTTCCTGCAGGTCCCCCTCCGAACGAGGCTTAAGGGAGCACCTCGTTGGAGGGGGTACACCCTTGGTGTGCCCTAGTGAGAGAGGCGAGAGCATGTCCTCCTTTGACTCCTTGGGTTCGAGAAAGTTGATGTCGCCGGAGTTAGCTGCCGCTTTGCGGTACAGACGGCGAGCTAAGTCTTGATCACCCCTCACGGAGATGACCCCGCGAGGGCCTGGTATCTTTAAGCACGTAGTTTTGATGTACCGCATTGCCGTATAGCGATTGAGAGTTGCCCTTCCCATGATGGCATTGAATGGGGACTCGATGTCAACAACATCGAACCTGACGGCTTCCGTGCGGTGATTCTCCTGTGATCCGAACGTCATGAGGAGTTCGATCCTCCCAAGGGTTGGATGGATTTTCTGGCACGGCCGGCGAGAGGCGTCGGATGGCGAGGATGCCAGATGATAGCCCCCGTGACTCCATAGTTCCTTGAGCGCACGCAGTAGAGTATATCTGCGAGCTTCCTCCGTCGACAAGGATGCGGAGATCTCGCAATTGGATATTGTGGCGATTACTAAGAGGCGTCATCATGAGGGAACCTTAAGCCTTGTGCATCATCACCGTGAAGCTAAGAGAAATGCTTGCCCATTTGGGAGGGGCGCTTTGAGGAGCCACCCCACGACGTTGATTTCTCGGCGTACTCATACATTGGCGTTTTGATGCATGACCGGACGCCGAGCCCCTATTATGACATTTACTCGTCTTTGCGGCGCTTGGAAGGGAGTTCATGCTCAACATCGTGCAAGTCTTGCCCGAGGGTAGATCACCAGGGGCCTGTGCATGGGGTGGTGGAGTTGCCTGAAGGGGCATCGCCTCTGTAGCCGTGGAACGTGGCGGCGACGCTCGACGCGGCCCAGGGCCGTGTTCGAGGAGCTTCGCTATTTCAGCGGCGTACTGACGGCATTCATTCGTATCATGCCCGTTCATCTTATGGTAGGCACACCAGCGCCCGTCTCCTTGATTTGGGTTGCCCCTCCTTTCATTGTGGCCTTCGTCAGGACGTCCCTTCCAGTGGGCTTTTGGTCTCGATTCCTTCTTGGGTCCTCTGGTGGAGTTGCTCCCGCTCTGCGAAGGAGTGTCGGTTACGACAAGAATCTTGGAGTCACGTTCCCTGCCAGAGTGATCCCTCCGGTCATTGCCCTTCCTCCGGGAGAGCTTTTGACTTCTTCCGGAGGAGATGCTTTCTCTGCGGAGAAATCCTTCTTAGCAGTCGTCTTCTTCTCCTCGGCGTATTTTTCCACGACCTCGAAGAGCTCATGGGTCGCCCTTGGGGATCTCTCCCAAGCGATTGAGTTCTCCGGGAGCGACCCTTCTTTGCAAGCATTTATGACCGTTGAGTCGGGGCATCTGCGACTTGGCTTCTCACTTTAGAAAAGCGCTTAAGAAATTCTCTTGTGGATTCACCCTTTTGTTGCTTGACAGTAAAGAGCTGGTTGGGGAGCATAGGGCGCTTATAGCTTCCTTGAAATTCTACCGAACTCTTCCTCACCGGTCCCAAGAATAGATGGAGCCTTTCTTCCGGTTGAAGAACCAGAACGTGTTGCTTCTAGGAAGGAACAATGGGAGGCAGTTGCACATCTCTACTTCTCCACCTCCCCAAGCCCGAATCGCCGTGGAGTATACTTCCAGGAATTGTATGGGGTCAGAGTCTCCATCGTAAGGCCCGAGATTGGGCTGGCGGAACTTTGGTTGAAAAGGAGCTTTGAAGATGTCTCGAACGAGAGGGTCCCGATCTCGGGCGCCTGCCCTTCGTCTTGCTGTGATGATGGTGATCGCAGCGGTCGACGGCACGATGGCGGCGGGGCTCTCTGAGCTGGAAGAGCTAGATGCCCGCCGGTGGCGGCGATGGTGCGAGCGCATTGGCAGTTGGAGCGCCCGCGCCGACTTGCAACTTGATCCGGCCGGGAGATTAGTGATTCGGCATCCATTTCTTCTTGGCGGTGGTGACCGCGCTTCCCAGCGGATCCGATTGGTGGCATGGGGACACGCCTAGTGCCCGCAGAGTACATGCTCTTCTAACTGCCTCGGCCACAGCCTCCTTGATGTGAATCTTTACGGCTTGATGAGTGCACTTGGGCCATGACGGGTGGAATGGTCCTTCCTTTGAAGGTCTTTGGAGGGGCACCGGGAGCAACTTTGGCCTCACGGGCTCCTAGTCGCCCCACCATGTAGCACCTTGAGGATGGAGCCCATCACTTCTTGGGGAGCCGACTCACCATCTCCGGTGCAAAGATTTGCCCAAAGTGAGGAGCTTGGAGGGAGGTCGCGGAGCGCCTGTTCAGGGGTATGAACTCGTGTCTCGGAGGTCATGGCGGCGGATGAATTGCAATGGAAAGGGTGAGCTCCTCCCCATCCGAGTTTGGCGGGTGCATTGGCGATGAGGAGCCCCGCTCATCACCGCCAGCGTGGGCGAGTGGAGGAGGTTGCAAGGATGTCCCCGCCCTCCTCCGAGGAAAAATCCCAGCCAGCGGGTCACTTGAACCGAGGGCGGTCTTTGGGAGCGGGGAGGCGTCTTGAGGGTCAGCTGGGAGTACGATCGTGGCCATCATGTAGTCCACCACCGCCTTGCGGTTGCCTCCACCATTGCTTTGCAATTAGCGTCGAGCCCCCAGAGCAAAGATGGATGGCCCCGAGCTTGAAAACATTTCGCCTCTTGCCTTGAGCCGCACACGCGTCGGTGGTGCAATGGAGGTAGGGTTGCTGGCGGCAGGGAATGCGTGGGGCGTTATGCATCCCGGATGAATAGCTCCAATCTCGAAGATAACCCATGCCTTGGGCTTCTTGAGAACGGACGGTCGTCATGGGCTCCCTATGCTCGAGCGAGAGGAGGCCTCGTGGACTTGGAGTACTTCTTGGTAGGAGCTATAGCCTTCGTTGATTAGCTACGCTCCACGGGTCGGCGCCAATGTTGATGGTGTAAAACCGAACACAAGTAAGAGGCGGACGATGGTCGTGCTCACGGCCTTCGCCCACGGAACGAATGTAACACGAGGATTTATCTGAGTTCGGGGTCCGAGAAGACCACCCTACTCTGTCGGCGCCCTCGGGGTTCGAGGATCCCTCCCGAAGGCTCACCTAGTGACTTGCTTGTATGTATTGCTCAAGAGTCCTCCTCAAAATGAGGCATACATGGGGTATTTATAGGCTCCCAAGCCTGTACAAATGACCAAAATACCCTTTAGGGGATGACTATCCTTTGAGTACAAGTGAGGGGTACAATAGTCTTTCAGGAGCGTTACTGCACTTCTTGGACCTGTACGCGAGTCTTCTGCAAAACTAGCCCCATTAGTATGATTGATGAATTATTCTTACAACAAACATAAATTCTAGCTTCACATCCTCTTCTCGGTTTTCCCATCCTCCTGCTGGCTTCGCAATCCTTGGGTTCTAACAATGTCAACCCAGTAAACATGTACATTGTGCGTAACGCCATTCACGGTCGCTGACGAGATCCAAGTGCATTCATTCCACTGAAACCTCGCGATTTCCGTAGTCAGTTATCCTTCACAATCTTCTCATAGCAGGCAACAGATTACAATGGTGATACATAGTAGAACAACATGGTAGGGGCAAGGCCCTGGAAGTGGCTCTGACTCTTTGTCGACATTTCAAGATACATAAACCGACCAAAGCAACAATAGCACATGGTCTTACTGTTCCGACACCTAGCTAGGAACGAGCTATCTGCTAGTATGACCACACTAGTGACGCGATTTTACAACCCGAGGAAGGGGCACTGGTTCCTCGCATGCTCGGGGATCAGCTTCGTCACAACCTCCATTGGAACCCCCTTCAACTCTGGTGAATTCAACAGATGAAATTGTAAGAAACTTGGTAATCGATGCCGGCGGTCTGTAATGCAGAGAACCAATAACCTGTGCTTACCATAGGGCTTGAAATTAAAGAGGGGAGGTAGGAAGCGACCAGTAGGGAGGAGACTGTTTGGGTCCCGAAGATCATCGAAGAATGGATGAATCAGTGCATCCAACTGCATGAACATCGTACTGTGGCATTAGACATTTGGACATACAAATTATGTTTTTCATCTGGATGGAAGAAACTGCAGGGCATGCACACACAGCTGAGAACCGTAGGTGTGGTGAGTACTGAAGAAGCCTGGAGACCAAATCCACCGCTTCAGGTGGCATTCTTTTATGGAACACCTAGAGGACAAGTGAAAAATGTTAAATGTCACCACCAACTATGCACCAAAAAATAACTTAACAGCACCAAATTGCCATTAAGAGAGCCATACCTTATGCCAAGGATGAGCTTTGATTTGGGGAAACTTAAATTCCGTGTAGTATGGGTTCATGCATTTAATTTCTTCTCTTGTAGGTGTGCCCAGAATCTGCAACAATCATCACAAACTTGTGCATGAATGGCCTAGAACAGTATGAATAGAATGGCAAGATCAAGCAGTAGAATCACCTTGATAATTTCAACAAGTTGATCAAGTCCACTTTCACCACGAAAGAGAGGCTGTTAATCAGATCAGATATAAATGTGAACTGGATTATTTCTCCTCAAACAAGATTATTTTGTTCACAGTGGCTTTTCCAATAGAAAGATAACAATCAGGACGACTCCTGATTTTTCAAGTTCACCTGTCCTGTTAGAAGTTCAGCAAGAACACATCCAGCAGACCAAATGTCAATTGCTGTTGTGTACTCAGTAGCACCAAAAATAAGCTCCGGAGCCCTATAGTACCTAGAGCAGATGTATGATATATTAGGCTCGCCTTTCACCTGTAGAAAATGAAGCACAACAAGTGTAAGTGCTAAATAGCACAGTCTAAGACTCCCTAAGCTCAAATACAACAATATCAAGAAGGCTCAAATGCAACAGTATTGAGAAAGGTCAAGGAAAATACCAGAACTTTTGCGCTTCCAAAATCACAGAGCTTCAGCTGATGAGTATGTGGGTTGACCTGGTACAAGAAGCAAAGTTGTGAATGAAAATAATCATGAATTATATTGCTAATAAGGCCTTAGAATCTTAGATACATCCAAGTGCCCGAGACGCTTGGCATTATCTTGAAAGCTTGTGCGTTGTGTTTAGATGATAAAGAGTTGACTTCCAGCACCAGTCAGCACATCTGGGGCCAGAATGCCAGATAAAGGCTAAGGGTCATATACTCACGTTGTTTACAAAAAACAGAATGATATTACCATTATGGTAAGAAGTTTTGCAATATTACCAAAATAGATGTTTAAAACTAAATTAATTGTGTTTTGGCCTTTGGGCTTGCTCTTGAACTTTCAAATGAACCATCCACAACACAAAAAAAATGATATCATAGGAAGTATATTGTATAAGAGCAATGTGGCATGAGCCAACATAAGACAGTGTTGCTGTGTGAGAGATTGACGCTTTGGTATTTGGCAATAAAAGGGAATGGGGAAGCTCAAACATCAACTATAGCTTTTTTGCCAAAAAAAAAAAGAAATAATTTTATACCCTATACAACGCAACCACACACGAAAAATCTACAGAAAGGATACGATTGTCTTCAGTTTACCAGAAGATTCTGCGGTTTTATGTCCCTGTGACAAACACCAACACTCCGATGGATATAGGCCAGTGCCCTACAAATCTGTCAAGGGAAATAGATAAGGAAATTCTCCAAATAAAATGGAATGGGGAACCAAATATTGAACTAAGAGGATTCATATACGTTCATACAAAAAAATGCACAGCCAGGTCCACTTGAACTATGTAAATTTTGAAGAAAAAAAATATGTGCAGGCCATGAAAATAATAAGCAAGCACAACATATTAGAAGCAAAATCAGATCTAGCGTACATTAGAAACCACTCAAACCAGAATAGATTCGAACTCTGCCTGCAAAAGCAATAGGCAGTATCCCACTTTTTTTGTGAAGTTCACCAAGTCCACCAAAATAGGAACCAGAATTTGAGACTCTAAGCGATATAGAAAGCAATTTAGTACAAAAATTATTTGCTTGCAAACACTATGTACTCATTCAAGTTACATCAGTAAGGCAGCAGCGTATATCAAGCTAGAGGAAGCCTCACAGTGAAGTTAGAGGTTACCTGATACATATATAGCTTCACATATATGAGTGGCATGCGTTGGTTCATCTTGTTGTAGTGTTTGATGACACGGTGAACTGTCTCAGGGACATACTCAAGAACAAGATTCAGAAAAAGTCCGTCCTTTTCAGTGGTTGAGAAAAAGCAGTGTTTCAGAGACACGACATTTGGATGATCAAGAAGACGCATCATTTGCAACTCCCGATTCTTGTATCTCTTATCCTGAAGGACCTTCTTGATAGCTACTGTCTCACCTGTCTCCAGACATTTTGCCTGCCAAGCCAAAAAAAGTCATGCGCTTAGTCATATGTTCTATATAATGAAAAGGAGCAGTTTAAATGCCCTTAATAAATACTTATTTTTTCAACCTCCAGATACTAGCAAACATACCTGGAACACAACACCAAATGACCCTTGCCCAATAATACGCTCAGCCATGTAACTTATGGTCTGCCATTCACACAAATTGAATGCTACCATCATAAGCTTGAGTAATCTGAGTAACTGAACAATAATAAAAGAAAACGAAGCTGCATCTACCTGCTTCCTTTGGCCACCTCTACCACCAATAGTTGTGACTATAATATGACCAGTTTCTGTTCCATTCCCATTAATGACTGTTGCTTCTACTTCCTGCAACAAACGACCAAATTAGAAGATGTGTAACTTTCCATCAAAATGTGACTTAACATTGCAAACAAACAATAAATGGATACATAATAAATTGTTGAAGACAAAGGAACTATGAAAATAAATGTTTGGCTCTCTGTGTTACTCGTAAAGACCATAGCGGATAGGATCATACCTTCTCATCTCTTATTTTCATATCATTCATTTCATCAGACAATCTATCCACTCTATCCACTGCTAGACTACTGCCACCAGCATCTCTCAGCCCAGATACTGGTGCCATACCAACTGAGGTCATTGACAGCTGACCCAGAATCTCGACACTGAAATCCTCATTGCATTGAACATGTTATTACCTGCAGGAACAAAGAAGCACAAGCAAGGAACTTAAGTTGCTATTCCAAATCTCTCAGTGGAAAGTCTATAAATCAGAAGCGTGTGCATATTTGACATGAGCAGCAATAGGCCTCCAACCTCCAGGGGTGCAAACTATCAGCACTTAGCAGCAGTTGAAAAGCAAGGAATTTTAATGCAAAACAAAAACACTTCAGTGAATGGTTGCATAATAACATACAGATACTAGCAGACAATTCCTGAACCAAAAAGAAATAGTTGATGGTAACAAAAAAGATGAGAGGACTACAGTAAATGTAATGACGAAGAAATTACACGTTTCAACCGAAATTTTGCAACTGCAAATTTGTTTAATGAATAGTGCAATATTGGATTGCATGATGAACAACAGCAAAATTAGCGCACCACAATTATAGAAACAAAGATACTTGACACTGAATAATAACAGAGGAGGAGAAAAAGGAATCCGTAGTTAGACTAAAGAATCCGAACGAACACTAACAAACGGCACATCCACAAGGACCATTATGCCAATGAAAAAGGCGGGAAGGCAGTTTGCTTTGATGGAGGAAGGGGAGCAAGGGGAAACAAATAGACATAGTTACAATAGCACATCCCAAGAGCAAGAACAACCATAGAATTATAAATCCTACTGCTCCAATGGCATTGACGGGGGGAGAGAGAAGTTAGCTTGTGATATGGTCTGAACTGTTTCTAACCTAGATAAGGGGAATTTTGAGGAGAAAAAGACTTCTTTTTTATTAAAAAAAATTCAAAGTGGAAAAAAAAGATAAGCACTGAGAAGTGGTAGCTTCGAGCTGCATGCATTTGCAGTAGTTCGACTGGAAAAGCCAAGCCGCTACTTGAGGTGGAAGCCTGACATGAACAAGGGATTAAGCAGACAACAAGAAAAGCTCGCAACTTCCTGGTTCTAAAAGAGAAGACAATGGAAGACAACACCGACAAGACAGCAGAAATCGCATCTCTGAGGTCAAGAACCCACTCCGCCGCCCAAGAACACAGTGCTGTTCCAAGGTAAAAAGAAAATCGCGCCTTTCCCATCAAAACCCCACTGATCCCACACAAATTCGAGGGTTTTGGAGCACTAAACCCTAGCCCTCACCAATCCCCCGTGGATCTGGCTCGATCGACCGAGCAAGAACCACTTGTCGATTCAGCGCGATGTTGGTTGGTTCGGAGCGTACCATATTGCGGTGGCGCTCCGACGGGATCATGGGACTGCGGCTGCGAGTGGATCGACCGAACGAATCGAGGAGGAGGAATCTGCTCGGATTCTCTCCACTCCACTTGCTGCGGGTGTGGCTCGGCTGGGTCGGGGTGGGCCGGTGTAGGGGAAAGGAAGGGGGGAAGACACGGGTTTTTTGTTTTTGAAAAATCCATAAACACATCGGTAAGTCACCTATTTTTTTAATTTGTCATTACTCATTTGTATCAGTGATTTGAGTTATTTGACTATTTAATATACAATTTCAGCATTGAAATATTAGCGATGAAATGGTGTTTAACAACTATCGAAATTACCCAAATAATTAAAATAAGTATTATTATCGTTGAAATAAGTATTAACACCACTGAAACAAGTGTCAAGATGATAAAAAGCACAAGAAATAGTGTTGAACATACGGTCTAGGATTATTTGTATACCAACTCAACTTATGGAAGGCAAAATAAACAATTAAATATGGGAGGCAAACTAAAAAAAATAGGTGACCTATGGGGTGTTAATGGATTTTGTCCCTCTCTTTTTTTCCTTCAAAGAGAGGGTTCCGAAAATCGCCTCCTGAAACTGAATAGCTGATGTATACTCAGCTTGCAAAAAAAAAAAAGTATTCCCACAAGAACTAGATTTGGATTACCGACTAGCGATAAAACATATTCCTATCGTGTTTGAATTTTTTTTTAAATAATCTATTTTTATTAATAATTACAAAAATATTCATACGTTCTTTTTTTTTACGAAATATGTGTCATGCGAATAATTGAACGATCGTCATAGCGCTTCTGATTAAGCGATGAAGTTCTGTCGCCTAATTGTTAGACTCTTGAAGTGCTATCAGCATCCGTTGGCGAGCACTTGATCGCCCGACAATTCCGCGACAGGTTCCTGTCGCCCAACCGTAAGGCGACAAGGGCCCCCCACCTGTTTTGTATTATTTAATTATTGTTTAATTGCGTTGTAATGAATATTACATTTTGTGGGTTAATTACATTTAGCAAATCTGATTGTATGATGTTACATTTACGAACAGTGCCAACATCGTAATGCACTTTTAATGTAGTGGGTACAGGCATGACTTACTGTATGGCTGCAAATATTTCCAACATTGCAATTGGTCAGATCGCAACGCACGACATGCAAGTACTGCTATATTGTAATTTACATTTCTAAGGCCCTTCGCCTATCATCAACAACTACACGATAGCATGATCAAAACGTCATTCATTCCCTAAGGCAGAGGTCTCAATGAACGTGCAGTACGATATTCAGATTCAACCTAAAAACTGAGCTATTCCATGGCAGACATTATCCGATTCGGACGCTAACTTGCAATCCGAAATGCTACAAGTGGCATTCCAGTCTTCTACTAATTACCTATGTCGGTTAGTTCATACTAATTTACTTCTACTAATTAGTTTATACAAATAATTCATCCTCCTTATGCGCTCGGTCACGCATTATTCACCCAATAATAGTCGGCCACGTATACACCAACACAGCTACAATATTTCTCACAAACAGCACTAATATTCCCTCACAGACAAGTTTTTTTCTCTAACTACAATTTTCTACGAGTGCTACTTATACTACTATTTTAACTAAATAAACTATTTACCTACTAAAAAAATACACCACAAAATAAAACAAACTTACCTCACAGTCGAATTTCTCCTCCTCTTCTCCCTCTCCATCTCCCTCTCTTTTTTCCTCTCCTCTCCCTCTCTTTCTTCTCCTTCTCACGTGCAAAAACGAAACTTCTGTTTCCTCTCCAAACACGGTCGGCCGGGGGGACCGCGCGGGGATTTATATAGCCAATCCAGTCGCTGAACGGTTGGGCGACTGGAACATACAATCGTTGTACGGTTTGGCGATCGAACATCTGATCATTGTATGGTTGAGCGATCGATCGCTGCAGACAACCAAGGCGACTTCTAATAATGCCGCCCAACGGTTCAGTGTTTGTAGTATAAACGCCTAACCGTTGAGCAACTGGATCCAGTCGCCCAACCATTGGGCGACAGACATATATTTCAGTAAAAAAAAATATCGCAGGAATATTTTTGTAATTTCTAATAAAAAATAGATTATTTAAAAAAAATTCATCGTGTTTGCTTGGATCACTCGATAGTAATTATCTTAATTCGTAATTATCTTGTGGGGGACGAACATCACAATTTTGTTGGCAATCAGATGGAGAGATTAATTCCCTTTTTGTCGGTGGCTTATGCACCAGTACTCTAATCTAGGTATGACCGGGACCTGTACTGCACTGAATCTTTAATTTGTTTGAAGGCCAGCTGCTCCTGCTCCTGCATATGCATATGCATTCTACCAGCCGGGCAACCAGCACTGCAGTCGCCAACTAACTAGTACTAGTACATGCATAAACAGTATAGCATACGGTAAAGGTAAACTATACACACTATATACACAGTACCAAGACCGAAAAGGACAAAGGACGCAAACAAGCGAATTCATGATCAATCAAGATGTGAATCTAAGGTAGCTTCATTGATTCAGCAGTGTAGTAGTACTCCATTCAAAACCCCTCGTTGATGTTCAGTAAGTACGTGTATACATGCAGTCTGTCTGGCTGGTCAATAGTCAATAGATAGATCATTGATGCAGATAGTATAATGATGGTTGGATTTGTTAACATTGTTGGGGGTGATTGAGATAGACCTAAAGAAATGGTAGATTAATGACTGACCAAAAGCAAAAGGAAATAGAGAAAAAATGCTGTACGTAGAATGAACAGCAAGCCAAGCTGGAGTGTTTATGTTCGCTGGAGATACGATGGCCTTCCCTTCCTTTTCTTTTCTCTCGAGTGGACGACAAATGCAGCTTGCCAGTACTACACTGTAGCCCTAGCATTCATCTCCCCTTGTGCTTGTGCCCCGGGACCAACCAATGATTCGTCTTTTGAACGCGCAAACTAGCTGGTAGTAACAGATAAGCACTGAGACTGCAGCTCTGGTGTCTTAGGATAGAAACAATTCGATCTGAACTAGTATTGCTTCAGTTTGCAAAACTCAATTACAATTTACAAGTGTGCTTTCCTTCCTTTCTTTCCTTCCTCCGAAAGCCGTGCTGTTCTTGTCGGACACATGGTCCCTGGAATCTACAGCACTTTCAGAGTCCACCTGCACCCTCCTTTCTGAACCAAGAATCAGTAACCATTTTAAACAGCAAACTTTCACAAAAAGAAAAGGTAAACATTAAGCAGCAAACTTTTCCATCCATTAGTGGTTTAGACCAACTGACCAAGTGATCATCCAATATCATTTAGTAGTAACCAGCTTATCGGATCGTTGGCAATTGAAGAGAGAAATGATCCAAACGAAAAGTCCTATGCTTTGACTCCAAGAAAGCCAGCCGGCAGCCGAGATCAAGGGAGCAAGGGGGTCAGAGCGATTAATTAACTCAGCCGATGCTCCTTGACTTGAGAAGATAGAAAAAACAAATGGAGTACAATTAAGTACTAGTAATATGCTAGATGATGGCGCGAGATCCGATAAGCCAGGCCATTGACCATCATGTACTCCACCTGCAGACAATAATATTGTCTTTCTCTGAATCTGAGTTGTGTGTGTCTATCTAGTATTCTATTGGTCGGCAATCAGTCACCAGCAGGCAGCATCTATGAACAGCCTCAGGAGTCAGGACGCGAGTGCAAGCAAGCACAAAAATTCCAGCAAAATTTGCGCAGCACGCGTCGCATTTGACCACAGCAACGTGAAAAAAAAATCGCATCTTTACCTTTTCGCAACATAACGTACTACTCCAGTAGGTTAAAAATCCAACTTTTCTGGTAGTAATACAGTGCACACACTGGCTACATTACAAGTGAATTAGCAATCAAGCTAGCGACCCTGCATGCAGGATTGCAGATCCCAAATCCAACTCTAGATTTTCTCCACTTAACTTTGGTGTCGTCTAGATTTGTTGCCTGACCGTGCATATATTTCCATCGACCACGTCAAGCAAACATAATAATACATGTCAATCTTAGTGCTGTGCCTGTGCTAGTGTCGAGCTCGAGCAGTATCCGAGAGGGACAGAGGAAGCATGCCAGCCTGAGCAGAGAAAGAGTGTCATGGCGGTGTCTGGCCTCCACATGCTCCCAATCAATCACTGCTCCCCTCTGTCGGGCCCATGTGCAGGCTCTTCTTCTTCCCTTCAGCTCGTCTTGTCCATCCATTATCCATCCAAATTCCAAACTGTGACATATATAATTATAGACAAGTATGCATGGGAGGAAAAATCGCTGATGATCTCGTTGGACACGCAATGTTCTGGGATTTTTTTTTAAGTTCTTGGAAGAACACAGGACAGTAACTAATTTAAGTACGTGGTCTTTATTGGTCTCGTTGGGGTAGTAGTTGTAAGCGTAGAAATGCTTCTCTGTAGAGAATTACTTATGTACCCATTCCTCTCCTCAATTAATATTGCTTCATCGATTAAAATACTGGCACAGTTGACGAAATTTAAAGCAAATTTAGCCCTATATAAACACATCCAAAGCCCATCAGGCCTTAACCGTGTCCTCAGTGCAGATCAAAACAGTTAGCACCATGTCCAAGCCAAGGTGAGTTGTATTCTATTCTTTCTTTTAGCTTGAGCTGTTCGATTCTTTTAGATGGAAATGCAGCGTGCGTGCGTGCAACTCATGCATGCGTCGATGGACAGGTTGGACGGCAAGGTGGCCATCGTCACCGGCGGTGCGAGCGGGATCGGCGAGGCGGCGGCGCGGCTGTTCGCGTCGAGCGGCGCCACGGTGGTCATCGTGGACATCCAGGACAAGCTGGGCGAGGCGGTGGCCGCGTCCGCGGGGTGCCGGTACATGCGGTGCGACGTGACGGACGAGGCGCAGGTGGAGGCGACGGTTGCGGCGGTGGTGGCCGCGCACGGGCGGCTGGATGTGATTCTCAGCAACGCCGGCGTGCTGCTCCCGACGGGGTCCGTGATGGACATGGACCTGTCGGCGCTGGACCGCGTGATGGCCGTCAACTTCCGCGGCGCGGCGGCGTGCGTGAAGCACGCGGCGCGCGCCATGGTGTCGCGCGGCACCCGCGGCGCCATCGTGTGCACGGGGAGCGTGGCGACGTGCCAGGGCGGGTTCGGCCCGGCGTCGTACACGGCGTCGAAGCACGCGGTGCTGGGGCTGGTGCGCGCGGCGGCCGGCGAGCTCGGGCGGCACGGCGTGCGCGTGAACTGCGTGTCCCCGGGCGGCGTGGCGACGCCGCTGAGCTGCGCGCTGATGGGCGTGGGCCCCGAGGAGCTGGAGGCGATGACGGAGCCCCACAACGTGCTGCGCGGGAAGGTGCTGCGGGCGGCGGACGTGGCGGAGGCGGCGCTGTTCCTGGCGTCCGACCAGGCCGGCTTCGTCAGTGGACACAACCTCGTCGTCGACGGCGCCACCACCGCCGTCAACCCCGCCGTGCTGCAATCCGTCAGGCCGTGAATGAACTAATGCCATATGCTTGCTTATTGGGTCGTTTTCAGATACTTGGATTTCATCAGCTTTACTTCTTTGTTCATACTACAGCACGAGCTTGGCGGTGTACTACCGAAATGTCAGAAATCGATACTTATTTTGCTGTTACATGTCAATATTGTGCTGCTGTAAGCTGCACTGGTTGTTCTTGGACTCGCAATGGCAAACAGAACCTGCAATTGTTTCCAACCCAGTTGCAGTACCACGAACCGATTACTCTGCCGCACAACAGATTGGGCATATTTGCTGCACCTGGCACTCGATCTTGATCTAAGATGATGCACTTCACATGGCCACACATGAGCTGCACTTCACATGCAATAGATATAGAAAGTATTTTTTTTTGACTTACTGATTTGTAGACAGTGTTTCAAAGGCAACCATACTGTGTTCACATATCATTCACCAAATTGATATGGATATATACGAATGCATCGCACAGGCCTATGGTGATATATGCAGGTTAACATAAGAAGAAAAAACTGAGGGAGATGGAGGAAAGAACGAAGAGAAAGGGGGAGGTGGGAAATGAGGCTGGGGGCTCGGGAGGCTTCGGCCAAAAAGAGAAGGGGAGAAGGAAAGAAAGAAGAGAAAGGAAATTAGGGGTGCGCACCTAAATTTTCATTCGCAAGGTTAGATGACTCGAACTTTAACCTATTGTTATTATTTATTTTGGCACCGGGTTAGTGGAATAATGCCGGTGAGAGGGGTTACTCGTGTCGTTGTGCGTGTAGGATCAGCGACGTTCATATGAGTACATGTATTGCTACTATGTGTTGAGTATGGCTGAATGCTTGTTCAGGTGGAGGTTCGAGAATGGTGTCACCCGCACGTTACTCCGCTCTGCTTGATTAACAGGCAAGTGCATGGTAGAGTGATAGTATGTTAGTGCTATGAAATATGTGATGTTTGCGTGATATGATAATGTTTACGTGATGATGCTGATATGGTAATATTTATATGATGATGCTTACATGAAAATGTTTACATGATGATGCTTACGTGGTAGTGTTTAGGTAATAATGCTTACGTGGTAGTGTTTAGGTAATGATGCTTACGTAGTAGTGTTTACATGATAATGTTTATGTGATGATGCCTGCATGGTAATGTTTACACGAGGACGCTTACATGATATTATTCATGCGATGATGCTTACATGGTAGTGTTTACATGAGGATGCTTATATGGTAATGTTAAATGATGATGCTTATATGATAATGGTTTTATGTTGATGGCAATGATGATGGGACAAGGTGAGCAATGAGGCTACCTTGTTAATGATGACAATGATGAATCATGTTAATGCCAATGGACATGTGCATTTGCATCATAACAAGAATGCATGAGCCAGTTCGGTGAGAAAGTTATATAACTATTCCGGTGAGGTCGGCGAGAAAGTTACATGACTAATCCAGTGTGCTCTAGACGAAGTCTTACATCTGTAGGGACTAAATAAAGTCCGACAATGTAAGGACCCCATCCTAACGAAGATGGGGGAAGAGTGTGTCATTGACGGGTGAACACTCCGCGATACTGGTATCAGCTGATGAGATGCATATGAGCATGAGCATAATGGTGCATTCACATGTATGAGCAATGCACTGATCAAATGAGCATGTAGAATGATGATGAATGGCACTAATGGAAAGCTAATAGTGGAAGTAATGACATGGTTATGTTTGTTGGTATGGTAATGTTTATCGTCTCTATTATGTGCTTGCTGAGTCTTCAGACTCACCCTTGCTTGTTAATGTTTTTTTAGATGATCGTTGCAAGTGACATGCTTCGGGAAGGGAGAATAGATCATCCACGTCACACGTAGTTCTCAAGCAAACATTTCTCCCTAGATGTTTCACTTTTGTTGTTGTGGCTTAGATACAGGGGTCTAGATGCAGATCTTGTAAGTTACGTTCCATCAAATATTTCACCAGAGAACCATTTACTCATCGCAAAGTGTAGGTCTTCATGGGGATAAACAAGAACTCCCATGTATTTCAGCCCCGAGAATTTTTGTTGTAAAAGCTTGTGTTGACATATTCATATATAATCATCGAGATTTGCAACACACATGAACCTCCAGAGTCCAAACTCCAGAGAGACTTCGCCAGAAGAAAACTGGGCAGCCCATTTTCCTTTGTTGTGAAGGGAAAAATTGGTATCAAAAGAATACGTTTTATTCTGATTGTTCTCGACGATACAACGACACTGCATCCTCATCTGACCACACGGCATTCGAGTGGAGCGAACCAGCGGATTCCCAAAAGCTCCGCAAAGAATGGATTTTACAACATAGATTCAACCATAACGAAATGAATGGAAGCATCTGTTCTCTTCACATGTTAGGCTGTAAATATAATTAATTAATAATGACGGTATATAAGCTTATAGCAGCGGAACCATCCTGCTTTAAATACAAAGGATCTCCTTCTTCATACAGTAACATGTTCATCTTAGCCACCACACTAAAATTATCAACTTACACCAACACAACTACGCTTTATTTCAACCCGAACTCCTCACATCGCACCACGCTCTAACAACTCCCATCTGAATGTTGGCGCTGCGTAAACCTTGGGAAAGGTATGGAGAAGGATGCCAACGCAGACGCAGATCACGGCAACGCCCATCACCGTCAGCATTGCTGGCCTGTACAGGAAGGTCCTCGCGGCGGAATTGGGGTACATCAGAGCCTGACGGCTGCAGATGTTGCAACTCGGCACTGGTGGTGCCAGTGGCATGCCACCAGGCTTCACACCATCGGTTATTACAGGGCACATATTGCTGGGAACGCCAAGGACAACATGACCTTTGCCAAGATGCTTATCAATCTTCTTCTGGACCATATTCATGTAAGCATCGTTGCCTCTCTGGCGAGCATAGTCTTCTGGGGTGAAGCCTGTCTCGTCTCGTGCATTTCTCCACACACTGATTCCAACCTGGAATGAGAAGCAATAGTAGGGAGATTAGACAGGGTCTTCAAATTTTATTAATAGAAACAAACTAGGCTAAAAACATCAGTAATGGGCGTGATATAGCATCATTGATGTGTTCATCATTTAATTGCAATGAAGTGTATAGATCTGTGCTAGACTTAACAGATCAAAAGAAAGTCAATTTACTAATAAGTTGCGATTGGCGTCCTGCTGTATCTTTAACCAAGTATTCAAGCATAGAGTAACTTGAGGTGGAGACAAATAGGCAACATAGAATATAAGCAAGTACTTAAATCATATTCCAAGAATTAGATAAGGGGATACCAGTCCAGGATCATCAGTCAGTGCATCCAATACATCCTCTGCATCAGTAGTGGCAGCAGCTATATGGAGGGGTGTAATCGTAGAAGGGCCCCAAGCATCAGGTCTGAATAGGTATGTATTCAGGCTTTTATTCGGCTTGTATCTGAGCAGAAATCTAACCATTCGAACGGATTTCCTTTGCACAGCAGTGTGCAGCAAATTTTCTGACAACACTACCTCTTCTGGAGACTGCGACCCCACATCAACAAGTCCAATAAATAAGAAATCTAATAGCATTTTGGTCACAGCACACCACTCCCGCTCCATGGCGAATATACCAAGATTCCTAAATCTCCACAGGTTAAAGGCAGCTTGAGGTAGCTCCACTTTATCATGTTTAGAAATTGTGTTTGCTCTATGAAGAAGCCAGCCCAGCTCATTTAGAAACTCTAAAGCTTGATTCCTGGAATTGTCATCATCTGCCTGTTCATAACTCGAGGACTTAAATATGCTCTCCAGCTCACAAACCTCGGTGCATACGTCCTGCTCAGCAATTATGAACGGGAAGAAACCATTGCTAAATCCACCATCTTCAACCTGAAATCGCCGATGCCATTCAGAATAAGTTCAAAAGTAATGATCGAAAAACAGAAACCGCATCAAAACAAAAGCTATCGGACAAGTTGTGCCTCTATGAATCCTCTTCCTCTCGAACCAGGGAGAGGACAACAGAAGTTGAGACATTCGGTATCCTCATGCTCAACATCATCAGCTACGATAGCTGTGTCTTCCTGGAATATACAACGCCCTTCAAATGAGCAAATTAGTCTGCGAACATGAGATGATGGTTTTTTAGATGAGTGAATAAGCCGAAGGAAACATCAAGCTGTACTAGCATCTCCTTTCGGAATGAGCATATGTAAATTGCAGATGATAAAGTACCTTGAGGAAGCGCCAACTAGGTTAAAGCCTTCTACTTTGAAATTTACTGTCGCTGAGTAAGGAACAGCAACCGGTTGGACACATAAAATCTTGCAGTAACGATGAGAATTGGGCGCCAGTGGTCTGTCCAGCGTAACTTGACCTACATTAATATGAATGCAAGCGAGATTAACAAGTTTCCAAGTAATGCATTTAGAATAAAACTTAAACAGCGGTGCAAAAAATAGCTAAGCACTTGGACTCACCATTGTGCATAAAAGCTATCTGATGTCGTACCATCACAAATACCAAACCAGATGCCCAAAAGTTGTCACTGGAACTACTCAAAAGCTTAACCAGGTGCGAGCTCATATTATCAGAGAGCTGTGGAAAAGAAATGTCAACCACCAACCAAAGAAGGCCACTATCGTGGCAAAATGATTACAAAAGAACGCATACCTCTCTCCATGCAGACTCAACTAACCGAACATATACTGTTAGAATAATACAACCAGGCCTAATATAGCTCTCTATATCAGTAGGGCTACTGGACAACCAACCAAGAATCTGAAATCCAGAATTTAAGTGTTAAATTCAAGATATGTTCTCTTGTACCATTATGAGAGAAGGCATGATGTACCTGTGATCGCAAAACTGGAGGTAAATCACTAGGAACTTTCTCAAAAAGCTTGAAGACAATTTTATCAGTCCGATACTGCAAGCAAAATAAGAAAAATCCATGAGAGAGAGAGACAGAGAGATTTCACAAGAAAAGAGAACATCTGAGAATATTTTAGGCGCAAATCCACTACGAAAAATTATAATACACTGGCAGTTGGTATTTCTGTAAGTATGCACTACCAAGGCTATTGTACTCAAATTAAATTATCCTCTTTCATGCATAAGTTCAGATACAGGTTGAAGGGCTGCTCAGTTCGCTTTGGAGCTTTGGAGTATTCATGAATCATGAGGCATTAGTTTGCAAATGAGATGCGATGAATTGGCTATTTATCAGGTAGAACTGTATCTTGAAGTGGGATACTTTATTTGTGCAGGAATCTTCTTTAGCTTAAAGTTTGGATCTTAGGGAATGAATGCTTATTCAGTGCACTATTCCATTCAAATTTTGTGTTTGGTTCTTGATATGTATTGCAAGTTGTGTAGTACAGGTATATTGAAAAGTCAAGTGGGTGTAAAACTCAAAAGGTTGAAACGGTACAGCTGGGAGTTGTACAGCAAATGGATTCACAATCTAGCCCTGCATAAACCAAACATATTTGACATCTCACTCGAACCCTCATTCCACTGCATTGAAAAATCCCATTCCAATTAAAAATCCAACCTTGAATTAATCTCCACATAAAATAATAATTTTCCTTATAATACTTTGATACTTTGATATAGAAGTGCATATATATTACAATAGCAAATTGGCAGCTACTGAGTTGTGGATTTACCAGTAAAAAAAATGATAGTACATTAACATCAGTTGTTATCAACAGATAAGGTTGTTACTTGTCACCAGGGATAGAAATCCCGCCGGTAACCGGGCCGGTTACCGGTACCGGAGGGTGGGCGGGAAACAAATCCCGGCCGGAAAAAAATTTTGAATTTGCTTTTGTTTTTTTGCTTTCTTGGTTAGAGTATATGCCTACTATATAGTATATACCTTCTTGAATCAGGCTTAACTCATACAAGCTATAATCATTGTTACAAAACATTATCTAGTTAGCATCTTTATTAACTAATTACCAAATTTCCTTTTATTTCCGGTTTTCCAACCGGTTTTTCCGGTTACCGGACCGGTAACCGGCCGAGATTTTTTTGCATTCAAATTTTGGATTTCGAATTTTGGCCGGATTTTGTCCGGTTTTTCCGATTACGGGCGATAATCGCCGGGCTCGCTGCTATCGGGCCCCGAGCGGGATTTCGCCCGGTAACGGTTCTTCGATCCTTGCTTGTCACTATAAAGACCAATAAGTCAATAAGTCATACAAGAATTTGAAATTAGCCATATAGCTTTCTTTATACGAGTTGTTGCAAGGAATAAAATTAAACCTGAGCGTCTCCATTTGAGCTTGACAATGACTGAGCTGATGTTGAATCTGAATTGCCACTAGTCTGCGGTGGGCTTTGAGTAGAGTCTTGCTGCATCCATGATGGACAATTAGGAGAATCAGTTGCCTTGAAGGCAGGTGCAGGTGAACCTTTATACCCATCCTCAAAGCCTTCCATATCAATGCAAGTGTTGTTCAAATCAAAATCCTTAAACTTGCATGCTGGAGGCTCTGTGCACATGGAAAACCAAAAAAAATGTATAAGCTAAATTTTTATCAGCAAACATTCCCTGAAGGGTTAAATATGGTTATACATCTTACCAGGAGTTGCCACCATGGTAGCCTTTGATTGAACTGGTGCAACAGATGATGATGCCTGCCCACATCGACCACCGTTCACAAAAGGCACCTTAGAGTTAGATGGTCCTGCAGCCTCTGCTGCAGCAGTATTAAACAAAGCATTAGCTGTTTCAGAGGTCCCAGCATTTGATCCATTTTGCATGCTTTGACATGCCTCCAGGAGTTTACAGAGCTCTTTTGGATCCAATGATTTGGCAACAGTCCCCAGGTTTCTCCAAAGATTGGATAGCAACTCATGACCTTTTAAATGCTCAGCATTGTCAGCTGCAAGTACAATTTTAAGAGTCATGTCTCTTCCTGAATATTACCATAAGAGTAGTTCGCAATACTACTAACTATGCTGATAATAGTGCAGTTTACGCACAATCACAATTCATATACTATTTTTAAGAGAGAAGCTATCATGGACAACTAACATTGCAGCATTCTGCAGTTGCAAAATATGATGGACATTCTATTCCTACCACACAGCTTGTGGAGGAACTTCCTGTAAACAATCCAGGAATCAAACACAAATAAACTAAACTATAAAACTTCAAGTACACCCAGTACCACGTTACAGCCTTCATGGTCCAAGAAACTACTGTATTTCAATCAACATGTCTGATAAAGTAACAAGAACCTTGACTTAATATTGTAAAGTCATCTACAAGAAAACAATTTGGAACACCATCATAGTCTTCCCCTAGGTCAACACCAAGTAAATGTCAGTCAAAACATAACTCAATATAATTTCATGTGATTTAAGGGGAAACAAACTATACTGCTATCAGAACCTTTATGGTTTATAACTTTATATGCAGAATAGGTAACTGTCTATGTTACTATAGCAAGTTAGCAACCTTGAAAACATTACTTACAGTTCAAATTGGCGCATATTCCAAGGAGACTCAACAATAAATAACTGCCAACTTTGTCCTCAATCGAAGCAGTCCCACCAACAGCAATTTCAGGGCGGGCTTTCCTCCTCCGTCTATTGTGGCCTGCTAAACGCCGACGGCAACTTCGCTTCCCTTCATCAAATTCTTGGAGAAGGTGAAATCTGTACAGGAACATGTACAGTAGTTACAGAGATTGCCAATTTTGAAAAATGTATATAGTGGCGCCATCACACAATATTCTGTGGATATATCTTTAACCCCACAATACTCAGTGCACATAATGCATGCTCTTTGAACATTTTAGAAAAAAAAAAAGACATTGTGTATGTTGTGAGATATAGTCCCTGGCTATGCCCAAGAATATTTCAGTATTTTCTCAAAGCGAACAGTGACTTTAGAGATAGAAATGATCCAAGCACAGAAAAGGGTACACCACAGAAGGCCATTACTGTCGGCCATGTGTTCTCCAAAATATGTGGACATTTAGGTGCTGATGTTACCCTTACATTGGATGGGAAAAAGATATATATAAACACCTTAAAACTTTTGCAGAATTCTTCCAAGCAATGTAGTTGGAATATGAAAAAGATATGCAATTCAGACAAATCCGAGCTTTGTGGAAACATAATTAGCTTTTTCATGGACTTTTGCTCCCTTGCAAGCAGTTGGGCTTGGTTGTTCAAAACAGTATGTAAAAACAGTTTCAGAAATTTCTTCGTTTCTAAAAATATCTTAGTGGCACAGGGGTTTCTGAGCTTGTCAGTATGAGCTAACCCAATACAGATGGCAGTAAAAAAATTATATTGGTTTCGAAAAGAAAAGGAATTCGAATAAATTACCAAAAAAATGATACGATTATATTGACAGGACAACTGTGCATTTGAACTTAGAAATGATACAAGTATATTGATGGGACAACTGTGCCTGTTCATTTGAACTTACCAATTGGTTATAACTCACATGAATTCAATAAACCAGATTCATGACTCCTTATATAGATGTGCATGCTAAAATATTTGACTCATGGTGGATGATGTGCTTACGTGATTATCTAACAGGTTTACTTTAGAACATTTTCTCGTGTATCATGTATTCATATTTTTGCGCATCGCCACTACTTTGTGTTAATGAATTGCTCACTTTGTCACATGAATTAGAAATTGAGCCATTGAGGGTGAGGCATAACTGATTTTTCTTAGCATGACACTGTTTAACCACTTCTCCCAGCATCATCACTAAATCTTGTCTATGGAAGTTGGATGCTCCCATTTTTTTTACAATTTCTACCAAAATCTCCTTCAAAAATATTTTCACCTTAAATATTTTCCATTTCAGTCCACAAATAATAGTATACTTTTCTTCTTTTCTATAGCTCTAGTAGATTCTGGCGATTCTCAAATATCAAAGGTTAGTGCTTAGAACATCACCATGGTTTGAAGTTTGCAAAGGTCTCATGTCTGTGTTTGGCCGCACTAAATCAAACTTCCATAACACATTCCACCCATCCATTTTCATACGAACAAATTATTATGTATATGTAAATGAAAGGCAATAGAAGCTGAATCATAAAACTAACCTACTACATTGCTGGCAGAACCGCTGGACAACGTTCCCAACCACAGCAGTGGTCGCCTTAGCATGCATCTCGCAGACCTTGTGCCTCCGATGGTAATCCTTCGCCGCAGTAAGGTCCGCCCCGCAGCCCTCCACCTGGCATGCCGGCCCACTCGAGCTGTCGCCCTGCACCCTGATCTTCTTACCATTTCTCTCCTCTTCATTAACTCCACCACCCTCCACCGCCCCCCCAGAAACACCATCGCCTCCGATTCTCAAGCTGAGCGCCCCGCCACCGCTGTCCATCGGGTCCTCATCCTCCACGTCGTCGTCGTCAATGACCACCACCCGCTTCCTCTTATCAGAGTCACCTCTGACGTTACCGCTCCTGGCCACTTGGGCCTCGGCTTCCTCAGAGGAAGACGGTGAGCTGTTCAGCGCCAAGCCGTTCCCCGCCGCAGCGAGCACCGGCGTGGCGACAAAGCGCTCGCTGTCCCAGCTCCAGTCGTTGAGGTCCCAGCCGAACACCCTCTTCTGGCGGCTCTGCGCTCCGACCCTGGCCGCCTCCATGGCCCGCCCCCCGAAACCCTAGAAGAACCTCTTATCAAAACTAACCTTCCGGAAACTGCGAGAAGGATCAGCAACTGCAGGAGCCGAGAGATCTAGTCGGCTTCCCTCCTTCCCAAGAAGTCGACGAACGTGACACCCACGCAGCCACGGATCCAAACCAGCGAAACCCACATGTCCACGCGCCGCCGCCACCGGAATCAGGCAGAGCGCCGCAAATCCGAGCTCACGCAGCCCGAATCAGCGGGAATAAGAGAGTGAATCAGTGGAGCACCGGACCTGGCGAATTTGCAGTAAATATTGCAGACTTGGGGACGAATCGAGCCCCGGAGGGATCGAATTGGGCGAATTCCGCGGGGGGTTGGGGAATTTGCGGAGTGGACTTTTGGTGGGAATGGACTTGGACTACCGGAGTAACGGAGTCGCGGAGAGCGGAGGAGGGGAAAGAGCAAAAGGCAAAGATGGCAGAGGCGATGGCAACGCGTAGCGCGATGGTTTGGTAGAGATAGGCCCCCCATAATTGCATGCGACACCGGGGCGGCTACACGACAATTAGCGCGGGGCAGGGGAAAATAAATCCTGCAGGTAACCGATTTCCTCTTCTTCATCATTCTGTAATTTGGATTTTTTTTTCATTTTAGCCCTTTAACGTCACGCAATTACAAAAATGACTTCCATACCCTTTTTTTTTGCAAATCTAGACCCCTCCCTCACTTTCCGCAGTCGGGGAGCGGAGAAGGTCACTTTCCGCACTCCCCGAGCGCGGAAAGGCACCGGAGGGTGGCCAGGCGTGGGAGCGACCACTTGCCGCGGTGGGTGAGCGTGGGAAGGTGACTTTCCGCGGTGGCCGAGCGCAGAAACTCCCGATTCCGTGGTCGCCGTCCATTTCCGCAGAGATTTGTCTGATTACCCACGTTCCGCGCTCACCGACCGCGGTAAAAGAGGAAGGGGGGCTAGATTTGCAAATAAAACAGTACGGGAGCTATTTTTGCAATTGAGTGACGTCAAGGGGCCAAAATAAAAAAAAGATTCTGTAATTTGTTTTCGCGAGTTGCTAGCGTCTTTGCATTTAATTTTCTACTACATTTTTATGGTATGCTCCTAGAAAAAACACTTTACATCTTGATTTGTTGGGCCAAAATCTCTACTCGTCCTATGAATGCGTCGGGATTTTAGTTTAAATTCTCGGTTTATCCACATGGATCTCGACCGAGAATAGACTTTCTAAACAAGCCCTTGGAGATATTGAAGATATCTCATTTTATCTAGACTTTCGTAATGTTTCCACATCTCCACGCTTCAGTTATAACATTAGTGGTGGATGATATAAAAAAAAATGCATGTAAAATGGTAATATACAATCACTACCATACTTTTGTTACTACATGGGAGGAGCGTAGATGTAAAATGTTGAGTATTATCAGGGTTACGGATAGAAGAAGCGTTAAAGCATACATGACACTTGCATAGGTTCATGACAAATTATGCAGTCCACATAAGGTAGATCTTGTTTCGACTTTATGACCAACGTTCATCCAATTCCAATTAAGTAGCCATTGAATTGTATGTGACGCCTCTGTAGACATCTTACAAGTAGCATGGGCCAAAAAAGGAAGAACTCTTTGAATTGTACGTGACATTTGAGAAGTATGTGTCAAGTTGTGTAGGCCAAGAAAAGATAAAGACTTGTAAATTGCATTAAAAAAGAGTATAGCTTTAAACTATATACGATATGTGACAAGTTTATGGCAGTACGTCAATTTTTATCGTGTATTTATGAATCTAGCTATATATATATATATATATATATATATATATATATATATATATATATATATAGTGTAGATTTAATACCTTACCGCACAGCCGCAATGCGTAACGGTGGAAAAAAAGCTCGAAACTCGCGAGTTAGCTCGACTCGTTAAGGGCTCGACTCGAACTCGGTCCCTTAACGAGCTGAGCCGAGCCGGCAATTTAGCTCGTTTTTTAACAAGCCAAGTTTGACCTGGCTCGCAAGTTACTCGTTAAGCTCATTTAGCTCATTAAAAAAACCAGCACAGTTGAGCAGTAGTACCAAACTAGCACAATCCAGCAACCCTTAGATAGTTCAAGTCCCAAGCTATGATCTCTTGATTTTCTAAAAATTTTATTAGACGGATTTTCCTTTTTTAGCGAGCCTAACGAGTCTAACGAGTCCTAAACTGGGATCTCTTGACTTTCTTAACGAGCCTAACGAGCTTAACGAGCCGAGTTCGAGCTTTTTAACGAGCCGAGCCGAGCCTGATATTCTGCTCGTTAGCTTAACGAGCTGAGCCGAGTCGAGCTCGTTTTCTTAACGAGCTTTACCGAGCCGAGCTGAATTGGCTCGTTATCCACCCTTGTGTGGGTACGGGAGGGTAGAGGTCATGTCTGTGTTACCACGGAGCAAACATAGTTAGTTCATCCAAAAATAAATTAATACGTACATTTGCTATCGTGAGATCGACATGGTTTGTCAAGAAATTCTTGACACACAGTAAAACACATAGAAAAGTAAAATATTGTCTCTGGTATTATTCCATTAGTGAATATGATTCTAAAACGAAACAAGGATAATATATATTGAAACATTCTAATCCATCCGCCGATCTACCTTATGGATGGATAATACCTTATGGGTAGGCAGGATAATGGTTGTGTTACCATGGAGCGTACATTTTAGTTCATCCAAAAAAACATGTACCTTTGCTATCATGAGATGGTCATGCATGGTTTGTTATGTAATTCTTGACATACAGCAGAAAAAAACATAGAAAGTAAATTGTTGTCCCTATCATAATATTTCATTAGTGAATATGCTTCTCACGTTTTTTTAACCGGATTTTTTTTACCGGGTGGCCGGTACATCCGGTTCCAATTTCGGCCGAAATCTGTAATTTTTTTGAATTTTTCAAATTTTAAATTAAAAAAAAATTAAATTCAAACAAATCCGATTTTTTCGAGACCAGTTTGTATTTTTACCGGTCTCCACGGGTAAAACCGAAATCGCTGATTATCGGCCGATATTATGTTTGTTGTAGCCTGCAACCGGCTATCTTGCTAACTAATACACATGACGCTACCACCTTTGTGGGACAAGTGACAACCATGCCAAGTGTGGTTGCTGTAAGTTTTCATAAGCTAGTGACACGTAGAAGGACAAATCACTTGAAAAACATGGACATGCTAAGTGAAGACTTGTATATCGATCATACAATAATAAATAACAACAATATATGGGGAAAAAGAACTCTAAACATCACCGAGAACCCATTGCCAGTTTCTAAAATCCAAAGATCTGGAGGCACTACTTGCCCTTTATCGTGTAGTGTTTTTGAAACGAAAAGTCAGAAGAGTTGTCCTCTGTATTGATAAAGCAGAAGAAAACAAGATAAAAAATATATACCCCGACACCCTCGACGAAAGGGAATTCACAGCTAGACATACCTCGCAACACCTGTTAATATAGCGACACAATTAATTGACCAGGTGTGTCTTCAGCGCAAGTTTCCTTCCACGAGTCGTATCAACATGGTTACTTGTCATGGCATTGAGTTGCTAACTAGTGCTAGTGTCAATGTGCCGCCAGCCACTGTGGCTAGCAAGTTCACGGAAAAAATTCTATGGGGCACCGCCCCCGTGAGGCCCCTCCTCGTGAGCCGTCCAATCTTCTTTATACCTATACGCTACAGTGATATCATACGAAATCCAACGGTAACGAGGAGGGGCCTCACAGGGGCGGTACTCCAGAGGATTTCCTTACGGTGCCCCAGAGAATTTCATTCCCAAGTTCACTTTGATTTATAGTTCACCTTTCTACTCACTCAATTGTGGTCTTATCTTGGTTGCCATCATCGCGAAGCCACCATATATAGCTGCCGATGCCCAATGCCATGGTGGCCTCAAAGATAGTATAAACAACGTCTTGTTGGATTATGACATCATCATGTCGAGGCATGCGGGCGCTAATTGCCACAGCTAACATAAAGAGATTATCACTTCATCATCCTATGATTAATTGCCATAAAGTCAATGAGGCAAATACTAATGTCGCCAAGACTCCTTTTTTTTTGCAGTGTATAGATAATTGAATTAAAATTTAGCATGGACAATAAAAATTGGCAAAAGGAAAACTTCAAACTTTCAAAGTCTTGATAGAAAACATTGCGGATATCCTCCAAAAGTCCTATAAAATTCCCGTGTTCCAAAGGAGATTTGAAACAGGCTTTCTCAATGTAGATATACATCAAGTTTATCTCTCGAAGTTGTTCTCCTCAAACCGAGTAACAAGAGGTCAGACTCTCGACTCCCCTTTCCATTCCTGAGCGGCCTAATTACGTGTGGAATTCACTTGTAGAGCATTCATCAGTTAATCCCATTTTTCACCATTTTATAACGTTTCTAATTTCTAGTCAAACTTAACTGAAGTGTTCCAGCTCGCACGTGATCACGAGTGGCGTTAGATTTTGTGCAAGATCTCTTGCCTCTGAAGCACTTTTCAGAATTTCAGTAGAGGGATTGATGTTGAATTTTTTTTCAAAAAAAATAATCTATCTTTTATTCAGGTTTATAGAAATAATACTATTTTTTTTGACAGAAATAATCATTGGTCGCCGTACCGTTGGGCGACTAGAAAAAACCGTCCAACGACAGAGTGACAAGCGTTTACTCGCCCAATGGTTGAGCGACATATATAAAGTCGCCGAAGCAATGGATGATTTTCAGTAATAACTTATTATTTTATTAATCCAATTGGAATAATTGTATGTAAATAAATGTCAAAATTTGTAGGTAATACATTTAGCAAATCCTACTCGTAGGATGTTATTTTTTTGAAAAATAAAAGGGTGGTGACAAGGTTGGTTGGCCCGTTTGTGATTTTTATAGAATATTAATGGTACGAAATTTGTCAGACTCGTAATAACATTTTGTGATCGTCGTATGTTGGTGCAGTGCGCTAAATTTCTGATGAATTTTGTGAGGACGATAGAGGTAGCAATGATTCGTAAGTACGAAGGTAAGTGATATTGCGATGCGTCAGGAAATTCATACACGGTGGAGAACTTTGAAGAAATGGCGCAACGATAACAACACGACAGTTGATCCGACAAGAGGTTACATGGCAAGCAGGCTAACGAACCAAGGAAGGTACACGCATGCCTTTAGAGAATTAGAAATACATGAGACATATGGACGAAGAGGGTCGGACTACTGCGTGGACTGAGGCCATTTGTCCTTTCTTGCGAGCTTGGCGTTGTACTCCTCACCGGCCGTCTTGACCTCGGCCGCCATTTTTCTCTTTTTATCGCGCTCTCTGCACCTGCACGCCTCGAGATGGCCCTGCGTCTCCCGCTGAATACACTCGTTGTGCTCTTCGGTGCGGCGCTCCTCCTCCCTCCTCTCGCGGTCCCTGTTGGCATCCCACTCCTCGCAGTCAAGAGTCCACTGGTCATATAGGTGGATCTCTAGGTCGATCCACTTGTGGTAGCCACATAGCAAATCCGGAGACTACGAGTAGACGAGAGAGGTTGTTAGTGCGTGCTTTGAAAGATAAATGGTAGGAGAACATACTGTAACCTGTCCTTACCAGCTGTCGATAGCGGCTCGTGTCCCAACGACGATCGGGATAGTTGCAGGAGTAGTTCGTGCAACCATAGTAACGCATACCCTGGCTGAGCCGATGCTTGGACTTGAAGAACTTGCATCTGTCTCTGCAAAAACATAGGGGCGACGTCTCCCCCTCGGGCAGGCGTTGCGGCGAATGCTCGGTTGGGATGTTGTGGTAGGGGTCGCTGCTACAGGGGCGGTGTCATTGCAGGGAGGTGGCCTCCTGGCACGCTCCTTTTGTTCCTCTCAGGCCGCATACTCCCTTTGCATTTCGCGGATCTTCTCCCAGTTCTTGTCCATCTGAGCGAGATTGTGTTGAAGTCTAGATGCAGGAGAACCCTGCGTGGAAGGGGTAGTACTTATATGGCGAGCCGGTGCTGCGTATGTGGCTGAATTGTAATTCGTTTGAAGAAAATTCACGTCCATAAGGCAGCAGTTCTGAGGAGACTCGTTGGGTCATGTCGCTGCGCAAAGCTGACTCATCGGGTCACATCGCTACGCAAAGCCGACTCGTTAGTTAATGAGGCACGAGAAGCAGACCCGAGGAGGAATCATGTGGCAGCACTGAGTCACGTCTCTGTGGGAAGCAGATTCGTTGGGTCACGTCGCTGCGAGATGCGGCCTCGTCAGGTCACATCATCCTAAAAAGCTGACTCGTCGGGTCATATCCTGGTTTGTAGAGAGTGGTCACGTTCTGCTTTGCAGATAGTGGTCACTTCCTGCTTTGCAGAGAGTGGCCACGTCCTGCTTTGCAGAGCGAGATCATGTGGTGCGCTGCCAAGCGAGGTCACGTCGTGCATTGCAATTATGACAAGAGATTGACACTTCAAATAAAGTTAAAATTTGCAATTACGATACAATTAGTTTCACAGAACTTACAACAAGCAAGATACTTACTGAAGTACAAGTTACAACATGCTAGCAGTTCTAATCTTAGTACCACTACACTTCCAACAAGGAGCGGTGCTACACTTCATGTCGGTGTTCCTACGTGTCGGCAGGCACCTTGCAAGTTCTCGCAGTGTGGCCTTCTTGGCGACAGCGGTCGCAATGTCTACCCGCCGCTCCAGCTTTCCCTTCGTCCATATCGTTCCTAATGCGACGACTCTGCCGACACCCCTCCCCCTAACAGGTCAAGATCCAGAATCCAAGTCCTCCGTACAATATCCAACGTGTCGAAGTTGCCCACAACTCTGAAGCCTCTTAGCTCGCCGCACCACGCCTGCTGCACCCTCTCCTTCATGAAGTACTCCGATATGAAGTTCGATGGGTCCATGTGGATGGTCCTGCACGCGGCGAAGACATGAGAGCATGGCTTGTGAAGGAGCTTTGTCTTGTTGCATTTGCAGCTAGGTTCATTCATATGGTCTCTAAGGCATACCTCGTGGGTAACAAGAGACTGAGCCGTCCCAAATCCGGCTCTGTCCCAAAGGACCACGTCGAAACGAAGCTCCGTATTGCCCATCACAAAGACCATGTGCGACTGACCCTTCTCAGTCTTGGCCTGCATGTACGCTGTAAGTCTCGAGCAGTAAGGTGTATGTGGGTTGGCTACATGAAGTGTCGGATTTGCATGCCTTTCTCTGAAATATCCGATTGTACCATGCAGAACGTCTTCCACAATGGCGACGAGGGGCTGAGAACGGAGGCCCCTAATAACCCAGTTGTACACCTCGGCAATGTTAGTGGTCATTATGACATACCTTGCATCGTCCGTGTCGTGCAGCAAGGACCACTTCTCCAATGGCTTGGCCTCAATCCAATGGGAGAAGCACCTGTTGTCCCTCGAGGTCCTCTGCGTCAAATGGGGAGGGTCGAGCTCCCGTAGTGGTGTGAGGCGTTCGGGTTGCGCCGCCCCAGGAATGAGCGGACGCGTGTTCCTCTCTACGACATGCTTCCTGGTGTGCTCCTCCAACATCTACCACAACGCATCAAATTTACGCTGTTGATTCTACATAGCAAGCCTCGTGAACAGCTTCATCAACGGTTGATGCCTGAACTGCTTGAAGAAGTTGGCCCCCAGATGGCGAATGCACCATCTGTTCCTCATGTCTGGCCAAGGGAACGACTCATCGGGGTCTTGCTAAAGTTTTCAGATGGCCTTCATCATCCCAGGGTGGCGATCATGTATTAAGCATACATCAAGACGTGCCCCAACTACTCCCTCCTTCAGATGTCGAAGGAACCGCGACCAGCTGTCGAAATTCTCACTTTCGACGAAAGCGATGGCTAAGGGCAGAATCTGATTGTTGCCATTAACGCCAATTGCTGTTAGGATCATGCTCTTGCATTTTTCAGTTAGAAACGTTTCGTCCACTTAGATCATGGGCAACATGTGTCTGAATGCATCGATGCAGGGACCGAAGGCTAAGAAGTCCCTCTGCAATACCATGAAACCTAGCGGCGGGATTTTGGATGGCTTATCCTTCACAGCAATGTATGTGCCTGGATTCCTATCCTGTAGCATCTAAAGCATACAAGTAAGGTTATCGTAAGCCGCCTCGGAAGAACTAAACCTCCTTTCCAAAGCCTTCTGCTTAGCACACTATGTTTTCGCGTAGCTAATCTTGTACTTGAATTTCTACTCGATAGCCACCATGATGTGCTTGGCCTCCAGGTCCGCCTTCTTCACTATCTCTTCGTACATCACATTGGCTATGAAGGTGGACGTTAGGTTGCGTTGCTTCGGCAAAACACTACTGAGCAAGCATGAGCGCGCCTCCACTTTGGAGACAATCCAATGAGTCTCGTACTTGGGTTTACGTGCGTGCACACGCCAAGGACACCCGGCCTACTCGTAGACCATGGTGTACTGCTCCTGGCTGGATTTGAGGAACCGAAACATCCGCTGCATGGACAAGGCCCATAGCTTAATGGCATCCTTGAGTGATCCCTTGTTAGTAAACATTGCATGAAGCCGAACCACCCTACCATGGTTGTAACGACCCAACCCTAGGGCACCCAAGAGGTCCTCCTGGGTCTCTAGGAAAGTCCGTCAGGACCTCCCAGGAGATCCCGAAAAGGATCCCTTGGTTAGTCCACCAAGACTGATGGACCTCCTGGAAGTCCAGGAGAACAAAACCCGAGAGGGTCGTGGAGCCAGGGAGCACCCTGAAGACCTACCACAGCCAGGTCAGGGAAAAACGTGGAGGTCTGAGGGCATCCCAAGACCACCCGCGACCCTCCAGAGGAGGTCGTGGAGGACTGAGACCACCCCAGAGCCACACACGTTCATTCCATTGAGTGGACGTGGAGGACTGGGCTTGCTCCAAGGTTCCCTATGCATATTTAGCTAGTCCCAAGGATCATGGCTAGCTCTTCACAGCAATATTACAAAGGTGGTGACATCCAGAACGCGTACTTATTATAGCAAAACATCAACAGAGTTGTTTACAAAAGTGGCCTTGGGCCAAGCATAGATACAAAAGTGCAAAAGGAAGCGATGGTCCACCAGAATGCCACAGGTAACTGGCTGGAAGGCACAACTTAGTCGCTTTGATCTTCTTCACTACCAAGGTCTTCTCCTGGCAAAAATTATAATGAGCAAGAGTGAGCACAACAACCGTGCTCGCAAGTTACACCCGTGGATTAGCAAGATGACATGCATATATGGATAATCAATGGATGGCATAATATGGTTGATTTGCACAAAGCCAAGTTTCTTTCAAATACAAATACTAAGTTCCAAAGCAGGTATTTAATAGATAAAATTCATTTTCCAAACTTAATTTTCAATTGGATAACATTCATCAACAAGTTGGTGAAGGATACCCTCCTGACACAAGGCTCCCTGCCCAAAACCCATGGGATAGAAATCCCAAAACAGATTTGATAAACATTTCTGGAAACCCAAAACCAACATCTAACTCTGAGTAGCCTTTGCCAGCACGTCCATGACCGCGGACACGGCTATTCGAATAGATTTAACTCTGCAGAGGTTGTACACTTTACCCACACGACATGATTCCTCTAGTTTGTCCGGCATCCGTCAATGCCACCTCTCACTGCCGAAGGTAAGAGGTCTAGAGTTCATGACAAGGCTTTTACAAAGCATTATTCCACCACAGCTCCTCCTTGCTAAGGTTTCACTTTCCTGTGGATAGAAACCCGGCGGAAAGCCCCCTCTTGAGCCAGTGGGAACAGTAGGTTATAAAAGACCATTGGCCATAAAAGACCTCCCACACCTTCAATGGAACAACTTGTGGTAGAACTTTACAAATTATTCAGCCAGGTCCCACGCCCCATTCTGGAGACATGTGGTTGCACGATTGTGGTATAGCCCATTATAGGCATAGCATTGGTCGCTCAAAGACCGGTCCTCAACTGACTTGGGCGACAACCACAAACCCCTGGACCTCCACCTTATCCAGGATAGAGTCCGTGCACAAACATTGCACCAGCCAAGCAAACCAATTCGCCCAAGTCCAAATCAATTTTCATTTTCTTTGCTTCCCCAGCAGAATTTTCATACGCCCATGACACCCCAATGTCATGGTCAAAACATTTTAAACAATAGTTGGTCATGAAGGTAATGATTTCCCAAATCAAGTACTTTTGGTCTAAGCAAGACTAAGCATATGGTTTTTCAATTGCTCCTGGTTCACACTATTGTATCAACCAGATTTTGTCTAAGGTGACAACAAATTTGGTTCAATGTCAAAGTTGGCCATATGAAGGAAATAGGCATAACTATGTGTTTAAAGACAGGTATTGAAATAACTTGGTAGAAATAAGCATGCATTATACTTTGAAATTGAACATAAATAGATTGAAATATTGGGTGCAATATGATCAAAAGTGTAACTTGCCTTGCTCACTATTCTGATAATCTTCCTCTTCAGTACACTCAGACTCCTTGGAGTCTTCGCAATCTACACGGGTAGAAGAGCAAGTTCAAACAAAGCTCAAATAAAGAACTAACTGAGATCAACAAGAAAAACCAAGCGAACCCCAGAGGGAACCCAAAACTCAACCAACAGGAGAGATCTATATTTTAGAATAGGTTCTTTTGGAAGAGGTCCAAGTTTACCAGGAGGGGGTGGTCTTTAGCAAAAGACCCCAAAAGAGTGATTTAAGCAACAGAACAGGAAGGTCCTGAGAGATGGTCCTTACGTATGGCCAGAAAGGGACAAAGGGGATGTTCCTTGCGTAAAGACCAGGGAGGAGCTCCTCATATAAAGGCCATAGAAATCCAAAAGGAACCCACAAGAGGAGGTCCTGAGAAGGACACAACCAGCTTAATGTGGTGGCAAGAATAAGAGTAGAGCAGATCACCAAGGGACTTACCAGGGACAAGAAGGAAACAATGGATGAAGGGGAGGTCGTGGGGCAACAAGGTCTTCCCTGGAAAGCCACTGAGCGAGAGCCAAGATGATAAGCGTGAAGAAAGGTAATGTGGTAGGGTTTCCTGGACTAATTATAGCCAAAGTGAATGAAGAAAATTAGAAGCATACGTATCAAGGATAAGTACAGAAATGGGTCAAAGATAGGTGAGTGACAGGGCAGGTGTCGCTACCACCTTGGTAAAAGGTAGGAGGAAAGGACAACGTATGTTGCTATGGGCAGAACAAGGAAGGATGACGAGATCTGACTAAGTGACCAAATTAGAGTAAACGCCACGTATATGGATGCATTTAATGTGACATGACATGCATTAAATGCTCAAGATACTAACGTGGCGAAGGAAATGATAATGATCAAGTCTGGCAAGTGGGGCCAGTCAATTTAGAAACAGACGGGTCAAGAAGGGAGGTCTTGCCCCGCAGGAGAGGTCTTTGAGGAGGTCCGAGAGGCTTAGGAGGTCCTAGGCCCAAAGGACAGGGAGGACTAAAGGTTGGGGAGGTCCAGACATACAGAGGAGGTCCGGACATGGGGAGGTCCTGACGGTCAGGATCAACAAAAAGAGGTCCTGACTATTAGGATCTCTTCAAGGGAGGTCTGGCGAGAAGGTCCAGAGTCAGGTCTAAAAGGCCACAGAGAGATCTTGGACAGGAGGTCCAGAGAACTACAAAAAGGTCCCGTGGTTGGGATCAAGAGTAAGTTGAGGTCCGGGCGGTTGGATCTCCGAGAGGGAGGTCCAACAGTCAAGATCAAACGTGAAGGTGAGGTCCCTAGAGAGAAATAATGCACGGGGAGGTCTAGACCTTTAGATTCAAAATGAAGAGAGGTTTGAACCATCAGATCCAAACAAAGGAGAGGTCCGGGCGGAGGGGTTCCAAGAAAGAGGGATTCTACGGAGGAGATCCTCAAAAGGTGGTCCAAAAGAAGTCGCAAGGGTCAAGGTAACTCAAAGGAGATTTCCAATCGCTAAGGTGAGGTCAAAAGTCTTGACGGTCGATGAACCAAAGGAGGTCCTTTCGCCAAGAGGAAATGTCAAGGAGGTTCAAATGAACTCGGGAGGTTCAAGGCACACAAGAGATCCAATGGTATACAAGGAGGTCCGTGAAAAAGAGGTCTGGGCATAAGATAGTGCCCAGGCAACAAAGGGGTCTAGACTTAGAAGAAGTCTGGACAGGAAGGAGGTCTGAACCAAAGCGATTCAAACCAACAAAGAGATCCAAAGTGATCAAACTCAAAGGAAAAGGCCTGGACATAAAGATACGTCCAAGTGAGAAAAGGTCTGAACCCTAAGGGAGGTCTAACCTCAAGAACCACTAGGGAGGTCTAGGCCACAGAGAAGGTCTAAACCTTACATAACCCAAAAGAGATAGGCTAAAGGAGGATCTGCCGAGCATACTAGAAAGGTGGTATCAACAACTCAAACCTCTCCAACTGAACCAAACTTTGAATTCTCAACAAAACAAAATAGTTTTATTTTGTTTTACAAATTTAAAAGGGTTTGGAAAATCAGGATGTTACAATGGTACTCCTACAGTGATTCGTACTCGTCGTGCATAGAAAAACCCTCAACGTCCACCCTATTCCATTCCTAGAGGATGGGACCTTTGTCCTCCTCAGAAGAGTCATCACCATCCTCTTCTAAAGCTTCCTTCTTCATTCGAGCTATTAAGTCATCGATCTCCATCTGACGCACTATGTTATCTACATGCTCTCCTGCATCCGCCTGTGCACTGGGCTCAGTGTGCGGTGTGCGATATCCTCTTCTGCCTTGGCAACATGGGTCACTGTGTCCTCTTTTGCTTCCGCAACCTCAGTCACCTCGTCTTCTTCATGAACCACACGCTGCGCGCCTGAAGTTCTCCTACCAACCCGACGATAGCCGTCGGCAGGGCCTCCGACGAATCCCTTCAGACATGCTTGCACGAGTAGTATGCACTCGTAGCCACGGCGCCGGTAGCCTTCCAGAAATCCCTTACATGCAATCGTGCGCATCAGTCTGGTCAACTCCCACCGAATGTTCGTGGCAGATCGACTCTAAAGCCCATGCATGTTGATACTACACACCTCGGGGGTCCAAAGAGAAGCTTCCGGTGAGCTAGTGTAGGACATCTCCAATTCGGGCATTCTCCACGTCTGGGTGTACTATACTGACTTGATAGAAACCACTTAGGTCAACACCGTATGGACCTTCACGAACCGTACCAACACCGTGATGCACTTTTAATCTTATGGGCTCTGACATGATTGATTTATCACTTCAAATATTTCAAACATTACAACCAACGATTTCTCGACATACATTCACCAAATACATGCTAAACCAACAAGTAGCTACACGTCGCCTACATTCGGCCGAGAACAAGAATATACAAGACTATTACCTTCACGTGGAGACCTTCTCTTCTTATCAACGAGCTTCCTTCGTTTTTCTCTTTCACATCTCGAGCTCCTCTCCTCCCTTATCCCCCTCTCCCGAGCTCCTCTCCTACCCTTCTCTACCTCTCCCAAGCTCCTCTCCTCTCCTTCTCTCCCTCTCTCGAGCTCCTCTGCTTCTCCCTCTACCTACATTCTCCCCCTATTCACTACCCATATCCTTCTATCCCTCCCCTTTTCTCCTCTCCTGATCTGCTCTCGTTGTCTGCCAAGAGAAATGGCGAAAGAAGCCGTGACGGGACTAGGTCTGGCTTTCTATACAACCGTCTAGTCGCTCAACCGTTGAACGACTTGGCAGCAAGTAGTGGGCCAACGGTTAAGCGACACGTCGACTAGTCACTCAACCGTTGGATGACTTGGCAGCAAGTACTGGCCCAACGGTTTAGCGACACGTCGACTAGTCGCTAAACCATTGGACGACTTGGCAGCTAGCAGTGGGTCACTTTTTGCTGCCAAGTCATCCAATAGTTCAGCGACTAGGGTACGAACGATTGGTAAGTAATACCATAAGTTATAGTACAATACAAGAGGGAATGCATAGACAACCATGTCATAGTAACTACGAACTAGAGTACATAAACACATAATACAAGTACACAGAGCACAACGAAAACCCCCTACTGGCCACCCGCTACGCCACCCGCAGCACCTCTTCCATCGTCGCCATGTCCCACACCCGGTCTGCGTCCACCAGTACGGCCCCACTTGGGCTTCTGAAGCGTGGGGTGCCAGGGCCGGGGCCTAGACAAGGAAAGCCACTCAGGAGCCCTACTGATCGTGCTCCCAAGGCCTCGGGGGTCGACTCCATCTGTGCCTACGTGCCCACTAGGGGCCCGCTGAGCTGTGACCCGAAAAGAACCTCAACAGGTGCGGGCTTAGTTGCTCCCCTGATCTCCCCAGGGTAATCCGCGAAGAAGGTGTCCACAGCCTCATGGGCATTATCGTGCGGGGAGAGCTGAAGTCCTGCCTGGAGCGCAAAACCTACAGGACAAATAATGTTAATCCCTACAATATATCGACGATCACAAACCTGAAGAGAGGAAACATACCTTCATCGTGGGCGACGACGCGCAACAAAGGGTCATACTCGCCGTACTGTCCATACAAGTCGGGGAAGAAAGGATACTGCCCTGGCACTGTCAGGTAGGTGTCCAGGAACGACGGTGGTGACGGTGGCAGTGACGGTGGTGGCGGCGGTGCGTACCCACATGCCTACCCGGACACTCCGGCCTGTCCCGACGGAGGTGGGGGTGGGTAGCCACATGTCCAGCCTGACCCTCCAACTTGTATAGGTGCAGGTGGGGCACGTGAACATGTCCCTCCTGACTGGGCTGCAGGACGTGTCGGCCTCGGCGTATGTGCTGACGTGGCCACCTTTTGGACCGTCCTGCACGACGTTAGGGTCACTACATGCCTCGCCCCACTGTAGACCCGACGGTCAAACTACGCCATCTCGTCCCGCGTCACCTCCACACTGTGTGTGAGCCTATCCAGGATCAACCATGACTCCCTCGCCATCACAATGTTTATGTCCGTCTACGAGGAGTACACAAAAGCGTCAAACTTGTAATTGACGTGACCTTACTCAAACATGTTGAACCACGAGAGTACGTACCGCGAGGTGCACATTCCGCGCGAAGTGTATAGGGTACGCTGGCGTCGGTCGGTCTTGACGCTGTGAGGAGTCAACGATATGCACCACCGCTGTGTGTCTCTGGAGTGTACCAACAGAGGTACTGTCAGATACGCTTAGGGTCGTCTGGGAGCCCTCCTGCACGTAGTCCTGGAGGGTGTCCGCCCACTGCGTCAGCCACGACTCCATCTTCGTCGCCCAGTTCGTCCTGCAGCCACCCCTCCTACTGTGCCCGTGAAACGCACCACTGCAATTAGAAGCCATCGTAGCACAACTGGAAAAAAAATATATGAACATGTGTTGTGTCTAACTCACGTGTGGGTCGAATCGGGCACCCACATTCCAATTGGAACAGGAACAACCTGGCAGAGGCCGAATTGGCGCATCAGCCTATGCACTGTGTAGTCCTCGATGAACACGCCGAAGATGAGCTTCTTCTGCGTCAGCCAGTACGCGCGATCATGCCAGCACAGTGAGGACAGCCCAATGGGAGCACGATCCTCCATCTCCTGATCAGAGTACGGCTCCCAACGGACGTCGTCAGCGGTGAGGTGGTTGAGCTGCTCGACAAAGTGCTCGTACACACTGACCTGCACGTGTGTAAACTGTGCCTGCGAGACGGGACATTGGTTATAAGAGATAACCCGTAATACGACTGAAGTAAAGATAGACGAGAGTACGTACCGTCTACGGCACCAAAGGGACCTTGCGGTGGGCTGGTCCACCGCGCTGCTATGGTACATATCCGCGCGGTACAGACTGGAGTCCAGCAGCATAGGCTATCTAAGGGAGAAGCGCTCGAACGACCACAACTGCAGCAGGAGGGGGCAGCCTGTGAGGATAGAGGCTGGCCTCGTCCGACAGCACACCTCGCACATGCCACGCGATGCGTTATGGCAAGTCAATGAGATCCCGGTGATCCGCACCTCCTCCTCACAACGATGGTCCTCGCGTACCCCAGGAGGCGGACATCGATGGAGTCACCGTGGCTGCTGGTAAATAGTACCCAATCGAAGGTCCACAACAAGAACGCCTCGAGATGCCGTGACACCTGGTTGTCAATGGGCTCTACGGCCATCCGTTCAACCTATGCACAAACGAATAATTAGTAAGCACGTCATATAGCAAGGATAATGCATTGCTTAAATATGAAAAATGGATAGAATACGTACTCGGAACTGCGAAAGCTACCGCAGGGACGGTCCATGCCGTTGTTGGGTAGGGAATACGAAGAAGGCAGGCATGGCCTCGGCCGGAAGAACCCCCTCAAACCTGCCTAGTAGGGCGTTGCGCCAGTGGGCAAGCGTGTCCGGCGGGGAGGCAGCGGCTCCTGCGATAGGCAGACCGAGCAGCAGCGTGACATCCTGGAAAGTGGGGGGCCATCTCCCCAAATGGGAGGTGGAAGGTGTGCGTCTCAGGCCGCCAATGGTCCAATAGAGCTGTCAGCAGCGACCGGTCGAACGGAAACCGCCATGACCGCTCTGGGCCAGCATGGACCTCCCCGTCGTTCTCGACCGGAGCGCCGTCCTCATCAGTGGCCTCCACCACCCGCGCGAGAGGTAGAAGGCCGGCAGCGCTTAACCTGCAAAGCACGAAGAAGTAAATACATAACAGACATATGACATAAATAAATGACACAGTTTGCAGACAAACATGTCTATCCAGCATGGGTGTAGTCTCCAAGCCCGTTAGGGTGTTCGCGTACGGACCACCCCCAAGTCAGTTGCCTGTCCCCGCTTCTTAGCATGCGGGGCACGACGGCTGGCACGATGTTGTGTGTCGACGAGCTAGTCCAGCAGGCCGAAACGCCAGTCCGAACTGCCAAGGTCGCGAGCCATACCTGCAAATCAATTTGAAAATAGCAATTACGACACAATTACTGGTTAAATTATTAATAGTGTACCTCCCGAAATTCATAAAATTTAGTGTCATACCATCATAAACAACATATTCGAGTGGTAGGGTACGTTAACTGTCATGCAAGTCGTGTGGTGTACCAACTAAAAATAATAGAATGACTACATGTTTTTAATGATATGTTTACACATATTAACTTATTTACCATTGTTAGCGATTGTTATCAACAACACTCCATAAAATTAAGTTGTTTTCACAACTAAAATACTACAGTAGTTAGTTTATTCGGAAAAAAACGCAACTAAATACGGATAAACATCAGATGTCACGTGAATACAATATTGATAATGCCTGGTTTACCCCACGCTAACATGCGTTCAATCGATAATTGCTTAATTGCCTAATCTTTACCATCACTATTACTCCCCCAACACAAATTTTAACACAAAAAGCAACTTATTATATATAAACATTAAGTATTATCTGAATACAATATTTACAATGCATGGTTTACCCAACCCTAACATTCGTTCACCCGATAACTGCTTAATAGCCTAATCTTTACCATCACTGCTACACCCCTAGACAAATTTTCTAGCTTCGTCACTGATAATATGACACTACATATTACACATCTAAAGATTTTTGAAGCTAACCTACCATTATTTTATTTGCTAACAATATGTCACTACATATGATGTTGCTAGCTAACCTACCATGATTTCGAAAGTACACGCATACAAAATAATGCTAGAGACTCACCGTCGTTGTCGCCAATGCGAAGACACTTTCTCCTCCCCCCCCTCTCCCTCTTCCTCTCCTCTCTTTTCCTCCCCCTCTCCTCTTTTCCTTCCTCTCTTCTCACGATTGTTCTCTGGGAGAAAAAATGGCGAGCTCGCCTCGTTCGGGCGTATGTGCGCCTTATAAGCGCCCCAAGTTGCCCAACCGTTGGACGATTAGGGCTCAGCGTTAAGCGACAGACGCCCCTCCGTTCGGCGACTAGGAGACCAAAGGTCTAGTCGTCCAACGGTTAAGTGAAATAGAAACTTGTCGCTCACCCATTGGGTGATTAAGCCAAGTCGCCTAACAGTACAGCAACTGATGATTATTTTGTCAAAAAAAAGTGATATTATTTCTGTAATTCTGAATAAAAAATATATTATTTTTAATAAAATCGATTGGTGTTGTCGAGGACAGTGGCAGAGGGACACTCGCCTCGTGGGTTCTTGTCTATCGGTCTGTGACACTGCTGACTGGTGGGCCACCATTACTTTTGTTAAGTGATGGGTGTGCATGTCTGTGGGCCATGCTGGACTGCTGGGCACACAGAATCAGAAACTGTTGCCAGATTGTTTGTTTCCGTTGGCCTTGTTTGCAGCAAGCTGATTTAATTTCTAACTCATAGTTTTATTTTTACACGGAGTTTTGTTGTGTACCATTGTAAATATATTCATGAAGTGCGATATATTTGATATTTAGAAACGTGGTGTGTGATAGTAGCATGTAGGAATCAGTCTTGAGACAGAGGGACGCAAGCTCACAAGTAACTGTCTAGCACAAATCAAGGTACACCGCACATGTCGTACCCTGTCATGTTCATGCTTAGAAGCTTATATATATAATTAGTTGGGCACGTTATTGTCATTATTGATTGGCTTCTTGTACCAGCAAGAATTATTAGACATGCATGGACGCAGGACAGAGTTGAGGTGGGAGATCCGTGATTCTAGACTTTGTGTCGCACGCAATGCCGACCATTTGGACAAAACTGCTTACCATCGTATTCATATGATAGGACTGTAGCGCCGGTGTTATTACCTTAGAGGTAATCACACTTAGACATCTTGATTCTTATTCGTTTCTTCGAGAATCTCGCCCATTTAATAATAAGTCTTTACCAAAGTTAGCATAGTGAAACAATAAAATAGAAACAGTTCTTTATTACAACAGCAGCCGCACAGACTAAGGTTTGAATACAATTATTTAATTACAAAGTGGGATACACTCCTCGCGCTTGCCTGCTAGGTCCCTCCGGTAGTCTACTCATCCCACGAGTCGAATAGGGCGTCCACCTCGTCCTGCTCCTCGTAACCAGCACCCTCGTCACCGGCGGCTTCCTTGGTACCTGCGGTTCTCTCATCCCACTCGGGATAACTTCCGGCCGGACTAGAATCTAAGCAAGAGGAGAGATAGCAAGAGTGAGTACTAGTGTACTCATCAAGCATATGCTAACAAAATGCACCTGATGACTGCCTCTTGTCCTTATCATATTCCTACATCTTCTCTTTCTCTGAAAATAATCATTAAGATTTAGGTTGCAATTTTATTTCTGAAAATACTACTTGTTACCCGGTAAGAAGATAAACCCCTAGAGGATTACCGCAGCCTCAAATCCAGGAGATATGCATGAACTCATGATTTTGATTAGCACTGCGCAGCCTTGTACCACTTTACCCATAGTTACTTTGAGCTCTAATGACTCTGGGCCTCCCGCATTTCCTTTGATGCGATTTCGAGATCAAAATACAAAATGTTTTCCAAGTTACGTATTTATAACTCAACCCATTACTTTTCGTCGGTGGCTTACCTCCACCGAGTTCCAGAAATGTTGGCCGGGTCAGCTCTCTTCCAGTTCCCAACACTCCACCGTACATTTACTATCTTACCCATTGTGGAGTACATAATTGCGTAACAAGGTAACCTTTCTCGCCCGTCGAAACGGGAAGATGGTTGGCACTTAAATACGGCCCCTTATCTGAGTAAGAGTTTTATTTGTCCTTATATTATAACCATATGTAAAAGGATCCCGCCTCTTACCGCTCCTCTTCCTTGCCCAGTGTTCCTTTTACCAACCTTATTAACTCTCTTCCAGTACAAGGCTCTCCTCTAGTTGTACGGCTCTTACCTTCTTATCTTTCCTTCTCCCTTCTTTAACCGATTTGGTTTTGAGACATAGTTTTTGATGCAATACATATATGATACATCAATATACGGTGTACATTTAATATAACTATATTTATGCTCAAAAGTAAGCTTGCCTTCGTATTTGTGGTAAAAAGTGGTGTCAAGGTACTCCGGATCGACGAATCCTGTCTGCGTCAGATCGGCCTCTGCAATTATACGGCAGACACACATAATACGCAGATAAATAATTAGTTGCTTTTGGTCCTATTATAAGTATATGGGTCAGTGGGATCTTTTAGTTAGCGGATTTTAGTTTAATAACATTTTGCGTATCCCCGGTATATCAGCACTCCCCAGCTGCGGTGGTTCTACGGTCTAATGGTTCTGAGATCGAGGTTGCCGAAACTCGTTTTCTATCACACAACGATAAAATACTACTCGCACTCGTATGCAACTAAGTTTATTAAATTCTATTCATACAAATATGCCTAATCAAAATTATTTGAGTGCACATGTTATCTAATTACCTGAATAGACTCGGGGTAGATTTTATTCGAATACTGCCCATCTACGGGTACTGATCATCTATGAGTACTGCTCATCTACGAGTACTGCTCAACGCTTCGCTTACCTGGTCAAAAGGTTTCGACTACCTGGTCGAGGGTTTCGACTACCTGGTTGAAGGTTTCGACTACACGACTGGTCGAAAGGTTTCGACTACACTACTGGTCGGAAGGTTTTGACTAACCTCTCCCTACCTTATCTCTATCCGGCTAACACCCTCTGGTGCATGGCTTCTTCTTCACTCCTGTCTTTTCCCCAATCTCTTTCCTTCCATTTCCTCTCCTATGGTTGCTTTGGCCAGAGCCCCCCCCCCTCTGGCTCTCGGCTTGGCCCGGTCCTCACGCGCTCGGTCGCCTGTGGCTTGGTTCCTCCAGGACTTTACTCCCCCTTTTCTCCATTCCTCTATTAAATTGGTTTTTGGTATGTTGAGTTTGATTCATTAATTTGATGATTGATTTATACACTGATGTTGGTTGGTTGTGCTTATGCTTGAATAATAGATGGATGTCGGTTAAAAGCACGGTGGGGAGATGGATGGTGGTTACAAAGGCTCTAGATTTGCTACTGCAAGCTTGCGGTAATACAACTCATTTTTCTCTCTACTCCTCCCCAAACCCTTTCTTGTGATACCAAAACTAGCGATATTACAGTGGGTTCAGCCTTGGCCAAAAATGGGAATGGCTACAAAAGTGGGTTACCTTGGTCAAACTTGTTTTGGGAAAAAGGCAGTGAGGTTTGGTGGCGATGGTCGTGGTCGTTCGCTGGTGTGGCTGGCGCCTCTTGCTCCCTCCGTCTTCTGGCTCCTGCCCTCCTGGTCCTCCTGCCTTCTCTTGTGGTTGTGGTTGCTTGGCTGTGGTGGGGTGAGATTTGCTCTTTGCGCTCACCTCTGGCTTGTGGATGGACTGAGGTGTTTGGGAGTGTAGGATCAAGGATAACCGACTAGAGGGGGGGTGAATAGGAGGTTTTTAAACTTTTTAGCAAATTAATAATTTAAGCCAATTATGAATTATGTCTAAACTAGATACAATTCTAGCTAAGCAATTTAATACAAGATAAATGCTAGTATTGTAAATGCGGAATAAGTAAAGGCAAGAATTAGCCACAAAGAGACAACGATATTTTTCTGTGGTATCGAAGACTTGCTGGTCTTCACTAGTCCACGTTGAGGAAGCTTGAACGAATCAAGCCGGCTCCACGAATTAAGCTTTCTCTCTATCACTATTGGTTGTTCTTCCTCCGCTCCGGAGATGGTGAATACCAAACCACTCATAATCTTGGCACCGGGCCTCTTCACAAGCTTCTTGAAGAGATCACCGTGCAATCACCGCCAAGCCGTCTAGGAGTTCAGCAAAACTCCAAGAGTAATAAACCAATGATCTTTGCTTAATGGTACTCAAGTGCAAATGGATCAACTAGAATGAATAAATGTACTTGAATGAACTCAACCACCTCACAATGAATGCACAAGAGTGTTCTAGGTATTGAGAGGATGCATAAGGCTATAAGGATGTTAAATGAAGTGCTGCCTTCTGTCCTAAAGCAGTTGGAGGGGTATTTATAACCCCCACAACCAAATCCAACTGTTATGAGAGAAATCCCAACTTTTCAGCGAAAAGCGGTAGTACCGCCAACCAAGGTGTGGTACTACCGCATCCCACCAACCGCTCTGTAACAGCTACAACAGGAGCATTAACTGCCTCTGACATAGCCGTTTTAAACGCGACGCGGTACTGCCGCCAACTATCATGCGGTCATACCGCTAAGACCGGTCGTACCGCACATTGGAGCGGTACTACCGTTCGTATGGTTTTCAATCTCAGTTGAAAATAGTGCTTCTCTGGATTTTACATACCGCCATATAAAAAACGGAACAACCGTAGAGCGGTAGTTCCGCCACTAAAGTTCTTGTACTACCGCATCCCTGACCTAGAACCAGCTCACCCAAACACGCTAGCCATGTGGACAGCTCGGATGCAATGGGCTGTTCGGACCGCACGTTTAAACTACACAATCTTGAGTTTTTCGAACAGTCCGAATGGTCCACGGTAGTACCGCCAAAGGAAGTGTGGCCATACCGCTAAGCGGTAGTTCCACCAAGCAACACTTGGTACTACCATTTGCCAAGGAAGCACAAGAGCTCCAAAAAGAGTCTCTCTGGAAAATATTTACCGCTCCATTTTTCGGAAGTACCGTAGAGCGGTAGTACCGTTTAAACAACGGCGGTACTACCGTTCCAAAGGTTTTGCAAATTCAACCAAAATAGAGTCTCTCTGGAAATTAGATACCGCCAAATAAAATTCGGAACGACCGGGCTGCGGTAGTACCGCACCATGAGCCGGTCGTACCGCTGAGCGTCCAGAGAACCAAGGTTCGAATGGACTGCACACGTGGACGGCTCAGATTCATTGGGTCGTTCGGACCACTCTTTTAAACCACACGATTATGTCACTTTCGGACAGTCCGAACGGCACATGGTAATATCGCCAAGGGATGCGCGGTCATACCGCAAAGCGGTAGTTCCGCTAGTTAACCTCCGGTACTACCGTTTGTGCTGTCAATTGCACAGAGAGCTTTCAAAAACAAAATCAAATGCATGCATGATCCTAAATTGATCCAAATGGCACAAGAACATGCTATCAAGCTATTAGTCATGATCCCTCTTAATAGTACGATATTTATCCTAAAATCCGGTCTTCCAACCATTTCTCCTAAGACCGATAAAATGTAAAAAGGATCCTAGACTACTTGTACCTTGTCTTTTATTCAAAAGATCTTCATGTTGTCATTTAGCATGCATCTTCAAGACATCAAACTCACCAATGGGACTTAACCTCGTAAATACTCAATAAACATGTTAATCCCATATTCACATATTATCATTAATTACTAAAACCATTTTTAGGGACCTAGATGCTTTCAGGGAGGCTTCATGTATGTTGGTCTTGTAAGGTTTGTGCTTGCTCCTTTGGTTGACAGTGAGATGGTGGGGGTGGGTTTGGTTGTGCTTGTGCTTTGACTTGAGTTTGGCAGTGGGAGGGGTGGTTTACTCTTGTGGTTCTTTTGGTGGTGAATGGCAGAGAAGGTGAAGATGGCTTTAGGTGGACAAATGGCTGATGGGGGAGATGTATTCGGCTACCCTTATCTCTTGGCCTGTGCTTGCTTCCTTGTGAAGGGAGAGGCTTCGGCTGGCTTGTGAAGAAATGTAGCTTGCAGGTGCTGTGATAAGGGGGAATGAATCTCATGGAGACTGGCTGTGAGTTGGCATTTGCTGGCTTCCTGTGCTTGATATTTCGGATGGCTTGGTGAATGTGTCTTGATTGGGGGGGGGTGTGAACTTCTGAGTGTTGGCTTCAGCTGGCAGAAGATTGGCATTGAGCTGGTTCTCCTGTGCTTGATATTTTGGGCTGCTTAGTGAATGCGTCGCCTGGGGGGGATGAACTTCTGTGGGCTGGTTCTTATCCCTCTTGCTCTCACATTCTACTGTTGGGTTGGGTAATGCTGATGGACCTTTGGTCCAAAGGATGCTTCTATTGTTGTGGGCTTACAGACCATTGGTCCAAAGGTGGGTTTTGAGACGGTTTTTGAATGCTTTGTTCGCTGCTTAGATTTTTTTTTAATATACTGCCAATTACCGATTAGAGTTTTTTTTAGCTTAGTTTAATTGTTCGGGTTCTCACAAGGACGACGAACGATATATCATGTATGGGAACAACCAGCGTCTGAACGTGTGGAACGTCCCTCTCTATTATCGGATCTAACTTGGAAGGTTCGATCTCAGTTATCCGATCAGACGCAACAATTAAAAATCGGTGAGGCGTAATAATTATTTAGTAAGTCTGTGACAAAATCCTCATCTGATGCAACAAAAATGCAACAAATTTCCAACTTGGTGCAACGAGCATGGATTCATCCGTGCAACAAATAGACATCTTTACCGCAACAAAAGTTTACTCTTGTGCAACAAATCAAAACGGTTACATTCTTGTGCAACAACATAATTACCCTGTTGCAACAAAAAAAAAACTCTTGCGCAACAAATCACTCCAACTGCAAGAAAATTACATTCTGTTGCTAGATCTGAGAAAGATACATTGAAACAAAAAAAACTTCTTGCAACAATGGAGGAAGCGAGCTGCAACAATTAAAAAACACCTACAACAATGCCTACCCCAAGAAGAAGTGTGCGATTAGTGGCGAAGACCAAATTCGTCGAAGGAGGAAGAGGTCATGATCTTGCTGCCTAGTCTTCAGTAGGACTAGATTTGACAGGCTGAGGTCGCGGTTCCACCTCGTCACCAGTTGCGCCGCCGAATCCACCGACCACCGTCTGGCCACCCCTGGCCACCCCCGCGGCAGGAGTGCTCGGCTCAACCCTGATGGTAGTTGCGGAGGCTGCGCTCGTGCAGTCCGCACTTGGCTGTGTGTGGAGAGAGAAGGGCTCAGCGGTGGCGCTCGGCTAGAGCAGAGCTCGCTGACGCAATGAAGAGAGAGAGGGCAGGTGGGGGAGACGCTGAGTGAATGAGGAGTGGTGAGTGGTTAAGAAGTGTCTATACTTTTTGGCTTTTGCTAGAAAACTTGCGACTGCTTTCTTGAGTTCAAAACGTCACATTATGAGCCATTTGATATGCATTGAGATATGTGCTGAGTTTATTTTTTAAGCATATTTCTAAGATAAATGATATCTGATCTCATCCTATAGTTCATAATGTGACTTGTTTTGAACTCAAGAAAACAGTCGTAAGTTTTCTAGATAATTCCATATTTTTTTTGCTGCTCACTAAACAATGTCAGGTGTGAGGAGTTTTGAGTGGAGCGTCCGGAAGGAACGCTTTGCGTCGGACGACTGGACAATAGTGATTCCCATCATATATTTCTGTTCATGCGTGCTATAGGATGGATTAATCTAGCTACCTCGAGAATGGCGTGCGTGCTCTGAAAGAAAAGAAAAGAAAAGAAAGACCAAGCGATATATTAAGATTGGGAAAAGGGAGCTGAGGGTGACTGGATGTGTAATTCACATGCTATTTATGATCAGAAAAGGGCATATGATGGGGTGAATTCTGAAATGAGCGAGACAATTAATCTCTTTTCTTTTCAGCTGTTTTTTTTATAACAATGAAAAAACATAGCTGAATTGATGGAGATCGATATGGGTGTGTGTACATACCAAGATACATACAGGAAGGCAATAGCCTGACTTGGAAATTGGTCTCCAGATGCACAACAGCTAGCAATTGAAATAGAAACACCACGGTGATCAGAGAGACTAGAGTCTACGTACGTACGTGGGGTCTCTGATTAATTAGTTGGCCAATCAATCTTCGATCAGGGGTAAGCGTGAGGTTAATTTGTCGTTACGGTGGTCGATTAATTTGATCGAAATTAACACGCCTAGCTAGCTGCTGGAGTACGTACGCATGTCGACGCAGTGCAGCAAGTGCATGGACGCCCTGAAAAGTCCATCTCTTTGTTAGTTTCTGTAGGACAGACGGTGAATCAGATGAGAAAATTAAGTGTGTCTCTTGTCTTGTGCACGGCCGGCTTTTCTTACGGTTGAAGGGTACATTATATAGATTTTTTTAAAAAAATAATCTATTTTTTATTCGAAATTACAAAAATATTCCGGCGATATTTTTTTTTACGGAAATATACGTCTGTCGCCCAATGGTTGAGCGATTGAAGTGGAATTGCCTAACAGTTAAGCGACTGGTTCCTGTCGCCGAACCGTGGGGCGATTGAAATTGAATCACAAGAATAGCTTGGGCGATCGAAACCATCGCCCAAACCCTTGGGCATTTCTGCTTGCAGTCGCCTAACATCCGGGCGACAAGTCCAGTCGCTCAACCCTAAGGCGATAGGAGGTCCAGTCGCCCAACCCTAAGGCGATAGGAGGCTCCAACTGCTTTTTACGTTTTAATTATTGTTTAATTGAGTTGTAATGAATATTACATTTTGTAGGTTAATTAAATTTAACAAATCTGATTGTATCATGTTATTTATTTTGAAAAAATAGTGTTGTGACGATGTTGGTTGGTCTGCTTTGTTATTTTCAGAGAATATCATGGGTATGAAATTTATCGGACTCGTAATAACATTTTGTGATCGTTGTATATTGTTGTAGTCGCGGTAAATTTCATTGAATTTTGTGAGGACGATTGAGACAATAATGATATGTAAGTACAAAGGTAAGTGATATTACGATGCGCGAGGGAGTCTCTCCTCGATGAAGTCGTCTGAACGTATATGCGTATGTAGGCACGTAGTCGATGTCGTACTTGAATTTTTTTTTAAATACTCTATTTTTTATTAGAAATTACAAAAATATTCTAGCGTTCTTTTTTTATAGAAATAACCATCTGTCGCCGAACCGTAAGGCGACAGGGGTGTACTCCTGTTTTTGTATTTGATTTAGCAAATCTGATTGTATGATGCTATTTATTTTCAAAATAATAGTGTTGTGACGATGTTGGTTGGTGTGTTTGTAATTTTCAGAGAATATCAACAGTCTGAAATTTGTGAGACTCGCAATAACATTTTGTGATCATCGTATATTATTGTAGTGCACAAAATTTCTGTAGAAGTTTGGGAGAACGATTGAGATAGTGATGAGTTGTAAGTAGAAAGGTAAGTGATATTATCATGTGCCAGGGATATGATTGAACGGGCTGAGAACGCTCGTTGTGATTATGAAGATGCCCTAAAACATAGAGGATTCGACGTCGGTGCGAATGGTTCTTTCTGGGATTGCACTAGAAGAGGCATACTTGCAATGTAGACTTGCTTTGATGGCTTAGCGGATACAGTAACCAAAACTACATTAGAGTCCGCGAATGTAAGCATCGCTACACATAGTCACATGGCATGATGGTTCTACTAATTGCTTTAGTCATGCCGACTACTACTAGGGTACACTACTTACACAAGCATCCTGGACCATGTAAGTCTACATGCCTTTAGGGGATAGTAAACAACATGGGGGGTAGGACGGGGGACTACTACGTAATGACCTGACCTACTGCGTGGACCGGGGCCATTTTCCCTTCCTTGGTAGCTCGGTGTTGAACTCCTCGCCGACCTTCCCCTTCCCCTTGTCACGGGATTGTCCACATCGGGCTGGTATGTCGAAGTCGTCCATGTCCTACGATTCCATTATGTAAGTGCACTGTATAGTGAGAATCGTAAGAAGGATGTAAATTCTTCATAACTCACGTCGTGGATACGGATTACGCCCAGCGGCCGGATCTGTTGTGGCCGGGCTCACCAAGATGAACCTTTCCCTTGCTCTTGTCGCGGACCGCCCACGTCGGGCCGGTATGTCGGTCATCCATGTCCCGCGATTCCATGATGTAAGTGCACCGTATAGTGAGAATCGTTAGAAGGATGTAAATAGTTCATAACTCACGCCGTCTATACGGATTACGCTGGGCGGCGGAACGCCAGGCGGTAGGGGCTCGGCGCATGAGCCTTTCCTTGCCCTTGTCGCGGACCGCCCACGTCGGCCGGTATCTCAAGTCGCCCATGTCCCGCGATTTCATATGTAAGGGCACCGTATGGTGAAAATCGTAAGAAGGATGTAAATTTTGATAACTCACGCCGTCTATACGGATTCGCCGGGCGGCGGATCGGATACGCTGGCGGCGTTGCTCGGCCGCATGAGCCTTTCCTTGCCCTTGTCGCGGATCGCCCACGTCGGCCGGTATGTCAAGTCGCCCATGTCCTGTGATTTCATATGTAAGGGCACCGTATGGTGAAAATCGTAAGAAGGATGTAAATTTTTATAACTCACGTCGTCCATACGGATTACGCCGGGCGATCGGATACGCTAGGGCGGCGGGCTCACCAAGATGAGCCTTTTTCTTGCCCTTGTCGTGGGATCGTGCACGCTAATGGGTATGTCAAGTCGTCCATGTCCTGCGATTTCATATGCAAGGGCACCGTATAGTGAAAATCGTAAGAAGGATGTAAATTTTTTATAACCCATGTTGTGTAGTGTTGGGTTTGGTTCAACCCCCTTTTATAAGCCCCATGGTTGGCATGGTGTGGTTAATTTCATGCAGAGTATAGAATCCTGTCTTTTAATTCTGAAAAACTGAGGAGGTAGAGTGTTGTCATGTCGGTTTGGAAAGCTGGCAAGGCATAGTGTTGTCACGTATTACTTTGCAGTGAGAAGTCATGTCTTGCTTTGCAGAGTGTTCTCATATCGGACTGAAAAGCTGGTGAGGCAGAGTGTTGTCACGTCTTTCCTTGCGAAGTCTTGTCCCGTGTGGTCTTGTCGCCACAAAAAGTCGCCAAATTTCGCCTAGTCTTGTCACAATAAGAAAGTCGCCAAATTTCTGGTCTTGTCACAACAAGAAAGCGCCTGTGTGGTCTTGTCATTGCGTAAAAAGTCACAACCGGTTTGGTCTTGTCATCACAAGCGCAAGGTCGCCCCATTTTGTCTTGTCATTTGTGCAAACTCGCCCGCTTGGTCTTGTCTATAAAATGCTTTGTTACCCTCCCACGCGGGCTATAAATGCACGCCCCACGCTCCAAAATTTGGACCACTCGACCCTTGAAACCGTAGGAAGAAGAACATTCTCCATCTTATAGTAACAAACGATGGTAGACGCCGAGGGACCAGTCCAACCGGGATCACCGAAGCCAGACCTTCGCGTCGAAAGGAGGGAGGACTTCGGCCCGAACTACCGGTTGATGCCGAAGAAGCGTGCTCAACCCGTATGGCCGAAATGCAGACACCAGGAGGACGCGGTCGTGCAGGTCATAGACGGCCCCTTCGATGGTGGACGGCGTTTCTTCCGATGCCCATACTCTGGGGTAAATAGTTTTATTCATGTCGCTGCCAATACATCCTCCGTACTAACCGTCCCTTATAGCAGATGGCGAAATGCAACTTCACCCGCTGGATCGATCCTCCCAATGAAGGACGTGCTGCGAGGTACTTGGATGTATTGTGGATCCGAATATTTGATTTGGAGGCGCAAATTGAAGATCTGAACGAGCAAAATGATGACCTCCGCCAACAGAGGCAGCGTGAGAGGGGCAATGAGGAGGTGGTGAACATAGGAAGTTCCTATGATCCCACATGCTGTTGTGCCAACCCTAGCTACATATGTACGTGCCACTACAACGACGGCCAACCACGTCCGAGGCGTCCAACTCGAGAACACTCTATGTGGGTAGGGAGAGACACCTTCTACAATTAGGCACGGGCGGAGTAGCTTGTACGTCGGTAGTCTCCCTTTATGTACGCACTTATGTTCAATCTCCTAACGCATGTAACTAAATGGTGGACGCGTTATTGCGGTTGCCTTTTATGGAGTTGACATGTTGTATCGATGTGTCGTGTGCTGTAAGTTATATGCATCGAACAAACTCATTCAAGGGTAGGTAATGTCACTCGTTTATTCTCATTCATGACGGACTGCGATGCATAAGTAAACTCTGTGGCTGAGGAAGTCCGAGGGCCCCGAGACCTCGGCAAAGACATCCAATGTGGAGGGCAGCAAGGGGTCCCCGCCGCTGCCGGCATCTCCGCGGCTAGGGTTTGGCGGCGGCGGGCTTGCGGGTCGGCCGGAGGAGCGGATGCCCCGTCGCCTTCGGATCCGGCTTCGTCGGCGGTTGAGCCGCCGGAGTCGCTCAGCGAGGCCGCGGCGGCGGCGGGGACGTCGTCCCCACCGGAGGAGTAACCTTGCAGAAGCGCTAAACTCATCTCCGCGTCTGCCTCGAGGCGCAAGCCGTTCGTGGGCTTTTGCTGGTCGCCATCTCGCTCTGCGTTAACTCCACGGCGTACTGACCGTTGGGAGAAAATTTGACGCTCCAGATTGGTCATTATGGAAAAACAGAGCTGTTGGTCTCTACAATGAACGCTCACCAATCTACCGGTTAATGCACTCTCGACAAACAGAACAGCAAACTTTGTTTATCATGCAGGCAGATGGTGACGTTCAGATTTGTTAAAAGACTCTTTTGATTAGAATTCGGACTAAATCAGAGAGGTGCTCATGGGACTAGTCTTCTTCTACCTATAGACTTATGTCTCACTTCCTCTATGGATGGATAGAGATGTCTCACTTCTTCTACCTATAGGCAAGTTACCGTAAGATTTGAACACCTCATGAACACTTGAGATGGATTCGTTGGCGTATGTGACGTAAACACATTCACCGGATCACTGCAACGAGGGCAAACCAGCTGCTGCCGCAGTGATTGTAACTGTCTGCTCACTCGATAGTTAGATGATGCCGAGGACATCCTGTCTAAGACTGGAAGAAAGGAGAAAAGCAAATGAAGAGTGAGGTGAATGGCAACCAAAGCATCCATATATAGCATGCAGCTGAATTGCAATTGGGTTGAAGGAGATTCACGTCCGCGAGGTAGCGGGCCCGATGAGGAATCGTGTGCCAGCGTTGAAGGAAATTCGCGTCCGCGAGATAGTCTCCTTCATGCGCAATTACGTTCAATCTCGTAACGTATGTAAGTAAATGGTGGACGCGTCATTGTAGTTGCCATTTATCAAGTTGACTTTTGCATCGAGGTGTCGTGTGCATTAAGCTATAGGTGTTGATATGCATTGAACAAACATGCATTATATGAAAGAGTATACACAAGAACGCAAAAAGTAATCCAGGCATCATATATTAAGTGCAAAATTTAAGTATCACATAAAGAAGAAATGTCTGACCGGTCAGGCAACAAGACGCCTCAACTAGCCCCCCAACCGCTTTTAGTGAGGATGGAGTTCGATCTCGACTGAAGCACGCGTCGCACAAGCCGCGATAGGTGGCGTTAGTGCAATATCAACCCCACCGATCTGGGGCCCTCCCCGTCGGCGATGAGCCTCGCGTCGACGGTGTCGCCGTGACTACTGGTGAACAGCACCCAACCAAACAGCCACAACAAGTACGCCTCGAGGTGGCGTGACACCTGCTGGTCGTCCGCGTGAGGGTCCATCCGCCGACACATGCACAACGAAAAATATAGTAAGACCTCAGACGGAAAGGACAACAGCGACACTACTAACGAGCACGGTGTGGAACACGTGCTGCAGTGCGACAACCACCGTAAGGGCGGGCCGTGCCTCTGTGCCTCCGGAAAGATGTAGTACCCGGCCGCCGACACAGGTGGGAGGACTCCCTGAAACCTGCCTAGAAGGTCCTCGCGCCAGTTGTCCGGAGGCTCCTGTGGGAAGGCGGCACCTCCGCGATAGGGAGGCCAAGAAGGTGGAGACGCCCCGCAGGTAGGGGCCATCTCCCGAATGGGAGATGGAAAGTGTGAGTCTCTGGTCACCACCGTCCACAAGAGCTGCTCCAGGAGTGGTCGAACGAAGCGTCGTGGATCGCTCCCCAAGCATGGACGTCTCCGCTGCCGCCGATCCGCAGTGCCGCCGGCTTGTCTCGTCCGTGGCTCGCACCATCCGGCGATAGGTAGTAGACCAAAGAGGCCACCGCGAAGGAACAAAAGGTTAGTACGAAAGGTACGTTTGGCGAGAAGATAGTGTGGACGTATACTAACCTGCCTGTCCAGCGTGGGTCTAGCCTCCAGGGCACCCGAGGTGTTCGCGTGCCGATCACCCCCAACACAGTCGCGTCGGCAGCCCCCGTAGGATGAGGGACACGACGTGACGCGCGATGTACCCGGTCGATGCGCTCCTCCAGGAGGCCGAAACTCCAGTCCGATCCGTGAGCCATACCTGCAAAACAACTTTAAGTTAGCAAATACGCGGAAATAAAACATCGAGTGTAACGAATGAGTAAATTTAACTTGCAAACAAACAAATCAAAGAGTACTAGGCTACCAGGACAGTCTTTGAATAAACATTACGTGCAACATACGATACATGTCTTACGGCATTACGTACATCACATGAAAATTGGGTAGTAGCAGAACAGTTACATAAACAATACAAAGTACAAATGACAATGTACACTTTGGTCCCACTTTGCACAGCGGAAGAAGTGCTAACGCAAACCATAGCAGTGCCTACTCCTCAGCTGGTGCCTTGCATCGTCTGGCTATGTGCCCCTCCTGGCCGCAGTGCTCGCAGCGTCTACCCAACGCCCCGGCTTGTGCTTCGTCCATATCATTGGTAATACGACGACTCTGCCGACAACCCTTGCCACCCTTCAGCATGCCAATATCCGGAATCCAGATGCTATTTGCAATATCCAAGGTGGTGAAGTTACCCACAACCCTGAAGCCCCTAAGCTCGCCAGTCCACGCCTGCACCACCCTCTCCTTCAAGAAGTACTCAAACACAAAGTTCAAAGGGTCCATACACACAGTCTCGTATGCGGCGAGCACATGAGAGCATGGCTTGTGTAAGAGCTTCGGTTTGTTGCACGTACAGCTAGGCTCGTTGACATGATCTCCAAGGCATACCTCGTGGGTGACAAGAGAACGAGCCGTCCCAAATCCGACTCTATCCCGCAAGAGCACGTCGAAACGATGCTCCATATTGCCCATCACGCACACCGTGTGCGATCGCCCTTCTTCGTGTCTTCGATCGCATGTATGCCGTAATCTTCGAAAGCAAGACGATGTTTGAGGGTTCGTGGCATGAAGTGCGGTATTTGCATGCCTCTCCTCAAATACCCGATTGTCTTTGTGGCGAACACCTTCCACGATGGCGACGAGGGCCGAGAACGAAGGCCCCTAAGAACCCAGCTTGTACACCTCCGCAGTTAGTGGTCATTATGCCGCACCTTGCCCGTCCCATGTCATGCAGCGAGACCACTTGTCCAATGGCTGGGCCTCGATCCGATGGGAGAAGCACTTCGATGTTCCTCGAGGTCCTTTGCCTTGGACCGCAGATTCAGAACTCTGCTCCTCGGTTCCTCGCCCACGTGTTTCTCTTGTGTTCGCCGGCGGCGCCCATAAGACGCCAAATTTATGCGGCTGGCGATTCTCGATAGCCAACCTCTTGAATAGCTTCACCAAGGGTTGCTTCGGGAACTTCTTGAAGAAGTTGGCCCCCAAATGACGAATACACAATCTACTCCTCATATCCGACCAAGGGAACGGCTCCTCCGGGTCTTCCTGAAGTGTTTTTATGGCCTTGAGCATCCCGGCGTGGCGATCATGGATCACGCACACACCAGGACGAGCTCCAACAACTCCCACCCTCAGATATCGAGGGAACCACAACCAGCTGTCGACATTCTCACATTCGACAAATGCGATGGCCAATGGCAGAATTTGATTATTCCCGTCAACACCTATGGCGGTAAGGATCTGCCTCTTGTATTTCCCGGTCAAAAAGGTCCCGTCAACTGAGATCACGGGCAGCATATGCCTAAAAGCCTCGATGCAGGGACCGAAGGCTACGAAGGCCCTATGCAATATCAAAAAACCTCGCGGAATTTTAGATGGCATATCCTTTACAGCAATGTATGTGCTCGGGTTTCTCTCCTGCAGCACCTCAAGCATACGAGGAAGGTTGTCGTACGCCGCCTCAAAAGATCCAAACCGCTCTTTCCAAAGCCTTCGCCCAGACGCCACGCCTTTCCATAGCTGATCTTGTACTTGAATTTCTTCTCAATAGCCACCATAATGTGCTTGGCCTCCATATCCTTCTTCTCCACTATCTCTCCATACATCAAATTAGCTATGAATGTCGACGTTATGTTACGATGTCTACACAAAACACTGCTGAGCATGCACGAGTGCGGCTCCACCTTCAAGACAATCCAGTGAGTCTCATACTTCGGTCTATGCACGTGCACTCGCCAAGGACAACCGACCTGCTCACATTTCACGGTGTACTGCTCTTGACTAGATTTGACGACCCGAAACGTCCGCTGCATAGACATAGCCCACAGCTTAATGGCATCCTGCAAGGATGTCTTATCAGCAAACCTTGAGTGCAACCGAACCTCCGTGGCATGGTACTCCCACGGCGATTCGTGCTCGTCGTCGCGCACATAGACCCTCGGCGTCAAACTGCTCCATTCCGGGGATGGGAGCTCCGTCCTCATCGAATCGCCTCGTCGTCATCTTCTTGTAAAGCTTCCTTTTCAGCCAAGGCCATCCGGTCATCGCTTTCCATTTGATGCAATATGTAATCCCTATGCTCTCCTTCATCAGCCTGTCCTGTAGGCTCACCATACGGTGCCCGATCTTCCTCTCCTGTATGTACCGCGTTGGGCTCATCACAACCAACATTCTCTGAACTCTTCAGAATACAGACCCTCCCGGGTCCTCTTCTTCACCAACATGTCAAGGCACCCGAGTCTTTCATAATACCCGGATGATATCCCATGGAGGGGCCCTGCAGACTTCTTTTGGGCATGGTTGCACAAGTATCACACACTCATATCCACTACGGACATCCTTCTATAAAGCCCTTCCACACTACTGCGCGATCGCCTCTTCTCAACTCCCACCGATGTTCGTGGGAGACCGACTCCAAAGCCCTTGTATGTCGACACAGACACCTCGGGGTTCAAAGAGAAGTCATGGTCACCAAGGTTTCACATCTTCGATTCGTGCATTCTCGTCGTCCGTGTACCAGAGTGGCTTGTCAAAACTCGCTCAAGTCAACACCGCATGGACCTTCACGAACGGTGCCAACACAAGAATGCACTTTCAATGTAGTGGGTACAGGCATGACTTATTGTATGGTCGCAAATATTTCCAACATTGCAATTAGTCACCATAACGCACAACATGCAAGTATCGCTACATTGTAATTTACATTTGTAAGGCCCTTCGCCTATCGCCGACAACTACACGACAAAGATGATCAAGACGCATTCATTCCCTAAGGCGAGGCCGCAATGAACGTGTGGTACGATATTCAGATTCAACCTAAAACCGAGCTATTCCATAGCGGGCATTATCCGATTCGGACGCTATCTTGCAACCCAAATGCTACAAGTGGCATTCCGTCTTCTACCAATTACCTAAGTCGGTTAGTTCATACTAATTTACTTCTACTAATTAGTTTATACAAATAATTCATCCTCCTTATGCGCCAACACGCATTATTCACCCAATAATAGTCGGCCATGCACACACCGACACTACTACAATACATCTCACAAACAACACTAATAATACTCCTCACGACTATTTTTTCTCTAACTAAAGTTTTTATCGCTACTACTTACATACAAATCAACAACATTTCGATTTTCTATTTTTTTTCTAACTACAATTTCCTACGGGTGCTATTATACTACTCATTTAACTAAATAAACTATTTACGTACCAAAAAAATTACACTACAAAATAAAGTTTCCTACGACAAATCACCTACATTACACGGCCAAGCACAGCTCTGTAAATACACTACATTACACTTTGATCAAGATCGGCTAGTCACATAGCAGACGTAGAACGCCCTACGATGCTTCAATTCTTGTACACGAAGGAATAAAGTTTGTATGCTATTTTAATAGTTGTCCGAAGGGTTTGACTATATGCAAATAACATTTCTACATTCCCGTATGTTTGCAAAAGTATCACCGAAACTCGATTCCTTTGAAGTATCCTATCAAACACTATAGTTGAATGTCCACGCATCTATTTATTTTATCTTATTACTATGCGCTCGGTGTTTGAGGATTTTCTAAAGTTTTTTATCGCTTCTACTTACATACAAATCAACAACATTTCGATTTTCTACTCTGTTTTCTCTAACTACAGTTTCCTACGAGCGCTACTTACACTATTATTTTATCTAACTAAACTATTTACCTACTAAAAGAATACACTACAAAATAAAACAAACTTACCTCGTAGTCGAAATTTTCCTCCTCTTCTCCCTCTCCCTCTCCCTCTTTTTTCCTCTCCTCTCCCTCTCTTTCTTCTCCTTCCCAGTAATGAGCTTAAACTGCCTCTCCAAAACAGATCCGTTGGGGACCACATGGCGCAAGATATATAGCCAATCCAATCGCCGACCGTTATGCGGCGAACATGCGTCAGACGGTTGGGCGATTGGATCCTATCGCCCAACGGTTCGGCGACTGTAATGATGACGCCAACGGTCCGGCTCCTGTGCAGTTTTAAAGCCGAAACGGTTGGGCGATAAGCTTGCAGTCGTCCAACCGTTGGGCGATAGGCTTGAGTCGCCTAACCATTGGGCGACAGACGTATATTTCCGTAAAAAAAAATATCGCCGGAATATTTTTGTAATTTCGAATAAAAAATAGATTATTTTAAAAAATAATTTCATTATATACGGCCTTTCTCATTCACCATGCAAGCTAGTACGTACACAGCAGCAGCACAAGAGCGTGCCTTGCATTGCATGCCACGATCGAAACGTACTCCATCTGATCGATTCCTTCCAACCCCGAACCAGAACTGGACTGACTGAAGAACGCGAACCCCGAAACTCCATCTTGCCTTGTGGACTTGGGCGATGCTGGGCTTTGTGGTGGGCGGCACCGTCTGATGCCGTCGTCGTCGTCGTCCTCGCCGTGCCGTACGTACGTCTTCCTCACGCAGATCGGCGCAGCAATGTCGAGCAGTAGTAGGCGCGGAGAAACGTCGAGATTTGCGAGGGGTGAGGGCGTTTCCGATCGACTCTCGGTTTCGGATTTTCAGTTCAGCGTACACGAGAAATGCAGGACGGACGGCATCCATCTCGGCGCGCGTGCTTGCAGATTGAGCATTCGCGTTCCATTCCGGCCGCGAGGGCCTTGCATCGCAGGTGTTTTTTTTTTTTTTTGTTTTGTTATTTAGATTCATGCCACCGAAACGTTCTGAGTTTTGAGGTACGTCCTTACAAAGTTTCTCCGCAGCCTGTCTTCTTCCTTCACCTCTCCCATAACCGTCGCCCCCACCTCTCCCTCTGCAGCCTGCACTCGAGCACCCCCTCCTCTCCGTGCACCTCGTCCTCCCCTCCCCTCCCCGTCGCCCTCCGACCTCTCCTCCCTGAACGGCCTGCCTCAAGCCCTCAGATGACAAAGATGCATGCACATGCACCCGCAGATGAGGAAGACAACGACGCACCTGCAGATGAGGAAGGTGGTGGCGCAGTTCTGGACGTCGGTGTCTCCTCTTCGTATCATTAATTAAGACTGCCTCCTTTTGTTTTGCTTGCTTGCACTTATCTAGTATCTACAGATTAATCTCTAGCCCCTTCTTGATCTGACAGGAACCAATCTTGGCTGCTCTTCTTGTTGTGACGTGATTTCATGTTCTTGAGTTGATTTGATTGGGCTTGGGCGCTTGGCAGAGACATGGTTAGTGAGGGCGCACTGCTGTTCAGCAAGAACGAGCCGCAGGACGTGAGCCTGATTGCGTTTGGCGAGAACTTTGTGGAGGTGATATGCGGCTGCATCACTGCTCGCTACGGCGACGCCGTCGTATGCCTCTGTGTCTTCACCAGGGATTTAAATATCGGTTCAAAAAATTTACCGGGGTGACCGGTAAGGCCGATAGAGCCGATAATTAGAAAATTTCAGCCGAAATTTTCCAAAAGAAATTGATTTTTTTGGATTTTAAATTAAAAAAAAATCAAATTCGAATAAAATTTAAGCAAATTCGAATTTTTTTGGACGAAATTCATCCAAACCGGAAATTTCGGAACCGGTATATGCTTCTACCGGGGGTGGCCGATAGAAACGATTATCGGCCGATATTTAAATCCCTGGTCTTCACATTGTAAGATCGAGGAGGCCGACTAGAGGGGGGTGAATAGGAGGTTTTAAAATTCTTATAGCTAAAACCGATTTCTAATGCGGAAACTAATACAGATACGGTTTTGTACAATTAAAGCCTAGAACAACTAGGTTCAACTAAGTGTGCCAACAATACAAGTCTATTGATGAATATAGCAATAAACATATGACTTGAGCAATTCAATTCTAGCAATGGTGAATAGCACAATAAACTAATGCAATCATACACAATGAATAAGCAATTTACTACAAGGTATATAAATTGCACAATGTAAAGCAAGCATTCATATACAATGAATATAAATGCAATAGTGAGACACAAGAGATCAAACCACAATAGACACGGCGATGTTTTACCGTGGTGATCGGAGACTTGCCGGTCTCCTCTAATACACGTTGAGAGAAATCCAAACCAATTGGGTCAGCTCCACAAATTAAGCCTTCCTCCGATGTAAGTCCAAACCAATTGGACCGGCTCCAAACCGAGCCAACACCTCGCTCCACTAAGGTTGCTCCTTCCTCTACTCCGGAGATGGCGAGCACCAAGCCACTCACAAACGCCCTGGTCTTCTCACAACCTTCTTTGAGAAGATCACCGAACCATAACGCCTTCACGCCGTCTAGGTGTCGGCAAACACCAAGAGTAACAAACCAAGCCCCTTGCTTGACTCTCACCACGTGCAACGAATGCACAAGCTCAAGTGGATACAAAATTCACCTCTAGATGCAACACATGCAACTAGAGACCTCTCTCCTTACTCACAAGGTGCAACACATGCACAATTGAGAGGAGAAGCTCACACTAGCTCAAGAGAGTGAAATGGGATGCCAAAGGTTGCCTCTCAACCGGCCAAGGGGGTATTTATAATCCCTACACCAAAAACTAGCCGTTGGGAGTCGAAACAGCCCAAAACTAGCCGTTACAGACTTAGAGCGGTCGTACCGCACTCACAAGGGCCGGTTCAACCGTTCTGGGCGGTTGTACAGCTCTTTACATGGCGGTTGAACTGCAGCTCAAAATCAGCACAGACGACACTCGGTAAAAAGGTTATAACTTTTGACTCCGATATCGGAAATGAGTGATCTTGGACTCTATGGAAAGCTTATTCAGAGGTCTACACAACCCACCTATTTGATTTGATCTCAAACACATTTTATCAAATAAAAAAGCACAACTCCAAAGAGCCACTACCATAGTCTAAGTCCAAAGTATTAGCAACAAGCAATCTTAGACCATGCCAAGAGAAAATATATGAATCCCAACAATTTGCAAAACACATTTGCAAACTTAGATCATGCCACAAGGAGTAGGTACATGGACTTCAACCATTTGCAAAACACATTTACAAAGTATAGTCATATGTTACAAGGATTAAATGCATGAGCCTCGACTATTTGCAAAACACATTTGTAAATAATAGCATCATACCACGGAGAGCTAGAGCAAGTGAGATTGAGCTATCAACACATGATGAGACTCAAGCTACTAGACAAGACCCCTCTTAATAGTACGACAACCTATACTAGCAATCCGGTCTTCCAACCAAACACCAAGACCGGTAAAAGACTAGGAACACATCCTTAGCCCTAGCTAGTCATACCTTTGCCTTGAGCATCTTCTTGAAGGTTGATGACGCACATCTTCACTTCAAGTCCGGATCATTGTCTTGACATGCATCAACCCATGATGCATCCTTTACTTGACCTCCATCAACACATGATGAGTCTTCTCTTGACTTGATGATCAACTCATGATCATCTCTTCTTCGAGATCTTGATATGCATCAACACATGATGCATCCTCTTCTTGAACCTTAACTTGATGACGATCAACTCATGATGCCATCCGAAGTCTCCATTACCCTAGAACATAACCTATTCATCCAACTCATGGAAAATGTTAGTCCCATAATGATTAACATCAATTACCAAGATATACCTGCAATAATGCTTCTAAACAAGCCGTTGAAAATCCTGGACCGGTACTACCGCCAACCAAGTTGCGGTTCAACCGCATCGCCTGGTCATACCGTATTGACGATCGGTACAACCGATCGTAGGGTTTCCAACTTCGCTGAAATGACACACTCTCTGGAAAATACGTACCGCCACATAGAAATCGGTACAACCGCATCGCGGTTCAACCGTTTCACAAATGCGGTACAATCGATTATCAAAGAGAGCTTTGAGCCAAAATTACATCGGTTCTGGTTTTATCAAACCGCCAACTAGAAATCGGATCGACCGCAATGCGGTAGTACTGCTCAAAGGGCCGATCGTACCGCATTAGTGTTCAGTTGGCAGAACCAGTCAAAACCCGGTAGTACCGCCACGTATAGTGCGGTCATACCGCTTAAATCGGTACAACCGCCAGTTTAACTCCGGTACAACCAATTTCTGACAAATACACTTAGAGCTTTCAAACTCAAATTCAAATGCATGCATGATCCAAAATCGATCCAATTTGCACAAGAACAAGCTATCAAGCTACTAATCATGATCCCTCTATTGTCATGCATTTCTATTACCATGTCGCCATCCATAAACTGGGACTAAGCCTTTAAACATCTTAGCACACATGTTAGTCCCACAACACAATTTTAAATAATTGAATATAAAATAATATGAGTATATATGAACTACACAAGTTTTATATACTCAAAGGATATGTTTCAAAGTAGAGATCCCAATATATGTGGATAAAAAAATATGGATCAATACTAATGAAACCACAAAACATAGAGTGAACTCCCCCTAAATGTGTGCATACACGAATGTGTAATAAAAACATATGCACATATTCAAGTTAAACTTTTGGTGGAGTTCAACCTATATTTTGGATCCGAGGAATGCAACAATATATAAGAATATGATGTCGAATGCATACCTCTTTGATTTTCACATTTTTATCCAATTGAGACTGAGCAATATGTATATCAATAAACGTGTTAGTCTCACAAATAGATCTGTTATTAATCACCAAAATACTCCATTAACATATAATGGTGGGTCTAGATTCTTCACACATCAATCCAAGCAAGCTTAAGTTCCACTAGGGAGGAGGGAGAGGTAGGGGCAGCAGTGGCCATGGGGAGGGGTGTGGATAAAAGCTCCTCAGCGGAACTTGTTGACTCGGTTCAAAATTACTCTAATTACACTCGTTAATTAGTTAAGCATTAAAATGAGTCGATCTTGAATGAAATTGGATTTTGCTCTGACTCGGCTCGGCTCGTTAGCTCGGTTCTAAAAATACTTCTAAACTATAAATAAAATGATATTAAATCAAATTATGTCAATTTTGGAAGGAAAAAAAACTCGGTAAGACAAGTACCTGGCTCGATATCTACCCCTAGGAGGGGTGGAGTAGGCGGGGAATGGGAGGGGTGAAGGAAGAATGCAGGGGTATATATTGAAGTCAGGACTTTATACCGACATATATCAAAACTGATAACTCTACCGTTGCATATATCTAAATAACATTTCCCCCTCTCTTTCTTTTTCTTTTTTGATACTGCCTTGCAGTATCGCAGTTGAGGTACTGTACTGTACCTAGGTTAATTCCTGCTACATTAATTCTTTTGTTTGCTAATCCGCCAATAGTTGCTTTCTCTCTTTCTTTTTCCTGCTTTCTAAGAAAAACAAGTCAACAACTACCACTCGATCAACAAATACTGTACTGTAGCTAGGTTAAGTTAACTGTAATGTGAGAACCACCTCATGCTAGAGTGGTGGTGTTGTGGGTGTACGACTTCACCCACCGGGGTTTAAATCCTGGTGCGCTTTCAGTAGAAATTTGGTGAGGTTGTGTATTTATCTTCGGTCTCTATCTTTCAAGACGTGTGCTAAGGAGACGCACTCGCGTGTGTGTATGGTGTGCTTGCGCGTGCGTCTACCTTGTAACTGAAAAAAATTACTGCATTGTACAACATCGAAAGAATGTTTAATCAGCACAAAAAAAAATTGACGAGACTAGAAAGAAACAATAAAGGGAAATTAAGACCGCAAATTTGTTCACACGGTTGTAAATATATACAATCGTTAGGTGCGGATTAATTTGTTCATCATTTGCCTGTATTACTTCCATTAATTGTATATACCAGTAAATCCAGGGCGACAAGATATCCTACCGGATAAATGGAGGCAGAATTGACGCGACGAGAGCCGGGCCACGTCGGCCTTTTTCTCGCGACCGTGCGATCATGGGCCGAGCTGCTTTCCCCCGTCCGTCGCTCGGTCGTTGTGCTCCAACGAGCGGTTGCCTCTTCGCCCGTTCGATGTTCTGTGCTCTCTGTGTGCCTTGCGATTGGATCGGCCGATGCATTCGCTTCCTTCTCTTCTGCCTCGCCGCGTGTGCACATCGATTGCTGCGCGTCCCATCTCCTTGTCTTCAGCTGCATTAGCCTCCCACGCCTCGTCTTCGTCTAATTAGTGTCTTCCTCAGATCTGCGCCTCTTCTCTCGCTCCTTCTGCGACGTCAACTCGGTTCTTGCCGCTTCTTCCCCATCGTTTTGCCTTCTCATTTTCCCTCTCCGCTTAGATTTCCCCTCCACTGCTCGTTGTTTCCTTCGGTTGACCGTATTGGTTTCCGCCTGCTTCGTGCTTGTTTTCTATGTTTCCACAGATCTGCGTCTGTGCTTTTGGGGGGGGGGAGGGGGGCTTTTTGGGGCCCCAGTTTCCCCCTTTGGTTCACGGCTACCTCGCGCTCTCTTTTTCTGCTTTGGAAGTTCCCCCTCTGATTTTCAAATGCCTCGCGCTCTCCTTCTATGGTTTCACGGATGTGCGATTTTGTCTCTCATGTTTTTTGGTTCCTTGTTGTTTTGCTCTCTTCGGTTAGTTTCTTCCACAGATCTGTGTCCATACGTGTTTCCCTTTCCTTTAGGGCCGGTTTCCCCCTCTGATTCCTGCCTAACTCGCGCTCTCCTTCTATGCTATCACAGATCTGCGTTTGTAGTTCCGTGCTTTTGTTCTCATTCGCGTGACTCTTGTTGCATTCCCACATATCTGCCTCTATGTTGTCTTCGTTCTGATGCTGTCGTTTAGTTTTTGGAATTCTAGTTTCTTGTGTGTTTCGTGCTCTTCACCTACCGAACGCGTTCCTGCTACGTTTGCATTGATCTACCTCTGTGTTTCCTCCATTGTGCTTTTGTTGACCACCATTATTACATCATTCTTCCTGTCGCTTTTGTTCCCCGGTTTACTACTTTCTAGCTGCTCTGTGCTTCTTGCTTATAATGCAGACATGCCTTTCTTTGCTTTTTTGGGCCTCTCTTCTGCCGCCTTTTTGCGGTTTCATCTAATCTAATTCGCTTTGTTCCCCATTTTTCTTTCAGTTTGTGCTGCCAATGTTCCGTTCCTATGAGCTTGTCGTTTTTCCTTGTGGAATGTACTTCCTGGATCCCCCCCTTCCGCAGCTCTTTTTGTTTTCATTCCCTTTCTGTTCAGTTAGGTTGATTGTATTTTGGGTTTGCATATGCCTGAGCTATTCGCGATTTCCCCCCTAATTGCCTAGAGGTTTCTTTGTCGTGAGTTTTATCAGTTCTTTTCCTTTTCTTCTTGGTTTGTTGCACATTACGCACATGTGTCCTTGTCTTGATTGTATTCCCGTTCTTGCCCTGCAGGGTTCTTACGTCCTCGTCATAGCTTATTCCCTTTTGCCTGGTTTCCTTTCAATTGGTTTTGCATAAGATCTTTTTCCATGGGTCTCCTATTTTTCTAGTTCCGTCTCTCCCTCTTGGGATTTCATGTTTTTAACGCCGACGGCTCTTCTTCTTTATCTATCCTTCAATTCTTCTCTATTGCTTTCGTTCTTTTCGTTTATTTCTATCTTCATGGGTCTGTTCGATTCCATTGCTTTTTAGTGTTGTATTAGTTCGCTTTGTTCCCCCATTTTTCTTTCGGTTTGTGTTGCCGATGTTCTATCCCTATGAGCTTGTCTTTTTTGCCTTGTGGACTCTCCTTCTTGGATTCCCCCTCCCTTCTGTAACTTCTTCCATGACGTCGTACACCGGCTTCCCCTGCCACCTCCTCCCGCCTAAGCACCCACCCTCGCCGCCTCCCATCATGGCCCCTTCGCCACCACCCCCGTCGTTGACCATTCTGTCCCGTCTCCAGTGCATCCAGACGACGCCGCTAGCGTCAGCCCGTACGGTGCCCATCCTGTCGCCAGCCCTGTCGTCGCTCATCACGCTACCACCTCTCCCGGCGGTCTGCATGACAGCGGAGTCCCCCATCTCGGCCTACATGCACCGACTCTGCGGGATGTCGTTGCCGATCCATGTGCCAACGTCGCTACTCGGGTTCGGGTGCCTTCCCTCGCCACAGACGTCGTCGTGCCCGGCGTCGCCATGCCGGCCACTAGCCCCGCGTCCGCAACCCGTGACCAAGAACCAGCAGTTGTTGCTGCTACTACCGATGTGTAGATATGGCCGGTGTAGGGGAGATCTGGTGAGGCGGCGGTGAGGAAAGGGAAAGAAGCAGCAATATAGTTACAATGTGTTAGCTTCACCATAAAATCTTAGCTAAAATTCCTTTTAAGCGTCTTCTACTTACCTTAGCGCCATCTCCCTTTTGGTTTGCATCTAGCTGACCTATTCGCGTTTTTTTCCCCTAACCGACTAGAGGTTATCAGTAGGATTACTCAACTATGGCCTTGTCCTGATTGTTTTCCAGTTCTTGCCTTGTGGAGTTCTTGCATCCTCATCGCATCTTAGTTTCTTTTGACTCGCATTCTTTCAATTGGTTCTGCATAAGATCTTTTTCCATGGGTCTCCTATTTTTTATTCCGTCTCTACCTCTTGGAATTTCGTGTTTTTAACACCGACGACTCTTCTTTAGCTATCCTTCAGTTCTTCTCTGTTGCTTTCGTTCTTTTCGTTTATTCCTATCATCATGGGTCTGTTCGGTTCCGTTGCTTTTCAGTGTTGTCTTAGTTTTTCTAGGCGTGCAGTTCTGTCATGTTTAGATTCATTTTTCCCTACTAACCATGTCTGTTTCGTCTTACGTTCTTCGGTTGCCTAGGAAGTCTTCTGTGATGTTAGTTCCGTCTCATTTTGTCACCCTCATTCAGCTTCATCGATTTGCAGCGCTGTTTTAGTTCTTGCAGCCATTCAATCTTGTATTTCCTAAGTTTATTTTCTTCTCATTGAGGTCTTCTTTATGTTGACTTGCTCGAGTCTATATTTAGTTGTATCTTTTGGTCCTGCTTGCAAGTTTTTCCTCTGTGGATGTCATCGGACATATTTCCCTTCGCTCCTATCATTGTTGCTTTTGTGCCTTACAATCACCCTCATGTTTCGGCTCCGCTAATTTGTTTTGCTTTTTTTCGCAAAAGGGTTGGCCTGTGTTCATTGATGCCCTGTTCCTTCTTGTATCTATTCGTTGTTCAATATCTTGTGTTCACCCCTTTCGTTGTACTTCAAATTTTCCGTTGGCTATATACTGCTGTGTTGCGCCTTGATTCGTTGTCCTTTTCCTGCCTGTAGGTTCGTCTATTGTGTCCCGTTCTCCATCAAACGTCGACGGCTCTTCACGACTGTCTTCTGCACCTATCGCATTGTAAGTCCTGTTTTGCGCATTTGTTTTGTGCATTCTCTTCGTTTACCCTATTTGTGCGTGCCTAAGTTTATTTTCTTCTAATTGAGTTCTTCTTTATGTCCATTTGCTCGGGTCTATATTTAGTTGTATCTTTTGGTTCTGCCTGCGAGTTTTCCCTCTGTGGATTTCATCGACCCTATTGTAAGTCCTGTTTTGTGCATTGCTTCTGTGCATTCTCTTCGTTTACTCTATTTGTGCGTTCTAGGATTGTCTATATCTCTTTGCCGTGGTCATGCTGTTACAAATCTGTAGTCTCCTAGTTTTGCTTTCGCTTAATGTTCGTGCTTTTGTTTCTTGCCTCTGCTTATGTGTACTCCCTTTTTATGTGCTTGCTCTGCGCAAAGTCGGCAATACTTTAATACACCACCATCTATGATGTATACATCCTTTTCTGTTTTTTCATTATTGAAGCGTCGGTCGTTCGGCCCATCTTCTAGCCTCTGAGCTTCTCTGTGGTTATCTGTTCCATGTTCTCTGCTTTTTACCTTAGGTGCCTGTTTTCGGTTATTCCATATCTGCTTGTTATACATGCGATAGTCTGTTATACATGTTCCTCTTCCTTAGCTTCTTATACCGTGTCTCCAATATTATGCTTTATTTCTTGCGCTATCTGTTTTGATGCCTGTATACGATTTATGCAGCCTCCTGTTTCGTGTCCTAAAGCTTTTATGCCTAATACAACAACATTATCCAGTCTCAACTCACAGAGAAGACGACATATATTTATCTCCTCTAGCTTCTTCCTTGTTCGTATCGTTTATATGCAGACTAGAGCTTAAGCATTTCTCTACTGTATATAGGGGAAACCAAATTGAACAATCAAAGATCTTGGGCACAAATACTCCACTTTTCACTAAAGACACCATTAATACATGTTAGAACCTTTGTTTGTTATCAACAGCCTAGATACAACACATGTCACATTTTTTTCTCGCTCGAAAAAGACTCTTCGACTCATCGAAATCTTCAGACCAGGTTATCAACATTACTATCTCTACCTCCTAGCTCTACATATGAAGCATACCGCACCCACAAACACGGATTTTAGCAGTACAAACACACAAAGATTCTAGATTTCACGTTTTTGCCACGTTCGTATCGTCAAACATAGTCTTACTATTTACTATTACAAATTAACATAGTCTTACTATTTACTATTACAAATTTATGTGTGCACTATGTGCAAATTGTGGATACCATAGATCCTGAAAAAATAGATAATCTTACCACTAGCGACCGTACGCCAGCTAATCCTCAAGAGAAAAAAAACACATGTATTGTAAGTAACTGCTACTATCAAACTTCACATTAGTACATTCAATGAAATGATATTTCCCTAGCCTTTTTGCCTAATATATGTCACCATTCAAGTCTTATTCCTTATTGCTTTAATATAGGTCCTTCTTTGACGCTCAAACTGTGGATGTGTACCAATTGCTCTTCCTATTCTTTGATCTCATAAATGGACATGTCCTGCTATATGTACACAACACTTCAGACATGCTTCATATAATAGCTTATTGCATTAGGGGTGAAAACGGATCGGATAGTTTCCGACTGATCTAGACAGAAATGGATTCGGATTATCTCGGATTGGATTTTTCTCGGATAATTTTCGGATCGAAAACGAATTCAGATTTTTTTTGTCGGAAACGGAAACGAATACGGTAGGCATGCTATCCGGCGGATACGGATAAGAATACGGATTATCCGGATAAGATGAAGTCCAGATATCCGGATTTCGGCCCAAAAGAGAAAATGACATTTTTATTGATTTTTGAATTTCAGAAAATGCAACAAATCAAATAGCCTTTTAAAAAATAGCAAATAGAGTTAAAAAAAATTCTAGAAAAAATCACATAAATTCTTTGAATTATTTTGAACTTAATAAAATTAATTCCAACTTAAAGTTGGTTTTTATTTTTGCACATAAATTATTTTTAATTTCTAAAAAATAGAAAAACCTTTTAAAATCCGTAAAATTCAAGAAATTAATTAAGATTTCCTTTTTCACTTTAAATTCAATAAAATCCCAGAAAACTCAATAAATTTTATTTTAGACATTAGAAACTAGGAAATTAAATAATTGACTTTATTTTATTATTTTTTCTTTTAAGCGAGAAAACTCTTTTAAATCTCGAAAATCCAATAAAATAATAACTTTATTAATTTTATTTTTGGTAACATACTTTGAGATGTTACAGTCATTTGCGTATAGATTAACCATCCAACCTTATCAATGTTAGTGTGAACTGAGTTTTATATATGTATGTGATGAACTAAATGTGAATGTATGATGACTTATGACTTTATGAGTTATGACTTATGAGCTAAATATGGTAAATTAAATGTTATGTTTGTGATGAACTAGTTAATGCAGCTTGCTAGTGCCAGTATTATGTGTGGTTACTGAAAATATAAACAATTCATGAACGTTTGCATCAAATAAACTAGTTATATGTTTTCGTTAATTTCTGGCATACAATTTAAGGGGTTTTCATGTTTCGAAAAATATCCGCGGCTGTATTCGTTTCGATTCGTATTCACTCCGTATTCGTATTCGATATTATTCATATCCGGGGTATCCGTATTTGTATCCGGATCCGTGGAAAAAATATAAAAACAAATATAGCAGAGCCATTATCCGTTCGTATCCGATCTATTTTCACCCCTATATAGCATTACTGTATCACTTTCTATATGTAATACCTCTACTACATATATACATTACTAAACTTCGTCTCGCGTACGTGCATAATAGTACATATCTGTTTTGCATAGAAGTTTGCATCATCACGTTCATATTTTTGCCTGGTAATTTACATATATAAATACGTGTTATAATCATTGCTTACAGACCTTTTTTTAATCATCAACAAACCATACATAGAGATTCGGGAACAACTGATGCTTATCTCTATTTTTCGTTGATAAGATAAAAAAAAACTTCACACAGTAGTAGTCGTCTATACTCCAGACTATACTAAACAGTCATATAGCATTGCCATATATCTTATACAGAATACATATTCAAAACTGTATCTCACATGTTCTCTATGTTGTGCAACTCACAACATGAGCTTTCTACTGATCCACTAACCTCCTATACTATGATGAAGAAGCAACCAGATGACAAAACTTCACACTAAACACGAGGTACGGTCTCTACAATTTTCTGTGGATACGTTGTTACTCCCTCCGTTTTTAAATATATGATGTTTGACCAAATATTCAGTCAAACTTATATAACTTTAACTATTATTTTTCATATGATTTTGTTAGTAAAAAGTTACAAAATTATTATATTATGAAAATATTTATCATGACAAATCTAATGATACTATTCATTCATAATCAATCTAAATAGTTTTTCATATATTATTAGTCAAAGTTAGATAAATTTGACTGCACGCTTAGTCAAACGTCGTATATTTAAAAACAGAGAGAGTATTTTGTTCTATTCCATACACAAGTAACACAACTAACACTAATGCACTTGCTTTCCATATTTTGTATGCAGAACTATACAATCTAGAACCCAGTGTAGAACCAACGGTATCCTCTGTTAGTAATCCACCAAAAAAAAGGTTTCATCTGCGTTTCGACTTGGCCTGCTATTCCTAAATCTTCAGTCATACTGCGCTAAATCTGGCACTCGTTCTTCTGCTTTCTGCACCCCTTTCCATCTACTGCTTACCCCATCATACATACTCTTCTCACTCGCACGCCGCCGGATGGCGCGCACAGGCTACTAGTATATATAAAAGCTGATGCCCACCTTCGATTTAATTACTCCAAGCTTTTCCTTCAACTTGTTCGTTCAGGCTCCGATCAAGCAGCTAGCTAAGTGCTCTACAAAAGTCGCTTAAAAGTGGCATTAATTTCTTTGCAAAATGCATTTTGCATTCTTGCCTTAACAAAAGCCACAACAAAATGCTCATGCATCATGAATGATTAACCTCCTCGGTACTAATATATTGTAGATTTAATTGATGACAAAGCTCCAATCGGCGTCTTCGTTTTCTTTATCGATAAAGAGGATAACTACATACGCATGCTATGACTAATATAATAATATTGGAAACCTATGCTCGTACTCCCTCCGGTTTATAAAAATGAGTTCGTTTTGGATATCGGCACGGTCTCCAAAGTACAACTTTGACCACTAATTATTATTGTAATATATTTGTAAAACGCAATAAAGTTATAATATTATAAAAGTATTTCTGGAGACGAATCTACATATATAATTATTATGTATCTAATCTAAATATTTAAAAAGACACTGATAGCTACAGTTTTAAAATTTGACTACATGCACACGCTCCAAAATGACTTGTTTTGAGCATATGACCTTGAAATTTTAGCACTTACGCTATCAAATAGTAATGTTTTTTCTGTCTAATCGATCGTGACAGTTTGATGTTTCAGAAGTCTGAAAAAAAATGTCGACTTTTACGTCGATAGAAAGCAGTCCGGCCTAGCTAGATAAAATGTTTGTCATTGAAGTGCTATCCTCTGGTGTGGCCATTGGACTTGGATGACATTGTTTAGCCTTTGCTCCTTTACATAGTTGCGTTGCTAAGAAAAGAGCAGCTAGGTCTTATCCTGGCTTTGGAGAAAGAAGAGGGGCAGCTCAAGAGTGGCTGGATGACTGACAAATCTAGCACAAAGAAACTACATGTATCAAATCCAGATACCAGCCTGAGATCGATATCTCTGGAATTTTTTTTTAATAATATTTTTTTAAAAAAGATAATTACAAAAATATATGGTCTCTCCAAAAAATTATAAAATTATGTCTCTGTCGTCAATTCAACTGGCGACAGGAACCTATCGCCAGTTAAACTAGCGACAGGGACCTCTCCTCCTCGCCGCTTCGGTCCCAGTTTACGTCGCCAGCTTGAATCGGCGATAGTTCTGCGCCCATTCAACTGGCGACTGGTACCTCAAACCCTAATCAGGTTTGCCTCCTTTTGGTTTTTATACGTTTTGAACGGTACAACATCTGTTAGACTCGCAATAACATTTTGTGATCGTTGTATGTTGTTCTAGTGCGGTGAATTTCTGAAGAATTTTACGAGAAAGATTGGGGTATGAATGATTCGTAAGTATGAAGGTAAGTGATATTGCGATGCGTCCGGGAATTCATACACTTGCTCATGTACATGCACTGCATATTATGTAAGGAAACAAATGTGAACTTGCTATTATTATCAAAACTACGATAAATCACACTGATATTAAATAACATTCAGCAAAACATCATAACACTTAATTAAAATGATAATTCAGAACATTGGCAATAACATATTACTATTGTCCATGCAATAAAATAATTCAGAACATTGGCAATAACATTGGTCACAGTCTCAACGTCCCCCATGTGGATTGTCTCAAGTTGGGTGACCGGATGAGGTCCCCGCGGCGACGTCCAGAGTGCCGATGTCTCCTTCGTCCTAAGGATTTCTCGTGGGACATTTCTTGAAGGTGTGCCCAGACTCCCTGCAAATAGAGCACTTCTTCGTACGACGTCCGGTTTCTACTTCGTCCATGTCGTTCCTGACGCGCCGTACCTGTCGCCGTCTAACTTTTCCCTTGAGCCTATCAATGTCCGCAGCCCAGATTAGTTGCTCCCAGGTCGGATGGCTAGTGAAATGGCCAACCACAGCATAACCATACATCTCCGCGGTCCAGGTTTGCATCACCGCCTCCTTGGTGAAATAGACAGAGAGGTACTGACCGAGATGCTGCGCCACTGTCGAACATGCGGCTATGATAAGGGAGCAGGGCCTATGGAGAAGAATGGGCTTGTTGCAAGTGCATGTGCAACTACCGAGACGTAGCATGCACTCGTGGGTAACCCTCTCGCGGTTCGTCCCGCGGCATCCTTTATCCCTGCACATTACCTCGAAGCGAAGCTCCCTTGTGTCCATCTTGAATGCCCGGTGCATCTCACCCTTCTTGCTCTTCTCCTCCATGTACTTGGTGATCATGGTGAAGTAGAGTGTTCTGTCATTTGCTATGGCGAGCGATGTGTTGTTGCTTCTGTCAACAAAGTACTTCGTCGTACCGCGGAGAATTGCCTCCACAATACCCACCAAAGGGAGGCACTTTGTGCCGCGCATGACCCAGTTGTACACCTCGGCTAGATTAGTTGTCATGACACCATATCGAGCGCCACCCCTGTCATGGAGCAGCGACCACTTCTCCTTAGGCTCGTGCTCAATCCAGTCCGAGAAGCATCTCACCTGCGCCCCCATCCTCCTCGTCAATCCGGGAGCATCTGTGGGTATCTCTAGCAATGCTTCGGGGGCCTGGTCAGTGCTTAGGGCGACCCTTCTCGCCGCCTCCCTTCTGTGTGTCTTGGTCCGCTCATCCAGAATCTTTAAGAGTGTTTCGAACTTCCGCTGCTGGTTCTGGTTGCGCAGCCGCTTGAACAGGTTCATCAAGTTTTTGTTGCGGAACTGCTCGTAGAAGTTTGCACCCAAGTGCCTCATGCACCACCTGCTCTGCAAATCCGCCATGGAAGTGGTACGTTCTCTCCTTGTTGCAATTGGTTATTGCACGCAGCAGTTCGCATGCCGATCATGTATGAGGCATACGTTGGGACGGTCTTGCACAACAGAAATCCTCACGTTCTTCAGGAACCACAACCAGCTGTCTATGTTCTTGCTTTCAACGAAAGCGAATGCCACGGGAAGAACTTGATTGTTCCTGTCCGTCGCTATTGCAGTCAGTATCTGGCCCTTGTACCTCCCAGTCAAGAATGTACCATCTATGCTCAAGATTGGACAGCAGTGCCCTAATGCATTGATGCATGGACCAAACGCGAAGAATGCTTGCTACAATACCCTCTTATTGGCCCACTTCGAGTGCGTGGCGTCTTGAATATCGATATGGGTGTCATGATTTTTGTCTTGTATGACTCGAAGTTGACCAGAAAGGTTGTGGTAGGAATCCTTGAACGTGCCCCCGCCTTGATTCCAATGCCTTCTGTTTTGCCCTCCAAGCCTTGGCATAGCTGATTGTGTACTGGAACCTTGCCTCAATCGCCCGAATGATGGATCGTGGCTCAAAATCTAGATTATTCACAATCACACTGTACATAAGGTTGGCGATAGAGCTTGATGACAGGTTCCAGTAGGATTGCACTGACTCAGAAACGACGCATGTGTGAGGGACCACTATAGAGCACTTCCAGTAGGTGTCCCACTTTGGCTGAAATGCGCGCACTAGCCAAGGACATCCCTCTATGCCGCACTTCACGTCGTAGAATCTTGGGTAGACTTGACGACTTTGAATGTGCGCCACACCGACAAGACCCAGAATTTGACCGCGTCCTGCACGGCCTCCTTACATTTGTACATAGCTCCTAGGCTGACCTCACTCTGGTCGTACTCCCACGGCACACGGGAGCCTTTTTTGACAACGAGGCTGTCGAACTGGTATGTGTTCCAGTCGGATGGAACCGCCTGCTGGTCCATATCATCCTCGTCGTCGGAACCTTCATCTTCACACAATGCCATGTAGTCTCGGTCTTCGAGATCTATCCTTTGCACTACGGCTTCCACCTCCTCACCTTCGTCAGCAAGACCACTAGCTTGCCTGACCGTAGGAGCTACTTCCGCAGGGTCTTCATCGACAGCATCAAGAACTCCGGAGCTTCACCATTGTGTGCGCCACTGTGGCTGCGATCCCGACTTCCTCTTCGACCTCGGCACCTCCTTCTTGTTCACCAAAGTGGAGGAGTGGGTTTGGCATATGCTTGGACCAGAAGGACCAATTTCCACCCTGCCTCCCTTGCGATGCGTATATATGACTATCATAAATTTGGTCCCTTAAGCTCAACTAACTCCCAATATGTGAGATGTCCTCTTTGTGGGGAAAGACAACTCAATCTCAGATCATATACATTGCGGTCCACTTGGAATGTGTGGTACAACCACCGCATCACAGCGCCCCATGTACGCTGCTCTGGTCTTGCTAGGGGCACGGTCGCTGATTGAAAATAACGCAAATCAATCCCCCGGGACCCTCCAGAATAGTCCCTTGACCATAGTAAATTTTGAAATTGACGACGTCAGACATATTTGACGCACTGCACCATAAAGAATATTTCCACGATTAACCGCATATCTGAAACTATACTACCCACCGAAAAGTATTATGTAAAACTATATTGCATTTCGTAACCATACATCTAAAACTATGTAATCTATTCGGTTAAAAAAATTACCCGAGAGGTAGGCAATCGGACGGGCAGCGCTTCGCTAGCTTCTCTCCTCCCCTCTACTCTTCTCTCCTTTTCTTTTTTCTGAATAAGAATGAGTCATGCGCTGAATTTTGGGGGGCTTTATAGGGTTAGTCTTCCTGTCGCCAGTTGAACTGGCGACAGGAACCTATCGAACTGGCGATAGGTAGCTGGACCGGCGACAGGAGCGGGAGAGGGTCTCTGTCACCAGTCACGGCTTTGTAATTTTTTAGGGAGACCATATATTTTTATAATTATCTTTTTTAAAAAAAATATTATTTTAAAAAAAATCGATATCTCTGCACACTGCGCTTCCTTTTCTCTCCCTGCCTGCCTTGCTTTCTTTCCTTGTTTCTAATGATGGTTCATACAAAGCTACCCAAGCCCTGCAATCTGCACCCCTTTTCCCTTTCAAATTGATCTGTTTCAGAACCAATCAAAACTTTCTTGTCCACTCTGTTCAAGATTAAATTTCATAAATCTTCAAGTGAAGATGTCAAGATAACCAGTTAACTAGTGCTTCCTTATTCTAGCTAGCAACAAGGAATATTACGGTCAGGTCGGCGACGGCCTGAGCACACAGTCGTGCGCACAGTACAGAGAGTATTCCTATCTAGTTCTCGCAGGCTCTTATCCCCTCTAGGGAGGACCAACTGAGGGGAAGCCGGATTGGGAGTAGAGGAGCTCAGGATTCTATGGCACAAGTTTTAGAGTACACAGAGTATTCCTATCTTTTCTGTTCTTTATTTCTTTCTTTTCTCTTTGTGCAAAACTACTGTGCGTGTGACACCACTCGTCCTTCTTTAATGCAATAATGACAACGGCCATTTTCTCAACAAAAAAAAACAAGGAATATTACAGAATATATTCCTCTAACATGTGCAGATTCCTATTGCCTCACTCTTCAAGGTTAAGAGCCTTATCAGCTTGATTGTTCCCTGCATTGGTCCAATGAAATCTTTGTGTGAAGAAAGAAGATTTCTGTAGGGTGATGCACATACTTGCACCTTTACACAAATGATTCCAGAGTCCAGGCAAGGATCTTTCAAGTGCACATGGCATGAGCAACCAAGGACACCCTTTTGGAGGGTCATGCATGCTTACTGCCCTTCTGCCCCAGTTGGTCCAAAAGCTCAATGTTTCTAGTGTTTCTCATAGTGCAATTTTTTTCTTCTTCTTATAAGGTAAGTCTACTCACTGTGCAAACTTCTGTCAGACTGTGTGAGCATGTATAGATGAAGCTTATGGCCATGCACTGATCAATGCGAGACTAGATCAGGATCATGTGCGGGAGTCATCAGAGAAAGCACCTTTACCACTGAACCTAAACTTTTGCCAAAGCATGTTGTGTTGACAGGAACAAGAGGCGATGTTATTGCTTGCTAGTGTGCAGTTACGTCATACTCATTGCCTTCTATTTTCATGCTTTTCTCCTGGACACAAAAATGGCATCGCAATCTTTTTTTTTAAAGGCAAACATCGCAGTATTAAGAAGCATGTCTCACGAGGCAGTACACGAAGATTTTACCGTATTTCATCAAAGTAATTCTTATAATATGTATAGATATCACAATGACAAGGAAACAGAAAATTCTCTCTTAGAAGCGATGAAGTATATACAATAGTAAGACTACAATATGCACTTAACTACCGGTTCTCTAGTTCCAGACATAATTTCTCTGCAGGAACAGAGGATATATGTACTCCAATGCTGTTTCAAAGCAAAAAGGAGCATGCATTGCATTGCATTCTAAAACAATTATGATCCACTTTGCCACTTTTCCCTATTGCCTATGCTTTCCACTTTGTATCACATAACCTTTCTTTCCTTCGCCCTTTTTAAATTGCATTGCTCCTCCTTTCTCCTACTCTTCCTTCCCCACTGCCCATTTCCAGCTCCATTTCCTTCAGAGGCTGCCCAACCATATCCTTCCTTGCCAGAATTTCTCGCTTCTTCAATGGCAACTGCTTGGCATCTTGCTCTCACCTTCTTCTTTTGTATCCTCCTCCTTGAAACTATCTGCTCTTCAGGCCAGTATCCTTTTCCTCAAACTACTGTTTCCTATTATAAACTTTTACCTGTCCATGACTATGTATATAATAGCTATTCATCAGCATAATACTCCTCCATCGATGCAATTAGCATATGCCTAAGAGGCAAGAGCTATGTCATGGTAGCACAAAAGTCTCTAGAATCTCTATTGAAATCTACCTTTACTAAAATATTTTTTTTTTTTTGCCGAATCTTCGTTTCAGGAGCATTTCTGGACCTCTCGTATGATTCAGCACAATCCAAGATACTGTCCAGCTCGCTGATCACCACCGAGTACAGAGCCCTGGTCACAGAACAGCGACATGTCTACCTCTTCTTGAAGCCATTTGGGTGCAGGACAAGGGCATGCAGAGCAAAGCAACTTGCCGGTTCATTTGTCAATGAGGTTCTGGTGCCCAGCCAACACCTCAACACCAGTAACATCGTAGTCACGGCCAACGAGAGGCAGCTCGGTGCACTGCACCGCACCTTGGAGTCAATTCAGGCTTCTATCGCGGCCGCTGGATTGGCGCCGAGCGTTATGGTCTCGCCGGAGCTCTCGCTGTCTTCTCTACGGATCATGGCCAAGAATCATGGCGGCAAGAGGCAGTGGCACAAGGTCATGAAGTTTATCAGCAGGTCAGGCTCGTTTGTTCAGATAGAAATGGATACAGAAGCGAACTGCGAGGTCGCCGTTGCGGCGCTGATCCAAGAGGCCATTGGCATTGCTGATGTCGCCGCTGGGTTAAACGCTGACGTCGGCATGGTGTTCCATCTCAAGAGCCGTGCGGCTCCAAGCGCCGCGGAAATGGTTAGGCTGATCGGTGATACCATTCGGGACAAGAGGCTCCTGGGTGTTCTTGTGGAGGTCTCATCTTCCCGCCGGGAGCTCGCCGAAGCAAGAGCAACGGCGCACGACGTGTTCGCGCCGGTCACCAACCCGGCGACGATGCCCGCGACCAACCCGGTGACCGTGCCCGCAACGAACCCGACGATGAACCCGGTGTCCCCGGGCATCGTCACCGTGCCATCGACCAACCCGGGCACGGGGTACGAGACCAATCCAAACGTCCCGCCCCTGTACCCTGGGCCGACGACGCCGGTCACGATGCCCGATCCGACGACGATGCCGTCCCCGGTGACAACGCCGGCTCCCTTCATGAACCCGGTCACCGCGCCGACCATGCCGACCCCGATCACCAACCCCACAACCCCGGTAACCAACCCGGCGACGACACCGACGACATTCCCGGGCACGTCGCCGGTCACCAACCCGGTGACGACCTACCCATACCCACAGCAAGGCAGAGGCGTGGGCGGCGGCGGCATGCCAACGATGCCGACGTACCAGCCGCCGGCGACAATGCCCGGCACGGTGCAGCCGGCGGCGCCTACCGTGGCGGGGCAGACGTGGTGCGTCGCCAAGACGGGCCTAATGGACATGGTGCTGCAGAACGGGCTGGACTACGCGTGCGGCATCGGCGGCGCCGACTGCTCGGCCATCCAGCCGATGGGCAGCTGCTACAACCCCAACTCGCTGCAGGCGCACGCCTCCTACGCTTTCAACAGCTACTTCCAGAGGAACCCGTCGCCGGCGAGCTGCGACTTCGGTGGAGCCGGCATGCTCGTCAGCATGAACCCAAGTAAGTCACACTCACTTGTTCTTCTTTCACTAATTAAGCAGACACCAAGAATTCTCGAAACTGTTAAAACCGCTCACAAATTATTTGCATTGTTACTGTTTACTAACAGAGTTAGAAATCTTTTCAGGTTCAGGAACTTGCATGTACCAGACATCAGTTGGGTAAGAACTTACTTAATTCTACCGCTACTAGTATCCTCGTATCACGCCATTGTCATCCATTGTGCTTGTGCAATGGCTTTATGCTGATCATGTCGCAACCTGCGCAGTTTCGGCGCCGGTTACAGCCCGGCGGGCACGACGACGGGGACGGGCACGGAGGTCGGCGGGGGGGCGGGCTCGACGGTGCTGAACGCGAACAGCCCCGGCGGGAACTCGATGTACGGCTCGGACAACCCGACGGGCTTGACCGCCGGCGCCGCCTCCCTGTCCGGCGGCTGGGCCTTGTGTCTGATCTGGATATTCACCTTTGCATGTGTCAAGGAGAAAGTGTAGCCTCTCATGTGCTGATGCAGCCTCACCTGCTGTTATTATTCAGCTGTGTACAGATGTGAAATTCATAGGGGAGAGGCCTAGATGTTTTGTGCGTGTGTATTGATGGGCTGAGCATGGCCATCATGTATATTGTAGGTGAGCATAGAGTTCCTTCTCTATGGACCATGCTGGTTCTAGTGCATCATATGATATCTCAGTTGACACTGTTTTTGTTCTTGTCAGTTTCATCATTTCCATGACACTTTTTGTTATCATTTCCATGACACTTTTTGTTCTCGTCAGTTTCATCATTTCCATGACACTGCCCAATGGACTTTTTGATGCGACAAGAGTGGCATGTAAATCTGCAATTGCTATTGGAACCTGACAAAGTCAGCTTGTTCTGATAAATTGTTCCCCAAAATTCTCTGGTTTCTTACCGTTCCAGTTGGGTGCGCCTGGGGCATGACAGGGACCAACAAGTCTTGTTCCCCAGCTTCAGTGCTGCTACTGTCATGGAAATGGTCTTTATATTTTTCATGACAGTAAAAACTCATTAAATGTGCATGCTAACACCAACATTTTCTCTGTGCCAACTAACACCCATGTTTCTCCATTACTGTTTTGCCAGCTTATCTCAGGAAACAGAAGCTGAATAGTTCTAGTTACTCTGTTAGATCAATGAGATAGAAAAGTGCGTCCAGTGTACAGGGTAGCATTATCAGACAAATCCTTTTGGTACAAATAGCTTAGATCAAAACTACCTAAGAGAAAAAAGATATATCATGCACTTCCAACAAAATTTCAGCAGCAGCAACCAGGAAACCTCTTATATTGTTGCTTTGCAGTCTTATATTGCTGCTTTGCAGTTACAAAACAGGGTTTTGCAGGAGACTCAGACCTCTTGTTGCATCCTTTTGTCCTTGATGAGATTCATGATCCTGTTGTTTATGAAATCTTCCGAGCAAGATTCTTCACTCCGGCACCAACACATGTTAAAGTAACAGTGTTTGAATTTGGATCAGGCTTGATAATGAACTTGACGTCAAGGAAATCTCTGATGTTTCTAAGTGTTTCTATAGCGTATGGTGTCATCTGTCCAACACGGACCTTTGATACATCGGGTGGGCATAGAGCACACAGAATAAACAGAAGGCCCTGCAAAGCATTTACAATAGAAACATGATGTCACAAAAGAAAACATGAAATTTAGAACCAGATCCGAAAATATCTGTTTAAGAGGGCAGACACAACCTCAGACATCGATTTACAAAATGAACTAAGAACTAGGTTGCTAGGAGAGCTTGCCTAAAACAAGCATTCTAATGAACTGAATCCATGTGTACTATGTAGTATGTACAACTACGCATACACCAGCCAAAAGAGAGTGACAAAATTGACGCTGCAGAGCTGTCTAAGAGCTTCACAGAACACACAACAAAAGATAGTAGTAATCATCAATCATACTAGAGGAGTGTACATAACAAGGAAACAAAAACTAACAGTCACAATTCAGAAATGGCTAATACTAATCTGCTAACCATTTAACCAACAACAACAATGGTATGGGAGACCAGACCTGATGTGTTGAGTCAACAACTCCTCCTTGAGCCACCTCCTCAAGCAGCATTGATGCAACTTGAACACCAAGATCCTCTGGAGACATTAGCTCAGGCTTCTCGGATTCTTTATTTATTTCATCAACATTAGGATAACTCACAGTAGCATCTGCAGAGATTAGACAGCCTGTGCTGGTCTCAGCAACTACAGATACACCATAGCCTGCTGACCTGCCACAAAGATGAATATATTTAATGTTGAGTTGCAAGAGATAACAGGATAGTGTGTAATTATCAACATTCAACAGGAAGTCAGGAACTAATTCAAATCGGAAAAGTACCTTCCACCAGCTGAACCGGATCTATGATCAGTGAAAATATGAACATCCGGAATAAAGCGATTGAAGATTCCACGTGCAGCATAGATGATACGGTTTTCAATCTGTGGAGATACTCTAGTGGAGAATGTTACGCCTCTTATCCTCTTTACCATACCTTCGTCAACCCAATTAGCTGCCTGTGAAGGCAGTTAACATCAGATGGAAAGGTCAACAGAAATGGCATAACATTAGAGGGAAGCAAACTGCACACACCGTTAATGTGCTAGTTATATTGGGAACTCGAAGAAGCACTTCACCACCACCAAGAGGAGGAGCCCCCCGGCTTTCAATTTTTAGCTCCAATCCCTTCAGAGGAACACCAAAATGCTTGAGCATATGCAAGGTAACCATTCGGAAAGTATCCACAGAGGGGTCCTTTGTATCATTAGTCATTCCTAAAATCAGATCATCAAATTTAGACTTCATAACAAAGCTAATTAGAAATGAAAGATGCTGCGTGATCACTAACAACAATGGCCATCAATTTTGTGCAGAAGATAACTAGAGAAGTATTATGCATTTATGCCGGTCATTTATTTGTATATTTTGTTTCAATGGAAGTGCACGAAACTTGAGACACATATTATCGAGCAACTCATGTTAACAACAGAATCAAGCAGGCCATCTTCAATTGCTAACAAAAATGGCTACAAGATCATGATTTCATCACAAAGAGCCTAAATTTGCTTATTGAACACCAGCGAATGCAACCAAATTAACGAAACCTCAATCAAAGCATCTCTACTGAAACCAACCACAACCTTCAAGAACAAGGTCGGGAAACAAAATTCCCCTACACCAATTAGAACAATCCATTTTACTCAACATTGACACAGCACCCTAAAATTTACTATTTCCAGAACACCCCAAAACATAATCTCCGCCTGAAATAAGATCATATTTTCGGCCATACATATGACAATCTATTGACCAAACGATGCAATAGCCTCCCAAAATTTTGCTAATTCTACAACCCCACCCTAAGCCCTAACTAAACAAGAAAAGTTCTCACCTTTGAGCCGAATGGATATGGGCGCCCTGGAGAACAGCCCAAGCAGTATGAGCGGCTCGAGGAAGTACCCGATCCCCCGGTGCACCCCGCAGTCGTGCTCCAGGTCCCTTCCCCCGACGATTACCCCCGGCTTGTACCTCAGCTTCGTCCCTGCGAGCACATGCACACAAACACCACACGCCCATAAGAATCAGCAACCGAATCGAAACCACACACAAGTCAGAGGGGGCAAGTCCGTACGTGCCTGTCTCATTGAGCTCGAGGCTGTGGTGGTCGGAGATCTTGTCGAGGAGGCGGAGGAGGGAGACGTCGTGGGGGCGGAGGCCCGCGTCGCCGGAGCGGATGTCCTCGATGGTGATGGTGGTGGAGGTCAGCGTCGCCAGCACCAGCCGCTGCCGGAAATGCCGGATGCCGGTGAGCCGCCGGGCTTTGTCCCGTCCCATCTCGCCGCGGCGCCGGGGACGCTTCGTTCGCCTCGCGGGGGTGGGTAGTGCGGCGGAGGCGGAGCGGGTAGGGCTAGGGTTTTGGCGCGCGCCGACGATTCTGCGGTTAGTATTATTACTAGGGCCATAGCGCTGCGTCGTGATCTGTGGCAATAATGCGGCCCACACTTCAGGTCCAAATATTGAAATAATTCGGCCCACGAAGACATACCTGCTGCGTGGACGAATTTTTTTTAAAATAATACATTTTTAATAGAATTAAAGAAAAATAGGCTTCTCGCCGTTTAAAATGGCGATATGCCCCAATCGTCAGTTGAATTGGCGATAGAAGTTCTATTGCCAACCAAACAATTTTAAATGTCTACGTAGCCATTTGGAATGGTAATAGAGAAGCAAATCGTCAGTTAAACTGGCGGCACATTTCTGTCGTCATTTGTATTGGTGGCAATACCTGAAAAAAAGGTAGAAAAAATTGAAATAAATTTATATTTGTATTTTTACATAATACAACTTCAAATTTTATAGATTTTTATTAAGTTATTTGGTAATATCTTGTAGTGCTTAAAGAAGTTGGAGTTTGTTGGCTACATGGATAAATCCTTTATAGCTTAATTGCACTCACGTTGTTGTTATGAGTGTAGTGTTTGTGTAACCAAACTATTTCGGAAAAGAGAACAAAATATTGAATAGAGAATTATATGGGAATTAAATTTAAAAGATGTGATTTCAACTGCAACAGTAAGACTTCGTAGTGCCAATGCGAATTACATGGCTTGCGGGGTAGGTTATGTGTATTTGTTTGTTCTGCTACGACTTTTTGGCGTATTTTGCAATGTGGGTGCGTGAATGAATAAAAATAGCCCCCTCTCCGAATCAATTGCAAAAATGGCACTACGGACAGCGAGGGCACGACACGTGGCTTGTCTGTGCCCTTGGGGACCGGACCTACCTCTACCGTGCCCCTAGGGGCCGGACATGCTTCCACCGTGCCCCTAGGCATGGAAATGTCCTCGACTAGCCCCAGAGACACAAAATTACTCTCGTCTGGCCCCTAGGGGCGTAGATTCTCTCTCATCTAGAAAAATACTATTTGTAGGAATATATAAATATAGCACATGAGATCCAAAAATTATGAAATATTTTGCGGAGGCTCCCGACACAGTGTACTTGCTTTTGTACTTTTCTCATAATTTTATATATCCTGTATTTTTCTATAAAATTCATTTAATTATACTGTTTGTAGGAATTTCTAAATATATAAAATGAGCTCCAAAAATTATGATTTTTTAAAAAGGCTTCTTGTACGGTGTAATTGCTTGTGTAATTTTTTATGTTCTAAAATTGTCTAGAAAATTAGGGTTTTAGGTCTAAAAAATTAGGGCTTTAGGGAAATTAGAGTTTTAGGTTTCAAAAATTAGGGTTTCATGATTTTATGTGAAGGGTTATCAGGTGTTTTAGGGTTTTGTGAATTAGGGCCCAAGTGCAACAAGAGCTACGCATTTGTCAATATGATGACAGCGACGGCGGTGCATCGGCTCCACGCCTTCCTCTAGGGCCACCGCTGGGAGGCTGCGAGATCCAAGAAGATGTGTGATGTCGTGCACGCACGCAAAGAATTAATAAAGTAAGCTTAATACCGAGTGTCGCAACCGCAAGACAGAGGTTACAAGAATTACAAGTCGAAGTTTACAACACGTACAAAGCACAACGAAGATTCAAACTAGATCACTCAACAACTCAGCTAATACAGCCCGCATATATTATACAACATAAAGGAAAAATCAAGCTTCAACGACGCATGCTTGAACAAGGAAAACACACAAATGACTGAGAATCAAGCCTACCTAAATCTATCTCCTGTTTTATCCATCCATAGCAAGAATGGATATAATGCAGGATAAATAGACATTTTGTCGGTATGCGACAACAAAAGTTTCATCTAATTAGCAGGAGTCGGCTAGACAGCCGACCACGTGCTCCTTCGTCTGCCAGACGTCGTCCCGCGGTGGCTCAAAGCGCACCAGTAGAAACTCCTTGCTCGTCATCGTCATCGTCGTCATGTTGACAAACGCATACCCTTATTGCATTTGGACCCTAATTCAAAAAATTCTAAAACACCTGATAACCGTTCACATGAAATCATGAAACCCTAATTTTCGAAACCTAAAACCCTAATTTCCCTAAAGTCCTAATTTTCGAGACCTAAACCCTATTTTTTTAGACAATTCCAGAATATATAAATTCTAGAAAAAATTACGCAAGCAAGTACACTATGTAATGAGCCTTCAAAAAATGTCATAATTCTTGGAGCTCAGTTTCTATATTTAGAAATTCCTAGAAACAATATCATTAAATGAATTTTTGAGAAAAAGTCAGGACATATAAAATAATGGAAAAACTACACAAGCAAGTACACTATGTCAAGAGCCTCTACAAAATATTTCATAATTTTTGGATCACATTTGCTATATTTAGAAATTCCTACAAACAATACTTTTCTAAAAGAGAGAGAATTCACGCCCCTAGGGGCCGGACAAGGGTAATTCAATGCTCCTGGGGGCCGGACGAGGGTATTTCTGCACCCCAGAGGCACGATGGAGGCATGCCCAGCCCCCAGGGGCACGTTAGAGGCAAGCCCTAAGGGCACGAACAAGTCACGTGTTGCATCTCCGCTTATTTGTGGTGCCATTTTTTTTACAATTGATTCGGAGAGGGGGCTATTTTTGTTAATTCACGCACCAACAGTGCCAAATGCATCAAAAACTTGTCCTGCTACTCATACGGTACAAACGACAACATGCATGAATCATCAAACCGATCTACACGTAAGATACATGTGTGCCTTTTTGGAATTGAAAAAACTAATGGATCAGAAAGAAGTCAATTTTGAGGGCCCATTGGTGCCTTTCTCTCGTCCCTGCAGACGTGTGGGCGCAGCCAATCCCGAAAGCAGCCATGTATTGGGCTTTCAGGATCTCCTCGGAAGCAACCACCCACTTAGCAGGAGCATCGAGGGCGATGGCTGCCCTCCCCTTTGTAAGATCGAGGAGGCCGATTAGAGTGGGTGAATAGGCTGTTTTAAAAACTTCTTTGACTAAAACCGAGTTTTATGCAGAATTATAAATCAATTTGGTTTTGCTCAAAATAAACCTAAATTAACTAGTCTTTATTAAGTGCACCAACAATATAAGACTATTGATAATGATAGCAATCAAGCAAAGACATGTAAGCAATTTAATTATAGGAATATAAATTGCACAAAGTAAAACGCAAGAGAACAAACCCCAAAGACACAATGATGTTTTACTGTGGTGTTCGGAAACTTGCCAGTCTCCCCTAATCCACGTTGAGGTAAACCCAACCACGTTGGACCGGCTCCACAACTCGAGCCAACACCTTCGAGATAATTCCAACCACTTGGATCGGTTCACCACTCGAACCAACACATCGATCCACCCCGGGTTGCTCTTCCTCCACTTCGGAGATGGCGAGCACCAAACCACTCACAACCGCACGGGTCTCCTCACAACCTTCTTTGAGAAGATCACCAACGCAACTCCTCCAAGTCATCTAGGTGTCGGCAAACACCAAGAGTAACAAGTTGGAGACGTTCACTTGAATGAATCAAGTGTCTAAGCTCAATGAATACGTGATCCATTACCTAATGCAACACATGCACTTAGGGTTTGCTCTCTAAGCTCACTAAGTGCAACACATGCACATAAGAGATGAGAGGGCTTGCTCTTTGCTCAAGGGAATGAATAGCACCAGCAACAACTCTCCCATAACCAGTCAAAGTGGGATTTATAGCCCACACATAAAAACTAGCTGTTTGAAAGAGAAACTGCTAAAAATCAACCCGGTTAGACCAGCAACCAATGGACGATCAGACCGCTCATACTCCAACGGCTATAAAAATAGCCGTTGGACACACATCTGGACTGACTGCCAACCAATGGCCGGTCAAACTGGACCAAACCGGTCAGACCGCTCTACAAAGGAGCAAGCCAAAACCAGAAAAAACACATTTTCTGGAAAATCCTAACCGGGTCACATGACCTGGAGGTCCGGTCAGACCGACCAACATATGGCGGTAAGATCGGCACCTAAAATCAGAAAAACACATTCTCTAGAAAAAAAGCTGACCGGGTCATATGACCCGGAGGTTCGGTCAGACTGGCCAACACATGGCTGTCAAACTGGCAACCCAAACCAGAAAAACATATTTTCTGGAAAAAGCTGACCGGGTCACATGACCCGGAGGTCCGGTCAGACCGGTCGCCCACCAGTCAGACCGGTCAACCACGACGATCAGACCGCCAGAACAACAAACTGACGCACAGCCTGGTCAAACTCTCAACGGCTGGTCAGACCACCCAAAGACCTGCGGTCAGACCGCCAGAGCTGAGAAACACAGTTTTTTGCATTCTGCTTTAACTCAATTTGTAAAACATATTTACCAATTGATGCGCGATGCAAAAAAGAGATAAAATGTGAGATTCTCAACAAGTTGAAAAACACATTTGCTAACTTTTAGAATCACACTACAAAGAATAAAGTACATAGACTTAAAACCATTTGCAAAACACATTCGCAAACTAAAGTCACATGCTACAAGGATTATGCATGAGCCTCAACTATTTGCAAAACACATTCACAAATATTGGCAACATGCTAGCGAGAGCTAGAGCAAACACAACGAGCTATCAACACATGACACTCTCAAGCTACTGGTCAAGACCCCTCTTAATAGTATGGCAACCTATACTAGCAATCCGGTCTTTCAACAAAACACCAAGACCGGTAAAAGACTAGGAACACATCCTTAGCCCTATCTAGTCATACATTTGCCTTGCACATTCACTTGAAGCTTGATGACATACATCTTCACTTCAAGTCCAGGCCATTGACTTGATAATCATCAACACATGATGATTTCCTTTTCTTCGAGATCTTGATATCCATCAACAAATGATGCATCCTTTTCTTAGCCTCCATCAACACATGATGGATCTTCTTCACTTCGGGATCTTGACTTGAACATCATCAACACATGATGATTTTCTTTATCCCGAGTCTTGACTTGATGACAATCAACTCATGATGTCATCCAAAGTCTCTATCATCATGAAACATAACCTATTCATCCAACTCATGAAAAATGTTAGTTCCATGTGACGATTGTCATTAATTACCAAAATACTCCATTAACTCATAATTGCGGGTCTAGATTCTTCACCCTTGTCTGCCCCGCACAGGGCCGGACGTCCTCAGCGTTTTATTTTGGGGTCTTCCACCACCACCCTAGTTTCTTAAGCTCCATCGCTGCCTTTCCCTTGTCTTCCCTGTTCTCGGCTGAGTAATGTTTCCAGCGAGTGAAGACCTCGGGTGGCATAGTGTAGTTCAGCATATACTTCCACTGGATGAATGTTCAATCATATTTGTCTTGGTCGTCGATCCATTGGAAGAAATAGCAATGCTCCTTCAGCTGCCATTATGCACGGATAAAGTTAACGATATGTGAAATACAATGTACAATGTGAAAAATCGATGTGTGTGTAATATTCTCTTACGCGTATATCCGAGCATGTGTAGTACGCTTGGGCAGCGGTCCCTGGGTGTGTGGACTGAATGGTATGCGTCGGGTTACCACAGTCGCACTGCGGTGTGGAAACTCTAGTGGTACAGGCGCATCCTTCATCGAGCGATCTGGTAGGTTCCTGCCTTCCTCTCTCCCCTTCTCCGCTACGAACAAACATTGCTTCGCTAGCTTCCTCCTCTCCCTTCCCTCCCCTCCCCTCCCATCTTTCTCTCTCTTTTTTGGATTAACAGTGAGTTTCCGCTGAATTTTTGGGCCTTTTATAGGGGCTTCTATTGCCATTTGGACTAGCGATTTGCTTCGAAATCGTCATTCCAAATGGCGACTGAGACACTTAATACTGTTTGGCAGGCGACATGGCTCCTGTCGCCAAACCAACTAGCGACAGGGGCAGATTGCTATGTCAAATGGTGACAGGAGTACATTTTTGTAATTTTATTAAACGGATATTTATTTATGTAATTATATTAAAAAAAATTCCTGTGTGGACTGCTCATCTCATCTGCATGCATTCTTGGAAAGGTTGTGGAATTTTGATTTTTAAGGCAGTTGAAATTGCATTGAAATGTTACCTAAGTTCTAATAAATGCATTGAAATGTAAAACGCGGCAATTAGTTATTGGAGATCATCTCAAGGGTTACTTGGCTATTTGAAAATACGGATTAATTAGTAATTACAGCATGCACATCCTAAAGTTGCATGCCCATCACGACTTGCCTGTGCAGAAAGGCATGGGAAAGATGGTTCCTTTCAGCAACCCAAGCCTGAACATCACATAGACAGAATGATAATGAGTGAATGACCGGATCTGAAAATGAACATACGTGGTTTAGTAATAAAGCATGAAAAGACATCCAAATTCCAACCAAAGAATGATTCAAACCCAGGTAGTGGAATTGTACATCCACGCTCCCACCCAACCGAGCTAGGCTCCGTTCCTAGTGAACTACTAAGCATTGCATGCACGACCCCTCTCTTTCTTCTTGCCTAGCCAATCCTAGCTCCTAGCCAGTTATGGGCAAAACTGCCTTCAATACTTGAGTGCCCAGTGCATGATATGATTCAGGTTCCAACCATTTCAGCTCGGGTCCCACAAGTTGAGAGACAGAGAGAGGCCAATAACTTTATAGGTTCATAGCCAACCATGTGCCATTGCCAAGATATATGGTACTACGTAACATACAGCAGCAGGCTGGACAAAGCACCACGGCAAGCATTACAAATTTGATGATCTGCAGGCCAAGTACATTTTGCCATGTCCTCTATATACTTGCAATGGGTTTTCAGTACAGTACATGCACTGCCGTCAATCTCCTCTTTTCCTCCCGTGATCTTTGTGTTCTCCCTTCCCTTGTGAGTCTGGAGCTATCTGTTTTCCTGGCTGACAGATGATCAGCTTCTTAATTAACATGTCGTTTGGTTGACTGAAACAGTTTGTCTCCATGCATGCTCGAGTCATCTTGACATGCATCTGCTCTGAGCCTATCATATCATACAGGTGACACTAGTTAATCTAATCCTACGTTAGTTGTAGTAGACTCTAGCTAGCATCAGAATTATCGGTGGCCATGCAGATTATTGCAGATGCAGTGCATTGCCATAATGGACATGCAACTGCAGTCTTGGATGATCCATCCATCACCTATACATGTTGTAGTAGCATCTGCCATGGAGAGGTAAGAGGATTAAATGTAGCAAGTACATGCGTGCATGGGAGATACTATACATTAGTTATTTATCCTAAAGGGCAATTGGGCAAAGATGTGCTACCTAAGAGCAGGGAGCCATGAGGCTCCATTAAAGATAGCACACCTTGCAGGCAGCATAGGATTCTTCCAGTTTCTAGATGCAAGATTGCTGAATTCATGCCTTATCTGAAATCTAAAAGTTCCCAATTACAATGAATACAACTATTTCGTTCAGTGTGGCTAACTGCTGCATGAAATGCATACACAAAGATCAAAAATAAAAAAACGATCATTGTCGTAGGAAAAAGACTAGACAATAAGAGAGGGGGACCCCTGATGCCTAGGAATGACCGGAGAGTCCTTGTAGAGGGAACCAGTTGTCAGGTGGAGTGTGTATATTGCTTTGCCCCAAAAACTGAGTCTTAGTCATTACATTGGGGGGGGGGGGGACGAGATTATGGATCTACCCCTAAAAAGGTCCCCTGCAGGTAGGGGCTGCAGAGGCTTTTTCTACCCCTATGCGTAGCCTTCGACATGTAGTGGACCCTTCTGGACCCGGTCTACCCTGGTTGGTACACCCAGCCCATCAGGATCCTTTGACCATTCACATCTTGCAAGGCGACTCCGAGCCGAGGGAGGCTTCGAGCTCCTATGCTGCCTCGAGGCCTTGCTTCGTCGTGACAGAAACCGTGCACTTTCCCCAGAGGGTCTAGGCACACCATCCCCTTCGGTCTGGCGAAGCACCCTTTTGACAAGTCCCTTCCACGGTGTGCGGGTTGCGACGACGGGCCCGTTGGCGCCCCTTTGGATACTCCGCGGTGTTGTCAGTTACCGCACGCCATGATGGGTGAGGCTTTGGTGGCGCCTCGAGTACCGTACGTAGTAGTTGGGCGTCGTGTGCTTTAACGTCGTTTATTGATTCCCGTGCGCCATAATATTGTTTGTTCGATGCCCTTTTTGAGGGCCACGTGTTGTGTTGTGCTTGGCCCGTGGCTTTTCGGCTTCCGTGCCCTACCTTGACGTGGACGCGTTATGTCTATAAATAGGGGGTGTCACCCTTACCCTGCCCTCATTCGCACTACTGCAAACTTCAGGTTCTACCTTTTGCCCCCACGGCTTGCTCTCTTGGGTACATTGTGCCTCGTTGTTCACCGTGTGCTCCTCCGCGCCCTGAGATGACGAAGCGAAACAAGGATGGTGGGAGCGCGGTGATGTATACAGACGAGCTTGGCCGCTCCACTGTGACGCCGTAGGTGCTGTGAGTACTCAAAGATGAGGGGAAGCTGGCAGATCTTAAGGACATGCGCGCCCTCGGGTCGGAGGTTGCGTCGACACCTTGGGTGGATGAGACGATTGTGTTCGTGGCCTTCCTGGATGCGGGTCTCCGCCTGTCGTGCGTTGATTCGATGGTCCAGGTGCTTCAGATGTACTGAGTTGATCTGGCCTAGTTGACACCCAACTCCATCATCAAACTCGATGTCTTCGAGTGGGTACTACGCTCCGCGAGGGTGAGCGACGGGGGCATGACTCTTCGCATACCTCCACAACGGGCGATGTCAGCCGAAGAAGAAGAGAGACATCGACGAGATACTAAGTTTCGGGAGCGTCAACTTCCAGCCGAAGGCGCGCCTTCTCCAATACTTGCCTGCTTCGGTGGCCCGGATCAAGTGGGAGACCGACTGGACGCGGAGGTGGTTCTACCACAAGTGCCCTTCCAACGCCGGCCTTCGCTCCGCTTGGGGTCCCATTCAACTTATTCCCTCCCCGGCGATTGACCTCTCTGCGAGGGAGGAGGCATTGCTTCGTGTGTTGTTTAACGCGAGCGGAGGCTGTCCACGAGGGATCTCGTGGAGGAGTTTTGCGCGCTCCGGGTGTGGCCATTAGCCCAAGGTTGGAGCATGAAGCTCGATGAGCCGAGGCATGGTGTTCCACCCTTGGAGTTGGGGGATCGCGTAGGTTCTGACTTCGGCCATTGGCTTTTCTTCTTCCTTTATGTGTTTGCTCCGGTGTTTGACACTCCTGCAGTGCTACCCATTGATGAGGTCCAGCGTGCCGGGAGCAACTTTTGGGCCCCTACACTAGGGAGGAACACACGAAACGGGGATTGGTAGTGCACGAGTTCTGCATGAATCGGGCGTACGTGGATCCTATGGTTCGCTTGGTGAAGCGTCCAGATCCCGACACAGGTAAGAAGAAACGGGTCCGTGCCCGAAGGAGTGGAGGGCCACAGGGCGATTAGTGCGATGCCCTTGCGGGCCGTTAGGGCCGCTGGCATGGATCACTCCGAACATGCCGGAGAGGACGCAACGGGTCTGGCTTTGAAGAAGGTGTCGCGAGCCCCCGAGATGCCACAAGAAGTAAGCAGCTCGACGAGCTCTTCGTCAGCGGTGCTGCCAGTTGCTCCGCGGGATGGTGCTACGGAGGTGGTGGCGAGCTTGTTCAGCATAGCGAGCACACCACTCGAAGAACTGTCCGCTGGGACGCCTTCACAGGTGTACAGCTGGGGGACCAAGGATACTCGGGTGGAGGCGCCCAACTTTGCCCGCGAGACGATCGGTTAACTTCCTCCCTCGTTTTCTTTCTTTTCTTATTTTTTTGTCGTGCTCTTTTGCACTTGGCTAACTTGCTCTCGCGCTGCGCAGCGCGGATCGTCGAAGGGGGCAGTGGTGGTGGGGCCGGCTCCAAGGTCGAAGGGTCTATTGGTGGCTCCGGCGCTGGTAGGGACTAGGACAGCTCTATTGCCAGACCATCTGAGGGTGTCTCGGGCGCCGGGCTGGCCGAGGCAGTTGTCGGTGCATCCAGAGCCATGGGCACCACGGATGTTGGTCCGCTATGCACCTTGGATTTTAAGGTCAGTCCCAGGGCGGCGGTTGTTTGCGAGGAGGTGGCTCGCTTTGCCGCCCTGTCCTGCCTGTCCGAGCTCTTCCGGCGCATGCCCGCAGACAAGATGTTTCGGTGCATCGAGGCAAAAGCCGCGAGGGTAAGTTTGGATATGCCCTTAGTTCTGCCCTACTTTTGTAGCATTGACGGTGCGCTTTGCGCAAACCTTGATGCTGTCGCGCGTGCTCGAGGGAGATATCCAGCGCGGCTACGCGAAGATCCAGGAGTGGGTTGACGCGGAGCATGCGCGTAGCGAATTCTTAGGCACCGAGCACTCGGCTCTTGCCGAGAAGGGGGACCCCCGATGCCTAGGAATGACCGGAGAGTCCTCGTAGAAGGGGCCAGTTGTCAGGTGGAGTGTGTATATTGCTTTGCCCGAAAAACTGGGTCTTGGTCATTACATGGGGGGGAAGGTGGCTATTTATAGCCTTACTGAAGGGGATAAGAGGTTACGGATCTACCCCTAAAAAGGTCCCATGCAGGTAGGGGCTGCAGGGCCTTTTCCTACCCCTATGCGTAGCCTTCGACACGTGGTGAACCTTTTTGGACCCGGTCTACCCTGGTTGGTACACTCGACCCATCAGGATCCTTTGACTCTTCACATCTTGCAAGGCGACTCCGAGCGGAGGAAGGCTTCGAGCTCCTACGCTGTCTCGAGGTGGTCTCGTGAGGTACCCCGAGGCTCCCTCCAGAGCACTTTGTAGCCTTGGGCCCCTTCTGCCCCCCCGGCACTGGTGCGCCTTCTGGTCCCCTGGGGGCCAGTGGTGCTTGTCGGATCGGGGGCGATGGGCTACCCCTACAACAATCATAATCTTCATTCTTATCAAGATCTGAATTGATCATTCATGTGCCATTGCCTTCACAAGACCCCATGCTACACGACCACCAACAGTTGCATCCAGGAGACATTTCTTTCCCCTTCAATCATTGCCCTTCTTTTAATCTATAGAAACTATGAATGCACCTTCTCTTGTTTGGGTTTAACTAGTTCTAGATGCATATACATTGGTCTACCTCTTGTGGTGTAGTTTTTCAAGTAGTAGGTCACACACTAATAATTCTTCTGGTACCTCGTTAGACAGATCAACATGCAAAAGTGTATACATACATGGCCAGATCGATGGATCTCTCCAAAACTGTTGATCGATCTTTAGGTTGTGTTCAAAGGTAAGAAAAATGAAATGTCACTTTGCTGCATTGGGACCTAGCTGGCTTGATTCAATTACACTTGAGCTAGCTAGCAACTCTATCTTTAAGAAGACTACTCCTGCCACTTTGTTGCATGCCTTGCTGATACTAATTGATTACTAGTACTAGAGAAAAAGAAGTCAGTTAATTAACATGCATACGGATATGCATAATTTAATTGGCCGGCAAGGCTGATTCGACTTACCTGTCGTGTCATATTCGCGTGCGCTCGCCTTGGGGCCCTGCTGCTGCTGCTGCTGCTGCTTCCAATTGCAAAAGTTTCAGTTCCTTGAAATGTTTGATGTGGCCATGCATTTGGCTAAAACTGTCCAAACACTTCGCATTCAGGTCGAGAACCGCTTTTAGCCTGACAGCAACTTGGGGATGGGAGGACCATGCATATATCTCATTTGATTTGCATCAGACACAGATGCTGGACAGTATTGAGATGCGTTTCAGGAAGCTAGCAATTCAAGCCCCATGAATAAATTAGGCTAGTTAAGGTTGCATCTTTCTATGCGAGCCTGGACATTGTTGGAATCTATCTATCCTGTTCCAATCTGGCAGCAACTTGCATGTGCATACAAGCACACAAGACAATTCTTCTTTTTCTTTTCTTTTCCTGAGATGAACACACAAGACACTTGGCATATACATGGGGAAGATCTCGTAGTGCAACTTACATTAGCTACCTATATATTGTTAGGCCGGTGATATATCTGATCATGGCGAAGTTAATTTGATAAAACCAAGCAAATCGATTACAGCGTGCACCATCCATCGTTTTCTGAAAATCACGATAGCTTCTGCAGATTTCGCTAGCATGCATACAGTACATGTTGCATTCGAAGCAAGTAAGAAGGATGTAGACACGAGGCTGCAGCAAACAGTATGATAAGCCTTCAACTAGTCTTGTCCATCTCTGTTACCTGAAAAAAATGCTCATTGCCATGCCCTCTAGGGCATGCAGACAAGCTACGCGTAGCACAGACACTGCAGCTCAGCGCTCACCACACATCGGCACAGTGACAGATGATTGGCATTTGTTGATCTGTTCTGTCCAACACGCACAAAAGCTAGGAGGAACTTGGCAAGTTGATAAAGGGAAGGAGCTAAAAATCATAGCAGCAGCTGGCTAATAGGTGAGATATGTAAGCATTAAGCGATCAGATTAACATGAATGGACAGGTTGATTAGGAGGTAGTAACAAGATGAACAGAACAAAAACAGGATACCGTTCTCTTCTGCCAAGTGCCAAGTCACACCGGCCATCACTTTTGGACGCTCATGCCATTGGAATCCAAAGACAACCGCTCGAGAAGATCCCTCTCTCTCTCTCTCTCTCTCTCTCTGGAGAAGTAGGTAGTATTAGTACACAGATTCTCTCTCTCTCTCTCTCTCTCTCTCTCTCTCATGAGTGTGACCAAGCCTGTTGGATTGTGTTGTGTGAGTCGTTGGCGCCATTGCGCGCGGCTGACAGGTGAGGACAACACATTTGCTGCCTCTGCTGCTATTGGGCTTGGACCACGGCCGGCACACGCTGACACGTGGGCCCGACGTACCAGAGGCCAGGCTGCCAGGCCAGCAAGAGAAGTTTTTTTTTCCCTCTATGGCTTACAGTGGGCCCGCCGGGCCAGACCACCTCAGTCCTCAGGGATCATTCCTTCTCAGTTCTCAGCGCGGCCGAAACCACCGCGCTATGTGCCTATGTGTATGTGCATTGCCATCGACATGTGAGAGTGAACGCTTCGTTTTTTATGTACAGTAACATGAGAATCAATAGTACACTGTGCAACTCTATTGGAAAGCTTATTTCTGCGCAAATTGTTGCTCTACATATTTGTACGTCACGGAAACATTTTCTGATTGTGCACTAAGTTTTACATGTATAATGTCATAGAGATTACAAGACCTCCGACGGTTGCAAAACTAAGTAAAAAATCCCGAAGCACGGAACTGTTAGTCTGGTCCAGGCACGGCTCACATTGTAGATGGGTTGTGCCCGTCGAACGTGCAGTGCTTGGGTTGGCACACACAGTGTCGTGCCTAGTGCGGCACGAGACACGGCACGGCACGGCAGAAGAGGCCAGGTATGGACAGTGGAGGCAATCGGCGCGGAGGAGGAGAAGGTCGGGCTTGGGCCCGGCGGAGGCTCTGGTCAGACGCGGCGTGTGCGTTTATCTCGGCCCGACCAGCCACACAGAGCCAGATTGCCTGCCGACATACTGATCGAAGCGACGTCTTTGTGCTTGGGCCGGCACCGCGGCCTCTTGGGCATGAAAATTGCCGATTTCGTGGTATCTCTAAGCCCTGGGAACAGATACGGAAATTCGTCATGCAGATAGCTAAATGCCAAAGTGGCCACAATTTCATTTCATGAAATTTATAAAAGCCCGATCTGGTAGAACAGATATGAGAACTTGTCGCGCGAACCCAAAACTGAAAATAGGAGGAAAAAAGAAACAGTGTTGATGGAGGATGGCTGGTTTGCGGTGCTCTAGTGTGACTAATCTCTCCCCGCTTCCTCAACCAATTGTCCATTCTATTAATTATCGTTAATTACTGTCATTTGCTTCAAAGGTATTTCAAATATTTTTCGACTCAGAAGTTACAGTCAGACTACCTAAAAGCTAAACTATCAAACAACAAATGTCTTATTCGTAGAACTGTTAAGCCCTTTGGCCCATTCGAAAGCTGTTTTTCAGCCATGCCAAACATGCCCTGTGATTGCTGGCTGGTTTGTGTTGCTCTAGTGTGAGTGTGTGACTAGTCTCTCCCCTCTTCCTCAGCCATTTGACCCTTTCCATTCCATTCCGCTGCCTGCAGAGTGCAGAGCTTGCGCCAGTGTGGGATGCATGCACCAAACCCCTCCATATAAAGCTCCGCTCCTCACTTGCTCTGCTTCGCTTCGCTTTGACCCGGCCGGGCTCGCAGGCAGGAGGCTGAGCTCCACCACCACCATCACAACTCCACCAGGCACCAGTCCACCACCACCACCCTAAGCTAGCCCGGGAGGAACCGAATGGGGTCACCCCCAGATGGAGCCAGCCGCGACGCACACCGTGGCATGATTGGGTCCATGGCCTAATCCTCCCTCCCTCCTGCCCTTTTGCTGCACTGTGCTGTACTCTCACTCTGCAGCTGCTCCCCTTTTGCTCCCTCCCTCCTCTCAGCCGAGCAGAGGACGAGCTGAGGCAAGGTGAGGAGGTGGGAGACCCGGTCGGGTGAGGTCCAACTTCTTGTTGATCCCTGGTGAGCAAATTGCGCTGCTTCTGCTTCCTTCCTGCTCCTTTTCACTGTTGCTTGATTTTATTTTTCTCTTTCTTGACGGGTTTGGTTGGTTGCAGTTCTTGCAGAAGGCCCTGCCTCGGCGTACCGCATTAAAGGCAGGCGCGCTGGTTTTGATTTAACCCGAGTTAAGAGGCGTGGGGGACGGAGGAGGGAGGAGGACGACGAAGAAGATCTATCTCGTCGGGAAAGATGAGGAGATCTGCATCTGTAAGTACCCATTCCTCCTACCCCCCCTGCTGTGTTTATGCTCTGCTGGTACTACTGCTTTCTTGATCTCTCGGGGAGATGGATGGATGCCGCTTTTGGGGTGGTACCGTGGTATCGGGGGGTTTATGTGGGATCCAAGAACCCCATTGCGCTCGTGCCGAATGGTGGTTTGGTGGTGGTGGTGGTGGTGATCCAGTAGCTATGGCCTATAGACATTTCTTCTGCAGTGTCTTGGGCTTGGCATTGGGTGGCATTAGCGCATGATCCGTTGTATACTCTATGGAGCTAGGCATTTAGAGGTGGAATGTTTAAACTGTTTGTATCTGTCCCGCCACTTGATTAAAATGTTGCTTTGGGATCATGTCATATGTGAAACGCTTGATTGAACACCTCCGTGGAGGTTCTACGATTATTGAGCTAACAATTCGGATTTCTCATTTAAGTGATTGTCAAGGACATCTCATCAATAGGCAACACAAGTGAGAGAAAAAAACCTAAATGAGATTGCCCAAAATTTGGTTTGCTAGAGTGTTTTGATACTATTGAAGACAAGTTAAATCAGTTTTAAGTATAATTATGCACTCAAAGATGCATAATTCTGGTCGATTTGCATTACTCTTTGTGTTCTTAGATGACAGCCTGCTTAAGTTTCTTCATTTCATCTGTTTGTTGATGGTGATAATATTTTCCAATACATGCTGGCTACTGATATTATTCTGTTGGAATTTCTGCTAGTTATTTCAAGTCATTTTGGTTTTCACAACCATGCTCGAGACCCAATGGTCCAGTGTATCCGGCACATACTGCAAGGACATGGCATCAAGTGTATATCGACCCCACAGTGTCACAATAACTGAATTTGGTGCTGTTGGGGATGGTGTGACTCTCAATACAAAAGCATTCCAGAATGCAATCTTCTACCTCAATTCATTTGCGGACAAGGGTGGCGCACAGCTCTTTGTGCCTGCGGGAAGGTGGCTGACAGGGAGTTTTAGTCTTATCAGCCATCTCACTTTGTCACTAGACAAGGATGCAGTAATAATGGGATCTCCGGTAATATAACAGATTTTGCACATAATACTTTACATTCTAATATATTTATTTATTTATTTTTGTATGTTTATACATGGTGCACACACACATGATCTTATTTTGCCAAATATTATGTTGATAAAAATTTCTTCTGAAGAAACATAATATGAGCTATACAGAGTCAGCTATATATGTAATATTTCTTAGATGCTTTACGAAATGCAGTTTTCTTGAAGTTAAGAAAAGGCGATTCACTAAATAGTGAATTCCAATTTCATTGATTAATAGTACTATATTTTGCAGGACTCATCCAATTGGCCAGTTATAGATCCTCTCCCATCCTATGGGCGAGGTAGAGAGCTCCCTGGAAAAAGACACCAGAGTCTAATTTTTGGATCGAATCTGAAAGATGTAATAATTACTGGTTAGTAGGTGCTATAAATGCACCATCCATCTTATTTGGATATTATTCTAGTTAGTTTGCCAATATGTTAAAATTGGTACTTTTCACAGGTGCTAATGGTACCATTGATGGTCAAGGAGCCATTTGGTGGGATTGGTTCCACAAACACACACTGAATTATACTAGGCCACATCTTGTTGAGTTGATGTACTCTACCAATGTTGTTATATCTAATTTAACCTTCAAGAACTCGCCATTTTGGAATATCCATCCTGTATACTGCAGGTTGGTTTTTCTAAATAGCCACTTGTTTCCTGTTAAAACATAGTAATTCATTTACAATTGCAAATTTATTATCTAGAGTACTTTTGCTAAATAAACAGGCAAGTGCTTGTCGAGCATGTCACAATCCTAGCGCCTTTGAATTCACCAAACACCGACGGCATTGATCCAGGTAATATGAAGTTTTGAATTATCTGCCACTCCTTCAAGTCTAACCTTGCTATTCATAATGTTAACACTTTGTCTTGCACTAGGAAAATGGCAAAAACAAAACATTGGTTCTTGCAACAGTCATTTCACATGTTCTCTCTCCAATGATTTTGTCTTCCTTAGTTCCTTTGTGTTTTCAAAGTTACCTTTAACTTCCATATGTGGCTGAGATTCTGATAATATATGTAAATTATTCTTTTTTGAAGTGACCACTTACTATCGGCTACAAATTGCATTTAACCGGTTGCAAAAGTATTTACTGTATTGTGCAAAATTACCAAAGCTTTGCCTTGCCACTTGGGTTGGGTAAAAATAGTGCTGAAAATGGTAAACGATCTAAATATGAAAAATTATAAGATGGAACTGGTAATTCAGAATATCGACGACACCATGCAGCCATATGCACCAGACCCACTTTTTTCTCTTAGATCTTTGCTTGAGATGCAACTTTAGCCCAGTTCTTAAAATTTAGGACGCACCAGTAATTAAGAGGTCACCTTTATTATACAGTTGCCGAAAGCTTAGATATTGCCTGGTAATGATCTGTCGTACAATACGACAATATGATTATATATAACTTGTGCCGACACTGCATATCCATTTAGCATATTTGCACCTGTGGTACTAATGCAACTCCAAATCTATCCAGATTCATCCACAAACGTCTGCATTAATCATTGTTATGTCAGAAATGGAGATGATGTTATTGTCATTAAAAGTGGGTGGGACGAGTATGGCATTTCTTTTGCTCATCCTAGCTCCAATATCAGCATCAGCAACATCACAGGAGAGACAAGGGGTGGTGCAGGAATTGCCTTTGGAAGTGAGATGTCAGGTGGCATATCCGAAGTCCGGGCTGAGGGCCTCCGCATCGTCAACTCACTGCATGGGATCAGAATCAAGACTGCTCCAGGGCGTGGAGGGTATGTGAAGAACGTGTACATAGCTGATGTGAGCATGGACAATGTTTCAATGGCCATCAGGATCACCGGAAACTATGGTGAACATCCTGATGACAAATACGACAGGAATGCTCTCCCCATGATAAGCAATATTACAATTGAGAACGTCGTTGGCGTCAACGTTGGTGTTGCTGGCATCTTGGAGGGCATTCAGGGGGACAACTTCAGCAGCATCTGCCTGTCCAATGTTTCCCTCAGTGTACAATCTATGCATCCATGGAATTGTTCGCTTATCCAAGGTTATTCGAACTCTGTGATCCCAGAGTCATGCGAGCAACTTAGAACGAATTGTGGACAGGCACCAGTTTGCTACGACGGTGGCAGTTCTTCAGTGGTACATGCACAGGCGCCCACACATAAGTCTAGTGCCAGCAGATTGCTAAGTCCTTTACTGAAATTGGCTTCACTGTAGTGTAGGTAGAGAGATGCTTGCTATCTGTTGCAGAGGGGCTTGCTTCATGGGATGCGTCCTGTTAGTCATGTATATCTGATTCTTGCGATTATTTTTGCTTGGCATGCTGTTTGCTTCTTGTATATAGCTGTGGAGATGAATGTTGGTGTACCTTGCCTGTTTTGTAACCATCTTCGATTTGTGATCTATATGTTTCAGAGCCTTGTTGGTGTTGATTTGTGATCCAAATTCTATACATCTATTAGGCCAGCTTCTGGACGGAGCGTAGCGGAGTCCTAAGCGGCCCATTGTGCATGACCTGCACCTGTGGACGCTGAAGTGGTGGGGCCGCCCAGCGTATGGATCCTAGTCAATTTAGGGTTTCCATGATGTATATATATCCTGTAAGCCGCTTTGGGACATATCGATTTAGAGTTGTAAATCCCGGCGTTGTAACCTCACCCGATATAGTGAAGATTGTTGTCGGGTGGCGCCGTGGTTTTTCCCCTCTCGCATTGGGAGGGTTTTCCACGTTAAAATCTTTTGTCTCTCTGCGATTGATCTTGTTTACTTCGTCGTTCCTCCGCCGTCTCGTGTAACAGTTGGAACATGAAAGCACAAGCAAAATTACTGTATGATTGCAATTTTCAATGAATTGGAATGCCGGAGAAAAGCTAGTTTCAGGAACTTTTGCAAGCTTGGAAATACGGATTAAGAAATGAAATGAACATGGCTGCCTAAACAATGGAGGTTTCAGTGTCACCAGCAATGTATCCAAAATCAGTAGCTCACCGTCAAGTAAGATCAAGTGAAAGAGACAAAAAGACCATTATCAGGCAAATAATAATCCACTGCGTATTATAATCCACTCTCATTCCTGATTCCTGCCTCCAACGGGGAGCAGATTTCTGGTTCCACAAAATCCACCCTCGTCTTGTTTCTCCTCTCCCGTCGTCCCAAATTCTGCTCCCTCACGCGTGCGCCTCGCTCACTGCTCACCCGCCGGCAGCCGGACACGCATCCTCTGGCGTTGCACAGCAATGATACGTGCTACAGTGTTATGACATGGTTGACACAGTACTGTAGCAAAAGCGCTGTAGCTAGCACGGTATCAACACCGTAGCAGTGATTTAGTCCGTTCTTCCTGAATGGAATGGCAAACCGTCGCAATGTTGTTGCTCTCTACCATTACCTGCTCAATGTCAGCGAATCTGAATCCCTAGCAGCTGGCTCCCCCGTTTCCCATCCGTCCCAGCGCCGCCGAAACCCCCTCGCCTCTGGTCCTCCTCCTCCTTCCACGGAAGGAAGCACACCAACCACCTCGAAGCCCCTACTGATCGATCTGAAGACATTGTCCGTCGAGGAGCTCACCGGAAGACTCAAGTCAGTGGAAGAGCGGTACGAGCTTGATGACAACAGTGGTGAAGGTGGGCGTGAAAGTGGCCGCCTACTTCTCACGGAGGAGGAGTGGCTAGTGCGCATGAAGAACCGCAAGGGCACCGGCAAGAAGAAGAGCACTTTTGACAAGGCGAAGGTGCGTTGCTATAACTGCCAAGAGTACGAGCACTTGTAAGATCGAGGAGGCCGACTAGAGGGGGGTGAATAGGCGTTTTAAAATCTCTTAGGCTCTAAAACCGATTTCTAATGCGGAAGCTAATATAAATACGGTTTTGCACAATTAAAGCCTAAATCAACTAGGTTCACCTAAGTGCACCAACAATACAAGTCTATTGAAGAATATAGTAATTAAACATATGACTTGAGCAATTCAATTCTAGCAATGGTGAATAGCACAATGAACTATTGCAATCATACACAATGAATAAGCAATTTACTACAAGGTATATAAATTGCACAATGTAAAGCAAATATTCATACACAATGAATATAAATGTAATAGTGAGACACAAGAGATCAAACCACAATTGACACGGCGATGTTTTACCGTGGTGATCGGAGACTTGCCGGTCTCCCCTAATCCACGTTGAGGGAAACCCAAACCAATTGGGCCGGCTCCACGAATTAAGCCTTCCTCCAAGGTAAGTCCAACCACTTGGACCGGTTCCAAAACGAACCAACACCTCGCTCCACTAGGGTTGCTCCTTCCTCCTCTCCGGAGATGGCGAGCACCACACCACTCACAAACACCGGGCCTTCTCACAAGCTTCACTTGAGAAGATCACCGGACCACGACGCCTCACGCCGCCTCTGGGTGTCGGCAAACACCAAGAGTAACAAGACTCCAACTTTCACTTGAACCAATCAAGTGCCAAAGCTCTATGGATACACAATCCACAACCTAATGCAACACATGCAATAGGATTTGCCTCTCCAACCTCTCTAAGTGCAACACATGCACAAATGAGTGTGAGAGGGCTTGCACTAGCTCAAAGGAACTCAATGGGGCACCAGCAACTCTCCCTCACACGGCCAAGGTGAGTATTTATAGCCCACACACAAAACTAGCCGTTGGGACAAAGTCTGCTGAAAAAGTTAGGAAATCGAACGATCGCCGTTCTGAGGCGGTCGTATCGCTTCTTCCTCCAACGGCTATAAAACTATCCGTTGGTCACCAAATCGGTACAACCGCCAACTAAGGCCCGGTCAGACAAGACCAATCGGTACAACCGCACAAACACCTGCGGTCGTACCGCTCCACAAAGGAGCGCCAAATGCGGCTAAGTCCCACGAACAACTGTTCTGGAATTTTACAACCGCACCAAGAAAGCGGTCGAACCGCATCGCGGTCGTATCGCCTAAACACTAACGGTCGCATCGCTCCAAGGGTTTCTCAAAACAAAGATGAGCAACAAATGCATCTTCTCGGAAAAAGCGAACCGCTAACAAATAATCGGAACGGCCGGCCTACGGTCGTATCAGCCAAGACACGCCGGTACTACCGCTTCCACACCCAGAGCAACACATGCTCAAGAAAGGGTCGTCATCACAGCCTAATCGCCGCAGATGACCGCATCCCGGTCGTATCAAGACATTACACGCTCGGTTCATCCGATTTTCCCGAGAAAACACAGATTGCATTCGCTTCAACTCAAATTGCAAAACACATTTGCTAATTTGATGCGCAATGCACACAAGGGCTTAAGTGAGATTTTCAACAAGTTGCAAAACACATTTGCACACTTTTAGAATCACACCACAAGGAATAAGGTACATGGACTTACACCATTTGCAAAACGCATTCGCAAACTTAAGTCACATGCTACAAGGATTAACCATGAGCCACAACTATTTGTAAAACACATTCACAAATATTGACAACATGTTAAAGTGAGCTAGAGCAAACACAATGAGCTATCAACACATGACAAACTCAAGCTACTAGTCAAAGACCCCTCTTAATAGTACGGCAAACCTATACTAGCAATCCGGTCATCCAACCAAACACCAAGACCGGTAAAAGACTAGGAACAAATCCTTAGCCCTAGCTAGTCATACCTTTGCCTTGCGCAAACACTTGAAGCTTGATGACGCACATCCTTACTTCAAGTCCGGGTCATTGACTTGATATGCATCAACTCATGATGCATCCTTACTTGACCTTCATCAACACATGATGAAGCTTTACTTCGGATCTTGACTTGATGCTCATCAACACATGATGACATCTTCCATCCCGAGTCTTGATATGCATCAACACATGATGCACTCTTCACTTGACATCCATCAACTCATGATGGGTCTTCACTTGACTTGATGATCAACACATGATCATCTCTTCTTGACTTGATGACTATCAACACATGATGTCATCCCAAGTCATCAACCACCGAACATAACCTATTCATCCAACTCATGGAAAATGTTAGTTCCACAATATGATTATCATTAATTACCACAACCTACCATTAACTCATAATGGCGGGACAAGATACCACAATCTTTCCCTCATTGGTAATTGATGATAACCATTTCAATAGCAAATAATTGAATAGAGTTTGGTATGAGTATATAAGTACTACATAAGTTATATATACTCAACATGAGTGTATACTGAACTACACAAGTCGATATTAACTCAAGAATACATGAGCATATATGAACTACATAAGTCTCATATACTCATATGAATATATTAACTACACAAGTTAAACATATTCAAAGATATGTGAGTACACATGAACTACACAAGTTATGTTCTACTCACATATAAGTATATATAGACTACACAAGTCTTATACACTCTTATGAATAGATTAACTACATAAGTTAAGCATATTCAAGAATATGTGAGCACACATAAACTACACAAGTTATGTTATACTCACATATAAGTGTATATAGACTACACAAGTCATATATACACACTTATGAATAGATTAACTACATAGTTAAGCATATTCAAGAATATGTGAGCACACATAAACTACACAAGTTATGTTATACTCACATATAAGTGTATATAGACTACACAAGTCATATATACACACTTGAATATACTAACTACATAAGTTATATATATTCAAGAATATGAGCATATATAAACTACACAAGTTATATATACTCACATGAATATATTAACTACACAAGTTAAATATATTCAAGGATATGAGTATATACTGAACTACACAAGTTATATATATACTCATATGAATATATTAACTACACAAGTTAAATACATTCAAGAATATATGAACTACACAAGTCACATATACTCATATGAATGAATTAACTATGCAAGTTAAATATATTCAAAGGATATGTTTCAAAGTAAAGATCCCAAATATGTGTGGAAACAGGAATATGGATCAATACTCATGAAACCTCAAAATATAGAATGAACTCCCCCTATATGTGTGCATACATGAATATGTAATGGAAACATATGCACATATTCAAGTTAGACTTTTGGTGGAGTTCAACATATATTTTGGATCCGAGGAATGCAACAAGATATATAAATACAAAGTAGAATGCATACCTCTTTTGATCTTTATATCCAAACGAGACTAAACATGATATAACAAATAGAAATGTTAGTCTCACAAATAGATTCATCATTATGAATGCATACCTGTTTGAATTTTCCTTTTGTTTATCCAATGAATTGGATTTGTCATTAATCACGTGCATGCCTTCATGATTATTACCTTTATATCCAAATAAGACTACACAATATGTATATCAATGAAAGTGTTAGTCTCACAATTAGATTTGTTATTAATCACCAAAACCCCATTAACACATAATGGTAGGTCTAGATTCTTCAATCTCCCCCTTTTTGGTGATTGATGACAAATCCTTTATAAATGACAACATTTGGATATAAGTTAACATAGGATAATCAATTAGGCTATTTGACTATATGCATGCATTGAAATGACAAGAGAATCTTGGTAAACTTTCACTTTTGGCACCACAAGATTCTCACTCTTGATTCTCTCCCTAGATTATTCTCCCCCTAGATAAAGCTCAACCAAATGAACATCCAAATGTAGCTCATACAAATTCTCCCCCTTTTGGCATTAAGCACCAAAAACCGAAACAAATCTTAAGCAAAAGGAGAGTCTTTGCAAAACTTATGAGCTAGGCAATAAAACTCATTTTATTGTGAACAAATAAGCATACTCCCCCTTTTGGCATAAAACAACAAAAATCCAAAGTAAAACGAAGCCATAAGGGAGTCTTTTTAAATTGGTTTTCCCATATAATGATATACCCATTTTAAAAATCAAAACATTCTTCAATTAGGTTTTCAAAAACTTTTTAGGAAAACTCCCCCTTACACAAAGGTTCCTTTTGGACATTCTTCTCCTTTGACACACAAAGGTTTTCTTTGTCCAATCCATATCTTTGCTTTTGACACACAAAAGCTTCCTTTATCCAATTATCTCCTCTTTGTCATCTTTTGAAATTTTCCATCCAAAACTTAAGATGACTTCAACCTTCTCTCTTTCACTTGACGACACCACTTGTTGGTAAAACATGTAGATATCACTTGTAAATAATACTCTTGTAAATCCACATGTTGATACCACTTGAAGAAAACATGCGTCGACAAGGCTTGAAAGCAAAGATGATACCAAATAATAATTAATTCCACTTGTAGATACTTGGTACCACTTGGAGAGATAAGACTTAGATAGATACCACTTGAAAAGATATATCATGAAATGAAAGTATCGGAGAGATACCACATGAAAAAGATATATCATGAATTGGAGGTATCGGAGAGAGCTTGGTTTGAAAAGAATTGATTGGCAAGGATTGAAATAGATATCACTTGTAGGTGGGTATAAGAAGTATACCACTTGAAGGATATCACTAGAAAGAATACCACTTATAAAGACAAGATGATATCATTTGAAGAATACCACTTGTAAACATAAGTAATATGAATTCCATGCCTAGATCAAGATGATCAAAAGGTGCTACCACTTAAAGGAATACCACTTGAATGATAAACATATCACAAGGATCAAAATGGTATTTGGAGTCAACAAAGCATGAGTGGGTAGCTTGCAAGGATTACAAGGATCAACTTGACTTGAGAGGATAGCCAAAAGATTTAGATTTGAATCTTTTCGATGTCAAGATGATTTTGAGAAGCTACTCTTGGAAAGGATACCACTTGAATAATTGCACTTGCAATCAAGGACAATTAGTAGTGAGTAGCTTGCAAGGATAACAAGGATCAATCTTGACATGAGGAGGCAACAAAAGATTTAGAATTGAATAGAATTGAAATGGAATCAATTGATCAAAAAAAGAAAATCGGTACAACCGCAGTTCAATTGCCGGTCATACCGTTCTTCGGTCGCATCACCGCAGTAAAGGCAGTCGCATCAAAATCGGTTGTACCGCGAATAACTCCGATGGTTCGATTTTCCGGAGCTTCGAATAGATCAAGGAATAGGAAATTTTGCAAATGATCCTTTGTTTTAATATTCAAATAAATATATCTAGGATCATTATGCATTAGATTGGAGATAGAAACAACAATGAATATAGTTTTTATGAATTAGTCTTTTGATTTTGCAAATAAAGCTCTTTTTTTATGAAACTTCTCCAAAAGAACCAAAAGAGCACAAAAAGAAATTTTAAGCATCCAATTGCATGTATGAGTCATTAATACCATTATGGACCTATTCATGTGAGTAATTTTGGCTCAAATGGCAAAACTCACTTAAGTGCTAGAAAGTGACCATTTAGGTTAAAATAGAATTTTGGATGAATTTCAAAATCGAATAACTTTTGATAGGTTGGCCTTTTGGAAATATTTTGAATACCAAAATAGTTTAGAATAGCCAACTCTATCATTTTCATTTTGGGACAAAAGTCAAATTCCTTTTAGAATAGATTTTACACAAAAATCTAGTTTTGGTCAAAAGCAATATTCTAAGATCTAGAATTTTGGTTAGAAACTCATTTTCATTTAAAATAGGTTTTTCTTGAATCAAAACCTTTGCAAAACATTTGGAAATCATTTGTATACATTTTGCAACTAGTTTTTCAAAGTTTATACTAATAATTTCAAAATTTTGACTTTTGGCTAAATGGCTCAATTTTGAAAAACATAACTAGCACTTAATTTATTTGGGCACATTTAGGGATGTGATATACATGATCATGATTCAACACTCCCCCTTAATGTGCCACTTCAATCTTGCTCAAGATTTCAATAAACAAGTTTTAGCACAAGAGCAAGGACACCCTTTTTAAGATTTTACATGAATGCAACCTACACAAGGTAAAGGGTCTAGATACTTCAATGTAAATACTTGTTACCGAGATAGCATTGGTTTATGATATGAATTGATATTCCTCAAGCTTGGCTCTATATTTTGCATATGATGGAATCCACCTTTCCATGAGTGAGCCAAACCTCCAATGCTTCTCCAAGTACCTATTTATCAATTAAGCATCTTTTGGTACCCACACTCGGTTGGGTCCTTGAATGTTAGTCACAATAGATTTGGGCACCCAAATGGCCCTAACAATAAGCTTTGGTGAACTAAACTTCCTAGCAAACACATTGCCATTTATATCCTTCCTAAGCAAATAATGATCATTATATATGATAGGCTTAGGAGTGATACGTGGCATAAAGGAGATGCGAAAGGAATAGGCAAACATCACATTAACATCAGCAGATACAAATCTCTAGAAAATAAAACAGCATGATGCACAGCTATAATCATCAATCTCAACAAAAGGATATGTAGAGATCATTGCTTACTTTGCACTCACCACTTCCATCTTCTCAACTTGCGCAGTTGATGAGCCGAGCCGACGGAGTTGGAGCAGAGGTCGGCGACCGGTGTCTGGCGTGCAAGCCGCCGCCACATGGCCAAGACGGCCAGCAGTCAGCAGCACCCTTCGCCTCCGCCTCCGCCTGCAGCCCCCCCTTGCCCCTTGAGGTCCTCGGCCTCCCTCCCTTCTCGGTTCGCCTCCATCCGCCTCCGCTGGCCACACAGACGGCCAGACTCACTCGCCGTGGCGCCGCCTCCGCCTCCCCAACACCAACACCCTCGGCACTCGGCCCTCGGGTCCCCTTGCACATTGCCAGCCAGCCACAACGCCACCACCGCAAGGCCAGATGGAGCCATTTAGGGTTGGGGATTGAGATTGAGAGTTGGCCTTCATGGCTCATGGCGGCACAGATGAGCGAATGGAATGGGTTTGATTTCGCTTCTTTGGGCCTGTGGGTCGGGCTGAGTGGACGCGACGCGAGAGCTCCAACAGGCGTGGGACTCCCGGACGCTGTGTCGTGCCAGGCGACGAAATTACAACTGATTTAAAACGATTTTTGGTATATATGTGTATTATACCCTAAATATATATATATTTTGCCAAATTTTTTTGGGTGTTCAGCTGAACACCCATGACCCTAGGTGGGTCCGCCCCTGAGTTGGCCGAGTCTTCGGTGGTGAGTGCTAGACTACGCGAGTGGAGATGAGAAGCCTTCAGCGCAGGAAGATGAGGAGCCTTCAGCGCAGGAAGATGAGGAGTCTGCATGCAAAGTAGTTAAGTGTATGTGTGAGTATATGGTTGCAAGATTGCTGCATGTAACGACATTAAAAGCCCACCACTCCTGCATGTAAGGTTGAGTGCTTTATTGCTTTAAATAAGAGAAATAGAAGCTGAAGAGGTGTGCGTGAGTTAGTGGCTGCATGCATAGTGGTGTAGTGGTGCTTGCATGTGTGTGTTAGTGCTGTGTGCGTGTGTGGCTATATAAAGCTTATTTGATCAAGTGTTAACAAGGGAGAAATAAGAGAGAAGGCACTAGTTGTGTTGTGCCGCAAGACTCTGTGTGTTCCTCTTCCTTCTGTAGGCGTGAGTTTCTCTAACATTGGCGTGGAGTGAAGACTGAAGATCCATCCGGCCGCGCCGCCGCGGTAAGGAAGCCCTGGCTTGCTTTGATTGTTGTTCGTTTTGTCTTCTCTTTGCTGTCAACAATCCAATCCAACCAAATCTTTCTTTCTTCTTCAACATCGGTCGATCTCAGACTCAGTTGACCCCATCCCGTAGGAAGGACTATCCAAGGTGCAGATGCAGAGACGTACAATTTTTACACTAGTAGGTCTGCAGTTTTGCCGTCACAGCCTTTCAGTTCATGGGAAAAGAATGCCATTTCTCATAATTTCTCAATCTTTTTGTAGTGTTATACCAGGTGCTTTGTTTAGTTTTCCCCTGCTCAAGTTTTTCTAGGTACAGGCTAGCTAGATCATAGATGGATTGTTCTAACTTCCTACCACAAGCTTGTGCATGAGGACCACCTTTCCTAGCGGAAGTTGTGATATTCAACAACAACAACAAAAAAAATCTTTTTTTGTTGCCGTTAAATTATTTCCTACGTTCCTGAATGTGAGACCATCCTAATGTGAGACCCCCAAATTTGTAGCTTGGAACCCGCTATGTATATTTGTGCCATTCTCTATATCAGTAGATAACACACACAGTTACATTATTGGTTCAAACATATATCACAAAAATGTAAAGCTATTGCATAATATTAAACAAAACGCAATTATACCTTGTAGCTTTTGACTTGCAGAATGGCTGGACAGCCTAAATACTTTCAGAGATCAGCAGCAGAAGTAGAATTAAAGGTATAACGTGTGGAACCCTCATGATATGCCCACCAGCAATCGACTGTGGACTCACGATCTAGTTCTTGGTCTTCTTGATATTCAGTATTGTCCAATGCTTATAATTGTCTCTGAAGCCTTCTTTTATGCTTACTAACTAAAAGAATGTAAATAGCGAGCATGAGTACACAACCATACTCGCGAGCCAACACACAATGCAATTATTATACATGGAAGACTTATCAAAGGGGAGGCTTATGATTTTTTTTATTTTGCACAAAGCCATTTATTGAAATAGATTAAGTGGTAGCAAATCTTGAGATTTAGCATTTTACTAACACAAGTTTTTTTTTTTTATAAACTGAGTTTTTGTTGTAAAGTACTAGTGGAGATTCTATCTCCTATATCATTGAGTGGCTCCGTCCACTCAATGCTCAAACTATCCCGTATTTACCATTGGTCTCCGACCAATCCATTTCAAATCTCTAGGGTCCCACCCCATCTTTTCCATTCCATCCATAAATTGTTTTTATAAAAATAAAAGTTTTATCAAGCAAGTTCTCAACACCGCTCTTGACCGTGAGCACGGCTATCCAGATAGTTTTCTTACTCTGTAGAGTTTGTATACTTTACCCACAAGGGATACATCAACATATAATGCACTGACACACTTCCGTAGGTGTGTGGCTAATGTTGATTATCACAAGGTCTTTACAATGTCCCACCTCATCGCACTTTCACGCCGCTAGGTATCACCTCCTTAGTCCTTGCCCTTGGGAGGTCTCCCATTGGCGTTGTACAGATCGGTGACTCTCTTTGCCCTTTGTACACTCCACACACCCACCAGTGGTGAAATTGCGAGGCGGCGGACAAGTTAGATAGCCAGGTCTTAAGTGTTACAGACTTGTGGTTGTACTATTTTACATGAGAGGTCATTACCAGATTCGGTTCTTAATTGACTCGGGTGGTACATCCACATACCAACTCTCTCTCATGCACTCGGCGCCAGCCATTTTTTCCAGCCACCCGAGTCGAAATCTGTTTTTCCGATTTTCTTTTGTTTTCAAAATAACCTTTAGTCCAACATACCAGCTAGGCTCTAACCTCGACTGCTCAATTTCATTTTCAAATAGCTGTTTTAATGATGCCAGGCAATTTATTGCCTAAATAACAATGATAGTACACCAGGCTAAGCATGTCCTTTAAGTAGGTAATTAGTGTCTATTAGGTATCCCATAATCTAGGGTGACAAGGATAATGTCCAAGTTTCAAGGGTTGAAATTTTATACACAATTATTTATAGGGTATTAGCTACGAGCTTAACAATACATATTCAGATATAACATAACAATGCAGTTTCATAAGTAAAACAATATAACTGCAAAAATTAGGTGCAAAAATGATCAAAGTATTGACTCGCCTTACTCATTATTCTGATAAGGCTTAATATTCTGATATTCGTCTTTCTCGATATTCTGATAATAATCTCGCTCAACGTGCTGGTAATCACCATGTTCAATGTTTTGATAATCCTAATCTGGACCTCGTCCTTGTTGGGGTTGTGGTTCCATTATATCTTCAGATTCTAACTACGCAGAATACGATTAAACCCAAGAGTGACTGAAAGCAACCAAATGAAATCCAGTAAGTCCAAATATATTCAAATAAAAGGAAACACTTCGAATGAAAGTAAACACATCTAACGACAATTTGAAAGGACGAAGTACTCCCGGCGAAACTAACCGTACCTAATAGAGTTGATGAAGGAAATACTTTAGATGAAATATATCCAAAGGAGTTGATGAAAGAATTACTGCAGATGAAATATCTTCAAAGGAAGTTGATGAAGGAAATACTTTAGACCAAAGTATAACTAAGGAGTTGATGAAAAAAATACTACAGACGAAAGTAGATAAATCCAAATACTACCCTTTTGGTATAGCGGTAGGGTTTTGGGTTGATAGTTAGATTTAGGTTTAAGTAACCACTTGATCCGGAGTGAGGGCGAAAGGGATCGGGCTCTCGGAAAGTCCGTTGGTGCAAGGGGTTAGGATTCCAACGGGACAGAGACAATATTCATCTGAATATTCCACATTGGTTACCTAGATGGGAGAGATTATCTGGTTAGGTAATACTCTCAGATCTGTTTTCAGATCACGAATCGTTCGATCACTGGGGACGCATAGCGATGGGTGATAGCTAGGGTTTAGACGATGTTGTTTGGGGGATGAACTACTACCATCTTTATGAGAGCATACAACCGCTGCTCACGTGGCGCCTAGCTGCTCTAATGATTATTTTAGTTATTACTTCTTATTCACCGAGGAAATTCCATGATAGCCAGCTGAGACCTATGCATAAGTGCGACGCTTGCTCTGGGTAGTCATAAGTCTCACGGACACATGGGACCTAGCTCATTTAATAATTTCTTTTGTTATTTTATATTTATCAAGGAAATTCCATGACCCTTAGCTGGAATTTCCAAGCATTGGCTGGACATTAGCCCTACACTAGATCAAGGGTGCCTATAGATTAGGTTTGGGTTTCATTTTTGAAGTAATCTTGGTTAGCTTTATTACTTGTGTGGCTCGGACTTATTAGTATGAAGTTGTGACATGGCTACTGCTAATCTTCGTGACTATCTGATTAGGCCTAACTTAACTACTAGCGATTTGTTTAACTAAACACTTAGAGTTACTAGCTATTGTATGGATGGTAGTGACATGCCACAATCCTAGTTAGGTTTTAGCAAAAGCAATCATTTTGCCTAATCAATCATTCAGTAACGGTCCACTTGTAAATATATGTTTCTACGATGTATTGTTTTATGACAATGGCCTAGTAGTTACCATAGGTTTATCTTTTAACTAAGTTGTTAGTCTAGAACTTCAACATGATCTACTGCTATTTTAAACGTATCAATTGCTATTTTATGAGACTGTATAACTATACTAATCTTAACACGAAAGTTTGAAAATAATTGCTAATGGTTTAGGACCTTGTTACTAGCCATTTCTAAACATAAGCTATTGTCGTAAGGGTAGCCCACTGGCCCCCACGACCCGGCAAGCAGCCCCCCACCCCCTGCGAAGGGGGCCCGGAGGCTACAAAGGGCCCTAGAGGGAGCCCTAGGGGCACCTCGAGGGACCACCTCGAGGCAACATAGGAGCGCGAAGCCCCCTCGACTCGGAGCCGCCTTGCAAGATGTGAAGGGTCAAAGGATCCCGCTGGGTTGGGTGCACCAACCAGGGTAGATCAGGTCCAGGAGGGTCCACCACGTGGTGAATGCTACGTGTAGGGGTAGGAAAAGCCTCTGCAGCCCCTACCTACAGGGACCTTTTTAGGGGTAGGGCCGTAATCTCTTATCCCCTTCTATAAGGCTATAAATAGCCACTTCCCCCATGTAATAAGAACCTAGTTTTTCGGGCAAAGCAATATACACACTTCACCTGACAACTGGTCCCCTCTACGAGGACTCTCCGGTCATTCCTAGGCATCGGGGGTCCCCCCTCTCTTATTGTCTAGTCTTTTTCCTCTGACAGCTGATACCGTCTGTGGGGGATCGACAGAAAGCTACGAAGTCCGACCAAGCACCAAAGACGACCTCGAAGAGGGCCAAGCCCAAGGTCTCAACAAATGAAGCAACAAGGCCCCTAGTACCCCGAGGGCTGTTGAAAGAACCTCCATGAGGCAGCACCTCCCACCAAAGCCGGAGAAGGAGGCGAATAACTCCACACACGGAGATATCGCTGGGAGCGACACCTGGCCCATCGAGGCATCTCTCCTCGGGAGCCCCCGGGTGGGCCTGCCACCTGGGGCAGTGGGTGTAAGCCACAAGTCATACGAAGCCCTCCAGCGGAAACTAGCGGACCTTTGTCGGGAGATGCCAGGCCTCGGACATCTGCCAGAGACAACCCTCGCAGTCCCGCTTCGGCCCTTGCCAACCACTGGAGCGGAGGTCGCCCCTTCGGCTTCGATGACCATACCTCCTGCCCCACTGCTCTGGGGGACCCTAGCTCCCCGTTGAGCGCCGGATTGGAGACGGACCGCTGGTCACAAGGCTTCAAGATACCGGAGGTCACGCCCTTCGAGGGGTGCACGGATCCTTTAGAATTCCTCCGAGTATATGAGACCGCCATCGAGGCGGCCGGAGGAGACGATACTACGAAGGCAAAAGGCGTCACCCTCGCCCTCAAGGGCATGGCGCTGACATGGTTCTTCACCATCCCCCCTCACTCCATATACGCATGGGAACAGTTGCGGGACCTCGTTCGCAACAATCTCTAGGGAAATTACACAGAGCTGAAGGACGTGGGGCACATGTTCGTAGTAAAGCAGGCCCTAGCAATTCCCTTCACAGCTTCTTCAAAAAAATTGCGGAGGTAAAATGTCAAGTGAAGGGAATCAACGAAACTACTGTTATAAACGCAACCACATGCGGGCTCCAGAAAGGGCCCCCCTGTCGGAAAGACTGGCCCACAAGCCTATCCGCATGGTGATAGAGCTCTTCAATAAGATGGAAGAGTACACCCAGACGGAGGAAGATAGTACTCGGAGAGGCACGGCCCCTGTTGCCCCAACATCCACCTCGGGCGCGCCACCCGCGAAAGAAGGACCCGCTACCGCCACTGCCAGGGCACCCACCAAGCCGCGGACCAATGACTGCCGACAAAAGGGCCAAAACGTCTATCACGTAGACGGCGGCCCACCCCCCAAGGGGGGAGGCGTGGAGGCCGAGGGGGCCGTGGCTGTGGCCGAGGGGGCGGGCGCAACGGCAGATGACAGCCCAACAACCGCGTTGGTGCCGAAAGCCCCTCGCCATTTGTGATCTCCACGATGAAGGATCACACACGACCAGCGAGTGCCGCACCATTACGACCATACAGGACTACATGAACCGCGACCGATAGTCGGCCGAGAATGATGACAGGGGAAGGGCCGGCAACCAACTGCTTGCCCTACCACTGAGACCCCGCATAGAAGAATGCCGCGGGGAGCACCAGCAAAGGATCATAAATATGATCGCCGGAGGATCCTCGCTCGGCATGGCCTACAAAAGACAACGCCGCGCGTACACCCGATAGATTTACCACCTCACAACATACCCTGTATCCAGCCCACCTCGCTACGCTGAGATACCAATCTCCTTCGGCCCTGAGGATGCCCAGAGTGTGTCTTTTCCACACCAAGACCCCCTCGTCATCTCCGCTAGCATCGTGGATTTCAAGGTCAGACGGGCCCTCGTCGACGGAGGGAGCTCGACGGACCTCCTATTCGCGGACGCCTTCGACAAGATGATGATCTCCTGAGATTGCCTGTCACCCCAGGCATACCCTTGATAGGCTTCGGGGGAAGGCCCGTGACGGCCTTAGGCTAGATCGACCTGGCCATCACATTCAGCGATGACTTCGCATCCCAAACAGAGGTCGTCACGTTTGACGTCGTTCAAATGTCCTACCAATACAACGCCATCCTCGGCCAGACCACACTCAACACCTTCGCCGCCATAGCCCACCACAATTACCTATGCATGAAGATTTGCACACCAGAGGGCATAGTCACGGTGCGGGGGACCAGGACCTCGCAAGGCACACAAAGCTAGAAGCACTCTCGCCAGCCCGACACGTCCACACCGTCGGGCTGGACAAGAGCGACCACACAAGCCCGCCCTCAGCGAAGCGGGCGCTGAAGCCCAAACCAGAGGGACAGCTCCAAAGAGTCCCCCTGTAGGAGACTTCTTCGGAGAAAACGGTGGCCCTCGGCGCAGAGCTCTTAGTGGAAGCCTGTGAAGCCATCCTCAAAGGGCTCTGCAGCAATGCAGACGTCTTCGCGTGGGGACCAGAGGACATCCACGGGGTAGCTCGTGGGACCATCAAACACCGCTTGGCGATCCAGGGCGATGCACCCCCGAAGAAACAAAAATTGCAGCGCATGTCGGTGGAGCGACTAGAAGAAGCAAAGAAAGAGATTGCTAAGCTTCTCAAGGCGGGCGTCATCCGTGAAGTCAAACACTCTGAATGGCTGGCCAACCCTGTCTTGGTACAAAAAAGCACCGGCAAATGACGCATGTGTGTCGACTTCACCGACCTCAACAAAGCATCCCCAAAAGACGATTTTCCCTTGCCCCGCATCGACCAGTTGGTGGATGCCACCTTGGGTTGTGAGTTCATGAGCTTCCTGGACACCTACTCTGGGTACCACCATATATTCATGGCCATGGAGGATGAGCTAAAAACCGCCTTCATCACCCCCATCGGCACCTACTGCTTCACCCGCATGCCCTTCGGACTCAAAATACGGGTGTCACTTTTGCCCGGCTCATCACGAAGGTGTTGGTAGGCCAGCTTGGCCGCAACATCGAAGCATACGTCGATGACATAGTGGTAAAAAGCAAGTTGGCGAGCTCCCACGCAAAGGACTTGCAAGAAACCTTCGCCAACCTCCAGGCGGAGGGGATCAAGCTCAACCTCGAAAAATGCGCTTTTGGGGTAAAAGCGGGCAAGTTCCTAGGGTTCCTCATATCCAAGAGAGGCATCGAAGCCAAGCCCGAGAAGATCAGGGCCATCCAAGAGATGGAGCCCCCCCCCGGCAACGGTCGGGAGGTACAAAGGCTGACGGGGTGCCTCGCAGCCCTCAGTCGCTTCTTGTCTCGCTTCGTGGAGCGTGCCTTGCCCTTCTTCAAAACCCTTCGAGGAACGGAGCCGTTCTGATGGACGGACGACTATCAGAAGGCACTCCAAGAACTCAAACAATACTCGCCCAACTACCAAGCCTGACCAGCCCGAAGCAAGAGGTAGGCCTCCTACTATACGTCGATGCCTCGTCATCAGTGGTGAGCGCAATCCTCGTCCAGGAGAGCAACGGCCAACGCCCAATATACTATGTCTCGAAGGCCTTCCAGGGGGCCAAGATCCGATAAACGGAACTCGAAAAGCTAGTGTATGCCCTACTCATGGCCTCGCGCAAGCTCCGACACTACTTCTTGGCGCACTCCATCATGGTCTCGACGTCCTACCCGCTAGCATTGATGCTGCGGAACAAAGACGCCTCAGGTCGGATAGGTAAATGGGTGGCCGAGCTGGTGCCCTTCGACATCACCTTCGCAGCACGAACCGCCATCAAATTGCGAGTTCTCGCGACTTCGTGGTGAATGGACCCAGCATCAAGAATAGCCACCACCAAGTCTAGCCCTCAGAGATAATGTACACCAACAAATCTTGGTGCGCTACCAGAGCCGGCGCCGCAGCCATTTTGGTCGCCCCGAACGGACGGAGTGTGTCTCACGCTGCCTGCCTAGACTTTCCAATGACAAACAATGCTTTGGAGTATGAAGCGTTATTATTGGGCCTCTGCAAAGCAAAAGTGTTGGGAGCAAAGCGCATCATCATCAAGAGTGACTCCCGCCTCGTGGCAAGCCACTTTGACAAGTCGTTCCTAGCGAGGGGCCCCGAACTGGCCAGGTACCTGGCCGCGGTGTGAGTGGCTGCCAAGCATTTCCTCAGCATCACCGTCCAAGCAATCCCTAAGGGTAACAAAACGCCTTCGTCATCGGGCCAGAAATTACCACATGATCGTAGGGAACTCTAGCGGGGGGGGGGCGTCTGCGCCTCCTTCCTGCGCTACGTATCCCAAAAGGAGGGTCAATCCCTCCTAAAGGACATCCACGAGTGCCTTTGTGGCGCGCATCAGGCGCCCCAGGGCCTCTTGGGAAGGACCTTTCGCCAAGGTTTGTACTAGCCCACAACGCTCCGGGACACCCAAGATCTCGTCCAGCGCTGCCAGGGGTGCTAGTGGGCCAGTCGCAACACAAGAGCGCCCATGCTCCCCGCAGAATTTCGCTTCGCGCCTTTCGCGGGGGGGCTAGATATCATCGGACCATACCCGACGGCCAAGAGCAACCTCCGCTTAGCGTTCGTCGCCGTCGAGTATTTCTCTAGATGGGTTGAAGCTGAGCTAATTGCCAAAATTACGGCCGCAGCGACGCAACGGTTCGCATGGAAGATCATTTGCCGATACGGGGTGTCGCGCGACATCATCACCGACAACGACACCCAATTTGACTCTACGGCGTTCCGATCATTTTGTCAAGACCTGGGTATAACAGTATGCTTCGCTTCCATCGGACACCTCGAGTCCAACAGAGCAATCGAACGGGCCAATGGCAGCTTACTAGACGGGTTGAAAAAACGCCTCGTGGGTCTGCCTAAGGGACTTTGGCCCGAAGAACTACAAAAAGCTCTATAGGCACTCAGAACATCGCCAACAAGGGCTACGGGCGTCTCCCCATTCAAGCTCCTATTCGGTGACGAAGCCATGACTCCGAGAGAGTTCACGACCAAGTCCCACCGAGCAACAGCATAGGCTGACCCGCAAGGACGGGAGGTCTCCCTCGACCTCCTCGAAGAACAACGCATATAGGCCATATCAACCATGGCCAAGTACAGCGAAGGCGTCGCATAGGCATACAACAGAAAAGTCAAGATTCGCCTCCTAGCACCAGACGACATGGTTCTCAAGCGAGCCGCAAATCCCGCGACTATGGGCAAGCTGGAGTCCAAATGGGAGGGGTCATACGTCATCACCCGCAGCACGCGGGCCGGCTCCCTTTACATTGCGACGCCGGAGGGACAGCAATTGGACCACACATGGAATGCAAAGAGCCTCCAAAAGTTCTATCCTTAGCTCTATGAAAAAACCGGTTGTGCCTGAGAAACTGCCCCCTACCGCCCTTGCACGGTGGGGGCATGTACAAAAACAAATGTATGTTTTAGCATTTCGTGGTGGTTCAATGAAAAAGCAGTAGCAAGCCACAACAAAGTCACCGCGCATGGCCTTTGGCCCCAGTGTACACCGATACCCTCCGCAGGCATGAGTGTATAAACAAAGTCACCACGCATGGCCTTTGGCCCCGGTGCACACCAATGCCCTCCGCAAGCATGCGTGTATAAACGAAGTCACCGCGCATGGCCTTTGGCTTCGGTGCACATCGATGCCCTCCGTAGGCATGAGTGTATAAACAAAGTCATCGCGCATGGGGTTTATCGCCTTAAGATGCCGCTGCACGTGGTCATTATCCACATTTGGTAATGGACTAATGCAGGCATCCTTTAATAAAAGTTAGACCCGGATCTCTCTCTCGCAAAAGAATTAGGACTCCCTCAGAGCCCTACCTATAACAAAGATGGGGACAGCGAGGTTCCACCTCCCTCAAGAAGAGTTAGGGCTCCTGAGCCCTACCTAAAACAAGATGGGGGACTCACGGTGAGGCTCACCCCCCACAAAAAGAATTAGGGCTCCCCCGGAGCTCTACCTAAAACAAGATGGGGATCGCAAGACCGCCTCCCCTCAAGAAGAATTAGGGCTCCTCCGAGCCCTACCTAAAACAAAGATGGGGATTTGCATGAGGCTCCGCCTCCCCCTTGCAAAAGAATTAGGGCTCCCCGAAGCCCTACCTAAAACAGTATGGGGGACGGCGCGAGGCTCCTCCTCCCCCTCGCAAAACAGTATGGGGGACGTCGCGAGGCTCCGCCTCCTCCTCGCAAAAGAATTAGGGTGGTTCCGTGAGCGGTGGTGACGCGGCCGAGAGTGGCCGGGAGCGACAGCAAGTAGTGGCCGGAGCCGAGAAAGGAAGAAGGGCGTCGGAGCTTTGGTGGGAAAGGAGGGAAAGTAGCGCACGCGTGGGCATGAGGGGGCGAAGGGGAACTCACCGGAGCCGGTGGGGGAGGCGGAGGTGGTCTGTGGCAGGCCGACGACGTGCGCCATGAGCGGTGCGATGGGCGCGGGAGAAGGGGCTTGAGCTGCAGGGAGTGACAAGGGGAGGTGAGGAGGTGCTCCCACTCAAAGGAATTGGTTGGAGGCTTACTGAGCAAGGAGTGGCGGCGATAGGGGTGGAGTTGGACGGGGATGAGGAAGACGGGGCCGACGCAGCACTCTGGTGGTTAAAACCCGAAATTGGGTGAGGGTTTTTGCTTGCGGGAGCGTGGGACACGGCGTGACATGGTCAGCAGGCAGAGAAGAGCTTCGGGCTGACCAGCACGGTGAGGACGATGTGGTGGCCGAGCGGATGCTACAATTTCTTTGCCGTTGTGTTTGATTGGAGAAGGGGAGGGGAGGAATGGCCAGTTGGTGGTTAGGTGGCTCAATGTGGACCTTATGTAGGAACGGAGGGGGCGGAGTGGCCAAGGGTGGAGGCTAGCATGGGCGTTGCCGAGGCGACGTGATGGCGCTAGTGGCTAGCGTGGGCTTGACAGTGAGGCAACATGGGCACGCACGGGTGGCGATGGCTGAGCGACATGTGATCGACTAGCTCACGGCTGCATGTCGGCGACATGGCGTCAAGTTCCAGAGAAGGTTGACACAGAGAGAAGCAAAGGAAATGGCGTATGCTCGGTTTGGTCAAGATAGGCGGCGAAGATTTGGTGTCGGTGCTATCTTCTTGAAAGGCGGCGGGGAGGAGAAGGAGAGACTAGGTGCTCTAGAATGGTTGGGTTGCAACAAGTTGGTTCAATGGCTTGACTTGATGAATAGTAAAAAGACCAGGGGAAAAAGCAATAGAAAAAGTATGGTGATCGCTAATGTCTGATTTTTACTAAGAAATTTCCCATGTGGTGATAGATAAGATTAGATATTTGCTAAAGGATTTTAATTGGGCTTTTAAACATGATTTTATTTTGGGATTTTTATTCCAACTAATCTTTTCAGAAGAATTAATAGCATATGATATTTTGCTGAGAATTCTTATGTTGTGGTTGAACATTTAGATTCCAAATTTTATGTTTTTTATTTTAGGGTTTACACTTCGTATAATGTTTCAAAGGGCAATAATTTAAGTTGATTTTGCTTTTGCAATTTATGCATCTAGGGTTTCCATATTTACCAACTGTGCTAGCAAAAGAGACGTAGCTCAAATATCCCCAAAAATGCAAGCAGCAAAACGGCAACAGACAATCATACAAAAAGTTTTTAAAATCCTGTATTTTTGCATTTAGGCACTTTTGAGATGTTACACTGCAGGGAGTCATGAATTTGGGACCCAATACAATATTAGCATTAGTGTTGTTTAGAGATTGATAGATAGACAGATTCCTCTTAAGAGAGCAGTGCAACTTGGTATGGATTTTGAATTGAGATGGCTCATTAATTATTGCTGGATCTGAGAAGCCTTGAGTTTTTCTTCTTTATTTTAACTCAATTAGGGCATGTACAATGGTATAAACAGTTACTGTCTATAGTAACTCTTCTTGTCACCTGTAGACAGTACTAAAGACAGCTCATATAATAGGTTATGGTAATACAGTTGGCTACAGGATTGTAGACAATACACAATCTTTTAATGCTTTCCTTGGTTCTGGTGATACAGTTGGCTATAGGATTATAGACAACTTATTTATCTCTCTTTATTCTCTTTCATCCACGTCAGCTTAAATTCTATGTGGCAGAGACTATAGACGACTGATATAAACCCACTGTACATGACCTTATATGGCTACACGACACTGATATGTTGTATTTATGGGTCAAACATGTTCCTACGGATCACTCGCCTGCGGCTTGCCTGCCATAGTTTGATGCTCTAGTTAGTGCTCACATGCATGCGTTCTGGTGCCCACGGGAAAAGAATCTGGTGGCTAGCTTTGCCCAGATGCTCTTTCTGAATTTCTAGTGAAAAAATTATTGCACCTATAGAAAATTTTCAGAGGTTGGTCCGGTGGTTCTAGGATTAAAAATAGCGAAACACATTGTCTACTTTCTGGCATCGGGATTTGAAAATGCTTCACGTAGGACGATTTTTCATCGTACGCGCATACGACGACCTGGCTGCGCTCCCTCGCCGGCCTCGGCCGGCCGCCTGCGTCTCTACCTAGTCCACGCCGCCCTGGCCACGTGTCCCCATCACCCCTGGCCGGCCACCTGCGTCTCCGCCCAACCGCCGCCCCGTCTCCCTCCTCCGTGCCTCCCTCCTCCGCCCACCCGCCCACTCCTCCTCCTCTGACTCCCATCGGTCCACTTGCTGTCCACTGGTGTCGCCTCGCCCCACGCCATGTATATACGTATGTATGATTTATAAATCGCCATGTGTATAGCACCGCCGATCTGAATTGCTCGTGTGTGTATATTGATGTTCATTTTTTGGGCAAAGTTCCATTGGGCTGCTTTTCGACTACTAGTTATTACTTGGATCATCTTATCCAATGCATCGTGTTTTCTTTCAGAGAGTGAAATGTTATGTACATTCTACTAATAGTATATGGTGATGGTATAAATCAAATTTGACCATTGATTTGTTAAGGGCATAATAAACTTTTCTTTGTATTTGTAATTTTTTTGGTGAGAGTATTATGGATTTTTCCAACTAGGACTAAAAATATTACTCTTATATCATGCGATCCCCCCACATGAGCAATTACAATTCTACCCCTCGAGATTCTAATATGAACCATGGGATAAAAAAGAATGACAGCTCGTATTAGATTGAGTGTACGTAGTAGAAGAGCTCTTCTTTTAAACGCTATTTGCATGTCACATCATATCAACGCCACCTGACCTTCAGTCAACTCTTTTGTACTCACTTTGTTTCTATTATGAATTTTCATGACAATGCAAGGTGGTATTCTTATATGTGAATATTAGGTAGTATTGAATCAGCTGTCTTAGAAATTACTTGTAGTCTTACGTATACTTGACATAGAATTACTGGTGGACAAAGGATTAACTATGGCATATGCATGTTTTATTGTCCCTTGTCCCTTAATAGGTTCTGTTAAGTTCTAATATGTACGAAGATTGTGTCCTTCCATGATATTACTATATCATTTTTACTTATTTGCTTTGACATTAGATAGTAAAATGGAACTGAGATGGATTTAGCTTACTAGCTTTATGATATTACTAATACCATTTTTACTTGTTTGCTTTGACATTAGATAGTAAAATGGAACTCAGATGGATTTAGCTTACTAGCTTTATCAATACAGCTGTTGATGAAGATATGTTTTGGCAGTCATGATACTGTTGTAGCTTTTGTTATTTTCCGCTTTTCTCATGTAGAATCTTTTCATGATATGCTTCACTGTTACTGATTGACGTTCTTACTCAACTAACTCCGCTTTGTATTCTTTTCAACTGTTTTGCAGGAAGAGCGTGATTTCGTTTCGTATTTACAAAAATAGCTGGGTTAAAAAATTATTTGTAAAATTAACACCGCGATCAAGACGACCAACGTCGCAGCACCGCTTCCACCCACCGCTTCAAGACGGCCGCTGTGTGGTGAGATCGCCACACGGTTGTTGTCAGTAGCCGCCTCGCCCAATCGGGCGCTGCGCCCCCTCGCTCGCCTCCGCACGACCTCCTCCTCGCCCCTGCACGTGTGGTTCTGTTCCCATGAGAAGAAAAAAACTGTCACATGTCGTGCAAAGAAGGTGTGAAATCCAGGCCCCTCTAATTGCACCACCTGTGCCTGTACTTCCTCCTGTCAATTTCATCACATCATTGTGTCTGGCAATGGCTATAAATTGAAGAAGGAGCGAGCGCGATTTTATTTCACAATACCGCCGCCGCTTCTCTTCGCTTGCTCTCTCGTGTTGGTTATATTTCCGTGACATTTTAGCGTTATTAACCGCCATTAGAAGCCGATTTAACGTAATTTTTATCTCCGCTTATTTTTTGTTGTTGGTAAATTATTTATTAATTGCGATTTAAGCGAGCTAGGTTTGTTACGCTTACCAATTTACTTGAGAAGCCATTTTTGGCAAAGCAGACTTGCTCGCTCAGAATTATGTATTAATCAGCAGAGCAATTTTTTGTTGTTCAGAATTCTTCATTAGAAGCCAATTTACCTAATGTTAGGTAAATAATTAGTTGTAAATCTGTAATTTGTAGTTAAGAAAATGTCATGCGATGCATGCACCGCTGGCGAGGTTAATTAGTTACAAAATAATTAGTTTGTCTTTAATTAATTAGTTTTAAACAATTAGAAACTACCAAAATAATGTAAGCATGCACTGCTAGTTATTCACGCAACTAATTATTTCGTAGTAGTACATAATGACATGCATGTTATTTTAGTATGCATGCACATGCTGGAAAAAATAATGACAGCATGCACTGCTAGTTACTATGCAAGCAATTAGTTGCTACCTACTCAAGTATGCATGCACCATGCAATGAACACACACACATGCAATTAATATTTTTTAGTAAAGGGAAAGAACTGGGGTTAACGTGTGTAATTATTGAGGCGAGGTTAATTAGTTACAAAATATTTAGTTTGTCTTAATTAATTAGTTTTAAACAATTAGAAAATAGGAAAATAACGATAGCATGCACTGCTAGTTATTCATGCAGCTAATTATTTCGTGCTAGTTATTTTATGGTCATTATCAATCTTCTCACTAATATTCCGTCTATTTCATGTCGAGGCGTGCGAAGAGCACAACGAGCGTATCCGGTGGGAGACACAGGCCCATCTTGAGACGTGCAGGCGCAAGGAGTGCGAGAAAAAGGGGGAAATGGTGGCTGAGGCCAAGGCGGCCAGTGAGGAGTACAATGTCGAGCTTGTAAGGAAGGGCAAATGGCCTCGGTCCACACAGAAGTTCAACCCTCTTCGTTCATATGTCCTATGTATTTCTAATTCCCTAAAGGCGTGTGTGCACCGTCCTTATTTCGTTAGCATGCGTGCCATGTAACCCCTTCTCGGATCAACTGCCGTGTTGTTATCATTGCATCATTTCTCCAAAACTGTCGTGTATGTTACCGTGTATGAATTTTCTAGCGTATCGCAATATCACCTACCTTCGTACTTACGAATCATTGCTACCTCACAATTTTTTTCAGAAATTTAGCGCACCACAACAACATACAACGATTACAAAATGTTATTGTGAGTCTAACAGATAGTTTTCCAGAAGTAGGAAAAAATATAGCATATTTGGAATATCCTACAATCTCTTCTAGACCGCTAATATATCTTGCTGTCAAGACATGTATATCACCAAAATATAACCCAGAATGTTTACATACAAGCAAGCCTCCTTTGAAACATTAACAAATATCGAATACATTCCAAGTAACATGAAATCATGAAACCCTAATTTCTGTAACATAAAGTCCAAATTCTTGCGACCTAAATCCTAAATTTTCAAGACAATTCCAGAACACACATAAAATTATCGAAACATTACACAATAAAAAAATCATAATTTTTTGATCTTATTTTCTACATTTACAAATCCATACAAACAGTACACTTATATGAAATTGCGAGAAAAATTCTAGACGAATAAAATTATGAAAAATTTACACAAGCAAGTACACTATGTCGGGAGGCTCCACGTAAAATTTCATAATTTGTTGAAGTCGTTTGCTATATTTTAAAATTCAAACGAAATCGTCGAAACCCGCTTAACCCTAACCCTAATTTCTGGAGAGGGACACGCATGGGCCATGGGCGCCATCAAGACGATCACCATCTTGGGCCGCCATCATGATGGCGGCTGTGGCGGGGACGCTGGGCGATCGGCGGTGGCACGCCACACGGCGGCTGTGCGATAAGGTGCTAAATCTATAAAAAAACATAGTTAGATCCATAAATACGCGATGAAAAGTTGACAGTACTGCAAAAAAAAACTCTTGTAGGAACCTATGGATTGTGGCGATCTTCGTGGTTCGCCCGAAGAGGAAGAAAGTTTTGGTGGACTACTTGGTACAGTTCCTATGGATTGTCGTGATCTTCGTGGTCCTTCCCATTGATGATGTGTGGTCTGCCATGAAATCAGAGAAACGCCGCCAGAAGGACCATGACGACAATGTGCAAGAAGTTGTGAAGCGGCTCAAGCAGAGGAACCCAAAGAAGGATGGTCTTGTTTGCACAGCTGGGACCTAGGAAGCCCTAGATCATGGTTTGGTTTACTGGCCGATTTTTGGCTGAAAATCAGCACTATCGTTCTTATCGGACACTCCGGTAAGACTTTAAACCAGCCAAAATCGGTCCGAAAAAATTGAATTTGCTTGAATTTGATCATTTTTTAATTTAAAATCTGAAAAGTTCAAATTTTGGCTAAAATTTTCCGATTTTCGTCCAAACCGGTCCTACCGCCCCCCATAAAAATTTGGAACCGGTTTTGAAAACCCTACCCTGCTGGATTGCTGTTGGCAAGCGCAATGACTACAAGCGCGCCAGGCAATTTGAGGTTGACCTTTCTGCCTTCGGGAACATTATTGAGATTGACAAAGAGAGAATGATTGCCAAGGTTGAACCTCTTGTTAACATGGGTTAGATTACCAGAGCTACCTGTCCAATGAATCTTACCCTTGCAGTGGTTGCTGAGCTTGATGACCTTACTGTTGGTGGTCTGATCGATGGTTATGGAATTGAAGGAAGCTCTCACCTCTATGGCCTGCCTGTTCTCTGACACAGTCGTCGCAATGGAAGTTGTTCTTGCAGATGGTCGAGTTGTTACTCGGTACTTTACCCTTTATCAAGTTGCTAAACTTAATAAGGATTTATGTGGCATTTGACTCAAATTTGAATGCTTTCAAAGCATTTCTGTTCATTCTAATTTACTTGAAGAACTTAATAAAAATAAAATGAAGGTGGCTGCCTAAAAAAATGGAGGTGCCATTGTCACGAATTTTTTTATAAATAATATTATTTTAAAACATAATTACAAAAATATATCGTCTCTCCAAAAAATTACATAAATGTGTTCCTGTCGCCAGTTGAAATGGCGACAGGGACCTATCGCCATTTCAATCTGGCGGCAGGACCCCGTCTCTCCTCGTCGCTAGTCCAGCCACCTATCGCCAGCTTGAAATGGCGATAGGTGTCGCCATTTCAATCGGGCATGTGAAGCAAGCCAAATTTGCCCTTCTAGCTAGGTTTGCCGCCTTTTGATTTTATACGCTTTTAACGGTGCAAAATCATTAGACTCGCAATAACATTTTTGATCGTTGTATGTTGTTCTAGTGCGATGAATTTCAAGAATTTTACGAGAAAGATTGAGATATGAACGATTCGTAAGTAGAAAGGTAAGTGATATTGCGATGCGCTAGTGAATTAATACGCTTGCTCATGTACATGAACCGCATATTATGTAAGGAAACAAATGTGAACTTGCCATTACTATGAAAACTACGATAATTACATAACATTCAAAGAAAACATCATTCATAGCAAAACATCATAACACTTAATAACACCGATATTACATAACATTCAAAGAAACATGATAACACTTAATTAAAATGATAATTCGTAACATTGGCAATAACATGTTACTACCGTCGTGCAATAACATAATTGTAACATTGGTAATAACATTGGTCGCACCTCAACGCCCCCTCGTGGATCGTCTCGAGTTGGGTGACCAGATGAGGTCCCCACCGCGACGTCCGGAGTGGCGATGTCTCCTTCGTCTTGAGGATTTCTCGTGAGACATTTCTTGAAGGTGTGCCTGACTCCTCGCAAATAGAGCACTTCTTCGACGACGTCCGGTTTCTGCTTCGTCCATGTCATTCCTGATGCGCCGTACCTGTCGCCGTCCAACTTTTCCCTTGAGCCTATCAATGTCCGCAGCCCAGATTAGTTGCTCCCAGGTCGGATGCCATAGGAAGAACTTGATTGTTCCCGTCTGTCGCTATTGCAATCAATATCTGGCCCTTGTACCTCCCAGTCAAAAATGTGCCATCTACGCACAAGATTGGACGGCAGTGCCGGAATGCGTTGATACATGGACCAAACACGAAGAATACTCGCTGCAATACCCTCTTATTGGTCCACTTTGGGTGCGTGGCGCCTTCAATATCGATATGGGTGCCAAGATTTCCTTTGTATGACTCGGTTATGAGGGAGGTTGTGGTAGGAATCTCGAACGTGCCCCACCTTAATTCCAATGCCTTCGCTTTTGCCCTCCAAGCCTTCGCATAGTCGATTGTGTATTGGAACCTTGCCTCAATCGCCTAATGATGAATCGTGACTCAAAATCTAGATTATCCACGATCTCACCGTACATAAGGTTGGCGATGAAGCTCGATGACGTGTTCGGTGGATCAGATCGACTTCGAAACGACGCATGTGAGGGACCACTATAGAGCACTTCCAAAGAGGTGTCCCACTTTGGCCGAAATGCGTACTCGCCAAGGGCATCCTCTATGCCGCACTTCACGTCAGAGAATCTTGGGGTCGACTTGACGACTCTAAATGTGCGCCGCACCGACAAGGCTCGGGACTTGACCGCCCCTGCACGACCTCCTTGCATTTGTACATAGCTCCTAGTCCGACCTCACTCGATTCTACTCAAGACACGGAGCCTTCGTTGACGCATTTAGATTGTCGAATCGGTATGTGTTCCAATGGATGGAACCGCCGCTCATCAACTTCATCCTCGTCGTCGGAACCTTCATCTTCGACAATGCCATGTAGTCTCGGTCTTGAGATCCATCCTTTGCACTACGGCTTCAACCTCCTCACCTCGTCAAGAAGACCAAGAGCTTGCATGGTCAGAGGAGCTACTCCGCAGGTCTTCATCGACAAAGATCAAGAACTCCGGAGCTTCAAAGAATTGTGTGCGCCAAGGCCAGGCTGCAGCCCCGACTTCCTCTTGGCCTCGACACCTCCTTCTTGTTCACCATGCAAGGAGGAGTGGGTTTGGCATATGCTTGGACGAGAAGGACCAATTTCCACCTCGCCTCCTCGCGTTGCATATATGACTACCATGATTTTGGTCCCCGGTCGCACTAACTCCCAATATGCTTGTTGTGCTCTCCGTGGGAAAGACAACTCAATCTCGGATCGTACACATCACGGTCCACTTAGAATGTATGGAACAACCATCGCATCACAAATACCCATGTACGCCGCTTCCGTCTTGCTAGGGTACGGCTGCGATTGAAATAACGAATCAATCCCCTGACCCTCTAGAATAGTCCCTTGACCATAGTAAATTTTGAAATTGACAATATCGAGTCGAACATATTTGACGACTACACCATAAAGAATATTTCCACGATTAACCGCATATCTAAAACTATACTACCCAATCGAAAAGTATTATGTTTTGTTGAATGTTATTGCACGCATAAAGAGTAACATGTTATTACCAATGTTCAATTATCATTTTAATTAAGTGTTATCATGTTTTGTCAATGTTATGTAATATCGCTATTAAGCGCTATGATGTTTTGCTATGAATGATGTTTTGTTTGAATGTTATGTAATTATCGTAGTTTTCATAGTAATGACAAGTTCACATTTGTTTCCTTATATAATATGCGCCTCATGTACATGAGCAAGCGTATTAATTCACCGGCGCATCGCAATATCACTTACCTTTCTACTTACTTAATCGCTCATATCTCAATCTTTCTCGTAAAATTCTTCGTAAATTCATCGCACTAGAACAACATACAACGATCAAAAATGTTATTATGCGAGTCTAATGATTTTGCACCGTTAAAAACGATAAAAATCAAAAGGCAACAAACCTAGCTAGAGAATGGGCAATTTGGCTTGCTTCGTCGCCAATTGAAATGACGACGAAAACATCGCCGCCATTGAAATGACGATAGGTCCGCCATTTCAACTGGCGATAGGTGGTCGGACCGCAATGAGGGGAGAGGTCCTCGCCGCCATTGAAATGGCGATAGGTCCTCGCCGCCATTTCAACCGTGATGCGAACACATTTCGTAATTTTTGGAGAGACGATATATTTTTGTAATTATGTTTTAAAATAATATTATTTTTTTAAAAAATTCCCATTGTCACCGGCAACGTATCCAAAATTAGTACCTCAGCATCAGGTAAGATCAAGTGAAAGAGACAGACCTTTATCAGGCCAGTTAATAATAAACTGCACATTAAACAAGAACATGGAGCAACAACATTATTGTTTATCAGAAACAGAGCATACTGAGAATCAAATATATTTAAATTGATAGTTTATAGTCCATCGCCGATGGCAGAATGTCCACAGCTACATTATTCTTTGAGCATCAGGGGCTTTCGCAATGTGAAATCCCACCATGTCTTTACCTGCAGATTAATACATTCGAAACTTCTCCTTGGTGTTCTCAAAGACTTGTTCAGCAATCAGGGCTCCATTGCCATCTGCGTGCTTTATCTCCATGTTGGCCTTCTGGTAGTACCCAGTTCCTCTCAGAGCATCAGCAATGAAGTCATCAAGTCCAATGGCAATAGCAGCTTCTGCCTTGGCTCCATACACCAGCCTCTGCATTGCAGCATTGAACAGTATCGTAAATTAAGCAATAGCTATATTCTACCAGACGAAGAATAGTAAGGTAAGGGATGAACCTTAATGCGGGATAGATGGACAGCACCAAAGCACATTGGGCAAGGTTCGCAGGATGTGTACATTTCACAATCCGACAGCTCAATTTTTCCAAGCTTTTTGCAAGCTTAGCGTATGGAAAAGCATTGACCATGTGAGACAGAAAACCAAACAATGGAAATAAACTATTGACGAAATAAAATCCCGTTTCCTTATCGAAAATTCATTTCCCCTGTTTTATCCACTTATCTTGAAAGCGTCTACTCTACCTACACCAGCTGGCAAGTAAATTATGAGAATATAGAAAACGAAACTAGCAAAGACAATTGATCCATCACTTGAATTTTTTATGGAATCTAAACAGGTTTTAGGCTGGTACAATTTGTTTGTATTTTAACTTGTCACGTGCCAAAAGGGTAGCTGATCACGGAAGAAAAAGGTTGCTGATTAAGTGTCTCCAAAGTATACAATGCAGAGTCAACTTTATCTAGTTAGAATGAAGTAGCTTTGAGAGTTTGATACAAGATCATAACACTACCAATATGAGAAGCAGGCTGTTCAGGTGGGGTTTAAGTAACCCACCGTTGAGTCTTTTAAAAAAAATATGAGAATCAGGCAAGTCAGAGAATATGAATAATTATGAAGCATGTACCAGCATGGGCAAAGAGAGTAGAACGTATGCTGTCCCAGCTGTGTAAACAGGTGAGCATAACATCTAGTACATTTTTCATGAAGAAAGCGGTACTAATTCCAAAAGCATGAAAGGAGAGTTCACTTGGCGGTTCAACATGTTTGCATTCGGATGCTAAGTTATAGCCAGTACTTGAATTGGGTACATCCTACCAGCAGGTGAGGCTACTACTAGAAAATGTTAAGTACCAAAATATAAACAGTAAGCACCAAGAAGTTGGTGAGAGTAGCCGCAGTCCACAGGGCACCGTACCTCTCTTATTGCAGTTACTTCAGCATGTGCAGTTGGATCGGTGTTATTCAAAACCATGTTATGGCAACTGACTACTACATCATTACGGATAACAACTGCACCAAATGGGCCTCCATGGCCGAAATCAACTCCTCGGTAAGCTTCTTCAACTGCTTTTGATAAAAATTTGTGATCCCTGTCTTGTACAGCTGTTTAACGCATCAAAGTTTAAACAAGTAAGTATTTTTAACAGTGCTCCAATAACAGAAAACAACAAATATTGGAAATGTACAGATCTTCATTGGTCAAATATGTCGTATTGCATGTCTTGCAATGCATTGAGAACTAGAGTCCAGCAGATGAAAACTAATAACTAATACCTTCCTGATGACCAGCAAATTACATCATCAGTAACCAGCAAATTGGACATTATTACATCATCAGGGCGCCGGATACATAACGTGCTAGTGGAGGAGTTTCAAGTGTAAAAGCTGAAAGAAACAACTATCTTGCATCATCAGACATTCAACTGACTATTGTGTTTTGGTTTGATTTGCGCTATTCTCTTTGGAGCAATTTGCACACTGCAGTATTGCATAACAACTGACCACTTGCAAGCATTAGGAATCACCAATTGCTTCCTCTATAAATTCGACACGATCCATAATTTTGGAGTACATATTATGATCTCTAAAAATCGATATCACACACTAAGAGGCTACATTATTACGTCATCAGGGCGCCGGATACATAGCATGCTAATGGAGGAGTTTCGAGTGTAAAAGCTGAAAGAAACAACTAATGTGCATCATCAGACATTCAGACTTCAGAATTGGACTTGAGCTTGGATGGTTCGAAAAGGGTGGGTGGTGGTGCTTGGGCTAAGCTAGCAATAATCCGGGGGCCTAGGCACAGCCTGCCAGCCAGTGCAGAGCTGGAGAAGGTCCTTGAGAGCCGGTGACGCCGCTTCCATGGTCCAACTCTGGTAGTAATCCTGTGGCCTGAAGACACCCTCTACGCCCGGGCCATCAATCAAACACGGCTGCGCGCCCTCGAGAAACGCATCCCCTTCTGACCTTATCCAGCCAGCCACTGCATCTTCTCTGTCAGCAGCCTGCATCATTCACATTCAGTTGTGCTTGTTGGAGAAAGAATGCAAGCAAGTTGTCGTGTTGGATGATCAAATCAGTCAATTCTGAATTTCTGACTAACAAGTAAGCAGGGAATTCAGTAGGTAGGTTACCTTCTCTGGCATGTACTTGAAAACCGTCTTCTTTACTCCTGCTTCGTATATGTTACACTGCGAGACAATCTGAAAGTAGCCAACGACAACTGCCTTAGTTTTACAGTCAATCTCTAATGCTGCCACACAGCGGAAGAAAGAAGAAATTGATTGATTGAGTACCAGCAGACGATGAATGCAATCCTAGTAATTCTACCTGAGCTTCTACGCTAGCACAGACTGCATAGATGCCCCAGTTGGTGGTGTAATTGTTGTAGAGGTGGACTTTCCCAAAGCGCAGGCGTGGATGCCTCTGGCGGGTGCCGTCGAAGAAGCAATGGTGAACGGTGACCCTGATGCATCTATCGCCGGTGTGCGTGGGGTCTGCTCCGATCAGCATCGTCTTGTCGTGCCTCGAGAAGTGGCACCTTGAGACGGTGATGTCGGTGCTGCCGCGCGTGATGTCGATGAGGCCATCGTCGTAGTCGGCCAAGCTGCATCGGTCGATCCAGATGTGGGTGGAGTTGGGCTTGATCTGGATGCCGTCGACGTCGTGGCCGCGGCCACCCTCAAATTCGAGGTTGCAGACGATGACGTGGTGGCAGTCCTTGAGCTGGAGGCCTTTGCCGGTGAGCTTGACCCGCTGGCCGCGGCCATCGATGGTCTTGTAGGAGGAGACCCGGAGGTAGGAGTGGAGGTGGATGGTGCCGGAGACCTCGAAGACGATCCAGAGCGGCTCCTTGATGCGGCACGCCTCGCGGAGAGTCCCGCAACCGTCGTCTGCAAATTAAGTACCAATTCTGTGTTAATTCCAACAGATCCCAGTCCGAAGAATTTTAGTTCCAAATCTCACGAAGAATCCCAAACCAAACCTTGCAGGGAGGTGACGTAGTAGAGTGGGCCGTGGAGTCCCCCGATGGCGTGGCGACCGAAGCCCTCGGCGCGGGCGGCGAGCGCGCGGAGGTTGCAGTCGGCGTCGTGGTAGGGCGTCGTGGCGGTTGCTCTTCCTCCCACGGCTGGCTGCGATGAAGGTGGTTGGGCCTCCGTCTCTGTCTCCATGTGGGTTTGGGCGCAGGGGAGGTAGTCGGGAGGAGGACGGGGAGAGGCGGAGGCGGAGATCCAGCAGCAGAGGCGCGACAAGCAGGAGGCGCCCATGAGGAATTCAATCAAATGAATTCATGGCGCCGCGCCCGCGCCGTGTGGATCGGTGATGTGATGGCAAAAGCGCGTAATTGTCCGGTTGTCCCCAACTTCGGGGGTAAATGCGGAACGGGGTCAGTCTATCCATTCCACTTCGTCCCCTCTCCCAAGGCGGGAAACGGCTAGAGGGAGTGGAGGCTGCTTGCCGCGCTTGGATTGGATTCGCCTTCTTCGCCATCGCCATGGGCATCAAGGTACTCCCCTCCAGGGTCCTCGAGTTTGTGGCTCCCATTTCGCTTGCCTTTCGGCTCTCGATGTAACGATCTCTCTCTACCTGTGCGTGCGCGTCGCGCGCTAGGGTTTGACGAAGCTGCTGGCGGGGCACGCGCCGAGGGCCACGGTGCAGCGGCGGGTGGAGGACTACCGGGGCCGCGTCATCGCCGTAGACGCTAGCGTCAGCATCTACCAGTTCCTCGTGAGTCGTCGTGGCGCCTCCCCCTCTATCTACTCTACTCCCGCCCGCTTCAATTTCCCCTCTCGTCGGAGTGATGGTCGGCTTGGTTTGGCTTGGGAATGTGACGCTTTGGCCTGGGGAAATGGTTTCGCTGTCATGTTTAGCGCCATTGGGTGATCGATTTTTGCATGTGGCTCTGGTGCGTAGCGCAGTTAATTGAGAAATCCGCGCACTGGGTCGGTTCACACGCGAGCATTATGGCATGACGCCCACCAGAAGTTTGAGCAAATGCCAACGCATTTGCCATCTGGTATATTCTGTGACTCTGCATGTACGGTAGCTTCTTCTGTTTAGGAGCTCAGTGCCAGTAGCACAATTTCAATATTGAGAGTGTAAATTAATAAACCTGAAAGTTTCTTCTGAAGCTAATGTTATAAGCATTCCATATGTAGACAAAAAAGGGGATGATTATTGATTAGAAATTAGAATTCACTGGTACCAATGCCATTTGCATTGCTCCCATGCTTTGGTGTTTTAGGGACATTTGCAAACCATGTGGTTATGCCATCTGGCTACCTTATCTATTGTTGTGATACTGTAATCCATTTCTGTAGGTTGTGGTTGGAAGGAAAGGAACAGAAGTTCTGACCAATGAGGCTGGTGAAGTCACAAGGCAAGGAAAAAAAAGAAATATTACTTCATTGTTTTCCCCTCAATTTTTTGCCTGGTTGTGGCCATGATGTTCTTTTAAAGCTTATATAACTTTATATGGCTGTGAATTGCACAGCCATCTGCAGGGCATGTTGAACCGGACTGTAAGATTGCTCGAAGCAGGAATAAAACCTGTGTAAGTTTGATGCATTTCTGTGGTCCCTGTTGATTTCTGGCATACTGCTGCTGACAGGGATTAACTGCTGAACTTTTATGCCAGATTTGTGTTTGATGGTGAGCCACCTGACCTGAAGAAAAAGCAACTGGCAAAAAGGTATACGTTGTATTGTTCCTTTGCTTCAATTCTTCACACTCAAGTCTCAATACATGCATTGCCATATGTTTGTTATTCTTTAGGTCCTTGAAGAGGGATGATGCTTCCAAAGATCTTCATAGAGCTATCGAGGTCACTTGCTCCTCACCATAGCTTTAGAGCCGCCTCCTTACTCGCCATGGTTTTTTGTTTGCTGTTTTGTTGGACCTCTGAGGTGGCATTTGCATTACAGGTTGGAGATGAGGATTCAATTGAAAAATTCAGCAAAAGGACTGTGAAGGTAACTGTCCTGCAATCTGGGGAAGGAGGCAATCAAAACTTTGTGTAGTAACTTTAGGAAGGAATACATTTGTAAATTTATTTCAGATAAAGCAGCCTCACATGAAATCTGCCATTTTCAGTCTGCCAAACTTATTAGTCTGCAAAACTCAATAAGTTTGTTTACCAAGTCCTGGGATGGTTCCAAGCATAAATTGTGAGTTTTTTAATTTTATTTCCAGGTCACCAAAAAGCACAATGAAGACTGCAAGAGGCTGTTAAGATTGATGGGTGTCCCTGTAGTTGAGGTATCATTAATGCTTTATCCATCAGTTGCTTCAAGGAATTTTTTTTTTCACTTTTCCACTCAGATGAGTTAGTTTCCCTGATTGATGTGCTTTTCCAATGCCTTGGAGAGTCAGTAGAATATTGGGAATCTTTTGAACTCAAAGAAGAGGAAATTGCACCAGCCTCACTTATACAGTGCCTGCTTGGGTGGCCTTAAGCCTAATAGCCTATGGTTAAACCTGCGATAAGCTTAAGCCCTCCTAAATAGGGTGCTATACTGCTATTATATAATGGCTTCTCAAGTGTAGAGTGTAGACTACATAAGAAATAATGCTTACAAAAACTGGATATGGATTTGCTCCTCATGGGTAGGAATTCTTCTAACGAAACAGGTTGCCATACTATGATTTCATCATTTCATGGCAAAGATGCAAGCATGTTAGCTGGCCTTCATGATCTTTTACTGTTATAGCAATATAGCTAACCACTTTGTCTGAAAAATTTTGCAGGCACCAGGTGAGGCAGAAGCACAGTGTGCAGCACTTTGTGAAAATCATAAGGTGTAACAACTGAATGGCTTTGTAAAAATTCTGTATCTTTGACACCCTCATAGTATGACTGAACTACATTTCATCGCGAGTTGTGAATGCCAGGTCTATGCTGTAGCTTCAGAGGATATGGACTCACTGACTTTTGGTGCTCGAAGATTTCTTCACCACTTAACTGACCTTAGTTTTAAGAAGTCTCCTGTAACAGAATTTGAAGTGTCAAAGGTAACACCTTATAGTTTTTATCTTCTAATATTTAAGTATCAGTAATTCTTCACTATTTTCCAGGTTTTGGAGGAACTTGAACTCACAATGGATCAGTTCATTGATTTATGTATCCTTAGTGGATGTGACTACTGCGAGAATATTAAAGGTTGCATCACACCCTATTTTTTTACACATGTTTGATATTAGATTGTGCCCGCAAGATTATACAGTACGTTATACTTTGCTGAAGAAATGGTACAGCTCTGGAAATTTTAAAGGTGGTTCTCTTTATTATTTGCTCATGTCATGGGTTCTTTAGACATAACATACGCCATTCCAAATTTAGCTTCAGTATAACTGTGTAAGTGTAATTTCCCATGCTTTAGATTCAAATTATCTTTTCTGTAATTGCCTTCAATAGTTTTAGTTTATGCTTCTGTTAGCTAAACCTTGAATTAATGTTACATTGTTACAGTACTTGAATTTTAAAGTATGTTGTGGAGTGCTTTTGCTTATAGTTCAGGGAAATTGGGTGCTGTGTCTGCTGTTTCCAACCTTGACTAATCTTCACCATACATCTATAAAATTCATCCAAAATCTAGAGCTCTTTAGGAATTTAAAATTTCGTAATACTTTTGTTTTACTTCGAATAGGTATTGGAGGACAAAGGGCCTTAAAACTCATTCGTCAGCATGGTTGCATAGAAGAAGCTGTGCAAAATCTTAACCAGAAGAGGTATGTTTATCCTTGCTAGTGATGTGTGTTGCCAGCAAAGTATTAAGGCACTTTTTTCACTCCATGAATTGATAATTTATGCAATTAAACTCGTGTAAAAACCTGTTTGCAATTGAATTTAGGCGCACATTGTCAATGGTAATGATGGTCTTTCAATGATGATTTGTCATGTGGACATGCTAAAATATGCTTAACATAGATTGAGCATATGATTATGCATGCCTTTTCAATGGTAATGATGATGCGAAATATGAAATATTTGATTATTGAATTTTGGTAAAGTCAACATTTTAAAAAAATCGCTTACTTTAGGAAAAGAGGCAAATTTCCCTTGTGCCGCAGTGTCATACCCTGCACACTAGATGTTGTTAGATGTGTATATAATTTAGGGTGTTCTTTGCATATCCACCTACCTTGTACATGATATATTGGCCTTTTGGCCCTTTGGAATAGATCAAGGTTCATTCCAACATGGTATTAGAGCTAGGGTTAGGGTTTCCCATGTGATCGCTGCCACGCAGACACTCCTCAAGACCGTGAGATCTTTGCTCCAAAGACTGCTGAGCTCTCCGTTTCTGCTCCCCGCCTGAATCATTGCCCGCCCGGCCGCCATCGCCGCCATCACAGCCTTTTCCGCCACCGGTCCACACGACCGAGCCGGATTCATACTGGACCGCTACCGACACCGCCATTTTTTGCGCTAGCACGCCCCTCGACTTGTGTGCCGTTGCTGAGGATCTTCATCCTCGACACCGCCGGCGCCGCTCGGGAACTCCATCCTCGAAGCCGCCGAGCCCACGCAAGAGCTCCTCCTCTTTGAGCTGATTCGTGTGAGTCACGGCCAGGTTTCACTCCGGCTCCACCGATCTACGTGGAGCCGACAGCTTCGGCTTCACTCTGGCTCCACCGATCTACATGGAGCCGACGACTTTGGCATCGGCTTCACTCCGGTCCCACCGATCTACGTGGAGTCGACGGCTTCAGCTTCACTCCGGCTCCACCGACCTACTTAGAGCTGGCAGCTTCGGCTTCACTCCGGCTCCACCGATCTACGTGGAGCCGGCGGCTTCAGCTTCACTCCGGCTCCACCGATCTACATGGAGCCGGCGGTTTCGGCTTCGGCTTCTCCGTCCTCTCTCCGGTTTTGGTTTCTCTCCGACTCCTGATCTAGCTGGAGCCACTGCCTGGGGCTTCTACTCCCGAGCACACCGCCTCTCGACTCCGGATCCAATCAAGTCACCACTGATGGCTACTACCGTAGGCTCCTTCGCCATCCCCCCCAGTTTCCCTACTATCAGCTCAGTTTCCCTTGTTGAGTCGATCTCCTTTCTGACTTTTCCTGACTCTTAGCTTTCCACTACCGTTTCGCTTTATCCTCCACCTTCTTCGCTTCCCTCTCCTCCGGCTCCACCTGCTCCCCCTCCGCCAGAGGTTCCTTCCCTCTCTTTTGTTGAGATTCTATCCTTTCCCCTACACTACTCTCGTCGTCCTCGGCCTACTCCTCCAGTTGAGCCTCTGTCCTTGCTGGACCCTATTCCTAGCTCTTCTTCTCCGTCCTTGCTGGATCCTACTCTGCCTTCTCCCAAATACGATCTTCGTGATCGTCAAACTATCAGGTCTCCTGAGCGCTACGGCTTTGCGTGACCGCCGCTTTTTCTCGAGCCTCGACCTCATCAGGAGGTCAGCCGCCACCCTGAGTGGCAGCTCGCGATGTCTAAGGAGATTGCTGCTTTGGAGCGTACTGGCACTTGGTATCTTGTGCCCTTACCTGCGCGTCTCACTCCCATCATGTGCAAGTGGGTATACACGGCTCGTCTTGTGGCGTATGGTTTTCAGCAGGAGCATGGTCATGACTACGATGAGACCTTCGCTCCTGTTGTTCACATGACTACTGTTCGCACTATCCTTGTTGTGGCCTCTGTTCGACAGTGGCCCATCTCTTAGCTGGACGTCAGGATGTCTTTCTCAATGGCGAGCTGCGTGAGGAGGTCTGCATGCAGCCGCCCCCTGGGTATTCTGTCCCTGATGGTATAGTTTGTCGCCTTTGTCGCTCTCTCTATAGGCTCAAACAAGCCTCTCGTGCTTGGTTGGATCGCTTCTCCTTTGTTGTCACTACTGTCGGCTTCTCCGCCAATAATCATAACCCTGCTCTCTTTTTGTACACACCTCTCCTCGGGGTCGGATGCTCTTCCTTCTATATGTGGATGATATGATCATTACTAGAGATGACTCTCAGTACATTGCCTTTGCGAAGGAGTGTCTCAGTGAACAGTTTTTGATGTCTGATTTGGGTCATCTTCGTTACTTCCTTAGGATTGAGGCCACTTCTACGCCCGAGGACTAGTACCTCTCCCAGGAGAAGTACATTCAGGATATCCTTGTTTGCGCGTGTCTCACTGATCAGCACATGGTGGATACTCCTATGGAGCTTGGTGTTCACCATCAACCTACTGATAGTGAGCCTCTTAAAGACCCTACTCGCTACCGCCATCTTGTCGGGAGCCTTATCTATCTTGGGATCACTCGACCTGACATTTCTCACTCAGTTCACATCTTGAGTCAGTCTGTCTCTGCTCCCACTCAGCTCCACTATAGTCACCTTTTTCGTGTTCTGCGATATCTTCGTGGGACCATCACTTGTCGTCTTTTCTTTCCTCGCTCTAGTTCTCTGCAACTTCAGGCGTACTCTGATGCGACCTGGGCTAGCAATCATTCTGATCGCCGGTCTCTTTCTGCCTATTGTGTTTTTCTTGGTTCCTCTTTGATTGCCTGGAAGACCAAGAAGTAGACTGTCATTTCCCGTTCGAGTGGTGAGACTAAGTTGAGAGCTATGGCGTCGTTGACAGCTGAGATCACCTAGCTTCGGTGGCTACTTGAGGATTTCGGTGTTTCAGTTTCTACATCGACGACTCCTTATCAGACAGTACTGGTGCAATCCGCATTGCTCAAGATCCAGTGAAGCATGAGCTCACCAAGTACATTGGAGTAGATGCTTCGTACATGAGATCGCAGGTGCAAGACCAAGTTATTGCTCTACAGTATGTGTCTTCGGAGCTTCAGTTAGCAGATTTCTTCACCAAGGCATAGACTAGAGTTCAACATAGTTTCTACCTCTCCAAACTCAGTTTTGTTTATCCACCATAAGTTTGAGGGGGGTGTTAGATATGTATATAGTTTAGAGTATTCTTTGCATATTCACCTACCCTGTACATGATATATTGGCCTTTTGGTTCTTTGGAATAGATCAAGGTTCATTCCAACAGATGTAACCATACCACTAGCGTGTCCTATGCTGCCACTGTGTCCACCACTACGCATCTTCTGTTGCCATGCCGCACTCTGCAACTGCTCCTGTTGCCATGGCACCATCTTCATGTGCTATGTGCTGCCGCTAGGCCACTTTTGTGATCCTGCAGCTATCATGCCAGTATGTTGCTCCTGTGCTGCTGCTCTCTGTCACCCTGCCTACTGCTGTCGGCATACCGCTGTTGCATCCACCCTCAGCTGATGCTGCAACCATTTTATGCTACTGGCCTGCTGCACATACCTGTGAAGGTGAGACATGGTGTCAGTAGAGTGTGTGCATCATGAGCCCACTATGAGGGGGGAAATGCAAGGGCAAAAGCTGCCAAGTAGTCATCAACTAATTGCCGATTGGTCTTCTGTCTGACATGTATTTGATTTTGACCATTCCTTGTGCTTGCCTCGAACAATGGCTTTTTTACAACTTAACATTTTAATGGACAGTTTTTTAATGTTTCCTAGTTTTATGTCAAGGTGGTGATGCCCAGTGATTAATCTGTTGGGTTTCTGCTTAGTGAAGCTTCTTGGTGCTCTGTTTATACCCCAGGAATATGAAAATCTACCATAGATTCATTAGCTGGTTCAACTGAAATATTTGTCTAGTTTGTTGTGTCATTCTCTGAATAATCTTGAATTTTGCTGGGTTTTACTGTGCACGTTCTTATTTGATCCGTAGGTACACTGTTCCAGAAGAATGGCCTTACCAGGAAGTTCGGACCTTGTTTAAGGAACCTAATGTTTGTACAGAAATTCCAGATTTCTTTTGGACCTCGCCAGACAAGGAGGTTGTGCTTGATATCTCATATCATATGGTCCATGTTTTTTCACAGGCTGACAGTTCTTATTTTCTGTGTTCAGGGCCTTGTGAATTTCTTGGCAACCGAAAACAGTTTCAGTCCTGATCGAGTAGAAAAGGCATGGATGCATATTTTATTTCACCCATAAACTCTTGTTCACTTTTCCTGATGCAAATTATCAAATGATTGATTTCTTGATACAGTCTGTTTTGTTTCTTTATTCATTAGGCGGTAGAAAAGATAAAGGTTGCTAGGGATAGATATTCCCCAGGGCGGTAAGTGGCAATCTGCCTGGTATCTCATGGAGAAGCATCCGCGCACTGCTGAAATGGTATCTTTTTTATTCTCAGAGCGAAGCTTTTGACACCAGTAGCTAACTTACCGGGATCTATTACAGAGAAGGTGCGATGCTACACTTGTATTATTTGTTTTGCATGGTTTTAATCTCCACCCCTTCCTTCCTGTTTCTTCTGGGCCATTAACACGCGCATAGGTACTGAACTACTGATGCAGGCGTGCTCTGCAAATTATTTTTGTAACTTTGGTATACACAAGTTCTCGGTTGGTATATTGTGTTTTAAGAAGTATTTGCCCTTGCAATAGAAAAAATAATATTCCTATTGATTTCTTCAATTATTCTTCTCTCTCTCTCTCTCTGAATTGCTATTCTATATTCCATGCTACTGGGCAAGCCTCTGGTGTGGACTGTGGACTAGTTGGTTCTGTTGCACTAGTACTTATTTTTATTTCTTAAAAGTTTTTTTGTATGATTTAAATTTCGTTTAGTTGGATAGAAATATATCAATGTACAGTTGTGTAAAATTCTGAAAACTAAGAAAGAAATGTATCATTGATCCTCTTTATCTTAATCATTTATATTTAACTGGATAACAGGAACCTAAATGCGTTCTAGGTGCTTCAGGACAAGGTCTGAAGGGCAGGTCTGCTCTACAAGTATGCAAGAGCTCAAGTTCTGATTTCAGACATGGTAGTTCAAAGCCATTGACACTGAGAAGGCAACCAGGATTTCATGGGATACCTCATGCTTTTTCTTTCATCTAAATCTGGAGTTGCTCTGGTTCGCAAGAGTCAACGGGGTGAAACTTGTGACAGCTATGTGAACGTCCTGAAGAGTCGATGATCACTTGAAATATGTTAAGCTTATGCTATGATTGTAGCTGAGCCTTGTCTTGTAATATAGCAAAACAACTTCCGCGCTTCAGTTTTCTCTCATCCAACTCTGCTGAGGTGCTTTCTGCTGGAATGTTCCATGCTGACCATCAAGAATTTGATCACCTTTTGCTATAATCTGGGTTGCTCAACTTTTGCCAGTGTCTTCTCTGATAAGATGTATCTATATTCCTTCTTTACCTGCGTTAATCTAACAGTTTCTCACATTTTTCAAAATTCGAATCGCATTGATCTTTTCATGGCAAATAGAGTTTGTACATTAGCATGAAATGCTCATAATATCCAGGGAGTTGAAAAGTATCCTTTGTACTAGAAGGCACGAACATTTGTATGATGTTGGCTCTTCCATTTGAGCTGTTATTGGACCACACAAACTATGCAAGTGAGGGTGTGTGCTAAGTTGGAGCCTTGGAGATGTCTGATTCGCCATATCTTTTTTATATACTTATTCTTTCCCATCCTTTTACTTCAAGAGGCTGCTTGGTAAACAGCGATTCTTTTATGGCAGAGGCCTATGGCAGAGGCCTGCTGTGCACCTAGAACGCGACAGGACATGTAGTGAGCTTCTAGCAGGCGGTATGCAGTCTTTGGTACCAATGTGCTAAATGAGCCAAAAACTCGATAAACAATTGGACCTATTCCTCATGTATGCAAAATTCCAGTACATTTAAAATAGATGCTGTAATATTATTTGATTCTTTCAATTGGCGCAATATATTCTCGTGCCACTTTTATAGGAACCGGGCATGCAGTTCTGACTAGTGAGCATATGCGAGCTTTCAGGGTTGAACACTGGCCCTGTTTTGATCTGCGAAAGGAAAGTGGCATCTTCTTGCCTTTATGGAAAGCTATAGAGACGGACAACAAATTGGCTCTGGATCATTCCGAATGCTCTGCAAGTCATGCCATCAATCTGCCAAGGCAACTGCGCATCTGTTCTGTACGTGGATAGCCTTGGGCTGCTATAAGTAGAGCACCACCAGAACCACCAGCTTCAACACCATTCATCAGAAGGCTTCAGTACTTCTGTTTTTGGAGGTAACCAAATTATGCCGTCTCCAATCTTTTGGCTTTTCTTTTGGTATTTTTGTCCAATTGTGTTTTTTCTTCCGAAGACATTTTGTCCTATTCATGCTACTGGAGTTAGGACAGTTTTGTGTTAATGATACTTGATTGAGGTATCATGAATTAAACTTAGGTAATATCATAATATGCTCATTCTTGGGTTGGAACAATGGTGAGATGTTATTTACTATTCCTACATCAGATGTTCAGACCAAAGCTTAACCATGATAATATTCTGCTGGAGTTGTCAGGATTCAGAGCCAAGAGAGTTTTGACAAGTGTTTAGTCCTGTATTATATTCCCTACCACAGCCGCTAAAGTTTAAATTGTAGCAATACAACATGATTATGGATTGCTGAAGTTTCTGGTCTGGGAGCTTCAGTTTGATTGTTTGTGTACATTGAGTTTGGGTAGACCTGTTTTACCTGGTATGTTGTAGAATATGTTTAAACTTTTAATTCCTCTCCTGAGGATCATTGGTCAATCTATATGAATTTCTTTTCTTTTTTCAGGTTGCTCTCAAATTGGTGTTATTTCATCTACCAGCTCCCTTTGCAGCTTTTAACTGTTGAGAATGGAGGCTATTGTTGAAGGAGCTAAGTATGAATGCTTACTGTTTGGTATGTTTCATGACTTAAAACCAGTGGAGTTGTTTGTTGAATTTATTTCTTCTTCTTCTCCTTTGGACAATCCACTAAAGTTGTTTGCTATTGCATCTTCAGATATGGATGATACCCTGTATCCCTTAAGTGCTGGCATCAATCTAGCTTGTCGTAAAAATATACAAGGTGAGCAATGATACTACACATCTCCATGTTTCCTGCTTTATGAAGCATTTATCTTTTCACAAATGCTGGGAGAGACTGCAATTTTGAAATTTTGGCTACCAGATTACATGCGTCACCATCTGCAAATTGAAGAAAGCCAAATTGCAGAAATGTGCCTGGAACTGTACAAGGAATATGGCACCACAATGGCTGGTCTTAAGGTACAGCTTGTATTTCACCAGTGTTCAACCTCTGTATTTTATATATAAAAGTAAAATACCCGAGTCTTCTCTACAAACTTATAATTTCCCCCCTTTTTTCTTTTCTAATCATGCGACTGTTACTTCTCTGCAGGCACTAGGTTACGAGTTTGACAACGATGAGTTTCATGCAATTGTTCACGGTAGATTGCCATATGACAATCTGAGGCCTGACCCTGTTTTGAGGACTCTTTTACTTTCCATTCCACAGAGAAAAATAGTATGATAATTCACCGTACCTTTTCCCCCATTTTCTTAATGTACACATACTGTTTTCTATTGGGATAAATCCTAGAAGGACATGTTTTGAAAAACACATGCATACATGCTTATTATCACCCTAAATTTGCTTGCTGCAGATATTCACAAATTCTGACAGAGCTCATGCGGAGGAGGTTGTGCGTAGGCTGGGTTTACAGGACTGCTTCGAGGGCATAATATGCTTTGAGACACTGAATCCACCGGCTCTGCCATGCAATGACCTACGCAACTCCCCAGATTCCATCTCTGATGAAGCATCTTCGGACTTGGATGATTTGAACGAATCAAATGGTTTCAGACCTAAATCACCCATCCTCTGCAAACCCTTGATTGAAGCCATGGAAGCTGCAATTCGGGTTGCAAATGTTGATCCCAAGAAGACAGTAAGAACAATGCCCCCCCACCCCCAAAGAATACATGACAAAAAAAAAATCATTCCTAACATATGACGACAATCTGATAGTTTCAACTTATATTTTCAGATCTTTTTCGACGACAGCACTCGAAACATAGCTTCGGGAAAAGCCGCAGGCTTCCACACCGTAATTGTAAGACTGCATACATCATCCAAAATTCCAAACTAAATGCCCTTAATGTATTCATGCTCAAAGAATATATTGTATACCCTATTTTGTGAATTTGCTGCAGGTTGGTAGACCGACCGTCGTTCCAGGGGCTGATCATGCGCTGGAGAGCATCCACAACATCAAGGAAGCGTTGTCCGAGATATGGGACGGTCAGGATTGGTCTGAATATGATGCTCTCCTTGCTTCCACTGCTGTCGAAACGACGGTTGTTGCTTGATGTGTTGTCTGTCCTGGGATATTATGGGAAGAGAAAAATATTTGGTGACAGTATATTAAAGAGTGGACACAGGCAGGAGTATAAAGAGAAGATGCATCCTAGTAGCCAAAGAAACTATAAATGCAGTTCCGTTATTATGGAATTGTATCAGTTTGACCAGTGTGTGAGAAATGAAGTTAGTGGAGAACAAGCATCTGTAGAAACAGTGCAGATATTTATGTGTGTTTTCGTGTAACCATTCTATATATGTACAGAGTTTGGGCATAAGTAAGAATAAAGAGACATACTCTATAGTCTACAGTAACCAAGGTAAATTGCATTATAGCAGAAGTGATGTGGACAAGATACCGTCTACTAATTATATGTGTGTTCCTATTAGTTCTTGTGCGCAGATTATTGGCAATAACAAAGAAAAGCTTGTCGAGCATGAGGAAAGCATAAAATGCACGACGCATGAGGTGCATGCATGTGTGCCGTGTCAAGCGGCATGTGGACTTGCGCATGGGCCTGTGTACGTATGGGTCTGTTATGACCCGATCGCCAGCGAGTAGCCTGGAGACCAAAATCACACAAATCGGTAGCAAATGATACAAGTAATTGGAGGATTTGGGGGAAATAGGGTGAGGAATCAGAGGAGGTGAGAGAACAGAAGAACAAGATGGGGATTTCAGAGTTCATTTCATTTCATCAATGCCCAATAGAGTACAAGAGTTAGAGCTTTATAGCATGTTACACACACTGACCAACAGGGCCCATGGTCCATGGACTCACCCCACAAATTTACTACTTGCCTACACCAACTATTTACTACCCCACCTGTTAGCTTCTTGCTTCAATCATTTCTAATTTCAGTGAGCCTTGAACATCTGCTCTGCAATCTTTGCTTCCTGGTTGTGCAAACACTATTGATCCACTTCTTACTCCTTACCTCATTCTTCATCGTGGTTGTGACATTACCGTCCTCACGAGACTTTTCTTGTCCCCAAGCAAATGCCCTAATGTCAGGATATTTTAAGCCCGCTTCGGTAGCAACCCATTCAGTTGATTCAGCCGACGGGTTGACATGATATCCAGGTGATGTAAACTAAAACTTCATTCTTTCTAGTGCTATCGGGATGCTATTAGCAAGTTGAGGAGTAGCCGTTGCATCTCTCACCCCACCACGCTTCCACTGCGGCATCTTATTTTCCACAAAATCAGCACAAAGAGCGCTATCAGCCTGAGCCATACGTTGGTTGGTATGATGCAAGAAAGCATAAATCAAGCATCGACACTTATGCTCCAAATAGCAGCTCACTGTCTAAGCACTTATGTTCCAAATAGTAGCTCCCTGTCTGAACTATCTCCTCAGTGTAAGTAGCCAATTCAGGAGGCATCCAAGTGAACAAAACACCAATTTTTAGCAGGTATATATGTACCACAACTACTAACACTAAGGCAAAACCACCATAAGCAATGCATCGTGTGTTGTACCTCCATAAGCAAAGAGCCAAGTGTTGCTTCAAATCAGTAGATGGGATAGTTTGCTGGATAAGCACCAATAGCTTCAATGACTTTTGAACAAACTGAATTCAGCTTTGTCTTGTGGAGCCGAAGTGTCCCTTGTAGAGATCAAGTTGTTGGGCAAAAACACAATAAACATCACTCCATGACTTGTACCTTCTCGTGTTAGATGTCACATCCATAATAATAAGACCCAGAATACCTGGATCCCACTGCCTAGCAGAACATATTATCCTCTTGTTTAACTCGGGATGCGGCCCATGTCTCCCAGGGCTAAAACCAGTTTGTATCCATGATGGTACATTGTCCAACATATGGTAAGCACCTTTTATCTTAATGAGGAACTTGATCGTAAGCACACCAGGATCTCATGGTCTGGTTGTAGACAGGATAATCAACGGCATATCCTCCTCATTAGTAAACTCTAGTATGATTTGGGCCATGGTAACCCCGCTCCCAGGACTGAACACACTACGCCTCCACGAGAGTATTTTCTCAAGCACCCAGCAAGCACTTTCAATTTGAGAATTTTCAGGGCTAAAAGCGTTTTGGTTCCATGGTGGCATTTCGCCAAGCACCAAACAAACACCATCTAGTCTATGCCTTAGCCCAAGGGAGACAAATTCCTTGCTGACACCATTCCACTCATGGACAGCACTCACACCATGGCAAGCAAAGGAGTAGTAAACCTCAAGTTGGTAGTCGTGAGATTGTAGGTGGAGGTCAGTTGTATAGTGAAATAGGCGGTGTACCTTGCATCCTTCCTATGGTTTGAACCTTGGTGACACCACCACATAGCTTAGCTCCCCTTCGCTGGCCAGGTCGAGCATTTCATCGAGCGTTGGGTCTGCAACCTCCACACCATTGCATACAGCCACATCCCTCTCCAGAAACAACAACATGCCACCAACATCAATAAGCACGTCCTTGTTCTCCTGCTCAGCATCCGGCTTCCTCTTCTCGCCATCTAGGTCTTCTTCAGGCCGTGCCAGCTACCACAACAAGTTATCATGTCGGTGGAGGACGTGCAATGTCTCCTCATCCCACACCACGCCCTTGACAGGCAACTCACCGAACACTTTGAGGGCAGCATCAACAACTTGAGACTGCAGCAAACATGGGATAACATCACCTTCCTCGCCCTCCTTGTCACATGACAGCTTGATCTCGTGAGGCATTCCATCGAGCACCTGGTGGGCAGGACCCACGACCAGTGTCTGTAGAAGAGTGTTGTCACCACCGTCCTCACAAAGTTTATTGGAGATGCTACCATCGACCATACCGAAGCTAGCAACAAGAACCACTTTAGAAGAATACTTCATCTAGGAGGAAGCAATGGAGCAATTATTCAAGCATCACAATATAAAGAGAAGCCCTTAGCATTTTCAATCCTGCACTCACATTCTATTCACGACGAGTTTTCACTTTGCTTTAGTGCAAACTTCGTTCAGACTTGTCATATTCTACTAGCTTATTTGCAGTAGACTCTAGAAGCATTTTGACAAGGTGCAAATAATCGCTTTTGGAAAGCGCTTCTGGTGTGATTCAAGCCTCCTTCTCCACAAAATTCCCAACATCCTAGCTAGTCGGTTTGATCATTACATTCCTTCCACGGCAGCAAGACGGTGGAGATGGAAATGAATGCGGATTCGGGAGGATCAAGCTCAATTCCGAGATGCGGATTGTGCGTGCATGTTAAGCATCTCTTAATAATTAGTAGTATCTTAAGGAAAGTTAATACGCGGACGTACCCCACGTGCAAGTGCGTACTAATACTATTCTTTGTCTTGTGGGCTTCGAGTACAGTAATGTAGTGTTCAGCTGTATTAGCTAGCTAGTACTCACGATGAACGGCATGCGATAAAAATTAGGAAAAGTTCATTCTACCCCTGAATTTATAGCCCGAGTCCGAAAAATGCCATCAACTACAAAACCGACCGCTTTACACACCTGAACTCTTAAGACCAGTGCAAATCTCCCCCTTGCCCCAAACCACCCTAATTTTGGATGGCGTGGTACAACCACGTGGATGAACAAAAATAGTGTGGCCCACCTGTCATACCATCTTCCTCTCTTCCCCTTCCTTTTGTATCTTTCTCTACTCTCTCTCGCTCTCTCTCTACTCTTCAGCTGCCAACGCCAAGCTTGTCGCCTTTACAACCATGGTAAGCCGCTTCTCTTCCCACTACTCTAATCCACAGCATCTCATCTCTTCCTTCCACTCTCCTCCGGCTCCACATAGCCAACATCGTTGCCATTGCAGCGATGGTGAGCTCTAGTCCCGTCGATCCCCTTCTCCTTCGCTTCGTAAAATTCGTCACCACCATCCATTTTCTTCCCAAATTGATCATTCCCCACCTTTACCACTCCATTACGAAGCTTGTGCTCCCCTCCTCCTTCTTCCTCATCGTCGGGAGCTCCCTGCCGACGAGCCACACCACGGCCAGGCCCTCACCGCGTTGCCGCACACACCAATCTGCCTTTATAGTGCCCCTTTGACCCCCGTTGTTCACATCAAAAGTTCCGCCTCGACTTCCTGATCCTTTCAACACCACTCTCCCATTGTCATCACCTCCGGACATCGCTGCCAGCAAGTGTCTCCACCACACTATGGAGGATGTCGTTGCCAGCTCGCTTCGGGTCACCTTCGAACAAATGAACACCATCATTGGATTCCTCGTGCTAAGATAGTGCTCATGCATGCGCTAGTCCCCTCTCAAGATAGAAATGGGCTTTTTTGTGGTGGTGGTGATCACTAGTAAAATTAGTGATGGCGGCGTGGCGAGTGCACAGTGGGCAAAGCAGACGGTGAGTGGTGAGGTCACACGGGCGGTCGGCTATCAGCGGTGAGGTTGCACGAGCGGTGACAAACAAGCCAAGCCTGACCTGGTTCGAGCTTGAGAGAGAGAGAGGGAGAGAGAGAGAGGAGAGAAAGAGGAAGATGAAGGGGATGAGCAGGAGAGAGAGAGATGTGACATGACTGTCGATGTAGCACAATTTGGTGACATGGTTGTCGATGTGGCAAATTTCATTGTTGAAACCAGCTTTATGGTGGAACTTGATCTGGTTTGGATAGTTGGAGGATGTAAAGTAAACGGTTTTGTAGTTGATGATGTTTTTCGAACTCGGACCATACGTTCAAAGGGTAAAATGGACATCTTCCTAACAATTAACAGTAAGGGGTGGTTAGTGTCTGACGCCCGGAGGCCATGACCATCTACAATCGTAGCTCGGATGTGATATGCGCTACTGCTTTCAAAATACGAATGCGTCACTACTACTTCATGAAACAACAGTTCTGTTCTATGTGAGGCATATGTTTTTGTTGGGAGGCATCAACTAAATTAACGGTGCTAACTCAAGGCACTCCAACTTAAGATCATTAAACTCACTCATATATTGTTACTACTTTGAAAATGCCTTAATACACTTTCTTAGTAATGCGGCATAGCGATAATCCAAACTGTTATATCATTCCGATTCTAGCAAAAACTTTTGTAGGATTTCAAACATAATTTATAAACGATTCTACCTGATTTTAGTAATTAATTGTTCAAAATTACTCAGCATATGTCCTTTTATTGTAAAGTTTCACCGTATATTCATTCATATATAATAATTATTTATATAAAAACAAATAATATTTTGTTTTCACTATATGTTTGTAAATAAAAGATTTTAAATTAGAATTCAAAGCATGACATTATAATATGTTAACATAGGCAACTATAAATCTAATTAGATGCCAAATAACTAAATAAATGGTAAAACTAAAAGATGTGGTACATCGAGAAAATATATTATTTGATAGAATCAGATAGAATCTTAGATTCTACTATTCAGTCCTAACGGAGCATCTCTGATTCGATTCAAAATCTCGATTCTGACATGTTAACACCCTTTGCTTCAGGTTAAACTCATCGCTACTTTGTTTTTTTTTAATGCCTGGGATTTTACCCCATTCGGTCCGTGTTATAGAAGAAAGCACCCTAAAGCCGCGAGGCACCACGAGAGTCAGCGCTCAACCGTGGCAGGCTGAGAGCCTATAGCTCTCCTCATTTTTGCCACCGAGCCCCACTCCCCCTCCAACCTCTACCCCCCCACACACACACCCACCCACACACACCCGGTGAGGCACCTGGGCGAGTCACCACTCGAACCCAGGTGGGTGGCTTGGCCCCAGCCAAAGCTCACCAAGTGAGCTAAGCTCACTTCTCCATCGCTACTTTGAATCTTGAAAACAAACAATTTATTCAGAGAAATGGATTAGAGCTTGGATAAGCTTATCCGACAATCATTTTGAAAGTACATTACTAGAATTACCTAAGAAAAGGACCAGCAAAACCTACTATCGCCAGTATTTTTTTTTTTGATGGTCATGTTAGATCCTGTTTGGAACGCATGAATTTCACTGGACAAAGTTGTGGCTACAAGCTAGTATTTGCTCCTTAATACAAAATCAAGTTGCTTAATGAAGGCCAAATCATCATTATGTATATCCGTGGTACATACATTTGCACCGACTGAACATGAAATACCATGGATCAGTTAACACAGCCCAGGCAACACCAGCTTCCGTCTTAGTCTAGCTGGTTAGGAAACTCGGCTCTCACCCGAGACCCGGTTCGAGTCCCGTCAACAGAATTTTTTGGGAGTTCATATCACCATCATTCTTTTTTCTTTCCTTGTTGTTTTGGATATCGACATGGTCTCCAATATAGGCCTTTAACTATTACTTTTTCTAATTATATATTAGTACACATTATTAAAAATATAATGATACGAAAGTATTTTTGATGATAAATCTAGTAATATCATTTCCACACGACAAATAAAATTTTTTTTTTTGTATTTTAGTGATCAAAGATTTAAAAAGTTGTTTGTGCGAGTATTCTAGAGCGACATCTAAAGAAGAATGGAGAGGGTAATATTTTGTTTGGAGGAATAAGTACATATTCCATCTCTCAACTCTTTAATTTTCGTCTCTCATCTACAATACTAGGTAAAACACGTTCTTAAACTGTCAATGCCGCGGAATACCCCTTCGTCAGCGTCTTTGCTAAGGGAGAGAGAGAGAGCGGCGGAAGGTTATATTAGAATGGCTTTGATAGAGAGAGGAGAACACGAAGACGGGGCCGACGCAGAGCGACAAGAACCCACGGCTGAGGATCTTGATGGCAATGGTGCTCCCGATGATCTCCTGGATGTCGGCGCTGACCATGGAGACCTCAGCCATGAGCCAGAGCGCGCGGCGCGCCCAGTCCAGGTACTCGTAGCGGCAGAGCTTGGCAAGGTGCCTCCCCGTGGCCACCCCGAGCGGCGCGGCGAGCAGCTGCACGAGCAGCCCCATGGTCGTGGCCCAGAGGAGCAGCGTGTCCCCCGCGGTGGCACTGTCCTAGAGGTTGCCCGGGTCCAGGAACACGATGCTCATTAGGAACCCCGACCCCGTGAAGAGCTAGAGCTTGCGCCACGAGAATGGCGGCCCGCGGCCACCTGTGGAGAAGATGTGCTTGTCATCGGCGTCCGTATCGTCGGAGATGGAGACGATGACCTTTCTCGTCCGGCTCGCATGCCAGTGGATACCTGGCCCAGCGGTAAGCTCCGTTGTAGTCTAGCTGGTTAGGATACTCGTCTCTTACCCGAGAGACCCAGGTTCGACTCACGGCAACTGATTTATTTTTACTCCATATACACTCTCTTTTCTGGATTGTATTCCAAATCTTTTTTTTTGGCTGCTAGAAATATCCATCTGTTTAGAGTTTGGACTTTGGACTACCCTGCTCTACCCTGCTTTACCTTGAGCAACTCTGCATCAGCAACGCGAGAGCCTTAGGCTGTTTCTAATGGGTAGTATCTTAGTGCAGTTTCTTAATGCATGAGGAGTGTTATGATACTATCTTCTCAATGCATGATTTCTTATGGTGTAATATCTTAGGCTGTTTAATTTAATTACATGCATGAGAGGAAACAACAATCACAATAAATTTTATACGTTGGATTTCGAGACCGAACCGGTATCCAGATTAGATACTAGAGTACCATCTCTTTTCATTAACTATGGTGCCACATTATCATTTTACCTACATGACAGCCTTAAGATACTAGTCAAGATGGAGCACTGGAAGCAGCCTTAAGTCAGAGCGTGCGTGCTTGACCAATTAATCCAACGTTTTTTTGGTTGAATGCTGAGGTCAGGTCACCATACTGAATGCCAAGGAAAGGTTCCCATTCTGTGATGCTATCTGATTCAATAGTTCACTGTCCATCGTAAGTGTTCTTAATCCCAGTGATCTTTTACTAGGCTAAAATAATTTTAAGCATGTATATGGCCTCTTCCAAGATGCACGTCGTGTTTAGAACTTGAAGCATGTACATGACATCTTCCAAGCATGCGCATTGAATTTTTTTTGTATAGTGTATAGCATAAAAAAAAACAGTTGTATTTGTCAGCTCCCACTGTATCTATAACTATATCGCAATGCAGATTGAACGCGCGCCAAGGAAAGGTTCCCATTCTATGATGCTTTCTGATTCAATAGTCCTCTGTCGATTGTAAGTGTTCTTACTCCCCATTATCTTCTACTAGGCTGAAATTATTTTAAGCATGTATATGGCCCCTTCCAAGATACACATGTTTAAAACTTAGAAACATGTATATAACATCTTCCAAGCATGTGCATCGAATTTTTTTTGTATAGTGTATAACATTAAAAAAAAAGTAGTTGCATTTGTCGTCTGCTATATCTATTTTCTGGCTCCGTCGCTAGCTAGAACCGCAAAGAAAGCAGATGATAGCCGGATGGAAACAACTCAAACACACCGTCCAAAGTCCATTATATTATTGGGCAATATGACCGGTTCCTCTTAGAGGCTTAAAGAAAATGAGACTTGTGTGCTTGCAATCAACTCTTCATTAGCTTCTTAGTTTTCGTAGTCTTCAAATTAATGTTTAGTTCATTGCAGATATCATGTTTGCCATAGTAGGAGTAAAATTACTATAGTTCTAACTACCAATGCTACTTGTATGAAGTAGTTTAAGTATTTGAAGGGTGAATATCATCTTTGGTCTATTCCGTGACTTTCGTCCTTCGAATACTTGCAGTCAAGGCGGAGACAAGAAGAGGCTTGGAAGATGGAGGCAATTGCCCGTGTAACATCAGAGAGGAAAGAGAGGGATCATATAGAGACATCGTTGAGGTCAGAAGAGAATTTGCTGCATCTTAAAGCCGAGAATGATATGTGAAGATACAAGAGTGAGATCCGTGTTCTTGAGCAGCAAATTTTGCAACTGAAGGTATCCTTGGAGTCTTCAAATGTTGATGCTCCTAAGTGGGGAACAGACAACAAAACCTATGCTTTGCGTCTTTCTGAAGGGAGAAAGAACAACAATGCTCAAATTTTGGCCAAGATAGCAGTACCCAGTGTCTCGATTTTGACGATATACAGCGTGACCGGGAGTGCGTCATGTGCTTGAGTGAGGAGATAAGAGGCAAACGGTTCATGTGAGGCAAAAATACCAATATCTGGTTGATGTTTGTTAGTAGATCTTAAGTTCTTTGCCATTGGATGGTGTAACCTGTAACCTGCTAGTTTACCTCTGAATCCTGTCTTAACTCAGTTGCAGTTTTGTGGTATTTTGTTATGACTCATTTATCATTTCAATACTTGTACGTAATAACATTTAATTATTATTTGAACACTTATACGATATGAATGCAATATATTTAGCTTCATCTATCGCAGCGTGAACAGTACAAAATTAGCTTATACACAATCAATGGTTGTTCAATTTGTTATTTGCCAACAGTTGTAATCCATCATAAAGTGTAAATGCAATGTAATACATAGGAGAAAGACACAAATAGAATTGAAGTATTACAACCAGGGGTAACATGGTCTAATTGCCTCTAATCCTCCCTCTTATGTTTTTTAGAGCTAACATACCAACCAAACGCTTTCAACAGACAGCTCCAGATTATCAGAGAAGTGGATTCTCAAATAATCATAGAGTCAGCCAAATGGATCGGCCAACCGGCCACGAAGCACGCAGATCATGGCTTGGCCCAACCAACCACAACCTGACACCAAGATCGTTCATAGGTCAGGCTTGTCCCAAGACGATACCACTGCCGTGCTTGGCCGCCACCTCAAGACGGTAGGGTCGCCCACCCCGATGAACAAGGTCTTAAAGCCGTGCTAGGCACGCAGACGGCCAGAGCGAGGAGGCGGAGGCAGAGGCGAAGGGTCGGAGCGAGCCGGCACAAGACAAGGTCACACGGGGCCGGAGCGAGAGGAGGAGGAGGAGTTATGGCGCTTTGTCACTGAGCGGAGCGGAAGGAGGAGGCGGGCTAGGCGGGCGACGCGGTGCACGGTCTTTGCACCGAGCGGACGGAGGAGGAGGCGACGATGGTGTCGTCGAGGCAGGCCATGGGAGGCGAGGAGATGGCGGGTCGACGACACAGGCCGCGGGAGGCGAGGAGGCGGCGAGGTCGTCTCGGTAGCACCGCGGGCCCATGAGGAGGCGAGGCGGCGGGTTGCGCCGCCACGGGAGGCGAGGAGGCGGTGTCGCCGAGGCGGCCCTGCTGGGAGGCGAGGAGGCGGCGGGTCGCGCAGAGAGGCAAGGAGCCCAAGCAGTGTCGCCGAGGCAAGACGGCCAAGACGGGCGAGGCCGACGTTGGGGAGGCACAAGGAGCGGTGGACGGGGACGGGGAGAAGAAGACAAAGGGTGCCACGTGACCGAACCATGTCGTGCCAGTGGTCAGGCCTGCATGGCACGCCCAAAATTTTGGCGATTGGGAAATTTTTTGACTGCTTTTTACTTGGGGGCTTAAAAATAGCAAAAAAATGAAAAAATCTGATTTTTTTCTATAAATAGGCACCATACCCCCTCATTCAAAGACCCTTCATTCTCCATTCTCTCTTTGAAATTGTGTTGTGCAAATTCGAATCTGTGTTGAGCTCATTTGAAAATTTCAATTTTTGTCAGCAAGTCAGCGAAAAAGGTACAATACTATTTTTGTAATACTTTTATTGTTAATTATTGTTATGCTAAGATTAAAGTAGTAATAGTGTTAGTTTCGATTTTTTTGCGCTTTTATGGATGGGCCGGTCCTTACGATGCCTTTGCTCTTAGTGAGTTCGGACTTTGTTTGGACGAAATTGCGTCTATGGAGGCGGCTGCAGCTGCGGCTACCTCAAACCAACCGGAGGTTTCACCGGAGGAGCAAGGTGGAGTTCTGTCGTCAGCATCAGGCTCAACGGCGACTGGAGCAAAGAGGTCGATGCCGTCTACATCGGGAGTGTGGGAGAATTTCGACAAGACAACCACGCAAGACGCAGCGGGAAATGAGGTACCATATGCTATTTGTAAAATTTGTCGCCATAAATTGTCTGCAAAGTCTACAGGTAGAACGGGACACTTGATTAGACATGCTACAAGGTGTCGAACCAAGCAAGGATTGACGATGAGGCAGACGCAGCTGCAATGCAACCCCGACGGTACGGTATCTAGCTGGGACTACGATCCTCAGGTAGCCTGCCAATCTCTTTGTTGTTTAATTGCTTCTGAGGATTTACCGTTAGGCTTTGGCGAGTCTGCTTCTTTCCAAAATTACATTAGGACTACGCATAATCCTAGATTTACTTCCGTTTCTAGACAAACAACAACTAGGGATCTAGTGAAATACTATAATGAACGTCGTAATAAAATAAAGGAACTATTTAGTACGTGCACATTTTCGGTGGCCCTGACCTCGGACATATGGAGTGGTTGGGCTAGGGAGGATTACCTTAGTGTAGTTGCGCATTATATTAATGACAACTGGGTAATGGAGAAAAGGATTATAGGTTTGAAATTAATTGATGTAGCACACACCGGGGGGGGGGAATATTGCGAACTGTATTATCAAAGTCGTGGAAGACTTTGATCTTACAGATAAAATATTCGCAATTACTTTAGACAACGCCGCTTCAAACTCTAGGGCCATGGACATTCTTACTCCAGTGTTGAGTACATATGCCGATTCCTTCCTGCTACATCAACAATGCGCTTGTCATATTATCAACCTTATAGTCAAATGTGGTTTGAAGAGGTTGAGTCTGTATATTAAAGCTTTTCGCGATGCGATTTCTTTCTTGAATAATTCTAACGTAAGAATAGCACAATATAAGAACTTCTACAGGGCGATGGGTGTACGTCCAAGAAAGTTCGGTTTGGACATGGAGGTAAGGTGGAACTCTACTTACCTCATGCTTAAGAATCTTTTACCATACAAGAGCACTTTTTCTCAGATTTATTCAAACGCACTATCCTAGCAATCGACTTGTATTATGCTATTAATCGAGCAACATTGGTTCGTTGCTGAGAAGGTACTGTCGTTTTTAGAAATCTTTTATGAGGCAACCGTTACTTTGTCCGCTGTCTACTATCCAACATCTCCTACCATTGCGCATACTATTTTACGGATTGCTACTCATTTGAAAATGTTTGAAAATGACATAGTTTTACGTGTTGCTGTTGTTTCCATGAAATCTAAATACCTTAAATATTGGCGAGAAATTTCTTACCTATATGCATTTGCATTTCTTTTAGATCCTAGGGCTAAAATTGATGCATTTGGTACTGTACTTGATCTTCTTAGTGATGCTACGGGGTTAGACTATACTAACTATTTTGCAGAAGTTCGTTCTCGGTTATACGAGGTTTACCAAAGGTATGAAAATAAGTTCCGGGGAGTCCGTTCGCAATGACCTCTAGTAGCCCCCACCTCAAGTGGGAAGACAAATATGTGGGGCGCGATCTTCTGTGCCTCTTCCTCCAGGTCCAAGTCCAGGGGTTTGTAACGCCCTGATTTTCAGAGCCTTTTTGAAAATTTTCAAAATAAAAAGAACCATTTGGTTTTGGTGATAATTCAAAGTTTAACTTGAGAATTTCAGAATTTGAAGAGTTTAAATGACTTAACTAAACTTCAACTAATCCAAAGCTTAGTTCTTTTGGTGTTGCTCTAGCTCTCTAGAGCTATCTCTCCTCTTTTCCTTTCCTCTATCCTATATTTGGACATTCTTATATGTCCAAACCGTCCCTCTTGTTGGACCTCTGATTGTTGTTATTTCTCCCTTTTGTAGTTTAGACCTTCTTTGAGGTTTAGGCTTCCTTTGTAGCTAGGCCTCCTCTGAGGTCTAGATCATCCTTGTGGCTTTGAACCACTTTCCTTTTATTTGGGTACTCTCTTGGATCGATCCTCTCTCGTGTCCGCACCTTCCCTTTTGGTTTGGGCCGCTTTTGGATTTCTTTGTTGGTTTGAATCTCTTTGGTTCAGACCTCCTTCCCATGTTCGACTTTTTCCAAGTCTAGACTTCCTGATGATTAGACCCTTTTGTATGCCCAAACCTCCTTACCACTTGGACCTCACCTATGGTGCGGATCTCTTCTTTGTCTTGGTCTATTTGATGTCTCAGATTCTTTTTGATCATAAACCTCATTCTTTGTTTGGGTATACTCTTATGCTAGACCTCCCTCAAGGCTTTTGCTTGAGTCTCCTCATGTTCACTAGAGCGCCCAAGAAATCACTTGAATCCACTCGTGTCCAATTAGACCTTCTTTGCATTTGATTAAACCACCTTTAGGCTCAAATTGGACCACCCCGGTCCAGATTTTCTTCTCGGCTTAGACCTCCTCAGGTCTAGGTCTCCTCCTAACCGCTTAAGTTCCTTTTATGCTCTTGTGAACCTCTCGGTGATCACTTGACTCCTTCTCACCCCGATCCTTGTAACCTTCTTTTGGAAAAGTCCTCCTAGTGCAATCCGGATACTGCCCCAACTCTCAGATACTGCTTTTCTAGACCTCCTTCTCATTTATCAGACCTTCTTATCCTTTAGACATCCCGGCCTGCAGGACCTCTTAGTCCTTTGGAGATCCTAGCCGAACAAGACCTCCTCGTGTCCATCCAAGCCTTCCGCTCGTTCGACCTCATCTTTGTTAGATCTAACTACTCGACCTCAACCTCGTTAGATCTAAGGGTCCGCACTCTCTAGCATTTGGACCTCTCGCTTGCCCCGTGGTCGTGCCGCCGGGTTTGACTTTCCTAGCTTAGGATCGCTCGACGAGTCTTTGACGGTCCGATCTTGAGGGTACGCTTAGATAGTCCAGACGTCCCGCGCCTCCTCCGCTCGATCAAGATCGGATGGCTCCAGCTCCTCCGCGATCCTTGCTTATGCGACCTCCTTTCTTGCCAATCGTGACCGCTAGATCTCCCCGTGAGGTCCTAGCCATCGATTACCACCTTTCTATTTGAGCTTGACCTTCGGACCTTCCGTGAGTAGGTCGTTGGACTTCTGTCCGTGAGGACCTCCTCCGGTTGTGTCCGCTAGACCTCCCTGCCGCTTGACCACATCCTAACCACCTGCACCTCCTCCAAGCGTGACTAGACCGCTAAGATGTTCCTTGATCGTGTCTGAGCCATCCAGACCTCTTTCAGAGGTGATCTAAACCGCCTCGACCTCCTTTGATCATCATCTCGAGCCGCCAGATCTTCCTTGCTTATTTTCTTGATCGTCAGATCTCTCCGACTTTTGATCTTGACAACAGACCAGCCCTTCAGGGGTCTGCCTCAGACTATCTCGTGGGTGTCTCTGACCTTCCGTCCATGAGCCCTCCCCTTGTGTGTCCTTTGGACCTCCCTTGGTCTCGATCCCAACCGCCTGCACCTCCTTGCAGAGATCTCAGGTCGGGACCTCCCATGTCCTGACCTCCTGTTGAGTTTTGGACCTCCTTAAGTTCCAACTTCCTATGGTGTTCGCACCCTATGGTCCTGACCTCCCTTTGTGTTTAAACCTTTGTGGTTTAGACCTCTAATGTCTTTTGCACCTCATGTCCTTAGACCTCCTTGTGGCCTTTAGGACCTTTTTGTCCTCAAATACCTCCCTGTCTGTCTGCAGGGACCTCCTCTCAGGATCTTCTCGCAGACCTCCTCCTTGGACTGCTCCTTTGACCAAGCTGTTCACCCTTTTGACTGGTCTTCCTTGGTTCTTAAGTGCATTTGATGTGGGATGAGTCACATTAAATGCTACCACCTACCCTTGTCCTCTCTTCTACTTTTTGTCACATCCCTTGCTATCTTTATCCTTTCTAGTACCTTGGGGTAGTTTGCCTCTGCATCAATACAATCGAATTCGGTCACCTTCTTTTATAATGCTTCTATTCATTTTCCTCCTTTAAATAGAGCATCGGGAACACCCACCGCCTCCTCGTTCTTCATTTCGGCCTCGCCTCGGCTCTCGGTTTTGAGGAGCTCTCCAAGCCCCGGTTCGACCCCTCTGAGCCCGAGCCCTTCAACCGCCGACCTCCTCCCAAGGATCCTCTCTGGTTTTTCTTTTAGTTTCTTCCTCCGCTTTTTACTTCTTGCCCATTCGGTTGGAATTCTTTTGGATCTTTATTTGCTTTGCTTCATTCTCGTAGATCTTGACGCTTCCAGAGAGCTAGAGTCGTGTGAGAGAATAGATTCTTAAGCTATCAAGCAAGAGGCAAGTTACACTCTTGATCATATTGCACCCAGTTTCTCAAATTATTTATGTTCAATTTCAAAGTGTAATGCATGCTTATTTCTACCAAGTTATTTCAATACCGCTTTAAACACATAGTTATGCCTAATTCCTTCATATGGCCAACTTGACATTGAACCCAATCTGTTGTCACCATAGACAAAACCCGGATTATACATTAGTGTGAACCAGAGCAATTGTAAAACCAAATGCTTAGACTTGCTTAGACCAAAAGTACTTGATTTGGAAAAATCTTTACCATCATGACCAACTCTCGATGAAATGTTTTGGCCATGACATCGGGTGTCATGGACGATGAAAATATTGTCAGAAGCAAAGAAAATGGAAATTGATTTAGACTTGGGCGAATTGGTTCGCTTGGTTGGTGCAAGGTTTATGCACCTGACTCTATCCCGAAAAGGTGGAGGTCCAAGGGTATGTGTTTGTCGCCCAAGTCGATTGAGGACCGGTCTTTGAGCCGCCAATGCTAGGCCTATAATGGGCTATGCCAAAATCGTGTAACCATATGTCTCCAGTGTTGGGCGTGGGATCTTTCAATAATTTGCAAAACTCCACCATAGGTCGCTCCATTGGAGGTGTGGGAGGTCTTATATGGCCAATGGTCTTTTATAACCCATCGCTCCCATCGGTGCAAGAGGGGCTTCATTTGGATTGCAAACCATAGGGGGTGAAACCTTAGCAAGGAAAGGTGTGGTGGAGCAATGCATTGTAAAGGCCTTGTCATGAACTCTAGACCTCTTACCTTCTAAGGTGAGAGGTGGCACTCACAAGATGCCAAACAAACTAGAGTATTCATGTCATGTGGGTAAAGTGCACAACCTCTGCAGAGTTAAATCTATTCAATAGCCGTGTCCGCTGTTATGGACGTCTTGGCGTGCCACTCGAGTTAGATATTGGTTTTGGGATTCCAAAAGTGTTTAATAAACTGCTTTTGGGATTGCTATCCCATGGGTTGTGGGCGGGGAGCCTTATGACAGAGGGTAGCCTTCACCATCTTATGATGAATGTTATCCAACCTAAAAACCGATTTGATAAAATGAATTTTAATTATTGTATTACGGCCTTGGAACTTAATACATGTATTTGAAAGAAACATGGCTTTATGCAAATCAACCATATTAAGCCTTTCTTTGTGATATCCATTATGCATGTCATTTTGTTATCTAATCTGGTGTAACTTGCGAGCACGGTTGTTGTGCTCACTCTTGCTTGTCATTGCCTCTTTAGCAGGTATGGGAGCCTTGGGTTGAGCTTGTTGTGGACCAAGAGGTCCCGGCCGACTAGGATCGCCTCCATCGATTGCTGTGGTGTATCGGGTGGCCTAAGTGTTTACCTTCTGCTGTAGATTTTGCTTGTTAGATTGTAAGCTCTCTTGTAAACAACCTCCTTGGTATTAATAAAGTTGGTGTTGTTGCAATGCTATCACTATTGTTCTTTGTGAAAGAGCTAGCCATGATCCTTGGGACTAGCTCAAGATGCACAGGAACCACTGAGTAAGCTCAGCCTCCCCGACCACCCTCGTGGTTGGGCGTGTGTGTGGTTCTCAGGTGGTCTCAGCCTCCACGACCTCCTCCTCAGTGGGTCGTGGGTGGTCTTGGGATGACCACAGACCTCCACGACCTCCCTTGGTCCGCCGCAAGGTGTCTCATGGGTGCTCCATGGCTCCACGACCTCCTGGGTTTGTTCTCCTGGACTTCCAAGAGGTCCTGCCGGACCTCCTGGGAGGTCTTGGTGGACCGACCGAGAGATCCTTTTTGGACCTCCTGGGAGGTCCTAGTGGACCTTCTTGGAGCTCTTAGAGGACCTCTCGGGTGCCTAGGGTCGGGTCGTTACAGGGTTCTTCTTCTTCTTCTACACCAACGCCTGCTCAACCAAGACCCACAAGGAGCGGAGAACTATCCACCTATTTGGACAGCGATATGGTAGATTTCAACTCAGAAAGCTTCGACATCTTGCAATGGTGGCAACCCATAAGTTAACATATCACGTACTATCCACACTTGCACGTGATGTGTTAACTGTTCCTGTCTCTACGGTTTTCTCTGAGTCTGCTTTCAGTCTTTCTGGAAGGATATTAGAGGAGAGAAGAACAAGTCTCACAAGTGAGATGGTAGAGATCCTTCTAACTATGAATGATTGGGAACAAGCTGATTCACGAACACAACATTGTGTGGAAAATCCAGAGTTGTCGGAGGTATTCGAAAATTTGTACTTAGACAATGACACCGACACATAAAACAAAGATGTATCATGTATGTAGAATTGTAGAGCTATATGTCAGACTCTTTTTCCTTTGCCAAGGTTTTCTCATTTTGAGTTTTTACTTAGCTTAAGGTTTTAACAAGGCAAATACTGACATCAATAAAGCTCTTTATTACATTTTTAATATGATTATCTCATTTTTTTAAAATTTTTATGTCTACTTCTGAATTCTACATATTTTTCTAATTTTTCTGGATTTTTTTCTTGATTTTTTTGTTCTGATGGGCCAAACGGGCCACATCTAGCCCGATATGCCAAACAAGTTCAGCCACTCAAAGATTTACACGAAATGCCTCACTGGTAGTGCTTAGATCGGCGCTTCACCTTGTGGTAATCCAAGACGCAAGATTTAATAGTACACTCGTAAAACGACTGCGTTTAAATGGGTCGTGTTTAGTTTGTCCGTGCAAGCCCATTTGGACACCACTAAATCAGAAGTATAATCTAAAGCTCTACCAAACAGGACCTTAGCCGTTCAATGGTTCTATGCAGAGTTTTCACCTAGTAGTATATCTCTCTGCCGCATAGAAATTCCTAAAACCATAGATACCTTTTTTTCTCCAAAAAAAGAAGACGACGAGGAAATCATAAGTACCGTACCCTTTGTACACGTCCACTGCCTCCTGACCAAGAATTCAGATTCCAATCCAACCATAAAAAATAGAAACACAGAAAGGGAGGAAACCATTCCAAACTCCATAAATCTCATGACCACAATCACCAAAAACAATAGAGACAAAGAAGCAATAAGCCCCCCAAAATTCAGAGAGAGTCCAAGCTCCAAAGCCCAACGCCAACCACACGGAGGAGCAAGCATCCAAACCCTAACTCCGCCGCTCGCCGCCTCCGTCCATCACGTGTCTGTCCTCTTCCGCCTTCCTTCCTTCCTTCCTCCCTCCCTCACCCACCGAAGCAAATCCTCCTCACGCCTCCCAACCCACACCAACTCCACGAAAAAAAAAACAAGCAAACGATTCATTAAAAAATAAACGAAGGGTCGCGCCTTTCGAATCCGAATTTACTGGGACGACTAGTTCGCTAATAGCTACCGGCGTACCGCTCTCGCCTACCACCTCCCGCCTCGCCCGCCGCCGCCATGGCGCTCCTCGTCCGCGCGCGGCTCTCCTCGCTCGACGACGACGACGACGACGCCACCGCCTCCTCGGTCTCCTCCGGCACCTCCCCGTCACGGTCGCCCTCGCCGAGCCTCGTCTCCCCGACGGTGAGGCGCGCCGCCGTCCTCGGCGCCCCGCGCGTCGCGGCGCAGCTCTCCTCCTCCTCCACGGACGACGAGGAGGGCGAGGCCTTCGACGACGCCACGGACTACGGGGAGGAGGACGAGGTGCTGGAGGAGGTGTCCAACGGGTTCTTCCGCGTCGCCCGGGTGCCGCCGCCCTCGGCGGAGGACCCGATCTCGGGTGAGGAGGGGCCGGCGGGGAGCGCCTCTGCGTCCGAGAGCGAGTACTTTGGCGCGGTGGAGGGCTCGCTGGAAGAGGGCTTCGCGAGCGCCAGGAGCGTCGGCGACGTGTTCGACGCCGCCTCGAGGAGTGGATTGGAGGATGCTGCCGGTGCCATTGTGGGTGACAAGGGCACGGGCGTCGAGGGTTCTTTGGATGGGAGCTTCCAGACTTCCAGGAGCGCCATTGGCGTGTTGGGTGATGGCGAGGCCCCCGCATTAGGTGATTTGGTGAATGTTAAAGATGGTTCTGTGCTGAAGGATGATGATAGACAGGGAGATCAGGATGTTGGTGCTGAGGCTGTCAATGATGTGGCGGCTGAGCCTTTCATTGCTGACGCCAGGGGCATAGTTCGAGGCGCCATGCGCATTGTGGATACTTTGGAGGGGAAAGATGGATGGTCTGAGCATGAGATTGCTGAATTGCCTCCTGTCGTGAATGCTACAGAAGAAGAAGATGCCGGTCTTGAACTTCACAATGGCGATTCTGACGCAAAAGATGGAATGCCCAAGCTTGAGGTTGTCACGGATGTCAAAGATGCCAGTCCTGAATATGTTGCCACAACAGATGGCACATCTGACCTTAATTTTCCTGCCAATGTTGATGGCCCACATTCTATTGTTGATGGTGGTCATAATAAGGTAGATGGGGAAACTGATGGTGATTATGAAGCTTCTGATGAGCCTGCATCCCTGCCAACTAAAGATGCCGCGGAACTTATTGGAAAAGAATTGGAGGACCATGTGCCTGCTTCCAAGGGAACGCGCTTTGGTTTGGATGATTCAAATGAGGAGATCGATGAGGAGGAGGTGAATGGAAAGGAAATAGAGCTTGCTGATTATGCAGCTTTAGCTGAGTTTCTAAGGGTGGCAAACAGATCACCTGGACAAGGCAAGGCCAAGGTTTTCCCAGTTGAAACCTCTGAGTCCCAGCAACTGCCTCCTACTGTGGCCAGCATTCCTAGGACAAACGCGGCTTCTACTCCTGTGCTGGATGTGGTTGCTGACCTTGAGATTGAGATGAATGATGAGGAGAAGAAATTGTATAGAAAGGTGGACATGGCACGAATCAAGTACTTGCGTCTTGTTCATAGATTGGGGTATGATCGTGAACATCAGGTAGCTATACAAGTGTTGTATCGGCTTACTCTCGTAGAAGGCTTCAGGCGCATAAGGATGGCAAACCATTCCTCCGAGCTTGAGCATGCCTGGAAGAGGGCCTTGCAGCTTGAGGCAGAGGGAATAGAGGACTTGGAATTCTCTTGCAATGTATTGGTCCTTGGGAAGACGGGGGTGGGGAAGAGTGCAACAATAAACTCCATCTTTGGCGAGGATAAATCCAAAACGAATGCTTTTCTACCGGCAACATCTTCTGTGAAGGAGATTGCTGGATTTGTTGGTGGTGTTAAGTTTCGTGTCATCGACACCCCGGGACTTGGGGCTACAGTCATGGATGAAAAATCAAATCGGAAAGTGCTCAATTCTATTAAGAAGTATATCAAGAGATGCCCTCCTGACGTTGTTTTGTATGTCGATCGGATTGATACCCAACGACAGGATGCCAACAACCTGTCCCTATTGCGATGTATTACCAATGTGCTAGGCCTGTCAATATGGTCCAAAACTATTATTACTTTTACTCACTCAGCAGCGGCACCCCCTGAAGGGCCTAGTGGCTCCCCAATGAACTATGAGATGGTTGTGACTCATCGGACTCATGCGCTTCAGCAAAGCATCCGGCATACAACTAATGATCCTCGGATGGAGAATGCAGTGGCTCTTGTGGAGAACCATCACCTTTGTCGGAGGAACAGAGAGGGTGAAAAGGTGCTTCCTAATGGCCTTATTTGGAGGCGTTTGCTCCTCCTCTGGTGCTACTCACATAAGATGGTCGGTGAGATTGATAGTCTTTCAACCCGTCATGCTGCTTCTGCAAGCCTCTTTGGTCTCCGTCTTCAGATGCCCCCACTTCCTTACTTCTTATCATCTTTGTTGCAATCTAGAGAGCACCCCAGGCGTGCTAATGACCAGAATGTTGACAGTGTGGACTCAGATGTTTATCTTGATGAATTGTTGAATGAGGATCAAGAGGATGAAGAATACGACTACGATCAACTTCCTCCCTTTAAGCCATTAAGTAAATCACAGGTTGCAAAACTCTCCAAGGAGCAACAGAAGTTGTATTTTGATGAATATGACTACCGAACCAAACTTCTTCAGAAGAAGCAGTTGAAGGAACAGCTCAGAAGATTAAAGGAAATGAAGAAGAGAGAGGGCAATAATCATGATGTACCTGGGGACAATGATCATCCTGATGATGAGTATGACACGGATAGATCTCCTATGCCAGATTGGGCCTTGCCATCTTCATTTGACTCAGATGATCCAGTATACCGCTATCGGTGTCTTGAGCCTACATCAAACCTTCTGGTGCGTGCTGTTACCAACCCTGACGGATGGGACCATGATTGTGGGTTTGACGGTGTGAGCCTCCAACACAGCCTCGATGTTGCCAATACGTTTCCAGCTTCTCTGTGGGTCCAAGTTAACAAGGACAAGCGGGAATTCACCATTCATTTGGAGTCCTCAATATCAGCTAAGCATGGGGAGGATGCTTCAACCCTTGCAGGTTTTGACATTCAAACCATGATGGACCAGCTTGCTTACACTCTCAGAGGGGAGACCAAATTCAAGAACTTCCAGATAAACACCACTACTGGAGGTTTGTCCATGACTTTCTTGGGAGATACCATGTTGACTGGAGCTAAGTTTGAAGACAAGCTTTCGGTTGGTAATAGGTTAACACTGGTAGCAAACACTGGCGCTGTGTCCATGAGAGGTGATACTGCATATGGAGTGAATATGGAGGCAACCCTGCAGGAGAAAAACTATCCCATAGGCCAAGGCCTTGCAACTTTGGGTGCATCTTTGGTAAGGTGGCGTAAAGAATGGACCATGGCTGCAAACTTGGATTCCCAGTTCTCTGTAGGAAGGACTTCAAACATGGCGGTTCATGTTGATGTGAACAACAAACTAACAGGACGTGTGAGCATCAAGGCCAACACTTCAGAACAGCTGAAGATTACCCTATTAGGTATCTGCTCGACGGCAATGTATTTGTGGAACAGGATGCATCCCTGTGCAGATCCTAATTATGAGTAGCACTGGTTAGTACTAGAATTTTGAATTTCCTAACATTCGTATCCTTTTCTTGTCCCACATGTTGGGTTTCTACTTGTTCAGTATGTTTAAGCTTCACCGGTTCTACTGTCAAGTCAACCTTGTCCTTGTGTTTTGAAATAGCTGCAGATCTCATGCAAATGTATAGGGTGCGAGAACTGAACAATTAGACTAAACTAAATAACAGTAATCGATAATTAGTGGTAATTAAAATTCTTTAATCCGGAACAAAGTGTAAACTCAAATTGGACATCAAACACTTAATCCACTTATCCACACAATTAACAATATGAACAGTGTGACAACAATCCATTTGCAACGCAACAGTAATATATTATAAACTCGACTTCTATTACAAAAAATTGTTTACAACCAATCGCAAGGCAATTACAAGAGTTAATTAATTTTTATCTCACTGAAGCCCTCCTTGCCATTTTATCCAATTATCTTCCACGCTTCTCGATCCATACCTCTATAGATGGCCAAAAACATAGAAAACAATTAGTACAACCGAAAGCAGTATATATATGCGAGTATTTGAATATAGGAAGTGGCCGTTAGTTTTCCCCAAAGTTCAGTAGGATTCCCATATCAACTTAAGCTAGCCGACAGCTTGATCATTAAAATACCCAGACCAACTAGAGTTAATCGGCACCTTTTGCTTCCGTAAGTTTCCTCACTCGACGCTATTAAAACCCAACACTCACGTTTACGAATGTAGCAGCCGAAGCACCCCATGAACCAATGGTCCATAAGCTCATAGTGCCTTGTGAGAAGGAAGTGGATAGAGTCTTGCTCAGGGGTCAATAGAGCACAGGGGAAAGAAAGAGAACACAACAGCCCAAAGCCATTCCCCCTTGCTTAAGGATCTGCATCCCCTCACTGCCACACTCACAAGCAGCACAGCCGAACCATCCCCCCTACACAAGTCTTCATCCCCTCATGCACACACAAAGCCTTCCATCTCTCAAAGCCAAAGCCAAGCAAAGCTCTGCCCTAGTTCACATCCACAAGAAGCACAGAGGAGGAAGAGAGCAAGGGAGAAAGGGAAACCCCAGGAGCGTGGACGACGCCGACGACGGCATCGAACCATCGACGGCCACCAGGACCGTGCCAATCGACAAATACAAGAACCAGGAGGACCAAAAAGCACTGAGGAGCTCCACGACCACCCGGCCATCATCACCAACACACCACTGCCACCATCCAAACCCAACCCATCTGGTAAATCACCATTCTTCCCCACTGCCCTTCCTATTTTTGGTTGCCAAAGACGAATCCACAACAGCCCACATGCACAACAATAGCTCTCAGAGCAAGTATTCATCACAGAGCAGGAGAGGGAGGGAGTAGAGAAAAGGGCAGAGGTACCTCAGTGAAGCCCATGATAGTCCACCTCTCACCTCCATCATGCATACATATTTCTTTCTTTCACCACACATCAATACACTAAAATCTGAAAGTGAACCTTAAGCATCAAACATCAGTAAAGAAATAATCAAACTCATGCTAACCAAGAATACCAGGGAGGAGAAAGTAAGGGTTAATGAAGTGCGTAGAGCCAGGAGAGGCATCGTCGGCAACCTCTGACACAGACGGCCGGGCTGAGAGAGGAGGCATTGGAGTCAGGCGTAGGGCTTAATCGAGCCATGGGCTGAGGGAGGTGACCTGAGCAAGGGGCCGGGCCGTAGGGAAACGAGGCGACGTCGGGAGGAGCTCCAGCCGGAGCCGGGGCCGAGTAGGTGCCATGGCGGGCCGAGCCAACGCGAAGCTGGGCTACTACCAAGCCATGGGCGACGGCAGCAAGGAGCCAGCGGTCGGAGGCGCCAGGACCGAGTCGAGAGAAGCGTCGTGGGGGAGGTGAGCCAGGGGTGGCGCCATGGAGGAAGTGGAGAGGAAGAAGGAGATTGGGGAAGAATGCAAATGAGGGGGGGGGGGAGCTGTGGGTGTGTCGGTCATGTAGGTGAGTAGGATGAGAAGAGAGGTAGGAAATGGGAGAAATTAGGTGGGAGTAGGGTTAGGGTTAGGAAATTAAAGTTAAAGGAAAAATTAGAAAAAGTATGTAATTTCTAGTGGATTTCAATAAGGGATATATGTAACAATAGAGGTTGGCAATAAAATTAAGTGTTAGCATTGTGTAGTTATTTGACCAACGAATGTAATTAGGTCACATAGGGTTAAGCAGTCATAAAATCAATCTGTTGCGTAATAAATTAAAATAAGATAAAATATTGTAAAATTTGTTAATAAAAAGTGAGTATGCGTGTGTAACAAACCTGTAAATCGTTGACAAATAGTCAGGCGGGTTGAAATATGTTAATCGTGTTAAATTAATTAAATTAACGCAACCCCAAGTTTAATTAGAGAAGTAATGGTAGGCATACGCACCCGAATAAAACCAAATGAGCGTAATTGCTTGCAAGTGCGGGTAGTAGTTCATGTCATGTGATGGAACGCCGGTTCGACATCTTCGACCCTAGGGCGAATAAACCATAGCATGACCACACTTGGGGAATGCTAACTTTGCGGGGATCCGAAAAATATTATTAAATTAAAATATGCTAACAAAAGAAGATGCACTAACTGATGTACGCAAAGTATCACCCAAAATTAACTAAGTATTTGTTTATGTATTATTCGTGCTACTGCATAATTATAGAGGACGAACCAAATACGATCGGAGTAGCCGATCAGAATTCTTCTTGCCCTCATGAGCGCATTCAAGTCGACCGCCACCGCGGAGTGTGTTTTTCTGGGCTATAGCGCTGAGCATAAGGGATATTGTTGTTGGGATCTTGTTGGCCGACGGATGCGGGTTTCTCGAGACGTCACTTTTGATGAGTCTCGTCCTTTCTACCCTCGTCCATCTTCTTCCACCACTCCAGCATCTTTTGTCGAGCCGCTTTCTTTCTTGATTTTTTCTGCCACCCCCATAGTCATCACACCTCCATCACAGCCTTTGGCCTCTTCGGTTCCTCCTTCATCGTCTCCTTCGCCACCGCCACCCTCTCCAGATATTCCTCCTGGCCTTCGTCCTTCTTATCCTCTCTACTACACTCGTCGTCCACGAGTTGAGGATTCTTCTGATGCGTCATCTTCTTCTGATAGTTCATCTTCTTCGGCCTCTCCTCGATATGCTCTTCGTGATCGTCAGTCTATTCGGCCTCCTGCGCGCTTTTGTTTAGCGGCTCTTGCTGAACCGACTTCTTATCGTGATGATGTTGTTCATCAGGAGTGGCAACATGCGATGGCAAAGGAGATTGCTACCTTTGAGCATACTAGCACATGGGATCTTGTCCTTCTTCCCACGCGTGTTACTCCTATCACGTGCAAGTGGGTCTACATGATTAAGACCCGCTCTGATGGTTCTCTTGAGCGTTACAAGGCTTATCTTGTGGCATGTGGTTTTCAGCAGGAGCATAGTCGTGATTATGATGAGATATTTGCTCGTGTGGCTCACATGACCACCGTTCACACTCTTCTTGCTGTGGCGTCTGTTCGGGCCTGGTCCATCTCTCAGCTTGATGTCAAGAATGTCTTTCTCAATGGTGAGCTGCGTGAAGAGGTTTATATGCAGCCACCACCGGGGTATTTTGTTCTTAAGGGTATGGTTTGTCGCCTTCGCCGATCTCTTTACGGTCTCAAGTAAGCTCCTCATGCCTTGTTTGATCGTTTCTCTTCTGTTGTCACGGCAGCCGGTTTCTCTGCCAGTGCTCGTGATCATGCTCTCTTTATTCACACTTCGCCTCGTGGTCAGACGCTTCTCTTTTTATATGTTGATGATATGATCATTAATGGAGATGATTCTCAATACATCGCCTTTGTGAAGGAACGTCTTAATGAGTAGTTTCTCATGTCTAATCTGGGTCTTCTTTGCTACTTTCTTGGGATTGAGATTATTTCTACTCCTGAGAGCTTCTATCTGTTCCAAGAAAAGTATATTTAGAATCTTCTTGATCGTGCTTCTCTTACTAATCAGCACACCGCTGAGACTCCTATGAAGCTTAATGTTCAACTTCGGCCCACTGATGGTGAGCCTCATGCTGATTCTACTCGCTATCGTCACCTTGTTGGGAGTCTTGTTTATCTGAGTGTCACTCGTCCTGACATTTCATACCCTGTAAATATCTTGAATCAGTTTGTTTCTGCTTCTACTTAGCTCCACTATAGTTATCTTTTTCGTGTTCTACGATATCTTCGTGGAACCATCACTGTCAGTCTGCTTTTTCCCTCGCCCACTTCTTTACAACTCTGCATATTCTGATGCCACCTGAGCTAGTGATAACTCTGATCGTTGGTCTCTCTCTGCTTATTGTGTTTTTCTTGGTGGTTCTCTCATTGCTTAGAAGACTAAGAAGCGCACAACGCTTTCATTCGAGCGCCGAGGTCGAGTTATGAGCTATGGCTTTGTTGCCAGTGGAGGTTACTTGGCTACAGTAGTTACTTGAGGATTTTGATGTTTCAGTTTCAGCACCCACTCCTCTTTTGTCTGATAGTACAAGGGCTATTAGCATTGCTACAAATCCAGAGAAGTATGAGCTTACTAAGCATATTGGTGTTGATGCTTCTTACATGCGACACAGTGCAGACTGTGTTGTTGCTCTTCAATATGTGCCTTCGTAACTTCGGCCATGCACTTCTTCACAAAGGCGCAGACTAGAACTTAACACAGTTTCTATCTCTCCAAACTTCATATTGTTGATCCACCATAAGTTTGAGGGGAGTGTTAGATGTATATTATTGGCTGTGTATTTTCTCCATTGTATAAGGGGTTGCCTGCATATATAACACACATGTACTTATATATATATTGGCCCATTGACCTCGTGTTGAATATAAGCGCTATTCATAACATAATTCTTATTATGTGTATCTTTATGTTGGACTGTGTAGGATTGATGATATCTTTATGTTGGACTGTGTAGGATTGATGAAACTTGGAGGATGTTGGGGGTGGTTCCAGTAGGCGCACATGCCTTGCAGTCGTACGTGTTGCAATTTTCCCGGTGCTATCCTGTCACATTTGTGCCTTTTATCTGTTGTTATTTCCCCTGATTTTCCAGTGCATAGGCACAGAGCTAAACAGTTCAATTTTATTCATGACAATTTCCTTTCAATCACAGGTGTACCAGTTCTAGGCGTCAAGAGGCCGAAGTGTATAGTCACAACCATGGTGCCGACTGCCGAGTGCCAACCTTGCTGCGCGGACATTCATGAATTGGAGCTAATTAAGCAATTGCTCACTGGAATAGGCACACACTCATAAAAACTGAAGTGTTCGACAGTTGAACAATGTCCACCTCAACAAGAACTTTAGTGGGAGCAGAGTTTGCACTAGCTGATGCAGAGAATCACCTTTTTAGTTGCAATAAGTACCGAAACATTGGTTCTCCTCCCATGGTTTTGAGCATTGTTTAGGCTAGAATTAATAGTATACTTTTCTTTTATTTTGCCGATCAGCTGACATGCCTTCGAAATTGCATATTGATAGTCCGTACAAATTGTCAGTAGAAGCATATGATTACTTTTACGTTTAGTAGCAACTATATGATGATGCTTGCTTTGGAACTCTGTTATTACATCTATGGTAGCTCCTTCAGCGCTTTAGAACTGCCGATCAACACAATGTTTCATAGGTGATAGTCCCCAATCCGCACAAGTCGAAGCGCGCGTGACCTTCCCAGTGAACCATTTATTCTAGCAAGTTAGCAACTGATTGTAATTTGGAAGTAGGGACGCAATGATTTATATTGGGCTAAATGGCTGAGAGACTGTATTGGGCTAAGTGACTACCAAAAGTAACAACTAAAACTCCAAATGTCTACTGAAGTAACATGCCAAGTGTATTGGGCAAAATTGCTACCAATGTAACAAATGGCCAAGTGTTCCATTTCATTCTAGTTTATAACATACTAGAGCGGATGGCGCGCTTCGCTGCGCCTCCGCTGATTCTGTCTGTATAATCTTATATGTGAAATCTGATAAATTGAAAGCGAAACGAAGCTGATCTGATAATCTGTCTGTTCAGTGTAAGCACGTTAGAGGGAGTGAACTTTTAGTGCGCGAACGTTGTGCAATCGAACTGTGAGCTCCAGTTTCTGTTTTAATTTACATAGAGGAATACGTAGGATGATTACAATTTGGCATCTGAGTCTGGTTAACACAGGTAGTTTTCAGGCTAGTGGTAGATAAGATGGGAATACATAGTCAAAGCACTGCTGGAAACATGGTAAGTAAGCTCTCTAGTGAGTACGTAAATACAAAAGCTGTGGTAGGCTAGCTATGTTTGTGCTCCGTGTTTCCTGCATCATAGCGAAGTGTAGGCAGAGCTGATTGTTGCAAAATGGATAGTATGCTATTTTCAGGCTGCTACTGTTGTACAACTGCTTTCTGTTGGAAAACAGAAGGTATTAAATAGCAAATATGATAGATGTGAATGGATATGACCAGGGAAGGTTGGCTATACTTTGTGAATCTATCACCTGCTGCTTTTTTTTGGAGATGGATCCATGTCAATCTTTCTGACAACCGAGCATTCTTTGGCTTGTTCCAGCCCACTGTCAATAGAAAAATAGAATGAGCGTCTTTGATGAATCATAAACACCCGGGATGTATTAAATGTAAAAATAGTCTTTGAGCTAAGTACCTTGGACTGTCATGATTAGTGCCAGGCAATGATATTGAATCTGGAGCAAGGCGTTTTGTGCTTTGTAGAACCGCTGTGTCAGGCTGTGTGTGTTGGAAAATAGAAACGGCAGATGTTATGTATAGGGGATGTAGCAAATTCGTTTGAATGTGAGAGAAAAATGCAGTCATAATTAAGGGGAAAGGGCTTAACCTGGTTGATCTTTGGGGATGATGATGTGTACAGGATAGTTTCATATGGTTGCAGGTGTAGCTGAAATGATGAAGTGACTTTTGGGTCCGATGGAATGGCTAGAGGTAAACCAGGACTTTGTGCAGTTTGTCCAGCAGAAGAGCTTGTTCCATGGTGTGAAGTAGGGGTCGAATCTTCAGAGGGTTTGGTATCTAGCGTAGGAAGAAGGGGAATCTAAGGTGATGCTGGTAGAATAGCAAAGCTATCTACCTGGAACGAAGCTGACATCCTTTGAAGCAATCCTTGGGTTGGCAATAGCCTGCCCTGAAGTCTTGAACCACTGCCAAAGCAGGACACAAATAGAATTTGCATTATTTTAACACAGCAACATCTTAATTCCCTTAAAAGAAACAGTAATGCAAGCAAATAGTCTAACATGGCCAATATCTAACCTATAGCAACACAAGGAGATGTTCATGCTTGGTCCAAATTGGTTAACCTCGTTGTTAATAAATAATGCTAGCTGTTTATATGCTAGATTATCACACTCTAGAGACCATACGGAACTAAGCTGACGCTACTGCTATACTATTCTGGATAGGGGGTAAACGCGAGGTGTACTATGGATGCCAAATTAGTATACACAACACATCACATAATATAATACTGAGGGTTTGCATCTATAATTCATTGCCACAATTAAACATTTGCAAAATTCAAAATTTCAAAATCAATTTGAGTTTTGATTTGAAATTCGTTTTCGTTCAATTCTTAGCAAAATTCAGAAAAAAACCATTAAATCCCGCTTTCCCTTTTGCCATCCCACTTTCCCCTCTCCAGAAACGCAGTCGCCCAAGCCGCCTTCACCCTGTCGCCTAGCCGCGCGTCGCCATGGGAGACGCCACCGCCACCGCTCCTAGCCGCTGCTCCACGCCAAAGCCGCACCAGTGCAGATCGCCACCTCGTCGCGTCACCTCCCCCTCCGCCTTCAATGCGGCGTCCCGCGTCCGCCTCTAAGCCGCCTTTCACGCCACGCCTATCTGCCACCATACTGCCGCTCATCCCATCACCGCCACACCTCCCCGCTCTGGCTCGGCCGAGCCTTGCCCACCACCCGCCGCCTCTCCTCCTCTTCAATGCCCTCGCCGCCCATCCCGCCACTCGCCTCGCTTATGCCGCCCCACACCGCTTCCCCACCTCCTCGCCTATATAAAGCCACCCCGCTGGCCTTCAACACCGCACCAAACCCTTCCTCACCCCCTTCATCCCTAAGACTGCCAAGAGCCGCACATGCCCGCAACTCCACCCAAAACCCCTCGTCAGAAAACCCTAGAGGTAGGGACTTACCTCGATAAAGCCTTCCGCGTCCTTCTCTTCTTGGCGGCATCATCGCCGGAAGCGCCACGGATCCTCGCTTTCCCTTTCTCCGCCACGCCTGCAGCCACCCTGTTTCGCCTCACCACACGACGCTACAGGAGGCGCTCGGCCGAAGTCCAGCGCCCCCAAAGGCCTTTGAGGCCGCGCGGTTTGGGCCATCGGGCCGTTTTGCCGAATGGGCTTCGGCCTAGTGCTGCGGCTCAACATCGCATGCCCCGTCATCGTTCATTAAAATCCGCCAAACATCATGCAAAGATCATAATTCAAAATAACTGTTTGCTTCCCATTTCAGCCCAAACACTGTTTATCCAGTTCACTTCAAACAGTAAATTGATTACTGTTCCTAAACCTAGATTAGCGTTAATTACTGTTTACAATCTATTTTTGGGTATGAACATTAAATTGGCCGCCATTCATCGAAACCCTAAATTGACACTTGATACCCATTCTGACCATCTCGAGCCCAGAAAACCCATTCTTTACTCCGATCAGCTATACCAAGCTTCCAATGAATCTTTTTACCTCTTTAAGTTGTTTCTTTATCTCTTTTTATATTTTTGTTGTAGTTAGATTCATTTTCTAGGCTCATTCCTTGTCGAGCTGGATTTTACTTGGTTTATTTTATTGTATTGCTTCTCGTTAGGTCACGATCTTGACGACCAGACTCCAGAAGACGCCGGACAAGACCAGCATCAACAGGATTTGGTGCAAGGAGGCAAGTTGCATTCCTTGAACATTTTGAACCCACATTTCACATATTTATTATTGACAGAGCCAATTACTTTAATTATTCAAATAATACTTTTGAATGCCATGATAATTAGATAATTCATATTACCCCACATACAAACCCACCTAACACTTGTAGGCCATATTCACCTTGACAAGTTCTCATAAAATATTATCTATATAAGTAGCTTTGTCACACAAATGTGTTTATAAATCAAAAGCAGTATTGGCAGTTCGCCAATGGTTTTGGTGGAGAGTTGAGGGTTGTGTCCACGAAGTTGGACAACCAAATAGACTTGTGGTAAAAGTGAGTCATCAGTGAGATCTGGAGGTGGACAGCCACGAGTTGGTGTTGGGCCATCGTCTTACTGGATGACAAGTAAGGACAAGAACCTTGTGCCAAGTGACAGACACAAAAAATCGCTCAACCACAAGCGTGGTCATTACTCCCTGGCTAAGTACACTGCTCATCTAATTGAATATCTACAAGAAAGGTAATTGCTCTTGTGTGATAAAGTAGTTGCGGAACTAGGGTGTGACAGGAGTGGGCCTGAAGGGACACTCGGTAGTCTACACACAAGCAGAGGTGCCACAAGATAGGGTGTAAGATCCACTGGCCGGTGGAGTCTCCCTAGGGCTGTATGGAGTTAAAACCTACCGGGTAGAGGCTAGAAAGGTTGAGCAGTGAAAAGGCTTTGTTATCTCAACTCAGTCGCACGCTAAAGTGTTGCGTGTATATTGCATGACAGTACGAGTTTGAGATATCTTGTGGGTAAAGTTGGGCAACTCTGCAGAGTGTATAAAAAGGTATTCGAGTACACCGTGCTTCCGGTTAATGAAGCTGTGTTATGGGTGATCCCAATACATGAGGCATAAGTAGAGTTTTTGAGAAGGTAAGTTGTTCATTGAGTTTGTTGAGAAACCCCTGATGCTATTATTTATTATTGTTTTACTGTTTTAAATGTAAACTGCTTTAACTGCAAAAAATGCATCCACATATGCCTGTTAAGGTAAACTCTAACCATCCTTTGAACTCCTTGCATGTAATTATTTTAGCTTTTCCATGTGGCTTGTTGAGTACGGAAGTTGTACTCATTCTTGCATAATCTACAGATAATCTACAAGGGAAACCTGGGAAAATACAGAGGTTCATGATAAACAGGATTTTGGTGGACCCACGGATGGCAGCGACTACTGTTATTAGATCTGCTCAAGTGTGCCTGTGGTTTGTTGTCCTTTTGTCTTGTATTATATTAACTTTGGGCTTGGATGCCCGTGTCAGAGTCAAAACTGGCTGTTAAGCCTTATCCTTGTATAATAAAATGTTGACTTTTGTTGTAATCGAAAGCTTGTTTGAGACACTGCTTACTTCGCAACTGCACATCCTGGGCGGTTGTGAAGAGTTTAACGTTCCTGGAATTTGAGGGCGTTACACACAAGACACCATATGAACAAGTTGACCTTGGATCAGAGGGCAGGGTAGGCAAAGAAAAAGTTGTCCCTAGGCTGGAGAACACAAGCAAGCAAACAATCTGTTTGGGGGGGGGAGGGGGAGAATAAGCCAGTCTTCACACTAAAACAGGGATAAGCAAACAAATTTGGTTCACCACAATACAGTTGGGGTCTGCAAAATTCTTCTTTGGGCTTTTGCGGCCGTTCGAGATTTCTATTATCAAAATTCCATGATATGTCTAATAGCTCTCTACCAATCCAAAGGTCTCAATAAGGTAAGAACCAAGGGGCGAAGTAGAACAACCAAGAAAATACTCACCTTGCTGCCGCCGCCTCCCCTGGCGACTAGACGCGGCAACCAACCTCGGCGCAGAGGAAGACGTTCCACTGTGCGACGCAATCCCGACCTGCAAACAAAATCAAGAACCCATCAGCACAGTAGAACAAAGAAATTGGCACCCAACAAAGGGCACAGAGAGGAGCAACAAGGAGAAGTAAATAAATTTGGTTTGCAATAGTACAGCTGGGGGCTGCAAAATTCTTTTTTGAGCCTATGCGACCGTTCTAGATTTCTACTATCAAAACTCCATGATATGTCTAAAGATTACTTTTTTGCGAGGAGACATGTCTCAAAATACTCTTGTTTTTAAGCTTGAGATAGCTCTCTACCAATCCAAAGTTCTCAAGAAAAAAAATGTAAGAACCAGGGGGAGTAGAACAACCAAGAAAATACTCACCTTGCCGCCTCCTCACAGCTCGGACGCACAACCAACCTTCTACAAGCAGAGGAAGCCGTTCCATTGGGCGACGCAATCCCCACCTGCAAACAAAATCAAGAACCCATCAACACAGTAGAACCAAGAAATCGGCACCCCAAGAAAGGTCACACGCTTGCGTCCAGAACGAAGCATGCGCTGGAAATGGCACAGATAGGCTTTGAGGACGCACGTCGAAATGCATAGGAAATAGCAGGGCGCATCATGAGCACACAAAAAGAAACAACGGTGAACAATCAGAAACAAAGAAGAGCACGGCGCAACGGAATCATCTGGACAAAATAGCAGGACGGGGACAAGGGCAGAGGGCTAGAGAGGAAGACGAGCTGTAGAAAAGGGGATCTGTCACAGATTCCGCCCGGCACAGGACGATACGACTGGACGGCATCCCACCAAACGGGCTGCGAGCGTGCGCAAGGAACGGAGATGGCACCGCGACCCTAGGACGGACAGCAGCGGAAGTAGAGCAGACAACAGGCAAGAGGATGAGTTGCCGAAAGGAAATCGGCGAAGAAGGGAGCTGAGGCGTAGAGAGGAAACCGCTGGAGGATACGCCACTCGTCCACGAGCGAGGCGCTCGAGGCCACGTTGTGCAGTGTAGCTGGACTGCCAAGCGAAACAAGCAAGGTGTCGAGGCGACGAGGCAATCGTGTGAATCATACTAAAGCAATGCGAACCACTTTTGATCGGCTGGACAACCAACGCAAGCGCAGAGCACAACACAAACGCAACCGGGGCAAACAAGGGAGCAACCGGGAGACCGTGCATAGGAACCCGTGAGAGCATCTACAATAGTTTTTGTCTAAGATTTTAATTGATACAAGTGTGTATGATTCTTGATGATCAATAATGAAGTACAATTTTGTGGCCTACATATTTTGGCTCATCTATCATATCAATAATGAAGCCGGGCTGCACAAATGATCCGGTGGATATTTTGCTTGGAGATAGTGAGACCCACAAAACATGTTTTTAAGTAACAAGTAAGTCTCCAATAGAGTATTTGGTTGTTTCTTGTGTCTTGGTATTAACAATTTACTGGTTTCTTCATCTAGAAACAACATCACCTTCTCTTCTCACCTTCTCTTCTCACCTTCTCTCTTCCACATTACCTAAATGTTGATGTGGTAACCCCTTAGTAACAAGTGACGTGGACTGTTGTAGATGCTCTGAAGTGTGTTGGCTGGAAAACAAACCGTTCACAGGACATGCGTCGCGATGTAATTAGAGAGCTAAATGTACGGATCGAAGGAGACTAGGAGAGGGAAGTGATTTCATGCGGCTTAATACTAGGGAAGATACCACTCTGCTCCAAATCCACTTTCTCCTCTTCAGATCGCATTTACTGTTGATAGGTCACCTAAAGTTTTTTTCCTTGCTTGGCATCTTTAGTTCGAGGTAAACACTTCCCAATGTGTGTTGCACATGTTTATGCTCTATAGAGAAATTTGGAAGCAAAAGTGCAGAAGTAAAAGTAACACTCTTGTTAGTATACTTGTCAGCTTGTAGTAGCAAGCTAGCAATAGCTGGTATGGTAAGCTGTATATGGACCTGTGAAATTTGTCAGTCATGAAGCAGAAATTGTTGGAAATATGCTCTAAAAGCAATCATAGATATGATTATATTTCGTTATGTTCATAATATTGGATAATATGTTATCTTCTTCCTAGAATAATATCATTAATATTTATTATCAAGTATGTGACTTGATTGTGAAACTCAATATTTCTACGATGATTATTCTTAAATGTTCTCTAGTCAAAAACATATGAGGACACATATGAATAGACTAGCATATGTATTGGTCGATGACTATGTTTCACAGGTCATGGATATGAAGATACCAGACCAATAATATGGACACATGTTAGAGAACATGGTGTTGGATAAGACCCACCTTGATACACTATTAAGATTGTTATGATTCTATGTGTCGTTAGTTGGTCTCAAGCAATGATGATGTATAATCCTTAGACCTGAGATCAGCATGGTTTCCTACATGTGTAATAGCACTCTTAGTGGTTGTCAAACGCTGCTCGTAACAGGGTAGTTATAAAGGTAGCTTTCGGGTATACTATGAAACATGCAGAGGAATGTGACTGGTCGGATATGAGATTTGCTCCTCCTAACATAACAGGAGAGATATCTCTAGGCCCCTCGTTGTGGTCGGATAAAGAAAGTGCATGGCTATGCCACTAGTGGTTGAAGTGTTCGACCATGTGAAGTTATCCGACACTCGATCGAGAAAATATTGAACAATCAATGGATGACACAACATGTCACCTGCAGTTCAACCAGATATCATGAGGCAAAGGTAGAATACACGAGTAGGTCGCTTAATTCGATCAGTTACGGACTGGTCGTATGGAGATACAAGCTGGTCGTAGACTGGTCGAACGTAATCACAGAGTGATCATAACCTAGTCGTAAGGCGTTACGAACTGGTCGTGACCAAATACAAACTGATCATATAGAGATAGGACCTGATCGTAAGTGATGAGGACCTGGTCATAGATCATATTGCATTAAGGTTCGTACGATATAATTTGTGTATATTCGGGAATCGCTATGTTCTGCTAGGAATCACTAACGACTCGTGATCGGAAAGGGTTTCCGAGTCACAATCGATTACGCATAAACATAATGGGTCACACACTTAATGGGTTGGAACAAACCAGTACGGATACGATTCGTCAAATGTGTTCGGGAAGGATCCATCACGAGCAATATATAAGGAGATGCTTGAGGCTGTGATGAGTTGACGTGAGTTGCTCTACCGAAGCCCTAGCCGCCATCTTCCTGAGAGCTCTGTCGTGCGACTTGGTGCTAGCACACCGGCGTACGGTTGTTCCTTTCCTGGACGTGTGGATACCGTAGAGGCGCTACTGCGGTTGCTGTTGTGCTTCAAGACGATCCGCGATCTTCATAAGGAACTGCAGAGGTTGCTGGAGGAGACGATCGACTCGCAAGGACACTAGCCAATCGACTACGACCACTGCATCGACGTGCTCGACACTGGACGATTGACTACGACCACTGCATTGACGTGCTCGACGCTGGACGATCGACTACGACCACTACATCGACGCGCTCTACGTTGGAACAGACTGCTCCAACTCTTCTTTCGCTACTCTACGCGTCTAGTGGTAACGATCTGTGATCTTATACTTGCATGACTTCCTGGTTTACGTGGTAGAATTTTTGAATTGTTAGCTAGCGTAGCCTACCCGTATCCCTACAGTGGTATCAGAACTATCCTGCATAGTTTTTGATCTGAATCGGTCGCATATACTTGATATGTGGTAGTAGTAGATTGGATCTGTTACTGGTCGGGTCTGGTAACCTAGATCGGTTCATATAGATGGAACGGTCTAGGCCCTGGTCGATAAGATCGATCGGTTTTCAATGGTAGTAGATGAGCCTACGAGGAGGTATGAGCTAAAAGGACCAGATGGGTTTTTGCGCTTGTTCACGACCACACTGCTTGACACTTCTACCGGTCGGAATTCCGACATCAGAGTATGCCGCAGTGTGTGGTCGTATCAAGGCAACGAGCGGGACTGCTATGTTGGGTAATCGTACCGCGCATTATAGGCAGTATGTGTTCATGTCGCCTGATAGAATTAGATTCTATGCATAACTTGTTTTTGCAGGGATTGATGTGAATAGTATGACCGATGGTGTATGAGATGCTTGTATGTGTGTAATGTTCATGACCTGTGTGTCATGCTTATTGCAGCCTAAGGCTGTCCATATTTGTATAACGGCCTGCGTGTTGACTTGTGATGCTTCTTCACTCCATGTAATTTATTACTAATGCTATTAGGAGTAATGTCTTAGTGGGAGTACTTGGAGGAATTGGCCACTTGGAGACAGGGCGAACAGGAAGCACGACGATGGAGATCACCATGTGGAAGGGTCATACTATATCACAATGCAATTTGATTGTCTGTGAATGCCTTTATATTCCTATTCATTTATTTCGATGCATGCTATTTAATTGCTTTAAATGCTTTTAACATGGTAGAAGTAAAATTCCCTCACATAATATTAAGTTAAATTGATGCCCTCCCAATAAGCTGCACCATCCAAAGTTATGTAGTTTAATGGTAGGCCTTGCTAAAGAAGAGTGCCATTAATATTCCTTGACTAGATGGGTTTGTATCGGACACTTACACGCATAGCATTGGTTTAACTTAACAAGGTCATCATAACGGTTATGGACCTTGGGGCATAGGGTTGGGTGCCAGAGCATAGAGATGTTGCCCAACAACAAGAGTCATATAAAGATATGATTAGCAAAGGGTTGCTTACCAATTTCACTAATCTTCTAGCAGTGATGCCAAAGCTCACTAGTAGATTAACTGATTATGGATCTTGAATCACTAAATGTCATAAGAGGGATATAGTATTTAGTGGGAGTATCTTTATTAAATTGTTTAATAAAAGTTACTTTTCTTGAACATATGTCTTGGCTTTGCATATTTTATGTTGTAGATCATGGCACTAACTGTTGTACCCATATCCAGTTTTGCATTATGTTCGATACTTGATAAGGAAAAACTGAATGGAACAAATTTTGTGGATTGGTTCCGCAACCTAAGAATTGTTCTTAGGCAAGATAAAAAGGAACATATTCTAGAAGAACCAATTCCAGATGTACCTGCTAAAAATGCTGCTGCAACTCTCAAAACTGCCTATAAAAAGGCATGTGATGAGTCTCTTGATGTTAGCTGTCTCATGCTTACTGCCATGAACTCAAACCTTCAGAAGTAGTTTGAGAACATAGAGGTCTACGATATGATTGTGGTGCTCAAAGGCATGTTTGAGACACAAGCAAGAACTAAGAGATATGAGATCTCAAAGAAGTTGTTTAGGAGTAAGCTAGCTGAGAGAAGTCCGGTGAGCCCACATGTGATCAAAATGGTTGGTTACACACAGAGCTTAAAAAAATTTGGTTTTCCACTTAGTCAAGAGTTGGCTACATATTTGATTCTTGCTTCGCTATCTGCAAGTTATAGGCAGTTCATTCTGAAATGATTGTATTTCATTATGTTCATAATATTGGATAATATGTTATCCTGTTCCTTGAATGAATCATTAGTTATGAAGATTAACAAGTATGTGACTTGTTGGTGAAACTCTTAACTTATATGATTTCGTTCTAAATGTATCCCTGATCGGATGTCAATGGTCGGAACACTATTGACTCTATCGACCAGCACATTGTATTGATTGATGATCATGTTTCGCCGGTCATAGGTATAGGGATACCAAATCAATAATGTGGACACATGTTAGAGAACATGGGGTTGGATTGACCCACCTTGAGACACTATTGAGATTGTTATGATTCTATGTGTCGTTAGTTGGTCTCAAGCAATGGTGATGTATAATCCTTAGACCTGAGATCAGCATGGTTTCCTACATGTGTAATAGCACTCTTAGGGGTTGTCAATCGCTACTCGTAACTGGGTAGTTATAAAGGTAGCTTTCAGGTTTGCTATGAAACATGCGGAGGAATGTGACTGGTCGGATATGGGATTTGCCCCTCCTAACATAACAGAAGAGATGTCTCTAAGCCCCTCGTTGTGATCAGATAAAGAAAGTGCATGGCCATGCCACTAGTGGTCGAAGTGTTCGACAACGTGAAGTTATCCGACACGTGATCAAGAAAGTATTGAATAGTCCATGGATGACACAACATCTCACCTGGAGTTCAACCAGACATCGTGAGGCAAAGGGAGTATACACGAGTAGGTCACTTAGTTCGAACTGTTACGGACTGGTCGTATGGAGATACGAGCTGGTCGTAGACTGGTCGAACGTAATCACAAAGTGGTCGTAACCTGGTCGTAAGGAGTTACGAACTGATCATGACCAAATACGAACTGGTCGTATAGAGATAGGACCTGGTCGTAAGTGATGGGGACCTAGTCGTAGATCATATTGCATTAAGGTTCGTCCGATATAATTTGTGTGTATTCGGAAATCGTTATGTCCTGCTAGGAACCGCTAACGACTCGTGATCGGAAAGGGTTTCCGAGTCATAACCGATTATGCATGAACCTAACAGGTCACACACTTAACGGGTTGGAACAAAACCAGTACAGATACAATTCGTCAAAGGTGTTCGGATAGGATCCATCACGAGCACTATATAAGGAGATGCATGAGGCTATTGAAGGTGACGGGTGAACATAACAGACGAGACACACGAAAGTCGTGAGTTGAGTTGTTCCACCGAAACCCTAGCCGCCATCTCCCTGAGAGCTCTGCCGTGCAACTTGGTGCTAGCACACTGGCGTATGGTTGTTCCTTCCCTGGACGTGTGGATACCGTAGAGGCGCTACTGCGGTTGTTGTTGCGCTTGAGGACGATCCGCGATCTTCACAAGGAACTGCAGAGGTCGCTGGAGGAGACGATCGACCACGACCACCGCACCGACGTGCTCGACGCTGGACGATCGACTGCGACCACTACATCGACGCGCTCTTCGTTGGGCCAGACTGCTCCAACCCTTCTTCCGCTGCTCTGCGCGTTTGGTGGTAACGATCTGTGATCATCTACTTGCTTGGCGTCTTGGTTTGCGTGGTAGAAATTTTTGATTTGTTGCTATCTTAGCCTACCCGTGACCCAACACAATGAGCACAACAGCTAGAGGTGGTTTTCAGTACTTCATTACTTTCACCGATGACCATAGTGAATATGGATATATCTATTTAATGAGACACAAGTCGAAATCCTTTGAAAAGTTCAAGGAGTTCCAAAGTGAGGTACAGAATCAACTTGGCAAGACAATCAAATCTTTACGATCTGATCGTGGAGGTGAATTTTTAAGCCATGAATTTGGTAATCATTTGAAACAATGTGGAATTGTTCTACAGCTTACACCACCGGGCACTCCATAATGGAATGGGGTGTCCGAGCGGCGTAATCGGACCTTGTTGGACATAGCTCGATCGATGATGAACCAATCAGATCTGTCGTTGTATTTTTGGGGTTACGCTCTAGAAACTATCGCTTTCACTTTAAATAGGGTACCATCTAAATCAGTAGATAAGACACCATATAAGATATAGACTGGGAAGAGGCCTAGTTTGCGTTTTCTAAAGATTTGAGGATGTGATGTCTATGTTAAACGTTTGACGTCTGATAAACTCACACCCAAGTCAGATAAATGCTTCTTTATAGGATATCCTAGGGAAACCAAAGGATATTACTTCTACGACCGAGAAGAGGGCAAAATTTTTGTTGTCCGAAATGGTGTCTTTTTGGAGAAAGAGTTTCTTTCAAAAGGAGTTAGTAGGAGAAAGGTGCAACTCGAAGAAATTTGAGAAGTATCTGAAAGTGTTTCAACTCCCACTGAACCTCTACAGGATGAACAAAATATTGTTGAACCTGCAGATGAGGCATCAGTGCCATGTAGATCTAAAAGGACACATCAATTGCCTATAAGGTATGGGCATGACGTATTATTGTTGAATAATGATGAGCCTAAGACTTTTAAGGAAGCAATGATGGACCCAAACTCTAAGAAATGGCTTGGAGCCATGAAATCCGAGATAGACTCCATGAGTGACAATCAGGTTTGGAACCTGGTCGATCCACTTGATGGTGTTAAAACCATTGAGTGCAAATGGATCTATAAGGAAAAGATTGACATGGATGGAAATGCTCACATTCATAAAGCTTGACTAGTCGCAAAAGGGTTTCGACAAGTTCAAAGGGTTGACTACGATGAGACTTTCTCACCGGTAGTGATGCTTAAATCTATACGGATCATTCTAGCTATTGCTGCATATTTCGACTATGAGATATGACAAATGGATGTCAAAACGGCTTTCCTTAATGGAAACCAAGATGAGGATGTGTACATGACACAACCTGAAGGTTTTGTCAATCCAAAGAATGCTAGTAAAGTATGCAAACTTTAAAAATCCATTTATAGGTTGAAGCAAGCATCTCGGAGTTGAAATATACGTTTTGATGAGGAGATCAAAAGGTTTGGTTTCGTCAAGAACAAAGAAAAACCTTGTATTTACATGAAGGTTAGTGGGAGCGTGCTTGTTATTCTAATCTTATATGTGGATGACATATTATTGATTGGGAATGACATTCCTATGCTGGAATCCATTAAGTCATCATTCAAAAATAGTTTTTCCATGAAAGACCTAGGAGAGGTAGCATATATCTTAGGGATAAAGATCTAAAGAGATAGATCAAGAAGGCTATTTGGATTAAGCCAAAGTACTTATATTGATAAGATGTTGATTCAGTTCAACATGAAGGATGCCAAGAAAGGGTTCTTGCCTATATCACATGGCATAAGTCTTAGCAAGAGTTAGTGTCTTTCGACAACTGATGAGCGAGACCGTATGAATGGTATTCCATATGCTTCAGCTATTGGATCTATCAAGTACGCCATGATATGTACTCGACCAGATGTATCATATGCTCTAAGTGTTACGAGTAGATACCAAGCTGATGCCCGTGAAGGTCACTGGACAGTTGTAAAAAATATTCTTAAGTACTTAAGAAGGACTAAGGATGCGTTCCTAGTTTATGGCGGTGATGAAGAGATTGCTGTAAATGGTTACACCGATGCAAACTTCCAAACCGACAAAGATGATTATTGTTCGCAATCTGGTTTTGTATTCATTTTGAATGGAGGAGCAGTGAGCCGAAAAAGTTCCAAGCAAGAGACAGTTGCTGATTCTACGACGGAGGTCGAGTACATTGCGCTTCAAGTCGCAAAAGAAGGTGTTTGGATAAGAAATTTCATTCTTTGAGTTGGGTGTGGTTCCGAAAGTGCCTCAAGCCCAATGGATCTCTATTGTGACAACAATGGAGCCATTCTTGTGAGCTAAGGAGCCTAGTCACATCAGAAGTCCAAGCATATACTCAAGCGTTATCATCTTATTCGTGAATTGGTGGATAAAGAAGATGTTAAGATATGCAGAGTTTATACGGATTTAAATGTTGCTGATCCATTGACAAAGCCGCTCACACAGCCAAAGCATGAGGCGCACACAAGAGCTATCGGTATTAGATACTTAAATGATTGACTCTAGTGCAAGTGGCAGACTATTGGAAATATGCCCTAGAGGCAATCATAATTATATTTCATTATGTTCATAATATTGGATAATATATTATCTTATTCCTAAAATAATATCGTTAATATTTATTATCAAGTATGTGACTTGATTGTGAAACTCTATATTTCTGCGATGATTATTCTTAAACGTTCCCTGGTCGGAAACATATGAGGACACATATGAATAGATTAACATAAGTATTGGTTGATGACTATGTTTCACAGGTCATGGATATGGAGATATCAAACTAATAATATGGACACATGTTAGAGAACATGGTGTTGGATAAAACCCACCTTGAGACACTATTGAGATTGTTATAATTCTATGTGTTGTTAGTTGGTCTCAAGTAATGATGATGTATAATCCTTAGACCTGATATTAGCATGGTTTCCTACATGTGTAATAGCACTCTTAGGGGTTGCCAAACGCTGCTCGTAACTGGGTAGTTATAAAGGTAGCTTTCAGGTATACTATGAAACATGCAGAGGAATGCGACTGGTCGGATATGGGATTTGCCCCTCCTAACATAACAGGAGAGATGTCTCTGGACCCCTCGTTGTGGTCGGATAAAAAAAATGCATGGCCATGCCACTAGTGGTCGAAGTGTTCGACCACGTGAAGTTATCCGACACTCGATCGAGAAAGTATTGAATAGTCCATGGATGACACAACATGTCACCTAGAGTTCAACCAGATATCGTGAAGCAAAAGGAGAATACACGAGTAGGTCGCTTAGTTCGATCAGTTACGGACTGATCGTATGGAGATACGAGCTGGTCGTAGACTGGTCGAACGTAATTACAGTGTGGTGGTAACCTGGTCGTGACCAAATACGAACTGATCATATAGAGATAGGACCTGGTCGTAAGTGATGAGGACCTGGTCATAGATCATATTGCATTAAGATTCGTCTGATATAATTTGTGTGTATTCGGGAATCGCTATGTTCTACTAGGAACCGCTAACGACTCGTGGTCAGAAAGGGTTTCCGAGTCACAACCGATTACGCATAAACCTAACAGGTCACACACTTAATGGGCTGGAACAAACCAGTACGGATATGATTCGTCAAACGTATTCGGATAGAATCCGTCACGAGCACTATATAAGGAGATGCTTGAGGTTGTGACGGTTGACGTGAGTTGCTCCATCGAAACCGTAGCCGCCATCTTCCTGAGAGCTCTGTCGTGCGACTTGGTGCTAGCACACCGGTGTACGGTTGTTCCTTCTACGGGCGTGTGGATATTTAGAAAATATTCTGCGGTTCTTTATTAAGCTTCGGACGATCCGCTATCTTCATAAGGAACTGTAGAGGTTGCTAGAGGAGACGATCGACTCGCAAGGACGCTGGCCGATCGACTACGACCACTGCATCGACGTGCTCGACGTTGGACGATCGACTACGACCACTACATCGATACGCTCTACGTTGGACCTGACTGCTCCAACTCTTCTTCCGCTGCTCTGCGAGTTTAGTGGTAATGATCTGTGATCTTCTATTTGCATCTCTTCCTGATTTACGTGGTAGAATTTTTGAATTGTTAACTAGCGTAGCCTATTCGTATCCCAACAGAAATCTGCATTGAAAGAAAAGGCAGGCTTGATTGTTGTTGGTTTCTTCGTGGAAATAGTGATTTTGGATGATTGCTTAAGAAGACCACCAAAATAATTTTGTTCAGTTGAGTGTATCAATCGAAGAAGTAGACAGAGCTTTACATTAATCTGACTTCAGAAATCTTGTGAGTTTTGCTGACACACAGAATGCTGCTGTATTCAGAACTTCGAAGATTTGATCATTCAGAGGTTGGCTAGCACATCATTTTCGTCTCAGTTTGCGCTTCAAGAGGTGAAAGGGAAGGTACCTGGAAACTTCAAACTCGGGGAACTTGCTAGGGCCGGATAGAAGTTGAACCATCACTTTCAGTCAAGAATCGAGATAAGTGTAGCTGTGCTGCTATTTTATACTTGCTTTTTTAATCCTTAGTGCGCAGTTGGTGGACAACTTTATGAGCAGGGGACTAAGATTTGCTCAAAATTGTTTTGTGAGAAAATGTGACCGGTAACAACTGACAAAGCATAATATCAAAGTGAATTACTGTTATTCAATCAAAATATTGCTTGTGCTCATGTCTGAAAAGCATGGCTCCAGAAAAAGCGAAAATTTAGTTTCTGGTAGCTGTTTGTACCTTGGTCGTGCCTTTGTTTGTTTTTGCTAATATCAATGGCAATTTCTTTGTGGATATCTGAAGATAAGATAAGGTGCCCGGGGAAAGCAAGCAGGGGGATTGGCCTTTTGGCTTATCCTTGCAAGTGGGAGGCTTTTTTTTGTCTAGAATAGGATTCTCCTAATTCTCCTGCCTTTTCTTTTCTTTCCTTTTTTTTGTGTGACTTGCCTCCAAATTATAACAAAGATATGACACCGCACAGATTACAACTGGTAATCTGGTACTATATTACTGCGAGAACACACAGACAGACGCAGATTTCTTGCAGCTTTTGATAAGTTATTATGTAGTCTGTATAATCTGTATCGAACTCTGAGAACTTCTCAGAGTTGATTGCAGCAAATTGATTATTTCCAGTATGTGTATTCATCTGTGGATTATATCCATGAACTACACAGATCATTAGTCTTTCATGACCCGGATTCAGGCTTCCCAAAAACCTCGTCCAGATCAGAAGGACAACACAGAAAGATCATTTCATAGTTCACACTAACAGCTAAACAAACCACAAATAAAGTAGAAGTATCAGGGTTTCTCTTGGCAAAAGTATCTGAACAAAACCAACTGGAAGCAAAGGTTTACACATGGAGGAGGAAGATATTTCTCTCATTAACTTTTCACAGGCTCTTGTTACATATATACTTTCTTGAAAACAAGTTCATGGCTACAAAGTTGAAGCTGTTTCGTTTCAACCGACACCCATGAACTTCTCAAGATCCCATCTTCCCAAGAAAACATGAACTACATACCTTCGTTTTTTTCAGATCATACCCATCTCTGCCTAGTTAGTCCTAGACGAGTTCATGTTCATGGTCCAAACTCCATAGTTTACAAGATAGACTCCATTTTTTATATGTTCAGTTCTTGCAGATCTGACCAAGATAATGGCCCATGCATGCAAGCAGAGCCATGCTCTTGTGTGCAGATCTCTCTTCTTTCTTTCTTTTAAGTGTGACCCCAGGGAGCCAAGAACATGACTCTCCTTATGGGATCCTCGGCGGCCGAGCCCCGGCAGTCGTCGCCGTGGCTCGGGCCGGCGCCGCGACTTGCGGCGGCCGGCCTCGCCGCGCTGGCGGTGCCGTAGGCCCACCGGAGCTTGTCACGAAGGGCCTGTTTGACCTCGTGAGCCCAAGAGCCTTCCCCGGGGAAGTGGGGGGGTTTCATGGCCTCGGCACAAAACAACTAAGACCAATCCTACGAAGAAGACGACTCACAACTTCACAAGACGAAGGGAGATGGTAGGTAGTAGACTAGTGGTAGTAGATTCATCACAAGCTTAGCAGAGGGTGGCCTATTTATAGGCCAAGAGAGGGAGCAAATGGGGATTCCACTGCAAGTTGGTGCACGCGGAATCGGGTTCCAAAAGAACAAGATGCAAATTCGAACCCGATTAGCTAATTATATAAGCTCTGGTGTGGGAGGTAGTTGATTACGGTTCGGTTGTCATCGAGGTGTTCTTTTAAACAAGGTGGTAACAGATTTGCCTTTGATAAGCAGCTATATTTTAAGGACATATACACAAGATAGTATAACCGTTGTACAGAAGATATCTCTACGCCATCTATATACAACACTAAAAACAAATTTCCTGATGAAATTGTGTCTCTATAAACAACTCCTTCACGATAATGCTGGCTTGCTTTCCGTAGATATAGTCAATCATCGCATGAGAGACGATTTAATTCTCTATACTTCCTTTCTCTTATACACGTGGCAAGTCTTACAAATAGCTAACGTTACACTATTATACATGCTCACCCTAGGTTAGTTATTTGTTTGTATGATTTGATCCTGTGGTGTACTTGCCTTCCTAGTGGCCATAGCATGTGATGTGTTTTGAACAAGTTTGGACCCCCCTGCTTTTTTACAAAATGAATCATCAACGATTTACCCTCGATGTCTCGCAGACACGTAGGTGTTGGGTCATATCTCAGTGAGACATCAATTCTCGTAATGATAAATCCTTAAATACCTTTAAAAAAATATCATTTGTGTTCGTTGCTCTACGTGTTTGTGTGTTTATTGGCGAGGTCCTTTGAATTACTCCTACGAAACAAACACACCTGCAAAAAGAAAGTGTGAACGCAATTGATTAAATTTTGCTCCATTAACTTGGCTAAACGGTTCGTACAACTTTTTGTCAATCGATGAAATGGTAGTGCTCCACTGATGGTGCCACACTCTGGTCTGGATTTCGGACACGACACCGCTCGGTTGCCTCGTTGTCTCGCTGAGAGATTATGGCTAAAATGGTTCGGACACGACACCATTCGCTTGCCTCGTTGTCTCGTTGCGCGAAATAGAATATTTGCGAACGAATTGGCCAAAATACCCTTCATGTCGCGCTCAAAACCTACAGTAGACGTTCCCGGGAAATTATTTCTTGCTATTTCGCTTTATTTTAAAAAAAAAACTCTCTTGTTGAGTGAATAATGCTACCGTGTCAGGCTGGTGAGAGCATCTACAATAGTTTATTTCTTAGTTTGTTACTAAGAGGAGAGAGTACTCAATCTTATAAAAAGAAACAAGTCTTCTAATGGATCGTTTCTTGAACTTATATCTAACTTTAATTGCTACAAGTGTGCATGATAATTCTTGATATCAACAAAACAGATTTTTAGATAACAAGAAAGTCTCTCTCCTCTAACTTTAATTGCTATAAGTGTGCATGATGATTCTTGCTATTTTGTTGTTTTATTGTATCTTGGTATCAACAATTTGCTTGTTTCTTTATCTAAAAATAAACTTACATTTTCTCCGCACTATCTCTACTCCACATCACCTAAATACTTATATATCCACTCCTTAGGGCATCTCCAATAGTTAGAGATAACATTGTCTCTAAGATATGCTACATCATCTCTAGAGACAATATCTTCAATAGATAATCTCTAGCACACTCTTCAACATTTATATTTTAGAATTTTTCTTTCAAACGAACCTACATGTCAACTAGACTAGATTAATGTATCATATCTTTCACTTGGCGTGCACAAAGATCTTCGTGAAGAGACGACGTGTCTCTCTCTCCCACTCTCTCTCCACGTAGGATTTTATCGACGCGCATGACTAAGAGACGATAATAAATACACTATCGGAGATGCCCTTAGAGCATCTACAACAAATCACATCACCATTCTTATGGGGTTCTACATCAAGATTTAAGTGATGTGGAGGAGAGAATGTGGGTTGTTTCTAGATGAAGAAATTAGCAATTGTTAGTATTCAAGACACAAAAACAACTCTCAATCTAATAAAAAGAAATAAGTCTTCCAATAGATTGTTTCGAGAATTGTATCAAGACTTTAATTCTTCTGAAGTGTGCATGATTCTTGATGATCAATAATGAAGACAACTTTGTGGCTCTACGTGTTTTAGCTCATTTATCATATCGATAATGAAGTCGAGAATTTGCATAAACGATCTGGTGGATATTTTACTTTAAGACGATTGGGACCTACAAAGCGATTTTTACTTATAGTAAGTCTCAATAAAGTATTTGGTTGTTGTTTATGCCTTGGATAACAATTCTTAATTTCTTTATCTAAAAACAATCTCATCTTCTCTCACTTTCTCTCATCTACATCACCTAAATACTGATGTGACAACCTTTTAATAATAACTGACATGAATTATTGTAAATATTTTTTAGTAATAAGTGACGTAAACTATTATAAATACTTGAGAAGTGAGCCAGCCGAGGAGGAGACAATTATTGGGCCGGCCGAGGAGGAGACAATTATTGGTAACCCCGTGCTGTCCACGTGTAGGTGGCCAGCTGGCGAGTGGATGCCTGCTTTATTAGAGCAACAGGTCGCAGATCGCTCTCCTGGGCCCCGCATCTGACTAGGATTCCCATTTCTTTTCCCCTTGCTGGCCCCACCGGTCACTCTCACTCGTACACCTACAGCAAATGCAGTCGGATCGTCTGTGTCCTCCTGCTGCCGCGTAACGTTTGTGCTGCTGGCTGTTTTTGTGTGTGGAAGAGTGTATCCGGTTAAGAAACCCTGGATCGAGAGAAAGAGACCGATTTAATTAATAAAGAGGCTCTCTATATTGTGTTCTATTGTTTATGTCTCTGTTGATTGTTTATTACTTGGTGATTAGATTGATTGTCTTCCGACTACGTCATCGATTATCTAATAATCACAGTTAAAGCGGTATTCAAACACTCGTTAGTTTAGAGGCCAGATCAATTCAGAAAGCATTTCTCCTCTAGAATTTCCGCAGAGTAAGTTCGTAGGTTCAAAAAAGGGCATGAAAGAAAACTACGAGACACCAAGGGCTGTTAATTTGCTTGATTTTAGTTTAATTTTACCTATTATATATATATATATATATATATAGAGAGAGAGAGGGGGGGGGGGGGGGGGGAAACCTATTGGATTAGCTAATTCAGCCGATTAAATGCTAAAGCAGCTCGTTTGCAGGAAAAAAAAAATCTTGAGAACTTTGAAGCAGTGCGATATAATAGCCCTATTGTAGGCTGGAAATAAATAGGCCGATTCGGCCGATGCGGCCCGCCCTATTCGGCCTTGTGGAGTTGTGGGCCTAGGCGATGCTGGGCTTTCCGGTGGGCACCCTCGGCTCGTCTCATGTCGTCGCCGTCTTCCTCCCGCAAATCGGCACAGCAATGTCGCACCTCCCGCCGCTTCTCCCGACGCCGCCCACCAGCGTACGCTCTCCTCTGCTCCAATTGCTTCTCCCGCCGTCTCCTTATCCTCTTCCCTTGCTCCAGCTCAAGCTGCGGGGGCCAGATGTCCTCAAATCCCGCTCGCACAACGGCACAAGCCGTGCCCCTGCCCCGTGGAACCACTGCCGCAGCCGTCGAGCAGTCAGCGCCCAGCAGAGCTTCCGCCTTCGAGCAGTCGGTGCCGCGAAAGTACGCCGCCCTCGAGCAGTATATGCCAAGCAGAGCGGCCCCCCGCCAAGCGGCTGCGCCGGGAGGCGGCACTGGAGAGGCCACGGGGAGGTGTGGTAGACGCCATCTTGCGGCGCGGAGCTGGCTGCGAGGGATAATAGGGAGGAGGGAGAGATGGCCGGATCATCGTCAGAATATGAATCGTTCGAGGAAAAGCGGCCACTATAACTGCAAGGTGCTCCATTTCTTCTTCTTCTTGGGACCACTTTCAATAAACTTACCTTAGAGATTTATTTCCGATGTTTTAGCGGTGAATTTACATTCGTTCATGTTTCAGTGGTACATCAACGGATCAGACGCTATGATCATTTGTTTTAGTTTAGTAGCGTTGAGGGCTTGCACAACAATGGTCGGAGCATAGCTTATTCTACATATCAAGGTGGCCTTGCTAATGCCCTGACACAATACGCTACAAAGAGCTCAAAGATCGCATCATTCCCGTCTGGGGCGGAACTAGGTGTGCTCACCCGGTGTCACAGGACACCGGGTCCCCTAGAAAAAATAGTAGATATAATCACGATATACTTATGTGCACCCCTAACTTAAAAGTTGTGCACCTTGCTCAAATTTAACCTCCGATCTCTTGCATCTTTTGTCAGATAAATTACAATTTAATATAGTATTTCTTGAAAATTATATATGTTGTTATATTTATGGTGAAGTGGTGAACCCCAGTAATTTCCGTTCTAGTTCACCGATTCCCGTGTCAATCTACTCAAATCTCGTGTGCTAATTCATGCTCGATCTTCCGAGGCGCTTCAGAAAAATCAAATCTTGCAATGATTCCAGCAGACTACTCAAAAATCTAATCTTTCCCAAAGAATTCCAATTTGAATGAGCGAACCTTGCAACAAATTTTATGAAATCGAAATGAACCAAAGATTCCCATGTTGTTGCGGCTCCTCGAGTCGAGGGTTTCTGTTCTGGGGCGGCGATGAGGGTGGGCGCGGCGTCTTGAGGCGGGCGGGCGTGGCGAGCCCGGCAGATTTCGGGCGCGTGGTCGCGCGGGCTAGGCGTCGACACAGGTGGCGTGGAACACGTGGCGGACACCGGAGCGACCTGGCTCGGCGTTAGCGCGAATGGCGAGAGCGCAGCCAGCATCGGGGAGCTCTGGCAAGACCGCCAATCTTGGGCGGCTACCTCCGCCTCGACGCACCCTGGGAGCTGGGCTCGAGCCGTAGGGGATGAAGACAATGGCCGAGAGAAGCAGCGGAGGAGGAAGCCCGGGCAACTATCTAAGCTATAGGGACGGTAGATCCGCCGCTGGTTGAGGGGATTGGAGAATTTTTTAGATAATGAACTCTGCCAAAATCGGTGCATACATGATAGTTATGTCATTCTTCATCAACACACGCAGGCACCTTTAACTGTTTAGCGTTGCAATAAATTTTAGAACCGGGAGACTAGGGGAAATGGAACATAAGGGAGAATCTACGGTGCATATGCATATGGGTGTTCGCACCATTGCTGAATTTAGTTTTACCTACTTTCTTTCATGGCCCCATTGCATTTTGCAGCATCCAGAAACTTCATCAGCTGCAGTGGAGGGGAGGCTTGATCCTACAATCAGGGGGGATGGGCATAAGTTGGGTAATGAGGAGTGAAAGAATCAGAATGACCGCGAGGTGGAAAAAAATCCCTGCTCTATGACGTGCCTGTTTTGAACTCGCTGTACAAAAATAGATGTGAGTTCGAAATGGAAATCGAAGGAAAAAATAAAGAATTTAACTAAATATTTGTACTTAAAGTTTAAATGATGGAAAAGGGTGAATTCCACATTCCAAATCTTGCTATTCTGTTTTACAGTGAATTGCTAGGGATGCAAACAGGGCGGATAGTTCCCAGCCGATCGATCGAAAGTTTGCGGAGCGAATACAGAAAGGATAAATGGTTATCCGACACTATCCGTGTCCGACTCTGAGGAAAAAAAATACCGAAAAGGGCACGAGATGAGCGATATCCGTCCATATGTATCTGTATATCAAGTGGTATGAGGAACGGCTGTTGTGATTTCACTTAGAAACAGGATAACAGATAGATGAATTGTTGCATTTGAGTATGTAGAGGATATTGAATGTTTTTCCTTCGACATCTCAGTGATTAGTCTCTCTGTGTTCACTCTGATTGCACACCTACTATCTCATGTCCTATGTAGAGGTGCAAAAAAAAAACAAATAATATATGTCCGACCGACCGGCCGAAGGCTCGCAAAGCGAATACGAGATAGAAAAATGGGTATCCGACACTAGTGTCTGTGTCCGACTTCGAGAAAAAAATATGAAATAGGATACATGTAACGCCCTGATTTCCTAAACCTTTTTAAATTTTCAAAATAACGAGAACTATTTTGTTTTGATGAGAATTCAAAGCTTAACTTGAGAATTTCAAAATGGACTTTAAGCGACTAAATCAAATTTCAGCTAAAATTCTCTTTTGGCTTGTTGGGTTTGTTGGAGCTTTGGCGATTCTTCCCCTTCTGTGCTAGTTTTGTCCTTCTCTGGTCCAGACCTCCTCTCGGTCTAGACCTCTTAAGTGCTTGGACCTCCCCCCCCCCCCCAATGCCCTTTGAACCTCTCTATACTCATTTGGACCTCCCCGTGTTCTTCAGGACCTCCCTGTGTCCTTCAGGACCTCCCCCTCGTTCATTTGGACCTCCCCGTGTCCTTCAGGACCTCCCCCTCGTTCATCAGGACCTCCCCTTTGTTAGATCTGACTGTTAAAACCTCCTCTTTGGAGATCTTAACCGTTCAGACCTCCCCTTTGTTAGATCTGACCATTAAGACCTTCCCTTTGGAGATCTTAACCGTTCAGACCTCCCCTTTGTTAGATCTAAGGGTCCGGATCTCCCCTTGAGAGATCCGACCGTCATGACCTCCCCTTGAGAGATCCGACCAATAGGACCCCCCCCCCTTGAGAATCTGACCGTCAGGACCTTCCTGTCCCTTGGACCTCTTAGTCCTTTAGACTTATAAGACCTCCCTAATAGGTCATGACCTCCTCTGTTCGGCCATGACCTTCCCTCTGGCCGTGACCACTTCCTTTTGACCAAGCTGTTCCCAAGTTTGACAGGTCCCACTTGCCAGCCTTGTTATTCTTGGTCATCTCCGCCACATAAGTACCTTGTGCATTTAATGCATGTTGCATCACATTAAATGTAGCCATATACGTGGCTCATACACCGAATACGGTCACATTGCGTGGCACCCTAATTTCTTCCCTTGTTCCCTACCTTCACAGCAAACATTATTTTATTATCCTTTCACTAAGCTTGGCTGTACCCTACCCTAGCCATCATCTACCCTTGACCTACCTTGCTATACTTTGACACATATATTTCCAGTGTCTTCTTGCCTACTTAGGCTATAATTGGCCGGGAAGCCCTTCCTCCTCACCTTTTTCCACACTTAGTGTTTTGGCTCTTGCTTAGTCGCTCTGTGGTGAGACCTTGTTGCCAAGAACCTCGCCAGGGACCTCCAGCACTGCATCCTCGCCGTTGAAGATTCCACCGGGGTGGTTGCACCGGCCTCAACCGCCACGGCCATCCCACGACCTCCCCTCCTTTTTCCACCCCTTGGTGAGCTCATTGGTGCTTTGTTTTTCCTTTCTTGATTTATACAACCACAGTTGAAGCCGTTGCATCTTCCTCAGTACCACCTCGTCAATATCTTTCTCTGGACCTCTGTGGTCTTCGTGTAGGACTACCTCCCTGGTCCCTGTGAGGTCACTCCTTCGGCCTTTACAAAGACCACCTCTTTGGTTCTTCGCAAGGACCACCCTTTAGGACTCTTTTGCAAAGACCACCCTCGTTGGACCTCCTCCCTGTGAGTTGGGACTTCTTTCAAAGAACTTGTTTTTAAATGTAGTGTTCTCCTGTTGGTTGAATTTTGAGGTTTTATTGGAGCTCTGTTGGTTATTTATGTGGTCATTGTTTGAGTTTGCTTTTCCCTGTGTAGATTGTGACGACACCGAGGAGCCCGAGTGTCCTGAGGAGGAAGACCCTCAGTATTGTGAGCAAGGCAAGTCACGCCCTTGAACATATTGAACCCAATATTTCAAGTTATTTATGTCAGTTTCAACTAAATGTTGCATGCATATTTTGTTTCAAATTATTTAAATCCCTGTTTTAAGTTCTTAGTTATTCCTACAATCTTTTGTACAACCAAACTGGCTATTGTCCTGTCACCCTTGATACCCTAGATGAAAACCTAGTTGATACAATAGTATGGACTAGAGATTTTGCAAAACTTGATGCTTAGCCAAGTCTAGATCAATTCTTGTTTTGGGAGATTTCATTGCCAAAGACCAATGTGTTAAATGTTTTAATCCATGACCTTGAGTTGTCATGGAGTTTTGTAAAAAGGTTTATAAAAAGCAAATAAATGAAAAATTGGTTTAGACTGAGGTGAATTGGATGCTTGGTTCGTGCATGTCCATGCACAAGCTCAACTTGGGTAGAGTTGAGGCTCATGGGCTCTGTGGCAGTCGCCCTAGTCAATTAAGGACCGGTCTTTGAGTATATTTTGCCATGCCTCACCGTGCAACCACATGTCCTGTATGGGCAGGATCTGGCTGATTAGTTTGCAAAGTTCCACTGTAGTTGCCCATATGGTTGAGTTGGGTGGTCCTTCATGACCTACGTACATGCATTCCCACTGGCGCAAGAGGGGGCCATGAACTCTGTGGGTTTCTATCTACAGGGGGCGAAACCTTAGCGATGGGGGACTGCGGTGGAATGATGCATTGTAAAGTCCTTGTCATGAACTCTAGACCTCTTACCTTTGGCAGTGAGAGGTGGCATTGACGAATGCCAAACAAACTAGAGGAATCATGTCATGTGGGTAAATTGTACAACCTCTGCAAAGTGAAAATCTATTCAAATAGCCGAGTCCACGGTCAAGGACATGCTGGTAAAGCTGCTCTGAGTTAGATGTTGTTTTTGCTTTGAAAAGATTTGACAAACTGATTTATGTTGAGATTCCTATCCCATGGGTTTTGGCGGGAGCCATGTGACAGGAGGGTATCCTTCACCACTTGATGATGAATGTTATCCAACTGTAAAATTGATTTGAGAAAATGAATTCTAATTATAAGATTACCTGCCTTGGAACTTAGTATATGTAATTGAAAGAAACTTGGCTTTGTGCAAACCAACCATATTATGCCATCCGTTGAGATATCCATTATGCATGTCATTCTGTTAATCCACGGGTGTGACTTGAGAGCACGGTTGTTGTGCTCACTCTTGCTCAATACAACATTTGGCAGTAGAAGGCTCTGACAGTGAGAAAGACCAAATTGACTAGGTTGTGCCTCCAGTCAGTTGCCTGTGGCGTGCTGATGGACCACCGTTTTCTTTGATCCTTTTGTATTTTATGTTCAGCCCAAGGCCACTTTTGTAAGCAACTCTGTTGATATTTTGTAGTAAAGTTCATGTTGTGGATGTCACCACTTTTGGTACTGTGTGGGCTAGCAGTTGATCTTGGGACTAGCTCAGTACACAGAGGTCTTGGGAAATCCCTAGTCTCATGACCTCCTTCGGGTTTGGTTGTGAAATTGGGGAGCTCCTAGACCTCACGGCCACTCTCAGACCTCCTGGTGGTCCGGCAAGATCGCCTGGGTGGTCTTGTTGGACCTCTCAAGTGATCTTGATAGACCTCCAGGTGCTTCCTGAAGGGCCTCCGGGTGGTCTAGACCTCCTGGGTGGACTTGACCTCCCCGATGGCCTTAAGGGACCTCCTGGGAGGTCCTGGGAGCTCTCTGGTCGTGACAATACAGGATGAGTGATATCCAACTGTATCCGCTCCGATTACACCCCTATAAATTCCATCGCAGAACATCAAACCTGTCGGATGGTTTAAGTAGGTCACCGTTCTTCTAACATACATATTTGGGTCACCAACTCCTTTAAGTAGGCCATTGTAGCCACCAGTTCACCACCCATGCCAGTGAGGATATCACCCGTGACGTGGAGACCAACGTGGCAAGGGCAGTGGCGGAGCCAAGATTCTACGAAGCCTTGGGCCAAAAATTAAGTGACTATAACTAATGCCAAATACTATCCACACCGAGGCTTAACAAAAGTACAACATAAATGCACAATTGAACTGAAATTTGAATTCCATGCTTAGCGATATGGCAAAATAGATAAAACATGGCCAACGCCATCTTTGGTACATCGCTAACAAGTAACAACTAATGGTAACCTTAATAAGAAGAGGTTAATTAACAACTAACATATTTGCAATTGATCAGGGTATTAGAATGAAAATGATATGAGCATAAGCATCAGGATACTTTTGTCAAGTAGAATTGCATTATCTAAGAAAAGTGGAGATGGCTCGCCTAGTCTTGAATTGAATTCAGGATGGAATTGTGCGCCAATGAAAAACTTATGATTGGGTAGTTCAATAATCTGCACCCAGTAGAGCGTCATCTGGTAGGCAATGGAGATTCATCACAATTATATTCCACACATAAATGGTAATACACATCAAATGCACAATTATGCGTAAGATTATAAGATTTAGGGGAAGATAAGGAGAGACTAGTTGTTGGAATGCTGTGATACTGTCCCGTTGGAGTGCTGCGATATTGTCCCCTAGCTTCTCCTTCCTAACCTGAAATATATTGCACATCAGCACATATACACAACTTTAAGAACGATGCATATGGGTTTTCATCTAAATAGCATCAAATAATGCATATCAAGTTTAATTAAAACAAATTGAGTTCACCGTAGATAATAGCTACTTCGGTGGGAGGTTGGACTTGAACTTAGCGCAGACAATGTCGAAGTTGCCGTGCAGGCGCAGGGGGCGGTGGCGACAAAGTCAAGGCCCGAGAGGCGCTGAAAGGGCGGCCAGAGGGAGGGCGAGGGCGAGGCGGGCGCGCCGAGGAAGGGCATAGGGGGGGGCGCCCGGTCAATGGGCATCAAACCACAGACGCAATGAAGTTTGATCAGAGGAGGGCCGAGCGGCCGAGGCGGATTCGGATGGTAGCGCAATCTCGCAGAGGAGGCGCTGGGTGGCGACGCAACAGAGCTAGGTGAGTAGGGCGCCTGGCTAATGCATGGCCATGAGAGGCAATGCCGGCGCCAAAGGGAGAGGAGCTAAGGAGGCGCTGGCCGGTGCTAGGGGGGCGGCGGAGCAGGGGTCATACTGGCGGCGAGAGACGACGGAGAGGAAGCGGCGTGGCGGAGAGGAGCGCTAAGCGAAGGGGGCAAGGCTTCTAGGGCTTGCCGATGGCGTCTTGGCGTGCTTTCGATCTTCTTCTGCGTGCTTGGCGCTGCGATTGATTGCGAATGGGCGCTAAAGGCTAGATCAAGGCGACAGAGGAGGCGCTGGTGCTGGATCGGGCCACCGCCGCCTAGGAGTTAGGCGCTTCTTGGGATGGGCTGGGGTTGTATGCCTCGGGACGAGTCATCATCAACTAAAAAATAGCATTAATGTACAGTACATGATCCTACTACTATTCCCTCCAGGCCTCGGGCCGTTGCCCAACCGGCCCAAGTCCTGTCTCCGCCCCTGGGCAAGGGTCTCGCGTGACAGCCTCAGCATGTTTTGCACGAAAGCCCTTTACTTTTTTTTGTATGTAACCACAATATTAATCCCCATCCCATCCCGTGACCTCCCTTCTCCCACGATGCCAAACCCCAAGATGTTGCACACAACGAGCGGCGGCGCGCGGCTGGGTGAACTGGCAGCGCCATGGAGACCCAGCGGTGGCAGCGAAGGACGAGCAGAGGAGGGGAGCACTAGCAGGAGGGGGAGCGCGACACGAAGAAGCCAAATGCATAATTTCATATGGCCTGCGTATCTATGAATTTCTTCAGAGGATGTAGCCAACGATCCCGTTAGCATTCATCGCTCAATCTGCCAGTCTCTATTCAGCAATAACTTTTCACATTCGTTTATATCCATGTCTTAATTCCTGCAACACAGAGAACAAGATGTTGGGACTCTTGCAAAGAAAGATTCCACATAAGAAAACCTAGGCGATTCTTTTGTGGGGGGTTACAAGAACAAGAAGTAAACCACCGCAACAACGCAGAACATTAGTTCAAGAAAAAATGAACAGCTTGCATCATTCTCTGTTTCCACACACCAAAATTCTGTTGGAATTTTGGGCTTGGTCCATACAATGTTTCAATTAAATTCTAGGAAAATCCCAAAGGTCCACTCATGCATAGTGAAAGGCGTGAAGTTTAGTACCATATTGCTAGTCTAGGTGGGAGAAGACCAACATATATGGTAGAGTTGATCTTATCTAGTTGAAGCGAGCAAAAGGAGAGAACACGTGCGCGCTCGCTCGCTCGCCTTGCCATCGCCCGCGACGCGCGTGAATGGTCCGGCGATTTCATGTCCGGCTGGCTGTGGAGCTGCAACTTCTTTTTGCACCTCATAACCATGCACACTGATCAGAAACTGAAAACCGAATGCACTGTTTCAATTGGCTTTGATGTTGCCCGGTTCCTTGTTGTTGTGCTACCTGGCTACTCCATCCCTTCCTCGGCGTGCACCGACGTGGGGAGAGCAGTGTCTCTGAAGCCATCGTCCCTCGTGATCCTGCATGGGTTGGGACGAATCAGGTTTTTGGGAAGTGTTCACGCGACTGCTCACTGCTTCCTTCTCTGCGTGTTGTCTTCTTCGGATCAAACTCTACCGCGACATTCGTCAGAGCGATCCTCTGTAAGTCGCGATGATAACATTTCATATGGCTAGGCTTTGTTTTCTAGATATTTATTATATGATGATGTTGATGCCTACTACTGTTAGTAGCATATTTGTTCTAGGCTTTGTCTTGTTAATGCATATATATGAGATAGATATATTTGAGTTGATGATCACGTTATTGTTCATAATCTCAAATATGCCTAGTATATATGTTGCTGTCAATTCAATTATTGTTTTAGAAATTATAACAATCACAAAAGTGTGCATATATCTAACAAAATCAACCTGCTCGTGCTTCCCTCCTCCGCTCTTCCTCTGCCACCACCAGGTCTCCCGATCGCGTGTTGCCGCTTGCCGTAGGACACAATGGCGGAACCAGAAATTTGGGAGACTCGGGACAAACTTGTAGTGTAAAAAATACCGAGGCACAATGTGATTTGAGGAGCAATTGGGCAAACCAGACTGCTAGCTCGGTGGTTCCTAGCTGAAGCTCAGTCTGAGCCTCGCCATCCCCTAGCTCCGCGGCTTTGCCCGTCGCCGCGTCGAGCCTCCCTCGCGGACCGCGGTCGCGATCTCATCTGTTGGCCGTCCCCGCACCGCGCCGAGCACCCACCGTCCCGCACGTTGCTTCGCCGCTCCTCAACCCTCAGCCCCTGCGTCGCGCCGCGCTGAGTTCCTGCCATCCCACGCGTCGCTTCGTCGGTTTGCCTTGCCTCAGCCCTTAGCCCCCCCCTCCCTGCGTCACCCATCCCCGTCGGTGGCTCCGACTCGGTGCCTCGACGACACGACTTGGTGTGGGCGTGTGGGCGGCGGCGGCGGGCGCTGCGTGGTGGAGTGCCGAGTTGGGGAATGGACGAAATCGAATGTGGAATTGCCTGATCAGGGCTAGTCATCACTTCATTCACTTGGGCTAGCCCTGCCTACTGCCACTCAACCTACGACCCATGTGAACACGACATCTTCTACTCCTCCGGTCCTTCTCCATAGTTGTGTCTACTTCGAGCGAGCTTCCGTGGTGGCTTGGCACCGGCGGGCTGGTGGAGTGACGAGAGAGGGGTCTGCCCTGGGAGACCCGGGGCGGCTGCCCCGACTTGCCCCTACGGTGATTTCGCCTCAGGTAGGACACACCTCTTGCATCTCTTTGTCTTCCAAGATGTGGGCGAGGATTGTGGGAGGAGGGATTACGGGATGGGAAATTGGGGATTAATATCAACTAGCTACTTACATGCAAATAAAAAGAGGGTCTTTTCCGGAAAAAAAAATGTTTCTGGGCCGTAGCAACACTATTTATATACTGTACATTACTGCTTGTCCGTGGTGAGGTTTATTTTTTCTCTTCTATTTCGTCCCCCAGCGGTGACGTTATAGCCCATAACTCTCTGTCCTCTTGTCTACTCTTCTTCCCACTGCGCCTCTCTTCCGATTCGAGCGAGCGAGCGAGAGGAGAGCGCGCGCTCATGGCGACGATGGTGGTGGGCGCGCTGAGGAGGGGAAGAGCAAGCAGCCGCCTCTGCCGCGGCTCGCCATCCTTGGCCCAGTCGCTCCGTAGATTAGTGAGTTCCCCTTCCCTTTGCATCCGATTCAATCCGCCTCGCTCCTCCTCTATCGACCGGGAGGAGTGGCAGAACCACCTAGATTAGATTGTTGTGTCCGTGTCGTCCTTAGACGCATTTCGTGCAATCGGCTCGCCCGCCGTCGAATCCCTGGTGCTAATTCTAATCGTGAATAGAGCAATTCGAACAGAGGTTTCGGAAGCACATGTGGTACTTACACGACACTGTTGAGAGTTAAGCGAGATTTCCCAAATCCCAATAGATCAGGCGTTTGGTCCGCCGAATTCTCCTTGCAATTCGTATTGGCCTTCGCTGCATTTAGGTCTTCGTTTCTGCTATCCAACGATCAGCTCCAACTGCGCCTCGCTGCTTAACTCTGGTATCCTGCTAGGTGAGCACATTGGTCGTAGCGGAACACGACGGTGGATTTCGTGAAGCCGTCGTCTCTGAGCGCGTTAGCGGCTGCCGAGGCTATTGACAAAGAGAACAAGATTTCTCTTCTGTTGGGTGGATCCGGACCAACGCTTCAGGAGGTTGCTGAGCACGCTGCATCTAGCCATCCATTGGTCTCTGAGGTATTATTACTATTCGCTATTCCTTGTTTCCCTGTGTTATTGTCTTTGGGCACTAATCAACTATATATGTTTGCATCTCCTTCCAATTCAGAGAATGAGAAAAATTTGGGTCTTCTGCTTATCAGTCGGATCTCTTGCGTCGCAGGTTCTTGTTGCTGATTCAGACGCCTTTGTGCATCCTTTAGCTGAGCCTTGGGCCGAGCTACTCCGCTGTGTTCAGCAGAAAGGTGGCTACTCTCATGTTATAACCTCTTCAACGTCGTTCGGGAAGAATTTGCTTCCACGTGCTGCAGCTCTTCTAGATGTCTCCCCTGTTACGGACGTCACTGCCATATCTGAGCCACGGGTCGTTGTGAGGTTTGATATTCTACTGTTTGCTATTGTTCTTAGCATTTCATGTAGCATGTGGGATGGCCAACTATGTTTGCCTATGCAGCATGCTGTGCACGTTTCTGCAGATGTTGATGGGGTAGCATGTGGTCTTGCAATATATGATGCTTATGTGTTTGCATACATGAACCATTTATCATGTATTGGAAAAAGAGTCACTATATCTCCATACATAAGCTCCCATTTATGTGCAGTTCTCAGACCATCTAGTGCTTGATATTGAACCTGAGTTGATAGGTGATAGCTCTTCAGGCTCTATGGCATTGTCTTGTTCATTTCCTGCCCGCTTTGGCGCTTTGTCGCCTTTTTTATGCTAATATATATTACTCTTTCCATTTCCCATTTTCTTTGGATAATAATTTATTTTAGTTTTTGGATGTTAAATGTGTGATCCTAAAATAGGAAAGAATCATCGTATCTCGATTCCCATTAGTCCATAACTGCCTTCTATGACGCTTTCTGCTTTGCTTTTCTGGCTCTTTTCATCCATAGTATCATATGGCTTGATGTGTTTGCATGGTCAACTCAATTCGATATGCCGTCAGCAGTTTAATACTTTGATTACGACATATGATTTTGTCTTCAGGCCAATTTATGCTGGAAATGCACTTTGTACTGTACGATATACCAGAGAGGGTCCTTGTATGATGAGTATTAGATCAACATCATTTTCTCCAACTACTGAGGCTATGTCAGAAACAAAAGTTGCACCTATCACCCAGGTTGATCTCTCTTTCCTCGGTGAAGGTTTGATTGGTTTCCTCACCACATTCTTCTATTAAGAGTTAGCAATACCTTTTGTGCCCAGTGCTAGTAGAAGAACGGTGTGAAAGATGCCGCTGCTTCTTATAGCACTGGGACTCAATGTGGCCGACCTTGTCGCAGTAGGAGCAATGAGGAGAGAGTCCAGCTGACGCCAGACAGCAGAGCTCTGAACGTAAAAAACGTCAACGGTAGCATCACCCTGCTGAAGAGAGTGCTCCTGGCGGACCACGGACAGGTAGAGGGCTTCACCAGAGGGCTCATAGCGGCGATTTAATGTGAGTCTACATCCGAAAGCCGAAGAGTCCCACAACCTCGAAGAGAATCGAGGTCGACATCGGGCGATGAAGACAAAGAATGACCAAGCGTCGTCATCGTACCAGCGAGTGTAGGCGGTCGATCGATCCTTGTAGAAATCGAGCCTCTTGGTAGGCGAGGCGACCTCATCATCGGCAAAACAAGCGGTCTCAAGAAGAAATTTTGTCACCGTCGAAGCGAAGACGACAGCGAAACTTCGTCGGAGGAGTAGGGCAAGGCGGGCAGGTGACATCGTCAGAGAGGACGCCCCAGAGACGAAGACCACGTATGTGGATGCGCATGTGAGACACGAAGTCGGTGTAATTAACACCATCGAAGATCACCGGCGTGAAGGAGAAGCGGTGCTTATTGGTGGCGTACCGACAATGGCGGTTAAACGACATTTTTTTGTCGGGCTGCCTTTTTGTTCTTTCTTTTAGCCAGGCCGGCTCAAAACGGCCCACACAAAAACAACACACACGCTGGGGGACCCTAGCTCCCCTGTTGGCGGCGTCGACTCTGGCAACAATAAAGCGGCAGCAGCTCCCGGCGTCGGGTGGCAAAAAGGCGGCGCGCTCTGCGTCGGCGTAGGAATGGAACGCGAGCGGCGGGACGCGTGGCGTGATGGCGAGCGTCTCAGCGGTGGTGAAGCTCACTGTCTGGCGAGGCGACAGAGTAGCCTAAAGCGATCCGTCGGCGGCGACGGCCCCATGGCGAGAGCGGCGACGATTGCGAGTCCGAGACAGGCGCCGAGCGGCAAGACGATCCGGTGGCGGCGCAAGGAGTCGGGCTCGGCTGTGACCGGCGCGCGACGAAGATCCGGCGACAACAACAGGCAGCAGTCGACGGGGAGAGTCCACGGCGAGCGCAGTGGAGAAAAGGATCCGCTCGGGAGACGTCGAAGATGAAGACAAAGCGGCGACCTCTAGACAAGAGGCGACACCGGCGGATCCGAGAGGCGGCGGCGGGGCGACAAGCGAAGCGACGGGAAAAACCCTAGATACGCTCTGATACCATGTTATGAATAGCGCTTGTATTCATCATGAGGTCAATGAGCCAATATATATACAAAGTACAGGAGGTGAATATGCAAATAACCCCTCATAACAATAGGGAATAACACACTATACATATATCTCTAACAGTTCATTTTGTGTTGCCCATCTTTCTTGGACCTTGAGTTTTTAAATAATGTTCTAACTTCTGCAATTAAAATCCGGGACTAGTTGGTGATCACTAGATTATTTCCTGTCCACGTCCTTATTTATGGTCTTTTTTATGAAGTTGAAGCATGCTGCAGAAAAAGGACATTCTTTTGATCTCCTGTGTAATGACTGTTTGTTTATTCAAAATTTAGACATATATGTTTTTTTTTGTCAATGTACAGAAAGCGTGGGGAAATCTACTTGGGTGAATCTAACAACCCAGGACACAGAACGGCCAGATCTTGCAAATGCACGTGTGGTAGTCACTGGAGGCAGAGGTTTGAAGAGTGCAGAAAATTTTAAATTGTTGGAGCAGCTTGCTGAGAAACTTGGTGCAGCAGGTTTGTACTTATTTTTCTTTTGCTTTGTTGTCGAAATTGTTAGTATTGATATTTGATCGAGGCCTCCATGTGAAATTCATTGCTGTGCGGTCTGCACACATTTTTTTCCTGACTGATTACTTCTCTTTTCTGTAGTGGGTGCAACCAGAGCTGCTGTTGATGCAGGTTTTGTTCCAAATGAACTACAGGTAATCTCTTCAAGTCTATCAGTGTGTTGCGCCATGTCAAATAATAACTAAATGCATTCTGAATGTATTTAGCTAATACAAAATTGTAGATGCCATACACTACAACATGTCTCGTGAAGCTCATGTATCAGTCCCTTTAGGAACAATAGTTCACATTCACAACAAGCTAGGTTGAGTTAAAAGATGTTATGTGGCTCTAGCAAGCTAGGTTGAGTGAAAAGATGTTACATAACACCAATGGTTTCTAGCTTATGTACAAAGTTGTACAGCTTTGCAAAATCCATGGCACCAACTATGGGTGTTATGGACTTGTGTGCACCTTTTTTCTTGCTCGTTACCTTTTTTCATTTATTGTTGCAATGTTCTATTTTCCTCAGGTTGGTCAGACTGGGAAGATAGTCGCACCTGAGCTCTATATGGCATTTGGAGTTTCTGGAGCAATACAGCACATGGCAGGAATGAGAGATTCCAAGGTTATTGTCGCTGTCAACAAAGATGCCGATGCCCCCTTATTTCAGGTTCCCCCTCGCTCCTTCCCTTTCTATCCCTCACTGCCCTCCCAGACCCTCGGGCAAGGTCAATTTATGTGCGTGCACACAATGTTCACTAGTTGCAGTAGAACCCGAACCTCGAAATTCTAAGCCTATTTGTATTCATATTGTCCAGGTTGCAGACTATGGACTTGTTGCTGATCTATTCGAGGTTCTTGGCGAATTGTTAAGGAGGCTACCAGACAAGAAATAAGCGCCTTGCTTGCCCATATCTTCTTAATAAGATGAAAAGTTCTCCCGTAACCCAATAATAATGCGAAGCCTTACAAAAACCAGCATGTTGTATGTTCATGGAAGCGTGATCAAGGGCAGAGCACGGTGTCCTTGCCTTCACCCGTGCCGTATTGAGGCAGACCGCTTACCCGCCGGTGTAACGCCGGCGCCATCGCTTGTACCGTTTTGCCGTGTGGATATGCTTGGGTTAGAGCATGTAGAGTGCAGATGCGTAGACATGTGCTTAGCAAATAAAAACTGTTTTTTTCTTGCCACGTTCTAAAATGAATAGACCCTGGTGCTTAAGAGGTGCTTATAAATATAAATATATATAATTAATAGATAATGCAATCATCTAGATACCTACAAAAGAGATACCTGCATCGGAAGGAAATAACTTATACCTAGGTGTTAGTGTTTGATAAGGTGGTTATATTCTCTTTCTTTTAAGTATTTGTACATGGGCCAAGAGCCAAGAAGGCAGCCGCTGACTGAACAATCCAGCATGAGCCAACACGCAGCGAGGCCACCCGCAGCCGATTGATGAACGACACAGCGTCAAAAGAATGCCACGAGATGGTGTACAGACTGTAACATCGAGTGCGATGGTCGCCAAAACACCTTATTGTTTTTGTCGTCAAACGAACACCACGGGTGCCATAAAATGAGGGGAGAAAAGATACATGTAGAAGATATCAAAACGTTTATAAATGTTACAAGTATACGAATCGCGACCTGTATGAACTTAAAGCCATATAGCTCTCGTCCCGTGAGGCGATCACGATCTGGACTCATCGGGCGGGGTTCCGACAAGCCAGCCCCACATGCCACCGGAACCTTGCCTCTGCTTTGCGTCTAAGGCTGCTTGCTCAGAAGCAGCTTTCTGCCTTCGAAGCAGCTCGACCTCCTTTTCCAATGCATCCATACTTTGAAGCTTTTGCCGTAGCTCCGCAACGTCCACCTAGGGAGCCATTTGGAAAACCAAGTATGATCAGGGCGTATTTATCTCTCGTCCAGGAAAAAAAATCACAATATCATGCTCCCTCCTTGAGCATGTCACTGGACAGGATTAGTTTTGATGTGGATTCCTAATCCCAGTGGTTACTGCAGGCAATGGTGTAAAACCAGACATTCATGTTATGTTATACAATGCAAGACAATGTGTACCTCGAGTTTGAAACATCTCGACTGCTCAGCGGCAAGTTGGCCACGTACAGCTTGGAGTTCCTACACAATTTAAACGAACTATAAGGACCCATACATCAGATGAGAAATAATTTTTTCTACAGTAGTGATTCAGATTTCCTTTTTTGCGCATACAAAACTAAAACCCCCAAGGATAAACACAGTACTAGTTGCACTGCATGTAATCCCAGTGTAACTTTAAAAGGTCAGGCCGCTTACGGCATATATGTCAGGACTAAGATGATGTTACGAACAGTGATATAATAGTATATACTGTGTAACAACAAATAGACCCACACATTATTCAATACAGGTAAAGCTTAATCCCGAGAGCGCATCATAGGATGTTGTTAGAAGTAGTACTCAGACTCTGGGTTACAAAATAGTTCCTAAACCAACTGAAAATAAACAAGATTACATAATACGCTCACTTTTTCGTTAAAAAAAAGGTCTATTAGATGCTTGAAAGATTACTTAGCATAAAAGAACACAAGAAACTACAGATCTGTAGGGGCAGAAATAGAACAATCGGAAGATAGACAAGAAGACTCACCTTTGTCAGCTCTGCATTTCTAGCCTCTGCTTCAGCTATCTCTTCTTTAAGCTGTATAGTTTGCATCTCTTCCCTGTTAAGTGTTGCTTCTAGTTCCGCTTTCTCAGCTTTAAGAGCTGTTAAAAGTTGTTCACTTGCTTCATCGTTTCTGTTTTTCTGAAGCTCGGCACATCACGACAAGACAAAAGAAAGACAGTGAGCATCTTCCAAATGATTGAAAGCATCATTGTTAACATGTAGTTGTCATCAGCAACTTTGTATCAAAATGTATTGTATGAGCGCATGTACCAAAAAGAATAGCTGCACTGTCTAGTTAACAGAATTTTAATTAGCATGAACCCTAATTTCTACAAAAGCCCAAATTTTTTATTAAAAAAACACTTTCTGCTCAATCGAAGTGGTTAGGCCAACATAGGCAGCTTCATGTAGTTCTAGCTATGACAGCAACATATGCTGAGCAGGATATTACCGAATCAGCGCTGTCCATGGCAATCTCTCGTACCTTCCCATCTTGAGAAATTTCAACCTCAGGTTCCAGAACCCTAGATGTATTATCTGAGATGGGTTCTTCTTTTGTGTTTGACCGCAAATTTGATTTGGTGCTAAGTTTAAGAGCGTAAACCTGTACATCAGAAAATTGTTTTGCTAAAACTTAAAAGCTAACTCCAGGCATAAACATAAGACTTAAAAATGCCAGTTACCTCGTTGCTGTATCGTCCATTATATCCTCCAAAGGAAATGATATAATCATCTCCATTATAATTGCTATACACTAAAGTCATGCCCTAGAAAACAACAAGATTTCAAATATTACCAACCAAAAGAAAACCATTCTAGCGTCACCATATTGCTCAAGAGGCATACCTCACTGGCAAGGGGAACACGTCCTTCTACGGTGCTAACAACTGACCATGCCAAAGTTGACATGTTAAGCACAAGTGTTTCGGAGACACCTGTAAAGATGAATGTATGAGCTGACTACATGCTAACATAACTCAAAATAAACTACAGGTACATTTAAAATTGATGGCCTGAAAGCAATTGTCTAAATGCAAAGAAATTATTTACTTGAGAAGAAATTCATTTTGCTGTGACCCTGTGATTGCCTTATCCCAATTCATTAGCATTAACAAAGAATGTGTATTATTTTAATCCTCTGATGGGACAAAGATGGTACAATTCGCATTCCAAGATGACAATTATACTCGAACAATTGCTTTGTGGATTTCAAAAAGATTTTACATGATATTTCCTGAGGTTATGTGAACAATATTCTCATATGTAAAGGGCCAAGTTGCAAGGCAAAATCTAAATTCGACTATTATTTAACTGACGGGTAGTGCTGAGGAGTAGAAGGAATTCCCTTGGTGCTATATGCAGACAAGGTTTAAGGAAAATGTGGCTTCCAAAACTCTTCGCAGCACATCCAATCAACAACGAAAAGGATTAAATAGCGGAAATTTTCTCAGGAGGTCAAAGCTACTAGTAATACGAACATGTACATTAAAATCCATAGAGGGCTACATCTTGATATCATAGATCACAATAAACAATTCAAAGTACTAAACTCGGACACTAAAAACATACCGCTTTTGTTATTGCCACCACCAACTATGTACCAATTCTCCCCAACAGTTGCACCTGCATGGCCAGCCCGCGGGCTTGGAGTCAAACCCTGCTGTTTGGGTCTTGACCATTCCATCTGTAATTCCAATAAAACTTAACAATCACAGATAATGTACCAAACTTTACAGAGTTCCAGCAAGAAAATAGTTCTTACTGTTTGCAAATCAAGGACATGTAGGTCATTGAAACATGTTGCATGAGATCCCCCGCCAAAAATTAAAAGATAGCGGTCAGCATGGCAGGCAGCGGCATGATCTGATCTTGGAGAAGGAGGGGTGCCTCTAAAACATAAAGGCAACATCACGATGAGTTTACTTCAGAAATACAGTAATATGAAGTTCAGCGTACGAAACAAGATCATTCACTATTCCATCATTGCAGAATTATTCCATATGTATGTTATTGAAATGCAGGTACTTAGTAACTATTGTTTGATCAAATATGTGCATGGAAGTGAATGTGTATTTCTCTTTCATAATGAAGCTGTCATCAGATGATCATTTTTATGAGCTGTGAAATATATTTCGGGTTTTGCATGCAATATGACTTCCTGTTTTCCCTTTCCTTTTTTTTTTTTGGCTTTCTCTTTCAAGTTAATAGATAGCTGACAGTCAATTTAGAACTTCCGTCAGTCCCAAACTAATTAAGAAAAACTATTTACAAAGAAGTAACAGTCCAAATAAAGCTAAGCACTTCAGAACTATATAACAACATAGTGGCGGGAAATAAGTTAATGAAGAGTAGTCTACTTGAAAAGCTTTAACCTAAGTTCCTGGGAGCAGCTCACTAGGAAAAGAAGCTATTATCATATGTGGTGAAGGTAACATGTATGCCAGTTATGTTAGGACACAAGCGTGCCGATTAAAATCTAGTAGCTCTTGACAGTAATGTTTCATGTTCAAATAGCAAAGGCTAATTCTTTCTTTTAGAATTCAGATACATGCAGCTAACAGCCTAACAGTGGTTTTTCCACTAGATGAATAATGCAGACCAGAACAATTGTGCGTGAGAGATCCATAAAGATTCCAGTACTTACATTGCATCCACATCATCCCATGTCATGGTTTCAAGATCAAGAATGTGCAAGTCATTCAAAAGACATCGTTTTGCATCTTCACCACCAAACAAGACTAGAGTTGTTCCAACAAGAGTCACCGACTGACCTCCACGAGAAACCTGCAGCAGATATTTTTACATGAAAAATGCCCACTACTTTATATTTTATATAACTGGATACCCAATATCAAAGCAAATGAACATTTACGCTGCAAGATTTTGTATCGTTCATGTATTGCCTGGCAGACCCTTTTAAGGTTACTGATCACTTGGCAGCGGCGCTTGGGTTCTATTTTCGTAATATTGAAAGCTGACTGTTCTATTTGGACTATGTTGTAGTTTGCTTAATCTTGAGTCTTCAATTTCTGCCGTGTTTTCATCCACCAGAGCCAATGGAAGACTTCTCTAGACTTGTCCTCAAACTTAAAAGGTATTTTGTGTTAGATGGAGAGGGAGAGTGGAAATGTGAATGGTTGATTGTATTGCAATGGCTCAATGGGCAATATATAGAGTACAAGGGATACAAGACTAAACCTTAGAACAATAGGGAAATACCACAAATTAAAATAGGGAAAATCCAAAGTCCGAGTCTTGATAATATCATCGTAGCGTGCAACTCTTGAAAAATATGTCGAGTATCAAAAGATCTTCATTCGGGGCCGTGCGACATCCCATAAAGTACAAGGTGCAAGGGCTAAGAAAGTAGAGGCAAGCGAGAACAAAGTCGACCGCGGTAGCACGACGAAGAAGATGATGAAACCGACGGGAATAAAGAGGGCTGTCAAATCAAGCTGTAGAGGAATGGATAAAAGCATGGCGGCGCAAATCGAAGCCCGAGACGGTGGTGGCGCAGTGCACAAGAAGAGCAGCGAAGGCGCAGTGCAGAAGAAGCGTGTTGGCCTTAGAAGCTCGAGGCGGCGACTCAAAGAGAAACGGCGGCATCATAACGACTTCTACGTGTTAGATTTTGGGAGAGAATAGAGAAATGGGGGCTGAATTCTTGATTCTATTGCAAGAGCCCAAGGGGCTATATATAGTGTACAAGAAACCCTAGACTAGAAATCCTAGACAATTACATAACTATCCCTAACACTTACATGACTTACACTTCTACCACTTACACTTCTACCACACATTACACTACTACCATTAACACCCCCACTCAAACTCAATGCGTATGCAATAGCATTGAGTTTGACGAGGACAACACTAAAATAAAAGATAAAACCGAAGTCCGAGCTTGAAGATGTTGTCGAAGCATACAACTCTTGAACAAAATTTTTCCTTCGACTCTTCACACACGAATGTCTTGATTTGGAGATGTTGAAACCGACGGGAATAGAGAGATATGTCAAATCAAGTCGATGAAGAGAGAAATAGAGATGAAGACGCGAACCAGATCCGTCTGCCCAAGAAGTGAGGTGATGGTGTCGAATCTGGCGCTCGACGAAGGAAAAGACGACAGACCAGGTCCGCCCACCCAAGATGTGGGGTGACGGTGTCAAATCTGGCGTCCGACGAAAACAAAGACGAAGAGACAGTTGATGATAACGACAAAGAAGGCCATTGATCAAGAATCGCAATCAAAGATCAAAGAACTGCTTCTCGCCAAATCCGCCGAGTCTTAGAGTAATGTGAATCGAAAAACCCGCTAAAAACCGCCAAAATTGCAATACCGATTTGAATTGAAATTTTCCGTAGGTAAAACCCAATTGAAAAACCGAAATGGAAGGAATTTGGTAAAATCTGGACAAGAGGAAGGGTCGATCTTGTCTAAAGCATCCATCGCATCCAATGCAGATAGAGAGGCGGGGAGGAATCTATTGCCTGCACAAAGAGGGTGCTAAATCAAGGCAAAAAAACAAAATCCAAATTCAAACTGATTTATTGGGTTTTTCCTCCTTGCTTTCCGAGATCCGATTCTGCGTAGGATTTTGATCCCTGGTCGCAATGATGCGAAGATGTGTAGCAAGATGGCTACAAGAGAGGACCAAGAAGGCAAAGTCGCATCAACAACGATGATGGGGTGACCACACTCGATCCAATGGACGGACCACAGCAACCCGAAAAGAAAGAAGCAATCGGCTGATCGACAAAGGATATGATGAACTGGCACGACTTCGATGAACTCAAAGAGATGCAGCAAACTTGGATAGACTCTATGGTTATTAAGTCGGCAAGTCGACACTACCCTCCTAGTGATCGACTAGTCGACTAGTCGGCCAACTAGTCGACAGGTACTGTACACAACATAACACACACAGCCAACACAACACACCACAGCCAACACACCCCACACCACAGCCACACACACACACCTCACGCCACAGGCACACACACACCTCACGCCACACCACATCCACACACCACGCGGGAGCAGAGGAGGGCGATGGGGAGAGAACATGACCACACACACCACGCGGAGCGAGGAGAGGCGATGGGGAGAGGGAAGAGGAGGCGATGGCGATGGGGAGAGGCAGAGGCACTCGGCGCAGATCTGGAGGGGAGGCGCAACGACAAGGCAGAGGTTCAAGCCGTCAAGGAGGACGATCGGGCATTGCTGGACCTGGGATGAAGACGAGGCTGCTCCGACGGCGCAGATCCGGAGGAGGCGCAACGAAGCAGAGGCGCTCAATGCAGATCTGGAGGAGAGGCGCAACGACGATGCAGAGGTGCTTCGACGGCGCAGATCCGGAGGAAGCTCCGACGGACAGAGATTTGCAAGCGACGATCTGATCACGCGAGGTGAGCCCCGATCGCCTCGCTCCTCATGCCTCTTTGCCACTGCCTCTGACAGTCGGGCCCCACATCCCAGCCGGCGCAAGTCGAGTCGGTAGCTCCAGTCGGTCTTCTCTGGCAACTTGTCGACTAGTCAACGACTTGATAACAATGATAGACTTGATGGAAAACAAAGGAAAATAGACTTAAGATACTAGCAGCAACAAATATTAGCAGGAGGATACAAGCAGCGAATACAAGCAGCGGTGATCACACAAACACCAACACGAAGCAGAGTAGGAAGCTTGCAAGAAAGAGGCTACTGCTGCACAAGATGACCATGGTGGGCTAGCGGAGGCAAAGACTCTCCACAAGCTTGGAGCAGGGTGAGCTGAAGGTGGTCGTCAGCAGAGCGGCGATAGTGGCAAGTAGTACCAAACAGCAAAGCGACTGTTAGTAGAGCAAAGAAGTGGTCTGCAGAGCATCACCAATAGCATCGCCAGCAGCAGCACAAGGACGAGCGGATGAGATGGCCGAGCAGCGGGAGGAAGGCTTATGGTCGTCGCCGGATCCAGAGGAGATGGCAGCACCGTCGGCCCAGAGGAGGCGGCAGCACAAGGTCCATCTCGCCGGCCCAGAAGAGGCAGCGCCGGAGGTGGATCCGTTGCAGAGGAGCTCTAGGCGACAAATCCGGAGGCACGGAGCAGTGATGGCTTGAGGCGAGCGGATCCAGAGGCGCGCGGAGAGGTGGCTTGAGGAGAAGTTGGATCCGTCGGAGGAGGAAGGGGATCGATCTCGGCAACAATGAGGGCGAAACCTTTAGTGAGCTCAGCGGGCGAGGACTTGGTGCTCGTCGACGAGGCACCGGATCTAGCGCAGACTGGAGCTTGGTGTAGAGGCAAGCGACGAAGACGAAGCCAAATCCAGATGATGAGGAACGGCGAAGACGACGCTCGCGAAGTCAACGCCGGATCCAAATTGGGAAGGAAGGCGGCGTCGCTCGATCAGTAACAACGGTCGACGCCGATCCATCTTGCGCCCGATCCGCTGAGTAGAGGACACAGTCACGCCCCGATCGGCCACGAAGCGAGAGGACATGGATGGCGGCAACGAGGATGGCCAGATCCCACCCGAATCTGGCGACGCAGAGGAGATCAGTGATGGAGTTGAAGCTTGGTGCTTGCTGCTGCTGCTGGGCGGATATGGTTGGTCAGCTGCTGCTGTGTTGCTTGAGAATAACAACAAGCTACTACTTGCGTCAAGAAACCACTATAGGGCAAAGATAAAAAAAAACGAGATTAGATGCTGCCCCTGGGAGAGGAGATTGATCCTCCCAAGGGCGGTAGCGGTGGAAGAAGATTGAGGCTAGAATATGGATTTAGGCTCTGATGCCATCACACTACTACCCTTAACATGGCTCGGAGAGAAGAGCGGCGGCTGCTGCCATGCGAAAGGGCAGAAGCGAGCCAGGAACCAATCGGCTGACTGACAAGGACTTTGTGGACTAGCACGACTTAGACAAACTCAAAGATAGAGTGTTACGAACTTGGATGGACTAAAAGGGGAAAAAGGACTCAAAGGAGCAGCAGATACTAGCAGCAGCACTCTTTAATAGCAGAAGAAGTTGTAAGAAGCCGGAGAAGCCAAAGCAGAAACTGAAACCAAAGCCGGTGAAGCCGAAGTGGCTCCGGCCAGATCTAGTTATAAACCATATCCCACCCTGTTCTCCCTCTCCCCCTCTGCTCTCTTCCTTACAATAGACGCCTCCTCTCCTCCCTTGGGCTCCTTCCTGGGCTCCTCGTGCTCCTCCGGCGGCGCGACGGCCCATAGGGCGGCGACGCGGCGGCCAGAGAGAGCCCAAGGGGTCTCAGGTTTGGGGGAGACGGGCTATCGAAGGACGACACAGCGGAGACCGAGCAGCGGCCGAATCACAGGCAACGCGGAGGAGCCTGAGGTGGCACAACGAAGGTGCCCAGGGACGACGGCGGCTAGATCCGGCGAGGCGGCGCTTAAGAATCGACGAATCCGGCGACCACGAGGAGGATGGTGAGGAGCCATGGCGGCGGCGAGGAGATCTTGGCGAAATCCGATGCCGCGCGATCATCGGGGCGTCACGGATGGCGCGGAGCAAAGGCGACGGCGGCCCAGGCATCGAGGCAACTTGAAGAACCTCCCCCTCTGAATGGATCCAACCAAATCCGTGCAAGAGAAGGCCAGGCGGTGGCGTAGCCGACCGGGATCAAGCTTGGAGACAGCCGATGATGCCGGATCTAGACGAGAGACAGCCAAGCGGTGGCGGGTCAGTCGGGATTGAGCTCGAAGACCGCTGCTTGCTGCTTGATGTGATGGACACTAAAAGGTGACCGACCCGGGAGTGGAGATTGCTCCTCCCGAGGGCAGCAGTAGCGGAAGACGAGTGGAAGTTGCTAGAATAGAACCTAGTGCTCTAATACCATGTTAGATGGAGAGGGAGAGTGGAAATGTGAATGGTTGGTTGTATTGCAATAGCCCAATGGGCAATATATAGAGTACAAGGGGCACAAGACTAAACCCTAGAATAGTAGGGAGATACCACAAATACCCTTAACATTTTGGTCACTTCAAAAATTGAGTGAAAATGTGTTTAATTTAAACAAAGCAAACCCTCTGCTATAACCAAGCGTAGTTCCAGAGACAATTAGGACAGCGCACAAGAACTCCACACACACTTTTAAGCCCTTATTGTTTGCACATCATACCGTCCTTGAACAAAACAAACTCTCGGCTAAAATCAAGCACAGGCCAATAAAAGAAACATTAGAACAAATATGTATCAAAGAACATTGAAACTAAGAATGTGTAGTACATTATATTTGGTAGTGTAGGTTCAAAGACTTCAGAGTGAGCTATGGGTTGAAGAAAATGATTACCGGTGGTTTGCCGTAAGTCCTGACAATCGACCAGGTACAAGTGTGCGGATCAAATTCCTTCACTAGCATAAAAACACCAGAAGCAGAGTAACAGCATAAAAAAAATAGTCACAGAAATGAGAGACATAATTAGCATCACGGTACAATGTTAACTGAAAAGTGACTTCTAGTAAACCTGTAATGTTGTCGGATGGATCTTTTGTATGCCCAGCAATAGAGAAAAATTTGTTGCCACATGATATCTACAAAATAGCAGTGGATGATTACCATCTGAAATATAATGACTTTGCAACAGTTTTAACTATTTCTGGTTTCTGCCGAAGTTTACCAAAGAATGGCCAGCACACGGAGAAACTTGTGTTGTTTTAGCTGAATCAGAAGATTCTGCTTGCAATTTGGCATCAATCTTGGACCAAGTCAAACTCTTTAGCTCCAAAACCTGCGTCGGTACAAATTGTGACAAAGATGCATGCACTAGGTCAGTGTTACTTAATGCTATAGTTGCTTCGAGTGTGGCAGATTTGAATTGTCAGTCTGTCTGTATATGAAGTTTTCTCTTCAACTATTATCTAAATAACTTGGACATCTCAAAATCTACCTAACAACTCAATAATTTCCATGCAGGAAATACCTAAATCAGTAAATCATAAATCACCTAAAAAACTTGTTATTTTGCTTGTGATCTATTTTAGGAAAAATCATTGTTATCTCCTTGCATAGTGACAACATATTCAACTCCATAATTATCTACGAGCCTAACTGTAAGCTTTGCATAAAGAAGCACAAGGAAGACTGGAATTGTTACAAGAAACACATACTTCAACATTGCACCAATATTACAAAAGGTCGGTCTCAGGAATCATGAATATAAATTAATCTTTAATCTAGACAGTGTGTACAATAAAAACACAAATATTTAAGGATGATTTGATGACAAGTAGTGGAACAACTTCTGCTAATATGCTTCCAAGTCCAAGCTAACAAATAACAAGATGCAAACATATGGCATGCTCGATTATTATATTTAGCTTAACATACCTGAAGGTCACTAAGATAACGCCCATTATGGTTTCCACCAAATATGTACATTTTGTCTTGCAACACAGTTGCTCCATGCTGCAGCAACCAAAATTCACATTAGGGCTAGAAAAGTAATAGAAGAAACAAGTCCTACAAGTCACAAAATGAAAGAGGCAAGGGAGCATATGGTGCACCTCATAGCGAGGTTTAGGACACTGCCCGCTGACAGATAATGGAGTCCATTCTTCATGAGCACTGACAGTACTAAGGCCTTCCAGAATAATAACTTTGTCCTGCGTCTCCACTGGACTTCCGTTTTCAGAAATTGTTTTAGGTTCTGGAATTGATGTTCCATTGGTTGAAGCTGATACAATGTTTGACTCTTCCTTTGGTTTCTTATGAAAAGTACAGATAAATAACTTATTAAGTTCATTCTAAGAAAAAGAAAATACTAAGCTAGACAATGAGATGGAACTGTAATTGATAAACCAATAATTTCAAAGATAAAAGTGAATTCTGAATACTCCGGCAAACAAGAAGCAATATACTTTTGACAGAGAAAAACTTGCATTTGTACAGACTATATTAATTTATAGGACTTACATGAATTTCAATATCTACAACAGGTTCGGGGTTGAACTCAGGGACCCTAGAGTACCATCCAGGATCTTCCTCCTGCCACAATACCAATACCAATGCATCCATTACATCATTATGCACACAGTGAAGAATATCACGTAATTAGTCATACCTCCAAGATTTTGACAAAAAGACGCATTGCCTCCGCTGACGGCATGCTTCCAAGCCCATGCCAGCTAAAAACACAAATAGTATAAGCAAGCAGCAGTGATACAAGATCAACGTTAAATTGGTATTTGCTAGGTACTTCTACTCGATCATCTATTTAGTTTGATCGTTCCAAAATCCAAACTACAAAGAGTTACGGTCTTTGCAACATAGGAAATTCATTTTCTAACTTCTGGCTGGGTGACAACATTCCGTTCTAACACTGGCTTAAGCAATATAGTAAGCAGAGAGTACAAGACAAACAGTTGTATCTGTTTATGTCTACTCGTATTTCAAGCCCAAAGTAAATCGCTTCTCCATTGATATAACCAAAACTTCCACAAAAATTGGCTTCTATCGCGAAAACTTCAAGCGGGATTTGAGTGCAGCGATACCAACCTCGTCCATTTGCTCTGCTCCACAGGGTTCCACGCCCTCGGCTTCGGCACATTGCATGGCCCCACCGTCGCCTACACCAAAACGAAACCCAAAATCACCAACCGAATTCCGATAAGCAAAGCAAATCTCTCCACCAAAAGCCAGAGATCAGCAAACTAACGCCACAATTCAACCCCTGACCAGCACCAATACCACCATTTCACCCTAGATCCACACAAACCTCAACACCCACCGCCAATTAATCGCCAAAAAAACCAGCGATAAAAATCAGCCGACGCGTCACCTGCTGGTACAGGCCGTAGAGGAGGAGGGCGACGTCGTTCTGGAAGCGGGAGATTGCGGCGGAGGAGGTGGCCCCGTCGGCGCCGAAGCCGGCGTAGACCGCGGCGGCGTAGAAGCGGTCGGGGTAGGCGAGGCCGGAGCTCGCCATGGCCGGCGCAAGCCCTAGATCTCTCCCCCTCTCCCCTCGGATCTCGCGCGGATGCCAACCGAATCACTAGCTCGAGGTGGCGATTGGTGTTTGCTTCGAACTGCTCCGCTGCGTCGTCCTCCGACACGACGAAATGGAAATCTGCTTCGAGTCGAGATCTGGAAGGAGACGGCTCGCTTCGTTCGCGGGCGATGCTTTTAACACTCGGCGCCGCCGTGCCCGTGGATGGGATAAAAGTAAACAAAATTGCCAGATGGCTGTGTCCGAACCATGGACCGTTGTCCGGCTCGGGCACGGCACGGCCTACGTTGATGGTCCGACGAGCTATACCGTATTTGGATGTCATCTTGGCCCCGTTAGGAATTTTTTTTAAAAATATTATTATTTTAAAACATAATTACAAAAATATACCGTCTTTCCAAAAAATTACAGAAATATGTTCCTGTCGCCAGGTTGAAATGGTGACACTGCCGCCATTTCAATCGGCGACAGAACCTCTCCTCCTCGTCGTCGTCGGTCCGTAGCACCTATCGCCAGTTGAAATGGTGATAGGTCCCTGTCGCCATTTCAACTGGCGACAGGAAGCAAACCAAATTTCCTCTTCTCTAGCTAGGTTTGCCACCCTTTGATTTTTATACGTTTTTAACGGTGCAAAATCTGTTAGACTCGCAATAACATTTTTTTATCGTTGTATGTTGTTCTAGTGCGATGAATTTCTGAAGAATTTTACGAGAAAGATTGAGATATGAAAGATTCGTAAGTAGAAAGGTAAGTGATATTGCGATGCGCCAGTGAATTAATACGCTTGCTCATGTACATGAACTACATATTATGTAAGGAAACAAATGTGAACTTGTCATTACTATGAAAACTACGATAATTAAGCAAAACATCATTCATAGCAAAACATCATAACACTTAATAGCACTGATACTACATAACATTCAGCAAAACATGATAACACTTAATTAAAATGATAATTCGAACATTGGCAATAACATGTTACTACCGTCTGCAATAACATAATTCGAACATTGGTAATAACATTGGTCGTAGCCTCAACGTCCCCCGTGGATCGCCTCGAGTTGGGTGACGGATGAGATCCCACTGCGACGTCCGGAGTGGCGATGTCTCCTTCATCTTGAGGATTTTTCAGTAGGACATTTCTTGAAGGTGTGCGGACTCCTCGCAAATAGAGCACTTCTTCGACGACGTCCGGTTTACGCCGTCCATGTCGTTCTGATCTTGCCGTACTGTCGTAGTCAACTTTTCCTTGAGCCTATCAATATCCGCACCATTAGTTGCTCCTGTGCGGATGGCGATGAAATGACCAACCACAACAGAACCATATATCTCCGCGGTTCGAGTTTGCATCACCGCCTCCTTGGTGAAATAGACAGAGAGGTCTCGACCGGGATCTTTGCGCCACCGTCGAACATCGGCTATGACATGGGAGCAGGCCTATGCAAAAGAAGGGCTTGTTGCAAGTGCATGTGCAACTAGCGCGGCGTAACGTGCACTCATGGGTAACCCTCTCACGGTTAGATCATGGCGTCCTTTATCCTCAAGACATCACCTCGGCTTAAGCTCCTTGTGCCCATCTTGAATGTCCTGCATCTCACCCTTCTTGCTCTTCTCCTCCATGTACTTGGTGATCATGACTGAGTACAAGATTCATCATTTGCCATGGCTCGCGATGCGTTGTTGCTTCACAACAAAGTACTTCGTCAGTCTGCGAGTATTGCCTCCACAATACCCACCAAAGGGAGGCACCTTGCACCGCGCATGACCCAGCTTGTACACCTCGGCTAGATTAGTTGTCATGACACCATATCGAGTGCCACCTCGTCATGGAGCAATGACCACTTCTCCTTAGACTCGTGCTCAATCGGTCCGAGAAGCATGTGACTGCGCCCCATCCTCCTCGTCAATCCGGAGCATCTGTGGGTATCTCTGCAATGCTTGGGGCACGGTCGGCGCTGGGGTGACCCTTCTCGCGCCTCCCTTCAGTGTGTCTTGGTCCGCTCATCTAGAATCTTCCAGTGTTTGAACTTCCGCTTGGTTACGGTTGCCTGTACCGCTTGAACATGTTCATCAAGTCTTTGTTATGAACCTTGTAGAAGTTTGCACCCAAGTGCCTCATGCACCACCGCTCAGTAGATCCGGTCATGGAAGTGGTGCGTTCTCGCCTTTTGTTGTACTGGTTATTGCCGCAGCAGTTCGCATGCCGATCATGTATGAGGCACACGTTGGGGCGGTGTTGCACAACAAATCCTCACGTTCTTCAGAACCACAACCACTATCCGTGTTCTCGCTTTCAACGAAGCGAATGCTACGAAAGAACTTGATTGTTCCCGTCTGTCGTTATTGCAGTCAGTATCTGGACCTTGTACCTCCTAGTCAAAAATGTGCCATCTACGCACAAGATTGACTGAGAGTCTTGAATGCGTTGATACATGGACCAAACGCGAAGAATACTCATTGCAATACCCTCTTATTGGTCCACTTCGGTGCGTGGCGTCTTCAATATCGATATGGGTGCCGTGATTTACATCTTGTATGACTCGAAGTTGCGCAGGAGGTTGTGGTAGGAATCCTAACGCGTGCCCCACCTTAATTCCAATGCCTTCGCTTTTGCCCTCCAAGCCTTCGCATAGTCGATTGTGTATTGGAACCTTGCCTCAATCGCCGAATGATGCATCGTGGCTCAAAATCTAGATTATCCACGATCTCACTGTACATAAGGTTGGCGATGAAGCGATGATAGGTTCCGTGGGGTATCTTGACTTCGAAGCGATGCATGTGTGAGGACCACTATAGAGCACTTCCATGGGTGTCCCACTTTGGCTTAAATGCGTCGCACTCGCCAAGGGCATCCTCTATGCCGCACTTCACGTCAGAGAATCTTGGGGTCGACTTGACGACTCAATGTCGCCATGACCGACAAGGCCAATTTGACCGGCGTCTGCACGGCCTCCTTGCATTTGTACATAGCTCCTAGTCGACCTCACTCTGTCGTACTCCCGGCACACACGGAGCCTTCGTTGGCAGCGAGATTGTCGAACTGGTATGTGTTCCAATCGGATGGAACCGCCTGCTCGTCAACTTCATCCTCGTCGTCGGAACCTTCATCTTCAGACAATGCCATGTAGTCTCGGTCTTCGAGATCCATCCTTTGCACTACGGCTTCAACCTCCTCACCCTCGTCAGCAAGACCAGTAGCTTGCATGGCCGTAGGAGCTACTTCCGCAGGGTCTTCATCGACAAGATCAAGAACTCCGGAGCTTGGCAAATTGTGTGCGCCATGGCAGGGTCTGCGCCCCGACTTCCTCTTGACCTCGACACCTCCTTCTTGTTCACCACAAAGGGTGGAGGAGTGGGTTTGGCATATGCTTGGACGAGAAGGACCAATTTCCACCTGCCTTCCTCGCGATGCGTATATATGATCGCCATGATTTTGGTCCCCAGTCGCACTAACTCCCAATATGTCGGTTGTGCTCTCCGTGGGAAAGGCAACTCAAAGTCGATCGTACACATCACGGTCCACTTGGAATGTATGGAACAATCACGCATCACAATACCCCATGTACGCCGCTCTGGTCTTGCTAGGGGTACGGTTGCTTGATTGGAAATAACGCAAATCAATCCCTCGGGACCCTCTAGAATAGTCCCTTGACCATAGTAAATTTTGAAATTGACGATGTCTGAGTCGGACATATTTGACGACCGCAACATAAAGAACATTTCCACGATTAACCGCATATCTAAAACTATACTACCCAATCAAAAGTATTATGTAAAACTATACCGCATTACGTAACTGTACATCTAAAACTATGTAATCCATTCTTGTTAAAAAATTACCCGAGAGGTTGGCAATCCGATGGATGGTAACCGCTAGCTTCTCTCCTCACCTCTACTCTTCTCTCCTTCTTTTTTTCTCGAATAAGAATGAGTCCTCACATCAATTTTGGGTTTTTATAGGGATGGGCTTCCTATCGCCATTTGAAATGGCGACAGAACTCGTCGCTAGTTGAAATGGCGACAGGACCTATCGCCATTTCAATCGGGCGATAAGTGGCCGGACCGTGACGAAGGGAGAGGGTTCATGTCGCCGATTGAAATGGCGATATGTTCTGTCGCCATTTCAATGGCATGTGAACATATTCTGTAATTTTTGGAGAGACGATATATTTTTGTAATTATGTTTTAAAATAATATTATTTTAAAAAATTACCCCATTAGATCCGTTTATTTTTAATATATATATATATATATATATATACTTTTTATTTCTTAATATTTATATGTTTTTAATACATATATGATTTTATTTTGTAGTTTTTAAAGTTTATATAGTTCATTTTATAAGTATATATAAATTTATTTTGGTTTGTCTAAATTTATATATATATATTCTAGAATTGTTTTATATTTTTAAAATTTTCATGTCACAATAGCTAAATGGGCCGGCGTCGGCCTGACGTACTAAGCGTGCTTGGATCGGTCTGGCCCGTTGTCGAGACCTCAGATATGCAAATCCGAAACCCTCTGTGTATTATGAACTAGTCTCATGATCACTAGCTAGTCCACACAGTGACATCATTGATGAAATCATGTCCATACAATAAAATAGCTAAAAATAGATAAATTAATATTACTTAATAGCAAAAATGGCATTATAGTCAAGTTTTACAGAGTTTGTCACGCAGGGCTTAACGACAAAAAGAGTAAACATGTAGCAGAACAAAATAACTTGTGGTAGCCATCCGACATGCCCACATGCAATCGAGTGGAGAACGCGACATAGTTCGTGTAATCTTCAAAATACTCCCCCTCGTAGAACTCTGCGGTTTCTAGGTCTTCCTCGGTGACTGATCAACAATGGCGCAAAGCCATGAGTACATAAAATACTCAGCTAGTCGTAGAAAAATGTATGCAAATAGTATTTTTATGCAAGGCTTGAACAAGAATGGCTTTATGGCTATTTTGCATAAAGCAGTATCGACAATAAATAAATTGAAAGCATAATTTTAAAAAAGAATAAATACATAAGTAAACAAGTACTTTGAAACAACTAGTGAACAACCATGTTCACTTCCCAACCATTAAGCAAAACTAATTACTCCCAATCCAGATCAATCCATCCCAAAAAAAAAATTAGAAAATCTACCCATCCAAAAAATATCAAATTAGAACTAAAAGAAAGGGGCTGAATTTAGAAACGAGAATTGACGGAATTGGAGTTCATATGAGGGAGAACGAATATCCGAAAGTTTTCAATCATATGAAATGGTAGAAAATCAAAAGGAGTAGAATATACTGTAAACTTACTTTTCTTTGGGATTATGATTAAAAGAATTTGCTGTTTTGAGGACCCCACATGGAGGTGAGGGAGAGAGATGGAGAGATAAGAGAGAAAGGTGTATGACATGTGGGCCATGCTTGTGAGTGAGCCAAAGAAAGAAAACAAAATAAGAAGAAGAAGACAGAGAGCAAGGAGCACAGGCAGGAGCTCCAGGCGGCAGCGAAGTCGGTAGGAGGAGAGGGCGATGGGCGGCGGCCGGTGAAAAGGTCAAAAATGGAATGCTGGCGACTAAAGGAGGGTAGGGGAGGTGGCGGCAGCGGTAGCTCAAGGTGGCGGCGGTGCTCCGGCGAAATCCCAGTGGGGAGAGTGAGAGCATCTGTGAGAACCTGGAGTATTTAACTTGGAATACTTAACCATTAAGATGATTCAAGCATTATGTAACACCCTGATTTTTAGAGCCTTTTTGAAAATTTTCAAAATAAAAAGAACCATTTGATTTTGATGATAATTCAAAGCTTAACTTGAGAATTTCAGAATTTGGGATGTTTAAAATGACTAAGCTAAACTTCAACTAAATCAAAGTTTGGTTCTTTTGATGTAGCTCTAGCTCTCTGGAGTTATCTTCCTTTTCTTGATAGGATTTCTTTTCCTTCATCTATTTGGACATTTTTATATGTCCGCATCATCCCTCTTGTTTGACCTCTGTTGTTGTCCGGATCTCTTCGATCCTAGACCACAATCTTCAGTTGGGCATATTCTTGTGCCTGCACCTCCTTGTTTGCCGATCTAGCCGCACCTCCCTCACATCTTTTGCTTGAGTCTCCTTTTGCTTACCGGAATGCTCGAATTCACTTGAACCTACCTGTGACCAATTAGATTTTCTTTGCATTCGATTGAACCACCTTTGTGCTCAATTGACCCTTCGATTTCCCTCGAGCCGGACCTCCCATGTGGAGGCTGAACTGCTCAGACCTCTCGTGATCATCATCCAGGATCCGGACCTCTTTAGGTCTAGATCTCCTAAGTGCCCGGACCTTCCCCGTCCAGATCTCCTTCTCGACTTAGACCTCTTCAGGTCTAGGTCTCCCTTTATAACCACTTGAGTTCCTTCTATGCTCTTGTGAATCTCTTGGTGATCACTTGACTCCTTTTGCCCCGATCCTTGTAGCCTTCTCTTTGGAAAGGTCCTTCTAGTGCAATCCGTATTACCACCCCAATTCACGGTAATACCATTCTTTAGGACCTCTCCCATTCGCTCGCACCTTTCCTTTAAGTTTGATTACTTTGAATCTCTTTGTTGGTTTGAATCTCTTTGGATCGAGACCTCTTTTCTGCTCGACTTCTCTTAAGTCTAAACTTCTTATTGCTGGGCACCTTTCTATGCCGCACCACTTTTCATTCAACCTCCTTGTATTCCAAAGGACTTCTTATATGCCTTCAAACCTCCCGAGTTCATTCAACCCCTAGGCATTTCTTCTTGGCGAAAGGAACTCTTCAGGGTTCATTCTAACTCCGACTTTTGATCTCACCCTAGAGGTTGGAGCCTCCTTTGAGTTGCCTTGACTCATGAACTCTGTTGGACCACCTTTTGTGGATCTCCTCCGTGGAATCCTCGTTCTTGGAACCCCACCGTCTCGACCTTCTCCTTTTGGTGGAATCCAACGGTTTGGACCTCTTCTCACTTTGAATCCAAAGGCCCAGACCTCCCCGTGCATTATTTCTCTCTGGGACCTCCCCCTTCCCGTTGACCTTGGCTATTGGACCTCCCTTTCGGAGATCCAACCGCCCGGACCTCAACCCGCCTTTAATCTCAACCACGTGATTTCTTTGAAGTTTCGGGACCTCCTGTCCAAGACATCCCCGTGGCCTCTTAAACCTGGCTCGGGACCTCCTCGCCAGACCTCTCTTGAAGAGATCCTCACCGTCAGGACCTCCTGTTGTTGATCCTGACCGTCAGGACCTCCCCATGTCCAGACCTCCTCCGCATGTCTGGACCTCCTCAACTTCAGACCTCCTTGAGTCGCGGGACTCCTTTGATGAAGTCCTGGTTGTCCGAACCTCAGTCACGTGGACCTCCTCCATGTGTATTTGGACCTCCCCATGTTCGGACCTCCTTTGTGTATATCAAGACCTCTTAGTTTCTTAGACCTCCTCTGCATGGGCAAGACCTCCCTATTTTGACCCGATTGTTTCTAGGTTGATCTGCCCCACTCGCCAGCCTTGGTCATTCTCATTTCTCCGCCACGTTAGTATTTTGGGCATTTAATGCATGTCTTGTCACATTAAATGCAATTGTATACGTGGTGTCTACTTTGAATGTGGTCACGTGTGGTACTCGACATTTTTCTTTGTTCCTTCCTATAGCAACCTAAGTTGTCCTTCCTCGCACCTTTTACCCGGTGGTGGTGACACCGCCTCGACATTCACCCACTTTTGACTCATTTTTATACTTATCCACGCACGTATGTGTCTAGTTTTCTTCACCCTTTTTGCCTATAATTAGTCCAGGAGCTCTACCATTTTACCCTTTCCACATTCACCATCCTCGGCTTTCGTCCATGGTACATCCAGGAAGACTTGGCTCTCACAACCTTCCTTCCGCCCATTACCTCTTGTCCTCGTAAGTTCCTTTGTAATCTGCTCCACTCTGTGTTCACCATCAAGCCTTGGTGATCGTGTCCTTCACAGACCTCCCCGTGGACACCTTCGATTCCTATGGCCCTCGTATGAGGACCTCCTCTCTGACCTTGCGCAGAAATTAATTCTCGTGGCCTCTCTGTTTCATTGCCGTGATCACTCCTCTAGGGTCTTTTGCCAAAGACCACCTCCTCTGTAAGCTTAGACCTACTCCCTAAGACCCTAATCAAATTTGGACCTCTCTGTTGGTTGAGTGTTGAGGTTCCTCTGAAGTTCTTTTGGTTCTTTATTTGGAGCTTGGTCTCAATATGTTCCTTCTTAGTGTAGATCTTGACGTTTCTCGGCGCCAGGTGTGAGAAATTAGAATCTTAAGCTATCAAGCAAGAGGCAAGTTACATTTTGATCATATTACACCCAAGATTTCAATTTATTTATGTTCTGCTTCAAAGTATTATGCATGCCTACTTCTACCAAGTTATTTCAATACTGCCTTTAAACACATAGTTATACCACTTTCTCTCATATGGCCAACTTTGACATTGAACCAAATTTGTTGTCACCTTAGGCAAAATCTGGTTGACCCAATAATGTGAACCAGAATCATTTGAAAAACTCATGCTCGCTTAAGCTTAGACCAAAAGTATTGATTTGGGGAAATCTTTACCAACATGACCAACTGCTTTCTTAATGTTTTAACCATGACATTGGGTTGTCATGGAGGTATGAAAGTATTGCTAGGGAAGCAAAGAAAAGGAAATGGATTTAGACTGGGGCGAATTGGTTGGCTTGGTTGGTGCAAGTTTATGGACGGGATCGTGTCGTTATGATAGATCGATGCCCTTGGGTTTGTGGAAGTCGCCCTAGTCATTTGAGGACCGGTCTTTGAGCGACCAATGCCATGCCTATAATGGGCTATGCCAAAACCGTGCAACCACATGTCTCCAGTGTGGGGCGTGGGACCTGGCTGATTAATTTGGAAAACTCTACCATATGTCGCTCCATTGGAGGTGTGGGAGGTCTTGTTTGGCCAATGGTCTTTTATAACCCATCGCTCCCATTTGGTGCAAGAGGGCTTCCGCACGGATTGCTATCCATAGGGGGTGAAACCTTAGCAAGGAAAGGCGTGGTGGAGCAATGCATTGTAAAGGCCTTGTCATGAACTCTAGACCTCTTACCTTCTAAGTGAGAGGTGGCACTCACAAGATGCCAAACAAACTAGAGTACTCATGTCGTGTGGGTAAAGTGCACAACCTCTGCAGAGTTAAATCTATTCAATAGCCGTGTCCGCGTCATGGACGTCTTGGCAAAGGCCACTTGAAGTTAGTTGTTGACTTTGGGAATTTCGAAATGAATTTCAAATCTGCTTTTGGGATTTTATTCCATGGGTTTGGGCCGAGCCTAATGTCGAGGGTATCCTTCACCATCTTATGATGAATGTTATCCAACCGAAAAACCGATTTGATAAAATGAATTTTAATTATTGTATTATCGCCTTAGAACTTAATACATGTGTTTGAAATAAACATGGCTTTATGCAAATCAACCATATTAAGCCTTCCATTGTGATATCCATTATGCATGTCATTTTGTTATCCAACGGGTGTAACTTATGAGCACGGTTGTTGTGCTCACTCTTGCTTGTTGTTGTCTTTAGCAAGAAATGGAAGCTCTCGGTGATCTGCTCAAGGGCCAAGTGGTCCCGACGACTAGGATTGCGCCTCCACCGATTGCACTGTGGTATATTGGGTGGTCTAGTAGGTTCTTCTGGCAGTGATAACTTGTGGCTAGTAAGCCTCCTTTTGTAAACAACTTTGTTGATATTAATAAAGCTTGTATTGTTGCAATGTTACCACTATTGTTGCCGTGAAGAGCTAGCCATGATCCTTGGGACTAGCTCAAGACTCACGAGGGACCCCGGAGCAAGCTCTGACCTCTATGTTCTCACGATGGGATGAACGTGTGAGGTTCCGAGGTGGTCTCGACCTCCACGACCTCCTCCTGAGGGTCGCTGGTGGTTTTGGGGTGTCCTCGAGACCTCCTCGTTTTCTCTCGACTGTGGCCGTGGCAGTCCGTGAGTGCTCCTGGCTCCAAGACCCTCTCGGGTTATGTTCTCTGGACCTCCAGAGGTCTCTTCTGACCTCCCGGGAGGTCTTAAGGATCGTCCGAGAGGTCCTTTGTGGACCTCCTGGGAGGTCCTGATGGACTTTCCAGAAGGTCATGGAGGACCTCTCGGGTGCCCTAAGGGTGGGTCGTTACACATTACAAATCAAATATCACGACTCTCGGCGTATATGTACTTCCCAGAATGCAGTACACAAACCCCATACAAAAATTACGCATCAATTCCATTCAACACATAGAAACGAAGTACGACTACGCAATTCAAAAGACATACAATATAGAGTTATTACAAAAGGGGCCGACCGGCCAAATACAACTAAAGAGTCACAAATAACAGCGGAAGCAGGGTGCCATAAGATGACGATAAACAAAAGCCAATCAGTGTGCCTTAACCCACAAGGCAACCAACCAGGCCACCAACCTAGTCCTCGAAACCGCCGTACATCTCGCAAAAGTATAACCCTTGGGGTTCAACTCCCTCCTCTGCAACAATTATATTAAAGCATAGCAAATGAGTACAAAAATTGTACTCGCAAGACTTACGTGTAGAGTAACAGGACTAAATAAATAGCTACATGCAAGCTTATTTAAGTATAGGAGGCTCTAGACTCATTTTCAGCATAAAGTAAGTTTTCATTTGCAATAATGTAGTAGATTCAAAGCAATTTTGCAATCTATTTTTATTTGATAAAAATAGCGATAAATGAGTAACAATAGTAACAAAACATCCTGAAAGTGGCTAACCCAATAGCCACCACAACAATAGCATGAACTACCTGTTCATACCACCCACATCAAGTTTTAATTAAGAATTACAAAATGTTGAATCTAACTCCTGCAAATCCAATCCCAAGCGTGTCCATAACCTAGGACGAGGCTATTCGAATAGTTTATACCCTGCAGGGGTGTACCAATGTACCCACACGCCGATCGCCTTTTCGCCACTAGATTAGCACACTTCCTTTGGTATGCTTAAAGACGGCTAAGTCCTACGAGACATTTCCCATGGATGATGCTAATTAAGAGCCAAAACTCCAACAAAGAGAAAGACACATTAGCCACTCAAGCCGATTTGCTAATGTTCCTTCATATCACAACATTTCCTTTTCAACCACCAACCACTCATAATTAACACCGCCCAAGGTACTTAGTCAAGAGAGGTCCCATATCCCTCTTCGCGTGGTTAGCACGCAATTATGCTTGGTTTTGGTGAAACAAGATGTTCGATCCTTGTTGACCTGGGCAAGACATTCACACACCCAATATCCCACCATCCAACCACTTGCCCAAGTCTGAATCATTTCATTTGCACTTTTAGTTTTCAAAGCAATTTAGCACAAGGTGCTGATCATAGAGTAATAAAATGATTTAGGTGATCAAGGTTATCGACTAAGTCGATAACCGCCAATTCTACCCAGAGCTAAGAATTTCTAAGCATGACAATCAAAGACAAATAAAAGAGCATAATTAAATCACCGGCTCTAATTCACCAAAGGATATTATTAACTTATGTTTTGTGGCAGGGGATAACAATTTAAGGGCAACCATGCAATAGGAATAGCTACCTCTAATCGGGAAAATTACTTTGACACAAAAGCATGCATACATACAATTTGTAAACAAAGTATTAGACTTGAAAGTAATAGGACATTTATGATCAAACTGCTTGCCTTACTGTGGATTACCCTCTTGCTACAGAGGAGCACTCTCGCAATCGATAATTTCGTTGGAACCTAGCGCAAGAAGTTGAAAGCACAATAAGAACGAATAACACCGAAAAGACCAAAAAATTCAAAGTCATCCAAAAATTATAAAAAATTCACAGAAGGTAGAGCATGATTTTAGATGAATTTAGCAACAAGAATCAATTCATTTGGATGTTCTATGCAAAAGTTATGGCAGTTAGAAGATCAGTTTTCCTGAAAATTCAATTAAATAGAGATCTGTTACTGTTCATCCGAAATAATTCTTTTGGTGAAAATTTCCAGAACAGTGGTGCACTTGAAAATTTTATGGTATGAAGAGCACCACATGAGATGAACAATGGAATTTGATTCACCTCATTTGGAGCTAAGATGAATTTTCTATGATTTTTCAAAGTTATGAAAGTAGTACACAAGTTATAAGCAAAATAGGATTTTCAGTAACAGCATCATGCTCACAACCTATTTTACAATAAACTACACTAACAGAGGATTCTAACAAAATTTAGTTTACTCTTTTTGAAGTTACAGAGAATTACTTATGCATTTTTGAAGTTAAAGCAATTTTTAGTGCAACAATAATACTAAACATAAAGTAATTTTGCCAAAAGTATTTTCTGTAACAGCAACATGGTTCAAACCATTTTTATATTAAAGTACATTTAAAATGGAAGCTAACAAATTTTGAATCATCAATTTTGGAGCTAAAATGAATTACTTATGCAATTTTGAAGTTTAATTAATTTCTAGTTCATAAATAATTCATTTCTGAAATTAAACATGCATTAAATACTTTTCTTACCGGCCTAGAGCTAGCCAAATCCTATGACAGGTGGGGTCTACTAAACAATACCGTTTTCCATTTTCATTTCCGATTAAAAATGCTACTGACATGTGGGACCTAACAGTCATACACACGGCTTATGAAACAGTCGTGAACCAATAGTCTCTTAAATAAAGGCAATCGTCCATGGACCACCCAAATGTTTATCAGCATTTAAGGATTTGGGCCCACCTGTAAGTGACACAAGGAACGCCTAACCCAGAATTTTCCGACAAAGATTGTGTCATTAATACTAATTGTCATTAACGCTTAACTAATCATCGCTACAGTAAACGGTCGGGAAATCCGACAACGGCCGCGGCATCACCCCGCTTGCACAGCGGCGCCGACCAAGGCCCGGGATGGGACCCTAATAGCCTAGCGCAGCTAATGCTAAGTGTCACGGCGACGGGAAGACTAGACCGCCATGAGCGGAGCCTGGCATGGCGAGACTGCATACGAAAAGGAAACGAAGCCCCGAGGAGAAAATCGTGCACAACGAGCTCTCCTAAGCTATAAGAGGGACCTAGGAAGCTCACCCGAGAGTTGGAGAGGTCGGGGGAGCTCGGGGGCGACTTGGCGACGATAATGGCCGCGGCGGCCGACAAAGGGGGATCTTCCAAATTTGAGCGACCCTGAGATGCAAGGAGGAAATTGATAGAGGGGTTTCTTTAGATGTGCAACGAGGCTAGAGATGACGCGCAAAATTTAGGTTAAGACTCACCGAGATGGAGGCTGACACGAGTGTTGACCTCGGGAGCGCGCTCCAGCACTTCCCAGAGCGCGAAGATGGAGCAGGAGCTACAAGGCAAGGTAAGAGCTCGAATAAGCCAAAATGGAGAGGGCAAGGAAGGTAGAGGGGAGGAGGACCACGCGGTAGAAGCTTACCCCGGCGTGGTGCTCAAACGAGCCTCTTCCTTCTCACCCCCGAGAGAAGGAATGAGCAAAAATGGAGGGTTCGGGGAGGTATTATCCTCAGGCGAGGACGGAGACGGACACGGCGTCAAGCAGAGGAGGCTCCGGATAGGTCAGCTTGGGCGGCTACACGGCGGTGAAGACAGCGTGAAGGCAGCGATGGCAGAAGGCTGCGCGGCGCGTGGCGCTCGCGTTTTCTGCGACGTGATTCGAGGTGGACGAAGGAGGCGACACGGCCCAACAAGAATGAGACAACGCGCGCAAGGCGAAGTTGGCTTTGGGCGATGGATCGGGCAGTGAGGATCGTTCGATGAGGATCGGACGGTGATGGCAAGACGGTCCGGCCAGTGCAACTAAGCGGCTAGACCGAGACGGAAGCGGGTCGGGCTCGAGTCTCAACAATGAGATCGCTCGGGTCAATGAATAGTATCGAGAGCAGAAGTTTTCAAATCAATTGACCAACAAATGACAGGTTTGACTAGGGCTTTAAAATTAGAAATAAATTTCTAAAAATTCTGAAATAAATCAGGGGCTTCTGGGACAACCTAGTTTCCAAATAAAATTTGAAACCTACTGTTCAATACTTAATTTGTGTTATTCAAATTCAAACTTAGAATAGGTCTTTGACTTGTGTTTGAATTTTCTAGGGGTTGAATTAAGTTCCAAAAATTTGGGAAAAATTATATTAATTTATGATAATTCTCCTAGTATTTGAATAAATTATTTTCAGAGGATTAACATAAGTTTTTGCTCTTGCTTTCTTTTGGAACTCTAATTTGAGTTGTATGTTTTCTTTGTTTTCAATACTTTCAAGTCCAAAAATTTATGCAAAAACTCCATAAAGCCAATGCATGTTCAAAAGTTTTAATTTCTCCTTGTTTTTATTATATTTGAAACACACACCATTGTTTGGGATGTTACAGCATCGCATAGAACACGAAGCCGCGAATCCACAGGTGGTGTGGTGGACGGCGGGGAGCGGCCGACAGCACCGGGAACAGAGAAGAGAGTAGCTTCAGCCAGCGATCAAAAAGCTTGAAATACGATGAGGAGAGATAAAGAGGGAAGGGGATACTCAAGGAGGTGGAGGAAGTGACCGATTGGCACACCGTGACGTAGGTGGTGTGGCGAATGAGTGACTGGATGGGGAGATTGAGGAAGAGGCGGCGGCTGAAGCTTGAAGAAAAAGAGAGCTTGTAGTGGGGTGCTCTGGTTGGGGAAGAAGATAAAAAGGGAGAGGAGGGGAAGGAAGGGGTTGGTAGTCGGCTTTTATAGCCCAGAAGAAGGACAAGTCTCTCTTGCTTAGATTTATTCAGCTATTCTGGAGATTAAAAATACTCAGCAAGATATTAGAAATTCTCAGCAAGAATTTCAATCTGAAACCAACAATAGGTTGGCTGCATTGACAGATAGTGTGACTGCTCTTGAGCAAGCTTTAATGACTCCAAATTGCTTTGGACGACGTCACCTCCACACACCTCCAATGGCTTCATCCTCTCAAGCTCCACCACCTCCTTAGGATCCGGCTGCATGATGACTTTTTAGTATTTTGATGCTGGGCGGGGGGGGGGGGGTTAGGAGGAGAAATGATAGAAAGATTAAAGGGGAGTTAAGAAGTTTGAGCTGCTGCTACTACCTATTATATAATCTATGTTGAACTTGTCTTGTTTGATACTTGAAACTTGTGTGCTTGTAATAGCCTAGTTTAAACTTTATTATGGTATTGTGCTCACTTGTCTTTGTGGTATCTTGTTGAACTTGGTACTTAATATATTATGGTCAAGTTATTCTTATGAATTGCAATCTCTTTCTTATGGTCATTTGTTAGCATTGTCAATTCTCTCAAGTTCCAACAAGCAAAAGAAACTCCGCTAAAATTTTCGAAAACTCTACATGGGCTTGCAAAAATAACTTCTCATTTATATACACATGTTTAGGGGGAGCTTTCTTTAAAATGACTTTATTGAGTATTTATAAGGTTTAGTCCCAGTGATGAAAACAACAACCTGAAGATGCATGCTAAAGGTCAACATGAAGATCAATATGGTTCAAAGACAAGGTACAAGTAGTCTAGGATCCTTTTTATATTTACCGGTCTTAGTAGAAAAGGATGGAAGACCGAATTTTAGGTTAAATGTCTTACTATTAAGAGGGATCATGACCAGTAGTTTGATAGCATGTTCTTGTGTCATTTGGATCAATATAAGATCATGCATGAACTCAAAGTTTATTTTGAAAGCCAACCTTGCATTTATCAGGAAAATCGGTAGTATCGACGTTTTGTTTCATGCAGACTACCACACAACAGATGACCGAAGTGGTCGCGAGACTCTCGCAACCCTACGAACCGAAGTTTTAGTTGGTGGTATGTATTTTACAGAGTGACACCTTTTTAGCTTGGTTGCTTACTTGGAAAGCAGTAGAACCGGAGACTTCGTGGTGGAACTACCGCATCACGGTATGACCACAATTCCTTTGGCGGTACTACTGGTGAACGTTCAGACCGTTCGAACGGGTGATCCAATCGTGCGGTGATAACGAGTGGTTCGAACATTCAAACTAATATGAGTCGTCCACGTGGACAGTCCGATCGTGTGAACTGGTCCGGTCGCACTTGTGAAGCTGTAGTACCGAAGCTTATTTGACAGAACTACCGCTAGTGGTATGACAACAATTTACTTGACGGAACTACCGTAACCCGGTGTAACCGATTTAGTAGCGGTACGTTTTTTTCCAGTGAGTGCCATTTTGGACCTCAAAGAAGAGCGATGGTACCACCCTTATTTTTCGGTATGACCGGAGAGCGGAACTATCGCGTGATCAACGACAGTAGTACCGCTTTGCATTTTTCACCGGCTAGATCAGAGGCATTAAATGTGCCTGCGCTAGCTGTTACTGTGCAGTTGGAGAGGTGCGGTAGTACCGGCCATTGTATGGCGATACTACCGCTTATGCTGAAAAGTTTTGACTTTTGTCTCCAATGGTCGTATTTGTTTGTGGGGGGTATAAATACCCCTCCACCAGCTCAAGGACAGGTAGAGAGACTACATTTAACATCATTTGAGCCTTGAGCATTCTCTCCACACCTCATATACACTCATTGCATTCATTATGAGGTTGTTGAGAAAAATTCAAGTGCATTCGTTCTAGATTGATCCTCTGCACTTGATTGTCGTCAAGTGAAGATTGTGGTTCTTTACTCTTAGTGTTTGCCAACACCTAAACGGTTTGGCGGGAGTTCGCACAGTGATCTCTTCGAGAAGATTGCGAAGAGGCTCGATACCAAGATTGCGAAGTGGTTGCGTGCTCACTATCTTCGGAGCGAAGGAAGAGCAACGATAGTGATCGAGAGAAGGCTTAATTTGTGGAGCTGGTTTGATTAGTTCAAGCTTCCTCAACGTGGACTAGTGAAGATTGACAAGTCTTCGATACCACGAGAAAAACTTCATTGTCTCCTTTGTGGTTTATTCTTGTTTTTATTATTTCTGTATTTACATTTTTAGCAAATTTCATTGTGTAGAATTGCTTGGCTAGAACTGTATCTAGTTTAGACTCAGTCCATAATTGTCTTAAATTGTTAAATAGTCAAAAAGTTTTTAAACCTCTTATTCACCCTCTCTAGTTGGTTATCCTTGATCCTACAAGTGGTATCAGAGCTTGGTCTCTCATTGATTTAGACTTAACTATCAAAGAGAGAAAATGATGGCTAATGAGGGAATTGCTATAGGAAAAACTCATTTATTTGATGGCTCAAAATATGCATATTGGAGAATTAGAATGTCTATTTATTTAAAGGTCATGAGTCCGAGCATATGGAAAATCGTAAATGAGGGTTATATTATATCTCTTGATCCACTACATCCCACGGAACTTGAGGGGCGTAATGCTCATTTAGATGCTCAAGGAATGAATGCTTTCTTTGGTGCTGTGAACGCGAATGAGTTCAATAGAGTGAGCAATTTGGAAACCGCTAATGATATTTGGACTACTCTCTTGGAAATCCATGAGGGAACAACCACGGTCAAAGAGGCCAAATCGCATAGACTCCGAATTAAATATGAGACATTTATAATGTTACATCATGAAGATATAAATAAAATGTATTCTCGCCTTAACAACATTGTAAATGAACTCAAAGGCCTAGGCATGTCACTAACCGATGTTGATATTGTGAGGAAAATGTTTAGGGTCTTGCCGGAGAAGTATGAGACATTGATGACTCTATTTATCAATTTATCCGAATTGCCAAGAATGACGCCAACTGGCCTCTTGGGCAATCTCATCACCAATGAGTTATACAAGAAGGACAAGAAAGAGCTTTTGGAGTCATATTCCTCAAAGAAGAACATTACCGCTTTCAAGGTAAAGACGGAATTAAGCGATAAAAAAGATGAAGAAAAAGACTCCGAAGAAGAGTTTGCTCTCCTTGCGAGGAGAATGAAGAATTCATGAGAAGACATCCATATCGAGGCTTTAACTTTTCAAAATATTTGAAAATTTTCAAAAAAGATCCAAAAATTTAAGATGTTACACCTATACGTTTGACATGCTGTGGTTAGGCCAGCGACCGACCCCACAGGAAGTCATGGCACTATCCGATCACCTAGCCGAGCCGTCCATTTGGATCCCACTAGATGAGAGTAGATGCTGACGGGAGTGGCCACCTGTCGGTGACAGTTGGTCAAATGGCATGGTAATGGAGTAGTCGGGGTCGCTTGGACCGGCTCTTTGCGGCCGAGGAGATTTGTGTCCACTACGCTGCACAACCCTTTCCCCGGAGATGGTAGCAGTCGGTGCTTGGATCGCATTAGTAGGGGTGCCGAGGGTGGTGGAGTTAACGGTCAAGTGGGCCCGTCGGAGCATCGTGTATTGGTGGGGAATCCACGCTAGTAGCACTGGATTAAGTTGTACACCGGGTCCATAGGCAAACCACGAACCAAATTAAAATTCACTTTTTTTTGCGAGGACAAATTAAAATTCACTCGCAATGGACATTTTGGATCATCGAATGGCATTGCTGAAAGTTAAAATTTCTATTACATCTGGAGTATTTTGTCTAATATCATTCTAGCAAATTGATCAACGAATTTAAACCATGTGAAACAGTGTGTCAGAGTACGATGTGCTAAACAATGTATCAACAAAACCTGCTTCCTTATATAACAATAATGTCGAACTACATAGGGGGAGTGCAATTTTTATCTTTGTTTGAATTCATATTTCACTTATGAAAATATGACAGACTAAATCTAAATTTGAACATGGTAGATTGATATATACAATACATAACACTCGTACAACTCACTAAAATGAATAAATTTGATTTGCATAGGACGTACCAAAAATTGACTAGTGGCAATTCATAAACCAATTATACATATTTGTTTATAATCCAACAACAATCAACATTGCTCTGTGTTAATTTCAACATATTTCACCACAATTGTAGGTATTATTTGCAGGCAAGAATACAACATTAGTACATCTAATTAAACTCTTGGACTAACCTGAGCTGAAATAATTGATCTGACCTGTCCGATACGTGTTTATACGGGAGTGGGACCCGACTGCCAGGTGCGGTAGGAATCTCCATCCCTCCAACCGCCGTTGCCTCGCCGCTGGTCACCACCGCCGCTCGATCGGGGCTCATCAGAAACAAGCAAGGGCGTAGACTGGGAGAGGATGATGCAGCAGCTGCAGCCGAAGCAGATGCACTGGGTGAGGGCCGACTCCTCCGACTTCGGAGGCGAAATCCCCGCCCCTCGCAGGTAACTCCACTCCAGCTCGCCCTTGCCGTCGTCGTCTCGATCTCCCCTAAAATCCCTCTCAGCCGCCTAAAAACCATGCGGTTTTCTGCAGCGGCCACACAGCGGTCGGCATCGGCAAGTCCAAGGTGGTCGTCTTCGGCGGATTCGCCGACAAGCGCTTCCTCGCCGACATCGCCGTCTACGACGTCGGTAAATCCCACCGTCCACTCTCCGTTCACTTGCTTTGCCTAGCTACCTGCCCGCGTCTATGCACTGGGGTGTGTTTGGTTGCCCACATAGGGTTGGCTCGCATGTATAGATACAAGTTTTTGGTTGTTTGGTTGTCTAGTTGGGTGGGTGAGCTGGCTGAGTGGATGCAAGATTCTCTCTTAGGCTAAGCCGGAGGGAAATGCTCGATTTGAGCTTCTCTCCTCAGCCAAGCTGAGTGCACGCAGGTTGCCAGCGCTCGTGAGTCTGTTGACCTTCCTTCGCGCGCTAGATACAGGCAACCAAACAACATCTCAGCACAGCCTGACTCAACAGAAACATGCAACCAAATAACTCATAATTGCATCCACTCAGCCTGGTTAGGTTCAGTCTGGATGACACATACGGGCTAGGCTAAGAACATGTAGACAACTAAACATACCCATAATGGTGCGATTCAACCTAGGGGATGCTTGATTTCATTAGAGGATGCACTTTTTTCTATTCCGGAAGCATAATCCGAGAGAACGACGAGCCTTGCTGTTTGCACTTCTGAATGCAATGCGTGTTGCAGAGAATATGCTTTGGTACACGCCTGAATGCACCGGTAATGGCTCAGACGGGCAGACAGGCCCCAGCTCAAGGGCGTTTCACATAGCTGTTGTCATTGACTGTAACATGTTCATCTTCGGCGGCCGTTCAGGGGGCAAGAGGTCTGCAATTCATACATCTATCTAGTAGAGTTTGAAAGCATTACAAAAAGAATATCCTTATTTGTTATTTACAATGCCGGTGTGTAATTCGCAGGTTAGGTGATTTTTGGATGCTCGACACTGGTAAACCTCTCTGTTTCGTTAAGTTTTTCTAAAATCCCCCTTTTGTTGTTTGTTCGCACTTACACCGGGGGGTTTCTGCAACCATTAAGCACTGTTGTGATGCTTCTTTCATATTCAGACATATGGCAATGGTCGGAGATGACCGGCTTTGGTGATTTGCCGTCACCACGGGAGTTTGCTGCTGCTTCAGCCATAGGAAACAGAAAAATTGTCATGTAGGTGTTTTATTTGATACATGTCTCCCTGTCATTACTGGGTATCATCGCTTGTGATTTGTGAAGAATGTTCTGTTCCTCTTTATTCAGGTATGGTGGTTGGGATGGCAAAAAGTGGCTGTCAGATGTATATATCATGGACACAAGTGAGCTAACTGCTTCCTTTATTCAAGCTGTATTGATTATTGAGTTTATTTTTTGTCGAAGATGGTAACAAAAGTTGAGCATTCATTTGTTTTAATTCTCTGTTGGATAGTGTCACTTGAGTGGACAGCATTATCAGTTACTGGATCAGTGCCACCTCCAAGGTGTGGACACTCTGCCACCATGATTGAGAAGAGGCTACTTATATTTGGAGGCAGAGGTAATTGCCGTTTCTTGATTTGGTTCGTGGGTTCTCTCAGACTGTGTTTGCTTAGATGATCAATTAATTTCTATTTCTTATGTTGCAACAAGCTAGTATACTTCCCATCCCTTCCTCACCCAATCTTGATAAGCTGGCCAACACTAGAAAGTACATCTGTTGACCATTTTTAAAAATATCTGCCAAATATAACAGATGATTTGACCTAATGTGCTTTGTTGCACTTGAATAGCTCCAGTATTGAAAAGAGACTCTTTTGTATTCTTATTTAGTTAATGTATGTGGATTATGGATTATCTATTGATTTCATAATGATATTTTTCATTTATTTGACTTGAATAATCGTTAATGTCTAAGGAGTAACTTTGTAACATTGATCTGCGCGATTTGATTTTCCTTCTCGATGGAAAGCAAACTCTTTTCCTGAATAGAATTTGTAATGTGCTGTTGATTTCTAATGATTAATGAGTTAATGCATAATCTTTTGGCCATCAATATATTCTTTCCAACAGGTGGAACTGGACCGATAATGGGTGATTTATGGGCTTTAAAGGGTGTTACTGAAGAAGGTATCTCTTCCTATTTATTTGTAAATCTATTTATATTGAGAGAAAGATGCCATCCTAACTCCTATATACAGCATATGTTTGCTCAATCGATTAGCACCCTAGCAGAACTAATAGTGCACTTACAACTACTTCTTGTCTAGCCAGTCTTTTAATTTGGTCATGATCAGAGGTGGTTACATGCCTCTATTAATAATACATACATACTTTAGGATGAAATCAAGAGTGTCATAGCCTCACAACTACCTTGTCTCGTATGTCCATACTGACATGGAGTTTGAGATGGCCCATTGGTTTTATTTAACCCTGTGCAGCTGTCTTATTCCATCGAGGAATGGGGAGATCACCCATTTTGTAGTTGATATATGCCAAATGCTTATTTAAAAATAGTTTGCCTTTGTCAATGTTTCTAATATTGCAATGGTTACTTGGTCAGCGCATATTCATTTGTGTTTTAGTATGAAATTGCATTTCTCAGTTGATTTAAGTAATGGTTCACTGGAAATCTTAAATTGGGTGATTACTGCAATATTTGCAAATTTGCTATTGCCAGAACCTGATATTGTTTATTTTGTAAGACAATGAGACACCAGGTTGGGCACAATTGAAGCTCCCGGACAATCTCCTCTCCACGCTAGGTCATTCAGTAACATCTGGTGGACCTTATGTATGTAATTTGGAGTCCTGATACTTGCTTTCTGAATTGTTTTGTCTTTCTAACTGCATTAGTATTTAACAGCTGATATCTCTATTGTGTGTATCACATATTTGGAAGGTTGATCTCAGTTGATGGTTCTGTTAGACCGCTAGATATTAATCATCATTGCCAGAGAGTAGAAATGAAATGCGCTACTGGTGAATATTTAAAATTCCTTGATACAATCCAATCTACTACCATTTTGCAAACCAGGGTTGTTTGATATCATGGCAATCCTCTATTCAATGAAGCTGTTAGTTTCCTGCTACAATGAATATAATGGCTTCAGAGTATGCCTTTGTTGGATTTACTAAAACTTTATTTTATTTTCTGCAACAAATCATTTGTGAAAATTTAAAATCTGCTTAGATATGGGTTTGCGGAAGATTTAAACTAAGTTCTGGTGAGAACAAAGCTTAGCTACCACAACCTTGCTCCCTTGTTAAGTTGTTATTAACTAGATAAATGAAAGTTGATATTCAATTAGTGAAAAACATAATTGTCTTTGTTCTTTACTTGGAGCCTTTGTCAAACAAATATATGTCTTTGTTATTTACTGGGAGCCTTTGCAACCTCAAGCTGTTCATCAGCTCTACTGGAGTTTTAGAAAATGAATTTCTTCTCCCGAACCTATGTTGATACACATTTTCTTGTCCAAACTTTTGGTTGTGCAATAACATTACTAACAATATATAGATATTTTTGTCAGCTCTTGCTATTTGGAGGACATGGAACTGGTGGTTGGCTAAGTAGATATGATGTGTACTACAATGAATGTATTATTTTAGATAGGGTAAGCTCCAACAGTTTTTCGTTTGGTTGTAGCTTTTTCTGCATTACCACGTTGGTAACATTGAACTGGAATATCGTCAGACTTTCTTGTTATGTATTGAACACACCAAATATTTTTGATGATTTTATTGACATAAATGGTTTTATTGATCACAAAAGAGTGCATCCTGGTAATTAGATTAAAATGTGACTCCATAACTGAAAATTTGGACCTAGCTTTAAGGAGAGTGATCTGGTACTGATTTATTCTGGCTGTGTCCCTTAGTGATGCAAAGCCATATTCCTTGTGATTAAGATAAAGGAGCTTTAGCTAAGCATTTTTTAGAAGTGAAACTGTGAATCATATTCCAACATCCATCGAGAAAACTAGAAAATCTTAGCTAGTTTGACTTTTGAAGCTTGCTCCATATACTGGACGACGTTAAATAAATCTGTGCTTATGTGCTTGGGTTCTCCTAGTTGATATAGTTAAGTTTAAACTTTAAAATATGATACTCAATCACATACTCCATAGCCAGTGTGGGACTAAATAGTAAACACACTTCCATACCATCAATGTTGCAAGTTGTAACCCCATGGTTCACCACAGTATGTCTTGGTCTCACCAACATCAACCCAAAAGGAGCTGGCTTGGTTACTATGGATTTACTGAACACACTGCAGACAGCTAGGATCGTCTCCTTAATTCACGGCTGTGGCTGTGGTGCTGACCACCTTACATGTCCTGCGCTTACTCATTCTGCACACGTGCATCATATGTCTATGGTGTGTCCTGTATGGCACATGTGACATGCGTCCACTCCATTGATCTGCTTGTGTCCTTGCAGATAGCCGATAGGGTAATGATATATACTATCCATAACATCCCAAATATCATCTCAGATGGATCAACCTGTTTCTTCGACAAAAGTTTATATGTGTCAATATACAGCTTGGCCATTTTGTTTACTTTTATCTCTTTGTTTTTTTTCTTCCATTCCTGATCTTCTCTTGGAGCAACCAGCATTACTTATAAATTTTCGACATCACAACTGTTTTTGCTGACTAATAATTTGTTCTTTCAGTCTCTGTTCAATGGAAGCGCTTACCAACAAGGAATGAGCCACCCCCTCCTCGGGCATATCATTCTATGATTTGCATAGGGTCTCGATTTCTTTTATTTGGTGGCTTTGATGGAAAGAATACATTTGGCGATTTGTGGTGGCTTGTTCCTGAAGGTATAGTAATCTTACTGCTCATCTGAAAAAAACTATTGATATCTTGGAGTGTAATTTTATATTGTGCAAACTGCAAAGATTCTAGAAGCAATGTGTGATCAACTGATCATATGTGGAAACCTGTAAATGTAAAATTGTGGTTGGGCCTGTGGTTTGACCTATACATGTATGAATAGCTGAATTTAGCGCACTTAATAGATGCCATATTTTCAACCCCATCTTTTCTCATTGAGGTGTTGTTTTAGCTCTATGCACATAGAACCAAGGATGAATTAATGCTTTGTTGTTTGACATATGTTGCCCCTATTAATGGCATATCCATCACTCTAACATCACCACCAATAAGCAATTTATAGGGAATTTGCAAACCAAAACCAACTTGCTAAAACAACGTGTATTTTGACTATATGTATTATGTAGTAACTGTGTAGGCCAGTATGTTGTTTAAACTAAGAAAATGAATCTCTTGCTAGATTCACATCTCACTTCCACAGTGCATCAGCTGGCTAAGCCACAGTGATTAAATCTACAGGACCAGTGAATTGCATTAACCTTTAGGGATTGAAGATGGACATAATTGTAGTTGGTACTTTTGTATAAGCAGCCAATGTGCACATGAACCAATCATAAAATTGGTCCTAGCAACTTCAATAATTGTTGAAATGATATGTTTGAACCTGAAATGTACTTGGATATAGTTGTGTAGGGTGCGAGGATATTGTTTGCTCAGTTATGTTTTTCAATTGCCAGAGGTTTAAATTCTTCTAGTCTAGCAATCATAAACAAATACTTGAGTATTTACATGTGTCAGTACTAAAGTCTAATTGAGTAAACTTGAATATGTCGAGCAGTTATATACTTATATGTACTGCACATAAATTGTACAAGTCATATCCCTCATTCATACCTAATTAATTCTTGGCATCCATGCATTGTTCAATGGTGACTAGTAAGATGAGTTTTGTCAATTTACAAAATCACAAGGAAAATGAATTCATTTGACTAAGTTCGCTTATTATTTCTATTATTTGCTACTTATCCGGAGGTGTGTTGGAAATTGCTAGTCTCGAACTCAGTAGAGACGCGTCAGAAGTCGTAGGACGATGAGTCTCTGGTGAGCATGGAGCCGCACACAGCAGGACAGTCCGACATACATCCGCCCTAGAGAGTCAAGTCGACATCACACCTTCGACATCTCGCCGGTAGAAATTATCTACTGTGGCATCGAGTCCAAGAGAATGCGCCTGTGCACGATTGAGAGGTACATAGCATCACCCGCCTACCGGTTGTGAGCTCGGAGGTGCTCTCACATATGTTGTGTCGTCGGCAGCTCTATCACATCCATGGAGATGACCACGGGCATGCTACCCACCAGGATGGCGGTAGCACGAGCCTCGGCATCCTGCCAGTGCTCGTAGGCGTGCAACTCAGAGTGGTAGAGCTTCAGGGCCTCCTCCAACGCAGCATTGGCAGCCTCGATCCGTACCAGCAGGAAGAGCGGGCAGAACTAGCGGTGTAGGGTGAGGCGGTGAGATGACCCCAGAGACGCTTGCTGTTGAGGTGAATCCTCATGTGAATGACCCATGCTCGAAAGTTCGCCACGCCCAATCGAATCGAGGGAGCGGGACGGCGGCGAGCCGGGAAGCCATCCGGAGTTGAGGAGCGATCTGGAGTCAATGGCATATGAAAGCTGGAGCTAGAGTGACCGGATCGAGCCAAGGTTAGATCAGAGCCGCAAGGCCGAGTCGGCAGGGGCGGCCGGATCCGGACAAAGGCAATGAGCTCAGGCGTCGCTAGATCTGGCGGGGGGCTGGATTCGAGCAAGGAGACGCGCTGTGGGCGCGGAGAAGATCCAAGGGTCAAGAGCCGGGCGACGGAGATGCAAGATCCGGCAGCCCTCAGAGGCGGCGGGAGGAGATCCGGTGGCCTAGGAGTTCGGAGGCGGCGGCAGAAGTAGGGTGGCCCGAGAAGCTCGGGGGAGGCGCGGCTAGGAGGCGACGTATTGGAGCGGCGGACTCCGATATCTGGAGCAGCGGAGCGACGGGATCCAGCGACCCTCGAGGGCGGCGTCAGTAGATTTGTCGGCGGCATCCGGCAGCGCGAAGACAGAGCTTTGAGTGCACTGGCTTCGGGTGGAAACAGAGCAGGGAAAACAGAGCTTCCGTTGTTCTGTGCAGGGATGGCAGAGAACACAGGGAGGGTGGCGGCGGCGGCCGGCAGCGGCAAAACCCTAACCTTAGCCTTGCTTTGATACCATATTGGAACGAGGCTTGTTCTCTATTCCAATAGGCCAAATGACCAATATATAATATGTACAGGGTTGACAAAATGCAAAGAACACCTTAGACTATATACATATCTAACAGTATGCATAGTCATTACCAATTTGTGTGAAATGAGTTTGACTTCTTTCGTGTTTGCATCTGTTTTCTTTTCTGGCTGTAGCCTAGTCATTTTTCTTTTCTGTAAGCTCTCCTACACTCTCTGATTTTCGCTCTGTAATGCTTGATGGAGAAACATAATTTCTCCTTTTCTAAACTCTTACCTGATTGAATGTTCAGATGATCCTATAGCAAAACGAGACTTGGCTCCTAATGTTGATTCAGGCAGCAAGCCTAGTACTGTGACTGGTGATGCCCACCAATCCGCATTAAAGGTATGTATTTGTGTGCGCGTATATATGGGTTTGTAGTTATGCTTCATACCTGAAGTTCAGAAGTTTTTCCTGGAGAGTAAAATGAGAATCCAATGTGAAAATTTGAGGTGGCGGAAAACCTTGTGATTACTAAAAGTTGTAATTATTGCAGGAATCACAAGCTGGGGAATCTCCAATGATTGACTTGGCAAAACGACTGGGAATTCCACTTTCTCTAGAACCTTCAGCAAGTTTTGTTGATGAAATCAATGATAAAGAACTAATGGAATTATCCTCTAGGCTTGCTGGTGAATCACACCCTACTAGTGACCAGCTCGCGTGCATTCAGGTGCTTATGTCTTGCCTTTCCTGCAACCTGATGCACTTGTATAGGCTTATGAGGAAATGTGACATTTTTGTATGATGTACAGGCACTTCGTGATCATTGGAGAAATTCTCCAGCAAGCTCAATACAGCTCCAGGAACTAGGCCCTTTACTGAGGGACTATCAACGTCTCATTCTCCGCCGCTATTCGTATGGTTCCATTCATCCATTTCCCCTCTACATCTGTTATTACATTTTTAACCATTCACTTTTCCATAAATCTAGAAGCAATGTAGTGGAATATTGACATGGCTTTGCAAATCGTTCCCCTTCTGGTCCATGAATTATGCTCTTCTTGTCACGATGATGATCCGAACTTCTAGAAATGAATCCACTTTGGTGTATTTTGCACAAATAATAATAGGGAATTGTACACAACAGATGAACTGCGCACCAGCAAGTCGAGGGCTCGCGGCGAGCCCAGGGCACCAGGACGCCAAGGCGCCTAGGCGAGAGTTAGACGGTGTGTTTTATCCGGTGTGAAACCATAGAATACATGTACTACACAATACATGCTGGTATGACAGTGGCCACCGATTTTTTGCGAGCTGCAGAGTGGTGCCACCGGGCTCCTCAAAGATGACAACCACCAAGCAAAATCAGAGCAAGAAAAACAGTCGCACAGATCAAGACCTCTCACGCAAGAAAGATCAAAAAACAGCAGAGCAGCCAGGATAAAAAAAAAACACCATCTCATATTGATCTCAAGGAAGAGAGATACATGATTGATACAAGATGAATGATTAAAAACTTTCATCTCATCCTCTCCCACTCTCAAACCTCAAGAACATACTCAGCCACGAAGGGGACAAGCAGGGAACAACCCTCAACAACTAAAGCCTAAAGCCAAAACAAACTCTAAAACCTCTTTTGACTAAAGGAAACCCTAGAAACTCTTGAATTGTTCAAAGTTGGGCAGCAGCCTCCAACCTATTTATAGCTCAACACTAACGGGTCTCCACCCCTGCTACGCCCGCTAAATCCAACTGAGCTCGCCTCCCGCTTGTGCAACCTTTGCGAATTCTGCTTCGCCTCCCGCACCTTCCGGAAGCCTCCGGCCCTTGTCTCAAGACGCCGCAACCACCTCGAGTCCACGCTGCCTTCGACACATCCCGACTGCTTCGACCTCGCCACTGCACCTAGTCCGGCCCACCGTGTCTCGCCACGACTCCACCCGATGTCCCGCAGCTATACGCATAAGAAACACATCAAATAGCACCGCCGATACATGAAAGCGTAAAACCAACATACTTACCATGACAAAATCCAAACTTGTCGAATCAAAGAATATGCATCCTAATCCCATACGACCAAGTTTGACCAAACCGATCGAGCTCATTGCACCACGCAACGACATGGTCCAAACCACCCAAACCAAACTCGACTTCCTAAACCTATGTCAATTACTCATCACACACACGGACGACCTCCACATGGTCTCTCAATCTCCCCTTGATGAGTATATTGACAAACTCCAAAAACGCAAAGAAGAGATTGAGTTTGAAGAAACCAACATGGTCCAAAGAAGAAGAGTGAAACTAATGACCATGTCGATGTATGAACACTAGAGCAACAACTAAAAGAGCAAATTGTTCTCCAAAGCTCTAAAATGATCCCAACTAGCTTTTTTCTTCTATTCTCCCTTTGGCAATAAACACATCAAGAATGCTCAAGAGAGAATATGACATGTCAAAGGATGAAATGGTCAAGTTTGATTATTCTAAGCAGTTAGAGCCATGAGAATTATCCAGAATGACCATAATGTAATACACCAAGCTATAACTTAATAAAAAGGCTATCTAGATCATGACAAGATATGTATAAGCTAGCTAGAACACATAGATGACAATCTGAAAATGAGGTACATTATGTGAGCAAGTCAAGTCATCAATGAGCAAAGTCTAGCTAGAGATATCCAAGGATGATGCAGGCTATGTCAATAAGCTAAGCGTAGCTAAGAAGCTTAAATTGAGACCAAATAGAGTGCTATGCTCAAGAATGAAACATTGGTTAAAGTACTTGATACTTTTTGTAGCTTTAAGCACATTGAACACATAAAACATATTTTCTTTTGAAATTCATGGTGGTTTCCAACCAGATTTTTGTTTTATCATGTGCTAGGTCTCAAGCCTTATGCGACTACTCCAAGCGATAAGCTTAAGAAGATAGTCTAGGTCACCCAAAACTCCCCCTAAGTTCATGCCAAGTGCAATGGCAAGCCGTCTCATAGGAGAGAATTGGTGAGATCGGTTTTTCAAGCACAAAAGAGATCTTTTGCCTTTTAACAAGTTGTACTAACTCATGCATCATCAAGAGACTAAAACAAATCAATCTAAGGCTCAATATAGATTCATCACTCTACCCAAATTTATTTGACATGGCATGAATCATAAAAGGATAGCTCAAGAAAGACTAATCTCGAGTGCTAACATGACAAGTTTTAGTTTAAGTTGAGCAATTTTAATTAACTTATCATGGCAAAAGCTAGGCTACACATATGAAGTCATGATAAATCTAGCAAATAAGCACAAGTCATGGCAAGGTGTAAAGCATCGTAAACATGTCATAGCAGGATAATAATCAAGGCTCAATGTAGTTATATTACAATGCGAGAATGCTAGAAATGCGTAAGATCCAGCCCTCAACATTAGATGCAACTTTTAGTTCAAGTTGAGTTAAGTCAATATTAAGCTCTAGAAGCTCCCAAATGAACTCCCCTTGAACCAAAACAATAAATCGAGAAGTCGGCAAAGAAAACATAAAACAGCAATTCTTAAAGCATAGATAAGATATAGAGAATACTATGGCTCGATCGACTCTCATCTACCCCATATGACTCTAGGACTATCAACGCCCACTTAACACACCTAGGAGCAAACACGCACTGCCTACCCGAGGGTGGCCCAACCTCGCTAGAACCTACAAGAAGTGAGTGAGCTCAACCTAGCGAGATAAGTAACACTAATAAGCAAAGATCCTAGAATCACAAGATAAGAGCGTAAATCTAAACAACTAGACAAAAGAAGCACTCTAATCTATGCTAGGAGGACTAATCCCAAATGCACCCAAAATGCAATGCAACAAAGAAGGAGCAAGAGCATAAATAATATAGTAGAGCAAGAATACCCAAAGCTCTCCTCACTACAAATCCATAAGGACAAACCACCCCAAGCTCTCCCCAGAGTGAAAACCTCGAACTATCCAATGGCTTGGTGAAAATGTCACCAACCGGTGGTCACTTCCACAAACCGGAGCACTATGTCGCCTTCTCTACATGGTCTCTAAGGAAGTGGAAGCGGATATCGATGTGCTTGGTCCGAATGCCGACTGGTTCTTGGCAATGTTAATCGCAGGTGTTATCACAAAAGAGTGGAACACTGCCGATAACTAACCCAAAGTCCCGCAGGTCGAAGTCATCCAGAGCACTTGGCTACAAAGAATCGGCCGCAAAGAACGTGCTTTCGACCTCTGCGGATCAGGTAACACCGGACCGCTTCTCAAGACTAGGAAACAAGAGAAGTGCCAAGAAATTGGCAGTGCCGGAAGTGCTCTTCCTATCTATCCTCATACCAAATAAGTCTCGCATCCGAGAAGGCTCTCAAGGAAAGACAGATGAGGAGGAGTACCAGATACCATAGTCAATGGTAGCTCGCAGTACCGAAGATGCGCTTCATCGCCGGCGGAGAAACACGAGGAGAAGCTCGAAACGAGCGCACAAACACACGAGAAATGTATGTCCGGTCTCGAGGCAGCCGAGGTACAAGAGGAGCCAATCATGCCGCTAAACTCCTTTTGATCAATCGCTCGCCATCCTCATCTCGGGTCAAGATAGGCAGTAAGCCATAGAGTCGACACAGCTTACCATCACTCATGTCGGTTGCCTCAGAGATCACGAGTGTACTTGCCTCGATGAAGAAAAGTACCTCCCGAGTCCGCTTGATTTGGAAGCCAAGAAAGAATGTCAACTCACCCATCATGCTCATCTCAAACTCTGCTCATGACATCCGAGAACCGTGAAACCAGAGCATGAGAAGAGTCGCCAAAGATGATGTCATCGACATAGATTTGGACGAAAGTAAAGTCATTACCAAGCCTACGGATAAACAAGGTCTTGTCTACTTTACCCATTTCAAACCCATGACTCAACAAGTAGGACTTAAGCCTCTCATACCAAGCTCGGGAGCTCGCTTAAGTCCATACAACTTTTGAAAGCTTGAAGACATGATTAGGTATTTGGGGTTCTCGAAACTCGAGGCAGCGGACGAGACTTCCTCCTCAATAAGGCCATTGAGGAAAGCACTCTTCACGTCCATCTGTAAAGCTTGAAACCCTTAGAAGTCGCAAAGGCAAGCAGTGATTCTAATGGCTTCAAGTCGAGCTACAGGGCAAAGGTCTCCTCAAGTCTAGACCTCAACCAGGAAAACCCCGAGCTACTAATCTAGCCTTGTTTTGATGATTACCCCATCCTCACTCTGCTTGTTCTTGAACACCCACTTGGTTCCAATGATATTGTGGCCTCGTGGGGGCTCAACAAGCGACTGCACCTTGTTCCTCTCGAAATTTTCTAGCTCCTCATGCATGGCATTGACCCAAGACTCATCGAAGGGCGTGACAAACATCCTTGGGCTCAAAAGAGGCAACAAAGGCGTAATGGAGACAGAATTGAGAAAACCGGACTTAGAGCGTGTGACACGCTCGAAAAGGTCTCCAATCATCCGCTCAAGGATGCCTTTTCCGGATATGTCGGGAGGTCCTAGATGAGAAGAAGAAGTGGCCTCTACCTCGTGTGCAGACGAGGCAGGACAGAGCCACTAGCTCCGGAGGAAACGGAAGGCAGTACGATCACCTTGAGGTGCCGTGGAAGAAGGCATCTCAAGGGAGGAAGAGGAGCCGGATCGTAAACAACCATCGCCTCCTCGCCCTCATCATCCACAAAGATGGTCTCGGATCGCTCTAAAGAACTCGAGATATCTGCCTAGTCCCTGACCGCCTCGTCAAAAGTCACCTCACGTGTTTCTACCATTTTGCTAGACTCGCAGCCTGCACTTATAAGCCCGCCAAGAAGTCGAGTAGCCTAGAAAGATACCGCCACAGAACGTGACTCGAACTTATCTAGGTTTCAGACTTCAAAATAAAGCACTTGCAACCAAACACACGAAAATGAGAGACACTGGCTTTCGCCTCAGTATCTCAAATCATAAGAAGTCGCGGTGTAGGAGTGCCCAAGAAAAACTCGATTCAAACATGGCACGCGGTCGCAATGGCCTCAAATTTCAAAACTTCCTGTAGAGTACTCATCAAGCATCGCCCCGCCATCTCGACTAAGGTACGGTTCTTCCTCCACAACGCCATTTTGTCCGAGGGACGATGGAGAAGAGAATCGGTGCTCTACACTGCCTCACCGCAGAAACTCTCAAAGTAGGAATTCTTGAACTCCGTGCCATTGTCATCATGGATCGCTCAGAAGGCACCCGGAGCTCAACAGATGACCTACTAAAAGACCTCGGAAATGTGTAAATGTCTCGCCCTTCGAGGCTAAGAAAACACCCAAGAGTACCTCGAGAAGTCATCGACCACAACAAGAACATACCACTTCCTCCCGCCGATCAAGACTCGAGCCGGTCCAACTGTGTCCATGTGGAGCAAATGTCTTGCTGCATCGGCCATAGTAATCGTGGACCGGAGGATGAGAAGCGGCAACCATCTTGCCGTGATTTCAAGATGGAGTGCAAACAAGATTTTTGACCATCTTGAGTTTCGCAGACCACTTAATGAGATCATGGTCGCTAACTCCGGGTCAAATGGTCAAATCCAATATGACCAAGTCTCCTATGCCGAAAGAGAGATCGCGGACTCGTAGCAACTAAACACCGAGAGGATCGCCAAAAACTCGTGAGAACTCAAAGACGAAAGATCCTCCCATAACGAGAAATCCCGCAAAACCGGACTACCAAGAGTCAAGAATTTTGCAATTGTTTTTCTTAAAGCTCACCTCAAACCGCTATCAAGAAGCCGAGAAACCGAAAGCAAATTGTACCGCAGCCTTACTAACCAAGGCAACATCCTTAAGAATAAAAGAAGCATTAATACGCGACAAGACTTTTGGCGATGACGCTACCAGACGAAGCGTCTCCGAAGGTGATCGCCTCATCACCGAGCGCTGGCTAGGAGGAGAACCAACGGAGTCTCCGGTCATATGACGAGAACAACCGAGTCTACAAGCCAAACCTTCTCCTTCCCTACCCTATGAACTCGAGTCAAACAGAGTAAAGTCTCAAGATCGATAAATCAACAATGATTTCGGCACCCAATACTGAATAACACGTCGAGCAGATGAAGTAGTCAAGCACGACTGACCTCTATTGTGAATAAAAGCAATGTCTCACTGTGATTTTACTGCTGCTGCTTAGTGTTGTCCTCTTGAATCGGCTGCCTCAAGAATGCAAGTGATGCTTTACTGTTTTGGATTGATTTGCTTGTTTCTCAAAGGCGTTTTTCTCTTTCACGATTTTTAACCATTTTGCATGCAGAGTAAACAAATGTATTTTCAGCTTGAATTTTTATCGGTCGGTCTCGATTTATGCCGAATTTTTCAAAGTCACATGCGCTCTGTGTTTCAAAGCAGAATTAACTTTCGTGAATTACTTTGTTTTGCTTCTTCTTGAAAAATCGAGTACGCTTTCTGGGCGATTTTAAAGAGAGCGACATTCACCCCCTCTCTGTCGCCATTTCGTCCTACAATTGGTATCGAGCGGTTAGCTCTTTTCAATAGATCTTAACCGGTCTCAAGAGCTATGGCGATGGACAAGTACTCGAATTGCCGCCTGCTTTTGATGGCATCGACACCCTTCCGAAGAGCCGAACGGAGACATACATCCGTGCCCGGGGTATGCCATCCGGCGGAAGGTTAAGGTACGATTCATTGTTCTCGCCGATGAGAACATCAATGCCGGAACATGGTCGATGTTGAGGCGAATGCAAAGGCAAGGAACATCATCATCCGTGGTTTGAGCCGAGCGAGTTTGATCAAGATATCTCACTGTCGTCGTCCGCTTACGATATCCGGGTGACCTCGACGATACCATGAGGGCACCACCCAGATCAAGACTCGGCTCGACAGACCCGCCTCAAACGAGAATACAACAAATTCGAGATGCGGTCGGTGAGTCCTTAGATGAGTGCCAGACGCCACAAGATCTTGAGCAACCTCCGAGCGGTCGGTCTCACATACCCGACTTCGGACAACGCTCGTCGATACTTACTAAGACTCGATCTGCGCGTGTGGGAGATGAAAGTGACCACCATCAAAGACACGACAGACCTCTCGACCTTGACTCTTGATGCTACCAGACTCACGCCTCAAGACTCACGAGATTGACGTTGTCTCGTGAGGTCAAGTCACGCCGATGGCCTTGGTCACCGATCCCGCCCAACTTCGTCTCTCTTCCGAGTCCTCTTGCAATTTCTCCCTTGTCGCTTCTCAGTGACATAACCGATGATCGCTAGAGCAACTTATGGATGAGCAATTTTGCCCTCCTTGTTCAGAGATTCTCCCATGCTTACAAAGGGAGGAGGACGAAAGAGAGGAGGACCCGTGATTTGCTTCGAGCGTGGTGGCCCCAACCACATCCGAGCAACCGCCTAAGCCGAGAAGGGCAAGAACGACTACTACGGTTCGGGCAAGAACGACTACTACGGTTCGAGCAAGAACGACTACACCGACAAGAACTGCAACAAGAAGCCTCCAAATCAGACGCCCAAAGAAGAAGAAGTTCCGCAACTTCTAAAAGCCAAGAAGCTTTTCCATCGCGCCCTCACCGCTGACGACGACTCGACCTCGGCGAGGCGGAGGATGGAGCGATGATGACGGATTCGGGTGACCAAGAGCCCAAGGGTGGCGGCGACGACTTCTCCAAGATGTGCTTCATGGCCCACGAGGGCGAACTCAATGACAATGAACAGATCCGACTTCGGACGAGGTAGATCCCACTCACGAACAAATTTCAATCATGCTTTTCTTAAGCTAGGAGGTTTTCATGCTAAAGCTAAGGCTAGGTGTCTTTGAGTTAGAGAAGGAAATAGATAGATCGTCACTAGAGATTATTGCTCTTACATCCGCCTTCTAGTGATGATTGTGATACATGCTCGCTTTGTCAAGTTGATATGGAGAAGTTAAGGACCTCACATGATAGTGTGTCCTCCAAACTTGATAGTGTTAAGGTGGAGAATGTTAGTCCGCTTTGAGTTAGAGTTGAGTAGGATGGTCATACCCTACTTATTACCGATGAGACTACTTCTCCCACCTCATGCGAGGGTAAGGACATTGTCGCTAGAGGATCTTATGCCATGCTCCTTGATCTCGCCTCGAGTCTTGTGAAAATTGCAATAACTTGAAGATGAACTTAAAACAGGCAGATCATAAAATTGTCAACTACAAGCTTCTTTACTTGAGCCGATTGTTTCATGCTTGAACTGTCCCTAAGTTAATCATTAACTTGAGGTCGTTTCCAAACAGCTTCAAGATATGATTGATCATGAAAGGAAGTTGGCTCGCTTTGCTTCTAAGGACCCCGTTAGCTCATCATGCATTAAGTGTAACAAACTAAAATCGACTTGATTGCTTTGGATGAGAAATGTGAAGCTAACTAAGGATCTTCTAGAGAAGCCACATTGTGCTTGCAATATGATTGTGGAGAAGGGAGAAGCCCTGTGGTAAGGATGAGACGCTTAGCAACGTGAACCAACTGCTAGCAAGAGGATCGCCCTTCGTGAGTGTGCCAGGCGCACAAGCCATTCTTCCCTCTCTCGCCGGTTCTTCTTTTGCTCCCTTACCTTCTGCTGTCTCTTCTTCCCCTCGCTTCTTCTTGCACATCTCTTTCGGGAGTGTCAAGACTTTATGAACACTCTCGAGAGATTTGTAGGAGGCAAGAAGAAGCTCAATCTTATTCTAGACCAATCTAAGATCTGCAGATTTAATCGTGGTCTAGGATATGACTTCTTTGAGGACATGAGGAAGCATCCACCGCCGTGCTCGCACTCCATAGCACTGTGTGATCGAGATCGAGCCTGTGACCGAGAAAGTCCATTTCAAGTCGGCGGGCTATGTCCAGGATTTCGACAAGAAGGTAATTTCACATGTCGCTTCTACCTTCGTAAGGTGAAGTATCACCGCACCTTCGCCGAAGGATGGACACACAATCGATCGATGCTTCAGCGCGCCAAGATCGCGTAGAGACCATGTTGAGTCTCTTAGGCGCATTCGTGGTCGGCCCTGACCTTGAGTGCACCTAAGACCAACACGAGGTCTAGGCTTGTTTCTTCGATGGGTTTGTGCAAAGATCGAGGACTTGGTTTTTCCGAAGTTTTCGGTTTTCGCCCTCATGTCGCTTTCATCGTGACTTCCGCCGTCCCGAGGGTAGATCTCGCTTTCCCATCGAGATAGCTACTCATGGCGTGTTCAAGATATTCGCAGGTGTTCGACTCGCTTTTCAGAGGGCCGGACCCAAAGAACGCCTCGGTCTACTCTTAGACCTTCGCTTTGAGTTACAGAGAGCGAGGGTAGATAGAGGTCGGCCGTGCTTGACTACTTCATCCGCCGACGTGTTATTCAAGATTGGGTGCCAAATCATTGTTGATTTATCCCAAGATCGAGACTTTACTCTCTTGACTCAGTTCGCCGGGTAGGGAAGGAGAAGGTTTGGCTTGTAGACTCGGTTGTTCTCGCTATATGACCGAGACTCCTGCTGGTTCTCCTCCCTAGCCCGCGCTCCAAAGTGATGAGACGATCACCTTCGGAGACGCTTCGTCTGGGCGCCATCGCCAAAGGTATCGTATATTAATGCTTTTTTATTCTTAAGGATGTTGCCTTGGTTAGTAAGTCGCAGACAATTTGCTTTCGCCACCATCGATGACGGTTTCGAAAGTAGCTTTAAGAAAAACAATTGCAAAATTCTTGACTCTTCTAGTAGTCCGGTTTATGGATTTCTCGTTATGGGAGGATCTTTCGGCCGAAGTTCTCTCGAGTTTTCCGCGATCCTCTCGTGTGTTTAGTTGCTTCGAGTCCCGCGATCTCTTTTTCGGCATAGGAGACTTGGTCATATTGATTTGACCATTTGACCCGAAAGTTAGCGACCATGATCTCATTCGTGGTCCGCCAAACTCAAGATGGTCAAAGATCTTGTTTGCACTCCATGCCGCCACTAAGAAGATGGTTGCCGCTTCTCATCCTCCCACACAAGCATTATGACCGATGCAGACCGACACCGCTCCACATGGACACGCTTGGACCAAATCGAGCGCAACAAGCAGGAGGAAGTGGTATGTTCTTGTTGTGGTCGATGACTTCTCGAGGTACTCTTGGTGTTTTTCTTAGCCTCGAAGGACGAGACATTTACACATTTCCGAGGTCTTTTAGTAGGTCAGTCTGCTGAGCTCCCGGGTGCCTTACGAGCGATCCGCAATGACAATGGCACGGAGTTCAAGAATTCCTACTTTGAGAGTTTCGGTGAGACAGTGTAGAGCACCGATTCTCTTCTCCATACGCCCCTCAAAGAAATGGCGCTAGGAGAGGAAGAACTGCACCTTGGTCGAGATGGCCAGACGATGCTTGATGAGTACTCTACACCGAGGAAGTTTTGGTCGAGGCCATTGCATCACAAGGCCATGTTTCGAATCGAAGTTTTTCTTCTGCACTCCTACACCGCTTCTTATGAGTCGAGATACTGGCGAAAGCCCAAGTCTCTCATTTTCGTGTGTTTGGTTGCAAGTGCTTTATTTTGAAGTCCGGAAACCTAGATAAGTTCGAGTCACGCCTCTGTGATTCAGATCTTTCTAGGCTACTCGACTTCTTCGCGGGCTTATAGGGTCCAACCGCGAGTCTAGCAAAATGGTAGAAACCGTGAGGTGACTTTTGACGAGGCCACCGGGACTAGGCCAGATATCTCGTGTTCTTTAGAGCACCGAGACCATCTTTGTGGATGATGAGGACGAGGAGACGATGGTTGTTTACTCCGATCCAGCCTCCTCTTCCTCCCTTGAGATGCCTTCTTCCACGGCACCTCAAGGTGATCACTTTGCCTTCCGCTTTCTCCCGGAGCTAGTGGCTCTGTCCCCGCCTCGTCTGCACACGAGGTGAGGCCACTTCTTCTTCTCATCTAGGACCTCCCCGACATATCCGTAAAAGGCATCCTTCGAGAGCAGATGATTGAGACCTTTTCGAGCGTGTCACACGCCTAAGTCCGGTTTTTCTCAATTCGCTCCATTCGCCTTTGTTGCCTCTTTTGAGCCCAAGGATGTTTGTCACGCCTTTTCGATGAGTCTTGGGTCAATGCCATGCATGAGGAGCTAGAAAATTTCGAGAGAACAAGGTCTCGTCGCTTGTTGAGCCCCCACGAGGCCACAATATCATTGGAACCAAGTGGTGTTCAAGAACAAGCAGAGCGAGGATGGGGTAATCATCCCAAACAAGGCTAGATTGGTAGCTCGGGGTTTTCCTGTGTCGAGGGTCTAGACTTCGAGGAGACCTTTGCCCTCAGAGCTCGACTTGAAGCCATTAGAATCTCGCTTGCCTTTGCGCCTTCTAAGGGTTTCAAGCTTTACCAGATGGACGTGAAGAGTGCTTTCCTCAATGGCCTTATTGAGGAGGAAGTCTACGTCCGACACCTCCGTGTTTCGAGAACCCCAAATACCCTAATCATGTCTTCAAGCTTTCAAAGCACAGATGGATTTAAGCAGTGCTCCCGAGCTTGGTATGAGAGGCTTAAGTCCTACTTGTTGAGTCATGGGTTTGAAATGGGTAAAGTAGACAAGACCTTGTTTATCCGTAGGCTTGGTAATGACTTTCGCTCGTCCAAATCTATGTCGATGACATCATCTTTGGCGCCTCTTCTCATGCTCTGTTTCACAGCTTCTCGGATGTCATGAGCACCGAGTTTGAGATGAGCATGATGGGTGAGTTGACATTCTTTCTTGGCTTCCAAATCAAGCGGACTCGGGAGGTACTTTTCTTCATCGGGCAAGTACACTCGTGATCTCCCCGAGACGCTCGACATGAGCGATGGTAAGCCTGTGTCGACTCCCATGGCTTCTACAAATTATCTTGACCTGATGAGGATGGCGAGCCGCTTGATCAAAAGGAGTTTCGCAAAGATGATTGGCTCCTCTTGTACCTCAACGCCTCGAGACCGGACATACATTTCTCTGTGTGTTTGTGCGCTCGTTTCGAGCTTCTCCTCGTGTTTCTCCGCCAAAGCGGAAGCGCATCTTTCGGTACTGCGAGCTACCATTGACTATGGTATCTGGTACTCCTCCTCATCCCGTCTTTCCTTGAGAGCCTTCTCGATGCGACTTCACCGGTCAGAGGATAGATAGGAAGAGCACTTCCAAGACTCGCCAATTTCTTGGCACTTCTCTTGTTTCCTAGTCTTCGAGGAAGCAATCCTGTTGCATGATCCATCGCAGAGGCCGAGTACGCTGTCAGCAGATTCTTTGTCAGAGCTGCTCTCGATGACTTCGACCTCGGGACTTTGGGTTAGTTATCGATGTTGTTCCACTCTTTTGTGATAACACTTCGCGATTAACATTGCCAAGAACCCAAAGCAAAGATTCTTACCAAGCACATCGATATCCGCTTCCACTTCCTTAGAGACCATGTAGAGAAGGGCGACATAGTGCTCCAGCCAGGAGAGTGACCACCGCTTGGTGACATTTTCACCAAGCCATTGATAGTTCGAGGTTTTCACCATGGGAGAGCTTGGGGTGGTTTGTCCTTATGGATCAGAGTGAGGGAGCTTTGGGTATTATCGCTCTACTATATTATTTATGCTCTTGCTCCTTCTTTGTTGCATTGCATTTTGGGTGCATTTGGGATTAGTCCTCCTAGCATAGATTAGAGTGCTTCTTTTGTCTAGTTGTTTAGATTTCGCTTATCTTGTGATTCTAGGATGTCGCTTATTAGTCATTACTTATCTCACTAGGTTGAGCTCACTCACTTCTTGTAGGTTCTAGCGAGGGTTGGGCCACCCTGCAGACAGGCACGCGTTTGCTCCTAGGTGTGTTAAGTGGGCGCTTGATAGTCCTAGAGTCATATGGGGTAGATGAGAGTCATCGAGCCATAGTATTCTCTATATCTTATCTATGCTTTAAGGATCCTGCTTTTATGTTTTCTTTGCCGCTTTCTCGATTTATTGTTTTGGTTCAAGGGAGTTCATTTGGGAGCTTCGAGTTTAATATTGACTTAACTCAACTTGAACTAAAAGTTGCATCTAATGTTGAGGGAGCTGGATCTTCGTGATTTCTAGCATTCTCGCATTGTAATATAACTACATTGAGCCTTGATTATTATCCTGCTATGACATGTTTACGATGCTTTACACCTTGCCATGACTTGTGCTTATTTGCTAGATTTATCATGACTTCATATGTGTAGCCTAGCTTTTGCCATGATAAGTTAATTAAAATTGCTCAACTTAAACTAAAACTTGTCATGTTAGCACTCGAGATTAGTCTTTCTTGAGCTATCCTTTTATGATTCATGCCATGTCAAATAGGTTTGGGTAGAGTGATGAATCTATATTGAGCCTTAGATTGAGTTGTTTTAGTCTCTTGATGATGCATGAGTTAGTACAACTTGTTAAAAGGCAAAAGATCTCTTTTGTGCGAAAAAACCGATCTCACCAATTCTCTCCTATGAGACGGCTTGCCATTGCACTTGGCATGAACTTAGGGGGAGTTTTGGGTGACCTAGACTATCTTCTTAAGCTTATCGCTTGGAGTAGTCGCATAAGGCTTGAGACCTAGCACATGATAAAACAAAAATCTGGTTGGAAACCACCATGAATTTCAAAAGAAAATATGTTTTATGTGTTCAATGTGCTTAAAGCTACAAAAGTATCAAGTACTTTAACCAATGTTTCATTCTTGAGCATAGCACTCTATTTGGTCTCAATTTAAGCTTCTTAGCTACGCTTAGCTTATTGACATGGCTCATCATCCTTGGATATCTCTAGCTAGACTTTGCTCATTGATGACTTGACTTGCTCACATAATGTACCTCATTTTCAGATTGTCATCTATGTGTTCTAGCTAGCTTATACATATCTTGTCATGATCTAGATAGCCTTTTTATTAAGTTATAGCTTGGTGTATTACATTATGGTCATTCTGGATAATTCTCATGGCTCTAACTGCTTAGAATAATCAAACTTCAGCCATTTCATCCTTTGACATGTCATATTCTCTCTTGAGCATTCTTGATGTGTTTATTGCCAAAAGGGGGAGAATAGAGAAGAAAAAGCTACTTGGGATCATTTTAGAGCTTTGGAGAACAATTTGCTTTTTTAGTTGTTGCTCTAGTGTTCCTTCTGTCGACATGGTCATTAGTTTCACTCTTCTTCTTTGGACCATGTTGGTTTCTTCAAACTCAATCTCTTCTTTGCGTTTTTTCGGAGTTTGTCAATATACTCATCAAGGGGGAGATTGAGAGACCATGTGGAGGTCGTCCCGTGTGTGTGATGAGTAATTGACATAGGTTTAGGAAGTCGAGTTTGGTTTGGGTGGTTTGGACCATGTCGCTTGCGTGGTGCAACAGTGCTCGGTCGGTTTTGGTCAAACTTGGTCGTATGGGATTAGGATGCATATTCTTTGATTCGACAAGTTTGGATTTTGTCATGGTAAGTATGTTGGTTTTACGCTTTCATGTATCGAGGTGCTATTTGATGTGTTTCTTGTCTGTAATCGCAGACATCGGGTGGAGTCGTGGCGAGACACGCGGACCGGACTAGGTGCAGTGGCGCCGAGGTCGAACGGTCGGGATGTGTCAAGACGACGTGGACTCGAGGTGGTTATGAGGCGGCGAGACAAGGAGCGCGGAGGCTTCCCGGAAGGTGCAGGAGGGGCGAAACGGGAATTTCGCAAGGCTGCACAAGCGGGAGCGGGCTCCGTTGGATTTAGCGGGCGTAACGGGGTGGAGACCCGTTAGTGTTGGGCTATAAATAGGTTGGAGGGCTGCTGCCCAACCTGAACAATTCAAGAGTTTCTAGGGTTTCCTTTAGTCAAAAGAGGTTTTAGAGTTTGTTTTGGCTTTAGGCTTTAGTTGTTGAGGGTTGTTCCCTGCTTGTCCCCTTCGTGGCTGAGTATGTTCTTGAGGTTTGAGAGTGGGAGAGGATGAGATGAAAGTTTTTAATCATTCATCTTGTATCAATCATGTATCTCTCTTCCTTGAGATCAATATGAGATGGTGTTTTTTTATCCCTGGTCCGCTCTCTGCTTTTTTTTGATCTTTCTTGCGTGAGAGGTCTTGATCATGCGACTATTTTTCTTGCTCGATTTTGCTTGGTGGTTGTCATCTTTGAGGAGCCGGTGGCACCACTCTGCACCTTCATAAAAATCCAAGGGAGTGCAATTTTTATCTTTGTTTGAATTCATATTTCACTTATGAAAATATGACAGACTAAATCTAAATTTGAACATGGTAGATTGATATATACAATACATAACACTCGTACAACTCACTAAAATAAATAAATTTGAATTGCATAGGACGTGCCTAAAATTGACTAGTGGCAATTCATAAACCAATTATACATATTTGTTTATAATCCAACAACAATCAACATTGCTGTGTGTTAATCTCAACATATTTCACCACAATTGTAGGTATTATTTGCAGGCAAGAATACACCATTAGTACATCTAATTAAACTCTTGACTAACTCGAGTGAAATAATTGATCCGACCAACCGATATGTGTTTATACGGAGTGGGACCCGATCGTCAAAGCGGAAGGAATCTCCATCCTCCAACCGCCGTTGTTCGCCACCGTCACCACCGCCGATCGACGGGGCTCATCGAAACAAGCAAGGCGTGATCGGGAGAGGATGATGCAAAGAACAAAATGCGGCAGATGACCGGGCGAGGGCCGATTCCGACGGAGGCGAAATCCTCGCCGCAGTAACTCCACTCCACCGCCTTGCCGTCGCCGTCTCGATCTCCCTAAAATCCTCTCACCCTAAAACCATGCGGTTTTCTGCGTGACCACACAATGATCGGCATCGGCAAGTCCAAGGTGGTCGTCTTCGGCGGATTCGCCGACAAGCGCTTCGCCGACATCGCTGTCACGACGCCGGTAAATCCCACCGCCCACTCTCCGCTCACTTGCTTTGCCTAGCTACCCGCCTGCCTATGCACCGGGGGTGTGTTTGGTTGCCCACATAGGGTTGGCTCGCATGTATAGATACAAGTTTTTGGTTGTTTGGTTGTCTAGTTGGGTGGGTGAGCTGGCTGAGTGGATGCAAGATTCTCTCTTAGGCTAAGCCGAAGGGAAATGCTCGATTTGAGCTTCTCTCCTCAGCCAAGCTGAGTGCACGCAGGTTGCCAGCGCTCGTGAGTCTGTTGACCTTCCTTCGCGCGCTAGATACAGGCAACCAAACAACATCTCAGCACAGCCTGACTCAACAGAAACATGCAACCAAATAACTCATAATTGCATCCACTCAGCCTGGTTAGGTTCAGTCTGGATGACACATACGGGCTAGGCTAAGAACATGTAGACAACTAAACATACCCATAATGGTGCGATTCAACCTAGGGGATGCTTGATTTCATTAGAGGATGCACTTTTTTCTATTCCGGAAGCATAATCCGAGAGAACGACGAGCCTTGCTGTTTGCACTTCTGAATGCAATGCGTGTTGCAGAGAATATGCTTTGGTACACGCCTGAATGCACCGGTAATGGCTCAGACGGGCAGACAGGCCCCAGCTCAAGGGCGTTTCACATAGCTGTTGTCATTGACTGTAACATGTTCATCTTCGGCGGCCGTTCAGGGGGCAAGAGGTCTGCAATTCATACATCTATCTAGTAGAGTTTGAAAGCATTACAAAAGAATATCCTTATTTGTTATTTACAATGCCGTGTGTAATTCGCAGTTAGGTGATTTTTGGATGCTCGACATCGTAAACCTCTCTGCTTAGTTAAGTTTTTCTAAAATCCCCTTTTGTTGTTTGTTCGCACTTACACCGGGGTTTCGCAACCATTAAGCATCATTGTGATGCTTCTTTCATATTCGGACATATGGCAATGGTCGGAGATGACCGGCTTTGGTGATTTGCCGTCACCACGGGAGTTTGCTGCTGCTTCAGCCATAGGAAACAGAAAAATTGTCATGTAGGTGTTTTATTTGATACATGTCTCCCTGTCATTACTGGGTATCATCGCTTGTGATTTGTGAAGAATGTTCTGTTCCTCTTTATTCAGGTATGGTGGTTGGGATGGCAAAAAGTGGCTGTCAGATGTATATATCATGGACACAAGTGAGCTAACTGCTTCCTTTATTCAAGCTGTATTGATTATTGAGTTTATTTTTTGTCGAAGATGGTAACAAAAGTTGAGCATTCATTTGTTTTAATTCTCTGTTGGATAGTGTCACTTGAGTGGACAGCATTATCAGTTACTGGATCAGTGCCACCTCCAAGGTGTGGACACTCTGCCACCATGATTGAGAAGAGGCTACTTATATTTGGAGGCAGAGGTAATTGCCGTTTCTTGATTTGGTTCGTGGGTTCTCTCAGACTGTGTTTGCTTAGATGATCAATTAATTTCTATTTCTTATGTTGCAACAAGCTAGTATACTTCCCATCCCTTCCTCACCCAATCTTGATAAGCTGGCCAACACTAGAAAGTACATCTGTTGACCATTTTTAAAAATATCTGCCAAATATAACAGATGATTTGACCTAATGTGCTTTGTTGCACTTGAATAGCTCCAGTATTGAAAAGAGACTCTTTTGTATTCTTATTTAGTTAATGTATGTGGATTATGGATTATCTATTGATTTCATAATGATATTTTTCATTTATTTGACTTGAATAATCGTTAATGTCTAAGGAGTAACTTTGTAACATTGATCTGCGCGATTTGATTTTCCTTCTCGATGGAAAGCAAACTCTTTTCCTGAATAGAATTTGTAATGTGCTGTTGATTTCTAATGATTAATGAGTTAATGCATAATCTTTTGGCCATCAATATATTCTTTCCAACAGGTGGAACTGGACCGATAATGGGTGATTTATGGGCTTTAAAGGGTGTTACTGAAGAAGGTATCTCTTCCTATTTATTTGTAAATCTATTTATATTGAGAGAAAGATGCCATCCTAACTCCTATATACAGCATATGTTTGCTCAATCGATTAGCACCCTAGCAGAACTAATAGTGCACTTACAACTACTTCTTGTCTAGCCAGTCTTTTAATTTGGTCATGATCAGAGGTGGTTACATGCCTCTATTAATAATACATACATACTTTAGGATGAAATCAAGAGTGTCATAGCCTCACAACTACCTTGTCTCGTATGTCCATACTGACATGGAGTTTGAGATGGCCCATTGGTTTTATTTAACCCTGTGCAGCTGTCTTATTCCATCGAGGAATGGGGAGATCACCCATTTTGTAGTTGATATATGCCAAATGCTTATTTAAAAATAGTTTGCCTTTGTCAATGTTTCTAATATTGCAATGGTTACTTGGTCAGCGCATATTCATTTGTGTTTTAGTATGAAATTGCATTTCTCAGTTGATTTAAGTAATGGTTCACTGGAAATCTTAAATTGGGTGATTACTGCAATATTTGCAAATTTGCTATTGCCAGAACCTGATATTGTTTATTTTGTAAGACAATGAGACACCAGGTTGGGCACAATTGAAGCTCCCGGGACAATCTCCCTCTCCACGTTGTGGTCATTCAGTAACATCTGGTGGACCTTATGTATGTAATTTGGAGTCCTGATACTTGCTTTCTGAATTGTTTTGTCTTTCTAACTGCATTAGTATTTAACAGCTGATATCTCTATTGTGTGTATCACATATTTGGAAGGTTGATCTCAGTTGATGGTTCTGTTAGACCGCTAGATATTAATCATCATTGCCAGAGAGTAGAAATGAAATGCGCTACTGGTGAATATTTAAAATTCCTTGATACAATCCAATCTACTACCATTTTGCAAACCAGGGTTGTTTGATATCATGGCAATCCTCTATTCAATGAAGCTGTTAGTTTCCTGCTACAATGAATATAATGGCTTCAGAGTATGCCTTTGTTGGATTTACTAAAACTTTATTTTATTTTCTGCAACAAATCATTTGTGAAAATTTAAAAATCTGCTTAGATATGGGTTTGCGGAAGATTTAAACTAAGTTCTGGTGAGAACAAAGCTTAGCTACCACAACCTTGCTCCCTTGTTAAGTTGTTATTAACTAGATAAATGAAAGTTGATATTCAATTAGTGAAAAACATAATTGTCTTTGTTCTTTACTTGGAGCCTTTGTCAAACAAATATATGTCTTTGTTATTTACTGGGAGCCTTTGCAACCTCAAGCTGTTCATCAGCTCTACTGGAGTTTTAGAAAATGAATTTCTTCTCCCGGAACCTATGTTGATACACATTTTCTTGTCCAAACTTTTGGTTGTGCAATAACATTACTAACAATATATAGATATTTTTGTCAGCTCTTGCTATTTGGAGGACATGGAACTGGTGGTTGGCTAAGTAGATATGATGTGTACTACAATGAATGTATTATTTTAGATAGGGGTAAGCTCCAACAGTTTTTCGTTTGGTTGTAGCTTTTTTCTGCATTACCACGTTGGTAACATTGAACTGGAATATCGTCGTACTTTCTTGTTATGTATTGAACACACCAAATATTTTTGATGATTTTATTGACATAAATGGTTTTATTGATCACAAAAGAGTGCATCCTGGTAATTAGATTAAAATGTGACTCCATAACTGAAAATTTGGACCTAGCTTTAAGGAGAGTGATCTGGTACTGATTTATTCTGGCTGTGTCCCTTAGTGATGCAAAGCCATATTCCTTGTGATTAAGATAAAGGAGCTTTAGCTAAGCATTTTTTAGAAGTGAAACTGTGAATCATATTCCAACATCCATCGAGAAAACTAGAAAATCTTAGCTAGTTTGACTTTTGAAGCTTGCTCCATATACTGGACGCACGTTAAATAAATCTGTGCTTGCGGTGCTTGGGTTCTCCTAGTTGATATAGTTAAGTTTAAACTTTAAAATATGATACTCAATCACATACTCCATAGCCAGTGTGGGACTAAATAGTAAACACACTTCCATACCATCAATGTTGCAAGTTGTAACCCCATGGTTCACCACAGTATGTCTTGGTCTCACCAACATCAACCCAAAAGGAGCTGGCTTGGTTACTATGGATTTACTGAACACACTGCAGACAGCTAGGATCGTCTCCTTAATTCACGGCTGTGGCTGTGGTGCTGACCACCTTACATGTCCTGCGCTTACTCATTCTGCACACGTGCATCATATGTCTATGGTGTGTCCTGTATGGCACATGTGACATGCGTCCACTCCATTGATCTGCTTGTGTCCTTGCAGATAGCCGATAGGGTAATGATATATACTATCCATAACATCCCAAATATCATCTCAGATGGATCAACCTGTTTCTTACGACAAAAGTTTATATGTGTCAATATACAGCTTGGCCATTTTGTTTACTTTTATCTCTTTGTTTTTTTTCTTCCATTCCTGATCTTCTCTTGGAGCAACCAGCATTACTTATAAATTTTCGACATCACAACTGTTTTTGCTGACTAATAATTTGTTCTTTCAGTCTCTGTTCAATGGAAGCGCTTACCAACAAGGAATGAGCCACCCCCTCCTCGGGCATATCATTCTATGATTTGCATAGGGTCTCGATTTCTTTTATTTGGTGGCTTTGATGGAAAGAATACATTTGGCGATTTGTGGTGGCTTGTTCCTGAAGGTATAGTAATCTTACTGCTCATCTGAAAAAAACTATTGATATCTTGGAGTGTAATTTTATATTGTGCAAACTGCAAAGATTCTAGAAGCAATGTGTGATCAACTGATCATATGTGGAAACCTGTAAATGTAAAATTGTGGTTGGGCCTGTGGTTTGACCTATACATGTATGAATAGCTGAATTTAGCGCACTTAATAGATGCCATATTTTCGACCCCATCTTTTCTCATTGAGGTGTTGTTTTAGCTCTATGCACATAGAACCAAGGATGAATTAATGCTTTGTTGTTTGACATATGTTGCCCCTATTAATGGCATATCCATCACTCTAACATCACCACCAATAAGCAATTTATAGGGGAATTTGCAAACCAAAACCAACTTGCTAAAACAACGTGTATTTTGACTATATGTATTATGTAGTAACTGTGTAGGCCAGTATGTTGTTTAAACTAAGAAAATGAATCTCTTGCTAGATTCACATCTCACTTCCACAGTGCATCAGCTGGCTAAGCCACAGTGATTAAATCTACAGGACCAGTGAATTGCATTAACCTTTAGGGATTGAAGATGGACATAATTGTAGTTGGTACTTTTGTATAAGCAGCCAATGTGCACATGAACCAATCATAAAATTGGTCCTAGCAACTTCAATAATTGTTGAAATGATATGTTTGAACCTGAAATGTACTTGGATATAGTTGTGTAGGGTGCGCAGGGATATTGTTTGCTCAGTTATGTTTTTCAATTGCCAGAGGTTTAAATTCTTCTAGTCTAGCAATCATAAACAAATACTTGAGTATTTACATGTGTCAGTACTAAAGTCTAATTGAGTAAACTTGAATATGTCGAGCAGTTATATACTTATATGTACTGCACATAAATTGTACAAGTCATATCCCCTCATTCATACCTAATTAATTCTTGGCATCCATGCATTGTTCAATGGTGACTAGTAAGATGAGTTTTGTCAATTTACAAAATCACAAGGAAAATGAATTCATTTGACTAAGTTCAGTTATTATTTCTATTATTTGCTACTTATCTGGAGGTGTGTTGGAAATTGCTAGTCTCGAACTCAGGCCGGAGACGCGTCAGGAAGTCGTAGGGACGATGAGTCTCCTGGTGAGCATGGAGCCGCACACAGCAGGGACAGGTCCGACATACATCCGGCCCTAGAGAGTCAAGCTGACATCACACCTTCAGACATCTGCTGGTAGAAATTATCTACGGTGGCATCGAGCTGCTGAAGAGAATGCGTCTGGTGCACGATTGAGAGGTACATAGCATCACCCGTCGGCTGGTTGTGAGCTCGGAGGTGCTCTCACATATGTTGTGTCGTCGGCAGCTCTATCACATCCATGGAGATGACCACGGGCATGCTACCCACCAGGATGGCGGTAGCACGAGCCTCGGCATCCTGCCAGTGCTCGTAGGCGTGCAACTCAGAGTGGTAGAGCTTCAGGGCCTCCTCCAACGCAAAGATTGGCGACCTCGATCCGTGCAGCAGAAGAGCGCGTAACTAGCGGTAGGGGGGAGGCGGTGAGATGACCCCAGAGACGCTTGCTGTTGAGGTGAATCCTCATGTGAACAGCCCATGCCTGAAAGTTCGTCACGTCCAACTGAACTGAGGGGAGTGGGACGGCGAAGGAGCCTTCGGGGGAAGCCATCCGGAGTTGAGGAGCGATCTGGAGTCAATGGCATATGAAAGCTGGAGCTAGAGTGACCGGATCTGGAGCCGGGCGGTTAGATCAGGAGCCGGGCGGCTGAGTTTGGCAGGGCGGCCGGATCCGGACAAAGGCAATGAGCCGGGTCGTCGCTAGATCTGGCGCGGTGGCTGGATCGAGCAAGGAGACGCGGCGAAGGCGTGGAGAAGATCCAGTGGCCGAAGAGCTTCGGGGGCGACGGAGATGCAAGATCCGGCAGCCCTCAGAGGCGGCGGGAGGAGATCCGGTGGCCTAGGAGTTCGGAGGCGGCGGCAGAAGTAGGGTGGCCCGAGAAGCTCGGGGGAGGCGCGGCTAGGAGGCGACGTATTGGAGCGGCGGACTCCGATATCTGGAGCAATGAGCGACGGATCCAGCGACCCTCGGCGGCGTCGATGAGATTTGTTTGCGACATCCGTAGCCAAGACAGAGCTTTGAGTGCACTGGCTTCGGGTGGAAACAGAGCAGGGAAAACAGAGCTTCCGTTGTTCTGTGCAGGGATGGCAGAGAACACAGGGAGGGTGGCGGCGGCAATGCAAAAAACCCTAACCTTAGCCTTGCTTTGATACCATATTGGAACGAGGCTTGTTCTCTATTCCAATAGGCCAAATGACCAATATATAATATGTACAGGGTTGACAAAATGCAAAGAACACCCTAGACTATATACATATCTAACAGTATGCATAGTCATTACCAATTTGTGTGAAATGAGTTTGACTTCTTTCGTGTTTGCATCTGTTTTCTTTTCTGGCTGTAGCCTAGTCATTTTTCTTTTCTGTAAGCTCTCCTACACTCTCTGATTTTCGCTCTGTAATGCTTGATGGAGAAACATAATTTCTCCTTTTCTAAACTCTTACCTGATTGAATGTTCAGATGATCCTATAGCAAAACGAGACTTGGCTCCTAATGTTGATTCAGGCAGCAAGCCTAGTACTGTGACTGGTGATGCCCACCAATCCGCATTAAAGGTATGTATTTGTGTGCGCGTATATATGGGTTTGTAGTTATGCTTCATACCTGAAGTTCAGAAGTTTTTCCTGGAGAGTAAAATGAGAATCCAATGTGAAAATTTGAGGTGGCGGAAAAACCTTGTGATTACTAAAAGTTGTAATTATTGCAGGAATCACAAGCTGGGGAATCTCCAATGATTGACTTGGCAAAACGACTGGGAATTCCACTTTCTCTAGAACCTTCAGCAAGTTTTGTTGATGAAATCAATGATAAAGAACTAATGGAATTATCCTCTAGGCTTGCTGGTGAATCACACCCTACTAGTGACCAGCTCGCGTGCATTCAGGTGCTTATGTCTTGCCTTTCCTGCAACCTGATGCACTTGTATAGGCTTATGAGGAAATGTGACATTTTTGTATGATGTACAGGCACTTCGTGATCATTGGAGAAATTCTCCAGCAAGCTCAATACAGCTCCAGGAACTAGGCCCTTTACTGAGGGACTATCAACGTCTCATTCTCCGCCGCTATTCGTATGGTTCCATTCATCCATTTCCCCTCTACATCTGTTATTACATTTTTAACCATTCACTTTTCCATAAATCTAGAAGCAATGTAGTGGAATATTGACATGGCTTTGCAAATCGTTCCCCTTCTGGTCCATGAATTATGCTCTTCTTGTCACGATGATGATCCGAACTTCTAGAAATGAATCCACTTTGGTGTATTTTGCACAAATAATAATAGGGAATTGTACACAACAGATGAACTGCGCACCAGCAAGTCGAGGGCTCGCGGCGAGCCCAGGGCACCAGGACGCCAAGGCGCCTAGGCGAGAGTTAGACGGTGTGTTTTATCCGGTGTGAAACCATAGAATACATGTACTACACAATACATGCTGGTATGACAGTGGCCACAGAAGATCCCATATTCCTAGCTTTACATGTCCACATGTTAAAATATAGATGTGGGAGTCGGCACGGCACGACACGATGGGCCGCGGGCTACGGCGGCCGGCACGGCGAGCTCCCTCAGGCCATGCCGTGCCGGCACGGACACCGGTCGGCGAGGCCCAGCACGGCACGTTGGCCCGTCGGGCTGTGCCGGCACGGGCACGGCACATGGCCACTACAACTCAGGCGCGGAGGAAGCCGCGCGACGCGGAGGCAGCGCGCGGGCCGCCCGGCCGGGGACGCCTCGAGCGAGGGGGCGTCTGAACTCTGGACTCCGACTGGGGATCTGAACTCTGGACTCCGACTGGGGAAGAAAGACGAACAGAGAGAGACGAACCACCGAAGAAGATGAAGAGAGAGAGACAACCTGCGCTGCAGCTGTGGCAGGTAGAAGAAATTAGAACTTGAACTTGGAAAGGTAGGAGCAACCGGGCAAGAGTGCTAAGTGCTTGCAGCACTTATGTCAGATGTGCATGTGATAAAGGCAAGAGTAGCTCAGTAGCAAGAGTAATAAAGGCAAAGGTAGTAGTACTACTAGACTACTAGTGCACTGCAGCATTGATGTGCATGTGACCGGTGATTAGACAGAGAAAAAAAATTCATGCATCTGTGTCATTGGAAAGGAATTGATTTGAGGAGGGTGATTAGGCTGTCACATGGGGTGCCTCCTGTTGAACGTTGATTGCATACATTAGCATGGTGCCGCGCTGCCGCCTATGACACCCTTCGATCGATGTATCCGGAGAAGTAAATTAAGGGACTTTTACATAGTTTTGATATGTTAATTGTAACATTACCAAGACCACAATTGAATTTTACAAATAGTTGTTTACTACAGATAAAAGAATGAAAGTTTTGCAAACATGTACAGTTTTGATATATTAATTATTTCTTTTGGTGAAACCACAATTATGTGAAATTATGGACACTTATAAATTAGAGGGAAAAGTGAAATTTCATTGATATTTTACACACACATTGTTACCGTCTCATTAAAAACCTTACGCCCCAGTGTGGGGTTTTCCCGGTAAGGAACATAATACAGTAACTACATTCATGCATACATGTCATCTACCCGACATTGAGATCGGCTAACGCCTCTACGATCACAGGATCCTATAGTTGATGCTGATGTCGCTCTTTTGCCAATTTCCAGTCCTTGAGGCAGGCGATTGCCTCCACCATCTTGGGCATGAGGGATGACATCTTTTCTTCAATTATTCTTCCTACCATGCTGAACGTCGCTTCTGAAGAGACGGAGGACACCGGAACCGGTAGAACATTTCGTGTGAAATGGCATATCATAGAGAATATCCGTTTGTTGTTCTTCCACTAATTGAGCAAGTCTAACTTGCCTTAGCCAGAAAGATCAAGATCTATATTGCAAAATCATGCTCCAGGTAGTGGTTCAGTTCGGAGGTAGAATTCTACTTGGGGGCGCCTGAGACTGAGAGGGTGAAGAACTAGACTTTCCCTTCAGCTTCTTCCACAAGTGTTTTGTCAAGCTTGTCTTGCTTTGATGCGTCTGCTGTGAGGCCTTCGATCTCGTGCTACCGCCAAGCTTGTCATGATACAAGCGGAAAACACGAACAAACTCCTTTTTGACGTGTTTGAAAACTTCGGAGAAATCAAGGCCGAGGAAGTCACCTATTCCCTCCATAGCCATCTGCAAACCTGCTAACTTTTTTGTAGGATCCAAAATGATAGCAAAGCAATATAGGTGTGAAATATATCCAAAATATTTAACAAATTTTTCGTCCATTGCTGCAACATGACCTAAAATGGGATGCCCCCTAGATTTAGCAAACTTGTTTACAATTAGCCAAATAAAATCTATAACTAGGTAAGAGGCAGGGTAGTAAATACCGGATAGAGCCTTAGCTGCTTTGTAAAAAGGTCTTAAAAACTCTCGAAAATAACTAACTTCCCAATCTGATTTAGTAACTACCAACTATCTGAGTTAACATTGACAAAGACAGATATAAGATGTTCATACCCTTGCACCTTCTTCAGCATGATGTATGTCGAGTTCCACCTCACCTTCATATCAAGACCGAATTTTTTTTGGGTCCTTGTCGTTGGCTACACAAAACTCCGTGAACTAGGCTGCCACCACCATTGAACTTGAGAGGAAACGAAGAGCATCACGGATATTATTCAAATAAACGCCAATCACTTCCATACTGTCTTGCACAACGAGGTTGAAGATGTGACATACGCATCTCTGGTGGAGAACATATCCACCGATATATGTTTGCAACCATAGGGTGAGGATGTTCATAGCCGTCGTATTCGCCGATGCGTTATCAAGAGTTATAGAAACAATCTGATTTCCTATTTCATCAATTACCCCTAACACGAGCTCAGCAATGGCATCTCCCGTGTGTGATTCAGTAATTAACTTAAACCCTATGACTCTCTCGTTTAGCTTATACTCGTCATCTAAATAATGGGCAACAACACTAATGTAGGCAGTTCTTTGGTGTGATGATGTCCAAATATCCAAAGTTAAAGCAAAAGAGTACTGAACTTTTAGGAAAATTTCTTTTACTGCTGTTAGCTGTCTACTATACATCCCTAAAATATTAGACGATGTTGTTCTCCTACTAACATGTTGGTACTATGGGCAAAAGCCACGTTGGATCATTCTTTCGAACGAACGACTTTCACCCATCCTAATCGGTTGATCCTCGGAAACAATGTATCAATTTTCTCACGGGCATAATGAGGGTTGTATGCCTAAGTACTTACAGAACCATCGGCCTTGAAGTTGAGCTGCGTCTGGACTCCACCTCGCATGTGCGCCCCCATCTTTTTCAAACATATTTTGTAGTGCCGGCTCAAGTGCCTCGTCCCTCCACCTGTACGAGCAGTTAATTGAGCTTTACAATAATTACAAGTTATGATCTCTACCATTTGACCGTCTTGAATTTCCTCACTCTAGGTCATGTGCTTCCAAAGACTCACTTCTTTCGCCTGGCCGCCATTGCTTGCAAGTGTCTTGGACCACCAATACTACCATCCGTGGACGGGGTACCGAAGTCTGGCATCTCCATCGGGTCCGGACCGCGTTGGTACTCCTCGTATCCCTCTGTACCGTCCATATGACGGTCATCCATGCCGTAGTCCCCCATGCCTTGGGAGAGCTGACGAGCATCGACGGGAGAGGCGGGGGGGAGGACTAGGGGAGTGGCATGAGACTGTGCGGCGTGGGACTGAGCGTCTCCTTTGTTAGAGATATATGTATAGTGTGTTATTCCCCATTGTTATAAGGGGTTATTTGCATATTCACCTCCTGTACTTTGTATATATACTGGCCCTTTAGCCCCCTGGTAATACAAGCGCTATTCATAACATGGTATCAGAGCAAACCTAGGGTTTGTTTTTCTGTCACGCCGCCGCCGGTTTTTCTTCCGGTTGTCGCCTGGCTTTGCCGCCGGTTTCTCTTCCTGTCGTCGCTTGCTTGGGTGGATTTGTCCATCCGCCCGTCGTCGCCTTCGACTCCCGTCGTCGTCGATCTGCCTCCGTGCGTGCCTTCGGCTTCTGTTGTCGCCGTCGCCTCCGCGAGCGCCTTCGGCTCTCGTCGTCTTCCATCCGGGTCACCTGGATTCACCCGGTGTTGGCGCCGCGAGCCGCCTCCACCGAATCGAGCCGCCCGTCGTCTTCTTCCGCACGCGTTGCTTGCTGCTTCGCCTTCCCTGGGCGCCATCGGGACGGGACCGCCGCCACGGATCGCCGCCGTGAGCAACGCCGCCGCCGGATCGCCGCCGCTGTCGCCAAGGGGGAACCCTAGTTCCCCCCGTGCACGCTGCTTTCTTGTGTGGGCCGAGTGTTGGCCGGCCCGTAAGTAAGTAAGCGAGAAAAAAAAGGAAAAAAAAGAGAAAAACGTCGTTCTAACCGTCGCGCCGTCCAGTGCCGCTTGTTAGACTTCGTTGTCTTGGTCGCCGCGCCGTCTACCAATGGGTACCGTTTCCCTCCTTTGCTGCCCGGTGATCTTCGATGGTGTTAATTACACCGACTTCGTGTCTCACATGCGCATCCACATGCGTGGTCTTCGTCTCTGGGGCGTCCTCATTGGCGATGTCACCTGCCCGCCTTGCCCTACTCTTCCGATGGAGCCTACGCCTATCGCGCTACCCCCGACAGTCGACAAGGCTACTGTTGAGGCCGCTTGCCTTGCTGATGATGAGGCTGCCTCTGCCTACCAAGAGGCTCTGGATTCCTACAAGGATCGACTGACCGCCTACACTCAGTGGTACGACGACGACGCTCGGGCTGCTGCTGTCTTCATCGCCAGTGTCCAGCCTCAGTTCTCTTCTGAGGTTGTGGGACTCCCTTCGGCTTTCCAGATGTGGACTCACCTTCGTCAGCGCTACGAGCCCTCTGGTGATGCCCTCTACCTGTCCGTGGTCCGCCAGGAGCACTCTCTTCAGCAGGGTGATGCTACTGTTGACGCTTTTTACGCTCAGAGCTCTGCTGTCTGGCGTCAGCTGGACTCTCTCCGCACTGCTGGCTGTCGCTCCTGTCCGTGCTGCCTGGCTGTACGTGCTGACCTGGAGTTTCAGCGTGTCTACGATTTCCTTACTCGCCTTCGTCCTGAGTTCGAGCAGAGGCGTGCCCAGCTCCTTGCACGCCACCCTCGTGTCACTCTCCTGGAGGCTCTTACCGAGATACGCGCAGAGGAGACTCGCCTGAGTGGTGCTGGTCTGATGCCACTTCCTCCGTGCTTTCGCCGCCGCCCACTGCTACACCGACGCTTCCACGACGCGACACCGCTTCCTCCAATGGCCGCCACAGTGGTGGTGGCCGCCTCCATCCGGCGGTGGTCGTCCTCATCGCTTCCTCTCGCGACAAGGTCGGTCACATTTAGTCCCGCATATAAGAAGCGCCGGCATCTTTCACACCGTTCTTCTACTAGCACCGCATCGGTGCTTCTCGTCGCCGACGTCGCGATCGACTCCTTCAGCTTTCTCTCATCGAGCAGAGATAGCCGACTTCGACGCCTCGCTTGCCGCTTGTTCTCCTCGGCGTGTTACGCTCATCGACTCTTGAACACTGCGAAACCACCCCCTACATAGTTAGTTACCTCCCCGTGGATTCTTGATTCTGGAGCATCTTTTCACATGACTTCTGATTCTTCCACTCTGTCTTTCATTACACCTTTTGATTCTCCTGTTAGTGTTCTTACTGCTGATGATACCTCTCTTTCTGTCTCTGGTCGAGGACCTCTTAGCAACTCATCTTTTCATGTTCCTTCTGTTGCTTATGTTCCTCGCCTTACTCCGGCACGACACGACTCCCACCTCTACAACGGCCAATGGGACGCCTTGGCGTCGACTGACACTGTGACAACCTTGAGATGAACAAAATGTTGTCAATTCATCATGTGGATTATGTATTTTGTCATGGAACTTATGGTATGTTTCCATGTCATCCTACCTAATTCACATGGAAAAGCGCAAACCAATCCAAAATAGAACGTGGGTTTTTCAGTCAAGACTCTAGTATACTATTGACTAAAAATTGAGAATGTACAAGTAACCAGGCCATGTTCAAAGCTTGTTATGTCTGGGAAAAGGATAGTGCTTCTCTATCTAATCATCAAGTCCTGCATTTAAGCAAAGAATATTTGATAGCAGTCTTTTGCATCGATTATGATTTCATTTCCTTCCTGCAACGTATACAGGGAAAATCCATTCCCAGCATTCTGTGAAAGGGAATATCACCGCTTTTTCCATTTGAAAAATGCTTCGCAGGTATCTATGTGCATATAATCCACAATGGATGATGATCTCCTACTCCTAGCAATTGATGCATATTTGCATATAATGTTTTTTTTCAGCTTCGACTTATCGTTGCTTTGTTTCTCTGATATACTTCAGTTGCGCATGGATGACATCCCCATCTTGTTGAGCGAGTATGGAAGGCTGCTTTCGACCTGAGGGCGTCTTACGAGTTTTAACACTCTACTTGGTTTGTGTTTCTGAAGTAAACCCATTGTGTTGGGGCATCATGTTTCTGCTTTTGTGGTATCCAATGACAAACAACTTCTTTTATGTCTTCAGGGAACATTAGAAGAAGACAAGGGAAGCATAGCTGCATATTTGTCATGTTAAATGATCTGCAGGAATTCCTTTTAGGGAGGCCCCCGTCTCATTACTCATTAGTGTGATGAGTGAGTGGTTAACCAGAGCTTGGTAGGCCACTCTTCCTCTTGGGCAGCATGGGCACAAGGATGAATGAGTTACGCACCTAGAGGGCATACTCCCCCAAGAAAGGTTCAAAAACATCCATACAATTGTGGTGCATCATGGACATGTTTAGGACCTAACCTTTCTGAACGAAAACCAAAGCGACAACTCCTGGGATCAAGAGAAGTTGACTGGAAGAAACTTCACATTTGTGCTCTGCTCCTTTGATTCCTGCGTTTACATTGCTGTGTGCCCTTTCTTTTGTTCTTCTTTTAGAGAACTGCTTGTTCTGTCCAGTTGGCTGTACAGAATACACATTTGTCAGGAGGAGGAACCGGCTCCATGCGATTCCTTTTCTCCCCCTGACACAGAGTCGTAGTCACATTGGCGACGGCGCATTGAACTCGTGATACGGGGGAAGTTGGACTTTGGAGTCGGCTGAAACGCCGTGTCGAGCCGCCCGCTGTGGAGTGGAATTCCAAACAAATGTTTTCTACTTGGTTCGAGACTTCCATCAGCGGCGTATGTTTTTTACGTGTTTTTACTTATTTGCTTTGGCTCTGACCAAAAAACACTGATGAATATGTATGCTGGCTAGGCTGACCGCTGGCCGGCACCCCGTGCTGTCAGTTTTGGTCTTAACTAACTGATCCTACTTTCACGTGCGTATGGTGCTTCCAATTGCCCATGCATGTTTACAAGAAGAAGAGGAAATTCTACCAGTTGATACTATTGTACTAGTGCGCCACATTGTCAAGATAGGGGACTTTTCGTGCCTAAGCATTTCCGCAGGTTTATGTGATAAACTGGTCAGTTGGACGGGATGGTTGGAGCTAGAAAGTAGAGTACTGGATTGGTTAGGCCCAATCCCGAGCGCAAACCTTCGCTGGCCCAGCCAAAACCAAATGTGATCCGGTCAGTTCTAGAACCTTCCAAGGCGGCCAAGGAAATGAGTAGTTGGGACTTGGGGGAGCCAAAACTGCAAACCACCCAGCAGCAGCCGCACCCGGATTCCCCGCGCCGTGGGGTCGTACGAACAACATTAGCAAATACCGTAGAAACAGTAAAATATTCACTAAAATATTTTTACTGTATCAAAGAAATAGTGTGACCTTTTTAAAATGGAACGGTGGAGATCGTTGTCCAATACCGAGTAAAGCAGATCTTCTCCGTTGAAATCTTCAACGCGGACGGAGAACCCAACGCTGCGAGTGCGAGAGGCTCTCCTATTAAAAGGAGGGAAGGGAGGAGGTGGCCGCCGCCTCGGCCGCGAACTGCACCACTGCCCGGGCCTGCCAAGGGGAGGGAGAGAGGAAGAGACGCGACGCGAGCCTTCTCCGCTCCGCTCCGCCGCCGCGCCCTGCCTCCGATCTCCGCGCCGCCTTCGCCTCCTCAACCGCGAGGTAAGAGCGACAGCCGCTATTTCCTTTTGATTCTCCCGGTTGCGAGGGCTTGCTCGGGGTTTCGAGGATCTCTCGTCCTGTCCTCTCCCCACGCCCTCGCACATGGTTGATTTGGTCGCTTGCCTTGGCGAGTTCTGAACCAAACCAGCCTCGATTCAGCGGGATCTTGTCTTGACAGTTGACACTTAGTTAAAGGATGGGAACGTTGGGTTTGTGTTTTGTACTGCTATGATTTGGTAGTAAGCTGGATTAGATTAGATGAGACGCTGTTTATGGCTACACTCTGATTTGGCGCGTTCTGGGTCGCATACAGACGAAAAGATTTCTTACCAACAGAAGATTTAGGATTTTTGGTATTAGACGTGCGCATGAACAGTACGGCCCTCTTGTTCTTCCCTTTACTCGAAGATCCTGCCTAATTCGAGGTATTAGAATTTGGAATTTTGGTATCAAATCATGCAATCGATTGTTCCATCAAATTTCTTCTTTTTGATTTTTTTTTGGTGAAGAGAATGATGTAGTAGTATGCCCATGGAGCTTCGAGTGAAGGGTGGGGAGCACATGCAATGCCTGCCTTTCTCATACTGCTCCAAATAGTAACCGTGGCCTTCTCATGGAGGGAATGGATGGCTCGTCCCCATTCTTCTTCCTTGGTAAAGATACCATTGGCATACATCAGCTGCCCTTTGTCTTTAACTTTTAACTGTTTATCCTAAAAAGAATTCTTGGTAGTGGCAAATAATCAATTACGCATGTTTGGTAGTGGCAACTAATTGAATCTCCCAAAAAGAATAGGGGCTTTCTGGTGTTAGATACTAATATGTAGTATGTACTATGTAGCCCGCTCAATAGTCAAGTAGAAAGGAGCTTGGGGTGAAAAATAGTTGCATCAATCATTGAGTTTTGGCATTTGATTTTTTTTGCATTATTAAACAATGTTATGAAACTTGTGTCCTTGTGTCAAGATTCAAGCAAAGCTTGGTCATTGGCTTATTGCCATGTAAATCTCTGCAATTTGGCTCAGTATGGTGTTTTCATTCTGGCTAGTGTAGCTTCCAGCCACAGTACGAGTTTATGACTGGTATAGTTACTGGTTGTCACCAGCTAGTTGCCACAAGTTTTCCTGAAACCTGGTTGCAACACACATTATGATCATCAAATCATGTTTAATGTGTGGATGTTAGGGGCTGATAGGACATTCCATGTGTTGAATATTTGTTTTCTATTAGATAAGGAGCTGATAATGTCATACCTTGCTTAAGTTAGAACGTAGTCTTGGACTCTTGCTGATTTACTTTTTAGTACATGATGGTTGAGAACTTGAGATCACTGACTGTGTTCCTCTCCTTTAATTTGAATGATGTTAGGCTTCAAGATGTCGACCGCCACATTTGCAACTTCCTGCACGCTCTTGAGCAATGTTAGAACTCAGGCCTCACAGAAAGTGGTCAAGAGCCCTTCATCTCTAGGATTCTTCAGTCAAGGTATGCGGGTTCTGAGCCTGAAGACCTCTAAGAAGCTTGATGTTTCTGCTATGGCTGTCTACAAGGTGAAGCTCGTCACACCAGAAGGGCAAGAGCATGAGTTTGAGGCTCCAGATGACACATACATCCTCGATGCTGCTGAGACCGCTGGTGTGGAGTTGCCATACTCGTGCCGTGCTGGAGCATGCTCCACCTGCGCCGGCAAAATTGAGGCCGGCACGGTTGATCAGTCGGATGGGTCGTTCCTTGATGACGCACAGCAGGCAGAAGGGTATGTGCTGACATGCGTGTCCTACCCCAAGTCCGATTGCGTCATCCATACTCACAAGGAAGGAGAACTGTACTAGGGCTTTTTACATGAGATTTTCTTCTCAAGTGTTGTCAAGCTCCATCCTTCATACTAGTTGTGGTAACTAGCATCAAACTTTGATGGTTGTTGTCTTTTGTCTTCCGTTCGTATGAGTTCAATGTTGGTGCGTTAAGATTGGGTACCCATGGAAATACTAGCTAGTCAATAAAAACCAGCTGCGATGGCAACATACAATTCATGGCTGATTTTGAATGAATGATTGGATGTCACTGCAGCATGCTGCATGCCAGCATCTTGTTGATCGGCCTTGTTTATCATCTTTCCAAATTACTGATCATTTACTGATTTACTCATGAAATAAGTCTGGTTAAATTGGATGCTGCTGTATTTGCTCTAGACGGCTCATGCTTATACATGTGCAAAGCAGAAAATAAGTGAGCTTGGGCTACAATTGTAAGAAAAGACATGCTTTCTGTGCCAAGAATCTCAGCTTATCAAGGTGTGGGCATGCTGAGGCAACTGTTATCGTTGTCATCTCGATAGCGAATGCTTGCCTCGGTAGTTTGGGCCTGTTTGGTTTCAGCAAAATTTTAGTAAGGCTAAAAGTTAGGTAATACCAAAAACTGAGCAAAAAAAAATTGTGTTTGGATCATAGTTAGATTAATAGACAATGACGAAACTGATGTGTTTGGATTGCAGTCATACCAAAATATGATAAAATTGTGAGAATAGTATGCGAGTCCCGCATGACATTTATTTATTTATTTGCATCAAAATATGTTAACATGGTTTCGTTTTGTTGATTAAATAATAAGGAGCACAACAGTTCAAACGAATCAAAAATCGGATACTCACTTTACAAAATATGATTATTTCAAGCTTACTAATCAAACTAACAATACAATTAATGTCTCTGACCATAGCCAACTATGATCGAACACTAGCCAAATTTTTAGAATAATACCAAAATGTTGATTTGGCTCTGGCCTGAACCAAACATCCCCAAAGAGTTTGCTTGTTTTTCAGGTAGCTTGCCTTGGTAGTTTGTGTTTGTTGGGACGTGATGCTTGTTTTTTGTCCAGGTACCCGAATTTGCTTGTTTTTCAGGTAGCTTGCCTTGGTAGTTTGTGTTTGTTGGGACGTGATGCTTGTTTTTTTTTTTGTCCAGGTACCCGAATTGGTGATGCTTTCAATTTGGTGGTGCATGCACCATGGCCAACAGGCCAACCGATTCACCTAACCTGTCTTCTTTATGCTCTATTTGATTCATTTTTTCTTTGTTGTCTCTTTCGTTAGAAAAAAATATTCAGTTTTTCCATGCCATATTTTCTGCACAACTGAACGTCTAAACGAAACAATGCAATAATTCCTTTTGTTTGCTTTCTTGTGATGGAGCATTTGTTTTCCATGTACTATAATGTTGCTAGAATAACAAGGGCAACTGCAAAGCATCAAGTATTCAAGGCAATGGAGAAATTTCACGACATCCAAATTCAGTGGTATACCAAGGCAGCTATCACATTTGCTGTTATGGTCCAATACCCAGGGACGTACTGCACCGCGAGTGCACTGTAGCACCGCATGAACAGTAATCACAGGTATTAAGCTGATTTACTATTTAGGAATCTATCTATTATCTGTTTGGTACTATCTATTAGTTACGCAAGTTATTATTATTAGATTGGATCATTGAAGATAAGTTTTTTATAGATTATTTTTAAGGAGTAAAGTCGGGTCGTCTCTATAAAAGGGGTAACATGAATCTATTATTAATCAAACAAAGTTAGTTCCTAATCGGTTGGCTAAAGATCAGAGGCTCCTTGTTCGTCGGGAAGAGTCCTGGCCGAGTTTGGAGGACGATCCCTCGCCTCCCTGGCTAATCAGGTCTCAGAGCCTCACTACCTCGACAGGGAAGAGCCCTGCTGGCGGTTAGATGAGGGCGGATGGCCCACTCTCAGTCCTCGGACCCCTACCCAACCAACAACCACAACATTTAGTATCAGAGCCACTCAACATGGCTTCCGGTGCCGTGTCATGTCTCACGGAGAAGTTGAAGGTTAACAACGAAGAACAGAAAGTTACTCAACAACTTGACTGTTGTCCATTGGAGCTTCGTTGATCCTTGTTTGCGTAACGCGACGTCGCTATCATATCCTCTCGTCAACATGGGGCCACCAAGGATTTCAACCGTGACCACCACCGCAGCTTGAGGACAAGCGGCCTCGCCGCGAGGGGTGTAATGTTATGGTCCAATATCTAGACGAGGTACCGCAGCAGTGTGTTACTGTAGCAACCCAAATATTAGGCATGATTTGTTATTTCGGAATCTATCTATTAGGTGTTTGATATTATCTATTAGTTAGACAAGTTATTATTATCAGATTAGATTGTTAGAGATAAGATACTTTATAGATTATTTTTTAGGGGTCAAGTCGAGTCGTCCCTATAAAAGCGCGATAGCATGTATCCATTATCAATCAAACAAAAAATAAACAAAATTAGTCTTTATCCAGTTAGCTAAAGATCAGAGCATACTTGTCCGTCGGAAAGAATCCCGACCGAGCTTAGAGAGCGATCTCTCGCCTCCCTAACTAATCAGACCTCAAAACCTTACTACCTCAATAGGGAAGAGCTTTACTGACTGTTAGATGAGGGCGAATGCCCTACCTTCGATCCTTGGACCCGTACGTAACCAACGACCACAACATTTGTGGCAGGGAGCAGCACTAATGGTTAAGCATCTAGAAAACACCACAAAAATAATATAATTCCATATCATTATACTCGACTTGGGAAACAACCAAACAACCAATATTTAAACAAATATACATACACATGGCTATTGTTCCGCAGTCACAGAACAGCAGAAGTCAAGCTGACAAAATTCTCACACGCTAATATCAACATATCACTAAAACAAACGGCATCTGAATCACCAAAGCAGGACATCTCAAACAAGGGGCTTGGATCTACTTTTCCTTCATCCAGTAATACTAGCACATCTGCAACAACGCTCGCAGAAACTCGAAATATATTTCATGGAGACACACCCAAGCATGCAAAAGCTCACAAGACCGGAAATACTGAGAAAGAAGGCGCGACAGAAAGCTTAGAAGCATTTCCGGTGGACGATTGAAGGGCCGGATTCATCGTACTCTCCCTTGGATATCCACATCTGCAACAGGCAAAAGAATCGGGGTAAGAAATATTTTCTTATGCAACAATTTTCCTTCAAAATGGAAATACTATTAGCACATGATCAACAGGAAACACCCGTATTTTTGCATTATTTTCTCCTAGGACGACAGTGGAAAAAAATGTTAATCACGTAGTGTATAACCCGACTTAAATATCATTCACAGCAAGATGTATTCTGATATACCAGGAATCGCAAGATTAATTTGCTGTATGGTTGGTTCAATTAAAAAGAAGATGTTAAAATAGACCATGAAAGACATTTTCTCCAGAATATTAGAATAAGATGATACATGCCATGACAAAACAAAAGGCCATGTAAATAAGTACCTGTTGGAATGTGCTGAGGGACGCAAGGATAGAACCACCAATCCAGACACTGTATTTTCTCTCAGGAGGTGCCACAACCTTAATCTTCATACTGCTCGGTGCAAGGGCAGTAATCTCCTTGCTCATCCTGTCAGCAATGCCAGGGAACATGGTCGTTCCTCCACTAAGCACAATGTTGCCATAAAGATCCTTCCTGATATCCACGTCACACTTCATGATAGAGTTGTAGGTGGTCTCATGGATCCCAGGAGCTTCCATACCAATCAGCGAGGGCTGGAATAGTACTTCTGGGCACCTGAACCTCTCAGCACCAATTGTGATGACCTGCCCATCAGGCAACTCATAGCTCTTCTCGACAGAGGAGCTGCTCTTAGCAGTCTCGAGCTCCTGCTCATAATCAAGGGCAACATAGGCAAGCTTCTCCTTTATGTCTCTTACAATTTCCCGCTCTGCAGTTGTAGTGAAGGAATAACCCCTTTCTGTGAGGATCTTCATTAGGCAGTCAGTCAGATCACGACCGGCAAGATCCAACCGAAGAATAGCATGAGGAAGTGCATATCCCTCATAGATTGGCACCGTGTGGGTCACACCATCACCAGAATCAAGCACAATACCTGCACAAGACATAGTACATTGGGGCTCATATAACCAATGAAGATATATAAGTATACAGAAACTCATTTTGAATGGGAGAAAATGCACACATGCCTGTTGTACGACCACTGGCATATAGAGAAAGAACAGCCTGAATAGCCACATACATCGCTGGTGCATTGAATGTCTCAAACATGATTTGGGTCATCTTCTCTCTGTTTGCCTTTGGGTTTAGAGGAGCTTCTGTCAGCAAAATTGGATGCTCTTCAGGGGCAACACGCAGCTCATTGTAGAAGGTGTGATGCCAGATTTTCTCCATGTCATCCCAGTTGTTCACAATACCATGCTCAATGGGGTATTTCAAGGTCAAGATACCTCTTTTTGACTGTGCCTCGTCACCCACATAGGCATCTTTTTGGCCCATTCCAACCATGACACCTGTGTGCCGAGGGCGGCCAACTATGCTAGGGAAAACTGCTCTGGGAGCATCATCACCAGCAAAACCAGCCTAGAGAGAGGGGGAACTATTTTTCAAACACCACATTTTTTGCACTTAAAACATTGAATGAACAAAGCGATGAGCATCAAACCTTGACCATTCCAGTGCCATTGTCACATACAAGTGGCTGGATATCCTCACCGTCAGCCATTGATCTGCACAAGGCAATCAGAAGCCACCTCGGTCATATACTTGTTACAGCACAAATTTCAAACATATTCCTTGGTAGATAGCTTGCAAACCAGAAATATGGTTGATGAGCACAAGAACACGTCACTTAAACCCAATTTTAAGAAACTGGCTTATCATTTCTACCCCATTTGCCTTTTAACATTCATAAGATATCTAATAAAAAAATAAAATCAGTTTATGGTAACCAAGTAAAAGGGAAAGTACAGCTGTATTTACTCAAGCTTATCTCTAGTTCTAATCATAGTGGGTATTGTCACGAACAGAATTGTTGGAGGGGATTGGATCGGAGGAGCCGCCGTGGTTATGGCAGCCGTGCAGCAGAGGCAGGACCGACGCCCAAGAGGGGAGAGATAGATTGAATAGAGAAGCCCTAACAAACTTGATTAACAATCAATCTCTAAATATGGAAACTAATCTATAACTATTCCTGATTTAAACTAAGAGTTGTAAAAGGAAACTAGCAATTGGAAACTATCCCTAAGCCGGCGCCATCCTAAGGTCCAGCCAGCGCAACCGAAACCAACAGTGACTGCTTGCAGTCCGAGTCCTCCTTGCACCGCTCATAATGTATGCCCCACATGACAGGTATCTTCATCACTAATGAGATTACTGAACAAAGGACAGACTGGCAAAAGGAGTAACCGTTTGAAGAAGAAAGCGTATAACACTTCAATTACATTAATGGACCCTTTATGCCTAAGAAACTAAAGAAAACAATAAGCTGGCATAAACTGTCCTGGCAGGCAGAGACATGCTTACCATGTGCTACTGTGCCTACCAAAGTTGAATAAAACTATAACAGTACGGGATCACAATTATTGCTCTTGCTGAACATCCAGCCTAGTAGTTAGAGATCAATATTTAGTCACCAAACATAAAATTATGGAGGTTCAAAGTCCAAGTGCCAGCAAGTACTGGCATGCAACATTCTGGTTCCTGCCAGCAAAAGGAAATCCTGAACAGGCTTTTTTTTAATGTATATAACAACTGGGCAGTTAGGTACTACTATGTAGTGCAGTAGATATGCTGCGCTATCTACGCCAAGATAATGTGACTAACAAATAGCACATAGACTCTGGCTAAGCTTAGCAGTATCATATACGAAAATATTATTTTATTCTTAAGAAACAAAAAAGAATAGGTCGGTAATGAAGGCCTGACAAGAGGAATGCAAAACACATAAACCATCATGAATGCACAAGATCAAAAGTAAAAAATCATCGAGCATGATACATAGCAATCCAACCTAAAAATTTACACCTATTACGCTATTACTACAACCGCTGAACGAAAATGTCTAACTAATTAACATTTAGCCCTTTGTTTATCATAACAATGTCCCAAAGAACCCAACAAACCCATCCCACTTGAAACCAACACCATGAGTGTTGGGATTAGAAGGATTTCGTTGGGATTTAGTTTAAATTTGAACTAATCTTAGCGAAATCCCCTCATCCAGATAGATGATGCCAAATCCATTTCTGTTTACAAGGATGCAATGATCTCGTATGGATAGTTTTTTTCCTTCGAATGATGGGACCTCCCCACTTTACACAATAGTAGCCTAACAGATCCGATCAAGCTAGCACCATCGAAAGCAAGATCATTCATTTTTGCAACATATGACATGCCTAACCCCCGGTCCAATAATAACTAGATTAACAAAAAATCGCATCGACAGATCCAGCCAGGACGACCTCGTCGAGGGCTCGAGGCCACCAAGAGACAACAACAAAGCATAACGACGCAGAGATGAACAGGAGGCCACGAGACTGACAGCGACCAAATCCGCGCGCGCTCGGAGCAGAGAGGCGGGGAGGGAGAGGGTTGCGTGAGAGATCGGACCTTGGCGAGCGAGACGGCGGCGGCGGCGATGAGGAGGAGGTGACTGGTGAGAGAGGGAGAGGAAGCAGTGGAGACGACTCCTCTCTTCCCTTGGTTGTGTCGTGTTAAATGGGAACACAAGGATTCAGATTTCAGACCGATGCGAGGAGGGAATCTCTAATGTTAGAGATAATCTCGTCTAATATGTTGGACAATAATTCTAATATGTAGTCTCTAGCATATTATTTAATATTTAATATTTATTATTTTTTTTGAAATAGGTCTATATATCAATTATAATAAATTAATGTATTATATTTTATTTCACGTACACGATGATTTCTTTAGGAAACGATAACTTATGCTCTCTCTTTTCCATAAATTTTATTGATTTGGTATAACTAAAAACGACAAGAAATACAAGACCATCTCTTCGCCATTTCTCCTTTTTGCGGATTTCAAAACTAGAAGATTCCGATAGGGCTGTTTTGCATTAGTACATCAAATTTTATTTTAAACAATATTAAACGGATCTGCCGGACTGTGTAGGACGCATGTCTCGAATTGTCTACCTGTCCTAACACCAGAACGGGAAAATGGAACAGAGGTTAAAATTTTGACTATCAATACTTCGGAAAATATTAAGATTTATATGTTTTTTTTTATTAAAAATGATACGAATAGATTTGAAGTCAAAAGTGCTTCAACATCATTATATTTCAATATTTTTTATAACATAAAACTATAAAAAGTAATAGTCAAAGATATGTATTAGAGATCGTATCGATGCTCAAAATGCCAAGTAGAATAGAAAGAAGGTAGTATGTATTTCTTTCTATACAAAGACCGAGACCGTATTATGTTGTGATCTCGCTGGTGTTGCTAAACCATTGCAAAAGTCAGAAGCGCTGTTTATACTTAGGTAACGTATTCCAATGTTCTTTGACAACCAGTGTAACACTTGATTTGCTGTCAGATTATCACGCCCTAAGTTTGGCGCCACCTTTCTTGTATACATATGCACCTAGGCCGCTAAAATTAAGAGCTGATAGAGCCTAACCGTGCATCATAGGAGGATTAAGGTTGTCGTAGCAAAAAAACTAAACAGTGTGTATAAGGTATCTTTTGTTTTGGGAGAAGGCTGGAGAGAGAGGAGCTAAGATCAACAATGATAGAAGCCTTGTATTATGAATGTGTCCAAATGAGAATGAGAGGAAGCCCCTCCCCACCCTTTACATGCCCTTTGAGCTTTATTTATAGGGGGCAAGAAGGGACATTTACCTTCTTGTCCTCACAGTGTATAGAGAGAGAGAGGGTATTTAAGTACATTTGTCTAAATACACAATATGGACTTGGTCTACTCATGTACAATATCCCTAACGGCACATCGGTATTCCTGATGACCCTAGGGTGCGAAGCACCTCTTAGTGCCCTGCTACGACAACTCACTCGTCTGCGTGATCCGAGGTTGCGAGGATAGGTCCTGCAGTTTTAAGGGGTGAGCAGACGCAATCCTGTCGCCCTCGGCCCCTCAGGAGTCGGGATACCCTGGAAGAAATCGATGCAGAGCTGCCACGCAGAGGTATGGCCCTCGAGGCAGACGGCGTGTCGGGGCCGCCCCGCTGAGGCTACAGCCTCGAGGCGGGCGGTGAGCAGCGTCAAAGCCCGTGTGGGCGAAGTCGACGTGGATCCATCACGCCGAGGCATGGCCCTCGAGGCGGGCTGCGCGTCGGGGCCGCCCCGCCGAGGCTACAGCCTCGAGGCAAGCGGTGAGCAGCATCAGAGCCCGCGTGGGCGAAGTCGACGTGGAGCCACCACGCCGAGGCATGGCTCTCGAGGCGGGCTGCGCGTTGGGGCCGCTCCGCCGAGGCTACATCCTCGAGGAGGGCGGTGAGAAGCGTTGGAGCCCGCGTGGGCGAAGTCGATCTGGAACCGCCGCGCCGAGGCATGGCTCTCGAGGCGGGCGACGCTTCGGGGCCGCCCCACCGAGGCTATAACATCGGCGGGGCGCGGCGTGCGGCGGAGCTGTGTGGGGCGGTTGACGCGAGCTTCTGTTGAGGCATGGCCCTCGAGGCGAGCGGCGCGTCGAGGCCTGCCGATGCTATAGCCATGAGGCGGGCGACGCGTCGGGGCCACCCTGCCGAGGCTACAACCATGAGGCGGGCGATGAGCAGCTGCAGAGCCCGTGTGGGCGAAGTCGACGCGGAGCAGCCACACCGAGGCATGGCCCTCGAGGCGGACGACGCGTCGGGGCCGCCCCGCCGAGGATACAGCCTCGAGATAGGCGACGAGCAACGGCGGAGCCCGTGTGGGCGAAGTCGACGTAGAGCCGCCACGCTGAGGCATGGCCCTCCAGGCGGGCGACGCGTCGAGGCTGCTCCGTCAAGGCTATAGTAGAGGTGTTCAAGGCCACCGGCTGAGCAGAACTGCTCGGTTGGGCTGGGGCTGGTTTTTCGACCAAGCTCGAGCCCAAAGCCCGCAGTTCAAAAAAAGGAAAATCCTTTTAAAAAATTCAAAATGAATTAAATATCACTTTTTATTCCAAAAATGAGTAAAATATTATTTTAAATCAAAACTGATTTTTGGTAGGTAGCTCGCTTGTCCATTTTCTACGTAGGGCTTTTCAAGCCCAAATTCGACTCGCCTTTTGAACAGGTCTAGGCTACAGCCTCGAGGCAGGCGACGAGCAGCGGCGGAGCCTGTGTGGGCGAAATCGATGCGGAGCCACCCGTTGAGGCATGGCCCTCGAGACGGGCGATGTGTCATGGCAAAGTCATTACTACCCTGTTGTATTTCATTACTTCTTCGGTGTGACCATTTGTGATGGTCCTGTTGGGGGCCATATACCGTCCCCCCTTTGGTCGCTCCAAGTGGATTGTGCTCGTGACTTGGAGTGGCATGAAGGGTTGATGTTTGTTTGCCTGAGGAGACGGTTGCCTATTATTATTATTGGGCTTGTTTGGGAGCCCACAACTAACGGGGAAGGGGAGGCAAAGCCGAACACCGTTGTAACATCCTGATTTTCAGAATCGGGATGTTAATATTTAATTTAGCGTTATATTAAATTTTGACTATGTTTTAAAATTTTTCCAGTGTTTAATCAAAATGTTACTTTTAAAATCAAATCAAACAAATTAAAAGGTTACACTTAAAGGTTAAATCGGTTGGTCTAAAAGACTACATTTAAATTAAATTATTTTGATTTCTTGTTTTAGCATGCATTTCAAAAATCATGTCGTCATGTATTCTTTTCATTGTCGCTCGATTTTCCAATTCGACCAACCGTAGATGAAACATCGGCGTGACTCATCCTTTTTATTGCCATTTTGCTTCTCCTACCCACTCCTCACTTCCATTGCTTTATTCCCCCGACAAGCAAAGTCCAACTCCAATAACATTTCCTTGTCCTGTGTTGACTGAAACCTTTAAGTCTTAGTTTCTGAACTTCAAATGGTTTCTGAAGTTCAGACTAAAAGCCGTAAACACAATTGTCAAACAGTGAACAATAATCAAAGTGACAAAACAAAGAACAGAGTAGTTTGTGGTGCCTAAATTGTGCACCTTTTACGAAGTTTTCTCCTCTATCTATACTGAATTTACACCCTAAGAAGGTAAGTGCTATAATCGCAACCAATTCAACACAAAGATCAACTTGTTCAATATACATTGGGAATACAAAACCGACTTTAAAACCGATATAACCGAAATACAAATTTATATACTCCAACAAGAATTGAGGAACAAATCAAGGGAAGGATTAATCGCAACATCCCCAACCGAACACCCCACGCCATTTCCCTCTTCTTTATTCAAGATTTGTTCTTACCCACACCGCCATCTGAATTCAAAGATAAAGACCGCCATTTCACTCCCAACTGACTACTACATATTTCTTTTCCCCAACAACCAAGCCCCACAGGTCCATGTCTTCACCTCCCAACACCTGCATCCAACTATTCTATCCCCCTCACTTTCCATAACACACCACAGAGCTCATGTTCTTGCCACCTTCTCTCCTCCCGATCTCACCCAAAAATCAAGAATCCATCCCTGCATGTCATACAATCGCATTCCTCATCACACAATCATTCTATCCATACAAGCAGTTCACGCATACACGATCGATCGTTTGCAATTGGAGAAGGGAGAAGGAAGTAGAAGTGGTTCTCTGTCTGTTGGCGCATCTTGTGTCTTTGCCGTGTGTGCCGGCAAAGTCTTGAGTTACACTGCCGGGTTGTTGTGGCACACGGCTCGGCGAGGTGGTGACGCTACTGCGACGAAGGGCGGCAAACACGCTAGGGTGGCCAAGAAACAAACCGAGGTCTTGGCGGCCGAGGAGTAACAACCGATGTGGTGTGCAGGCAATGGCCCAGTGATGCTGGCGGACGACCCGGCGACGCTTGAGAGGCGCGGACGGCCGCGGCGCGACGGATTTGCCCGAAGGGCGCCGTGGTCTTGGCAATGAGCCTGGTGAGCAGCGGCGCTGAGATGACCAGTATGCGCAACTGGGCGGCTAAGGCAAGGCAAGGCCATAACTGGCACGGCTGCAATGGCTTTGGTGGAGGTCGACGATGGCGCAGTCGGTGATGGCCGGATCCGACTCGCCGAGCAAAGAGAAGGCGGAGGAGGAGCTCAGTGGAGAAGAGGCAGAGGGAGAGAGGGGACTCGGTTGGAGAAGAAGGGTGGAGAGAGAGAAGGGAAAAAGGGGATTGAGGAAGAAGCCTGTCGGTGGAGAAAAGTAAATAAGAGAGAAAAGAAAAGAATAGAAAAAGGAAAGGAAGAGTAAAAAAAAAAGGGGGCGTGCACGGGCTCTACGGTGGATCCAGCGGAGCAGCGGTGCTATCCAACAAGCGCGGCCTAACACGTGGCGCGGGATGTGGACACGAACACGGACGCAGGCGAGTTCGGCAACGACTGCGGCAGACGCGAACGAGAGGCCGAGCGGATGCGGAAACAGCAACGACTACGGTGGACGTGGGCGCGGAGCCGAGAAGACGTCATCCGGTGGCGATTCGCACGTCTAGCATTGCGGTAAAACCTTTAGTATTATTTTTGTTACCGTGCTTTGATATTAGTCGTGCATGTTGCATATTAGTCATAAGCATAGCATATTTTTATGCATGTTTAAATATAAAAATTGTTTGATAGCATAGACCGGTATAATTCTCCGGTTATGTCTTATTCGTGCGTAGACGTGATTATGTATCGATATATTGGTGGATGCGAATAATTAGATTATTGTGGTGAAATGCGTGTGTTATTGTTCGATGGATGCTAGATTAAATTTATGATTAGATTATTTGATCAGATGATATTATTTTGAAGTTACATGGATGTTAGCGGTGATCTTTGGATAATACATTAATTGGAGATTTTTCCTCGTGTTAGATTAATAATTTTTGGAGTTAGGACGCATAAGGTTTTATGATTTATTACTTGATGAATAGCTTATATGATAATTAAGGAAATATAGATGTTGAATCGGATGATTTATTTAATCATGAGCAAATTGGTTGGATGCCTTAAGTAATAGTTATGTGAGTCATTTGTGCTAGAATTTGGAGATGGTAGAATGGATTATTTGTTGACGGATAAACAATTAGATTGACATGTAATTAGTAGGTAAGTCCTTTGTGCCGAGTCAATGAAGTTGTACGCTCTATCGGATTAGTAGCTAAATTATTATTAGTCGATCTTAGAGGCATATGTGATTGGATGAGTAGTTGTCATACACGACTAGTCCAGTGAAATGGATGTAAGTTGATTTATTAGTGAGCTATTAAATGTTGGGCGTGCTATTAAATTGTAAAGCTCATTAGGTATCGGTAAGTCAAATAAATCTTGATCGGTGGAAATTTTGGTGTATACGAATGTGATTTGCCGAGGCAAGCCTAGTGGAGCTAGATAGTTAGTATTAGCTTAAATAGCATATTGGAGAATGATTGATGGATTTAGTCATGGTCGTATGCCCATAAGTCGATGGATTTCGTATAATTATTGGATAGGTTGTATAATTGGAGTATCGTGAGTTCGGGCATCACTCGATGGATTGATTACCTTCATAATGCCTTAGTGGAGGTTAGTACGGGATTTAGATCATACGATCGGAGAGTGTTATGCATGTGAGTGGATTCAACACCGGAGAATCGGTTAAGTCAATGATTATAAGAATATTAGATTTGCCGATAGATATTTTCCTTTAGGAATTAAATGGAATAGAAAAGAAAATTTGTAGGCCTCATTTGTCATGACAGAGGCTAGGTTAACATGTGTGCAAAAAGTATTAAATGATTTGGAAAAATTCGGAATACAATTGTTTTTGCACTAAAAATGCTTTTAAATTTAAAAATTCACAACTATTTCATAAAAACTACAAATAGGATGAACCAAGTTATTTTGGTCTTATATTAATATTCACTATCCATCCATATAATCCTCATCCTCACCACTACTCTACAAATTTTGGCCAAATAATTAAATTAAGTGAACGATGCAATTGAATTATATTGGAATTTCACAAAAACTGATTTTCAAACCTTCATAACTCTCACATACTAAGTCCAAATGGAATAATTCTTTCACCTAAATTCATATAAAATCATCATCTAGCTACTGTAGAAAATTCATGCACTTTTGAGCACTTTGAATATTTCGGCTTTTCTCGATGTTTATTCGATGTCGTCTTTCTTTAGATTCGAGTTCTTTGGAAGTAGCGAATCGTAACGAGAGTGAGCAAGTGAACTCCCTGAAAGGCAAGCATCATTTGAACTTTCTTTTGCATCATATTTTATCCCAGTTTTGTTAAGTTAGTGCAATGATAATTGCTTGCATGCTATTTTGTTAATGTCGCTATTTTTGTGATGTGTAGAATAGCTATATCCCACTCATTGAGGTTTATCTTGAGTCATGAATAAATCCAGTACCACATGCTTAAGATAGGTTTGTGTGAATTATTTATGATTTGGGATTGCTTAGCCATGCAAGTCTAGACCGGTAGTTTGATTGTCGGGAATAACCCGACAATTATGGGAAACACTCAAACTCTTACATTCTTTTGATTCCAGATCTTCGTATCTGTTTTGTGAACTAAATTTTACCATTTTAAATGAGTTTTGGGGTCTGGACAAGTGTTGGTTATGGAGGTGCCTTCGTGCACAATTTGGGTTGTGGTTTGTCTTGTCTCGGACCAACAAGGACCGAACTTTGGTAACATCTTTGATTCAAGTAAAACTCGTCTTTGCCACACGCGTGTATGGGCACCGCTTGGTTAAGTAAGGGGTTGGTATTGTTGAGTTGATGACTGGTGGTGTGAGGGCGATATGTGTTCCATCGCATGGCATTTCCAAGACAACTTGCGTGTCTGCTTTAGTCAGAGGTGGATAGCCTACACTTAAATGGGATTACGTCGCGTATGGGTGAGTTAACTCAATGGTATCAACTTGCTGAAAAATACTAAGTCTTGGTTTACCCGGCCGGCATACCATAGGAAGTATGCTATATTCGGAGGCATCTGGAGGCTTACGGGCTAATCAAGTCGTGTGGGTAAAGTAGTACACCCTGCAGGTATAAATCTATTCAATAGCCGTGTCCACGGTTATGGACAACACTTGAGTTACATGGTTGCTATTGTTAGACTTGGAATTAAAATTGTGGTTATAACTTGGTATCGTCATGAATGGGATGTTCATGTTTGTTGTTGTATCAAAGTGGACAGCCACTTTGTCTTTTGTATGATTCATTTGTCATTCAATTTATTACTTATTCATATGCTTTACTTCTACTTCAAATCTGTTTACAAAATGGCAATTGAAAAACTAGTATATGTAGGTTGTTAAAATTGTTGCGTCTTTTCGCAAAACTAAGCCAATATGAGCCATCCTTTGGAACAACCTCTATGCATAACTAATTTTTATTTGTGTAAGACTTGCGAGTACGTTTGTACTCAACCCGGTTGCTGCAATTTCAGGTGAGGAAGACTTTGAGCTTGTCAGTGTCGATTTAGGCGACATTGATGAGTAGTGCTATCATTTAACTCCCAGTCGGTTGCCGATGGGTTATGGGGCATACCATACTGGATATTTTGGTTTATTTAATTGCTTCCGCTGTTTCTTTATGATCTTATTTTAATTTGGCCGGTCGGCCACTTGTAATAGTTGTAGACTTGAACTATTATGTTGTATGCCTTTTGAGCTACGAATGTATGAATGTTGTATGGATGTGATCAATGCTATATGTGAGTTTGGGGCATGTTGGTCGCTGATCTTGGGAGCCAACATGACCTCATGCTCGCTGTTTGTGGCTTCCCATTTAACTCACTAAGTGTAGTGCTTGGCTTATTGGAGAACCGACAATCATGTAGTGCTCATGAGAGAGAAGCGTGGCGTATGATCGTCGGGGCTCTAGTTTTTAGTTAAGCCTCTCGCTTAGATGGAGTTAAGTTGGAATCCATTTACTTGAGGCTCAGAGTTATGTCCATAAGACCATGCTTAGTCTCGGTCTTACGGAGATAACCCGGGGGTTCTCACAACCGTCCCCCAACTTTTTTTGATTGGGTTCCGCTTGGGAGCCCAAGGCTAGCGAGGGGGAGGCGAAGCCGAACGACGTCCCCCAACTTTTTTTTTTAATTTTATTGGGCTCGCTTGGGAGCCCAATGGTAGAGAGGGGGAGGTGAAGCCGAACGCCATCCCCCAACTTTTTTTTATTTTATTGAGCTCGCTTGGGAGCCCACTGCTAGCGAGGGAGAGGTGAAGTCGAACGCCATCCCCCACTTTTTTTGTTGGGCTCGCTTGGGAGCCCAAGGCTAGTAATGGGGAGGCGAAACCGAACGCTGTCCTCCAACTTTTTTTGATTGGGCTCGCTTGGAAGCCCACTGCTAACGAGGGGGAGCCGAAGCCGAACGCCGTCCCCCAACTTTTTTATTGGACTCACTTGGGAGCCCACTGCTAGCGAGGGGGAGGCGAAGCCGAACGTCGTCCCCCAACTTTTTTGATTGGGTTTGTTGAGGAATCGTACCACCTCCTATCTAAAATGCTCTATACTCCGAGAATTTGCACAAGGGGCGTACGTGGGCCCCTCGCCCCGGGCGCTTGGCTACCAGCCCAGCTGTAAGATCGAGGTGGCCGACTATAGGGGGGTGAATAGGCGTTTTAAAAACTTCTTTGGCTAAAACCGATTTCTAATGCGGAAGCTAATACAAATACGGTTTTGCACAATTAAACCTAAATCAACTAGGTTCAGCTAAGTGCACCAACAATATGAGACTATATAAATGATAGCAATCATACACATACAATTAAGCAATTTAAATACAAGTTATGTAAATTGCACAATGTAAAGCACAAGTAATCAAACCACAATGACACGGCGATGTTTTCCCGTGGTGATCGGAGACTTGCCGGTCTCCCCTAATCCACGTTGAGGAAAACGCAAACCAATTGGGCCGGCTCCACAAATTAAGCCTTCCTCCGAGGTAAGTCCAATCACTTGAACCGGTTCCAAACCGAACCAACACCTCGCTCCACTAGGGTTGCTCTTTCCTCCACTTCGGAGATGGCAAGCACCACACCACTCACAAACCGCCCGGGTCTTCTCACAATCTTCTTTGAGAAGCTCACCGGCGCGACGACGCCACCACACCGTCTACGTGTCGGCAAACACCAAGAGTAACAAGTCTTCAACGCTCACTTGACCCAATCAAGTGTCTAAGCTCAAATGGATATGAAATCCACTACCTAAGGCAACACATGCATTTAGGGTTTGCTCTCTAACCTCACTAAGTGCAACACATGCACAAAAGAGAATGAGAGGCTTGCTCTTTGCTCAAATGAAAGTCTAGGGGCACCAGCACACAACCAGCAACCTCTCCCAACCAGCCAAGGTGGCTTTATATAGCCCATACACAAAAACTAGTCGTTGGGAAAAGATTCCAGAGATTCTGGACAAAACCGGTCTGACCGTCGTGTAATGGCCGGTCTGACCGCCCTTGGCTCCAATGGCTATAAAACTAGCCGTTGAGCTTACGGCCGGTCTGATCGCCATGCAATGGCCGGTCAGACCGCCCACCGGTCAGACCGCCCTATAAACGCCGGTCAGACCGCTCCACAGAAAATGACTAAGGACCAGAAAAAGGACCTCTCGGAAAAAAGTCGACCGGTCTCTGACCGAGGTCCCATCGATCGCACAAAACAACGCCGGTCGATCAAGCGCCACAGTGGTCGACCGCCACCGCCAACAAGTGAAATCTGGTTTTTCACAACTCAAATTGCAAAAACACATTTTGCTAATTTGATGCAAAATGCACACAAGGTTAAAGACAAGACTCTCAACAAGTTGCAAAACATATTTGCCAACTTTTAGAATCAATGCCTCAAATTGCATTTCGCCTCAACTCAATTTGCAAAACACATTTGCCAAATTGATGCGCGATGCAAACAAGGATTCAAGTGAGATTCTCAACAAGTTTCAAAACACATTTGCCAACTTATAGAATCACACTACAAGAATAAGGTACATGGACTTACACCATTTGCAAAACACATTCGCAAACTTAAGTCACATGCTACAAGGGTTATCCATGAGCCACAACTATTTGCAAAACACATTCGTAAATATTGGCAACATGTTAAGATGAGCTAGAGCAAACACAATGAGCTATCAACACATGACTAACTCAAGCTACTAGTAAGAGACCCCTCTTAATAGTACGGCAACCTATACTAGCAATCCGGTCTTCCAACCAAACACCGAGACCGGTAAAAGACTAGGAACAAATCCTTAGCTCTAGCTAGTCATACCTTTGCCTTGAGCAACCACTTGAAGCTTGATGACGCACATCCTTACTTCAATTCCGGGTTCTTGACTTGATATGCATCAACTCATGATGCATCCTTTACTTGACTTCCATCAACACATGATGGGTCTTCATTTGACTTGATGATCAACTTATGATTATCTCCTCTTCATGAACATCATCGACACACGATGATTTCCTTCATCTTGAACTTGATGCGCATCCACACATGATGCATCCTTTACACCAAGCTCTTGACTTCAATATCATCAACACATGATGATCTTCTAGAGTCTCCAACTATAGAACTCAACCTGTTCATCCAACTCATGGAAAGTGTTAGTTCTATAATATGATTATCATTAATTACCATGCCATACCATTAACTCATAATGGTGAGACAAGATACCACAATCTTTCCCTCTTTGGTAATTGATGATAATCACTTCAATTGCAAGTAATTGAATGTAGATTGGTATGAGTATATAGGCACTACGCAAGTTGTATATACTCAAAGGATATATGAGCGCACAAGTCTCATATACACACATGAATATATTTACTACACAAGTTAAACATATTCGAGGATATGTGAGTGCACATGAACTACACAAGTTATGTTATACTCACATATAAGTATACTTAGACTACACAAGTCTTATATACTCATGAATATATTAACTATGCAAGTTAAGTATATCCGCAGGATATGTTTCAAAGTAAAGACCCCAAATATGTGGAAACAGGAATATGGATCAATACTAATGAAACCTCAAAATATAGAATGAACTCCCCCTATATGTGTGCATACATGAATGTGTAGTAAGAACATATGCACATATTTAGGTTAATTCTTTTGGTGAAGTTCAACCTATATTTTGGATCCGAGGAAAGCAACAGGGTATAAGAATACGAAGTATAATACATACCTCTTTTGTTCTTTATACCCAAGCGAGACTAATCATAAGATATAACAATAAGAGAGTTAGTCTCATAAATAGATTTGTCATTATAAATGCATACCTGTTTGGATTTTCCTTTTGTTTATCCAATGAATTTGATTTGTCATTAATCACATACATGCCTTCATGATTATTACCTTTATATCCAATTTAGACTAAACAATAAGTATATCAATAAACATGTTAGTTTCACAAATGCATTTGTCATTAATCACCAAAACACTCCATTAACATATAATGGCGGGCTAGATTCTTCACCAGCTGGAAGGCGCTCGAGATATGTGTTGAGCATGTAGAAGCTTGAGCGTAGTAGGCCACCTGGTCACAAACTTGGGGAGCTTGGAGCGATGAGGTGTCGGGGCGCGGGCCTTGGAGTGGCGACATGGAGCTGCGACTCGCAAAGCATGGTGCGCCGGGGCGCCCGCGTGCCGAGGCGCAGGGTACAGGCGAGGACGTTCACACAACACGAGCGTGTAGCGTGCGAGTATCCAGCATGCCTCGAGCCCCTTCCAGCTGGGTTGGTTGCCAAGCACCTAGGGCGAGGGGCTCACGTACACCCCTTGTGCAAATTTGTCGGAGTATAAAGCATTTTAGACATGAGGTGGTACGATTCCTCAACACTAGCCCTCCTGTCCCTTGGGCGCCTATAAGGACGCCCGAGGGGCAAAGAAGGGTCCTGAGGTCTTGTATCCTATTGACGAATATGCTGTTGCGGTATGTTGGCAACATTTTTGACGTGCACTTAGCAGGACATTTTTTTTCAGGGCGCCCAAGACTTGGCCAAATTTCAGCTTGACGGGAATGCAGATGCTCGAGATTTAGCCAAATTCTGACTCGATGCAGCACGAGGCACTAGGGCTGAGCAATACACGCAGGGGCACCTACGACTTAGCCAATTTTTGCTTGATGGGCACGCGGGCGTCCAAAGACTTAGACTTATTTTGTGCTTCATATCGCATGAGTGCTCCACGCGAGGGCGGGTACCAAATTGCCACTTCTTGGTGGCCCTTCGTGTGGGGTGCTTTTGTTGTTCCATTCCTAAAGGCGAAGTACTGGATGCAGGGCCACCCCACCGAGGCACAACCTTTAAGGTAGGGGGTGCGTCCGAGCGAAGTCTGTCTTGGTAAGGTCGTGGGCCTTGAGCTGCTTCGCCGAGGCATAGCCTTCAAGACAGTAGTGCGTCGGGCCGAGCGGCTCGTGTACTGTAGTCGTGGGCGCTTGAGGTCGCCTGTTGAGGCATAGCCTTTAAAATTTGCAGCGGCGTCGGCTTAAGCTTGTGTAGGCGAAGTTGTGGGCGTGGAGCCGCCCTACCGAGGCATAGCCTTCAAGGCAGGCGGTGCGCCGGAGCTATGCGTGGCGCCTTTTGTATTGTACAAGTTGCCTTGATTCAAATACTAGCATGCATAGGGCCTACTACTCCGGTTGACAAGTTTTCCCTGCCCCGAGTTTGTGACCAGGCAACATACTACGCTCAAGCTTCTACATGCTCAACGCATGTCTCGAGCGCCCTGCAGCCCAAACACCGTGCATGCTCCGCACACCTGCGTCGATCCGTGTCCAACATGTGTACGTGGCACTCGTACCCCAGCCTCCGTGCCTTGAACCCGCACAGGCGGCACCCATTTGCTAGCACTCCGGGCCGGCTCCAAACGTCTAGGAGCATTTCCCTTTGGGACATTGCTCCAACACACTAGAATAGGAAGAGATGTGGTAGAACCTTAGGATTCGGTCCCAAGACCTCCCGAGCATGCATCAAAAGACCAACCACTGGGCCTTGGGGGCATGTGATCCAAGGACGAGACGATCAAAATAAGATTCGAACCCAGAGACATGGGGAAGCATGAGACAACACGCATTAACTATTGGGCCCACCCGTTTGGTGTTGCTCAAACCCAGTGGAATAATCAAGCATTCCTAAGTGCCCTCACACCCTCGCGGTGCCCTCGGTGCCCTCACGACCTCGTAGCGCCCTCGCGCCCTCACGGCACCCTCGCAGCCTCGTGAGTTAGTATACGTGTTTTATTTATACACTTCACACCCGTGAGGGTGAGATAGTATGCACCGGGGCTCGGGGCCATGCACGACGTCTTGTTTATACACTTCACACCTGTGAGGGTGAGTTAGTGTACACCGGGTCTCGTGGCTATCTTGCGCGTCTTATTTATAAACTTCGTGCTGTGGAAACATCGGTGTCTTGCGGGCTCGGGGCCATGCACGGCGTCTTGTTTATACACTTCACACCCGCGAGGGTGAGTTAGTGTGCACGGGGCTTAGGGCCATGCACGACGTCTTGTTTATACACTTCGCACCCGCGAGGACGAGTTAGTGTGCACCGGGGCTCAGGGCCATGCGCGGCGTCTTGTTTATACACTTGTGCCCGCGGAGGGCATCGGTGTGCGCTGGGGCTCGGGGCCATGCGCGGCGTCTTATTTATACACATCACACCCACGAGGGTGAGTTAGTGTGCACCGGGGCTCGAGGCCATGCGTATGGTCTTGTTTATACACTTCACACCCGCGAGGGAGAGTTAGTGTGCACCGGTGCTCAGGGCTATGCGCGGTGTCTTGTTTATACACTTCACACCCGCGAGGGTGAGTTAGTGTGCACCGGGACTTGGGGCCATGCGCGTCATCTTGTTTATACACTCGTGCCTGTGGAGGGCATCAGTGTGCACCAGGGTTCGAGGCCATGCGCGACGTCTTGTTTATACACTCGTGCCTGTGGAGGGCATCGATGTGTGCCAGGGTTCGAGGCCATGCGCGACGTCTTGTTTATACACTCGTGCCTGCGGAGGGCATCGGTGTGTGCCGGGGCTCGGGGCCATGCACGGCGTCTTGTTTATACACTTCACATCCGCGAGGGTGAGTTAGTGTGCACCGGAGCTCGGGGCCATGCACGATGTCTTGTTTATACACTTCACACCCACGAGGGTGAGTTAGTGTGCACCGGGGCTCGGGGCCATACGCGACGTCTTGTTTATACACTTCACACCCGCGAGTGTGAGTTAGTGTGCACCGGGGCTTAGGGCTATGCGCGGCATCTTGTTTATACACTCGTGCCTACGGAGTGCATCGGTGTGTGTCGGGGCTTAGGACCATACGTGGCGTCTTGTTTATACACTTTACATCCGTAAGAGTAAGTTAATATGTATCGGAGCTCAGAGCTATACGTGGCGTCTTTCAGTTCGCTTATATTGCATTGTTTCGAATACCAGCATGTATAGGACCAACTACTTTGACAGCTAGCACACTTGGGTATATATTCATCTTTGCTGTATCATTACTAAGGAGGCCATCACACCAATTCTAGCCCGTTTTATTGCATGTCACATGTTTCTGTCGCACATTATGACAATAAAAAGCTATCTTGAATGTCACGTCCAGCGCTAAGAACGCAACGCTAAGAGTAAATCATGAGTAGACCAAGTCTATACGGTGTATTTCGACAAATATACTTAAATACTCTCTCTCTATATATATATTACGAGGGCAATAAAATAAATGTCCCTTCTTGCCTCCTATAAATAAAGCCCCAAGGACATGTAAAAGGAGGGCTTCCTCTCATTCTCATTTGGACATATTCATAATACAAGACTCCTACCATTATTGGTCTTGGCTTCTCTCCCTCCGGTCTTCTCCAAAGACAAAGGATACACTGTACCTACTGTCTAGTCTTTTTGCTACGATAGGGCTAAACCTTCAGCCGAAGGTGCTGGGTGGGGCTGAGGCTTCGGCCGAAGGTCAACTTTGGTGCTTGGGGCTTCGGCCAGGTGTGAAGTGGGCTTTTGGACAGAGGAAGGCTTCGGCCCGGTGGACTTTGGCTCTTTTCTATGTGTAGCCTCTTGTTCGGTCCTCATGGATGGCGTCAACTGTCGTAGCAAAAATACTAGACAGTGAGTACATGATACCCTTTGTTTTGAGAGAATGCTGGAGGGAGAGGAGCCAAGACCAACAATGGTAGGAGCCTTGTATTATGAATGTGTCCAAATGAGAATGAGAAGAAGCCCTCCTTTTACATGCCCTTAGGGCTTTATTTATAGGAGGTAAGAAGAGATATTTACCTTCTTGCCCTCACAATGTATAGAGAGAGGACATTTAAGTACATTTATCTAAATACATCATATGGACTAGGTCTACTCATGTACAGTATCTCTGACGGCACACCAGTATTCTTGACGACCCTAGGGTGTGGAACACCCCTTGATGCCCTGCGACTGTAAAGGTAGAATAACCCAACACTTGAAACAAAGTCCAGAGAATGGCAAATAGGCAAGGAAAGAAATAGAGATGCTTTCCATGATGATGGAAATGGAAATGCAATGCAAGGCCAAAACTCAGCGCTGCTTCCTAACAGCAGACCGGCGTTGCCCGGCCATCAGCCTCGAGCAATGCCGCACATCTGTCATTGTTCAGAGACTCAAACTCAATGCGATGTTGGTTCCATGCAGAGGAATTGGTGAGGCTAGCTTCAAAATAATTTTCCCCCTCGTTGATTAACACTTGATCTCATCATCTGCATATCTCTCTCTCTCTCTCTCTTGTAGGTATGGTCTGCATCTCGCAGCAAGAAATTTTAGAGCTTGGGCGGCAGGGTGCACGTCATTGGATTGGCACAAATCTGACCAGCGAGGGTGCTGATGCAGGCAGCTGAGTTCTTCAGACATACATGTATATATCCCGATGTGCTTGATAATTTCAGTTTCAGAAGGCTCATGCCAGGAAAGCCAAACAAGACTTGGTCCTCTGGTAGGATCAAATCACTCGAATAATCTGTCCCTGATGCCGAGTTCGTCGATCCATGGCATGTCTTGGACTTTGGAAGTTGCAAACTAAGATCTTAGTGGGTGAAAGACTTCGACAAATTACATAAAAGAACTCGACAACGCGCCTGCTCGCCACAAGTGGCTAACATATAACAGCTTATTCGGCTGAACAAGGTGAATAGAATACATAACAATATTTATTCAGTGAGAATTGGCTAGTCAGCTTAGTTCTTGTTACCTTTGTTTGATTTTTTTTGGTTACTTTCAAGAAGTGATAACGATTAAAAGTCCTTATCAGAGCATGTGTTGTGGGCTTGTGGCTAGAGCTGGCCAGATGGGCCGTACCGGCCCGACACGACAGCCCGTACCGTTCTTGGGCCGCTACCTTGGCATGGTGGGCTGGCCAGTGCAGCTCATCCGCTTTGCATCTTGAGAGGAGGGAGCAGGAGGAGGCGGCGGGCGGGCGCCAGCCTGAAGGAAGAAGGGGCCGACGTGGAGGGACAAGGAGGAGAGAAAGCAGCCTGGGCCGGGGCGGAGCCGCAGAGGCAGGAGGCCAGGACCTAGGAGGAGAGGAGGCGATGCGGCGCCAACGCAGAGGGAGGCGGGCGAAGGGGTGCGGGTCGGCGCGGAGGGAGGAGACTGGGAGGAGAGGAGGAGGAGGCGCAGCGCAGAGGGAGGTGGGCGGCGGGCGCAAGACGACGCAAGAAGACATTATGCGGCGTGCTTGCTTCGCCGCGGCGGGGAGGAAGAAGAAAGGGCAGGCGGGGGCAGCAAATGGTGGCGTGGGAAGGCGGCCTGATAGGCGGGCCACAACGGGCTTGTGGGTCGTTCCTGGCACGACACGACCCGACTAGAATCCGATCGTTGGACATCTTTGCCCCCTTTTTTTTTACCGTTTTTGACCGTTTGGCTCTTTAAAAATAGCAAAAAACAATCAAAGAATCCCGGCATTTTTTTTCTTACAAATAGCCACCATACCCCCCTCATTCAGCACCCGTCCATTCCTCAATCTCTATTTCAAATTCTGGTGTGCAAATTCAAATTCGTTGTGAGATAATTTGGCAAAATTCAAAAAAACTTTGCCAAATTTTGGAAAATTCAATTTTCGGCAGCAATTCAGCAAAAGAGGTACAATGCCTTTTTTTGCATACTTTTATTGCTTGTACTTATTATGCTTGGATGAAAGTAATAATAGTGTTAGTTTCGATTTTATAGTTTTCGTTATGGACAGTTACAACAGCCTTGCTCTTGGTGATTATAGACTTTCATCAGAGGAAGTTGCATCCATGGAGGCGGCTGCGGCTACGGCAAGCCAACCGAAAGGGCAATGCGGAGTTCCGTCATTGTAATATCCTGATTTTCTAAATCCTTTTTAAGTGTGTAAAACGAATTAAAAATATTTTGTTTTGATGAGAGTTCCAAGTTTGGTTCGGTTGGAGAGGTTTGAGTTGTTGATACCTCCTTTTGGTATGTTCAGTAGACCTTCCTTTAGCATATCTCCTTTGGATATGTAGGTTTAGACCCTCTCTGTGGCCTAGACCTCCCTAGTGGTTCTTAAGGTTAGACCTCCCATGGGGCTCAGACCTTTTCTCACATGGACGCATCTTTGGGTCCAGGCCTTTCTCTTTGAGTTTGATTACTTTGAATCTCTTTGGATCAGACCTCTTTTCTGTTCAGACTTCTCTTAAGTCTAAACCTCTTGTTGCCTGGGCACCTTTCTATGCCAGACCTCTGTTCATTCGAACTTCTTTGTATTCCAGTGGACTTCTTATATGCCTTCAAACCTCCTGAGCTCATTTGAACTTCTTGACATTTCTTCTTGGCCGAAAGGACCTCCTTAGGGTTCATTCTAACCACCACGGCTTTTGATCTCACCCTAGAGGTTGGAATCTCCTTTGAGTTGCCTTGACCCTTGCGAACTTCCGTTGGACCACCTTATGTGGATCTCCTCCCTACAACCCCTCCGCCTGGATCTCCCCTTTGTTTTGAATCTAACGGTTTGGACCTCTCCTCACTTTGAATCCAAAGGCCCAGACCTCTCTGTGCGTTATTTCTCTCTGGGGACCTCCCCCTTCACGTTTGATCTTGGCTGTTGGACCTCCCTTTCGGAGATCCAACCGCCCGGACCTCAACTTGACTTTAATCTCAACCACGGGACCTCTTTGAAGTTTTCTGGACCTCTTTGCCAGACCTCCCTTGAAGAGATCCTCACCGTCAGGACCTCCTTTTGCTGATCCTGACCGTCGGGACCTCCGCATGTCCAGACCTCCTCTGTATGTCTGGACCTCCTCAACCTTTAGACCTCCCTGTCCTTTGGGCCTAGGACCTCCTAAGCCTCTCGGACCTCCTCAAAGACCTCCTCTGCGGGGCAAGACCTCCCCTCTTGACCCGACTGTTTCTAAGTTGACTGACCCCACTTGCCAGACTTGGTCATTCTCATTTCCTCCGCCACGTTAATATCTTGGGCATTTAATGCATGTCTTGTCACATTAAATGCACCCGTATACATGGAGTTTACTCTGAATTTGGTCACTTAGTTGTACTCTGACATTTTTCTTTGTCCCTTCCCAAAGCAACATATATTGTCCTTCCTCGTACCTTTTATCCAGGGTGGTAGTGACACCTGCCCTGCCACTCATCTACCTTTGATCCATTTCTATACTTATCCTTGACACGTATATTTCTAGTTTTCTTCACCACCTTGACTACAATTAGACTAAGTAGTTCTACCACATCACTTTTCTCCACACTCTATTATCTTGGCTCTCGTTCAGTGGCTCCCAGGGAAGATCTTGTTGCTCACGACCTCCCCTCCATCCATTGTTCCCTCTTGTCCCTGGTAAGTCCCTTGGTGATCTGCTCCATTCTTGTTCTTACCACTGCATTGAGCTGGTCGTGTCCTGCACAGGACCTCCTCTTGTGGACTCCTTTTCGGATTTCTATGGCCTCTGTGTGAGGACCTCCTCTCTGGACTTTTGCGCAAGAATCATTTCTCAGGGCCTCTCTGTTGTATTACTTAAATCACTCCTTTGGGGTCTTTGCGAAAGACCACCTCCTCTTGGTAAGCTTAGACCTCTTCCATAAGAACCTAATCTAAAGCGTGGACCTCTTTTGTTGGTTGAGTTCTGGACTCCCTCTGGGGTTCTTTTGATTTTCTTGTAGATCTCAGTTGGATTTTTATTTGAGTCTTCTTTGAATTTGCTCTTTTACACGTGTAGAATGCGAAGACTCCAGGGAGTCTGAGGGTTCTGAAGAGGAAGATTCTCAGGATAGTGAGCAAGGCAAGTTACACTCTTGATCATATTGCACCCAATAATTCAATTTATTTATGTTCAGTTTCAAAGTTTAATGCATGCCTATTTCTACCAAGTTATTTCAATACCTGTTTTAAATCCATAGTTATGCCTACTTCCTTTGTATGGCCACTGTTGACTTTGGACTGAACTTATTGTCACCTTTAGATCAAACTTGGGTCATGCAGTAGTGTGAGCCAAGACCACTTGAAAAACACATGCTTAGTCAAGCTTAGACCAAAAGTATTGATTTAGGGAAATCTTTACCAATATGACCAAATATTGCTTAAAATGTTTTGACCATGACATTGGGTTGTCATGGGAATATAGAAGTATTGCTGGGGAAGCAAAGAAAATGAAAATGGATTTGGACTAGGGCGAAATGGTTTGCTTGGCTGGTGCAATGTTTGTGCACGGACTCTATCCTGGCTAAGGTGGAGGTCCAGGGGTTTGTGAAAGTCGCCCTAGTGATGTGAGGACCGGTCTTTGAGCGACCAATGCCATGCCTATAATGGGCTATGCCACAATCGTGCAACCACATGTCTCCAGAATGGGGCGTGGGACCTGGCTAAGTAATTTGCAAAACTCTACCATAAACTGCTCCATTGGAGGTGTGGGAGGTCTTGTATGGCTAATGGTCTTTTATGACCTACTGTTCCCACTGGTGCAAGAGGGGGTTTTCCGTCGGATTGCGATCCATAGGAAAGTGAAACCTTAGCAAGGAAAGGCTGTGGTGGAGCAATGCATTGTAAAGGCCTTATCATGAGCTCTAGACCTCTTACCTTTGGTAGTGAGAGGTGGCATTGACGAATGCCGGACAAACTAGAGTACTCATGTCGTGTGGGTAAAGTGCACAACCTCTGCAGAGTTAAATCTATTCGAATAGCCGTGTCCACGGTCATGGACGTGCTGGCAAAGGCTACTCAGAGTTAGATGTTGGTTTTGGGGTTTTCCAGAAATGTTTATCAAATCTGTTTTTGGGATTTTATCCCATGGGTTTGGGCAGGGAGCCTGGTGTCAGGAGGGTATCCTTCACCAACTTGTTGATGAATGTTATCCAACTGAAAAATTGCTTTGCTAAAATGAATTTTAGTTATTAAAGACCTGCTTTGGAACTTAGTAATGGTATTTGAAAGAAAATTGGCTTTGTGCAAATTAATCATATTATGCCATCCTTTGATTATCCATATATGCATGTCATTTTGCTAACCCACGGGTGTAACTTGCGAGCACGGTTGTGTGCTCACTCTTGCTCATTACAATCCTTGCCAGGAGAAGACCTTGGCAGTGATGAAGACCAAAGCGAATAGGTTGTGCCTTCCAGTCAGTTGCCTGTGGCATGCTGATGGATCCTTTTGTTCTTTTGTATATATGTGCTTGGCCCAAGGCCACCTTGTAAACAACTCTGTTGATATTATGCTTTAATAAAGATGCGTTCTGGATGTTACCACCATTGTATTATTACTGTGAAGAGCTAGCCATGATCCTTGGGACTAGCTCGGGTTTCACAGGGAACCTTAGAGCAAACTTGGACCTCCATGTCCACACGATGGAATGAACGCGTGAGGTTCTGGGGTGGTCTCAGACCTCCACGACCTCCTCTGGAGGGTCGCGGGTGGTCTTGGGGTGCCCCCAGACCTCCTCGTTTTTCCCTGGTTGGGCAGTGGCAGGTCCTCGGGTGCTCATTGGCTCTAAGACCCTCTCGGGACATGTTCTCCTGGACTTCCAGGAGGTCCTGCTAGACCTCCGGGGAGGTCTTGGTGGACTGTCCGAGAGATCCTTTGTGGACCTCCTGAGAGGTCCTGATGGACTTTCTAGGAGTTCTTGGAGGACCTCTCGGGTGCCCTAGAGTTGGGTCGTTACAGTCATCAGGCTCCACAACAGCATCTATGTCGGCGATCACTAGAGTAAAGAGGTCGAGGCCGTCTACATCGGGAGTGTAGGAGAATTTCGATAGGACAACCAAGCAAGACACACAGGAAAATCAGGTACCATATGCTATTTGCAAAATTTATCGCAATGAATTGTCTGCTAGGTCTACAGGTGGAATGAAGCACTTGCTTAGACATGCTATAAGATGTAAGGCTAAACAAGGATTGTTGATGAGGCACATGCAGCTGCAATACAACCCCGACGGTACGGTACGCAGTTGAGACTACGATCCCGAGGTAGCCTGTCAATCTCTCTATCGTTTAATTGCTTATGAGGATTTACCGTTAGGCTTTGGGGAGTCTGCTGCTTTCCAAAGTTACATTAGGATTGCACATAATCCTAGATTTTTTGTCGTTTTTAGACATATAATAACTAGTAAAATACTATAACGAACGTCGTAATAAAATAAAGAAACTATTTAGTATGTGCACATTTTCGGTGGCCCTGACCTCAGACATATGGAGTGGTCGGGCTAGAGAAGATTATATTAGCGTAGTTGCTTATTATGTTAATGATGACTGGGTAATAGAGAAAAGAATTATAGATTTGAAATTAATTGATGTAGCACACACGACTGAGAATATTGCGTACTGTATTATCAAAGTCGTGCAAGACTTTGGTCTCACAGACAAAATATTCTGAATTACTTTAGACAATGCCGCTTCGAACTCTAGGGATATGGATATTCTTACTCCAGTGTTGAGTACATACGTCCATTCCTTCTTGCTACATCAGCGATGCACTTGTCATATTATTAACCTTATAGTCAAATGTGGTTTGAAGAGGTTGAGTCCGTATATGAAAGCTTTTCGCGATGCGATTTCTTTCTTGAATAATTCAAACGTAAGAATAGCAACATATAAGAACTTCTGCAGAGCGATGGGTGTACGTCCAAGAAAATTCAGTTTGGACATGCCGGTAAGATGGAACTCTACTTACCTGATGCTTAAGAGTCTTTCACCATATAAAAGCATTTTTTTCTGTTTTTATTCAAACGCACTATCAGTGCACTAACGGTAGTATACTATTGACTGAGCAACATTGGTTCGTTGCTGAGAAGATACTACAGTTTTTAGAAAAATTTTATGATGCCACTATTGCTTTGTCCGCTGTTTACTATCCAACATATCATATCATTGTGCGCAGTATTTTACAGATTGTTACTCAATTGAGAATGTATGAAAATGACTTAGTTTTACGCAAGACTATTGTTGCCATAAAAAGTAAATACCTTAAATATTGGAGAGAAACCCTTTTCCTATATGCATTTGCATTTGTTTTAGATCCTAGAGCTTAAATTGAAGCATTTGGTAATGTACTTGATCTTCTTAGTGATACTACAGGACTAGACTATACGTACTAACTGTTTTGTAGAAGTTCGTTCTCGATTACACAATATTTACCAAAGGTACGAAAATAAGTTTAGGGGAGTCCGCTTGCAACGACCTTTAGTAGCCCCCCCTCAAGTAGCAAGACAATATGCGGGGCAAGATCTTCGGTGGCTTTTCCTCCAGGTCCAGGTCTTCTTCTTCTACAACATCGTCTGCTCAGCCAAGAACCCCAAGGAGTGGGGAACTATCCACCTATCTAGACAACGATACGGTGGATTTCAACTCAGAAGGCTTCGAAATTTTGCAATGGTGGTAAACCTATAAGTTAACATATCCCGTACTATCCACATGCTTGCACGTGATGTATTAACTGTTCATGTCTCGACGGTTTTCTCCTAGTCTGGTTTCAGTTTTTCTGGAAGAATATTGGATGAGAGAAGAACAAGTCTCACAAGTGATATGGTAGAGATACTTCTAACTGTGAAGGTCTGGGAATAAGTTGATTCACAAACACAATACGCTGTGGAAAATCCAGAGTTGTTGGAGGTGTTCGAAACTCTGTACCTGGACAACGATACGTAGAACAAGGATATATGTAGAGTTATAGACTGTACTCTTTTTCTTTTGTTAAGGTTTTTCTCAAGTTGAGTTTTTTACTTAGCAAAGGTTTTAACGAGCTCTTTATTACATTTTCAATTTGCTTATCTCATTTTTTACAATTCCAAATTCTACATATTTTTCTCTTTTTTTCCTGTTTTTTAAAATCAGGCCTAACAGGCTAAGTGGGCCGAAATAGCCGGTTGGACTAAATGGGCTCAAACCAGGCCGAGCCGGCACAACAGGCTATCGGGCTGTGCCTGGGCCGCCCATTAGCCGGGTCCGGACGCCCATCTGGCCGGCTCTACTTGTGGCACAAAACAAAACTGAAGTCCCTGCAAATGCCACCCATCTATGCCATACTACAAGTCTAGTAATGTTTAGTTCGAAGGAAAACATGAGCAGACATCGAATACTGTACTAGTGTACTGTACTTTCTAAGAAACAAGACAACTAAAGCAACAAGACAAAGGGAAAACTGAGCAGATTGCAAAGAAACTTGAGTAATCCTTGGCATAGCACCAAATGGTTTCCTCGGATGTAACGACGAGAAAACAAGAGGAATCAGACGACAAAGATAAAGATGACCCCAATGAATCAGAGATACAACAATAGATCTTGAACAAGACATAACACGGTCATATATAAGAACCTGACATGGTGATGAGTTCTGCAGCTCTCTGACTGAACACAAAGCTTTCTCCTATGGCCATCTTTGGAGCTCCTGTGCTTCTAGCAGTTGCAGTGACTTGTGGCCTCATCTGGTTGAGGTCAAGGAGGTCTTCCAAGGAGATGAGAGGCATCCCAGGGACAATGGGCTGGCCTGTCATCGGCGAGACCGTCTCCTTCATCTCCGACTTCTCGAGCCCAGCCGGTATACTGAGCTTCATGCGTGACAGGCAGAAAAGGTAAACTTACAGACTATCAATCTTGCACTTCGGATGCAAGGATAGTATGATATGAACAGAGGATGCATGTCGCATCACGATCAATTAGGATCTAATTTGTGATTTTGTTTCACCTGATCAGGTTTGGCAAGGTGTTCAAGACATACGTGCTGGGAAGGATCACGGTGTTCATGACAGGGAGGGAGGCAGCCAAGATCCTGCTGTCCGGGAAGGACGGCGTGGTGAGCCTTAATCTGTTCTACACCGGCAAGCAGGTGCTCGGGCCGACCAGCCTGCTCACCACCAACGGCGATGAGCACAAGAAGCTGAGGAGGCTCATTGGGGAGCCACTCTCCATTGACGCACTCAAGAAGTACTTCGACTTCATTAACGAGCTGGCCGTCAAGACGCTGGACACATGGCTTGGCAGGAAGGTCCTTGTGCTAGAGGAGACCTCGTCTGTAAGCACGAAAGCATCCAACTATTGAAATCTTGCACAAGATCATCAGATTATCTGTATAGTTATACCTGCTCTTGATTACATTTTGGTTTCTTGGTTTTGTCAGTTTACGCTGAAGGTGATCGCGAACATGCTGATGAGCTTGGAGCCAGAGGGAGAGGAGCAGGAGAAGTTCCGTGCCAACTTCAAGGTCATATCGTCTTCCTTTGCATCCTTGCCTCTCAAGCTCCCAGGAACAGCCTTCCACCGCGGCCTCAAGGTACTTTTAGATCAGTGGATGTATAAACTTTTACTGTTTTCATCATAAAAAAGATGGGTTATAACGCTGTTTGATGAATTGATCAGGCTAGGAACCGGATGTACGCGATGCTGGACTCGGTGATTTCCAGGAGAAGAGAGGGCGGCGAGATCCGCAACGACTTCCTTCAGACACTACTGAGGAAACACACCAAGGATGGCGTCGACGACGACGGCAGCAACGCGGATAAGCTGACGGACTCGCAGCTCAAGGACAACATCCTGACTCTGCTTGTCGCCGGACACGACACGACGACGGCGGGCCTGACATGGCTCATCAAGTTCCTCGGCGAAAACCCTCGAGTCCTGCAGAAACTAAGAGTAAGTCGCACACTTGCATTTTTATTCAGGTTGTTTCAGCTTCAGCTTCTCTGGAGTGTTATGATCAATGTTCTGCTTGTAGGAAGAGCATCTGGAGATTAAAGAGAGATTGAACGGCACGTCGCACCTCAGATGGTCAGATGTGAACAACATGCCTTACACCACCAAGGCAAGCTTAGTGAGACCTACCTTTTGCCTTCATTCATTCAAGTACATTCATCCCAGTATTAGCACTGCAACTTGTCCAGGATCCTAGGAGGGAATACTGACAACAGTCTAGTATATATTTTGATGCATTCCCAGTGACAAATGAATTTAACCCCTCCTAGGTCTACTAGTCATTATGGCGATGCGATTATTGCAGGTGATGAACGAGACACTGAGAAGAGCAACCATCCTGCCATGGTTCTCAAGGAAAGCCGCGCAGGACTTCAGCATCGATGGTAACCAGCAGCATCTCGATGCCTGCCACACGCTCGCAGTTGCCCGTAGCACTTTGGATGCTGATAAACCGACGCTTGGATACGCAGGGTACGACGTCAAGAAGGGCACGTCGGTGAACCTGGACGTGGTCTCCATCCACCACGACCCGGCCGTCTTCGCCGACCCGGACGAGTTCGATCCCAGCAGATTCGACGTAAGTTCGCCGTAAACCTCTCAGCACTGACGGATGAGCCGGACACCAACAGTTGAACACTGATGGGTTGCCGCAATTTTACGGACGCAGAGCACGCCCAAGCCGTACAGCTTCCTGGGCTTCGGCAGCGGGCCGCGGATGTGCCCCGGGATGAACCTGGCGCGGCTGGAGATCTTCGTCTTCGTCCACCACCTCGTCTGCAGATACAAGTAAGCAACTCGAGAAACTAGAACGAGATGGATCCATCCATCCGATGGCATCTGTCACTAGCAAGCTGCTGCTGCTGCTGATGTTCCATTCGCGTTTTGCCGCAGCTGGAAGGCGCTGGAAGAGGACGACTCGGTGCAGCCGACGCTGGTGCGCATGCCCAAGAACAAGTACCCCATCGTCGCCACCGCGCTGCTCTAGCAAAACCTAGTTCTTCGGTGGTGGATGTGTCAGCTCGTGCAGCTGATATCCACGGTGAATCCTGTTCTTGCAGCTTCCACGTAGCGTGTTTTTGCTCATTTAGCATCTTTTTTAATGGAATAGCAAAAATAGCGCCCACCTTCTGCGCTTCCAAACCGGGGCCATAGTGAGATAATAATGTCGAGTACCAAACTTCCACCTAGCGACAGACAAGACCGAGATGTACGTCTATCATACATTATCCTGCACTTTGCAGTCCCGGTCTAGCGAAGAATCTTTTATTATTTAATAAAATTTAAAGTTAACCTGTCGCTAACTTTATTTTCAATTCCGAGCTCGTTGGGCACGCCATGACTCGTGACGTGGTCAAACCATGCTGTTAAGCCACCTACCTCGGCGTGGCCAAACCTGCCATGCAAACCCTCGCGCACACGCCGTGCTAGCGCGGAGGGCATGCGTAGCCATTGTCACGGCCGCAAGAATGACATGACAAGTCTGCTTTGTCACGCTAACGCACGTGGCGTGACAATAGTGGTACTTTTTTAAGGGGATTCTCAGGCGAAGAAATCTTACGATTATTGCAAAAGATATGTGGACCATTTGGGTGGAAAGATGAATTTTTCATGCTCAAGTTCACTGTTTTATGTGTCCATGTACATCGTATTTACTGTTTGATTTTGCATAGACATCTGGTCAAAAAATTAAACCTAATTTGATATAGCAAGAATTGAACGATGCTAACTGAATGCACAATCATAGACAATAGATCTTTTTTCAAACCTGCAATGTTCTTAGTTTTAATGAAGAGATGGATGAATAGCCAGCCACATCCCATCCTATTGTAATGATTGGTGGTGCTTGTCGTCACTTAGGGGTCGAAGACCATTTAGTGCCTTTTTTTCAGAACACGCATTTTGGATATTTATTTTTTTATGTTATGCCCTGTCTTGCTACGCCAAGAATCGAATGCAAAAAGAGAACGAGATTTGAAATCAAATTTACAACGCAGTTGTGAATTAAAATAGATTTTATAATACAATTGCAAATTACATAGCGCGCAGGGTTTGGTTACGTGCATAAGGAACAACGTCATGCACAAGTCAATAAACCCAAATACACCTACAATACATGCGCGCCTTTTTAGAATAGAAATAAAGTCGATTGGAACAAAGATTATTAGTTTTGGCGGCCCATCGCTCCCTTCCCCTTGTCTCCTTGCTGCCCGCAGCGGCGGCGGCGACGGCGACCAGTCTTGAAGTCAACCATATCCTGCGAGACGGGCTGAACGCTTGAATGATGTTAGGATAACACAACGTCGGGCCAAATTAATAATTATGATGCATATTGAATATAACTTACATCTTCGATCCGGAGTGCACCCAAGTGACAGGGAGCGCTAGTACGACCGACGGTCTCACTTACAGGAGCATTCCCCTTGTCCGCCGTGCGCTTGGCCCCGTCGTACTCATCTTCCTATTCGGGTGTCCTCCACCGTCACCCTGCTTTCGTGGGCTCGTCCGATGTCTTTTTAGTTGGGTCGGGTACGTAAGGTGTGTCCAGCGTTTGAAGGCCTCGGCACGCATCGTATAGTTCAACATGTACACCTATTGGATGAACGCTCTATCGTACATGTCCGGTCCGTTGATCTATTGGAAAAGTTGCATTGCATCTCCGACTGCCATTATGCACGGGTGTAGTAAGGGATTTGTGGAATGAAACGTAAGATGTAAAAAATCTTTGTGTGTGCAAGATACGCTTACGAGGTGGTGGCCGCACATGTAGTACGCCCAAGCAGTCATCGCCGGGTGTGTGGACTAGATGATCTTAGCCAGTAGTTCGCACACACATTGCGAGCGTGGGAACTTCGGTGGTACCTGCGCATCCTTCATAGAATTATCCGGGTAGGGTTTGGCCCTCTCGGCAAGCCACTTGTGCTTCCGCAGCAGCATGTTCGCTTGGAAGTTCGCCGACGAGTCCGACATCTCCTTTCTCTCAGTTGTGTGAACCAAGCTTTGGTGAAGTGTTGGGTGTGGTTGTGTAGTGTTCTCCCCATATCTCTTCCACCTCTTTTTATAAGCAGATATGGTGTAATGCTCATGGTGAAGGGAAAACACACAAGAAATCGGTGTGAAAAGGTGGCGTGGCGGAGTGTGTTCATTTCTGAGAAGGTTGCGTCGCGGTGCATTGTTACTTCGATCTGAAAAGGTTGCATGGAATAGTGTGGTCATTTATGTCTGACCAGTTTGCGTCTAAGTGTGTTGTCTTTTCGGTCTGAAAAGCTGATGAGGCTGAGCGTTGTCATGTCCATCTGAAAAGTTGGCGCGACAGAGTGTGGTCTTTTCGTTCTGAAAAACTGGCGAGGTAGAGTGTTGTCATGTCGATATGAAAAACTGGTGGCAGAGTGTGGTTTTTTCCATGTGGGTAGCTGGCGCGGCAGAGTGTGGTCTTGTCGGTCTGAAAAGTTGGCGAGGAAGTGTTTCGGTCTTTTCTGGGGATGGGTCCTATCACGCTATGGGAACTGGCGTGGCCTAACCGTGCTGCCACGTCAGTGCTTGGGAAATTCCAGAGGTGTTGGAAGCCCGGTCCCCCACTTCTGGTGCTAAGTCCTGTCACGCCATGGCTCCTGGCGTGATAGTACCACGTTGTCACGCCATGGTCACTGGTGTGTCATAACTGTGCCACCACACCAATGCTTAGGCAATTCCAGAGACGTTGCCAGACCGGTCCTGGCTTCTGGTGCTAAGTCTTGTCACGCCATGGGCATTCAAAAGGTGACTTACGCCGCGCACGCGACATGCGGTGACGATGTGCGAACATGGGACATGTAGCAAAGCCGGGACCATGCAAGTACAATTTCTCGTAGTCAGGTTTACTCTATGGTTTCAGCCCCCATAACGCTCACCCCCTATAGATGTGCCCCCCGCTGCCCTATCTGCGTAGATATGCAAAGTCGGATCGTAACCCTCTACCTCCTGATTGCATGACTCATCCTCCGCCAGAGTAAGGTGGTTGGCAGCAGCCGTACCCCAACGCTCGCCGGCATTGTATGCATCCTTTGCACAGGTCCACCCATCCACAAAGTATGAGTTGGTCTTTCTAAATGAGTACTCCACGATGGCCGATACTGGCATAGCACAGATGCCTTTCAGAACGTTGTTGAACACCTCCGAGATGTTCGTGATCATCATACCACGCCAACAAAGTCAACAACACTCCTCGTTTGGCTAACCGGCCCACCAGTAAAAACACATACAACTTTATCCATCTACATCCAACAATGCGAACAAACCATTGCAAAGTCAGTACTAAAGTAAGAATCCTTCTAAGCCAAAATTTATTTTGTTCCTTTACAGAAAATGTGATGTATTACTTGGACTTACTGAAGTTGGAATCGCCAAAAATAAACATAATCCACAAAAACACATCAAAGAGGCTTAGAGGGATGGATCTTTTAGATACATATGCATGCGTGTTATGCTCCTCACCTCACATTCAAAAATGCATACATAACTAGAGACCCACAACATGCCTCTTTATTGAGCAAACTCTAAAATTTACATCTTCGCAACGTTCATTACACAAAAGTCTGGCATGCCACAGGGTTAGTCAACCAAGCAATTCAGAATTAAATTATTTAGCCAACCAAGCAATTCAGGAAAAAAAACAGAATTAAATTGACAAATCCAGAGACAAAGAAACAAAATTTTAAAAAGGACATTTCCCATTATTGCGCCCTTCCTATTCTAGGAAAATTGAACTTGAACATCCCTATCACCATTGACGTGTCTGAAAATTATAAAAGTACCTTACAAAAATAGTTGCTGAAAATCTGACTAATATGCTATAGGAAAGACTAATGTACATGTAAATATGGTACAAACATTTTGATTAGTTCCAAAGCTTGAATATGCTTGCAGACAGAGGAGTTTACCAATTAGGGGCTAAATATGCTTCATGAATATATCAATGGTACCTTCGATTTATCCCTTACAAACCCCCAAAAAAAATGTTTGAAATTGCTAGACTCAAATAAACTTATGAAAACATGTTGAAAAAGATACATTTTTCATACTAACTTCGAAAACCAAACTATGACTCTAATTCCTCTCACTTTAGCTGTAGGCACATGTGTTTTGACATAATCACATCCTCCATAGGAAAGTTTTTTTAAAAAAAAATTCTCACTAGTGCTTTCTTCTACTATTTACTGGGGAAAAAACTTTTTCGGACAAACAACGTTGTGATGACCAAATCCCAACCCTATATATTTGGTTAAAGATGTTTCTGCAATTCATTAGTTGTAGATTGATTTGTGCATTCATTCCCCATTTCTTGGATTATATTTACCTTTATGGAAAGAGCATACCACAACTCACTGCATTAAGAGGTTTCATTTCATCACCCAGACACACACCGGAAAGCAAACACCACCAAACAAACGATGGCATCAACAATGATGATGACCTTCACATGGCGCATCCACAACGACCGGGATGGCAAAACAAGGAAGTTGGTTTGGTACTACCAATAATAATTTGTGTGCATTTACCATGGCATTTGCATAAGACAGTGTATCAAAATACAAAGTTTACTGAGAGATGATTATCCATGACTTATGTGAAACTCAATCATTTCAATATATTGACACAGTACGCCAATCAAGTGAATCAACTATCAAAATTCAAAAACAAGGCAAGTAATAACCAATTTAAATCCACAAGTCGCAATAGACAAATTGCTCTCAAACATCCAATTCAACCAAAACCATAAATCCACAAGTCTAACCGATTTAACCCAAAAAAAAATTGAGGAAATATGTGAAATTACCTTAAGGGATGATCTCCACGGGTTTACGAACTCCGAATCGGCTCCAAATCGATGGATTTGGGGAGGTTAAGGGTAGGGAGGAGAGAGGGCCCGCGGGAGGAGAGAAGGGGATTAGAAAGAAAAAAAGAAGAACTAGAGGGCATTGTCACCTAAATCACATTTGTTACGTCACGCGCGTTGACGTGACAAGACAGGCTTATCACCACGCTATTTTTATGGGTGTGACAACAGCCGGCATGCCCTCTATGCTGGCACGGTGTACGCATGACAGCATGGTTTGATCACATTACGAGTCATGGCATGACCAAAAGGATTAGAATTGAAAATAAAGTTAACGATAGGTTAACCTTAAAATATTATTAAAAAAGATTAAATAATAATAAAAATTCTCCAGCAAACCACTACAGCAATGTTATACGAACGTGGAGTTCCTGGCTATTTATACCGACTCAGGCATTAGGATATGCTGCCCCAGGAATAAATTATAGACGGCTTAAATCAGTAGCAACAAGGACCACGGCTTAAATCAACCGGGATGAGAGGAGAGAGTGAGGCAAATCTTGAAGAGAAGAGCAAACATCCTATGTTACACTAAATTGGAAGACAACAGGTATCGCTCAAAGATCCTATGATACAACACGTGAAGTTGGAAAAAGACTGAAATTCAAGACCAAATATATCCTATCAGATGGCCAGCTACATCCTATGTATAATTGGAAGAGAACAGATATCGCTCAAAGATCCTATGTTACAACACGTGAAGTTGGAAAAAGACTGAAATTCAAGACCAAATATATCCTATCTGATGGCCAGCTACATCCTATGTTACACTATAATTGGAAGACAACAGATATCGCTCGAAGATCCTATGTTACAACACGTGAAGTTGGAAAAAGACTCAAATTCAAGACCAAATACATCCTATCAGATGGCCAGCTGACACAAGCGAGTACACCTTTCATAGTTTTATTGTCATACTATTATTCTGCTACCGAAACTCCCCACGCAGGATTAGCAGCAGCTGCTCCACTGGCGAAATGTCAAAACGAACAATAACCAGGTGGCACCGCTCAGGCTGCATAAACATGATCCCTGCTCTCACAAGAAGGCAACAACAGCCACTCCGGTGGTCCAGTGTCAAAGGAACAATCACCAGGTAGCAAAGCCAACCCAAGAGAGACAAAGGCAGAAACAATATGCAAGGCCGCAGGGGTCCTCCGATGCTAATGGCGCATCATATATCGGAACCAAAGAACCAACCATTAGTTATTAGGGAACAATTCGCCTGACTAATACGGGACAACTGAAATGATCTTAGGATGGTAGTAACCAATCCAGAACAAGAGAACAAAGAACCGCAAAACAAGCCTGCCAAAACAAAACAGTCATTTGAGAATTGATAGGTTAACACAATCTTGAAGATAAAAGGCTAAAAAAAAATTACCAGCTCATATCCCCTTACGGATGATTCATCACTTGCATTGGGAAGAGGTGACAAGAACCAGAGACAGTTTTCTTGTGCTTTCAAGCAAAGTTCAGTTGATCATTGCCTCCCCGAAGAGAACAGAAACATGGACACGACTTAACAGTCCAATCCCACATATAGAGGTGCTACGCCGCATAAGCACAACCAACAGGACAGAGCATCAACACACAATAGGGCAAAAGGCCACCATTTAACCAAGCAACCCGATAGCATATCAAGCAAACACGTAGGACCAAGCCAAGCACTATGACCAAGTCATATGTCTGGCAATAAGCAGGAAACAATAATAAGAAGGTCAGTAATATGGTCTATAACAAAGTAGCTGCTTTCTCACGGTACATCATAGTTCTCCAACCATGTGATCACAAAGTTACAAACACAAGGAAACACACCTCATAATAGTAGATAGACTTTCATACCTGGATGAAACATACTTCTCAATATCTACGCACACCTCATAATAGTAGATAGATTTCATACCTGGATGAAACATATTTCTCAAGATCTACGCCATCAATAGGGACCAGATCGATCACGACTGTAACGGTCACCCCCACTTCCACCGTAGCTGCCACCATCCCGGCTACGACCGGAATATCGGTCACCACCACGGTCAGATCCATAACGACCACCGCCACCATACCTATCATCTCTACCACCATATCTGTCACCTCTCCCACCATCCCCAGATGGGCACTCTCTAGCAAAATGGCCTGGTTTTCCACACTTGAAGCAATCCCCACCACCTGAGCCGCGCGGTGCACGGCCACCACCACCACCACCACCACCATAGTCACGGCCACGGTCATAACGAGATCCACGCTCACGATCATAATCACGGTCACCATTACGGTCTCTACCAGGTCCTTGAGGCTGAGCTTTATCAACAGTGATGGCCCTCCCATCCACGTCCAATCCGTTCATTCCCTCAATAGCATCTTCCATGGCTTTCTTCTCATCAAAAGTCACAAAGCCAAAACCACGTGATCGGCCAGAAAACTTGTCAAGAACCACCTGCATATTACCAGAAGAGCAAACACAAGCAAATAAAAGACCATGTTAAACAAGAAGTAAAGCAAAATTTCAGAAACATGTGAAAGTTATAGTTTTGAAGTAAAATTTCAGGAACTAAAAACAGTTGCCTCAGCATCCCCACACCCAGACGAGGCCAGCATATTTCCCAAAAAATTCAGGAACTAAAAACAAGTAAACCAAAGAACCTGGAAAAAAAATAAAAATATTGGGACCAATATGTATCAATCTGTCATCTTATTTCTTAAAACTCAATACCAACAATATTGGGTATAGAACAAGGGAAAAAATGATAGTGCTCAATCAACCAGCTTAATGAATTTATATACGTTTTTCAAAGATAAAATAACTGAGCTCCGAAATAGTCAGTTTAGCAGGCATAACTTTTAAGCATAACACTCTATCAATGGCCTTTTTACCGCTGGATATAGGATCATCAAAATTATTCAGGTTTCTGACATTCTTGATTTGTAAATGGTTATACGTTTGTGCAGGTACAATAAGATATACACGGAAGTATTTCAATTCCCCAGCCACAAATATGAAAGGAATATCCAAGATTACCACATGACATGAGCAAAAAGAGTGTTCCCCACACAGAAGCAATAAATAACAGATTCTCCCTGTCACCTTTGCCTCAGTGAGGTTGCCAAATTTGCCAAACGCATCCCTGAGGCTTTCATCAGTTGTCGACCAGGACAGATTCCCAATGAAGCATCGGTACTCCTCCAAGTCCGCCATCTCTACGCAGGAACAACAAACGCATCAAGCATATGGGCAAGTAAAAATGTTGGAACGTATCAAAAGAGCACGATACAGATTATACAGTGATTAACAAGCATTTCAATAACTGTACTTCCTAGGCACAGCAAAGGGTTGCATCTTAACCAGCACAATTTTTTATGATATTTTAAAATGTATAGAATTTTACATGTCAGCTTTTTGGGCAACATAAAACTTTCGTTACTTTCCCATCTTCCACTGGAAGCAGAGTACCAAACAGAGAAACTAAAATTGCATATGAATAACCCAACAAAATGTAAACAAGCACCATGACTCAGAGAAACTGCTTAAGTTGGTTTCCCTTTACTAATTTGCAGAAAACTAGACCAAATTTAATTCAAATCTGCAGAAGACTACCTTAAATTTTTTACGTTTTCCCCCCAGAAAACCATGGTTAATTCTAAAGAATAACGCAGCCAAAGATAAACTCTCTAACCATACGAGCGTACGCATACAACTTGACAAATCTATATTCACCATTCGTGGATTTGTGTTAGATGCAAAAAAGACAAGCTTCAGATTAGAACTGAGCAACAAGACCGAATTCTAACAAAGTCTAACCAAATCCGACGCTAGAAACGTATAGATGTGAAGCATACAGGAAAGAAAAACAAACATCAATCAAACGAAGCGACAGCTGCTGTAGCTACATCGGAGCTTCAGGGAGGGAAGTTGGCGGTACGGTCGTACCAGATCGAGCAAAAGAACGTAGCGGAGAGATGAGAATCTGAGAGCCCAGGGAGGAAAGACATACCTGTGAGGAAGGCGAAGATTTTTGCACTAGATCGAGGAGGCGAGGCGTCGTCGGACTTTATAGGGGAGGGAGATGGGGAATACTAATCCCAGAGCACAAGTGTAGAACCCTAAATCCCAGCGCGGCGGCGGCGGCGCGAGATATTTCCAGCGAAAGCATGGCAGGTGGGCCCCGTCCACAGCTGCTGCAGGCATTAGTAATGCGGGGCCCACCATGGCATACGCTCACGTTCTAGTGTCACGAGCTGCGTAGTTGCGTTGCGTTGATGTGAGCGGAGCGGGCAGCCTCACAGCACCCGCCCAAGCAAAACCGGCTTCCGGCTGCGCCCCGCGCTAAGATTTCACGGCCTCGGCTGGGCCGAACTGCCGCGGCGAGTGGACACGCGGGCACGGGCTGCAGCTTCTGTGAGAAGCGGCTTTCAATTGTTGAAGGGCTCAACAGACAGCTGAGCTGAAAATATTCAGTGTTTGTAAGTCTAGTTTCTAGATAGGTTGACTGTAACTTTTGAGTTAAAAAATGGCATAAATGACTCTGGGGTAAATGATGATTTATTTGGTATCATTTGAAATGATTTGACTTGTTTTTTTTTTCATATTTGCATAGAAATATACATTTAAGCATTAAATATGCTACATTTTTAATTTTCAAGTATGAAATACAAAACGTTACGTATTTGAGATCCTTGTTTTGAACTTTTGCATATCCATTCCTATGAAATCTACCAAAATTTCCCCTCAACAATAATCAAATTTGCACACAAGTAAATCTTAAAGACAATCACCAGATCACATGATTACACAAGTAATCAATTACATGATTACACAAGTAATTAATTTCATGGTTACATAAGCAATTCATATATATCAGGAAAAGAAAATGAAAATGAAAAAAAAAACAAAGTAGATCTAGACGGTAACTCGAGGTCGAGTAGAAAAATGGCAAGCTTTACATGCAAGATGCAAAGACCAGGAATTCTGAATTAATGAAACATACCGCATAAGCATTTACCATTTTAATGAAAAATATGAAAACCTTTTAAAATTCCAGAAAATTCAAAAAATTACTTAAAATACTCTTTTTGACTTTAAATCCAATAAAATCCAACAGAATTAAAATAAACCAAATTTTGAATTAATTAAGGTTTGATTAACTCATATTAAATCATTTTTATTTTCTAAAATTCCAAGTTTAAGCTTTTATCAATCCAATAAAATCGAATGGATAATTTTAATTTTAATTTTTTTTCTTTCAAAAAGCCTTGAAAATCGAGATGTTACAAACATACCCCCCTTAAGAGAATCTCGACCCCGAGATTCAGACTTGGTCAGCAAAAAAGTGGGGATAATTTGCCTTCAGATCTTCTTCTCGTTCCCAGATGGCTTTTTCTTCTAAGTGGTTACTCCATTGGACTTTGCACGAACGAATGATCTTGCTTCTGGTAACGCATTCTGCGACATCAAGAATCTTGATCAGCTGCTCCATATAGGTGAGGTCTTCCTGAAGGTCAATGCTCTCAAACGGTGTTTGCTCTGTTGGAACTCGAAGATACTTATTTAGTTGTGACACGCGAAAGACGTCATGAACTGCGGATAAAGATGCCGGTAACTCTAACTGATACGCAACTTCGCCTTTTCTTTCCAAAATCTTGTATGGTCCAACAAATCTTGGTGCAAGTTTCCCTTTGGTCTGGAATCTCCTTACTCCTTTGAGTGGAGTTACTCTAAGATAGACAAAATCTTCGTTTCAAAGGACAATTCTCTGCGATGATTGTCAGCATAACTTTTTATGTCGGGATTGAGCTACTCCCAATCATTCTCTTATTGTTCTTACTTTAATTTCAGCATCCTTAATCAATTCAGGTTCAAAGAATTAATGTTCTCCGACTTAATCCCAAAGGAGAGGGGTTCTACACTGTCTACCGTATAATGTTTCGAATGAAGACATTTGCAAGCTGGCTTAATAGCTGTTGTTGTATGAGAATTCTGCATAAGGAACATTCTGGTCCCAACTCTTCTCATAGTCTATAGCACAGGCTCGAAGCATGTCCTCCAAAATTTGGTTTACACGTTCCGTCTGTCCATCTGTTTGGGGATGATACGCTATACTGAAGTTGAGTTTGGCCCCCAAGGCTTCATGTAGGATCTTTCAAAATCTAGATGTGAACTGCGATCATCTGTCGGACACTATCCTTTTAGGTACACCATGTAGACAAACTATCCTGGCCATGTACAACTCTGCTAATTTACTACTTCTGTAAGTGGTCTTGACTGGTATGAAGTGTGCCACATTAGTCAAACGGTCAATCACAATCTAGATGGAATCATATCCCGATTGGGCCCTAGGCAAACCGGTGATAAAGTCCATGCTGATTTATTCCCACTTCCACTCGGGGATTAGTGAAGGCTGTAACAATCCAACTGGGCTTTGATGTTCTGCTTTGACTCTTTGACATACATCACATTGTGCAACGAATTCAGCAATCTCTCGCTTCATACTGACCCACCAATACTTTTCCTTTAGATCCTGGTACATCTTGGTACTTCCTAGATGAATGGAGTAAGGTGATTCATGGGCTTCCTTCAGAATCAATTATTTTGTTTCTTGGTTATTAAGTACACAGATGCGGTTATTGAACCAAACTGTACCTTGCTCATCCTCAAAAAATCCCGGGGTTTTGCCTCTTCTCACGTTCTTCTTGATTTCTTTGATATCTTCATCTTCTTTCTGATTTTCTCTGATTTGACTCTGAACATTTGGTTGAACTTTCAAAGTGTTTACACACCCCTGGTTAACAATCTCTAAATTCAGATATCTTAATTCTTCATATAGTCTCGGCTGACTTTCTTGAACCATCATAGTGTTGCAATACCCTTTTCAACTTAGGCATTAGCCACTACATTTGCTTTGCCCGGATGGTAATAGATTCCAAGGTCATAATCCTTTATTAGTTATAACCATCTCATTTGCCTGAGATTTAGTTCTAATTGAGTGAAGATGTATTTCAAGCTTTTGTGATCCGTGAAAATCTCACAGCGATTACCTGTAACATCCAAAATGTATAATTAGGGTTATTCAAGCATAATTATATGTGTAGAAATTAAAACTTTTTCTCACATCTTGAAAAACCCTAAAATCTCATGTGATTCTTGTCCAAGAGTTGTGTAATCCAAAAACACAAAGCTCTTGTTGACCAAAAGTCAAATTCATTTTCCATCCATCTTAAATCTTGTGCCAATCAATTGGAAATATTTTCCTTGGTCCAAAAACTGATGTGGGACCCTCTCGAAAAATATCATGAGTTGTAACACTTGTTGATAATTTTGGAGGCAAAATAATCCTTTAAACAACCTTCATGAATTTCCTGAGAAAAATATAGTGCATAATAACCTCTGAAAATTTTATGCACGGTTAAGCTCTTTAATCAACAAGCTCATGTAAAAATTTCATGAATTTTGGAGTTGAAATGCTATCCCAAACAATTCTCATTAAGTCTCAAATTGTTAGAAACTAAATTTAAAAGCCTACATCGTTCCTTGGGCTAGCCATGTTCAAGTGGTCCAGCCCAACCATGTCTGCACTTGAGACCTCATCCCCATTGATCAGTCGTGGTCTGTTGGATCTACATCCAACCGCCACGACCTCCTCTCAGTCAACACCGCAAGGACCTCCCAACCTTGTCTGGTCATAGCCCTTGGATTAACATCCAACCGCCTGACCTCCCACGGCTATCAAACCTCAAAACCACCTTCCACCTTGTTGAGGTCTTGGCCCTTGGATTCAAGATCCACGACCTGACCTCCCTCACCGTAAGCTAAGCAAACATCCCACCTACATGAGGTCACACCGTTGGATCAAAGATCCACGGTCATGACCTCACTCGTGTGTCAAACCTCAAAGTCTACATCCCACCTTGATGAGGTCACGGCCATTGGATAAAAATCCATGGTCACGACCTCCTCCTCTCAATCAACTAACAGACCTCCCTTTAGTATTTGTTGAGGTCGTGAGCTGTTGGATTCAGATCCAAAGGCCACGACCTCCTTTGAAAAACATCACGGCAAGGTCCTCTCGCCTTGGTGAGGTCGTAGCCCTTAGATCTAAATCTAAAGGCCATGACCTCCCTTGTGCGTTCGCAAGCTCGGGACCTCCACCTCTTTTGATCGTAGCCCTTAGATCTAAATCTAAAGGTCTGACCTCCCTTGCCTGCTGCGCATCATATCGAGACCTCCCGGTCATTGTGTGCCCTTGATTTAAATCCAAAGGCCATGACCTCCCCTCATGTCTTTTTGATCGCGTGCAGTTAAGTCCTCACCGGAGGTCCTTGACTGTTGGATGGAGATCCAACGCTTTGGACCTCTGTCCCTTTTCCTCACGTCGTTTTCTCGATTAAGAAATCGGAGGGCCACGACCTCCCCACCTTGATCGTGTGGTGGGACCTCCTCCCGGCCACTTAAAACATAACGGTTCAAAAATTGGATCCGATGGTTAGGACCTCTCCCGTGTCTTATCCAGCGGTCACCAAGACCTCCTGTTCTTCTCCTTCCTCTGGCGCATGCGAGCTCTGGCGGTGCATTAATGCGTGTCGACCTTGGGGTACATTATAACGACTCTTTCTTGATCCGCATTTAATGCAGTCGACTTTCGCCTCATTAGTCACCAAAGACTTTGTCACCATGTCAACCTTTATGTCTTGTCCACCCCATGGACCAACTTGTGGGCTAAGCTCACCATGGAGCTTAGCCCCACTCATAACCTTCACCTCGGTCTATAAGTCACCCACAGAATCCTCCTTGGCTTCCTTTGCACACAATTGACCTCGGCCTTGCACTTGTGCGTGGTGAGCTCCTCATCCCAAACTCACCTCCCATCTTGGCGCCATTGTTGATGTCCTTGGAGCTCCTCGGTGAGACAAGGGTTCGATGGCTCCTCCTTCAAACCTTGCTCACTTTTGCTCTGAAAACCTCTTGGAAGTTAACCCTAACTTGAATTGTTTGGGCATTTTTCAGAGGTGGACAAAGTCGAGCTTGGAGCTGGTGCCTTGGGCTGTGAAGCTTCACTGCCTTCCCCAACTCCGGTCATCACCTCCACGACCTCCCCAGCACCTTAGGACCTCCAGGTACACCTCCTGTTAGTCCTTTAGATGCTGGCACCCGCTTGAATGCATGTTGCGGAGCTTAAGTTTTGGCACACGCTTGATTGTTGCGCGGAGCTCCATTTTGTATTTTCGTATTTTGGCCGTGCGGGTTGTGTTTGTCCTCTCCGGCTCACCGGCGATTAAGGCCGTCGTCGCCGTCGAGAATGAGTCCATGGTGTGCGCAACACTATTGCGCACACAGGGATGTCCTTGGTTCTCGCCTGCGAGGTCTACATCGCCGGCGATGACCAAATCTTTGAGCTCGGGTCTTTGTCAGACGCAGCGGACCGTTGTCGTTTTAGGGCGAGATTTGCCGTGTTTAATGCGGTCATCAATTGCTCAATCTTGCAATCATTGGTTGGGTCTTGATGTTCTTAAATCCACCATTTATTGTGCGATTAAGACCTCCGTGCGACCTCCTGTGTCCCGCGCATTAACCTCTTGTCCAAGCACGTGCGTGCGCAAGCACGTGGTTGTGAGCTCGGGGCGTCGGACCTCCTCCAAGAAATCTGAGCGTCCAAGACCTCCCTTGCGCAATCGTGGCCGTCCGGACCTCCTGGAGGTCTGTGATGTTAGATCTATCGCTTAGGACCTCCTCGAGGTCATCTCACCGTTGAGGACCTCCCTTTAGATCCGGTCCGATTCAGGACCTCCTTTTGTGTGTTGTGGTCCGTTGGATCTCCCATCTACGGCCACGACCTCCCCTCAACTCGCGCATGTGAGTTGCTAAGAGGTCCAGACCTCTGGACTTCACGTCTTGGCGTGTGTGATGTTCTCTGGGAGGTCTTGAGCCGTTGGATCTGAGATCTGTGGCTCACGTCCTCCCATACCCTTGTGAGTTTTAGAAATTCGGTGAAGTCTTAGTTATAGACCTGAAATAAGGTATAGACTTTAGAATTTCATATCTTCTTCGTTTTAAATCCTTTTGAGGTCATTCAAATTGTGTTAGCTCTGTCTTGAACTTAACTTTAATCCAAAAATGATTGTAAGTTGAGTTCAGCTCAGAGCACTGATTAGCCACTAGGTTTTAAAACTCCTTTGAATATACACTCAAAATTTATGTTTAACTTGTAAAACCCATAACTAATGCTCTGTAGGTTATTTGTGAGTAAACCCAATTTTGTTAGCTTCCTCTAATAATGAACTCACTGTGAGAATTAGTTCGAGCATGTTGTGTTATAGAAATGAGGACTTGTGCATTATAATTTTGTTCAAGTTCTTGATTTTGAAAAATTATATAAAGTGCATAATAGCTCCAAATGAGATGAACTCAATTGTGTTATTCATCTCATGAGGTGCTGGTTTTACAATAAAAATCTCAGCCTCACCACTTTTCTAGAAAATGTTGCCTCATAATTAAATTAGTGAATAGTGCGGTTTGGTAATTTTTAGTCGAGCAGAATTGTTTTGCTCATATCTTTTGCATTGAGAATCCAAATCCATTGGTTCTTGTTGCAAAATTTCCTAAAATCATCCTTGCTGCTGTAGAAAATTCAGGGTATTTGGAGTTCGTTTGCTGTGCTGTCTTTGTTGCCTTTCATCGTTCTTATCGGTTCTTTATCGCTTTTCGTTAGGTTTCGACATTTGTGGTGATCCCGAGAGCGACCCTCTGCCACAATTTGAGCAACAGCAACAAGGCAAGCAGTTTGACCATTTCCCATCATGTCCCATTACTTTAGAGCTTAATACTTTGTTTTACTTCTATGTATGCATGCTACTTTGTGTTAAATGTCGTTAGTAATCCTATAGTCGCATAATCTGAGGAATTCTTTATCCTCTACTACCAATGAGCCTAGGTTATTCGCTGTGGTTTGAGCTCGTTTGATGAGCTCTTATCACTTAGTAGTTGCGTTTCCTCTTGCTAGACATGCTTAGCTATCGGTAGTATTGGGCGATCATCGACTTAGTCGATGATCTTGATCACTCAAAATGATTATTACTCCTATATGTCCAGCACTTGTGCTTTGATTAATTGTAAAATCAAAAGCTGAAAATAAAAGATTGATTTAGACTTGGGCATATTGGATGGATGGTGCGGTTTTTGGAATGTGGTGGTATGCCTGGGTCCCTAAGGACCGAGTACTTGGGTCACTAAGCCAAGCGCTTTTGCGTACTAACCACGCGAGGGCATATGGAACCCTCTTGACTAAGTACTCTAGGAGGTGTTAATTATGAGCGAGCTCGGTTGGTGTGTTTTCAAAAACAAATGTATATGTATAGTGTGGGAGGAGCATTAGCTTAGGGTAGGTCGCCTAATGTCTTCTTCTCCCGTGGGTTGTCTTGACTCATAATTAGCATTCATCCTTTGGAAAGGTCTCGTAGGACTTAGCGTGCAAAGACACCTTCTAAGTGTGCGTAAAGGAAAGGCGATGCGGCGTGTGGAGTACAGTGGTACACCTGCGAGGATAAAACTATTCGAATAGCCTCGTCCTAGGTTATGGACATGCTTGGTAAGGTCGTTCAAGACTAGTCTCAAACTTTTAATTAAAACTTGATGGGTTGGTATGAATGGATGTTCATGCTATTGTTGTGGTGACTTGGGTTAGTCACTTCCAGGATTGTTCTTGTTGTTGTTATTATGTTATTATCGCGTTGTTATTTCAACAATTAAAAATGCTTTGTCAAATTGCTTTCAATCTACTATGTTATTGTAACCTGAAACTTGCTTTATGCTAAAATGAGTCCAAAGCCTCATCCACTTAAATCAAGCTTGCATGTAGCTAAATTATAGTTCTCGTTATCTTACACGTCGGTCTTGCAGTACAATAAACAAGTTATTGTACTCATTTGCTTTGCTTAACAACTTTGTTGCAGAGGAGGTAGAGCCCAAAGGGCTTTACTTTTCTTGTTGTCTTGGTGGTTGGGAGAGCGACTAGCTTGGCGGTCCGTCGATTGCCTTGTGGGCTAAAGGCACCTTGGTTGGCTCTTATTTTGGCCATCTTTATGGCACTTTTGCTTCATTGTTATCTTTTTGTAATTATTGCTATTTGGCCTAAGGGCCTCTCTTTTGTAATATCTATTCCATATTAATGTTAACTTCGGTTTGTTGCTTATGTACTATGTGTTGTATGGAATTGATGCATTCTTTTGTTGTGAGGTATGTGTCTTGCATTCAGGAAGTATACATCTCTCGAGACCGAGTTTATTTGGTTGATAATACTAGGGTCAATTGGATGACTAAGTATTATGAGCCTAATAAATCCGGGTGCTCACATTACCGATGAGATAATGCTACCAAATTTTCAAGGCATGCACAATTGTGGCTAATTCTAAATCATGCGTAGGGTAATTTTCTTCATGAAGCTTTAATTGGCGAAATGTATAAGCCACGACATTACCTTCTTGCATCAACATACATCTAAGGCCCTGACGAGAGGCGTCACAGAAGACCTCGAAGTCCTTATGGATGTTAGGTAAGACTAACGCGAGTGCCGATACTAGTATTTTCTTCAACTCCTGAAAACTTTGCTCACATGCATCTGTCCATTCAAACTTATTCTCTTTCTTCAAAAGCCGAGTCATAGGTCTGGCGGTTTTGGAGAAGCCTTCGATGAATCTTCGGTAATATCTAGCTAAACCGAGGAAACTCCTTACTTCGGTGATGGACTTCGGTTGCTTCCAATCCATTGCAGCTTCAACTTTAGTGGGATCTACTGCAACTCCTTCCGCCGACACGATATGTCCGAGAAAAGCCACTTGGCTTAGCCAAAATTCACTCTTACTAGATTTGGCATAGAGATGTTGCTCTTTAAGCCTCTCTAAAACTGTCCTGAGATGTTTTTCATGCTCTTCTTCATCCTTTGAGTAGATGAGAATGTCGTCGATAAATACCATTGCAAACTTATCCAAGAATTACATGAACACTTTATTCATTATATTCATGAAATAAGCCGGTGCATTCATCAACCCGAATTACATTACTGTGAGCTCGTACAGTCCATATCTTGTGGTGAAAGTAGTCTTTGGTATGTCTTCTGGTCTGATCTTCAACTGATGATAACTGGATCTTAAATCAATCTTGGAGAAAACAATTGCTTCTTTTAACTGATCAAAGCGACCGTCGATCCTGGGCAAATGATACTTGTTCTTGATTATGACTTCATTGAGTGATCTGTAATCCACACGCATCCTCATATTGTTAGCTTTCTTTTTGACAAACAGTACCGGTGCTCCCCAGGGTGATGAACTTGGTTGAATATAATCTTTGTCTTGCAATTCTTCGATTTGCTTCTTCAATTCTGCCAACTCATTTGCATGCATTCTGTAGGGTCTTTTTGAAATTGGAGCAGTCCCTGGGACTAAGTCAATTAGAAACATGATGTCCCTATCTGGTGGCATTTTAGGTAATTCATCAGGGAATACAACTGTGTATTCTTGCACCACTGGTATGTCTTCTAACTTTACATCTTTCAAATTGGTCAGGATAAAACTTTCTCTAACAGAGGTCTCGGGTCTGAATTCTACTTCAATTCCTTATTCATTTGTGAGGGTGAGAGACCTATTGTCACAGTCTATCTGACCTTGATTCTTGTCTAGCCAATCTATTCCGAGAATAACATCCAATCATTGGGATTGCAAGATAATTAAGTCTGCCAGGTGCTGGAATTCTCTGATTTGGTCAGGTTGGGGTTGCTATTTCTTTGGGCACTTATTAGCATAGTGTCCCACTTTATTGCAATAGAAGCAAGTAACTCATGCAGCTGAGGTGGGTGTCTTCTTTTGAAACTGGCATCCGGGAGAAGTGTTGCGGAAACCGGGGTATTTATTTTATAATTTTTGGATTTTATTTGGATTTGTTATATTTATTTGGCTCGTTTCGCGTATAGATTACGACGACCGTAGAGAACTGGGTTTCGACACTTCTCCACATTTCGACGTCGTTTAAGAATAACAACTAAATAAGCAAGGCAATTTACATTCTTTGATCATATTTGAATCCCAGTATTTTAAATTATTTAAATTTTGTTTTAAATTACAACTGCATGTTTATTTAAATTCAAATAATTTAAATCTCTATTTTAAGCTTTATAGTTAGCCCTAATTCTATTGAGTAGCCAATTATTGTCAAAATGGGAAGTAATGAGGACCTTTCCAAAGGTGAAGACTAATCTGGAGATAGAAATAGGAAATTGTGGATTATTAGAATATATAATTGTTGGAGTCGGATTATAGAAAATATAATTGTTGAATATTGGATTGTAGAAATACATTATTATTGGATTATTGGAATATGCCTTGTTGGATTATTGGGATACATGATCGTTGATTGTTGGATTATAAAAGTAATTGTCGAATGTTGGATTATATGATTATTTGTTGGAGAAGGGGTTATAGGACCAATTGAGGGGTGTTGAATTATTGGATTATAGAATTATTATTGGAGATTGGATTATAGGATTACATGATTATTGTGGTTGGATTATAGAAATAATCTTGGATGGATATGATTGAATAGGAAGTTGAATTTAGAATAAACATTGGTTAGATTATAGAAGTATATATTTGTTGTATTATTAGAATATATCATTTTTGGATTTATAGATGGTGAATTATTATAAATAGATTATTATTGAAGAGCGGATTATTGGAGATTGAATTATAGAAGTAATTTTGGATATTGGATTACATGATTATTTGTTGTAGATGGGATTATAGGACTAATTGATGTATGTTTGTTGGATATCGATTCTAGAAGTAGATAATTGTTGATATTGGATTATTGGAGATTGGATTATAGAAGTTGATTATTGTTGATATTGGATTAATAAAGATTGGATGATAAATAGGGACTATTGTTACTCTTGAATTGTTGATGTTGGATTCTAGAAATAGATTGTTATTGGATATTGGATTGTCGAAAGTTGGATTATAGAAGTATATCTTTAATGGATTATAGAAATATATTATTGATGAATACCGGATTAATGGATGATGGATTATAGAAATAGACTGTGTTAGATGTTGGATTACTGAATATTGGATTATAGGATTATTATTGATGATTGGATTGATGGATGTTGAATTATTAGAAAAAGAATATTGTTGAATTATTGGGTTATGATTCTAATATGGATGGTTGAATTACTGATCTTGTAATTGACAATTCTTAGACATTGAATCTCTCACACCTTGTCGCTCTAGATAAAACTCTGATTAATACAATAGTATTAACACAATGCTTTTGCTTAAAAGACTTTATGCTTAGAAAAAGTTTAGAAAAAAAATATTGAATTTGGGAAATTTAACCAAATGTTCAATTATGATTTAAAATGATGATATGGTATGTCTATACCACAGAAATTTATAAAATGATTTAACTTAAAGATGGTTTGGACTTGGACGAAATGGATGTGTGGATGGGTGCATGTTCATGCACGTGATCGATTCGTTTCTATGATCAAGGCCTAGGATTCTTTTGGAAAGTCGTCCAAGTCAGTTAAGGACCGGTCTTCAAGCGCATTTTGCTAAGCCCTTCCGTACTACCATATGCCCTGAATGGGTAGGACTTGACTAACTAATTTGCAACGTTTCACCATGGTTGTGCCATCCGGTTGCGTGGGTGTCTTTTATGACCTACTTTTATGTATTCCCACCTGGCGCAAGAGGGGGCCTAAACCCGGCGGGTTTCTATCAAAGGGGGCGAAACCTTAGCGAGACGGGACTACGATGGGATGACGTATTGTATAGGCCTTGTCATGTGCTCTAGACTGCTTATCTACGGTAGTGAGCGATGGTATCGACAGATGCCAAACAAACTAGAGAAGTCGTGTCATGTGGGTAAAGCGGTACACCTCTGCAGAGTGTAAAACTATTCGAATAGCCGTGTCCACGGTCATGGACATGCTAGCAAAGACACTCTAAGTTAGATTTTGATTTTGATTTCAAAAAACTTTATCAAATGATTTTGGATTTCTATCCAAATGGGAATTGGACGGATAGCCTTGTGATATGAGAGTATCATTCACCACTCGTTGATGAATGTTATCTGACTATAAAACTTGAGAATTTAGAAAATAAATTTTAGCTATAGAATAACTGCTTTGGAACTTAGTACAAGTATTTGGAAAGAAACACTGCTTTATGCAAAATCAACTCTATAAGCCTTCCTTTGTTATATCCTTGCATGCATTATAACACTATTATTGGGTGTAACTTGCGAAGTACATTCATTTGTACTCACTCTTGTTTAATAAAATGTTGTTCAGAAGAGAAGAATTTTGCATCTGCTGAAGATCTCGACGACTAGGCCGCTACCTCAGTCAATTGTCTATGGCAGATTAGCTGGGCTCTACTACTTGCTCTTCGTCTTCCGTTGTGTTCTGTATTGTTGGCTTGTAAGCCTTTCTGGTAATCAACTTTGATATTTATTAATAAAGTTTTGTGATTATGGTTGTGGTACCATGTTTGTTTACTGTGTGAGCTAGCCACTAATCATGAGACTAGTTCAGAAATGCAAAAAGAATTTGGGATGTTAATCCCGGATCCTTACAGCCGCCAAGACCATCTCCCTAGGCCGAGAGAACCAATCGAGCAACCGGATTGGGCTAGACTAGTCTCCAACCTTATCCCTTCTTCTCTCCCACCGACAGGTGGGCCCCACTCTATTCTTTTCATTTTCATTTTTTTTCTCTAATTGAGAAATTACGAACATACCCTAAAAAATCCAACAGAATGTACTCTTCCTTATGTGACTCGGAGGACCCCTTCACTCCCTTCCCTTTCGACTTGCCATACGTCGTCGCCACGACCGGGCTACTCTCCTCGCCTTTATCTTTGCTGTGGATGCTCTCGTTCGCGAATCAGCAGGCAAGTTGGAAGACTGAACCTGATCGGATCCTGGCTACTCTCCTCACCTTTATCTTTGCTGTGGACGCTCTCGTTCGCGAATCAGCAGACAAGTTGTAAGACTGAACCTGACCGGATCCCACCACCGTTGATCAAACAATACACATTCTTGAACAGCTTACTCGTGGCCGTTCCTGGCGAGCACGGGCTCAGCCTTTTGGAGGTCGGGCGGTGGCGGTGCGGGGCTGCATCGAATGGCGGCGGCTAGAAGAGGCCAGGGCGGTGGCGCCGAGGAGGTGGCGGAGGCCGGCAGGTACGGTGTCAGTGTGTGTGTCATGGGGTGGATAAATACTCGCAACTCCCATAGCAAATACAAAAATCGGGAGGTGTTTGGGACGGTTCGGCTTCTCGAAAGAAAAAGTCAGAATCAAAGTCGCCCAAATCTTTGGCTCGCACCGGTTAAGCCGCTGCTGCTCGTTCATTGCTCGTCTTGCAACGGCCGGCTTCATCACCTCAGGTGGTGATAGGCCGCACCAACGCCTTTTTTTGCCTGCGATTGGCCATAGGACTCCATCATTTCGTGACAACTTAACCTGTTGGAAAGAAATATTCGAGCACTTGACTTGTATTGTGATAGGGAAACAAGACTTGAACTCCAGCACGAAAGAGGCAGATGCTCACAATTATGCGACGCCACTTGACGCAGCCAGCTCGACAAAACCGTGCAAACAGGCCCAAAACCAAGTAAGTACACATGTTAGCTAGCCAGCGTCGCGCACTGCTAGAGTTTCGTCGCTCGGTCCTCGCTCGATGGATCAACACATTGCATTGAGGTTTTGTTCAACTAAACTCCTTTTTAGTAACATATTTCTGTCCAATTCAATTTTAACAACCAATTCATTATTCATATTATAATTCATAGAAAAGACAAGGATGCGACGCATACTGAAATCATAGATTGTCCATTATCATAATTTGGTAGATTAACAATATTGATTTACCAACTGCAACATACATGTTCTTTTTTCTATTTTGCGAATTCATATAACAAAGTGTGCTATGTGCTGCTTGATTTCCTATTTTGCGAATTCCTTTCACACCACTAGAATAGCATAACTTTAGCATCTAATTCATACAATTTTAGCATCAGAGACACAAAGTACTTACTATTAAATTTTAGCAGCTCGTTCTCTTTTGCAATTCAAATTCATACCTCAACAGAAAAGAAGCAAAGCAAAAAATGCGAAATTCATACATCAGGAATCAAGATGTAAGAATCAAGAGAAAGTACAAATACCAATTGCCTGGCTTGGCTGCTTGCGGCCCCAAATCTGCAGTCGCGCCTCCAGTCCTCCCCTCCCAACTTGTGGTGTCGGCATATCGCCCCCTCCTCCAGTCCTCCTCCTCCCCAGCTCATGCCGCCGCCCTAGCTTCCCCGCATGGACGCCCCTCGTCGCGCCGCCAGCCCTTAGGTGCGCAGCTCCTATCTATCCTCTCATTTCTGCCTTGCGGCTTGCATTGCGTCGATCTGGAAGACTGGAATGTCCGGAGTGAGGTCGATGCTGGCTGCTAAGGCCTTGCGGCTTGTGTAGTTGGGGCGGGCCTTGATGCCTCGAGCCCACCTTATCCCCTTGGTGGATTCACCCCAGTGGCCCAGCCCATCATCTTCAAGACTCCAACACAACCCACCATCTTCGCAGACGGCGCGTTTGCTTGATTGCTTCTTCTCGAACAGCAAGGCGTGGTCGCACTCGAGGTGGTGGTTTCGGCCGTGAGATCTGGCGGATGCCAGAGCTCGCCAGAATGGTGGGTCCACCCCTGCATCGCCCAATGGGGGTTTTGTTTATCGCCGCCATACGTGCACGGTGATCTCATCTGAGGTTAGTTCAGGGTGAATATGTGAAGATCCAAAGTTATTCGTAATATACCACTAAATAACTACGTGATTCATAATATACTACTCATTGTGAGATTGACACGTTGGTTCAGGATCTATTTATCAATGAGACTAATAATATATTGTGAAGATCCGAAGTTATTCAGTGACATAGAATGAATTATAACATATTACGAACATCCGAAGTTATCCAATGGGATGTAATGAACTGAGCCCTTTCTCACTGCTCTGGTCTGCTCTGTGCTGGATGGAGCCGGGGCTAGAAGACCTCGCCCAAGTCTTCTCCGTGCGACATCATTAATAATCCACGACCACCAGGTTATTCTTCACGTAGCCGGGCGCTGTTAGATGCTAGATCTCCCACCTAACCGCGAGATTCGACTCCATCCACCCCGGCACAGGCAGGCATGGGTTTCTATGAAGCCTGGTCCGAAGAATGCACCTGGACGAAGCTCGCCATCTGGGCCGCGGCCATCATCGTCGGCGGCGGCCTCATCGTCTTCCTCGTCCTCGCCTTCGCCCTCGTGTTCCCGCCCAAGGCCACCGCCGACGACGCCGTGCTGCAGCGTTTCGCGCTCGCGCCGGGCTCGCCGGTGAGCAACTCCACCATGTCCTACAACGTCACCGTCACGCTGTCCCTGCGCAACCCCAACATCTACCGCCACATCAACTACGACCCGCCGCGCATCCTTCTCCTTCAATGGCTCCGCCGACGAAGTCCGCCATCGCGCGCGTTCCAACACGCGCCGAGGAAGACGGCCACGTTCCACGTCACCGTGGCGGCGTCAACAAGCTCGTCAAGCTCACCGCGGCGGGCGTGGCGGAGTTCGAGCGCATAACGCGACGGGAAGTTCGACGTGGAGCTCAGCCGACACGGTGATGCGATACAAAGGCGCAAGGCGCGGTGCCGCTCGTCGTCATCTGCCGCTCAAAATTGCGGCTCGTCGAACCGGAGGTCGCCGCCACCGCGTTCCAGAGGAACAAGTGCACCATCCTCCAAGCCAAGAAGTCCGGATGCTAACTGCCAACAATTAACTAGAGTTGATTTTCTGCTGTATAATTCTGGAGATTTTTTTGTGCAGTAGTACCAGTATCATCATCTCTTCTAATTTCTTTCTTTCGTGGTAGAGATTGCTGCTGTTGTGTATGCTCGGAAGATTACATTTGGGAGCGGGGGCTGTGAATTGGTTGGTTGCTCTCTGTTGATCTGGAGGATTTGCAGCAATTCAATGCGAGTGAGATTCCCTGTAATTTCCGTGCTGCCGCGGTGGTGATCTGTTCAGACTGGGTTGTTACCTTGTTGGAGCTTCGAAATTGGGTGATTTTTTCCCTGTTATACTCCTTTTGAATTGAAATAGCAAAAGTAGCAAAAAAAAAAGAAAGGAAATAGCAAAAATGGTATCCTACCATGTGAAAACTCCACGGCAGGGGTCCCATGCATCCGGTCCGCGACATACGACTTGCTGCGTACCTAGATCGCGGCAGGTTACCTGCCTTTAACCTAGCCCAGTATTCCTCGGTAGGTGTCGTGTGTCTGCTGCGGACTGAGTTAGCGGTAGTTCAAGACACCTGCCGTGAACTGGGTTAGCGACAGGTTTGCTATCGAATGACACCTCGCCACGTGTCATACCGGTAGGGCCCTTGTCGTTGTATTTTTGCTCGGTAGTGGTGTCGTTTTAGATATTTCATTTAAGAAGGTTATTTTTGCTATTTCATTTAGAAAGGTGCTAAATGAACCAAAAATTACGAAATCATGGGTCAGCTCTGCCGGATATGGTGGGTCAAACGAGTGGTGGCTAGAAGAGGCTGTATGAGGTCAAGGTGTACTGTGGTCAGGAGAGAGAGAGAGAGAGAGAGAGAGAGAGAGAGAGAGAGAGGGGTATATATATATATATATATATGAATGAATGAATGGAAATAGTATGGTACTCTGGGAGTACGTACTCCTACTTCTCATATACCATTTAAATTGTATGATGATATCTCTTTATCTATTTGAGTATACTCTAATAATGATTATAAGATACTTCAGAGTGAGTTCTATGAAAAAAATTCGTTGAAATCCACTTTTTATAGCTTAAATTTGTATATATACTTCTTTTATATATGAAAAAGGGTATATAGCAAAAATAAAGGACTCCAGTGAAATTTTTTCAATTAAGTCGAATTGCATTATCTTATAATTGATATTTAAGTATATTGAAAATGATAAAGAAGTATAATACATTTGTTTAAGTGATATATTCGAAGTGAAAGTATGTACTCTTGGGAGTACGAAACGGACGTTCTCTCTGTATATGTGTGTGTAATGGGGTGGATAAATACTCGCAACTTCCATGGCAAAGGCGCGCGCACGTGTGTAACGGGGTGGATAAATACTCGCAACTTCCATGGCAAAGACAAAAATCGGGAGGTGTTTTGGACGGTTCGGCTTCTCGAAAGAAAAGGCTGCAACAGAAGTCGCCCAAACGCTGGCTCGCACCGAAGCGAAGCTTCATTGCTCCGTGCGCAGCGGCCGGCTTCATCACCTCAGGTGGTGATGGGCCGCACCAACGCCTTGTTTTTGCCTGCGATTGGCCATAGGACTCCATCATTTCGTGGTAACTCAACCTGTTGGAAAGAAATATTCAAGCACTTGACTTGTATTGTGATAGGGAAACAAGACCCAAAACCAAGTAAGTACACATGTTAGCTAGCCAGCGTCGTACAGTCCGCTCACGCCCAAGTGGACACCCCAACCCACCCAACGGTCGCCTGCTTTCATCGCACGCGTCGTCCGTCGTGGACGCGTAGGACAAGATCTCTTCCCGGAAATAGCACTCTCGGTGAGTCAACAGATGCCGCGTCCCAGAAATTGCACTCGCGGTCGCGGTGGGTCCACAGATGCCGCGTCCCGCGCGCGAAGACCACATCAGGATTGCGCGGGAGCACGACAATGTGCGTAGCCACGTACGTGGACGCTGACACTCGCATCGCCTCTGTGGCGTATTGACGATTAAATCAAATCTTGGGTATATCGGTAACGCTTCCTCGTTGAACACCGTCTCACTATATACCACTAGGGTTTCGTCGCTTCGTCCTCGTTCGATGGCTCGACGCATTGCGTTGAGCTTTTATTCAACTAAACTCCTTTTTAGTAACGTATTTCTGTTCAATTCAATTTTAACGACCAATTCATTATTCATATTATAATTCATGAAAAAGACAAGAATGCGACGCATCCTAAAATCATATATTATCCATTATCATAATTTGGTAGATCAACAATGTTGATTTACCAACTACAACATACATGTTCTTTTTTCTATTTTACGAATTCATATAACAAAGTGTGCTCTGTGCTGCTTGATTTCCTATTTTGCGAATTCCTTTCACACCACTAGAATAACATAACTTTAGCATCTAATTCATACCATTTTAGCATCTAATGATCTAATTCATACAATTTTAGCATCAGAGACACAGAGTACTTACTATTAAATTTTAGCATCTCATTCTCTTTTGCAATTCAAATTCATACCTCAATAGAAAAGAAGCAAAGCAAAAAAAATGCAAAATTCATACATCAGAAATCAAGATGTAAGAATCAAGAGAAAGTACAAATACCAATTGCCTAGCTTGGCTGCTTGCGGACCCAAATCTACAGTCGCGTCTCCAGTCCTCCCCTCCCAACTTGTGGCGTCGGCGCGTCGTCCCCTCCTCCAAATTCCTCCCACGGCTCCCCCTGCCAGCTTCCCCACACGGACGCCCCTCGTCGCGCCGCCGGCCCTCAGGTGCACATCTCCTATCTATCCTCTCATTTCTGCCTTGCAACTTAAGTTGCATCTATCTGGAAGACCGGAACGCCCGGACTGAGGTCAATGCTGGCTGCTGAGGCCTTGCTGCTTGTGCAGTTGGGCGGGCCTTGACGCCTCGAGCACACCTAATCCCCCTGGTGGATTCACCCCAGTGGCCCAGTCCATCATCTTCAAGACTCCAACACAGCCCACCATCTTCGCGAACCACGCGTCTGCTTGACTACTTCTTCTTAGGCAACGGGCGGCCGCAGCTGGCACTCGGGGGGAGGTGGTTTCCCGGTCGGCGGTACCGCCAGAGCTCGCCAGAATGATGGGTCCACCCCTGTATCACCCAATGGGGGTTTTGTTTATCGCCGCCGTACGTGCACGACGATCTCATCTGAGGTTGGTTCAGGGTGAAGATGTGAAGATCCAAAGTTATCCGTAATATACCACTAAATAACTACGTGATTCACAAATACTATTCATTGTGAGATTGGTTCAGGATCTATTTATTAATGAGACACTAATAATATATTGTGAAAATTCGAAGTTATTCAGTAACACAGAATGAATTATAACATATTACGAAGATCCAAAGTTATCTAACGGTATGTAATGAACTGATCCCTCTCTCACTGCTCTGGTCTGCTCTGTGCTGGATGGAGCCGGGGCTAGAAGACCTCGCCCAAGTCTTCACCGTGCTACATCATTAATAATCCACGACCACGAGGTTATTCTTCACGTAGCCGGGCGCTGTTAGATGCTAGATCTCCCACCTAACCGCGAGATTCGACTCCATCCACCCCGGCACAGGCAGGCATGGGTTTCTATGAAGCCTGGTCCGAAGAATGCACTGACGGCTTCGCCATCCGGTCACGCCATAAATCGTCGGCGGCGGCCTCATCGTCTTCCTCGTCCTCGCCTTCCCCTCGTGTTCCCGCCAAGGCCACCGCCGACGACGCCAGTCTTTGCGGCGTTTAGCGCCACGCGGCTGCTCGCCGGTGAGCAACTCCACCATGTCCTATAACGTCACCGCCACGCTATCCTGCGCAACCCCAACATCTACGCGGATCAACTTCGACCCGTCGCGCGTCCTTCTTCTTCAATGGCTCCGCCGACGACTCGCCACCGTGCGGCGTTCCAACACGCTGCCGAGGAAGACGGCCACGTTACACGCCACCGTGGCGGCGTCAACAAGCCGTCAAGCTCACCGCGGCGGCGGATTTGAGTTCCAGCGACAACGCGACGGAAAGTTCGATGTGGGCTCAGCCGACACGGTGATGCAAGACAAAGGCAAGGCGCGGTGCCCTTCGTCGTCATCTGCCCGCTCAAGCTACAGCTTGTCGACCCGGAGGTCGCCGCCACCACGTTCCAGAGGAACAAGTGCACCATCCACCGCGCCAAGAAGTCCGGATGATAACTGCCAACAATTAAGTTGATTTTCTGCTGTATAATTCTGGTGATTTTTTTTGTGCAGTAGTACCAGTATCATCATCTCTTCTAATTTCTTTCTTTCTTGGTAGAGATTGCTATTGTTGTGTATGCTCGGAAGATTACATTTGGGAGTGGGGACTGTGAATTGGTTGGTTGCTCTGTTGATTTAGAGTATTTTTAGCAATTCAATGCGAGTGAGATTCCCTGTAATTTCCGTGCTGCTGCGGTGGTGACCTGTTCAGACTGGATTGTTGGAGCTTCGAAATCGGGAGTTTTTTTTTCCCGTTATACTCTTTTTAATTGAAATAGCAAAAGCAGCAAAAAAAAACGAAATTGCATAAATTATATCCTACCATGTGAAAACTCCACGGCAGAGGTTCCACGTATCTAGTCCACGACAAACGACTTGCCACGTACCTAGATCACGACATGCTACTTGCCGCTAACTTAGTCCAGTATTCCTCGGTAGGTGCCATGTGTAGGGGTGAAAACGGATCGAATACGAACGGATAATGGCTCTGTCATATATTTTTTTCCCCGGATACGGATACGGATACCTCGGATACGAACACGGATACGAATAATATTGAATACGAATACGAAACGAATACGAATCGAAATGAATACGGTCACGGATATTTTTTTGGAACATAAAAACCCCTTAAATTGCATGTCATTTAATCGTACGCGGCTTATGCATATGTTTGGTCCAATAATTACACAGTGTTTATATTTATTAATATTGGTGCTTATTCTACTACTAGATCTATCACGATTAATCTTTACTAAGATTTACCTAATTGCCTAATTTTTCATTTCTTTCCTAATTATTTTCCCTAATTTCTTTCTTAATCTCTCTCTTTTTTCCCCTAATCTCTTTTATCTCTCCACCCTATCCTTTCCCGCCGAAAGCATCGTAGGCTCCTGGCTCATCTCTTCTTCTTCCTCATCCTTTCTTTTCCCCATTCTTCTCACTTCATGCTCCCGGCTCGGTCTCCAGCGTCTGGCCGCCTCTCCCGGCTAGGTCTCCAGTGTCCGGCCGCCGGCGCCCCTACGCCTCCGCCCACACCCTCGCTCTCGACCACGACCGTGAGCTCACCATGCCGCTGCTCAAGACGCGCCTCGAGTTGCTGCGAGACCGCCGCCCTGCGTCCACTACTGCTTTCGACCGTGCTCCTTCATGCGATCGCCCGTCCTCGGCTTGGCTCATTTCATCATCGCTAACACCACCTCGCGTGCCTCTGGCGGCTTACCCCATGTCCACTACGACGAGGAGGGTGGAGGTTGATGGCGAGCACGAGGTAGGCGTTGATGGCTCGGGGGCGACTACCGGGAGGATCGGTCAAGAGGTTGACGATGGCGCGGCGGGGAGGGCCGGCCGATGGAGGAGGGGTGGTCACAGCAGACGATGTCGTCGGTCGTGGCGGGAGAAGGTGAGGTCGAGGTTGCGTGGTGGAGGACATGCGGGTCCAATGACGAAGGCTCGGCCATCAGAGGAGGCGCTAGGGAGGCCGCCGCCCCGCAGCATTTTGGGCGTTGGAGTTGGGGTTTGGGGATTGGGGATTGGGGATTGGTACAAGTATACTTCAAACTTAATCAGTAAAGTAAGCTAAATTAACATAACACAACCCTGTACAAGCTGGGGTAAAAAGAAAAAGAAGAGAGAAGAAATTGATAGTGCCAAGTGCACAACATTAGTACATCAACATGACTCTCTACCGTCCTACTGGATGACGATGATAAAGATTTTCCTTGCCCGAAAGGTGTATGTTCTTGTGCTGGTTGTACTTTGAATCAAGCTACCTGTGCCGGTTGAGGGGTTATCAATCATCAATTATTTCCTGTCCCTCCACTTCACTGTCGTTGGTCGATTGATTTGAGGTGCTATGAGCAGTACTATTACTGCCACGGCAATGCAGTAGCTGCACCTGAAGGCTCTGGATAAGCTCATTAAGCTGTTGAATGTTTTTCTCTTGCGCCAATATTATCTGTAAATAATACATCTTATGAGTGTGCAATATTTTGAATCCATATAAAAGTAACAACCACAAGAAAATACAACAAAAGTCCAGACAACAGTATCTACTGATACTGAAACTTTCTTGTCACACCCACTGACACTGAAACTTGCTTATCAGAAAATCTTGCATAAAGTGCTGTTAGTCAATTCTTTCATAATCAATCTCACGCAGTAATCACTTGACCAATGAAACTAGCTGCGTGATGTGTCAAGGAACAGAGGAAGATCGTGTACACCTTCTAATATGCTCAAATGCAGAGACTACATGAGACACACAGCCTTGTTTTTTTCCCGATAACAAAGCAGCCAGTGTTATTCCCTTCTACCATAAGGTCCATCACAGACCAGATGTATTTCCAGCAAAGGTATGTAGTAAAACAGTAAAAGCAAATAACTAGTTACGAGTTATGACACGACCCATAACGATTAATCCACAAGACTAAATCATTACACTCCAAATATATCAGAAAGTGAATAAATGAGCATGAAGCCTCCACAGATCACTTGACTTCTTAAACAAGCAAGACTTGCATATATTGTCCAAAACTGACGTGCTTGAAGCTGACTGTTATAACTAAGTGGACCTAAGAGATAAAGGATATCGTACACGCTGACACAAAAGCACTCAACACTATTTTCCAGACAGCTAACTATCATGTTCTACAATTCCCTAAGTTATACATCTTCAGCCCTTGGCGAAGGCTTAAGTCGGTTACAACTATAATACTAGGATTTACATACAAAATAAGCAGCTAAGAAATATATAAAGTAGCAATACTATTGCTGTTCCAGAAGGAAAACAAATCAGATGGATAAGTTGACCACCAGACAAAATGAAATACAGTAAACATAACTAACAAGCTCACAGGTTTGTAACAGTTCTCAGAGTACACTGTCAGTGATGGTTTCAATATCTGTGCTCAAAGTTCTGTGCAGGTACCGTATGACAACACAAATTTCTTCAGAACATAAACAAGAAACAGTGGTGCAACAAATATTATCAATAAATTCTGGTGCTTCTGACAAAAAAAAAGCAACTCATTTTCAATGACTTAGAATGTTGAAGGTGCTCTAAAATCAACCTAAAGTGAGTCTAATTTAAGGAGAATGACAGCTGCTCACTTTCTCTTTAATAGCATCTTCCCTTCGGATCAGTGCTTGTTGCCTCCGCCGTGTGGCTGCTGGATTCGCCTCAGCCGCACCAATCTGCTGCTTCCACTCAAACTGTGATGTGATAGTGAGCACAAGGAGGAGGAAGATGAGGACTACTGATCTCAAATTCATCACTCCAATCAGCAATCAGAGAACCTAAGGAGAGATGCACCATTGTTAGCTGATTAGAACTTCCAGGATGTCTACAAAAAATCAACATCAGAACTTCTGATTAATGGTCTTTACAACACACACAAAAAGAAAAGAAAAGAAAAAGGTAAAGATGGCTGGGACTTAGGACTATACAAACTACAACAAGTATTCACAAAGCTTTGGGAAACTACACCAAATTCTAAGAAAGAGGGGGCGGGGGGAGGATCTTCAGAAGATCACATAGAGTCACCAAATTTCTTTTAATTTAAACTGAAAAAGAAAACTGGATCAAACCAAGGAATAGAAGAAACCCGAGAGGCTACTTGAAGTACATCTCAGCTTATCATAATTCAGGTTGCGATGGCTCGTAATGACCAGCTAAGAAAAATTGACACTCGCGCAGCTTACTTACCCACAAAATTCACGGCAAAGTTACGCACTAAAGAGCACAAGAAAATTAGGGAAATTTCATAGGGCACGAGAAACCGGTATATCGGTTCTGCACGAGAGCTACTGAGAGATCCGACGCCACACCGAAATTTATCTTACCAAAACAAGAACACGAGCAGCTCACGGGAATGGAAATCGTACCATCTCAGGCTGGCGGCGGACGCCAATTGGGGAATCGACGCGGAACCTGGGGGGCGAATCGCGCGAAGTCGTGGTGGCTTGGGGGAAGTAGGGTCCTCTCGATTTCTCCACGCGGATTAACACCAGAACGAATACCAGCTACACCCGTTGTATGACTGCCTCTTTTCGTGGTTTTCCAGCTTACGGTTTGCGAACTTCCTTCCATCAAAAGAAGAGAAAAGTTTCTCCTCCTCGCGTAGTAGTCTGGGTTTGAGCTGGGCCTTGGAGAAGGCCCGGTTATACTTGAGCAACTGCGTCGGCCCAGATATGTATAAAACAATGCTTAAATGGGCTTAGCCCGGTAGCACCTGTTACGGCCCGCCAGAAAAGCGACACGAACGCGTGTTTGTCACGAAACTGCGACGAACCAGATGCTAGCAAAGGCGTCTTTTGTCACGAAAAGTGGAGAAATTTGCGAAGAATAATTGAACACGTGTCACGCACGCACAGCGGCCGGCAGAAACTAGGAACTCCGGATCCTCCGCCGTAGGTCTTTTGCCACCGCGTGAACAGTGGCACGCGATGGGTGAGCAGTAATCACCAGTAATATGGTAGCAATACAATAAAATTCCAAAGGTAAATATTTGTCGTTGCGTTCTCACAGCAGCAAAAGAAAGGTGAAAAATACTGTTGCGAATGATGGGGTACAAACCATAGTAAAAAAACTGTAGTGAATGATCTGAATCTTCGATTTTTAATTGGACGGTAGAGATAGATTTCTAACGGCGAGTACTGTAAATACTCTGTATTAAGACCTTCAATGCACGGGATCCAAGCCCTGTTATTGTTGGGTTTTGTTCAAACCCTAGATTGATTTGGTGGAGGCTTTTTGGTCTACCCTCTGTTTCTCTGTTTTTTTTTCGTGGTGCCGCTCACAATTGCTTCATGAGGCTAAAGGGTATAAACCTATTTATAGACTCCACTTCTAGGTGTTATAAAGCGACCCACCTATTTTCGGTACACCGTGAAACTTCTGAACTATGCCATCAACCACGATCAGACATGCTAGTTTTATGAGTCTAAAATATATTAGTCCCTAGCACACGTGTAACATCCCAAATTTTCATTTCTGGATTAAAAATAAAATTTAATTATTTTCCTTGAGTTTTCTGAGTTTTCTATAATTTTAAAAGCTTTTCCCTATTTACGTTAAAGCCAAAATAATTTATTTGCACAATAAAATACCAATGTTAAGTTGTAAATATTTTATTTAAGACCAGAATGTCTCAGGGAATTTCTATGAATTTTTCTATTATTTTTGAACTTTATTTACTATTTTCTAAAAGCTAAATTGATTTAACCAATTTCTGAAATCATTAAATCAAAAGAAATCCGGAAAATCCCTTTGGTCAAACTCTCAAACCGATCCATTTCCCAAGACGCTGCAGGTCTGCTTTTCCTACCCGTCTCACTTCATGGCCGACCTTACCCCTCCATTCACCGCTAAATTTGTAACTTGGAACCTACTGTGTTAATTTGTGTTTTTCCCTGGATAAGTAGATAGCCCACACAATTACATTGTTGGTTGAAACACATACCACAAAATTGCATAGCTATTGCATAATATTAAACAAATCGTAAATATACCTTATGACTTTTTACTTGCAGAATGGTCGGACATGCCAAATAGTTTCAGAGATTAGCAGCGGAAGTAGAATCAAAGTATAACGCGTGGAACCCTCATGATATACCCACCGGTAATCGACTATGGGCTCGCGACCTAGTTCTTGGCCTTCTTGATCTTCAATCTTGTCCAATGCCCATAATTATCTCTGAAGCCTTCTTTTATGCTTACTGACTAAAAGAATATAAATAGCGAGCATGAGTACACAACCGTATTCGCGAGCCAACACACAATGCAATTACTATACATGCAGGGCTCATAAGAGGGGAGGCTATTGGTTCTTTTATTTTACACAAAGCTATTTATTGAAATAGATTAAGTAATAGCAAATCCTGAGACTTAGCATTTTACTAACACAAGTTTTATAAACTGAGTTTTTGTTGTAAAGTACTAGTGGAGATTTTATCTCCTATACCATTGAGTGGCTCCGTCTACTCAATGCTCAAGCCATCCCGTATTTACCACTGGTCCCCGACCAGGCCATCACAAATCCCGGGTTCCCAACCCCAACTTTTCCATTCCACCCACAAATTGTTTTATAAAAAGGAAAACTAGATCAAGCAAGTTCTCAGCACCGCTCTTGACCGTGAGCACGATTATCTAGATAGTTTCTTACTATGCAGAGCTTGTACACTTTACCCACAAGAGATATTTCAACTTTATAATGCTACTGACACACTTTCATAGGTATGCGGCTAAGTTAATTATCACAAGGCCTTTACAATGTCCCACCTCAATGCAACTTCACGCCAATAAGTATCACATCCTTGGGCAGCGCCCCGGGAGGTCTCCCTTTTGCGCTGTGTGAATCGATGACTCCCTTACCCTTTGCACACTCCACACACCCACCAGTGGTGAAATTGCGAGGCGACAGACAAATTAGTTAGCCAAGTTATACCCATTATAGACTTGTGGTTGCACTATTTTTATATAAGAGGTCATCACAAGATTCGGTCTTTAATTGACTCGGACGGTACATCAACATACCAACTCTCTCTCGTGCACCCGGCACCAGCCACTCTTCCCAGCTACCCAAGTCTAAATCTGTTTTTCAGGTTTTATTTTGTTTTCAAACATAACCTTTCTAGCCAACATACCAGCCAGGCTCCAACATCGGCTGCCCAAATCCAGTTTCCATATCTTGAATGATTGTTGTTGGGCAATTTAATGCCCACATGATAATATGTCTAAGTAATGCTAAGCATGTCTTTTTAATATTTAAGTAGTGGCTAATAGGTATCCCATTAGTATATGGTGACAAGGATAATGTTCAAATTCAAGGTTTTGAAGTACATACACCATTATTATAAGGGTAGTAACTATCAGCTAATAGTAACATGCAGGTATAACACATAGCAATGAAGTTTCATAATTTAAAACAATATAACTGCATTTCAAAATTAGGTGCAAAATGATCAAAGTATTGACTCGCCTTGCTCAATGTTCTAATATTCGCCTTTCTCGATATTCTGATAATAATCTTGCTCAACGTGCTGATAATCATTCTATTCATTATTCTGACAATCTTGGTATGAACCTCGTCCTTGTTGGGGGTTGCTGTTCCATTATATCTTCATATTCTAGCTAAGCAGAATACGATTAAATCCAAGTGCGACTGAAAACAACCAAATGAAATCCAATAAGTCCAAATACATACAAGCAGAAAGAAATACTTCGAATGAAAGTAAACATATCTAACGACAATTTGGAAGGACGAAGTACTCCAAGCAAAACTAATCATACTTAATAGAGTTGATGAAGGAAATACTTCAAACAAAGTATATCCAAAGAAGTTGATGAAAGAAGTACTGCAGATGAATTATTGTCGGGACCCCGAGTATGCAACCTCGAGACCCTCTGTGTATTTTGAACTAGTCCCAGATCAGTAGCTAACTCACACAGTTTCAACTTTGATGTAATCATATCCATATAACAAACTATAGATGAAGCATACAAATTAATATTAATAGTAGCAAAAGATCTTATGGTCAAGTTTGACAAGGTCTGCTGCACAGGGCTTAACAACAAAAGAGAGCTTGCAGCGGATCCAAAATATCTCATGGAGGCCATTCGACATGCCCACAGGCAATCGAGTGGAGGACGCGACCTAGTTCGCATAATCTTCAAAGTACTCCTCTTCATAGAACTCTGAGTTCCCTGGTTTTTCTTCAACGACTGATCAACAGAGGGCATAAAGCCATGAGTACTTTAAAGTACTCAGCAAGTCGTAGGGAAATGTATGCAATTAATATTCATGCAAGTCTTGACAAGGATAGCTTTATGGCTATTTTGCAGAAAACAATATTGACAGTAAATACAATAAATAGATTAAAAAGCGCAATTTAAAAGATTAATACATAAGTAATCAATTTTCTTTGAAACAACTAGTGAACACCCCGTTCACTTCCCAACCATCAACTAAAACCAACTGCTATCTATCTGAACCATTCCATCATTTTTATAAAGTCTACCCCTCATGTGAAATCACCAAGCATTATCCATAACCGGGGACACGGCTATTCGAATAGTTTTACACTCTGTAGAGGTTGTACAGCTTTACCCACAAGACACAACTTCTCTAGTTTATTTGGCATCCATCGATATCACTGCTCACTACCTTAGGTAAGCAGTTTAGAGCACGTGTCAAGGCCTTTACAAAGTTCTGTTTTGACCCGGTTCTGCTCGCTAAGGATTCGTCTCGATCTGGCCCCCTCTTGCGCCATAAACAACCAAAACAGAACCGAATCAAAACATTGCTAATTAGTTGGTCAGATCCATCCCATAAATGAACTTGTAGTTGCACGGTATGGCCCAGATCAATGGCTTACAAAGTTAAGTCCTTAGTTGCTACTCAGACGAGGCAACCACATCCCAAATTCATCCCCTTTACTGCACAATCACTCGCCCGAGTATGAAATATTTTTCTGTTCAACCCGACCAAATGACAACCCTTGCCATGCCACAACAAATTATAATAACAGTGGCTGTGCCACAATTCCATAATTCCATAATTCATGTTTATTCATACGAGCATGTGATCATGAATCCATCGTATAACTAAAGTATTGGCTAAGCATATATGATACCCAGGTTGATAGTACAATAATGTCCAACTAATAATTATCCATCCTAGGGTGTCCAAGGATTTATGTCATTCAAGGATACATGTCATTTGTAATTTATCAAGGAGGCATAATGGCAATTAGGTAATTAACTATTCCCGAAACCATTTTTATACAACTAGCCATGCATGTTTATATCAAACAATATACTTTTATAAAATGGGTTCAAAATGATCAAAGGTCTATGACTTGTCTTCGCTGAAGAGTTGAGATGCTTCGGTTGTCGGGTCTGAGAAATCTTCCGAAACACCGAAATCTATACGTGCGAACAAAGCCAAATAAATAAAATAACTCCAAATAAATACAAAATAAATACTAACAGAATTAATTTATATGAATTTAGAAATTTGAATCACTCGAATCGGAGTTCAAATGAAGAAGTTATGGCCTTTGGAAGTTGGAAAAACACATGAAATGATGAAATTAGGGTTTTTCCAGATTTTCCGAATTATTTTTGTAAAGGGAATATGTTTTAACGCGTCACCGCCACGCTGAGAAGGGGAGGACAGGCGTGAGGTGGCGCCGACGGCGCCATGTGGTCGCCACGTCGGCGCTTGGCTGCCATGTGAGCTCAAGGCTCATGCCGTGAATCAGCGAGGCTCTGTGGCCGGCGAGACACCCCGAGGAAGAGGAGCTCATGGCGAATGCGGCATGCTAGGTCTCAATGACGTGGCGCCAAGGAGAAGCCGGTAAAGGCAGCGGCGTCGCTCCCGAGGGGCTCCAGCAACGAGGAGGTGCGCACGGGGAGGCTGGTGCCCTTGCGATGCCGGAGGTGGCGACGAGGGCGGCGGAGGAGGCTCTGAGGCGGTGCTAGAGGTAGTGGCGTGCTTCACGGCCGGCGACGGTGTTTCGTGAAATCCAACGAATTCGGAGCGAGAGGGAGAAAGTGGGTTGGGGAGGAGCAAGAGGTGGCTATGGCGCTCCCGGTGCTCGCCTTATAAAGGCCTGGGGAGGTCCGGAGGAGGAGGACCCGTGCGGAGCGGCGGCGAGATTTCCGGAGGGCTTGCGTGATCCGGCGAATCCGCATGGAAGGGGCGGGACACGGAGAGGGAGCGCACGCAACGTCTTGTGATGGAGGACGACACAAAATCTTGCATAAGCGACAATGACGCATGGGGCAGAAGCGATTGTAACCGACATAAAATGTCTTGCAGCGTGCGAGGACCGGCATGTGTGCCCAACGGCTAGGGGAGGAAGAAAACCAGAGGCCAGGGCGGTGTTGTGGTGGGGCCTCCCGACAATGAAGAAGCGAGGAGTGGGAGCGTGTTGGCTCAGCAAAGCGGGCCGCGCCGAATGGGCCGAGGGGAGGAAAGGGGAAATAGGCTGGAGTAATTCGGCCCAAAAAGGAAAGGAGGTTTTTAAATGCATTTTTGAATAAAATAATTACTAAAAATGCAAAGGCTTTTTAGAAATTATTTAATAAAGCCCAAAAATTCTAGAAAAATGCACATAAATTTCTTGAACCATTTGGAACTTAATAAAAATATTTTTAGCTTGACTTTTGCTTTTAATTTTGCAAACAAATTCTTTTTAACTTTGGGGCAAAAGAAAAGATCGAATTTAAAATCCAGAAAATCCAAGAAAAGACTTAAAATGACCTTTTTTATTATAAATCTAGAAAACTTAAATAAACCAAATTATTGAATTAATTGAAGTTTGATTAATTCAAATTAAATGGTTTTTGAATTTCTAAATTTCAAGTTAAGCTTTTGCAACTTAATAAAACAAATGGTTATTTTTAAATTTTGAATTTTTTTTAAAACTCAGGAAAACTGGGATGTTACAATTATAATCAAAGCAACTTGATGAAGGAAATACTTTAGATGAAGTATAATCAAAGAAGTTGATGAAAGAAATACTGCAGATGAAATATAATTAAAGGAAGTTGACGAAGGAAATACTTCAGACAAAATATTTCCAAGGAAGTTGATGAAAGAAATACTGTAGAAGAAAGTAGATAAATCCAAACTCTATTTGTTTGGTCTAGTAGTAGTGTTTTGGCTACAATCAGACTTAGGGCTAGAGCACTATTTGATCCAGGGTGAGGGCAAGAGGGAATGAGCTCTCGAAAAGTCCGCTGGTGTAGAAAGTGATGAATCCAACGAAAGGGAGAGAATATTCATAAGAATACCCCGCATCGGCTACCTAGATGGGAGAGATTACCCAGTTAGGTCGAACTCTCTGATCCACTTTCGGACCACGAATCGCCTTACTACTAGGAACAGATAACGACGGATGATAGTCGGAGCCTAGGTGATGTTCGTTTGGTGGATGAACTTCTATCATCCACGTGGGAACATACGACCACTGCTCACGCGGCGCCTAGCTGCTCTAATGATTCTTTTAGTTATTACTTCCTATTTACCGAGGAAGTTCCATGAGAGTTAGGTGCGACCTATGCATAAGTGTGGGGTTAGTATGGGGTAGACATACGTCTCACCGACATATGTGACCTAGTTCATTTAATGGTTTTTCCTATCGATTTATATTTATCAAGGAAATTCCATGAGCCTTAGTTGGAACTTCCGAGCATGGGCTAGACATTAGCCTTGTGAGTTAACCAGTTGTATCATTGGCTGTTAATTCTTGTTTTAGTTTCTAATTGCCATTAAGACCTAATTATAGGTGAAGTGCAATTGTCATATTGTTGCCCTAGTTGATATTTGTTACTACTACATTTTAGCTAAGGGATCTTAGGGTTGTCGACTAGTGACACAGTGATCTCTCATGGTTATTTTGTAGTACTGATATGTTTTGGGTCAAACTTCCCAACTAAGTGGAACCTAGCCGTTATGGAAGTGTTAACTAGGACTTATACAATTGAACCCAAAACCTAATGGGTATAGTCTACTAATTATTAACCAAAGTGTTTTGTTCATTCATATCTCCCCATACTGATTTCCTAACTGTGGATATCATGGGGATATGCCCATGATCTTAGGATGATGAGACAATTGGCAATGGCGTTGAGGGTTTGTGGAATCACCCGTTTTCGGCGTTGCTCCAGTTCTGTCAGGCCTTTGGCGGTCTGACCGGCCATGGTGGCGGTCAGACCAGCCATGCCTTGTGTTGATTTGTTTGGTTTGGTTCTTTGGTGGTCTCGACCGCCGGTGGCGGCCGAGACCGCCATGGAGCCAGATGACCGGCTTCTCTTGGCGATCGGAATAGGCCTCTTTAATATTTGTGGATTTTGGAGCTGGGCCAAAAATAGAGGGTGTAGGCAAGTGAGAGGGTTCTTCTGCACTTGGTCCCATAATTTTTGGAGCTTCCAGGGAAAAGTTCTATTTAATTGAAATTTTCATAGAAGGTTTGGGTTTGCAGGTTGGAAATTTGCCTAAGTCATGGACTGGCGGTCAGACCGGCCAGTGGGCTGTCCAACCGCCAAGGGTGGCGGTCAGACCGGTTTTGGCTTGTTTCGCCGGCCCGTGTGGCGGCGTTTTGTGGTTGTTAGGTCAAGTTCATGGGTGTCATTGCATATGTGTTGCATGATGCATGTTTTGGCTAACGTGGGTCAAGTTGTGAAGAACTTGTTCCCAGAAACGGTTTGTTGGTCTATTGTTGTGCAGGTGGCTTGCAGGTCTATGACGGTCAGCGGCGAGGTGGATCGGGACTAAGCTTGGAGAGCTGAGGTCCAGAATGATCAAGGATGCCGGGTGAGGTCAGAGGACTCAAGCGGGGCGCAGAATGGACATGGATGACCGAACGGGCGGTTCGGTGCAACTGGTTGGATCAAACGGCGTGGGAGTCGTCGCAAGTGCTCAGTGGTGTCGGTGGGATCCGGACGGGAGAGACTTGACGACATGGAGCCGTTGATCAACCTACACGTGGCGAAGCATGGGATTGCTTCACGATCTGTGGACTCGGTCTTTTGGAGAAGGATCGAGAAGGGGTATTTTGGTAATTTCACTAAATACCGTCTTGGTGACCTTTTGGCTAAACCGCGGCGCAGGTCGACGCATGGTGAAGCGGTTTAGGTCAATTGATGATGAAGACGGCGCTTTGAGATGCGTGCGTATGTGTAACCCATTTGTGTGTGGGGTCTAATGGGTGCCCTAATGGAATATTCTCTAGGATCTAGCCTCCACTATATAAGGGCTAAGTGCTGGTTGCACTTGGTAATCTTTGGCCATTTAGATAACTCTATTTTGTGTTTTAGGGTTTGGGATGAAAGGAGGAGAGTTAGGGTTCTAGAGAGGGATTGATTTGAGTGCTCAAGTGTTGAGTTTTGTCCTCCTTGTAGGAGTGGCTGTAAACAACAATCATCCATCTATCCAAATCAATCCAACAAGATTTCACAAGATGAGTCTCTATTTCGTTCTTGTGTTCATCCTCTCTATTTGATGTTTTTGGGGCTTTTCTTGATCCGGGAGTTTTTACTTAGTTTTTCCTCATGATCTTTCTTGCTGGGATGTGTAGGGTATGATCTAAGACCATCTTGATAATCATCCACTCACGAGTAAGCTTTTGGATCTAAGTTTTGGTTTCGCCCGGTTTTGGTGAAGAAAGGGTGATTTTCGGGGGTTTTGCTCTTGAGAGCTTTTGGCTTGATTCTTCCTATGATTAAGAGTGCTAAGATGTATGGGAGACCATCCTTAGCCATCTTGGATTGATTCCTCCCACGAAATCATCTCAATCACTGTTTTTGCATTTGGCTCGGTTTTGAAGCACCCTTCGTTCAAACTGAAAAAGATAGGAACTTTGGCATGTATCTCTGTAATCTTTGATTTAAATAGGTTCCTAATATCTTTAAGAATGTGTGTCTCAAATTTCGTGGAGTTTGGCCTTACGGATCAAAAGTTAGGCCGATTTGAGTTTCGGTTTTCGGGCTGTCTGTGCTGATTTTGCTGTTCATCGTCTGGCTGGCGGTCAGACCGCCAATATCAGAGGTCTGACCACTAGGCAAAATCTTTGACCCGCCAATTTGAGAGGTCTGACCGCCCAACTATTTGCAAATTGAGTTCTTGGTTATTTTGGGTGTTTTGCGTCGGGGTTTTGATTGGATTCAATACAAGTTATCCGCTACACTTGTACTTTGATCTTCATAGCTTCCATAGCTATTGGAGTGATATTGTGTTGAATCTAATCAAGGTGAAAAAAGTGAGCGTGCTCCTATTCACCCCCCCCTCTAGTCGCCTTTCTGGTCCTACAAGTGGTATCAGAGCCAAGTTTGCTCTTTTGTGATCTTCACCGATCTTTGAGCATGGCGACAAATATGAGGACTTCTGAACGCTTCTTTGCATCTTGTCAGGCTTGTTTTACCATTAAGATCCTTCATAACAAGATGTTTGAACGTGCATTAGTTAAGATGGCGGTTCAGGAGGAACTCTCCTGTGATATTTGTGGCGATCTCTTTTATTTTGATTGTCCTAGTTTCAAAGATGAGATTCGCTTGGAGCCCAAGGAGAAGGAGTCCATTGGCGTGTGTGGAGTAGTGATTGAGGATTAGAATGATGAAGAGCATTTCGAGGATGATTATGATGACTCTTCCAAGGACGATCCCCTACTCAAGCTAAGCAAGGTGAGCAAAGAAAAACTCTTTGATGGCTTGATTTTATATGAATACAAATTGCATGCTCTTAGGAAGAAAATAAAATTACTAAAAAAGGAGAAGGGTGATTTGTCTCATGAGCTCTCCAAATTAAAAACCTCCATGAATGCTTATGATTCTTTGCTTATAGACATGGCGAACCCGGGGTAGTGGTGGCGTGGCTTGAGGCGGCCAGTAGTGGGAAGGAGGCGGCGTGTGGCGGCCGGCCGTGTAGGGGATTAGGTGCGGCGGTGCCGGAGAGGAAGAAGGGATACAAGGAGGCGCGCACGAGCACTACAAGGGCTAGAGGAACTTACCTAGCCAGTCGGTGGAGGCGGAGGTGGTCCAAGGCGGGCTGGCGGCGGGAGCCGACAGCGGCGCGGAGGGCTCGCCGTCAGGGCGGTGCTACGTTGAGGGGAAACTGGAGATAGTGGTGGGGGATGGTAGGCTAGGGTGTGGGGGTGCTCCTAGAGCGAGGGATTGACCAGAGACTTACCTAGCGAGGAGTATTGGTCACGGTGGCGGGTTCGGTCGGAACCGAGGAAGAAGGGTGGCGCGCGACGCTCCGGTGGAGGAATGCCGATATTGATTTGGGGGAAGTCTTCTAGGGATCCTAGAACATGTCGTGATGCATACGGGGTTGGCAGAGCTCACGGAGTGTCGAACAGTGATTTGCGTGCAAGTGATGTGGACGACTTTGCGCACAAGGGCTTCTAGGGCTTTCGGTGGGAGGGAATGGTGAAGGGAGGAGGAGATAGCGAGGAGGGAGAAGCCAGGGAAGCTCTAGACACGGCTTAAGTAGAGGGAGGCGGAGAGTGCAATGGTGGCTGGTGGCATGGGCAAAGGGGCGGCGTGGCGGCATGCATGGGCGCCAGGGCCTACTGCGTGGAGGAGAAAGTCTGAACTGTGGGGCCGGCTGGTCAGTGGGAGGGAAAACAATTTCTGATTCGAGGATTTCCAAAAAGGCTGAGGGAGTTAGGTAATTTTTAGGCATAAAAATACAAGTCCAAAAATTATGAAAAATTAGGGGAAGATTCCTGACAAAGTTTAGTTCATACTGTAATTTTTGTAGAATTTTGTTTGTTCTTATTTCTCTCTAAAAATATTTTAAGCTCCTCTTTGCTTGCATTTTATTATTTGATTTGAGGAAAGTATAAAAATGTGTTTGATAATATTTCACCGTTTTTATTAATAGTACAATTACACCCTATTTGGATTTTTAACTATCATTCTCTCATTTCAATTTGTTTTAAGAAATTCTTACGTGGCAGTAGATATAATATGACAATTGCTAATGAATTATAATTGGGCTTTCGTACATTCGAAATATTAGGCTTCAAATAGGTCTTCAATTTTTGGGTTTATATTTCATTTAATATTTCAAAGGTAATACTCTGTTATGGTGATTTACTTGTATATGATTATTTCACTTTTGCAATTTAGGTTTCTAGGGTTCCTGTATTTAGGGTTTCTAAAATTAGGGTTTTCGTTTCACCTCACTTCAGTTGGCAAAAGAGAAGCATAACAAATAACTCTTAGAAATTATGCAATCAAAGCAATCACGAATAACATGCAAAAAGTTTTAAAAATCCCACATTTTCGTATTTTGGTACTTTTGGGATGTTACAGGGGCCGCATCGTCAACCTCCCTACTCTTTTCCTCCATGAGCGCAACACCCACGCCGTCAAGCACGCCATACCAACTTCGCCGCAAGACGCCACGTTGCGCTTGCGCCACTCACGCCCTGCGCGCGCACGCATGCCAAGATCGCCTCTGCCTGGCGCCTTGCCCAGAGCTCAACTGCCCCCATAGCCCGCGCTCACTGCTCACCTCCCCTCCCCCTCTATTTAAGCCGGCCACCAATCTCTCCTTCTCCTCTTTCTTCTCCCCACCTCCCCCCTTTCTCTTTCTTCGCCTGGGGCCGCATCGCTCACCTTCTTCTCTTTCTTCTACGGCGCCGGCCACGTCGCCTCAACGCCGAACCATCGCTCCAGTGAAGCTCTCGCCACCCTAGCCGCGTCACCCAGCGCCTCTCCGCCTCCTCTCTCCATTCCCCTCATTTCCCTCTTCCCTCTCCCTCTACATTCGTCGTATTTCGCCGAAGAAGCCCTATGGGCGGAGCTTCTTCATTCGGTAATTTCACCGCCGCCGTCTCCACCTCCGCCTCGTCGTGTTCTACCTGGTGCCTCCTTGATCTTCACTGGACACTCATCGGGAAGTCGCCGCTGCCTTCACTCGCACCTCGCCGCCGCACATCGCCTCACCGCCGACGATTCTTGGCCGGCTAGCCGCTGCAACGATGATGTAACACCCTGGCTATGCAGAAGCCAAGATGCAACTTAAGCTACTAACACTAATCAACACTATAAATTATTTTGAACAATTTAGCAATTACTGACAGCCAAACTTCAACGCACAGAGATATTGTTAAATTAAATAACATAAATTTCATCATGCAAATAAACTCTAAATCTCAATTTAAAATATTTCATTCAAGAGGAACAATACCATGAAAATGTCCGAAAAACTTTATATCATCAACTAGATAAGTAAAGCTTATGGACGGACAATAAAAACACCAAGAAACCAATTATTACAAAATTCGAGTCTCAATAAACAAGGTAATAGAAATATTATTTGGGGATGGATGTGTGCAAAATTGTGATTTGCAACAGTGAGCTACTTTCTCCAAAGAATGTCATCCTCGACGGTTGTCGTAGCAAAAGGGCTAGACAGTAAGAGAGGGGGGACCCCTAGCACACTCGGAATGTTCGAAGGGTCCTCAATGAGGGAACTGATTGTTAGGAAAATGTGCTGTGTATTGCTCTACTGTGTATTGCTCTAAAAAAATTCTCTCCTATTACATGGGGGTGGGTGGTTATTTATAGACAAAATGACAGGATACATGATATTACATAAGCATCATTGCAAAAGTACCACTAGTGTAGGGACTGCAGGGTCTTTTCCTACCCCTATGCTTAGCTTCTGGTCCACCTGTCTCTTTTCTTTCCTTTGGCCGGGTCTCCTCCGAACACCCTTCGAATGCTCTTTAAGCTTCCTTCGATTGTCACTTCGGAAGACCCTTCGGAGCCTTCAGATCACCCTCGGGGTGCCTCCGGTACCCTTCGGGAGACTCTTCGGAGGTTTCGGGTCACCCTCGGGGTACCTCCTGTACCCCTCGGGAGACTCTTCGGAGGCTTCGGGTGATCCTTCGGAGCCTTCGGGTGGCGGCTCCCTTCATTGACCCTTCTAAGCCACCTTGAGGTATTTGTTTGTAGCCGATCTTCGCTGCGCCCGAGTTGGTGGGGGTCGGTGGGCCGCCCCTACGACAACAGTCACCTAAACAACAAAAGCAAGAGTGAGTCCGCGACACAGCAAATACAATTGAACATCATAGACGACATCGAATTAGAGACAAATCATTCTCAATAAATCGAATACGTAAGAAAAATGTCATGCTCTTGATGCAAGTATGAAAATGAAATCCACCTATCTTCTCCATATACCGGTATAGCCAGTGAAACACCCATCGGTGTTCACTCAGGCCCGCATTATCAAAATACGGGGATCCAAGGCCCGTATGAAGAATCTTTCATACAGGGATCTAGTGGCTCATATTAGAATGATGGGTTGCCCATATTGGAATGATGAGAATCTCAATACCCACTCCCGTGGGTGAAGCATGAATGCTTGGAATGAAAATAATGAAATGAATGCATTCTCTCATGGAAGCAATTTGATATCAACAATGAACAGAATCATGTAAATAACAGAATTACTCATCATTCATAGAATTTAACCATGTCATACTCATACAACCAATTTGAACAAACAAACATTCAATATAATTCAATCTGTACTTGCCTTTTGCATTGTAACACGTTGGAAGGTAAAGAATGTGCAACTAACTATGAAGTCACTCCTGCTACAACAAGTAATTTACTCAAAACAAGCTTAACAATGTAAAACAACGCTATTCGCAACGCTCTCAACCGCAATCCCCACCCATGGTTCAATTATTTAATCTATTCAAATATGACGACAAACTAGCAGAAAACCAAAACTGGACAACGACATTCCAAAATACATAACTCTCCATCTGCTAATCATAGAAAGGCATACTCAGTCTATCTGGAAAGAGTATGCAATTATATACAAATACTTAGTTAGCGAGATCCCCTTATTCTGCCTTTAACTAAACATAACAAACAAATGAAAACCTACTGTCAAAACTGACAGACAAACCAGATAGCAGCAATAGAACAACTATAACTTTCAATTGGCTGATCCAAAAATTGAGTTCTTTATCAATATGGAAAGCTAAGAAAATTGATGGCTGCCTCACACGCCGACGTGAACGGAAACGTTGTCTGGACACACGCCGACGGAGAACGAAGAGATGCAGCGGACGCTTCTTGACGGACGGATAGCGACGTCTACGTCTCTTCTTGATCATGGCACGATGCTTTTCCTTCGGCTGTGTGTGGCCTCCGAGCAGGCGGCGAGAACCACAAATGAGATAGAGACGTCGTCCACGAAGGACGGACAGCGACGTCGTAGATAGGCGCGAGCTTTTTTGCTTCGGAAGCGAACACCTTGCTGTGTGTGCCTCCGCCTCCTAATCCAACATTGATACCAATGTTGGGTTTTGTTTAAACCCTAGATTGATTTTATGGAGACTTTTTAGTCTACCCTCTATTCCTCTATATTTTCTGTGGTGCCACTCACAATTGTTTCATGAGGCTAGAGGGTAGGGACCTATTTATAGACTCCACTTCCAGGTGTTATAATGTGACCCACCTGTTTACGGTACACATGTGTGAGTCACGCGTCATGATCAGATTGTTTACAAGATCAATTCCAATCTGATCATGTGGGTCAACAGCCCGCAGAGCCGATCCTACAAAACAAACACAGCTATTCCACCCTATGTTGTATCCGGATTAATCGTATGCATGCATATTAAATTCTAGTAGACTCAATCTCAATAAATATGTCTATCATATTTCAGCATAGCTGTTCTCAATACCTCGAGTATTAATTCCCCGAGTTAAAATCTGCATCAAATTATTCGCTATCATATATATCAATAATATGAATAATTTCATATTAAGTTAAAGCAGCAATAACCATAATAAATATTGAAGGCAACGTAAAAATCACGAACTGAAGACGATCGGGCATGACAACTGCACGTTGATCGATCTCGGCACATCGGCGCACGGGCACCACATGGTCGACGAACGAACCGATGCAATAGTAGTACCAAGGATCAAGTTCGACACGACGCATGCAAGTGACTTGACGTGATCGATCACGGTTGGGAATATGTGACATATTTTAACTCTAGATATTATTACGATGCAGATATCACAGATAACTAGAGATGCATAGAATGATACTTTTGGCAGACAACATATTGTATTTCAAAATATAAGCAAAATAGGATTATCAGATTATCGTTTAGTCGTACGAACAACTTACAGTCTTGATAAAGAATATAAAACAGTGCAAATTCAACGCAGCGCAGAACGTAGATGAAGCGACGCAACGAGCGGTCGTGCAAAAGCGCTGCCCAAAAACCTTATTGATGCCTCGTGCATGTGAACTCTGTGGCAATGGTTCGAAGATACCCGCTCACCGCGTCACAAGTCATAAGTCACGCTATTGCCACACGAAAATACGCGAATACACGCACGTGACATTAGTTATAGTCCTTCTCACGTCAACATATACCATATTTTATATGTTTTAAGGCGTGACAAAAAAACTCCATTTTATATATTACTTTCTCATCACTTGGTCGGACGGTATAGAAGTATAGAACTAATGAAGCATGTTTTAAAATTTTAGGGTGCGTTTGGTTGGGTGAATCAGAGTGAATGGAACAGGATGGTACATGATAGATGGGATGGTCCTGGATGAGATGACACAAGTATGGTCTTTGGTTGGTGGGATAAGATGATACAAGATTTTGTTTGGTTGCTTGAATAGGATGGTCCTAGATGGTTCAAGATGGTGTTTGGTTTGATGAATAAAGTTTGTATTTGGATGACCATAAGTTTTTTCTCTTTTATTTTCTTCATTTCTCATTTTCCCCCTACTTTCCTTCATTTCTTTTCCCTCTTTTTCATTTTCTCCCTAATCTATCTCTTCCTGCCGACAGTTCTTCCACGCACTCTTTCTTCTTCCTCTCTTCATTTCTTCCTCCCTCCTCCTATTTCTCCTGGGGCTTGGGCTCCCCTCGGCGCCGCTCCTCCGGCCACCCTGGCGTTGCTTTGCCTGCCCCCGGCTTGGTGCGCCGTCGCCCCTGGCGCCGCTTCGCTGCCCCCAGCTTGGTGCACCGCTTCGCCTGGCGCATGCGTGCTTTGGAACCTGAACGGCGTGGTTCGCCGTTTTTTTCCGACTAAACAACTAAATGATCTTATTTTCCGTACGGAATGGTTTAAAACCACATGGTTCAATGAACCAAAGCAGAAGCGGACGAGCCTTGGTACTCGTGTGCCCAGATCAAAACAAACCACTCTCCATTTTTTATTAAAAAAAAACTTACTACTCCCAGCTGCCACCTACCTCTCTGCTGGCTCTCACATCTCCTCGATCTCGTGTACCTCTCCTGCTGCTAGTTGCTGGCTGCCATCGTCTCGCTCGTCGCGGCCAAGCAGCCAATTACCGCGATATGATGGCGGTGCTCGCGCGCGACCTGCTAGACGCGGCGCGCGCGCCTGAGTTTGCGGGGTGGCTGCGCGGACTGCGGCGCCGCATCCACCAGCACCCGGAGCTCGCCTTCCAGGAGCACCGCACCAGCGCGCTCGTGCGCGCCGAGCTCGACGCCCTCGGCGTCGTCTACGCCTGGCCCATCGCCCGGACCGGCGTCGTCGCCACCATCGCCGGCGCCGGCGAGGGCCCAGTGTTCGCGCTCCGGGCCGACATGGACGCGCTGCCCATCCAGGTCGGTCCGCTTAATTCACCTTCTTTATTACTCCGATTTGGATGCCGTCGCAATAACCCAAATACTTGCACTAGTTTTTTCAGATGAATAATTGCAGTAGTTGTGTGTACTGTGTACACATATTTTCCATGCGCAATTAATATATGGAGTGTATTCAGTCTCATCAATTGTTAAGCAAAACGCGAAGGCTCAATGAAAGTCGAAAATAAAATCTCCCTAAAATCAATGGTGAGCTTGGTGGGCACTGTATAGTATAGCCAAGTACGTAAGCGATGATGAACGTAATGCAGTGGGCGGTTATAGTGCCTTACTATCTTGGACCAAAACATTCTTGTGTCATCCGTCCAAGCTTGACAACGACTAAGACCAACACAAAAATGTTGCCAACGTTAATTTGTACTACTTCACTTCACCTGCTCTGCCACTGGCCCACTGCCAGGGCGGAACTAGAACGAAAATGACCGGATTCACTACTTCATCATACATATAACAACATATATAATTTTCAAGCAACAATGTACTAAATAGTAATTTATGTGGCAAACATTGGCAAAATGTATCATCCAGTCAGAGGTTGGGCTGAACTAGGGTGCACAACTTTTGAGCTAGAGGTGCACGTGTATTACATATGGACTAATCTCTGCTAATTTTTTTTTGACCTGGTGTCCCGTGACACCGGATCCTCCCATTGGGTTTCACCCCTGGCCGCTGCCGGTGCGGTGGGGCCTTGTGCAGGAGGCACCCCTGCCGCCTGAGTTCCTGACGCTGCTCTCCGCTCTCGGCTGCGTCGCGCAGGCAGCTATCCGCTCCCCTCGCTGCGCCTCCGGCAGCGGCGTGGACCCGGCCTCGCCCTTCCTCCAGATTCAGTCGGGCCGTGTCTTCTTCACCGGATCTGTCCTTCTTCTTAGCAGATTTGGCTGGTCCGGGGTTTTGGTGGTCAAGGTCGTCGTAGGTCCGACACATTTCTCCCATCGTTGTGGTGGCACGATGGGCATCTCGGTGACGCGACAGTGATGTGTCGTGTGGCGGGCAGCATGGCTGTGCTGAGCTGTGAGCGTGGGGGCAGCGCATCGCGGGTGTGCGTCGTTGCGCCCGGCGCAACGGTGGTTTCTCCGCGGCGGTGCAACTCGGTGGGTTTGAGCTTCGTTGTGGTGTGTGTGCACGTTGGTGTGGCTCGCGGCGCGAGGTTGATTGACGCTGTCGTCTCCTTGCGTCCTCGTCCTGTTTGTCGGCCGGCATGCTTACGGTGAAGGATCGGCCTTGCTGCGTTGTTGGGGGCCTTGTTGTGGACTGTTGTATTGTGTGTGTTCCGGTCGTTGAAGAGGCCCAGTCTGGGCGCTCGGTGTGTTGCTGTGGAGGCTAATCGGCCGGCGTGGAGGCCCTATGTGTGGCAGCTGGTCAGGGTCCTTTGAACATGCATGCCTCCGTTGGCGAGCTCGTGGGTGGAGGGCAAGGAGTTGGTGCCGTCGTTCTGCGTGCCGTCATCTTCGTCGCGATGAGAGCAGAGGGGATCCCTGACCCTCTTCTTTCCGAAGCCATCTGCTGGTCGTTCTCTAGTGGCTTGTGCTTGATGTTGTTCCCCATGCTCTTGCTGTGGCTGGTGGTGTTGGTGGTCGCCGTCTGTTGTGGTGTTGGTGTTGGTGCAGTCTGTTGGTGTGTCGTGGAGCCGTGGAGTGCACCCTCGCAGGGGCGGAGCCATTGCCGGCCCATGTCTCTGGCTGGCCCAAAACCTCTCAGCCCAAACTCAGATTTTAGCTGGTTGTTTGACGTTACAATTTTGATTTTTACCTGCAGTTTTATGCTGGGCCTCGGACCATAGCCTGGTGTTGATGGCTACACTTCAAGTCCTTGCAAGAACGGGGTTGCTTCAATTTGCACCACTCCTTGTTGTTTAACAGCTGTAGGTTTTGTTGTTTGCACGTTGGGTGAGACTCAGTATTTTGTCGTTGCTCCACAACGCGCGCTTACCTTGTGGGTGTAGTTAGTGTCTTGGTAAGTGCTCCAGTTTGGGTCTCCTTCCTCAGTGTTGGTGTCTTCCTTTCGGAGGTTGGTGTTGTATTCTCTTCTTCTGAAATGAATGGCAGAGCTCCTGCCCTTGATTTAAAAAAAAACATAAAAGAACCGGGTGAACATATTTACAATTAGTCCCTGAAGGCTCCGTCGAGTAGTATCACTGGAGAAGCAGCTAGCGGGGTGAAACCAGGGGTAGATCCAAGCCTCGGGCCGGGTGAACTATAGCCCGAGGCCTAGAAATCTTACCAGTGTTAAAACCCATGGAAAATCTTTTGAAAAATAATCAAACATTTGAGTACGGTCTAAGAACAGCTGGCCCAGCCTGAGGCTTGGACCGTGGCTGTGGCTCCACACCCTGGGTGAAACAATCTGACGATATGATGGTGTCGATAAGAGTTTAAACATACTGTACGTCTGGAAAGTGATCTTGATTAGTTGTTTGCAAAGTGATCTTGTTGTCCTATATATATGCGTATGAAATCCTACTGGCTGGAGTATTATTGAGCACGTAGTGACCAAGACCAAACATTGCGTTGACTAATTGTCATGTGTGCTTGATCCATTGGCATGCAGGAGATGGTAGAATGGGAGTTCAAGAGCCAGGAAGATGGCAAGATGCATGCCTGTGGGCATGATGCTCATGTGGCAATGCTGCTAGGAGCTGCAAAGCTACTTCAATCCCGGAAGGATGATTTGAAGGTGCATACTCTTGGACCAGTATATTTAATCTTCGATGCGATCGATCTTATGGTTAATTAATTGTGCTGTGATGAAATTCCTATAATCGATCTTTTTTCCCTTGAGACGAGAAGTTCATTGATTCCTATAGTCTGTAGAGCATAGTTGGAGTCAGGAAACATGTTGTGGAAATGTTTGCGTTCGTGTGATGAATGAACTAATTGTGCTGAAAAAAAATCAGGCAATGCGTGCCTGCAGTGATCACGCGATATTGTGATACATTTTTGACGGATCGATCCATGCCCTCTTGTTTCGCATGCTTAGGGTACAGTGAAGCTTGTCTTCCAGCCGGCCGAGGAAGGCCACGCCGGTGGGTATCACGTGCTGAAGGAAGGCATCCTGGATGACGTGCAGGCCATTTTCGCCATGCACGTTGACACACATTTGCCGGTGGGTGCCGTCTGCTCCAGGCCAGGGCCAATTCTCGCCGCATCGGCTCGGTTCACGGCGACTGTCACCGGGAAAGGCGGGCATGCAGCAGAGCCCCATGTCTCCGTCGATCCAGTAGTCGCCGCATCCTCTGCTGTCCTCAGCCTCCAACAGCTTGTTGCTCGCGAAACCGATCCCCTCCAGGGCGCGGTACGTTACCTACAGACATATATAGCATTCTGACATAGCAGAGTAGTGCTCTCTTGATTGACTAACTGTTGTTCTTCAACATATGCCTAGCATCTTAGTTGTGTTTGAACAATGCGTGCATCAGTTTAATGTCGACGAACATCTCCCCCGTGTCTTCGTTGTACTTGCAGGTGGTATCTGTGACCTTCATCAAAGGAGGTGAAGCTTTCAATGTCATTCCAGAGTCTGTGACCTTGGGTGGCACCTTAAGGAGCATGACAACTGAAGGATTATCTTATCTGATGAAGAGAATCAGAGAGGTAACTTACAAATGATCGTAAGATTCCTTCACATCTCTACAACAATACAACGGGCCTACATTAATTTCTTGGAACGTGCATGGAAGGTGATCGAAGGGCAGGCCGCCGTGAGCCGCTGCGCCGCCACCGTGGACTTCATGGAGGAGAAGCTCCGGCCATACCCGGCCACCGTGAACGACGAAGGGATGTACGCTCATGCCAAGGCGGTGGCGGAGAGCATGCTCGGGGAAGCCAACGTCCAGCTATCTTCCCAGGTCATGGCGGCGGAGGATTTCGGGTTCTACGCGCAGAGGATCCCAGCTGCCATCTTCGGCATCGGAGTCAGCAACAAGAAGATGGAGAAGATCCACCCTGTGCACTCGCCCCACTTCATGATCGACGAGGATGCGCTCCCCATTGGAGCTGCCTTCCATGCCGCCGTGGCGATCGAGTACCTGAACAAGCAGGCCGCCTCTGCATCAAACTCTAACTAGCTCTACCCTTTTTTAGTGGCCAGGAATATATATTCCTAGCTGCATCAAATAAGAAGCTACACGAGCACGCCGAGTCTAGTGCTCGAATCTGGGCGGGCGGAGGCCCAGCGTCCTTCCGTGCCCACTGGGCTACTGCCCAGTCCTCAACCAGCTCTACCTTTGCCTGCATCATGTTTGTACTCTGATTATTTGGTGCATCCTGAGAGCACAGTCAGTAAATGAAACCCGTTTCTTTTCGCCCTGGTAAATGGTAACTTGATCGAGATATTTCGCTCTGCCGGTCCGCCATCAGCCTCTCTCCCCTCTTCTCTTGTGCCGGCTGGGTAGAAAATCCGTTTGATTTACACAAGTAGTAATATATTTCTTTAGTTTCTCATGTTTCCCCCTAGGTCAGATGGTTCTAGTTTCGTTCTTTGATGAGTTAGCCAGATCCCCTTCACCCCCGGCGACGCCTACGCCAAAGACTGACGCGATGCAAGTTGGGTACAAAAAACTCTACTCTGGTCGTAAGATCTTCTACGACTACTTTATAAGCCGTAAGATTTTCAACACCTTTCTTGATCAAGTTTATTTCTGATCAAATGAAATACCAATTGAAGAGCTTTTCCTTCGACCACTATTCTACGACCACCTACTGGTCGTGAGATTATCTACGGCTCCTTTTTCAAGTAAGTTATTTTCACTTGAAGTTGGGATGCTAGATGACGAGGATCTAATAATCCTCATTTAATTATTTGTCTGTAATTCTTATTATGGACAATAATACCGTCATACAGTTCTTGAGTATACCCCTTAAAATTCATAAGGGAGAAGTTAGAGGTCATAAGTTCTTCTACGACCACCCTGTTGTCGTAAGTCATTCTAAGACCACCCCATAGTCGTAAGTATTTCTACGACTGTCCCCTGATCGTAAGTTCTTCTACGATCAATCTGTAGTCGTAAGCTTTACTACGATCACCACCTGGTCGTAATCTCTTTTACAACTAGTCCCTAGTCAATGAGGCTTACAGATATGTAGGTCTAGTCGATCAGGGAATCTTCTGCATCATATATAAAGATATAGACAGATAATTAGGCTGTTATTCTATAGAATAATGGCATGATTTAACTCTGTTCTGGTGATAACTGCTTGGCGATGTGGGAACGTTACTACTTCCATAATAATCTCTAGTAACGGCTCCATTATTTGAAGTATTGAGACACCCTTTGGACTAGAGAAACAACAGCCCACTTCGAGTACTGTATAAAAAGACGGAATCATCAAGAGAAGGGGAGAGGGCGATCAGGAGCACAAGACAATTCCATTCGAGTCTTTCTCTTGATTTGTAACTAGCATACTCAATATATCCACACATGAGTAGGATTGTTATTATCTCCGGAGAAGGCCTGAACCTGTATAAAAATCCATGTGTCATTCTCTCTGCGTGATTTGAGTCTTAGAGACCTCCCGAATCAAACAATCATTACGTAAATTCGGTTCTAAAACACCGACACATCTAGATATCGGGGTGTACAAAAATTCCTCCCACTTCTCCTAAGCAGGTTAGTGTTGGGAGTTTGATTTGTATTTTCTTCAGGAGCTTAACCTCCTTCAGTATGAGAATTAATACCAGATGTATCCATCTGTGTTTCCGGTAGAGTTGCCAATAATTCCACTCTCGCCCGCTTAGCACGACGAGATGTGTTTTGATCTAAAAATATCGCATCACTGCTTTCCACCAGTTTATCCTTTTCCTAATCAGAAAACATGTAACCTTTTGATTCTAAAGAATAACCAATAAAAATTCTTAGCGTGCTTTTAGGCTGCAATTTTATACGGTTTTGATTTGTCATTCTAATTTGTGCATTACATCCCCAAATAGCTAAGTGGCGAAGTGAGGGTTTTCTTCCGGTCCACAACTCATAAGGAGTGACTATTATAGCCTTAGATGGCGAATGATTTAATAAATAAACAGCAGTATGTAAAGCTTCACCCCAAAAAGATAAAGGAAGATCTGAATAAGCCATCATAGATCTAACCATATCCATAAGTGTTCTATTCCTCCGCTCAGCAACACCATTTTGTTGTGAAGTGTAAGGTATGGTATAATGATGAACAATTCCATACTTTTTACAAAAATCATTTAATATTCCTAAAGCGTATTCTCCTCCACGATCCGTTATCAAAACTTTGATCTTTCTATTCAATTGATTTTCCACTTCAGTTTTAAATGTCTTGAATACATCAAATCCTTTCGACTTATGTTTAAAAAGATACACATAACCAAATCTAGAATAATCACCAATGAATGTGGTAAAATAAACCTTTTGTCCTCTAGTGGGAGTAGACATCTCACTACAAATATCAGAATGAATAATGCAAGAGGCTCATTTGGTCTTTGTGCCTTTGGAAAAGGCGCACGGGTCATCTTACCCACTATATATGCCTCATAAATACCAAAATCCTCCCACTTAAAGAGCAGAATTCCAGAATTAATAAGCCTCTTAATTCTGTTTTTAGATAGGTGACCAAGTCATAAATGCCATAAATAAGATTCTAAGCATGTGTTACTATCATCAGTATTCCTCACTATGGAGTTATTTTCACCAACCAAGCAATCAATATTGTCATTATTTGATAGTTCATAAAGAAAATAAAAACATTCATGACAAGTTCCAGCATGCACTAATTTTCCATTGAGCAATATTTTAACTCTTTCTTTTCCAAACAGTATATCATAACCAATAGATTCTAACTGAGCAACAGAGATTAAATTCCTTCTCATGCTAGTTAAATATAAAGTATCCTGTAATAATAATTTTCCTCTATTGGGGAGTTCTAGGACATAATTTACAATTCCAAGTACATCAACTTTGGCATTAGTGCCTAAATAGACATATATATTTCCCATTGGAATTGTTCGTGACGATAATCTAATAATCCCCATTTATTTATGTATCTGTAATCCTTATTATAGATATTAACATCTCCATATTAGTCTTAAGTATACCTCTTAATATTTATAAGGGAGAGGTCAACCTGCCTGGTCATAAACCACCGCATGGTCATGAGTCTTCTTACGACCATGGTATAATTGTAAGCCTTTTTACGACTATTGAGCAGTCGTAAGATCTTCTACGACTTGGTTGGCTTCGACAACCCTGTAATTGATAGGGCTTGCTGACTTGTGGGCCTAATCAGTTAGGGAGTATTATGTGCCAAGTTTTTAACACATGTGGTACTTAATATACGATGTTACTCTCTGTGAGTAACCACATGAATTACTTCTGTCTCTGACAACAACTGCATAGCAATGTGGGGGGTGCTACGTCCCTGGCGGCAACTTCCATCAAGCGGTTCGTTGATTGGAACGTTGGAACACCTCTTCGTCTGGAGGAACTGCCACCTCTTCGTACGTTATATAAGGTTGAAGTCAGAAGGCAGAAGGAGACAAGCGCAATTTGTAGTACAAGCCGTAGTCTTTCTCTTGATTATAATCAGCATATTCAATATAGCCATATAAGAGTAGGGTTTTATTCTCTCTGAAGAAGATCTGAATCTGTATAAAATTCCCGTGTCATTCTCGGCATGATTCTTCACGGCGACTGTCACCGGAAAAGGCGAGCATGCAGCAGAGCCCCATGTCTCCGTCGATCCAGTAGTCGCCGCATCCTCTGCTGTCCTCGGCCTCCAACGACTTGTTGCTCATGAAACCGATCCTCCGAGTATGATGCGTTACTGTGAGACATATATAGCATTACGACATAACAGAGTAGTGCTCTCTTGATTGACTAACTGTTGTTCTTCAACATATGCCTAGCATCTTAATTGTGTTTGAATAATGCATGCATCGGTTTAATGTCGATGAACATCTCCCGTGTCTTCGTTGTACTTGCGGTGGTATCTGTGACCTTCATCAAAGGAGGTGAAGCTTTCAATGTCATTCGAATTTGTGACCTTAGGTGGCACCTTAAGGAGCATGACAAGCGAAGGATTATCTTATCGATGAAGAGAATCGGAGAGGTAACTTACAAATGATCATAAGATTCCTTCACATCTATACAAACAATACAACGGGCCTACATTAATTTCTTGGAGCGTGCATGGAAGGTGATCGAAGGCGGTAGCCGTGAGTGAGCATTGTGCCGCCACCGTGGACTTCATGGAGGAGAAGCTCGGCCATACCCGCCACCGTGAGCAGCGAAGGACGTGCGCTCATGCCAAGGCGGTGGCGGAGAGCATGCTCGGGAAGCCAACGTCCACTATCTCCCGTGTCATGGCGGCGGAGGATTTGGGTTCTCTGGCGCTACAGAGGATCCCAATGCCATCTTGACGCCGAGTCGACAACAAGAAGATGGAGAAGATCCATCCGTGCACTCGCCCCACTTCATGATTACGAGGATCGCTCCCCATTGAAGCCTTCCATGCCGCCGTGGCGTCGAGTACTGAACAAGCGGTAGCCTCGCATCAAACTCGATTTTTTTTTTATTAATTAACCTTTTTTTGAATTTTATTTTAAAGTTAACTGTAACACCCCAGCCAAACAAAGGCCTAGAATGCTACTAAACTAAGTAATTTAAACAAAGATAAACTAAAACACCTTACAAAATTTCGGCAGAACCTCCTTTGTATAGTTATCTATACCTGAGGTTCCAACAAACAGTTATAATATATGAGGATAATCCAATTTTGCAATATAATCACGACATAATCAAAACTGGCTATTCGTTACTATGACATCCATAGCAACTAAACATCTAAGATGTAGATCATGAGCATCTAAAAACTTCTATTCATTTATTACAGTTTACTCCAAGCAAGCAATAATCATTAAGAGTACTTTAAACAGTTCATTCATCTCTTAATTAATTTTTCTTTCATTCCATGGTGGGTAGTTCGTGCAAAAGTGCAACAAGACTAATCCTTCCTTTCCCCATGCATGCTGATCTCGTAAGAGTACCTAAAAACACAACAAACAACAAGGGGTGAGTCCAGAGACTCAGCAAATATAATAAATGTCATCAACAACATACAAGCATATAACTCATCAACTGTACTCCACAAATCACATACCAATTACTTTACACACACATGTTATGCAATATGCTCAACATGATCTTAATCCTTCTCTTTCTCTTTTGCATTTTACCGGTAATGCAAAGTGCGCATCCGTCGATGCACACCCATACCTGTGACATCTGGCACAAGGACCATTGCCCATACTCCGCAAGTATGGGGACCAAAGCCCATGCTCTACAAGTATGGGGACCTTTAGCCCGTCATTAACATGACGGGGACCTCAAGAATTGCTTGGTCATCAAATGACCAAGACTTTAATAAGCCAACATGATGCATATGTATGAAATATCAAATTAATACAAACATGCATCCGCAACAACATTGCATATGAACAACATATTCATACTACAAAAGCCCATAATCATAGACTTCATAACTTTCAAACATCCATGATTAATACATAACTCATATCACTAGAAACCATAATCATTACCAATCATATCGTCATAACAATCATGAACAACACAAATACTCATAGAATTTATCAAACAATGCCATTCGATAATATCTATTATATCCATCATTATACTTGCCTTAACCGCGAGGGAACGAGGGACGTGCAGAAGGTGCTGCCCCCGGGACCAATCCACCACCTGAATAATAATTATAACGCACGCTAAGACGACAATCACAAACTCGCAAAAGTGTCTAACTCGATCCCAACCCCAATTCCTAAACGTTGATCTGTCCCCTCGGTGGACAGTCATATTCAAAAATCCATATCTATTGGCATATGAGTCCAAATAAGGTGATCTTGGACTTTCTGGAATGGTAATAAAATTCTCCAACTAAACCTAGTTGATGAGCCTTTCTAAATCAGCCATCTAATACCCCTACCAAGCTAATTAAATAATCACAGTAGTGCATGCATGCATCTCCGATTAAATGTTCTTCATTAACTAATTAACTACTAACCAGCACTATTAGTTAATCTCTATCCCCTAATCCAATTAAATACTCAAATTAATTAGTACGCCATTAATTAGTCCCCACAACTCAGCCGATGCATGCCTAAATATCCAATTAAATAACCAGCCTGTGCATGCATCTCCAATATTCGTAGCAGCGAGGAACACAAGAACAGAATGAATCAAATTAATTAACTACTCATACAGCATTAACAATTTAATCTTTCTCCTCAACTACTCTAATTAAATAAACACATGCACACAAGGCTACGGGACAAAGCTTGCTAATTAAAAATTAGCACTATTTAATTCTCTCTCTCCCTTACTTCTCCAATGACGCATGCAGCCAAGTAGCCAACTACTAATATTTAATTCACCTGTCCCTAACTAGTGCACCTATTAAAATAATCACTATTAAAATTAAATCTCTCTCTCTCCCTACTATCCAACCAATGAAGAGCATGCAGCAGCAGCTAATCGATGTAGCGCAAGGAAACCAGGAAAGACAAGCCGTCTGACGATTTAACGGTGCATGCTCGAAACTCCCACGCTTCGGGCGGCACATACCGCACGGACAAACCGACGCCAAATGATGAACAGGTTTGTCTTCAGCGACCACGCTGACGCGGCGCTAAGCCGCGGCGCAGCAGAGAGAAGGAAACGGGGAGAAAAAGACTATGGCTGTTGGCGGCCACGACGGGGAAAAAAATGACTGTTAGGTTTTCTAGAATCCACTCCCCCATGACAGACTTAACTCTTTCATGAAAACTCTAAAATACCATGTTTCACGTACCCTGTTTTATCTAATTACGCATAGACCTCAAGGGTTAAATTCAAAATATTACATTAACCCCCGGCGCACTTTATTTCTAATTCTGACCCCTTTGGTCACGCTACCATCCGTGGCGTGACAAAATAACACTGTCACGCCAGCCCATTTCTAGTCAAACTCTTGTCACGCCACTGGAAGCGGCGTGACAGTGTTATTTGATCACGCCACAATCAGTGATGTAACAAAAAATGCTATTTTAGGGACTTCTTCTGACGAATGACAGTGTTGTTTTGTCACGTCACCATCCATGGCGTGACCAAATAGGTCAGAATTGGAAATAAAGTGTGCCGGAGATTAACTTTAAAATAAAATTCAAAAAAAGTTTAATTAATAAAAAAAGTTCATCAAACTCTAACTAGCTCTACCTTTTTTTTAGTGGCCAGGAATATATATTCCTTGCTGTATCAAAGAAGAAGCTACACGAGCGCGCTTATCATGTTTGTACTCTGATTATTTCGTGCATCCTGAGAGCACAGTCAGTAAATGAAGCCCGTTTCTTTTTGCCCTGGTAAATGCTAACTTGATCGACATATTTCGCTCTGCCGGTCCGCCATCAGCCTCTCTCCCCTCTTCTCTTGTGCCTGTCGGGTAGAAAATCCGTTTGATTTACACAAGTAGTAATATATTTCTTTAGTTTCTCATGTTTGCCCCTAGGTCAGATGGTTCTAGTTTCGTTCTTTGCTGAGTTCTTAGCCAGATCCCCTTTACCCGTGATTGGTGACGCCTACGCCAAAGACTGACGCGATTCAAGTTGGGTACAAAAAACACTCCTCTCGTTTTTTTCCTGCAAACAATACTGCTGCCAAGGCGTTCGTAGGTGCTACATGTCAATGGAGATCATAAACAATCTACTTCGCACCACTGTGATCGTCGGCAATCAGAACATCGTTGTAAGATCTGGAGTCTCCCACAAGAAAGATAATGCAGCCAAGTGCATCATAAGGACTAGCTTGATAGTAATATATTGTTCATCTAGAATCTTCTTTCATGTGAACGTTTGTGTACTTATTTATTTTTACACATAAATTATAAATATTGATAGAAAAAATCTGCTTTTTTTCTACGGAAAAACAAATTGCTTGTGTTTATTATCTCCAAAATAAAGAAAGAAGGGGATGTCTATGGTCACTACTACAGAACAGACCTTTGGTCCCGGGCCTAAAGGGCCTCTAGTCCCGGTTATAGAGCCGGGACTAGGAAATCGGGACTAAATGTCTCACCTTTAGTCCGGGTCCCGTGCCCGGGACTAAAAACCGATTTAGTCGGTTGGTAATACTAACCGGGATTAAAACGACCAGTGTGACCAGTGGACCTTTTAGTCGGTTGGTATTACCAACCGACTAAAGGTCTGAAAACACACTGGTCGTTTTAATCCGGCTGGTATTACCAACCGACTAAAGGTGTTTTTTTTCTTTTTGTTTCCATTTCAATTCATTATTGATTTTGGTTTTACAATTACATTAGGTTTTCAAATCGTATTCTTATTTGCTAATATATGTATACGCCCACATATAATTTAGTTTGGAACATTATTACACACAAATAAAGTATGAAACTATATATATTATGGAGCTATATATATATATATATATATATATATATATATATATATATATATATATATATACATAAAATTTACAACATTATTCATGCATCCTTGGTATTTACAACACAAATGTTGTCCTCCACTTAAATGTCATACAAATGTTAAATCTGGTTTGGCTTCAATTGTTCATCTGGTTAAAGTAGAACTCGGTCTTGGGGCTTGAGGACATGCTCATTAAGAAATCCTGCCATAGTCTCTTGAATTCCTTTGAGGCGGTCCATATCCAACACTGTTCCTTCAACCATATCTCCTTCAATTTGCATTAAGCGAAAGAAGTATTAATATACATAAGATTTATTTAATAGCAACAAATAAATAAAATGGATTTATTATATATACTTGTTACGTACTTTACGCATCTGTAGATGGGTTCTTTTGCATACACCATGAGGAACTCGCATAACGTAGTATCCACACAAATTGTTGCCTGGTGGTGTAGTAGAACCCATCATGCGATATAAAAGATTACTCTCGTCATCCGTAGCGTGGTGAAGCATGATAAGATGCGGGGAGCTAGTACAACTTACATCCGTCGGTGTGGATCGAAGTGGCGCTTTCAGATCCGGACGGTGTAGTCGAACGAACCAAGCCCAAACCCCGCCTAATAATTGGATCGTTAATTAACTATTGCGAGTTAAAGAGCAGAATAAATATTTAAAGATCGAAGTTACCCCGGATAATGTCTATCATATCTTGGTAATCTTCTGCGGTTTTCTCAACGAGTCATAGATTAGCAAATGACCGTCGGAGAGATCGAAGACAATCGATCGATGAAAAGTCATTTGTTTATAGAGTCAACATATATATCTTTATGTTGGATTGAGTAAGTAAAGTAAAATGTGCACACGATAACAACACTCACCCAAAGTTGTAGGGGAAGAGTATAAATCTTTTGTTCTTTTGGTTGATCAAGAACCTCCGGAAATTCCTCTCCGTTTGAGGTCTCCATTGATCGTAGGGAGTGTTTGGGTCCTTGAATACGATATATGGATCAACGAAACCAATGTTCTTGTCGTTTCTACGTGTGAGGTCTCTCATCATGTCTCTGCATATGTATAGACATGCTAGCTAGTGTGAGGATAATTACTTATACATATACATATGCTAGAGTGAGATTATTAAAAGAAAGAATCACGTACAGACAAAAGCAGCTGATGAGAGATTTGTCTAGAGCGTTCATGTGGCATAGCTGGTGTAACTCATTAAACTGAACCATTATAATGTCATCGCCACGGAAGTAATGATGGTTTCTAATTTTGACGCAAATATAGTCATCCGCTTTTCTGCGACACGCCGCCATGTACCACTTGTTTAACAAGTACATTTGCGTACGAAGTTCCATGAGCTTCTCAGGGTTGTATAGACTCTTGCCATATACATATTCCTTCTTCCAATTATCAACTTCCGGAGCACTTTTGATGTGTGCTCCGCCGAGTATTTGGGAAATGCTTAGACCAGTTTCCGCGAAAAATTCATCAAGTTGATCCAAATGCACATTTCCGGATATCTGTTCTAGCACGTTCGTGTTTGAACCATATTCATTCCCAATAACTAAGCGGGGCATCGATTGTTGTGATTGTTCCCGAGCATGCAACACCCTTCCGTGCTCTCTTCTCTTTCTTCTTCGCCTCCTCAATTGACTTCGTGAGAGTGCGGTCATAGTCCGATAGTGGCGAATCCTTACGAGTATGACGTAACTTTTTACGGTGGCGTCCACCCTTTGCCTTAGAACTTCGGAGGTGCAAGAAGCACGGCTTCTCGAGGTTTCGCCGCTTCACTTTTAGCCTTGACTTTCGCCAAGAAACATCCACATCTGTTTTCCTCAAGCATCTATTTCCTCGGCAGCTTTCTCATAGGAAAGTTTCGCGTCTTAGAAATAGTGGTGTTCTCCTGAGGTTTCTTCTTCGGCGGTGGGGCCGACGCGTGTTGTATGGTGCGCCTCTTCTTTGGCGGAGGGCGGCGGTGTCGGCGTTGGAGCCCGCCGTGGAGGCGATGGGCGGCGGTGGCGGCGTTGGAGCCCGCCGTGGAGGCGATGGGGCGATGGCGGCGTCGGCGTTGGAGCCCGCCGTGGAGGCGATGGGGCGGTGGGGATGCAAATTGTCTTCCACTTCATTGTCATCGCCCGCAACACTTGTGACCGGTGGTGAATGGATAATTGGACTTAGGTTGGGGAGGTTCTGCTGTGAAAACAACGTGGTATGAGTAAACCGTTATTTAAGCCAATACATAATTAGTGAAAAAATGTTTCGTTCACTTTCCTCGGCACCTAGGGTTAGGTTGTTGAGGAGGAGGAGGTGACGCCCAGAATAATGATATAGCGCTTGCGCCAACATATGAATGTCTTCTCGCTTCTCCTAAAGTCTTCTCCCATCACCTCCTTCAATGTCAAGAGGCACATTGCTATTACCTTTCACAACTCTATCCACCGAGACGCTAGCATATCCAGAGGTATTAATGCCCCATGGCATCTTGGTGTCTTCGTAGGGTCGATCGAGATACAACACCGATAGCCACCATGACCGTGGGCATTCCCCTCGAATGTGCAACTCACATGTCGTGAGAGGATCGGTGATGTCATCCACGGAAGCGCACCTGCGTCATCTTGAATCACCGGCACCTCCGTGGAAGCGCAATCGCTTTCAACCGATTAGGGGGCGATGTTGACTCCGGCTCGATCTGATTTGCCTTTGGATGGAACTTATCGCTATCTCTGCACTTGCCTTTTGATTTCCTCATTCATTTTGGCTTCAAGTGCTTTTTCTCGCTCTCTTGCTTCACGAGCCACTTCCGTGACTCAAGAACCATTTCCTCCATCCTGCGCATCCGCTCTGCCTCCTCGTACTTCTTTCTCTGGCGGCTTCTATAGGTGGCTTTGTCTTTAGGGAAGGCATGCTCCCACGACACCTCCCCATAGCCTCTTGTTCGCCCACCGTGTTCAAGACTCTCCGGTATGATGTCACTCATCCTTATCTCTGTTACGTTTGCCACCGCCACTCTCGGCCAAGCCTCGAGCATAAGCAAATCTTCTGCTTTGCTCTTTGGAGTTTTCGCCATACACTATCTTTCCTGGTCTCTAGGTCGAGCTTCCCCATGACCGAAAAACCAATACTTGGCGCCAAAGGGCAGCTTGATTGATTACAGTTCGATCCCTTGGCAAGAATCTCCCGTTCCATTCTTTCCCACTTAGGAATGGCACTCCTATAGCCACCTGATCCCAAGTGATGGTGGTATTGCTTTTGTCGGGCATTCTGTTGGTTCCTTCTCACCCGTGCCTCACCCTCTTCCGATGTCTTGAACTGCATAAACTCATCCCAAAACGGCCTCAACAGCGTAGGCCTTAGTGTTGAAATCTGGCGTCAGGTTCTTACTGATAAATGTGTTGTACAATTTCTTCTTCCAACACTGGAATTGTGTGGCCATCTTCTTCATAGCCCAGTTCCTAACTCTCTCCTTCAAAGCTTCATCTTCAGACGGCGCGAAATGTTGAAGGACATCTTGCCAAACTAGTGTCTTGTCACGATCAGAGACAAAACTAATATGAGGAGCAACTTTCTTTTGCTTCCATTCACGAGCATTGATCGGGATCCTGTCCCTTACAAGGTACCCACAGTGGCTGACAAATTTATGTGCATGTGGTCCAAGTACTTTGCCTGTATCCTCCTCGAATTGCGAGAGAATGAACCGACCCTCCAACGGCTTCTTCGGGCCTCGTACATTTCTACTCTTCCCGTTGTTGTCGCCGATCCGAGGGCTACGAATGTAGAAACACAAAGATTTAAATAAATATATTTATCGACAAATGAAATTATTCTCAATTTCATGTATACATAAGAGATTGTAGATAGACCTCTTGACATTGTCTTGCTCATCTTCATAATCGGCAAAGTACTGACTCCCGTCATCTACTTCTTGATTGTTGTCATCACCTTGGGCACCTTGTAAGGCGTCATTGTTGATAATATCCATCATGGCATCGTCCATGTTGTCATTCGGTCGACCATTTCGCAAATATATGTGTAGGGCGTTAGAGCGGTTCGTGATCGGGTTATGATTTCGCATCAAGTGGCGTGCGGTTCGTGACATGCATCGACAAAAGAAAAACAACATATTGATGGCAACGTGAGCACGTGGTGCGACTCGCGCGCGTGCCAAGCCCGTGAGTCAAGAAGGATGCGCATGGCACGGGCCTCCCGGCGATCGACGGCGTGTGCGTCTGCGTGCCCTTTCGTGTCGCGTGTTGAGTTCATGGAGATGTTGATGCATGTGGGGTTCGCGGCGACCAAGTCGGAGCGGAACAAGAACGAATATCGCTCGTCTTATATTCCAATTTTTTAGGTAAAATCGGTTTGGTACTATCTCGAATCTGACGGTTCACTTTAATACCACCGTATTATCTCGGTTTAGTGTAATACACCGAATTTGTATGCTTGGCCCGTCGGTAGGCTCGATCATATGTGTCCCACGACCGTAAAGTCTCTAGAGTCTAGACTAAACAAGCGGAAAGAAACCTTGGATCAAAGCGCACTAAAGGCGTTGTCCACGTACACCTTTGTGATGCCAGGGATGCCATTGATAGTGTAAATACATGGTTGGTGCCTTACTGCCAAGCTTAATTCGGCGAACTTATAACAAACTTGCAAACTTTGGGGGAAATTGACCGTCCGTTTTCATTAACAACGACGGCGCGTTAGTGGAGAACGGAAGGTGGTGGTAAAAGTAATTTCGGTGATTTAGTTTCCACGCTCCATAGTATTTCAATGTCCGCTTGATCCAAGGTGCGTGAGAGAGGCATGCATGTGCATTAGACAATTCTTGATTGTCTATAAAATGCACGGTTCACCACTCGTTTTATTACATTTAACCGAGATCGACAATACATACAAAAGTAGCAACAAATTAAATCACACATACCACATTGTTTGGTAGAACATCACATACAAATAGCCACAAAATTTTGAAACTAATGTCCAAGATTAAGTTTCTTTGAGTCCATATGCTTGCCCCGAGGATGGCCATGCATGCATCATGTGTATAGATTCTAATTCATAGCCATGACATGATGAGTGTCTTGGTACATTGGCCAAAATAAAATAGGAGGAGCATAGCATTAGGTTGCTATAAATTCCATATCCTTTGCTTGCATTCCTCAAGAAAATTAAGCGGCGGATAGCAATCACAAACAACATAATAAGTGGTTCCCATATTCATCCAGGGCTCTCTTATCGGCTCTTAAGCTATAGGAAATAAATTCAAGCGGCACACATCCATTTCATCGAGTATGTCGATGTGACGAACATAGATATTCTAGATAACACATCTAAAATTGGGTTTGGGTTGAGATGAGCCAATTACACTTTGGATCAGATGGGGCGCAATGCGAATTTATGCAAAACGTGGAAATGCCTGACCTGCAGTGCGGTCGATGAGGATGATGGCGGCGCGGCGAAGATGAGGCCGGTTCGGGCGAACTCGGCTCGGGAGCGTTGCTGGGTGGGCGCCACACGGAGAGGAAGGCGACGCGGGCGTGACGATGGAGAACGACGGAGATGGGGCACTGGCGCAACCGGAGATGAAGGCGCCCGATTCTTGGCGCAAGGAGCCGGAGCCGACGAATTAAGCGAGAGAGGAGCGGCGGCGAGACGGAAGGGTGGAGAAGAGAAGAAGCCATTTGTTGCTTAAATCGAGGGACCTTTAGTCGGGCGGTATACTAACCGGGACTAAAGACCTTTAGTCCCGCGTGGTAATACTGACCGGGACTAAAAGTGGACCTTTAGTCCCGGTGGTTCTGACGGGACTAAAGGTTTCTTGTGAGGACATATTTCGAGAGAACCTTTAGTCCCGGTGTGTGACCTTTAGTCCCAAGCGTGTCTGGACCGGGACTAAAGGTCCAAGACTATTCGATTCCCGCCACAGCCACAGCTTTGGGTTTTGTATTAAGTTTATTTGTATAAATATGCTAATTCTTGTTAAATGCATAGTAAATTAAATACTAGGCATAAATTTTTTAAAAATAATAGTTGCATTTCCTTTTATCTTATTGACATTTCAAACGACTTTTATAGTGACCACAAGTCGGGAAGTGAAGAGCCAACTATAAACAAAATGAAGGGCTCAAACCACAAGTTTGGGAATTTCATTTGAAGGCATAAATACTTGCTAAAAAATTTCAAGTCATTTTGACACCGGTGGAGAAGACATGCTTCACAGAGGTACATGTGTCCTTTTATCGAATAGGAATTTCATTTGAAGCGATAAAAACAAGAAAAATATGATAGAAACATCTGAAGTTACAATTATTACATAAAATCTCTAATACACACTATTTATTAAACATCACTATATATCAAGCGGGCACGATGGTGAACTTCTTCTTGACGTATGACCCTTGGTTATGATCATGCAGTAACCATGGAGTGTCCTCGGCATTTAGCGGGATGCTTGGGTCTTTGGTCACATCTTGAAGGCGGGATTCGGTCATCCCTTTCATAATCTTGACTTGTCCGACTTGTCCTCAATTCCCACGATGTTTCTTTTCCCCGAAAGAACTATGTGGCGTTTTGGCTCATTGGTTGATTTGTCGTCGTTTTTCCCTCTCTTGGGTTTTGTAGACATGTCTTTCACATAGAACACCGATTCACATCGGCAGCAAGGGACGAATGGTTCGTCTTTGTACCCAATATTGTTGAGGTCCTTTGTTGTCATTCCATACTCCTTGTCATTGTTACCCCGCCTCGGTCATCTTCACCCATTAGCCTTTGGAACAAAGGGACTTTAAAATTAGGTCGTAGTCTAGTTCCCAAATCTCCTCTATGCGCCATAATATGTTTGCCTCTTTCCATTTGGGTGCATGGCATCTCTGCGGACACCACTTGTTTTTGGTTCGTGCTCCTTTTATCTTGGGCTACGGTGTAAAATGTATTTCCATTTATCTCGTACCCTTTATGCGTGAGGATGTGCCACGATGGTTGCCTAGCCAACAAATCTGATTGCTCATCAATATTGTCATCACCGACATTCTTTTAAGCAACCAACCGCTGAAAGTTTCCATGTGATGATGCCTAATCCAAGCTTCATTCTTCCTGAAGCGGGATCGTAGGAACTCCTTGTGTACCTCGACATACGGCTCCACCACGGAGGAGTTTTGAAGAAGCTGTAGTGCGCTTTATTGAAATAATCGTCCCCGTCTGCATCGATATATGTTTTCTTCCTAGTGTTCCCTTTCCACTAAGTCTCCCCTCGTGTCGCGATTCAGAACACCAATCGGGTCAAGGTCGGGAATGAAGTCAACACAGAAACTCAATGACCTCCTCGTCCCGTAGCCCTTGGCGATGCTTCCTTCGGCCGAAACCTTGCCGGTGAACATATTTCTTGAGACTCCATGAACCTCTCAAAGGGAACATGTTGTGTAGGAACACAGACCGAGAATATTAATCTCCTTGACCAGGGTGAACTAGGAGGTGTGTCATGATATTAAAGAAGGATGGAGGAACACCAACTCAAAGTGACAAGACATTGAACCACATCATTACGTAGAGTAGCTAGTTCCATTGGATTGATTGCCTTCGAGAAATTGCATTGAGGAATGCACATAGCTTCACGGTGGCGGACGTACATGTGGAGGTAGAATTCCTCTTAAAGCAACCGGAAGCAATTGCGTCATAAGCACGTGGCGATCATGGGACTTTAAGTGTAGGAATTTCTTCTCCGCACATTTATTATCGCTTTATATTGGAGGAGAATCCAGATGGGACCTTGATCTTTGTTTAGGCATTCAAACATGCTTTCCTTCTCTTCTTTGCTAAGAGTGAAGCTAGCGAGTCTTAAGTAATGGCGTCCATCGTCTGTCTTCTCTGGATGCAGTTGTCTCGTTCTTTCATCTTGCGCCAGAAGTCTGTCGTGCTTGAGTGAATCCTTAGACTTTCCATACACATCCATGAATCCTAGCGAGTTCACACAAAGATTCTTTGTCGGTGCATCACGTCGATCGCGTTGCGGACCTCTAGGACTTGCCAATAGGGTAGCTCCCAAAATATGGACTTCTTCTTCCACATGGGTGCGTGTCCCTTAGCATCTTCGAACAGTTTGTCTTTGCCTTGTCCCTTTCCAAAGACTACTTGCACATCCTTGACCATATCAAGTACATCCTCCCGATTCGGTTATGAGGCTTGGTTCGGTGTTACGCCTTACCGTTAAAATGCTTGCCTTTCTTTCTTAGTTGGTGATTCATAGGAAGAAAACAGCGATGGCCAAGGTACACGACCTTTCGACATTTTTCAAATATATCTTGTCAATGTCATCAAAACATTGTGTGCATGCATTGTATCCCTTGTTTGTCCGTCTCGAAGATTACTTAGAGCGGGCCAATCATTGATTATTACGAACAACAATGCTCGCAGGTCGAAGTGTTCTGTTTGTACTCATCCCACACACGCACACTGGTTTGCTCCATAAGCGGGAGTTCCTCAACTAATGGCCTTAGGTAGACATCGATGTCGTTGCGGTTGCCTCGGGCCTTGGATGAGCACCGCATCATAATGAACTTCCGCTTCATGCATAACCATGGAGGAAGGTTGTAGATACATAAAGTAACAGGCCAAGTGCTATGACTAGTGCTCGGTCCCCAAAAGGATTCATACCATCCGTTTAAAGCGAACCTTAGGTTTCTTCGTCATCTGCAAACTCAGGAATTCTCTGCCTATTGCTCTCCATCGGGACCCATCGGCAAGGTGTCTCAACATGTTGTCTACCTTACGGTCTTCTTTGTGCCATCGCGACAACTTTGCATGGTCCTTGTTTATGAACAGACGTTTGGCGTGGTATTATAGGAGCATACCACATAACCTTGGCAGGATTTTCTTCTGGGGCGTTCTTCGCCCTCAACATCGCCAGGTCATCTCGCCGATCTTATACTGCGACGCTTTGCATACGGGCATTCATCCAAATTCTCGTAGTCCTTGCCACGATACAGGATGCAGTCATTAGGACATGCATGTATCTTCTGGATTTCTAATCCCAAAGGGCGACGACTGTTTTGCTTCAGACGTAGTGGCGGGCAATTCGTTAGGCTTCTAAGCATCTTTTTGGATCTTGATAATTGCCCAAATGCCTTGTCGGATACACCATTCATGCCTTCCATTGTAGCAACTCGATGTTGTACCCAACTTTTTTGCCCATCTTGGCGGACGGGTATAGTAATTTCTTGTGATCCTCTAGCATGCGGTCAAACTTAGCCTTCTCCTTTTCACTTTCGCAATCTCTTTGTGCATCACGAATGACATCACCAAGAGCATCATCTTCACGAGTGTGTCTTACGCCTTGCCTCTTCTTGACTTCGCCCATTGCGATATCATCGAAGTCACCGTATTGAGCAATAATGTCGTTAGGGTCCAATTGTTCTTCTTCACCTTCTTCCATTATAACCCTGGTTTCTCCGTGCTTGGTCCAACAAATATAGTTTGGCATGAAACCCGACTTCAACAAGTGTGAGTGAAGACTCCTTGAGCTAGAATATTCCTTCAAATTCTTACACAGGGCACATGGACAGCACATGAAACCATCCCGCTTGTTTGCCTCGGCCACTCTTAAGAAATAATGCACGCCATCAATGAACTCTTTGGAGCGGCGATCGACATTGTACATCCAATGGCGTGTCATCGTCTGCATTATATGACATATCACATAATTAAATTTCAAGTTTCAAATTTTTCCCAGATAGTACACATGATAGAGAGGCTACCCAAAAAATTTTAGAATTTTAGAATTTTTGAAATTAAGATGAATTTATTTTGAATTTTCAAAAAATCAGCACTATTTGACAGCGTTTGACCCTAGGTCAATAATTAACTAAATTGCCCAAAGTCATTAAGGGTGAATGACCCTAGGTCAACAATCAATCCAAAAGGCAAACAATAACTAAGTGATTAAGCTAATTAAGAGATTAACTAATTACTTAATAATTAAATATTAAACTTATTTATTAAAACAAAATTAATATTTATTATTTTTACCCAAGAGGTTGGATCTGATAAGATAAGACTTATCTCATCAAACACCCTCAAAGCTTAACCTAACTAACACATGTAAAAGTCATTTTTCATTTATTTAAATAATTATTAAATAAGGTGAAAAATAAAAGTCTTCAGATTGATCCCAAAATTTTTATACAGATAGTTCATAGCCTAATTAGATGGCAAAACAATTTTCAGAATTTTTGGATCATTAATTTAGCCTACAAAATTCATGGAATAATAATTAAATAAATAAGCATAAAATAGGTATAAATTCAACTTTGTCCAAATAGTCTTAAAATTTTTATATGGACTGTTCACAGTGTAACTTAGTGCAAAAACAAATTTCATGATTTTTGGAAATTTATTGTGGCCTACAAAAATAATGAAAGTTCCATTTATGAATTAATTAATTGGCAATTTTATAACATATAAAAAATATTCAAATTTCACATTTCATATTTTTCATAATGGACTGGCAGGTTAGCATCAGAGCTTACATGAACACGCCGGTGAATACGGTTGAGTGAATGAACGGCTCGGCGGTGGTGGCAATGGCAATGGCGTGTCCCGGCCTAAGCAGATTTACTGCTGCTGCTGTGACGAGCATTTAAACAAGCAGGAGTTTAAATAGAAGGACATTTAGTCGGTTGGTGTTACCAACCGGGACTAAATCCAACCTTTAGTCGAGTTGGTACTACAATCCGGGACTAAAGATTTAGTCCCTGATTGTAGTACCAACCGGACTAAAGGTTGACATTAGTCGGTTGGTAACACCAACCGACTAAAAGTTCTCTGCAAAGCTCGCCACCGGAGCCGTTGGGCGAGGACTTTTAGTCGGTTGGTGTTACCAACCGGGACTAAAGATCTTTTTCGTCCCGGACGCAATTTTGTCCGAGACTTTTGCCCATTTGGCAGTTCGACCAAAGGTCTGTTCTGTAGTAGTGGGTGCATGCATCTTTATTTTTTCTGTTATAAATACGAACAACCATTTAGGAATGTACCATGTTTTAGAAAGTGTCCAACCAATCTTCTCTAACTTTGACTAATAGTATATGAAAAACTATTTACATTGGTTATGAGATAATAGTATCATTAGATTTGTTATGATAAATATTTTCAAAATATAATAATTTTATAATTTTTACTAACATAATCATATGAAAAGTAATGATTGAAAACCGTGTCGATGTTTAAAACATAGTACATTCTTGAATAGAGGGAGTAGTTTCTAAAACATTTTTTTTCATTCCCCAACATTTTCTCACTCCACACCATTCTTACTTTTAAGACGATTAGCGAATAGTATAAAAATAGTGCGTGAAATACATAGATTACCATTGATGCGTAGGAGGCTACATCCCGGTAGTGGTGCTGTTTGTCGAAAGAAAATCAAAGGAGATTTATTTGCGCACAACTTGGCCCAGTATCGATCTCCGGTGTAGGTGTCACCATCATCGTCTAAGTGAGTTGGTCTGTTAAGACTAGGGATGGCAATTGTGCCCGATTACCCGCGTGCCCGCGGGTAAATACCCTAATGGAGCCGGGTATGGGGGTCTTTCTCCGCCCATGGGTATGGAAATGGGGGCAATTCTCTGCCCATCGGGTAAACGGGCGCGGGCATGGGTAAGCTCCACCCGTACCCGCCACGCCCGTTTACCCGTCAACCCACGCTGACAGGTGGACCCAAAAAAACCCTAGCTCACAATGCTTATATACCCATTCGGCTCCGGGGAGGCCTATCCCGCTGTCCTTCCCTCCCGCAGCCGCTCTCTCCCTCCCGCACCGCCATAAGCTCTCGGCCTCCTCCCAAATCCCGCAGCCGCCACAAGCTCTCGCCCTCCTCCCGGCCGCCGCCCTCCTCCCGCGCCTCCCGGTCGTCGCCCTCCTCCCGCCCTCTCGGCCGCCCTCCTCCCTCCCATGATCGCTCTCTCCCTCACTTGGCCCACAAGCTCTCGGCGTCCTCCCAAATCCCTTGGCCGCCACAAGCTCTCGCCTCCTCCCGTGAGTCTCCCGGCCGCCCTCCTCGCGCCTCCCGGCCGCCCTCCTCCCGGCCGCCCTCCTCCCGCGCCTCCGGTCGTCGCCCTCCTCCCGCCTCCCGGCTCGCCTCTCCTCCCGCCGCCTCCTCCTCCAGTCGCCGCCTTCCCGTCGCCGCCTCCTCCAGTCGCCGCCTCCTCCAGACGCCTTGTCCGTCGCCGCCTCCTCTATGGCTAGATATATCAGAAAGGATCCATCAGGTTAAACATCGCAGACATTGGGTATAGAATGAGGGATTCTATGGCTAGATATATTTATATATACTAGTCTCATGTTATTAAACTCTCAGCCAAACTGAAGATTTAGTTACATTAAGTACAGTTAGCCTGCTCTGCCATGTCATGTAATGCTGTCTGGTAATGTTCCGTCCAGAAAACGATGTCTGATATGCCAATTGAGTTGAATTGAGAGGAGAGAATTTGAGCTGTATGTTGCTAGAATATGAGAATATATTTTCTGCAACATCATATCTCAGAATTTGCGGTGATGGAGCAATTTTTCGGTTTGGTAAATATGTTCTTGCAAAATCACGAGACACTTACGAAAGGAGATTGAGAATTCGACATACAAGGTACAAGTGAATGCAATAAATTTAGTCGATCTTCCTCTTTTTTCATTTCATTCTTAATTATTTCATATCCATCTTAAATTTTGACCATGCCCATTTTGCAACTTACGACAAATTTTTAACTACTTGTTTCTCTAACTTAGGTTGTTCCCTTCACCCCAAGCTACCGTGTTGTTGAATGGGTAAATGGAATTTATTCCACTTGGTGAATACCTCTTAGGGAGGTACATTGCATTCATGATTCCAGTTAATATATGTAAATTGCATTGAATGCTTCATATCTATAAGACTTCATTTCATTGTTTCATCTGACACTAGAAGTGGTGGAGCACATGGACGATATGGAATCTATGATTGGACATTTCTTCAATGCAGAGAGTACATGATCAGTGTATGTTCACATGTGGTGCTTTTATATTTTATAATAAACCATGATGAGCGTATGTCCACTTTGAAAGCATTTCTGTTTTGTAGGAAAAGGACATGCAGACTGGACAATTCTATTTGTTGAATTGTTGTAATTGAACCATTTTCATATGTTCTACTCTTGTTGTAAACATAATTTGTTTATGTTTGAGGAACTATGTCAGTTTGTATTTCTATTTTATTTGTTGAATTTGATTTGTCGAACTTGATGTGTGATTTGCGATAAAATTTCTTAGTTGAATGTGTGATGCACTATTGATGTGAATTGAGATGAACTATCGTGGGCGATGGGTACCCGTGGGTGATGGGTACCCATGGGCGATAGTGCATCGTCATGGTAAATGGCATGCATGGCGACGCGAATACCATGGACGGCGGCATGGGCGAGGATCTTCGCCCGTCGTCCTTCGCGGGCATGCCCGTGGGGGAAAATTGGGGTCGCGGGCATGGGTATGGGCGAGCACTACCCGTACCCGCCGCGCCCGATTGCCATCCCTAGTTAAGACCCATCACTCACAAGCAAAGGAAATTCGCCCAAGAACTTGCTTTAGAAGAACAAAACTAGAACGGCTTGACATAGGGGGGAAACGTAAAGAAACCGAAATCAACGGCCCGATCCTCCACCCACTTAACACCGGAGAGAACACGGAAGGAGAGGGGAGAGATTGATCGGCGGCGGTCTGACGGAGTTGCAGCCAGCCGGTGGCTAGGGTCCTGGCGGCTGCACGCAACGTACATGTCCTTTCTTCACGTACGTACGTGCATGCTCTAATTAATGCTCCAGGAATTAATGCCTGAAGATTTAGGAGGCAGCGTGATCAGATGCAAGTGATCGCAATTAATCCAGTTGGTCAGCTGGTAGCATAGATTTCAGATATTCGGAGCGGAACTTGATTTCCTGCACTGAGGTTACAACTCAAGAGCGCTCCACAGTGTGGTCTAAACTACGTTAGCCTCTACATGTATGTGACATGCACAAATCTGTCCATACAGGCTTCGACAAAAGGCACCACCTGAAACAGAAACCAAGCCTGTAGTAGACACAACCGTCTCTTCAAAGGTATTGTCGTTTCACAATCTCCCGGTAGACCATATCGATGATATCATCATTCTGCCAGAAAAAAAACAAAATTAAGTGTGAGTAAAAATTTGATTAGATTGGCATTTTTGTGAAAATACATTAAAAAGCTAGTAACAAGCTTCAGTTGACACTATCAACTCATTTAAGCTAAAACACAATAGAGTTATCTGGAGCCAGTAGTAACGAGGGACAAATCAGCGATAGTACTGGGCCACAATAGAGTTACATTGCACGCAGATTGACAACCAACAGTGTGAAAATACCTGCACAAGCCTCAGCATTGCACCCCTGACTTTGTCTCTGGTTAGTACTGGGCCATAAGATGCTGCTGGGGTAAGCAATGGGGATGGATTAGGTGGTGGAAATGGCTGAAGTAATGGCTCGCCATATGGCGCTGGAGGGGATGCAGTGGGTAGTGGAAAGGGCTGGAGCAAGGGAGCACCTTGCCGCTGCTGAATTGTAAGGGGAGGATGAAGCGGAGGAGCAGCAGACAATGAAGAAGCAGCAGGAGCCAATGCTGTCTTCGAAGATGTCACGGGAGCAAAGAGTAATGGCTTTACAAGACTAGCAGGTTGAATGGTAGGTGCACTGCTGGATCTATGAGCATCTAGGGGCATCACAGGAGCTGATGAAGTTTGCGAAGGAAGCAGACTATGCAAGGCAGGAGGCTGTGATGAAATAGCGCTAGGTGATGCACAGCTAGATGAAGGAACCATCCCCGCAGATTGATTTGGCTGTACTGTGCCTGTTCCACCCGTGGTTGCACCAACGCATGCAGCTGCCTGTCCGAAGAGATTCAAAGATGTTATCTCATGGAAAATACATAATGATCCTAGATTGCAAAGCAACCAGAATAAACACGAGCAAGATCAAGATTTCAAAATAGAAAAAATACAGCAATGAAGAGAAGGCAAGATAAAGCTGACAGAAACTTATATTCAACATCATCCCGTACCATTGTAGATGACGCTGGCTGTTCTAGAGTATCTTCAGCTGAAGGAGCAGCAGGTGCTACTTCTGGCTCTTCAAACTCACTGAAATGGGCACATTAAGAGAGATAATTTCACCATAATGGCACAACTGATCCTCACCAACTTTAGGTGGTACTGTTCTGACTTCTGAGTCAAAGGGATCAACTGATGCGGACATAGTCATGCTTAACCCTTTTCGGACAGTCAACTCAACTAGACATTACAGTAAACTTGCATTTCCCTCTGGTTTCCTACACTTCACTCAAGTAATTCAATTATCATCATTCCTTTGTTTGAATGATCCAGTAGATGTTCACGCGGAGCATCACCTGCTAAAAAATTCTATTCCTGCCGTTTTTAAAAGCTCGTGATCTAAAAAGGCCCTCATATCCAATATCACTTTATGACACCGCCCGCCCCCCCCCCCTGTAAGGAATTTATTGTACTAATCATAGCACCTCAATTCCTCAAAGGTCAAAGCATTATGTTTGGTGGTCACATTAGCATGAGAAAATGACTAAAATAGGGAGCAATACAATCATGATCAATGAGCATATATGAAATAGAATATTCAACCTAGTTAGTAATGATTAGCAGACAGCAAATGGAAATGTCTAAAGTAAATAACAAGGGTAAAACAATTCCCTGTCTTCCTAGCAATTACTACAAGCTGCCTTCTCTTCCAAGGTAAACAGTAAACAGGAACGCATTAAATACCTTTTAATTGCAGAAACCTTTGCCTTTGGGGACGCCCTAGAAAATGCATTATGTATCCTGTACCATTGCATATGAAATATAATTCAGTAAGTATAGAGCAACATACATAAAAACTTACAAAAATCATGTTTTACCCTACCTTACAGTTTTGCAAAGCCAAGTCGGTGGACATCAGCAATCAAGTAAGCAACTACAGATAATGGACTTATGTTGCATATAGATTGGTAATGGATATGGACTAAAATACTGTGTACCTTAACCACTACAACTATAATTTTAACTAACTTTAAATAACAGAATATCTTGTTCAAATCCAAAACAAGACAAGTTGTGAGTATGGGTGGGCATCTGGTTTATGTGGTTTGTTTGGCACCGTACGTTTGGAATTTTCCAAATAAAGGTTTACATAGTGGACACCAAATTTAGAAAATTGCATTTCCGAAACCACACCTACTAAGCTTAATTTCAGTATAACCAAAATGCATGCTTACATAGAACCAGAGAAGTTGACTAGTACTATTCATAAATCTTAGTTCAGGTTAAAACATGTGTTAAACACCAAATCAAATCATATACAAAAACACCTACACAATCCAACATATACTGAAAGACCTAGAAGTGGAACAGATAAAAAGAGAGGTGAGTAGATCAGCAGAATATTGCATGATCAGACTATTGGAGGCAGCAACACGTGGCCCTTGCGGATGCCAGACATCGAATGAGAGGAAATCATGATACACAGGAAGTGTTGTGTAGCCCTGCGGATGCAGAACTTGCTCACAGTTGGAGGATTTGGTGGCTTGTTGGCACTGCTTTCTTCCCAGCTATCACGACCAGGGAAAAAATTCCCGGCTGGTAACCGCCGGTTACCGGCCGGGGTCCGGGATCCAAAATCCCGGATGGTTTCTTTCCTCTTTGTCAAATTCAAATTTCAAATTTCGAAATTCAGCTGGTTTTTAAGCAAATTCATTCAAAATTCATCCGAAAAAATTCCGGTTTGAACGGTAACCGGCCGGTTACCGCTCCCGCCCCCTGCCGGGATCCAAAACGGTACCGGTTCTGTGATCCTTGATCACGACTTGCAAGACCATTGTGGACATGGTTAGATGGTTAGCACTGATCAGGCCCTATGGCTTATATGTTGGATTGAAAGCCTTGATACACAACGGCTCCAGTGGGCCTTGAAGTGAATGCTAAAATAGGCCCAAGTATCAGTGTACAACAAATTGTTATTTAGTACATCATGAGTAACTCCAGTTTTTTTGCTGAACACGGAATACCAAATAAACCAATATAATCGGTTTTCAAGTACCGGCTTAAAAATGCCCACCCCTAGCAGCAAGATATCTGAGATAAACCTACTAAGGATGTACTCTGCAGTCTGCAGACCAAAACAGATCAAGAAGTGTTGTGGATGAGATTTAACGAAAGAAGAAAGAAGAAAATGAATACCTACTGAAAAGATGTGCAACTTCTTCACATTCCTTAGGATTATAGAACCAGATTCCGGTAACTTCGTCTGCAGCATTGCGGTACATTATGTAAGGAACTTGTACCTGGTATTCAAAATCTCTCAAGAGATCTTCGACCAGATTTTCTGTTCATAGGAGGAAGACAACATAAAATTCACATATTTAGTTGCCACACTAGCATATAAAGAAGCATTAATCGGATATAGACAGCAAAATCACTTAAACATGCTATGCAAACTAATATTTCAAGATACCATTTGATATAAACCAACCACAATTTTTCTTGTATAGACCAAAAACGCGATTCAGTAAGTTTTCAAATGAGTGAGCTAGCTTTGTTTTAATCCTGTGGAATGCCCCATGCAACCTCATATACAAAGCCAAACAACCAATTTTCAACAATGGATTGCTTAGGATGCATAAGAGATTGTGTTTACCAACATGCATATGTTTGAGAGCCAAAGCGCTGATAGCTTAATTTAGCCCAAAAGGCTCCTGATTTGATTATATACTGATATAGAATAGTCACAAATGTGATTAATCAGTGTTGCCTACCTCATTTTATATCACAATTAGTGTATATAATGATTCAAAGAAGAAATTGCTACCACTATCTAGGATTTGTCTTGAGTTGTTTTACGGATAAGCACGATGAATTTCCACAATAATCCAACTCCAATAAAATAGAATGCAAAAATACCTGTATTTTGACGATTCATGATGACAAACTGGAATCTGGGTTGGGTATTCCTACAAGAATAAATACTTCTCATTACAAAATACAAGGTATTATAGAAAAACAGTGCATGCACACTCAGGGCTTATAGACCCAACAAGTTTGCATTATCAGAAGAATACAGAAGGGCATCTGGACAGAAATATTAAATACAGTGTCAATAGTTATAGATGCCAAAAATTGTCACCACGATACTTGCATAAATCATGATACCCTTTTGTACTAATATTTACAAGAGAAATATGTTTGCCTGACCCGGTTGTCCTATTCCAAAGCATTCTATGTTAGCTATAGGTTACCAGCAGGCACTCTCCCTGTAATATTTCAGAAACATACATCACTGAATCTACAGGTAACCTATTCTAGGATCAGCAACAAAAGATCCAACACAGGCATGCACAACAAAGATGAATTGCAAAATACTAAATGCGTCTAAAACCACCAATAACCAACAACTTGTGACAAAAAGAAACTACCAAAAAAATCTCAATAAATAGTACTGCAAAATGCCACATCAATGTGCTTATTAACAGTTGACAATGCAAAATCCGATGCTTAGTCGCTTGATTCAATTCTACACGGTACAAAGACCGAATCACCATGCCATACCATTTTCATTTCTTCAATGCTCTTATCTGAAAATCCAAAACATCGGCATTCAAGTAATCAGCGCCCAAGTAACTCTAAAAATTCTTCAAACATCCACCAAACAACCCCAATCCATGCTAAGGCGAAAGTATAAGCTAATCCACAGCGATCGACCGTACCCAACATTACAATCTACAGTCCATTAGTTAGGGTCATTGCACAAACCTCTTGACGACGAAGAGCGACCCCTCCACACCCTTCCGGCTCTGCAGAAACACACGCGCGCGCATACACACTAATCGATTAGGAATTGCAACACCACGAAACCGGGCGTCGAGAGGGTTTTGGTGGAGAGCGCGGGAGGGAAGGAGGGTAGTAGTATTAGTAGTACCCATTGGTGGATGTCTTCGTCGAAGCTGTAGGTGGTGACGTGCGCGGCGGTGGTGAGGATGTCCGCGACGGCGGGGTCGAGGCGCCGCAGCACGGTGAGGTTGAGCAGCCGCGTGCCCTCCTGGTCCGCCGCCAGGTTCGGCGTCACCTTCCAACTCCCGCCGCCGCCCCGCGCCATGGCCGCCCGCGCCCTCGCCTCGCCGGAAACCCTAACAGCCGCCCGATTTTTTTCCGCCCTGGTTAAGTTTTTTGAGCGAGGAGGTGAGCACTGATCAGGAGTGTTCTGGACTGGAAATCGAAGAGGTCGCCGTTTTGCCGCGCACGTCTGTGTGGGCCCACTGCTATTTCGGACCCACCGGGCAGTGACCTGTCACAGGGGTTCCCCGCCACACGAGATCCACTTGTACCTCTTTCCTTTGCCCCTTTCCCTAGCGACGTGGAATGTTAACCGGCGCAGTTGGGCCCGCCTGTCATTGTGATGTTTCTTTCCCGGTTAAACTTCTGGGGAATTCTTGGGCGCGTCGGCTTGGTTGAGCCTGACCGCTCGGGGCCCTAGAGGCCCAGCCCAGTAGGTAGTTCCGGCCGGGTGGCTTTATGATGGGCCCGTGAGAAGCATGCGTCATTCGACTACACAAGATTCTCGGCTTATTTTGGTTACCCTGCCAAAAAAAACCTTGAGAAAGATGGGTTCGAGAAGGGAAGACAGCTTAGACAAGTATGCAATGAAGAAGCAGATGTGGGCCTCCCGCTAGGTAGGATGTAGCCCAAGGTGTAGGATCAAAAGTTCATATAAAACATTTTAATAAATTATAAAAAAAAAAATCAATGGAATTGGAGGCATGGCTGGCTCAGCCCTGCTTGCATGTATGGACCGAAGCAAAATGTATAGAAAACAAAAGGAGTGTGATATAGTGAGCATTTATATTCGGGGCCATGGTCCAAGTCAGAGAAGAATCGTTGAAAGAGCAGTTGTGCAGGATATCAAACTAAGAACACCACTTCTCAGGATATGTACAATGATATAGACAATTATTGTCTATAGCATCACTCCATATTATCTATAAAATAGCACTAAAGAGCTTCTACAATGAGTTGTATTATTACATATTTTTATAGACAGCTATTTCATGTATAATATATTTTGTTTCTTGCGTTATAATCGACTACTGCATAAGAAATGATCCTAATTCTCTATGATTCCCCCTCTTCTTCGTACCATATCGTATCTTACATGTCAAAACTTATAGATATCTGACGTCGCACCATTGTATTGCCGCTCCCCACCAGCAAAGTGATGCTCCTAGTCAAGTACTCATGTGATCCATGCACCTATTTATTTTTGTATCTTCCGAAAGTGCACAATACATGCAGTTTTCAAGTGGAATGTGTCTTCAGATAACAGTACAAAATACAATATTGCATTGTACTATATATCATATTGGCCAAAGCTCAAACTTTCACACGGATTGGTAAGATCGTCTTCCAGGTACCATCTGTTTCATGATCTGGGAGACATGGAGCAGCGACACCCTGTGTAGTAGATGGATATGCTGTAATGGATGATTGTATTGAGACTCGAGGGTGGTTTATATAAAGTATAAGGTTTGAAGAGTAAGAAGCATTTTTTAGAGATAAGGCAGGTACACGGAATTATAAATTCTAAACTACCAAATATAGAGATACGTCAATATACTCTAACACCCTGTGCTGAGGCAAAAACGAGCAATGATGCATCGCATGCCACCTAGTCACATATGAGAAGAAGAATTAAGAGTTAATTCCTTATTTGCCATTGGAAGTTGGCGATCGAGCTCCCAAAAATGCCATCGAAAAATTGCTCATCCCTTGCATGCCACTCGTTCTCAACTTTAATCCCTTCTTTGCCACTCCGGTCAGTTGACCGTGGATTTAACCGTTGACTTGGACGCGAAAAGGCAATTTTGCCCCTAAGTATGCTGAGATATTTAGAAAATTTTTTAACATAGTAATATAGTTCCAAAAATTATGAAATTTTTAGGAGAAGTTTCTGACATAGTTTATATTATTTTGTAATTTTTATAGGGTTTTATTTGCAACATGTTTTTCTCCAAAAATCTTTCAAAAATTTAAAGATTTTTGGAGAAAAATATGTTGCAAATAAAAGCCTATAAAAATTACAAAATAATCTACACTATTTCAAGAACTTTTCATAAAAAAAATTCATAATTTTGGGAACTATATTACTATGTCAAACAATTCCTTAAAGATCTCAGCTCTAAATAATGCACTTAGGGCAAATCGCTTTTCACTTCCAAGTCAATCTGGTCAAATCCACTCAACCTAATCGAGTGGCAAAGAAGGGATTAAAGTTGAGAATGATTGGCATATAAGGGATGAGCAATTTTTCGATAGCATTTTAGGAAGCTCGTCAACTTCCAATGGCAAATAAGGAATTAACTCAAGAATTAATTAGAGATCACCTGTCACTAAAGAAAACGAACAATAAATGAAGAGATATCTCCTGTTTTACTTATCTTTACTTTATTTGCGATCGCTGATCGATCTTGCCGGATTCTAGCATATGGAATACTATGTATACGTAACAAAATCCATGGACTTCCTCTGGAAATGTAGGGCGTGCATGCGTTTTGTGTGAAGTATTTCAAGTGTCACTCACTGCTACTACCTTAGCTACCAGTGACCCTTCATTCAGGGGCGGACACAGGGGTGCTAGGGGTAGCCTTGGCCTCCCTTACGCTCTATGCAATTTCTTGTGCACATATGGATGTGATAGATAAAAATAGCAGCAAAGTTTTATTTAGCCCTCTTCGATACAAAAAAATGTTACTAATTGATCTCACTTGTTATATTTCGCTGGCTCTGTCCTTCCCTTCATTCTTCTTGTACCGCTAATTCTTTTCTTGTTTGTTAGTACCCCTATTATATTTTTCATCGGCAATTGCTACTAGTAATTCTCTTTTGGATTCACGGTGCATTATGGATTAGGATCCTCTGCATTGAAGTATTCGATACTGTGGATATCATGGGGATATGCCTGAGATCTTAGGATGATGTTACAATTGGCAATGTCGTTTAAAGTTTGTCGATTCACGCGTTTTCGGCGAACTTCAAACTGCTGTCAGGCAAGTGGCGGTCTGACCGGTCAGTGGCGGTCAACCAGTCTGTGGCGTGATCGTTAGCGGGCGGTCGACCAAACTTTGGGAAATCGGTCAGACCGGCCTTTATGAGATTTTGGATTTTGAAGCTAGGCCAATAATAGAGGGTGTAGGCAAGAGATTGGATTTTACTACTCTTGGTCTCATAATTTTTGGGGCTTCCAAGCAAAAGTTCTATTGGTTTGAAAATTCCAGTAGGTTTCAGATTTCTAGGAAGGAATTTTGGCTAAGTCCCACCGGGCGCGGGCAAATAATAGTGGCGGTCGAGGCAAGCCAATGTGGCGGTCTGACCGGTTTTCACTTGTCTCATCGGCCAACTGGTGGCGATGATTGTTGGGTTAGGTCAAGTTCATGGGTTTCATGGCATATGTGTTGCATGATGCATGTTTTGACTAACGTAGGTCAAGTTGTGAAGAACTTGTTCCCGGATTCGATTTCTTTGTCTATTGATGTACAAGTTGCTTGGAGGTCAATGACGGTCAATCAGCGAGATGATCGGGACTAAGCTTGGAGAGCCGAGGTCGAGAATGATCGGGTATCTTGGGTGAGGTCAATGGAGTCAAGCATGGCGCAAAGGACAAAGGTGACCGAACAGGCGATTGATTAACGGAGTTGGATCAAGCGGCGCGGGGGGGCGGTGCAAGTGTCATAGTGGTTTCGGTGGGAGTCGGATGGGAGAGACTTGCCGACATGATGAAAGCCACTAGATTAACCTACACGTGGCGAAGCATGAGAGGTGCTTCACGAAGATGGGACTCGGTCTTTGAAAAAAGATCGATAAGGGGTATTTTGGTAATTTTACCAAATACCGCCTTTGTGACCTTTTACCAACCCTCGGCGCAAGACGGTGCGTGGAGAAGTGGATTAGGTCAAGAGGAGATGAAGACGGCGCTTTAAAATACGTACGTGTGTGACTCGTTTGTGTTGGGCCTTAACGGGAGCCCATTAGAGTTAATGCTTCTAGAAGGTCTAAGCCTCCACTATAAATAGAGGAGGGAGGTGGCTGCACCTCTTTCAACCCTTTCATTGTGCTTAAAACCCTAGTTTGCTTGAGGAGAGGATTAGTGGAGGTTATGGTTCTAAAGAGTTGGATTTGATTTCGTGCTCATGTATTGAGTCTTTGTCCTCCATTGATGGAGTGGCTGTAAACCAATACCATATCAAATCAATCTAAAGAAAGTTCCCTCAAAGATGAGTATATTTGCTTTCTTTCTCTCTATTTGGTGATTTGTGGTCTTTTTTTGATCCGCGAGTTTTTGCTTGTTCTCTTGCCGTGATCTAACTTGCTGTGATATGTGAGAACCCATCTAGGATCATCTTGATCATCAATCGCCCACGAGCAAGTCTCTAGATCATATTTCGATTTTGACTCGGTTTTGGTGCACACTTCATTCAAACTGAAAAAGATAGGAACTTTGGCATGGATCTCTGCGATCTTTGATTGGAATAGATTCCTAATATATTAGAGAAGGTGTGTCTTAAATTTCGTGGAGTTTGGCCTTACGGATCAAAAGTTAGACCGATTTGAGTTTTGGTTTTCGGGCTAATTTTACTGTTCATTGGCCTGGAGGTCTGACCGCCATGTATTGAGAGGTCAGACCGATTTCTAGTTGGAGGTCAGACCGCCCAACACATTTAGGTTTTTAGTTTTTATGTTTTTGGTCTATTTGCTTCGGGGTTTTGATTGGATTCAATACAAGTCTTCCACTGTGCTTGTATATTGATCTTCATAGCTTTTATAGCTATTGGAGTGAAAATCGTATTGAATTCAATCAAGGTGAAAAGGAGATCGTGCTCCTATTCACCCCCCCTCTAGTCGTCTTTTCGGTCCAACAAGTGGTATCAGAGCCCAGTTAGTTCAATCTTAATCTTAACCGGTCACTGAACTTGGCGATGGATAAGTACTCAACTAAGCCGCATGTCTTCGATGGGCTCGACTATGCCTATTGGAAGAATCGCATGCGAGTTTTCCTTGAAAGCGAAGGACAAGCTGTATGGGAGGTTGTTTGAGCCCCGCTCGTTTTGCCCGAAGTTTCTTCGCCGGCCTCAGCAGCCCTCTTGGCAAACAACAACAAGGCAAAGAACCTTATATATGCTGGGCTTGGTAGACAGGAGTACGATCGGATTTGCAACCTTGAGACTGCACATGAGATCTGGCACATCCTCGAAACTTACCATGAGGGATCGTCCTAGATCAAGCAAGTGCGTCAGATGGTCTACAAGCGAGAGTATAACAAATTTGAGATGCGTCCTAGTGAGAGCATCGGTGACGTCTTTACTCGCTTCAACAAGGTGATCAATCTGATGAGAGCTGTTCACATTGAGTACTCTCAATCTGAGAATGCCACCTACCTCTTGGCTGCAATCAACACCAAGGAGTGGGAGATCAAGGCTACTGCTATTGAGGAGAACGTCGTTCTCTCTATTCTCACCTTGGAGCTGCTCTATAGCAAGCTCAAAACTCATGAGATCAAGAAAGGCAGCCTTCCTAAGAAGGATAACATGGCTTTGATGGCTGATCCTCTCAAAGGGACTCTTGATGGTTCTTCTGAGTCTTCTTCTGGTTTTTCTCTTGCGTGTTTATCTGCTGTTCAAAAAGAAGAGTTTGAGACTCTTCCTGAGGCTGATTTAGCTCTTTTAGCCAAGAAAGTCACACGGGCATATAACAATGTTAGAAACAAGAAGAGAGGTGGCCCTGTGACATGCTACGAGTGTGGAGAGCTATATCACATCCGGGCAAACTGTCCCAAGCTGAAAGGTAAGGGCAACCGCAAGGATGAGAAGCTTACCTAGAAGAAGCCTCAAGGGGGCAAGCCCAAGTATGATGCTGCTATGCTCATGAAGGCTGCTCACCGAGTCTTTGCTGCTTTTGGAGATCAATCCATGAGCGATGTGGACTCCGGGAGCGAGGAGGACAAGGAGGAGGAGATCCCTCTAGACAAGAAAGAGAAGACCAAGGACTTCACCGGCACGTGCTTCATGGCCGACATCGTCAACATCAATGACAATAATGAGGTACCTCCTTCTTATGATGTTCTTTCTGCTAGATGCGATGACATGTTTGAGCAACTCATGAGTCAGGATAAGACCTTAGAGTTTACCATGGCTAGGAACAAGGACTTAGAGTCACAAGTAGATAATTTGACATTAGAACTTACAAATGCTAGGACTCTTGAATCTGATGAATGTTCCTCTTGTCATGCTTTACATTCTGAATTTGCTAAACTGCAATCTGCTCATGATATTGCTTTGCATCGACTTGAAAATGCTAGGACTGAGCTAATTGATGTTAAATATGCTCCCTATGAAAAATGCTTAGAGTCTAGCAAGTTGGATGCTTCAGAGAATGTTAAATCTAGCTTTTACTCTTTTCTGCATAGAACGTGAATATGAAGTCAAGGACATTTTAGAAGTAGTTAGAGCTAAATATGCCAAGCTTAAGGACATAATTGAGTCTACACCTTGTGCCTCTTGTGCAGCCTATAAGCTTGAAGTTGCTCATCCTAAGGAAAAACATGCTAGAGCCATTAAGGCCAATACTTGTGAATCATGTGTTAACTTTGTGAAAGAAAATGCTTACCTTAAGGACACTCTAGAAATTTTTTCTAAAGGTAAGAAACAGTTAAACATGATTCTGAACACGTCTATATCTCCTTATAAGAAGTAAGGTTTAGGATACAACTCTGCCCAGGACATATCCAAGCCTAATGTCATTCAGGTCTTGGAAAATGGCTTAGTTGAATTCAAAACCCAACCTTCAAATACGGTTTTTAAATCTGCAGGGTTTGTCCAACCTTCTTTTCAGGCAAAAGGTGCTTCTCCCAGTGGTACCAAATACCATTGCACCTATTGCAAGAAGAGTGGACATTTGGTAGAGTTTTGTTGGCGTAGGTTGAAAAATGCTAGGAGAAATATTGCTACATTTTCATCTCATCAATCTAGAGCTTTTATGAGACATGGTCACTTAGAAAATAAGAAACCTGGCCTATGATTTGTTTCACATGCTCATCATGTTCCTAGACAGGATGCTTCTCATGTTAAAGTAACCATTGCTCATAATAGAACTTCTAATAAAATCAAGGATAGCATACGCTCTACATACTACTTTCATGACGCGTGTGTCTCGATCTTGGGTTCCCAAGTCGCTTTTAACTAACCCCATGATGAGACACATCGTTCTTTTGTGCCTTGATTTTTCAGATCGCCATGGAAGGAGGAAGAACACGTGGTTAAATCGACTCATTGCTCACGCCACATGACCGAGCCTAAAGATAGTTCACTTCCTTCACGCGGTCGAAGGGTGATGATTTCATCACCTTCGAAGATGATACACAAGGACAGATCGAAGGAACTGGATCGATCAGGGTGAACGACAAGTTCATTCTCAAGGACGTCACTCTTGTGGACAAGCTAAGGTACAACTTGCTTTACATTTGCAGACTTCTTGATGATGGCTCTGAAACTTCGTTTTAAGAAAAATGCCCGTCGTGTGCTTGATTCTGCGGTGAGCTTGTTTTTGGGATTTCTAGAGTTGGTAGAATCTTTGGGCCCGATTTTTCAATATCTTCTTGGATCTCTCAAATGTTTAATTGCATCTTCTTCTGATATCTGGCTTTGGCAGCGACGTTTGGGGCACATTGGTTTTGATCATCTGACACGAGTTAGCGGCCTTGATCTTATGAGAGGTTTGCCTAAACTCAAAGTCGCCAGGATCTTTGTATGTGCGCCATGTAGGCATGGCAAGCAAGTTGCCGCCTCACACCCTTCATTGACTATGGTCATGACTGACGGACCGGGACAATTGCTTCATAAGGATACTGTTGGTCCTGCTAGGGTTCGGTCAGTCGGTGGGAAATGGTACATTCTTGTCATAGTCGATGATTTTTCGAGATATTTTTGGGTGTTCTTTCTTACTTCGAAGGATGAGGCTTTTGATCATCATCATAATCTTGTTCTTCGTTTGGCTTCTGAACTTCCTGGTGCCTTGCGAGCGATCTGCAGTGATAATGGCACGGAGTTCAAGAATGCTTCTTTTGCCTCTTTTTGTGCTGAGCGCGGTATTGAGCATCAGTTCTCTTCTCTACACGTCCCTCAACAAAATGGCGTTGTAGAAAGGAAGAACAGAACCTTAGTCGAGATGGCTAGGACGATGCTAGATGAGTATAGCACTTCGAGGAGGTTTTAGGCCGAAGCTATTGCTACAGCTTGCCATATTTCAAACCGTGTCTTTTTGAGACCGTTTTTGGGAAGACTTCTTATGAGCTTCGATTTGGGAGAAAGCCCTCTGTTTCGCATTTTCGAGTCTTTGGATCGAAGTGTTTCATTTTGAAAACAGGAAACCTAGATAAATTTGAATCAAGGACTTGTGATGGTTTATTTCTAGGTTATCCTGCTCATTCGAGGGGTTTTCGGATTTTTAATGTTGAAACTAACCTTGTCCAGGAGACATGCAATGTCACTTTTGATGAGACTAGCCCTGGAGCTAGATCCGATGTTTTAGGTGACTTACAGATGATAGAGAGCATTTTTGTTGAAGAAGATGAAGATGAACTTGATACTGCTCCTCCACATTCTTGATGTTGTTCCCTGCAAAGCGCCCAAGTTCGAAACACCTCTGTTGCTTCACCTCCAATTGAGACTCTTGTTGTGACTTCTTCATCAGCAGTACATACGGAGGTCGAGGAGATGCTATCTCCCCCAAGCGCTCCTTTGCACGTTCAGAAGCAACACTCTCCGGATCAGATGATTGGTAATCTCCATTAGCGAGTCACTCGCTCCAAGTATCATGATCCGAGTCTTTTCTCTCACTCTGTATTTGTAGCTTCTTTTGAACCCAAAGATATATCACATACTTTATCTGATGCTAGTTGGGTTAATGCCATGCATGAGGAGTTAGAGAATTTTGAAAGAAATAAAGTTTGGAATCTTGTAGAACCTCCTAGTGATCATAATGTTATAGGAACCCGTTGGGTGTTCAAAAATAAACAGAATGAGGATGGTTATGTTGTTAGAAACAAGACTAGATTGGTAGCTCAGGGCTTTAGCCAGGTTGAGAGATTAGATTTTGATGAGACTTTCGCTCCTGTTGCTAGACTAGAAGCCATTCGTATCTTGCTTGCATTTGCTGCATCTAAAGGTTTTAGGTTGCATCAAATGGATGTTAAGAGTGCCTTTTTAGTGGTTTTATAGAGGAGGAAGTGTATGTTAGACAACCCCCTGGCTTTGAGAATCCCAAGCATCCTGATCGTGTTTACAAGCTATCCAAAGCCTTGTATGGTCTTAAGCAAACCTTTAGAGTTTGGTATGATAGGCTTAAGACTTTCTTACTTAAGAATGATTTTCAGATGGGAAAGGTAGATAAGACTCTTTTCATTCTTAGGCATGGCAATGACTTCCTGCTTGTTCAGATTTATGTTGATAATATTATCTTTGGTGATTCCTATAATACTCAATTACTTGAGATGAGCATGATGAAAGAACTCAATTACTTTCTGGGGCTACAAATCAAGCAGTGCAAGGAAGTGATCTTCATCCATCAAACGAAGTACACCAAGGATTTGCTTAAGCGTTTTGAGATGGGTGACTGCAAGCCGATCGTCACTCCCATGGCGACTTCTACTGTTTTGGATCCAGATGATGAAGGAGAAGCCGTGGGTCAACGCGAGTACCGCAGCATGATCGGCTTCCTTCTATACTTGACGACCTCAAGACCGGACATCTACTTCGCGGTCTACCTTTGCGCGAGGTTTCAGGCGTCACTGAGGATTTCACATCGCCAAGCCGTTAAGCGCATCTTCAGGTATTTACACTCTACCCTCCAGTATGGCATTTGGCATTCCTGTTCTTCTTTGCTGTCCATTTGTGGGTTTTCTGATTCTGATTTTGCGGGCTGTCGGCTAGATAGGAAGAGTACCTCTGGCACATATCATTTCTTAGGCACTTCTCTTGTCTCTTGGTCTTCTAGGAAGCGGTTTTACATTGCACAATCCATCTTTGAAGTTTAATATGTAGTCTTTGCTAGTTGTTGTAGTCGATTTTGTGGATGGTCTCCACTCTTAAGGATTTTGGGTTAATCTTTGCTAGTGTTCCTCTTTTCTGTGATAACAGTTCTGCTATTAACATTGCTAAGAACCCAGTGCAATATTCTAGGACTAAGCACATAGACATTCGCTATTACTTCCTTAGAGACCATGTTGAGAAGGGTGATATTGTGCTGCATTTTGTGGAGTCCGAGGCTCAGTTGGCTGATATCCTCACCAAGCCTTTAGACCTATCAAGGTTTGCCACCTTGAGGAGTGAGTTAGGAGTAATTTATCCCTTTGGGTTGGTTTGAGGGGGAGTTGGATCTTTTTTTGATCGTCTTGTTGATCTTGTTGATCTTTTTAGGCTTTTTGAGCTTTTCTTGCATCTCATTGTATCATATTGCACTCATATGAAAAATCCAAAAAGATGCATTGTAATATAAGATTTTCTGTTTATCTTTTAAAATTGATGAAGCTTTGCTTATTACCCTTTGGAGCTTTAGTATTTCAATTCTTGCTCAATACCATGTCTAGTTCTTTGACTTGCTAGAATTATCATGCTTTCATATGTGTAGCTAAGTCTTTGTTGTATGAGCTAGAATTTTAAGACAACTCGAACCAAAAAAACTGCAATTTGTGGATGTTTTAGTTAGTTGCGCAATAGTGCTCCTTTTGTGATATTGGCCCTGTCAAAATTGCTGTGTTAGCTCTTGAATCTAAAATTGATCATTACTTGAGCTTCTTGTGTTCTTGAGAATCTAAAACTGCTCTTGTGCAAAATAAAAAATGAAAAATCAATTTCAAGATTGTCTTATGCTTAAATTGTGCCAAACTACTCTTACGAGACTGCATGTCATAGACATGAACTTGGAGATAGTTTGATGATCCAGACGATTTCATGGGGACTGCTTGTCAAAACTGACATGAACCTCAAGATTTGTCGCCCTGATAGAAGCTTAGGAAGAGTTTGTGGATGACTCCTAGTCCAGGATCTTCTTCACTAAGATATACCTTTAATCAACTTCTGGTCGAAACTTAGGAAGAGTTTGTGGATGGCTCCTAGTCCAAGATCTTTTCACTAAGTTAGACCATTAGTCAACTTCAATATTCATTGCAAATGAAAAACTGTTGAAAAATGAGCGTTTGAGAAAATTGAGCAAAATGATTCATTTCAGGACCTGTTTGTCTCTTAATGTGGTCATTGTTAGCTTTTTGATCTCACATTGATATTTTGACATGGCCAGTATCAGTTTAGGATCCATGTTGATGAACTTGCTAAATTTGAAGCGTTGCTTAAAATGCTAAAATTCTTTGCTTTACTTTGAGCCTTCGAGCTTAGCTTTGATATATATGTCTTATCATGATTTTGCTAGCGCTGTTAGGCTTGATATGTTATTTGTGCAATATTAGAGATGCTAGCTGATCCTTTTGGGTAATCTCCAAAGCTTATTGTAATCAAAAATTGAAAATATATATATAAAAAATGAAGCCACTCCATTGCATTTCATGCATGCTCCTTATGCTTTTTCCTCTTTCTACATTTGTCATCTCTGGACGAGAGGAAGGCATGATTCCTTGATGACTCCATTGTCAAAGGGGGAGAAGATAGTTGAAAAAGGGGAGAAAATGGGGAGTTATGAAAAAGGGGGAGCTACTTGGAGAAGAATTGAAAATTTGAGATTTTCTGAAATTTGAGGATTATAGTGAGGGGGAGTTTCTTATTTGCATTCTTATGGTCTTATTGCTTCTTCTGGACTTGAATTGCAATTCTTGATCCTCACAATAATCAAAGGTCATATCGAACAATTGTTCTTTCATATGGACCTTAAGTGAGATTTTGACTCCTTTTGGAAATTGAAGGTTTCTTGCTTTCTTTTGTCTTATATCATTTGCCTATACTATTCTGAAGCCAGCTTGGTCATTTCCATTGCTTTCTCTTGCATATGGACCAAGTTGTGCCTTTGAGCGAAAATATCGAGTTTTTTACTTTTCAAACCCAAAATTTTGCATTTGTGGGAAATTGCCAAAGTGTTCATCAAGGGGGAGATTGTGGATATCATGGGGATATGCCTGAGATCTTAGGATGATGTTACAATTGGCAATGTCGTTTAAGGTTTATCGATTCACGTGTTTTCGGCGAAGTTCAAACTGCTGTCAGGCAAGTGACGGCCTGACCGGTCTAGGTGGCGGTCTGACCGGCCAGGGGGACGGTCAGACCAAGTTTGGAAAATCGGTCTGACTGGCCTTTATGAGATTTTGGATTTTAGAGCTGGACCAAAAATAGAGGGTGTAGGCAAGAGAGTAGATTTTACTACTCTTGGTCTCATAATTTTTGGGGCTTCCAAGCAAAAGTTCTATTGGTTTGAAAATTCCAGTAGGTTTCGGATTTTCAGGAAGGAATTTTGGCTAAGTCCCAGCTGGGCGGTCAGATCGACCAACAGGTGGCGGTCAGACCGGCCAATGTGGCGGTCTAACCGGTTTTCACTTGTCTCATCGGCCAACTGGTGGCGATGATTGTTGGGTTAGGTTAAGTTCATGGGTTTCATGGCATATGTGTTGCATGATGCATGTTTTGACTAACGAGGTCAAGTTGTGAAGAATTTGTTCCTAATCGATTTCTTTGTCTATTGATGTCTGAGTTGCTTGGAGGTCAATGACGGTCAGCGGAGAGGATGATCGGGACTAAGCTTGGAGAGTGAGGTCCGAAACGATCGGGTATCTTTGGGTGAGGTCAATGGAGTCAAGCATGGCGCAAAAGGACAAAGGTGATCGAGCAGGCGATTCGATTGTAACAGGTTGGATCAAGCGGCGGGGTCGGTGCAAGTGCCATGGTGGTTTTGGTGGGAGCCGGATGGGAGATACTTGCCGACATGATGAGAGCCGCTGGATCAACCTACACGTGGCGAAACATGGGAGGTGCTTCACGAAGATGGGACTCGATCTTTGAAAAAGATCGAGAAGGGGTATTTTGGTAATTTTATCAAATACCGCCTTGGTGACCTTTTGCCAACCCTCGGCGCAATACGGTGCGTGGAGAAGTGGATTAGGTCAAGAGGAGATGAAGACGACGCTTTAAAATGTGTGCGTGTGTGACCCGTTTGTGTTGGGCCTTAACGGGAGCCTATTAGAGTTAATGCTTCTAGAAGATCTAAGCCTCCACTATAAATAGAGGAAAGAGATGGCTGCACCTCTTTCGACCCTTTCATTGTGCTTGAAACCCTAGTTTGCTTAGGGAGAGGATTAGTGGATGTTAGGGTTCTAGAGAGTTGGATTTGATTTCGTGTTCATATATTGAGTCTTTGTCCTCCATTGATGGAGTGACTGTAAACCAATACCATATCAAATCAATCCAAAGAAAGTTCCCTCAAAGATGAGTATATTTGCTTTCTTTCTCTCTATTTGGTGATTTGTGGTCTTTCTTTGATCCGCGAGTTTTTGCTTGTTCTCTTGCCGTGATCTAACTTGCTGTGACATGTGGGAACCCATCTAGGATCATCTTGATCATCAATCACCCACGAGCAAGTCTCCAGATTAAATTTTGATTTTGACTCGGTTTTGGTGCACACTTCATTCAAACTGAAAAAGATAGAAACTTTAGCATGGATCTCTGCGATTTTTGATTGGAATAGGTTCCTAATATCTTAGAGAAGGCGTGTCTTAAATTTCGTGGAGTTTGGCCTTACGGATCAAAAGTTAGACCGATTTGAGTTTTGGTTTTCGGGCTGATTTTACTATTCATTGGCCTGGAGGTCTGACCGCCATGTATTGAGAGGTCAGACCAATTTCCAAAGGTCAGACCGATTTCTAGTTGGAGGTTAGACCGCCGAACACATTTAGGTTTTGAGTTTTTATGTTTTTAGTCTATTTGCTTCGGGATTTTGATTGGATTCAATACATGTCTTCCACTGTGCTTGTATATTGATCTTCATAGCTTTTATAGCTATTGGAGTGAAAATCGTATTGAATTCGATCAAAGTGAAAAAGAGATCGTGCTCCTATTCACCCCCTCTAGTCAACTTTTCGATCCAACAGATACAGATGATCTACGGTGGCACGACATTATGAACGATCTCCACCTTCTGATAATCCGATCGAAAGCCGAAGGTCCAGATAAGCGTTATAGTATTTTTGCTACGGTACATATTTCACTGTTGCTGCAGTATTTTTGCTACATTGCTGTGCAGATAGCTGTTTGCCTCCCTGTAAAACACTGCTCACACAATGTACCTCCACAGTACTGTAGAGGATCCGGATCCATATACGTGTAGATTGTGATATGGTGGAGCTAGAGCCCGACGTGGGAGACACACGAGACGACACTCACTTAGGTGAGGAGGATCAGACGATGCGAGGGGAGGGGACGGGACGGGACGACACCCACTCTTTCCCAACAAGTTCTGTCTCAACTCTCAACGCCTGCAGAGAAAGAATAATGATTCACCGTTTTATTTATGTTACAGGGGCGGGTACTGTAGGGCCACGATGAATTAGCTGTGATTCTTCAACTCTTGGCCGCAGCTGTAACAGTAGAATCCGGCATTCAGTGCCGCCGTTGGAGAATGCAGACATTGGAGGCTCGAGTGGTGAGTCGAATATATGGCGATGAAGAATCTATCGGCTGCTAATGGTTTCCATGCGAAACTAATTGCAACACATGGATGGAACGACCAATGGTGATTCCAACCATGTTTTGCTCAAGTACTCCTTACGACTAGTATTAATCTTCAGGGAAGAAAAGAACATCCTATACTGTAGTAGCACCAATGCTACAGCTAATGGTAGTACTAGTGTGGTACTACGTACGTACTAAAACTGGTGTGTATTTTACAGAGAGCTCTAACGTCTCTGAAGAAGAGAGCAAGACACAGCAGGAATCTGCAGGTAGTTGTAAGTTATAACAAATGCAGCCAAAGGCCAAAGGTAATCCAGTTGGTCGGCAGCGAGCATCGTGCGATCCCCCTTTTTTTTCCGGTTTAATCGCTTCCTCCCATCCCTTACCCTTAGTGCCTGTCACGGGCCCACCGACAGCGATACCTTCCGCTCCCATCGTAAGCTAACAACTACTAATCCAACTAGTAATTTTTTTTTAAAAAAATTCCCCATTGCTTAATCCAACGCCCAGAGAAAGTTGATGAGTGGTAGCAGTATAATACTCTCCTGCCACTCACAGACAGGAATTAGAGAGATGAAAGGAAAATAAAAGTTGGTGCAAAAAGTCAGGCAGGCAGGCAAATAATCAGTAAACACGCCTGCTGTGCTTGCTAATAACACTCCACCTACCGTCTTTCTGCTGCTCCTGTGAATTATTTATCTTCTTGTTAGTTAGTGGGCTCCTTTCTCTTTTTTTTCCTTTTCCTTGGTCCTCCTCCTTTGCACGCCAACTGAAAAATCTCCTTGATTTTGCTAGCACGCCACTATGAAAAGAAAACAAATACATATCAAAGTCTCGTGCATGGTGTATACATCCATGAGTCATTCTGTGCACTCATATCTGCATCATTTGAAAGAATACGTACATGGGCATACACGCAGAGGAATCATTACCCAGGACATAGAGGAGAGGTCATAAGCGCCTACACCGTAAAATCTATTTTCGACAGAATCAAAAAGACATATTTGGTAGAATCATAATCACAAAATACGACATACACTAGGGGCTGGTGAGAAGAGATATATTTTACATCCCAGAGAGATAGAGGCTATAATCGGAGATATTATTGTTTCTGATACAAAAGTTGCTATATCAATGGAAAATGCCCTGCCTTTTGAGTGTGATTTGAACTATTGATCCACGTAATTGGAAGTAACCGCACACAAATTGTTTGTTGCCACTTTTATCATGAGATGAGATCGATGTTCTTCTCCTGCTACATTAGCAGTGGTAAGTACATATAGCTTGCTTCATTTTCTTCTTCTGTACTTGGCCTTCTCTTGTGTTTACAGATAAGCTGATTCTCTGTAACTGGACATTTTTCCCTCGCTGTCAACAGTCCCCTACTAATTTTCAGCGTAACAACCTCGTTGAGAAGACGTCCTAACAACCTCTCTCTAGTCTTTACAGTCAACACTCCATCCGGGCTGTGTGTGTCACCGACACTTTCTATCTCTTCCCTCCTCATTTTCTCTCTCGTTTGTTCTTAAAAAAAACCCCACTAGACAGTAGACACTAGTAATAATCCTGGCTGCTTGGGCACCTGCGAGAAGGAGAAGAGGTAGTTACAACTTTCAAGCAAGGTATTGACAATTGACACACACACCACAGCCGCACAAGAAGGAGAAGGAGAAGGAGGAGGAGAGGGGGGGAGAGAGACGAGAAGGCGAGTAGTTCCAAAGCGAGCGAGCGAATCACAGTAGCGTTAGCGTCATGTGCATGTGAGGGGGGAAAGCTGTCGAAAGATATAGGGGGGTGGCGATGAGCTGTGCCTAGGAGAGCAAGCACGCGACCGCACCGCACCCACCCCCACAGGGAGCAGTCACGAGGCAGCCGCACAAGATTACATAGGGAAGGGAGGAAGCATCCACCCCATTCCTCCTCATTTCCACCCTTTCCTTTACTCTCCTCCTCCCCTCCCCTCACACCGCCGCCACACGCTTCGGAGTGGTATAGTAACAGTAAGCCCTTGAGATCTGGTGGAGCGAGCGGGAGAAGGAGGTTTGGGGGGATGGAGGCCAGCGCCGGGCTGGTCGCCGGCTCGCACAACCGCAACGAGCTAGTCGTCATCCGCCGCGACGGGGAGCCCGGGGTACGTTTGATTATTACCGCGTTAATTATCTCGCCGCGGGGGTTAGCTTCCTCCTGCTCCGGTGGTGCTGATTTTTGGCTGCCTCTCTGCAGCCCAAGCCGCTGAAGCAGCAGAACGGGCGGGTGTGCCAGATTTGCGGCGACGACGTCGGCCTCACCCCCGACGGCGAGCCCTTCGTCGCCTGCAACGAGTGCGCCTTCCCCGTCTGCCGCGACTGCTACGAGTACGAGCGCCGCGAGGGCACGCAGAACTGCCCCCAGTGCAAGACCCGCTTCAAGCGCCTCAAGGGCAAGTCTCCCCCGCTCCACCCGCCGCAATGCCGCTCGCTCGTCGTCTCCGAATTTGCCGGCTTCGAGTCTCAAAAGTGCTCACTTTTTTTTTTTCGGGGGTTCGGTTGCAGGTTGCGCGCGCGTTCCCGGGGATGAGGAGGAGGAGGGCGTCGACGACCTGGAGAATGAGTTCAACTGGAGGGACAAGCACGACTCGCAGTATGTCGCCGAGTCCATGCTCCACGCCCACATGAGCTACGGCCGCGACGGCGACCTCGACGGCGTGCCACAGCCCTTTCAGGCCATCCCCAATGTTCCCCTCCTCACTAACGGGCAGATGGTAACTGCAAATCTCACGCTGCCGCATCGCTCCTCCCTCTCAGCCTCTGTCTTGCCGTGTGCTCAATTGCTTGTTCTGATGTGCCTGTAGGTTGATGACATCCCGCCGGAGCAGCACGCACTTGTGCCGTCCTTCATGGGCGGCGGGGGAAAGAGGATTCACCCCCTCCCTTATGCGGATCCGAACCTTCCTGGTGCGTATTTGGATTGTCGTCGGCTCATCGCCTAGCATTTAGTTGTAATGGTGCCCGAACAGAATCGTTTGACGGTTGGTATGTTGCAGTGCAACCAAGATCCATGGACCCATCCAAGGATCTTGCTGCATACGGGTATGGGAGCGTCGCGTGGAAGGAGAGGATGGAGAGCTGGAAGCAGAAGCAGGAGAGGCTGCACCAGATGAGGAATGACGGCAGCGGTAAAGACTGGGACGGCGATGGCGATGATGCAGATCTCCCACTGTATGACCCTGGAAACTTACTTGACCTCTATTATTGGTGACCCTCTGATAGGTTATTTGGTTTCCATGCTTTGGTCAAACTTGCGATTGAGCTTCGTATGGGCATGAATATGACCTGGCTATCAATTTTCTTATAATATTAAAACAAACCGGCGAATTCATATTTGTCAGATTTTGTTTAAACTGTTGCATTTCTTTTTCTGGATGAATGATGTAGTTGCATAATTAGCCATTTAGTATACTGTCTAGAAAAATCGTACTCCTGTTTATTTGCATCTTTGACTGCAAGGAAGAACTTTGCAGTCTTTGTCCTTTTCTTTGCAAAATGCGCTACTAGACTTGAGTACCAACTCTGTTTCTTGAACCTTTTTTTTTTACCAGAATGGATGAAGCTAGACAGCCATTGTCCAGAAAGATTCCGATTCCTTCAAGCCAGATTAACCCCTATAGGATGATTATCATAATTCGGTTGGTGGTTTTGGGTTTCTTCTTCCACTATCGAGTGATGCATCCGGTGCCTGATGCTTTTGCTTTATGGCTCATATCCGTAATCTGTGAAATCTGGTTTGCCATGTCTTGGATTCTTGATCAATTCCCGAAGTGGCTTCCTATTGAGAGGGAGACTTACCTTGATCGGTTGACATTGAGGTTGGTTACTGACTTACTGTTGCCACCTAGTAATACTTGTCTTCTTCTGTCTGAAGTTTTGCGACTAATTGCTTGTGTGGATAGGTTTGACAAGGAAGGCCAGCAATCTCAACTCGCCCCAGTTGATTTCTTTGTCAGTACGGTTGATCCCTTAAAGGAACCTCCGTTGGTCACAGCAAATACTGTTCTATCTATCCTTGCGGTAGATTATCCACTTGATAAGGTCTCTTGCTATGTTTCTGATGATGGTGCTGCCATGCTCACATTCGAAGCATTGTCTGAAACATCGGAATTTGCAAAGAAATGGGTTCCTTTCTGTAAAAGGTATAGGCTTGAACCTCGTGCTCCAGAGTGGTACTTCCAACAGAAGATAGACTACCTGAAAGATAAGGTGGAACCAAACTTCATTAGGGAGAGGAGAGCAATGAAGGTGCATTATTTGACCTCTTCTTTATTGCTTTGCTATGGCCCTTTAGTTGATAAAAGTTATGCTAATTTAGGCCAACCTTAACTTTTTTTCAGAGAGAGTATGAGGAATTCAAGGTCAGAATCAATGCCTTGGTTGCTAAAGCCCAGAAAGTTCCTGAGGAAGGATGGACAATGCAGGATGGAACTCCCTGGCCTGGAAACAATGTTCGTGATCATCCTGGAATGATTCAGGTATACTTTTACAGTTTGTGCTGTAACACAGTATATATGCTGACATGATATGGTGGCCCCTTTTTTTTCCTTCTCTCTCTTACCACAATAAAGTTAAATTTTCTCTACCAATAGGTCTTCCTTGGTCAAAGCGGTGGCCATGATGTGGAAGGAAATGAACTGCCTCGATTGGTTTATGTTTCAAGAGAAAAACGGCCAGGATATAACCATCATAAGAAGGCGGGTGCTATGAACGCATTGGTAATGATAACGTGTTTGATGCATTTTCTGTCAGTCTTCTATGGCTAGTAGTAGCATGTAATGGATTTTAAACTCCTTTATGTTTTGTTTGTCTGTTTCACAGGTCAGAGTCTCTGCTGTACTAAGTAATGCTCCATATTTGCTGAACTTGGATTGTGATCACTACATTAACAACAGCAAGGCTATAAAGGAGGCAATGTGTTTCATGATGGATCCTTTGGTAGGAAAGAAAGTTTGTTATGTGCAGTTCCCTCAAAGATTCGATGGCATTGACCGTCATGATCGATATGCCAACAGGAATGTTGTCTTTTTCGATGTAAGATTTGGCTTCCATATTTCTGAGACATTTTGTTGTCTATATTGTGTCGTTTAGCTTCAATGAAATTTCCCTAACATTTGTTTCGTAAAGATCAACATGAAAGGTTTGGATGGTATTCAAGGCCCCATCTATGTCGGCACTGGATGTGTCTTTAGAAGGCAGGCATTGTATGGTTATGATGCCCCCAAATCAAAGAAGCCACCATCAAGGACTTGCAACTGCTGGCCAAAGTGGTGCTTTTGCTGTTGCTGCTGTGGTAACAGGACGAACAAGAAGAAGACCATGAAACCTAAAACAGAGAAGAAAAAGAGGTTGTTTTTCAAGAGAGCAGAAAATCAATCCCCTGCATATGCTCTTGGCCAAATTGACGAAGCTGCTCCAGGTATCACTTAAGTTCCAAGAAAACCTTGTGGTTATTTTCTAGAAACATCCTCATCTTCATTGTCCTAACATAACTAACCTTGCAATGCTTTTGGCAGGAGCTGAAAATGAAAAGGCTGGTATTGTAAATCAACAGAAGTTAGAAAAGAAATTTGGCCAGTCTTCCGTTTTTGTTGCATCCACACTTCTTGAGAATGGTGGAACCCTGAAGAGTGCGAGTCCAGCTTCTCTTCTAAAAGAAGCTATACATGTCATCGGTTGTGGCTATGAAGACAAGACAGACTGGGGAAAAGAGGTAAAGTCTTGGAGCTAGGTTGTGTGTTGGTTAATCGGTCGAAACATTTCTTACCTAGTAAATCATATATATTTTTCTTTTCTTTTGCAGATTGGCTGGATCTATGGATCAGTTACAGAGGATATTCTAACTGGGTTTAAGATGCATTGCCATGGTTGGCGGTCGATTTACTGCATACCCAAACGGGCTGCATTCAAAGGTTCTGCGCCTCTCAATCTTTCTGATCGTCTTCACCAGGTTCTTCGGTGGGCTCTTGGGTCTATTGAAATTTTCTTCAGCAATCATTGCCCTCTTTGGTATGGGTATGGTGGTGGACTAAAATGTTTGGAAAGATTTTCCTACATTAACTCCATCGTCTATCCTTGGACATCCATTCCACTTTTGGCTTACTGTACATTGCCTGCCATCTGTTTGTTGACGGGGAAATTTATCACTCCGGAGGTAAGGTTTATTCAACTTGTAATTCTCTTCAGGTTGACTGTGGCATGAAGTTATGCAATATTTGACCCTTACCTTTCTCTTCCGGTTCTATCGTGCAGCTTAGCAACGCTGCCAGCCTCTGGTTCATGTCACTTTTTATCTGCATTTTTGCTACAAGCATTCTGGAAATGAGATGGAGTGGTGTAGGCATTGATGATTGGTGGAGAAACGAGCAATTTTGGGTCATTGGAGGTGTCTCTTCACATCTCTTTGCTGTGTTCCAAGGACTTCTCAAGGTCATAGCTGGTATAGATACGAGCTTCACTGTGACAACAAAGGGTGGAGATGATGAGGAGTTCTCGGAGCTGTATACGTTCAAATGGACAACCTTGCTGATAGCTCCAACCACGCTGCTCCTACTGAACTTCATTGGGGTGGTGGCTGGTGTTTCCAATGCGATTAATAACGGATATGAATCATGGGGGCCGCTCTTTGGGAAGCTCTTCTTTGCATTTTGGGTGATTGTCCATCTGTATCCGTTCCTCAAAGGTTTGGTTGGAAGGCAAAACAGGACGCCAACAATTGTCATTGTCTGGTCCATTCTTCTAGCTTCAATCTTCTCGCTCCTCTGGGTCCGGATCGATCCTTTCCTGGCTAAGAACGATGGACCTCTTCTGGAAGAGTGTGGTCTGGATTGCAACTAGGAGGTCAGCAAGTGAACCAACCCATCCAGTGTGTGCTCGAAGAAGTATTTTTGCAGGTGTTTGTGCCCCCCCCCCCCCATATTTTCTCTCTCCATTTTTTCCTTTGTAGATAGAAACACGAAAGTCTTGCATTTCTTTTGTTCCATGGTGGTAGCACAGCCTCAGTATTGGGCAAACGGGAGGCTGCGACAACCTTGTGCAGTTCGGCCACGAAAAATACAGTCAATGCCCGTGTTTGATTGTTCAGCATTCTTTATTAGTTTGGTGGGAATGAATCGGGTGAGCCGAACAGAAAGTTGCTTGATTCTGCATTGCTCTCCTCCATCCATCAACAAAACTCAAAACTTGTTTCTCAATAAGGCAGGATTGGTTCTGCCATCTGGAATAGAGGAAGATGCACATTATTTATGTAGCGAGTTAAATATGCCTGGCTGCCCATTGAAGGGCTTGTTCATTCCTTCTTCCTCTTTCTAGTTCCATCCCCTTACTAGACCAAACAGATATCTAGTGTTAGTAATTTGGCGCTTCCAGTGTTGTAATTTGTAAAGGTTTCCTTTGTGTCGAGTTGCTTTAAATCCCTTGGACGTGTTCGTTGTTCAACTGTAATGCTATGTACTGCCGCTGCTTTTGTTGTCTACACAATGTCAGAGAAGAGAGGCTGTAACGATGAGTGGGAGTGGCTGCGTATTATGTCGGCAATTTCCGTTGGTGGAACATTATACTGTCCTTGCTGCTGTACTCTCTTGATCTTGATTCTCTCGGTCTTTCTACAGAGGGGAACAAGTGTATGCAGCTCATTACCCCGTCTGATATGTATTCTACTGTGGTAGGAGGACTACTACATTGTTTTGGCCAACGTAATGGCGGTAGGGCAATGCAGTACCAGGATATTGAAAGAGGCTGCTTTGGCAAGAGACCTATCAGGATTCATAAGGACGAGAGAAACTTTGGACCCCCCATGCACACTTCGATTCTGCAATCTACATCAATGAATGCCACCTTCTGAGGTGCGCCACATGATGCTGGATTTGTTCACTGGACCAATTCTGGAAGAGAGAATCGATTATTTGTCATCGCAAAGATTGTCGCACTGTGAAATGCCACCGTAAATATGGCCTGATATGACACCCAATTCATGGAAATGGTTAGGGTTTGCCACTCTTTCTGTATTTTAGTTTTTTTTTTCAATTATCTTGGGTCCGAAATTAGCATATGAAAAGTCGCCTTTACCCTTCTTCCTAATTTGGTGCCATATCACAAAGGACAATCTTTATGGTGATATTTCACGAAGTTAGAATCTTTGCGGTGGCAAATAATTGATTTTCCCACCTTGGAATCACGGGGTGCTTAACCTTAACCGGTAAGTCTTCCCCTCGTTGTTACGGTGGATGCTGAAGATTCCCGCCGTTTCTGGCATGGTTGGTAAGAACTTTGAAGATAAGCAAATCTGTACCATGAATTCACTCGCTGCTGCATTTCTCATCTCCCTTAGCTTGAAACTTAGCGGCCACGTGGAACGCATGAATTTCACGATTTTTGCAGGTCCATTTTGAAGCGGATCCTTACGATGACGAAAGAGAAATTGCAGCGTATGATAAAGCACAGCAACACACCAGTGTAGTGTAGGACAGGAGATGGCACCGAACAGAATCGCACGGATTACGAACAAAGCCGAACATGCCATAGAGTACTTGACAAATAAGATCGAACATGCCACTGCCAGTCTGCCACTGCCACTCTTCCAGCCCCACTCTCGCTCCCACGATCCTCGTCCTAAGCTCCTAACCCTACCACACCAGGATACGTAGATAATTAGATCCTAGATTGTTGTTTTTTTTCATCACAAGAAAGTCGCACACACATCATCACACACGTATATATACAAGTGCGCTCCCTTACTATATGTTTAGAAAGATAGATGCCAAAGATAAATCTGTAATCTTACAGAATTTCTACTAAAAGCGCAACCAAATGTACGTAAACGTGAACACCGGAATTTGAACCATATAGGAGAAGTGGCACCCTCACAACTTCACCGCCCACTGAGAGATAATTCCCTCTTTTTGTTGCTAACCAAACACAACAACAACAGGCAGGTACCAACCTGTCCAATTCTGCCAACCGCAGCCCCTGAACTCGCAAAAAAGGCCACGCATTTGTAGCATCCTCTGCTACCTCTAGCCACCTCACTTAGAATTCCGTTCTTGTCAGAGCATGCTTAAGTTAGGCACCGCGCTGGCTCGCCCATCTCCATTTCCAGCTTTAATCCCCAAGTTAAGTTAGTAGCAGTGTGCCTTTATTTTTATCTGCAAAAGGATACTTCAGATTTGGACAACTCATTCGAGTCCTCCTTGCCGTCCACGATGAATAGAAAAAAAAAGAGGCAAAGGTATCCATGGGAAGAACGTGTATGGTTGCAATAGTAAACTGCAGGATGGGACGTGCTAACGAACCGCTAAAAAAAGAAGAAGAGTAAAGGCGACTTGTACCACTTGCCGATGCAATCTATGCTCTGAATTATCGCTGATGCTGTCGTTAAGCAGGCAGTAGGCAGGAGCAGTAAAAGTTGTAGTTGATTGCCGGTTGCTGTGATGAGAAACTGCGTGACCAAGCAGAGAGCAGATCAAGAGCTGCTAATGGAGTATACTTATTTGGAGGGTCCCTCCGCTGGATGCGTTTGGTGCGGTGGGGATTCAGGATTAGGAGCGATTAAATATAGTCTCTGGTTGGTGGTTTATTAAAACCAGAGTGTGTTTAAGCGGAGCAAGCAGATACAGCGGGAAGGGGAACGGGAAAAGTCTGGTCAGTTACTGCTACTCGGTGGATATTCTAGAGCCGCTGTGCAAACAGTGCTCTACGAGAGAATGAACAACACGCCGACACTGTACGCGGCAACGTATTGGAAAAGTCATGCATGGTTTACTGTAGTAACACGGCAGCGATTAACCAGAGTCTTCGATTTTTGATCGCACGATGAGAGTAGAGATCGCTTGTACCCATTAAACTGTTTTTTTCTTTCTGTGTTGAACAATTCAGTGCCGGCCTGCAGTCACATTCCAGAGCAGAAGCTACAGCCGCAACGTAAGTCAGAGCTATATTATAAAATGAAACTGTGAAAGAAAAATGTATTATCTAGCTAGTACCATAAAATCGCATTATTTTACATGGAAAAAGGTACTTTCCGTAGTCTATCAGATCACCACAAAATCGAGCAAAGTCTCAGTCGCCCCTTGTGCACTGATGGATGGGATCACTGATTTTTTTTTTTTAAAAAAAATGGTGGGATCATTCACTGGTGTTAATTCCGAAAAGGCGTACAGATACGGTCGAATAGATGCAGCCAAAACAAGCATGCCCCGCTTGCGCTTCGCCGAAGGGACCAAGGACACAACTAGTACTCGGACGGCGGATCGAGGCCGTTGATCTCGGCGTTTCGACGGCCAGGATCAGGACGGAGACGTACGCGGTCACATGCGGCGGAGGCCGGAACGGTGGGTGGGACTGCACACACAAAGCAGCAGATCAAAGGAGCAGAGCACGAGCTTCACAGGCGGTCGGTGGGGGAGGAGTACGAGAGAACACGCATGGCCGGCGGTGCATGCCTAGTGTAGACGGACGACGACGAGGAGGATCGCTGTACCATTTACGCGCATGCTGCAGGCGTGGCGAGCGAGCGAGCGCACGTGTGTATAATCTTCTTTTGCTTACTTCATCCCACTTATAAATGGGTGTTCTTCCTCCTAGAGCAGTCTGGTGGTTCCAAACTTAACACCTTTCAGTTTTTACTATGCATGAGTGCATCTTTGGAATTTATTGGAATTTCGAGATAACTTCATTTGGGCCAGACCCAATAACTCAAATTCTCCAACAGTGCTAGCCAAGTAGCCATTCGATCTGTGTGATGGCTGATATTCTCCATTCTGTTGCTAATGGACTTGATTTGCCTGGCAGCCGACACGAAGTGCGTCGATACACCGCTACTACAACTTCATTATTTCCCCTCAAAATTAAATTGTTGCACATCGGAACTCCACTTGACCAGTACAAGGCCGGGGTTAAAACCACTCGGGCTTGTTTGAGAAGCTTATACCCGACCAGAATCTATATAGATGAGCAAGGAATTTGAACTAAAATCTCGATATATTCATGTAGATGAGCAATAATTTTGACACAACCAAACAAAGACTCCGTGAAGTGCTCCTACTCCAAGGACTGGATCTCTTCTCTCCTCCTCTCGGCAATTCATAGAGCTCGGTCACAGTGCTGCAGTGCTCTCGAGTCTGATGAACAGTGCTGCTATAGAGTCTGATGGAAAGCATTTAAGCTTTAGAGGCAGAGTTACCAAGTACTTTTGCGCGAGGATGCAAGTTGGATCACTCAACACGGAAAGTAATACTACTTCAATCGATGAGTAACACTTTTACTGCATGCCTGGAAACCTGATAGCAAGTACTCCATCTGTTTCGTTGTATTTGTATACCGTTTATCGTGCGTACAGACCGATGAAAGATTAAATCTAAAAAATATTTAATAAAAAATAATCGTATACACTTCTATTAGATGACATACCACAACTACTTAATCTCTTTCCAAGCATTTAAGTAGGGACAGAGTCAGAGAGAGAGAAAATTAGAATAACTACTCCATTTATAAATGTATGATGTCCTACAAAGTATGCATTCAATTTTTTTCTAACTTTGACTAATAATATATAAAAAACTATTTAGATTTGTCATTGAATAATAGTATTATTATATTTGTTATGATAAATATTCTCATAATATAATATTTTTAATAACTTAACCATATGGAAAGTAACGGTCATAGTTGGACATTGGAGACCGTGTTGATATCCAAAACATCATACATTCTTGAACAGATAGAGTACATTTTATATTCTCACAATAGACAAATACTATATTGAAACGGATACTCCGATACCACAGACAAATATCGGGAATCGGAGGAACCAGTAACTCCCGTGATTTCTAGAGTGCCAAATTAGTCGTGTCATAACTGCACCAACAAACGCATTTATACGTAGCTCTCAAGTCTCAATTCATTGTTTACTGGCACCGCGATTCAGGCGCTTCAATGCAGCTGACTTTACTACTGAAACAGGGGAGCATTGTACTAGTATCGACAATATAGATAGTGGAGTAGTAAGTGTAGTAACATGTGCACAAGAAGATTCGGAACAGAGCCTTCAAAAAACAAAAAGAAGATCCGGAACCGAGCCACCAGTGAACTTGTTTGAACTGAATGCCATGCATGGCTGAAGTAATCTTCAGTCAAAACTCGAAAGGAATCAACCAGGGCATAAACTGCATTGTCCTGGGCGATTAAGCATGGGTACAACTGCCATCTGCCCATATGGCATAGGCACTAGGCAGGAACGTGTGTGATAATGTTTTTATCACTATGTATCAACCCTACAGATACAGTATACTTATTCCACTCAGTAAGCATGTTACTTTGAAGATTTTAACCATAAACAATAAATGCTTATTTTGGAAGAATTCGTAGTAGAGGTATGGTTTCAAGCAATTCCCCGGTGGGAATAATTAGGAACCTGTAGATCGAGAGCCAGAGGAATAAAGGCCTTGATGTTGCCGACTTGGAGGGCTAGGGTGGAAAGGGCAAAAATGGCAGCACGCAGTGGCTTACGGGCCCATGGCCAGGCCTCGGCCGACCCAGCCGTGAAGCATGAGTTTGGCCCAGTGTACGTAGAATTCACGTGGGAATTTGCTGTTATCTACGTAGAATTTACTATCCAGGAGGCCGAGGTCCAACTCCGCCTCTAGCAACATGATCTTGTATTCATTGCATTGATCAATATATATAGTTATATGGTGTTGAATGTTGGCACTAATTCATTTTCTAGTTGATAATGAACTAATGTCGGTTGAAGCTAAGATATTTTGGCTGAAGACTTTAGTTAAAACAAGAAGGTAGTTTTTAGCTGGATGCGTGCTGGATCCTTCTTGGAGTCAAGTCGGTGAAGTGAAGTGTCAAACTTTTCAATTAGCTGCTAAGTAACTTAGTAAATGGCAGCAAGGAACCTGCTGGTGTATTGTTAAAAAATGTATTGCACCATGAGCCATAGTACTTGTGAGTCGGTTGTTGCTAGTCGGTTAGCTCAGTCTATAAATAGACATGAATGCCACTTTGTAATACATATGTATGTGTGTAAAGTTTTGTCGATGTTTTAGAATCAATCTTACGTAAAGATTGTTTGATTCGGGGGGTCTCCTAGAATGGAATCACGCAGAGAGATTAACACATATATTTTTATACAGGTTCAGGCCTTCTCCGAAGAGAATAACAACTCTACTCCTGTGTGTGTATGGTATTGAGTATATCTTGTATAATCGGGAGAAAAGACTAAGAGTATTACAGAAGATAGTGCCTGTCTTCCCAATTGCTTGCTGTATTCTCCGATTGCCCTCCCTTTCTTCTCTGATCGCCGCCTTTATATAGTTGTGAAGGAGTAGCCGTTTCTCCAGGTGAAGAGGCGCCTCATCATGTCTCAGAAGCGCGATGTTTGCAGTAATCACCAGAGTGTTAACTCCTTCATGCCGTCTGGCAGTTACTTGTCAGAGATAATGTGGTATTACGTGCTATTACTCCGTAGAATAACAGCGTATGTTGACTGCTTGGATTCCTTAATCAATTGGACCCACTCGTCTGTAGGTTTTATTGATCATAAGGTTGTCGTAGCTGACCTGGTCGTAGAAGAGCTTACGACCATGGGGTAGTCGTAGAATAACTTACGAATGGATAGTGATCGTAGAAGAACTTACGACCATAAGGTAGTCATAGCAAGACTTACGACTATGAGGATGGTCGTAGAAGAACTTACGACTGGATAGTGATCGTAGAAGGACTTGCAATCATAAGGTAGTCGTAGCAAGACTTACGACTATGGGGGTGATCGTAGAAGAACTTACAACCACCTGGTAAGCTTCTCCCTTGTAAATATAAGGGGTATACCTAGGGACCACATGACATCATATTTACCCATAATAAGAATTATAGATGAAAGATAAAATGAGGATTATTAGATCCTCGTCATCTAGCCCCCCAGCTTCAAGTGAAAGTAACTTAATTGGTAAAGGAGTCGTAGATGGTCTTATGACCACGAGAGGGTCGTGGAGAGATGGTCGGAGGAAAAACTCTTCGACATTTGTACGTCACTTTGACCAGAAATATACTTGGTCAAGAAGGTTACTTACGACTATCAAATAGTCGTAATATGGTGATCGGAAGTAAAACCTTTCCGATTGATATTTCATTTGGCCGGAAAAGCTTGGCCAAGAAAGTAATTTTGCTTGAGGTGTAAAAATGAACCTGATTTTCTTGGGTAGACAAACTTAGAGAATCGCAATCGACTCTTATATGTATGTCTGTTGAAGCGGTTCCCGAAATGGTGGCAACCCTTGGGTTTCCACACTTTCAACCCAAGCGTATGGTTATAAATACTTACGAGGGGGTGGGACTTGGGTTTCTACTTTTCCCCAAATCGCTCCCGCTGTTCATTGAGTTCTTGCCTTCTCCGCCACCAATTCAATTGTGCTTTCTCCTAAGACCTTCCTTAATCCAAAACCTCTCCCCTCTGAGAGAGATGGCCGGAACAGTTTCTGAGTGGGCCGAGTCGGAGATGGATGCGGTGAAGATCCAAGCCTTGGTCGACGCCGAGAAGATTCCAGAGAAGGTTCTTGTGAAGTGGATTACGGCGGTTGGGCAGCATTGACCGTCGGGGGAGATTGGGCAAATCCCCATCTTCCAAGCATATTGTGAGTGTGGCCTTCGATTGCCTGCTCACTCTTTTCTCGCACTCGTACTCGAGCACTTTGGGGTGGAATTAGTGAACCTCGGTCCTAATTCCATCACAATGCTAAGTGTATTCGTGTATCTATGTGAGGCATACTTGGGAATTCTAGCAGACCTCGAGCTCTTTCAATATTTTTATGGAATGGCTCGACAATCTGGGATTGCTGGGAGTTATGGTCTGAATCTCCATGATGGGAAGTCGAAGGAGTATATTCAGATGTTTACCCGGTCTTCGTAGCCGGGATGGAGGAAGAGGTGGTTTTACTGGAAAACCACCCAAGATGACAGCCTTACTTTCGCGGGGAAGGCTGCCGAGAAGATTTTTTCCTGGGATTCGACTCCCAGGGATCTTGGTCGGATTGCTCCCTACATTCAAGCCATCAAGGACTTGAAAGAGGAGGGATTGACCGAATGACATGTGGTGAAGGATTTCATCACACGTCGAATTAGCCCTTTGAAGAAACAAGTACCTCCTATGTGGAGGTACACGGGGCCAAAAGACCTGACCAGGGACTACGAGGAGAGTAAGTGAATCTTCGACTTAGCTCTCGGTTTGGTCTTTCTCAAAGTGGTCTAATGAATGTCTTATCTGTTTGCAGATCTTTCTGGCGAGATCAACGTTCGGGTCAAACTTGTTTGTGAGAAATCTCCGCCACCTGGAGTGGCGGTTCCTCAAATCCTTACGGTTTTATCTGAAGAAGAGAAGATGGAGCGCCTAAGGGTAATCAAGGGTTGATTTTATCCTTAGGACTTTAGAGTCGTAGAAAAACTTACGACTGGTTGTTTGTCGTAGAAAAACTTACAACTTGGTAGTGATCGTAGAAAACCTTACGATCAAGGAAATATCGTAGAAAAACTTACGACTGGATACTGGTGTAGAAAATCTTCTGATGGTCGGTAATTCTTTTACTTTTTCTTCTGAAAGTAGGCATGGAAAATCGTCAGGACGACCAAGAGGTCGAACTGATAACCATCGGCGCAGGGATGACAACGGAAAAAAGTCCAGCTCCTCCGTCTAAGAATCGTCGACTCGTGAAAGTCGCCGACAAGGGAGGGGCAAGCTCAAGTTCTTTTATTTCGATCAGATCTTCTGCGAAATCTGCTGCAGAATCTACCGCAATTGAAGCGAGGAGGTTGAAGCAGTTGAAGTCAAGAGGTCGGCAACCAACCCTTAAGCGCAAAGCCCGCAAGGCCAAGGTATCCTTCTATTATGACAAGAAAACTTTCGCAGTTTCTGCCTCTCCTAGTTTTGTCAAGCGACTAGAAAAGGAGAACTGGAAAGACTTTATGTCTTTTGTGCAGGACAATGCTGCTCCAGCAGAGCCTGTGGTCGAGGGAAGCGCCGATCTCGGAGTGGTCGAGACTGATCTCGGCCATCCGGAAAGTCAGGAGATCAGAGAGGTGGCTCCTGTTCAAAATCCACGACCAGATGTGGTCGTGGCCGAGCCTATCCTTCAACTTGAACTCCGACCATACGTGGTCGTAGAAAAGAAGTCGAAGAAATCTTCCGTTGGGAAGATGACTCATAAGTTCCTGGTTAAGTCCAGAGTGCATAGGTATGTGAGAAAGACTAAAGTGTAAGAACAACATTTACCTTTTGCTTTTCACAACTTAACGTGCCTTCCTTTTGTTGCTCTTAGCCCGACTCCTTCAGCCCCCAAGGATGCTTCTATTGATAAGCCTATTGTCACTTCTCCAGCGGATGGAGAGATGACAGCAGGAGTGGTTGAAGGATCACCCACTGCTCGAGTGGCAGAGGAAGTCGTGGCTTCTGAAGTGGTTGCTACAACCACTGAGGTAGTTGCTACGACCGCTGAGGTGGTCATGGGGGCAGCAGAGGCAGCGGTAGAAGCCTCTAGCCAGGGTGGTAATGTATCTGACCACCGTGCCGGGAAGGAAGTCGTTGCAAACGTACCTCCCAGTCTTCAAAGAGAAGCTGCAGTTACAGAATCAGAAGGCGAGGAGTACTTCAACTTCTGTGCTGATTTCTTTGGGCCTGCTTCCTATTCCTAACAGAGGGGAAATTTTTGACAACGAGCGTCTCGAGAAGGTTTGGTGGGATCAAGTCGCGAAGATAGATAAGCTGAAGAGTCCAACGATGGTTTTCTCGATGTTTGCTCGGACGACCATGAATGTAAGTATTTAAGGATACTTATATGTGTGGTCTTCTCTTGTTTCTTACTGTCTTTCTTTTTGCAGCAAGCTCTAGAACAAATTGCTACTGTTGGTGAATATCACCGACAACTTGTAGAGCTACAGTAAACGCAGCCCACTCTGGACTGCTGTTGTCGTTGCTGCTGTGAGGTCCGTCCCAATTCCACTTCCTTTTCTCATCAAACACTACATCACGACTCACACACAGCCTCCCTTGTTGTGGATCGAACAGGCGATGTGCCTTGCTCCCGGGCTCTATCCCCAAATACACCATGAGCTTGCTCCTATCATCGAGTTTGCATAAACAAACAGAGGGCACCTTGACATGTGTAGTACACCCAAAGATTCTGAGATGTTCCAGGTTCGGTTTCCTTCCTCTCAAGGCTTCGTAAGGAGTGGAATTTATCACCGCCTTGGTTGGTACTCGATTTAGTACATATATTGAATGTTGAACTGTTTCACCCCACATCCTTCCAGGGACTGCCATGGTTTTCAGCAGGCTTCTTGTTGTCGCAAGCACGTATCAGCGATTCTGCGCGTTCCACCACACCGCTCATAGGTGTATAAGGTCTTGAAGATGTCACCGCACTCCTTCTCTAACACAAAAATATGCAAAACACTGAGAGACAAATTCTCCACCCTAGTCAGTTCTCAGCATCTTCAGTTTGAGTGAGCTCTCCTTCTCAACCTGAACCTTGAATTTCTTGAAAGCAGTGAAGGCTTCATCTTTCGTCTTGATAACATACACCCACATGAATCGACTGTAGTCATAAACTAACAGAAAGAAGTAATGATTACCACCCAAGGTCTGTGGTGTGATTGGTCCACACAAATCAGCATGAACAAGCTCCAGTGGATTGCCGGCACGATACTGTGCCTGTAAGGGAAATGGTACCCTACATTGCTTTGCTATCAGGCAACCCTCACATAGTTGTGTTGGATGGTTAATCTCTGGTACTCCCCGCACCATCTCCTTAGCCACCATGTGCTTTGTTGCCTGTAAATTCAGATGCCCCAAACAGGCATGCCATAGCCAGGCTGCCTCATCCAAACTGACGGCAAGACATACCGGTGCAGTTGTGTGAAGAACTACCTTGTACAGTCGATTGCTGGATTTCTGCACTTTCATGAGTACCCTGCCATCCCTGTCATACATCCACATGAATTACCCTAATAGCACCACCTTGCACCCGTCTTCAGTCATCTGTCCTAGGCTCAAAATGTTATTGCATAAACTAGGAATGAAATATACCTCCGGCAATAGCCGCCTCTCGCCGTTCTTGCAATCGAACAAGATCAAGCCTTTTCCTTTGACTTGCACCGTGGAACCGCCACCAAAGCGCACCTGCCCGACAATATCTTCATCAAGGTCAGCGAAAATTGAACGCTGCCCTATCATATGGTTGTCAGCACCATTGTCAAGACACCACACCCCGGATGTCAACTGCTTCTCCCCTGCACAATGATCTCCAACATCAGTGCGTTGGTCAGGCACGACATGTTCTTCATTTAGCAGCACAAGATCTTGCGGCTCCTTTGCGCATTTAGCCATCATCAGAGCCGGCTCGTCCTCCTAAACGTGAGTCAGGTTTGCTTCTTCATCCCGACGCTTGCTGCGGCACTCAGAAGCATAGTGCCCCCATTTTGTCACTATTGAAGCATTTGATGTGACGTTTATCTTTATCGCTGTTAGTGCCGTCGGTGCTCTCCTGGCGAGATGCACTAGAGTTCCCGCGGCCTCCCTTGCCGCGACCGCGCCCTTTGTCGTGCCATTTTCCCCGGTCACATCCGTCCAACCCGCCAGTGCCATGCCCTTTGTTGTTCGACGACGAGTCACCGTCGCTGGCCTTCTGCCGTGCCTACCACTGGGCGTGTGTGAGAAAGAGCTGGCCGTCGGTATTGCCGATGTTACCACATGGATGAGTGCGCTCTTCATAAGCTTTGAGGCGCCCTATCGCCTCATCGAATGGCATTGCATCGAGGTCATAGGATTGCTCAATCGAGGTGACCAACTAGAGGAACTTGTCTGGAACGAAATCCAGGAGCTTCTTGACAAGTGCAGCATCATCAAGAGTGTTATTTGATGACGAGTCACCATCGCTAGCCTTCTGCCACGCCTACCACACGACGTGTGTGAGTAGGAGCTGGCCGTCGGTATTGCCGATGTTACCGTGTGGACGAGTGCACTCTTCATAAGCTTTGAGGCTCCCTATCACCAGGAGCTTCTTAACAAGTGCAGCATCGTCAAGAGTGTCGCCAAGGCTCCTGAACTTGGTAGCCATTCTGCTCAGCTTGCCAGCAAATTCATCAACATCCTCTCCCTCCGTCATGCGCAGGGCCTCGAGTTCACTCTTCAAGGTCTGCAACCATGCCTTCTTCACTCGGTCAGCATCGTGGTACCTTGTCTTCAGACTGTCCCAAGCTTCCTTCGTAGTCTTCTTCATTGCGATCTGCAAAAGAACATCCTCTAGGACAAACTGAAAATTGTAAGTCTGTGCCGTCTTGTTCTTCCTCGCCTCCACGGTCACTCCGGCCGTCGGTTTTATGGCATCCTAGACTCCCTGGGCATCCATAATCGCCTCCATCTTGATTGCCCATGTCGTGTAATTGGACGAAGTCAGCATCGGACAGCTGAACAACACGCCGCCGCTCTCCTTCGCCGCCTGCTGTGTGGTGATCGCCATGGCGTCTAATCTGGGATGATTGAGCACGCCCTAGCTCTGATACCAAGTGTTGGGATCGAACACATGATCGACGCGCCCAAGCAATCACAGATTGAGATTTTTCAGACGATGAACAGTAAAGTTCGGATATCAAAAGGACGACAATATTCAGAGACGAGTGTTGGGGCAATTTTCTGAATGTATTTCACTCAACTAACTGAATGCAAAAAACAAGACACTTAAAACAACCTTGGCTAGGAGTTGTGGGTCATGCCACGATCCGGTTTTGTCGGATGCACCTCCCTCGATGCCTGCGCACACCACGCACTGACTACACACACGCACTAACATGACCAAATCAGGATTACATGCAACAATCTCCTATTCTCCAGATGAATTTTGTTTTATTTGTCCCCACGCAAAGCTGTTGAGTGTTACGAGTAGCTTCGAGATTAGTACAGCCACGTGGCTTTTTAGGGTGGCGTGTAAATTTTGTTGGGCTATCCCTCCATATGAAGACCCATCTCAGCCCACAAGCCCAAGAAATGACAACCATTGATTACCCTAAGAATGAAGGGTGGAGATGCCTCCTCCTTGGAGAGGGGAAGAAAAACCCTAGCCCCTTTCTTTGAGCTGCTGCTGGAAGTTTGGGGGCTGAGAGGAAGCATTTGCACACAACCAAAACAAGAGACAAGAGAGAAAAGAAGAAGAGAAGCTCTGTCCCATCTCGGGTGATTCTGCGCAGTCTTCATCAAGACGTCGATCGGAGTAGCAAACGCGGTTGGATCTGCCTCAAATTTGGTTTGTGAGTTCCTGACTTGTAGCTCTTTGATTTGTACGGTTGGATTGAGGATTGGTTGAGTGGAACACCTGATTTGAGGGGGGTTTTGTCAGTTCGGGTAGCAGCAGATTCAGTACTGAGCAGATCTGGTAGAAGTCCTGTTTGAGTGGTGAAACTTTGTCCGATTTGGCTGAAATTTGGACAGCATGTTAGGGACTCGTGGATCCACATTCCTACCAAGTTTCATGCAGTTTGGATCTGTGGTTTGTGAGATATGAGCTGATAACCGATGGGGACAGAAACTGTTTTTCTCTGGTTAGCTGTTAGTATACCTCTTGTTAATTGTGTATGGTTGTTGATGATGATACCAAGATTATATCTTGATGATGTTGTTGCTTCTGTAATGTACATCTAGATGCTCTAGAGAAGACTCCTTGTATCCATTGTTGATTATAGTGGAAGATTTGGGAGTGGGCTGTGCAAGCCCCGTGGTTTTTACTCCTCACATTGAGGAGGTTTTCCACGTAAATCGCTGTGTCACTTTGTGCATGTTGTTATTGTTAATTCCGCTGCTTATCTGTTGGTTGAAACCATCCTCATTGGTTCACTACAAGTAGAGGTGCTTAACTCTTTGGTAATTGCATTGTTTAGCCCCAACAAATTTGATGGGATATTTTTCTCGCATGCGCACGGCACATTCATGTTTCATGCCCATGCGTAGTGAGGACCTACCGAGCGCTTGCTCGGGTGGCTCGCTCTCGATCGAACTTAGCGTTCCACTTCCCGTGCCCGAACCGGATTCGGATCCCGCAACAGCTTCCGATTCTGTTCCGTTCATGCATGCCCCCCTTCTCGTCGTCAATATATTTATATATCTGTCGACGCTGCCCATCGATGCACCTTGTGTAGTTCGTGTCGATCGCGTGCGCGCCTCTTGTGCAACTTTCCCATGGCGGTCGGTTGCAGCTTGGAGGAGGTCGAGAAGGCCTACAGGCTCGCGGAGAAGCGCTTCCTCGCCAACGACATCGCCGGGGCGCTCCGGTCCGCCAGGAAGGCCCAAAGGCTCTTCCGCTCGCTCCCTAGCCTCGCCAATGCTGTCGTCGCCTACGAGGTCCACGCCGCCGCGGCCACTTCCCGCGCCAGCGGCAGGAACTGGTACGCCGTCCCCGGCGTAGGCGGCCGGTCGTTAACGAGCAGCGGCGTCACGCACGATGCCATCAAGCAGAGGTACCGGCGGCTTTGCCTCGTCCTGCACCCGGACAAGAACAAATCCGCCGCGGCCGACGGCGCGTTCAAGCTGCTCAGGGAGGCGTGGGAGACTCTCTCCGTTCACCACCCACCGGCCCCCGCCTGGACATCGGGGCCGCAGGCTTCCGCTTCCGAGGCGAAGCCCGATTACAGCCGACCACCGCCCGCCCCGGCGTCTGCGCCCAAGGACGAGAAGGGACGTACCAACCCGACGCCGGCGCGCGGAGACTATTCCATTTGGATCCCCCGGCAGACGAGAACACCGCGCAGAAGCATCTAGTGCCGGCACTGCGACGCGGAGTTCGTCCCGGCGGGTGAGGTCGACGACGAGGTCGGCGTGAATTGCCTCTGGTGCCGCCAGCGGCTGAGGCCGCCGTGGCAGAGCAGGTCCACAGGTAAAGCTCCGCCTCCGGGCACGGACGCCGAGCCTCCACCGCCACCTCCACCTCCACCTCCGCCGCCGCCTGAGAGGCAGGGGTCTCCGCCGCCCTACAGGGAGGCGCCGCCGATGTCAAAGCCCCCGAATTTCCCGTGCCCCGAGCTGTGCCCGCAGTGCGGGACGCAGTACGTGTCGAGGGTGTCCGTCGGCATGTGGCACTTGAAGTGCAAGGCCTGCAACAAGAACGCCATGGTCCACGTGCGCAGCCCCTACCGCGCCACCACGAAAATAAATTCTATGGAGGAGGGCCTCAGGGGAGGCCCCTCCCCCATCTCCATCCATTTCCCCTCCCCCCTCTGATCTAAGGGCCCGGGGGGAGGGCCTCACGGTGAGACCCTCCCCTAGGGAATTCCTTTCCCGCCACCACCACATGAACTGAAGCTTCCTCGTCTTCTTCCATCTTGCGGGATTTCCCGCGCAATCTTGCATCATTGCATTGCTGCTCTATTCTATTTTCATCTGAAATTTGGTTTCAGGATGCAGTAGTTGATAATTATTAACTCTATTGTTTTCCTTCGTTTTTTTCTTACTTTTCACAGGAGAGAGGAGCCAAGTACGTGCAGCGGATTGTGCTTTTGGAGTATAAATGTTTCAACAATCCTCCTCGGTCGGCAGCGATCAGTTTCAGCAACTGAAGAAACGTTTCATGCTCACTTATTAAACTACCAGAAATAAAGAGCCCCACAATTGACAGACAAACCGAACCAGCAAGTAGTATCTTCCTCAATCCACTTTCCCCTGGATCAACAGTGACATATAGTGCGAGGTGAAAATCGTTTCTGCTACATACATCGAGAGTATCAAAAGCAACAGAGCGCAGTATATATTATTTCACAAACCATGTCGATCAACTCGATGCCAAGACTTATATACGCATCCTCTACTGCAGCCAACGGCGGCACCGGCCGGACTCGGCTAAGATACTCAACTGCGTGGACTGAGATTAGCACGTTAGTAACGATATTGTTGCCGCGCAGCTCTGAAAATGTGCAATAATTTAGGTCCATAAATCCAATTTTAAATTTCACAGTACATGAATATTAATAAAAGCACCACGAGTACCATTTTGTACCAGTGAACCAAAGGCAAGTAGTCTGAAACTCTCGATACAACAACTATTTCATTTTTCTCGAAAAAAAAACTACTTATTTGTCTTTTCTTTTCTTTTTCTTTTTGTTCTCCTCTCTCTCTCTCTTGTATCAAGTGGCGGACCCAGGATTGAAAATTAGGTCGGGCGAAACGAACCACTAGTATTATCCGATAACAAAGCAAGACATACATAATACACATTGTCATCACTGTAAATAGAGCATATAACACTAAATGAAACTCAAAACTACAATCTGCATTATGTGAACATACAAAGACAGGTAAAATATAAAAAATGTACCTCATCAATGAAGTTTACATAACAATTTGCTACCAAAATACTAAATTATTGAATATACTAGTAACATCCTGTCAAAAGTAGATGGACAGTGAATATTCAGATTAATTCATTATAAATCATAAATCATAAAATAGAAAGACATATGTCTGAAGTACTAATTACGTCTAGGAGGCCGAAGCCGAAGCAATTTCATTCTCCAAGATCATATTATGCTTGCACCGGTACTTGGGGGAGGAACCACTCGATGCAATGTTAAAATAACTCTTCAAATCTAGCATATCAAGTAATCAACCAATCACAATTCACAAATAAGAGACAAGAGAAGAGAGGAAGAAGGTGAAGCACTAATTCATACTTAGGTACTTGGAGCAACCTTGAAGAACAAGAAGATGATCGGAGAGAGGCTATTGTGGTCGGACCACATTGCTGATTCCTTTGGTTGATTTGGTAGAGTGTTACATCGAAGGGTTCTGGAAAGCTCATGTACCAGTGTACGTAGCAGCGGATTCAGATCGTACAGTTTTAGTAGAAAACCAGTGTGAGAAGTGAAACGGTGTTTGATTTTGCTGAAACTGTGTCAACTTGTGAGGGAGTCGTGGATCTACAGAACTGTCAAGTTTTGTGCAATTTTAATGTGTGTTACTTGGTGTGGTAACTACAAAACTGCTAGTGACAACTTGAGATCTCCACGTAGAAATCATTTTATTCGTGCGTAAATACCAATACATGTATATTTTGTTTATTGTAAGCCAAATTAACCAGACACGCGATTGCTAGAGCATACACATGTATGCTGAGTTACTGACAAATTAATCAACATATACATTGATTAGCTAGATTAGACATATACGTACCCCTGTCGATCCATGGAGCTAGATCAAATTCAAGCCCAGGACTTGAGATATTCACCGTAGTGAGTCTGGGTGTCCAAGAACCTCTCCTGAGCATGATCCTCCATAGTTGGTACATATTCCGCATGTTGGGCGTAAGATGGTAGTAGAGCTCTCTAATGCCGATCGTGGTCGTTCTTCCACCGCACGTCCGCACTATGCCGCCAAAGGAATGGCAGGAGGGGTTGTTGTTGTTGGCGTCCCCGGGAAGGAGGGGTACCACCGGTACTACAGGGCGGTGCCCACCTTGCCCTATTGCTAGGGCCGCCTGCCAGATCCTCCCTACTCTCTCTCTCTCTCTCTCGTATCCCTCCCTACTTGACCTCTCTCTCTCTCTCTCTCGTATCCCTCCCTACTTGACCCCTCTCTCTCTCCTGTGTCCAGCCGAGGAGTGCAGCCACCCACCTCCTTCACTTCAAGCGTCACCCCTCCACCTCCTCCTTCAACTCTGGCTCCGGATTTGGCGCGGGCGGCGGCGCAGCTTGGGACGGCTAGATCCGGCGGTGACGTGGTGCCTGGTGTGGAGCTTGGACCGAAGCTGAGGAATAAAGAGAGAGAGAGAGAGAGAGAGAGAGAGAGAGAGAGAGAGAGAGATGGATGCTCAATACGGAGCTTCAGCACGGATTCAGCGGCGGGCAACGTCGGTCGGCATCGTGACGACAGCGATAGTTGGGGCTGGAGCCGAAGAAGAGGGTGCATCGGTGGCGGACAGTGTCGGGCAACTCCGTGGCGGCACAGTAGTGTCATCATAGCCAGGTAAGTTGGCTGAAACTAGCCGAAATTCGTTGAAACCTTCTTCAAACTTTGATTGAAACTCGTTGAAACGTATTAAAGCTTGTTGAAACCTTTTTGTTTTGAAACTTCTTGAAACTTCTCAAAACTCTCCCACTGAAACTTGTGTTCCAAAATATGAAACTCATTGAAACTTGATTTGAAATTTTTCTTGGAAACTTCTGGGAAAGTGTGAAACTCGCTGAAGTCTAAAACTGTTAAAATGTTCTCACGAAACTTCATGAAACATGCTACTGCACTGTTGCAACACTACAACGTTCCCTAGTTGCTTCCATATATAAAATTATCATTAGAGCCCTTTATTTTTGCTATATACCTTTTTCATATATAAAAGGAGTATATACACAAATTTTGTTATAAAAGGTGGACTTTAATTAATTTTTTCATGGAACTCACTTTGGGGTATATATATGTATATATAGGAAAACAGTATGGTACTCCTGGGAGTACGTACTCCCACTTTTTATATATCACTTAAATCGTAAGATGGTACCTCTTTATCAATTTGAGCATACTCCAATAATGATTATACGATAACCCAAAGTGAGTTCCATGAAAAAAAATCATTAAAGTCCAACTTTTATAGCAAAATTTGTGTATATACTTCTTTTATATATGAAAAATGGTATATAGCAAAAATAAATGGGTCCAATGAAAAATTTTCAATCAAGTCGCATTGGAATATCTTATAATTGGTATTTAAGTATACTGAAATGATAAAGAAGTATAATATATTTGTTCAAGTGGTACATTCAAAGTGGGAGTATGTACTCCCGGAAGTACGAAACAGGTATCATCTTATAATTGGAGTATGCTCAAATATATATATATGGTATGGTACTCCTGGAAGTACGTACTCCATTTCTTATATACCACTTAAATCGTATGATGATACCTTTTTATCTATTTGAGCATACTCCAATAATGATTATAAATTGAGTGCTAAGGTGCTAATGTCAATCTTGACTGTTGGATCTGGATTGAATAGCCAAGATTAATGCAGGCTCCCACCTCCAAACCATTTAATCACCCTGCAGTGGCGGAGCTAGAAAATTTAAGTTAGGGGTGCACCATTGAAACTTAAAGATGGGGTAAAAGGACGACTGTTAAATGATTATTGACTGATCAAAAGTTAGCACTAAGTAAACCATGTATTATGAGTACTTATTTTTTCTATATAACCAGCAGAATTTCCCGCGCAATTGCATGGTTAGATCGTAACATATTGTATTTATTATATAACTCTATTGCCTTTCGAAAATATAGTCGTATTTGTTATGCAATTGTAATAGTTGTAATATCTATACATGATTAATTTACACTGTTATAATCTGGCCCACCAAAATAAGCAGTTTAGATCTTCTCTTTTTCTCTCGATTAATGAGAGATTTTATAGGAATTTTGCTTTTTATGATTTAAGGATTATTGTGGAATTTTGTATACTTCTAAAGCGAAGGAGATACTTTGAATATCACAATTTGTTTGTAGATATATAAATTAGTTGAGCTTTCTTTCCAATTAATTGGATACTTTACACAATTAGTTGAGAAAAAATTATTTTATGGAGTGATAACGATAACAAATACTAACATTGATAAACAAATTTTTATTATTAAAAATATATAGTCATTCTATAAATTTTTATTAGTATGTCCCATGGCTCACACGACAGTTCGCGTAACATACCACCCGACAAACATGTATGGTTTTTAGTACATATATGCTTATTAGGCTAGTATTAATATGGCCTATTTACATCACATATGGCTTCAAAATTTGTAAGTAAAATGTCTCATATAAGATACCCAATATTAGTTTGAATCACTGCACTCATCGTGATGGTCGCAACAGCGCAAACAGACAGAGAATCGGACACTTGATTTTTGAGTTAGAAACTAAAGAACTTCCTATGAGCTAAATAAAATAAAATACTTTCGTACCCCTTTACAGTGCCACATAGATAGAAAAAAAAGGTGTCATACTGTCTACAAAATCTGAACGGAGGACATGGAATACAATCTGCAACTAATTTCTTCAAGTATTATCAAATTGCAACAAAGTATAAATTTAATAGAATCTACAGCTAACATGGGTATATACATAATTTTAAAAATATTTGGGGGTGCCCGTACATACCGAGCACCCCAGCTGGCCCCGCCCACGAGCACCCCAGCTAGCTCCGTCCCTATTAGCCTGTATGCTCCCACCTCCAATGCTCCTATAGATCAACTGCATCATCGTTCCTATAAAATTATCGTGATTTTCATCACAAAAGTTCCGATTGAGCCCCTAGAGGTGCACTACATTACAAAGCAAGTTGGAAGTTAGAAAATAACACTGATGTCTAGCTGCAAAGTGGACCCAGGTTTCGCATGCCAGTCTTACAGTGAATGCTATTTCCCAATTTTGCAAATATTTGCGGCGTTATTTCCTTTCTTTCCGTCCTTATAGTGAACTAGAAAGACCACCCGCGCCGGATGGCGCGGGCACGCATGCGTCTCTGCCGAAGGCGGGGTCCACAGTCCGCGCGTTGCGAGCGAAGCAACCAGCGGGGCCAGCGAAGCACGCACGAGGTCGTGGGTCCCAGCGGACGTGTCCCAGCGGCAAAGCACGCAGCGTTCCAAGCGCAGGCGCGGCTTGCACGCGATCCTGGCCCTCCGTAGGCGATCCAACACGCGGGATTTTTTCGGGCGACATGGTACGTAATGTGTAAAGAGAAAGGTTAAATCTAAATGCATTTAGTAGTAGGTGTTTGATGGTTTATTGCTAGAGAGAACTCTTGGATGCAAAGAGGGGTTTGGCTGAGTAGATCGATCAGCGCAGCGAGCATGATACACGGTTTACAAAATGCATACTCTGCGTGTCACTATGATACAGGTTGCAGTCCGGAGAGCTATTACACAGATCTATGTATTGTACAAATAAAGTACAAAAGACAGCGTTTTGTTGCAAGTTTAAATATTCTGTTACATATAGCTTTTGTATGGTTTGAGTTGGTGGCGTGGGGTAGCACCGTATTGGACGTGATGTATTGTCTGTAAGATGGAATATTAGTGAGCAATCTGCAGGTGTAGATATCAGGGACAAATAGATGGCTGAGCAATGAAAAAATGTGACGAACATACCTGATGTTTACTGGGAGGGATGGGCGTCTGGATCAGTTTTCTCTACAGAAGAGGGTGCTGGATCGGTATCCAGTGCATGCTTGGATCTATTTGTCAAAGCCACTATGTTAGGTATAGATCTTAGAATGTGTGTTCTATTTAAGGTGTATGTAATCAAAGATACCAAGGTCTGCTATAAACCTGAACACCTATGTACTGTAGGTAGATGATGACTCTGAGAACTATCAGAAAGACAAGAGTGAGACAGATGATTTGTGTTTGTTTTGTACTGTGTCTGTTTTGAGTAAGCAACAGTATTTGATAGCTGATTACTAAAATTTGGATGGTGCGATATAAACTGGTAGAGGGAATAGACATGAAAAATTCTGTATATATAAGAAGAGCGTAGTGCTCTTTATTTGTAGTCGAGATATTACATCTATAGATTTGTAAGACAGCAGGATAAAATGAGATAAATATGTATATAACTGCAGTATGATCGTGAAAGGAACTATACGAAGGTAGTAAGAAGCTGTCGTAGATTTCTGGTATGTATATTTGAGAAAGGAAAGGCGTATTGAATGTATTAGATGTAGGTATTCATGTTGTAGTAGCAGTAGTCACTCACAGTATCTGTTTCCTTCTTAGCTGAAAGAGCAATATAAAGATTTCAGAAATGGAGCTTGTAACAGCTAGCATGGTTGCACAAGTTTAGACAATTCTATCATATGAAGGTACTATATAACCTCGATTAATTCAGTGACAAATAAACAAACATGGCTCCTAAAAGTGCGTTTAGGAATTTACGTGTCTAAAACCAAGAAAAGAGTTTGCAACAAACCTAGGCTCATAGTAGACAAAGTGAACATGGTCCTGTGTTAACAAAGATGCCATGATGTAGCAAGAACACCAAGATGCATCTTTGTGGCTTGATATCACCAAGAAGGAACATTGGTTTGTTGCCTCATTGCACGCTTTGACTCAATGTAATTCCCCATTGTCACCTCTGCGCACATCATATGGGGAGTATTCATTAAGTGGTATAGGGGAAAAGGAGTGAAAAGCAAACAACGAAAAATGCTCGAGTGCAAACCATCGACCTAAGAAAGATGAAGGCATCCCCAAGAATGAGTCGTTTGGCACTAACAAATACACTCCACCCACTCTGCAAAAGGTGTCTTCGTGGTGACACAAGTTGAGCAAATAGGTACTTGAGATGATTGAAAGAGGAATCAAAACCTAATTCTAGCCTAGCTACTGATTAAAACTTGGGCATAAGAACGTAATTAATTAGCTCTTAAATCAAAAGGCACTAAAACATGAGAACTACTTGTCCTAAGAAAATAAAGACTAAAGCATGGAAGGTACAACATTAAAAGAACAAAGCTATAGTTATATATGCACATATCATCAAATGCAGGCTCATACCAAGAAACCAAAATGCACAATTTAAGACCAATTTAAGATCAAGTGAAGGGGTTATTCACACACGCAAGAACTGTTTTTCACTGTACAATCAAGCAAAGGCCAGATAAAGTATGCTTCCTTTCTAGTCATGTAAACTTATGTTAGTGAGCGAGATAGCATCGGGCACAACACATTCTTCTCGAAATAGTCAAATAGGAAAGAAGGTGTGGAGTGCTCGCCTCTGAATGTGATGAAAGCGCCACCCCACACTATGCACATCCTGGCCACCACCTCTTGTGTTGGAGGCTTACACTCATATCCCAACCAAGAAGCCAAAGCAAAGATCATCACTACAACTCAAGCAACATCTAGTAGGCCTACAACTACAAAGAATGAAAACAACATCAAGTCTAAGATCTAGCGGGCCCGACCAAGTATGGGATCGACGCAAAATCGAAGCGGGGGTGGGGGGCAAGTTCAGAGAACCATGGACGGAGCAGCACGAATCAGATGCAAATCGAGTGGGGAAATTGGCATGAAATGAAAAGCAAAATAAAAAAAAACAATGAGACACTGGTGGGGAAATGAGCAGCGGAGAGGAAACCGAATAGGAAAAGGGCAAAACAGAACGCAGGGCATGGAGCACAAATTGGCGAGAACCAAAGAGAGCTAGTGGAGGAAATGGAAGGGAAGACGCAGATCTGGAGGCAACGCTAGGACGAAGGTGAAGCGGGCGAGGCCAATGCGAAGGAGGAAAAGGAGACGAGAAGAGGAAAAGAAGACGGCAAGAGACAGGGCGCGCAGCAGTCGAGATGCACACACGCCGAGGCGGAAAAGCAAGAGGCGACTGGATCAGAGGCCTCGAACAGACGAAGCGGCAGACACGCGTTGAAGTGAAGGCATGCAAACCAAAAAATATATTGGACGCTCGTGACATCGAGCCACCGACGAAGGCTTCGATCCAATCGGACGTGCGGGAGCAGGAGCAAACACATCGGACGGTCAAGAAAAAAAAGGCGACGTGGCCCGCCCCTCCATCAGCCCTTTCTGCGCCCTTTTATATAAAGAGATGTTAGACTAATTTTAACTCTGTCATCCACTATTAGTGTCGATCAATACGGTTACAGTGCAAAACATGCCAGAAATATGGAAGCTTGCTAACCAGAATTTAAGTCCCAGACTGGCGTCGGTGTCAACTGAGTAGTGGTATGGGTGTGATATGTGTTGAGTGTGTGTATGCTTTGTATTTTTTTGAAAAAATGCCAAAATTTTTAAAGTTGTCTAACTACAACGGTACATCTGTGCAGCATATTTGCAAGCTGTTAACTGTTGTCAGAGTATTGACTCGGATGTATTAAATCTGGAGTGCATTTTTCAGATTTTTTTGTTGGGATAGTCCCACATCGATTGTAGGAGGAGACAAAGCATGATTTATAAGGGTGAGGGTATACACACCTATGAGGCTAGTCTTTTGGGTGGAGATAGCCCAAGACCTCTTGATTATTGCTCTGTAGTTGGGCTTGTGGGTTAGCGGCCCAATGACTTAGGACCGGGACGCTGGTTTAGTGGGCCCGGAATCGGACGCTGGTTTAGTGGTCCGATGGCCCTGCGCAACAATTGGTATCAGAGCGCAAGTATCCTGGATACATCTCAGGCCAAATGGTTGCTAGGGAGCACACTCGATGTGTGAGAGAGAGATTTATTGGAATAGTCCCACATCGTTTGTGGAAGGAAATGGTTGCTAGGGAGCACACCCGATGTGTGAGGGAGAGATTTATTGGAATAGTCCAACATCGGTTGTGGGAGGAGAAAGATAATGATTTATAAGGGTGAGGGTGTACAAACCTATCAGTAGGGATGAAAACGGATAAGATAGTTTCCGTCCGATCCGGACGGAAACGGATTCGGATTATCTCGGATCGGATTTTTCTTGGATAATTTTCGGATCAGAAACGGATTCGGATTTTTTTCCCCCGAAAACGGAAACGAATACGATAGGCATGCTGTCCGGCAGATACGGATACGAATACGGATTATCCGGATAACACCTCGTCCGGATATCCGGAATTTCAGAACAGGCTTAGCCTAGCCCACTGCCCAGCGTGCCCACCATGGTCCATTGCGACTTAGAAGGAGCGGCCGTAGGGCCGGGCCAAACCGAGGGGAGTGGAGGCGAGCCGAGAGGGAGGCGGACGCTGGCGGCGGTGACAAGGGAGCTGGGCCGAACCGTGGCCGAGCGACGGCGCACCGGAGACGAGGCCAAGCTGGGGCAGGGGAGAGCGAGCCAGAGGGAGGCGTGGGCCGAGAAGAACCAGGAGGGCGCATGGAGAGCCGGGTGCGGCCATAGGCGGCGCCATGAGCTCCAGAAGAAGGTAGCAGCTCACCTCGATGCAAAGCTTAGGAACCACCTCCATCACCACCCCAAGCTGAAGCGCAGAGGAGCAGGGCCGAGTGCGCTGGGCCGAGCCGCACCAGGCGTAGCCAAGCCGCGTGTTCCAGGGGAAGCACGAGCGAGCAGGCCGACGGTACCGGTGGCGCCGGCAGCCAGGCGGCCAAGCCGAGGGCGCAAGCCAGCAAGGATTTGCGGGGAGGCGCTGGCGACTGAGCCAAGTGGAGAGAGAGGTGGCGTTAGGAGCTCCCATGGCGCCATCCTTTTGGTCAAGAGCAAGAACCAGGAGTAGAATGGGGAATGGAGTGAGAAGGATTGAGGAAAAAGGAGCCAAGAAAGAATGGGAACCTGGGTGGTATTCGGCCAAGAAAATGGAAGAGAGAGAAAATGAGATGAGAGAAGGAAGGGAAAGCCAGGCAAGAAATGTGTGGCCAGGAGGCCATCGGCCAAATGGGTAGGTGAAGGGGATTAGGTGAGAGATGAATTAGGGTTAGAGGTTAAGTAATGAAGGATTAGGGAATAATTGAAAAATTATGCAATTAGGTAATTTTTTTAGTAAGGATTAATCGTAATAGATCTCACAGGAAAATACACATCAGTCAATTAATTATCAGGTGCTGTGTAATTTTTAGGACCAAACGAATTTAAATAAGCCGCGTACAGTAAATAGCCGTAGACCCGATTGATAGAAAATAAAAGCAGGAAAATAGAGTAAATTAAATCTAATAAAATCACCACTGCGTTAGATAAATGATTTGGTGCATTACCTGCGAGTTTCGGGCGAATCGCCCGAACAACGGATTTTAAAATCTCTGTACAGGTAACAGTAGATAGACTAGTCTAAAATGAAAATAGGAAAAGGTGTAAAAATTAATCTGAGACTTTTAAAATAAATTAATCTGAGATTTTATGTTTGTGATGAATTAATTAATGCATCTTGCTAGTGCCAATGTTATATGTGGTTGCTGAAAATATGGACAATTCATGAATGTTTGCATCAAACAAACTAGTTATATATTTTTTGTTAATTTATGGCATGCGATATAAGGGGTTTTATGTTCCAAAAAAATATCCGTGACCGTATTCGCTTGATTCAGATTAAGCTCCGTATTCAGATTCGATATTATTCGCATCCGAGTATCTCAGATTCGTGATTCGCATCCGGAAAAAAATATGAAAACAAATATGGCAGGACCATTATCCGTCTGTATCTGATCCGTTTTCACCCCTACCTATCAGGCTAGTCTTTGGGGGGAGATGGCCCAAGACCTCTTGATTGTTGCTCTGTAGTTGGGCTTGCGGGTTAGCGGCCCAACAACTGGGGCCGGGACACTGGTTTAACGGACCCAGAATCGAACGCTGGTTTAATGGTCCAATGGTGCTGCGCAACAATTGGTATAAGAGCCCAGGTACCCCGAATACATCTCAGGCCTCACAGTTGCCGAAGAGCATCCCCGATGTATGAGGGGGAGCTCTGTTGGGATAGTCCCACATCGGTTGTGGGAGGAGACAGAGCACGATTGATAAGGGTGATAGTGTACACACCTATCAGGCTAGTCTTTTGGAGGAGATAGCCCAAAACCTTTTGGTTGTTGCTCTATAGTTGGGCTTGCAGGTTAGCGGTCCAACAAACTAAGGCCGGGACGCTGGTTTAACTGGTCCAAGATTGGGCACTAGTTTAGTGGTCTGATAGTTGTCGAACCCGGGAGCAAAGGATCCCGGATTCTCTGTGCTTCATACACTAGTCCAGGAACAGCTAGTGTACACAGTCAACAAAAATGGATAGCATAACCATAAAATGTCATTCATTGATAATAATTAAGGTTTGTCACAAAAGGGGCATAAAGCCAACAAGCAAAATACAGCAGAAGCAAAGCAGTAAGGTAGATCACACGATTCGCCACAGGCAATCGTCTGTAGGGCGTAGCCTAGTCATCCAAGTTCTCATTCTCCTCGTAGTACTCTTCTCCTGATCAACAATTTATTAAGCAAGGTGAGTGCAAATGAATGTACTCCGCGAGTTACACCGAAGTAACATATTACAATGCATGCAAGGATTCAACGAAGGGAGGCTTATATGGCTCAATTTGCATAAAGCGGCATTTTCTTTTAAATATTCATACTAAGTTCTAAAGCAGTTTACTTTATAACTAAAATTCATTTTCTAAATCTCAAGTTTTATAGTCAGATAACATTAATCAACAAGTGGTGAATGATACCCTCCTATCATATGGCTACCCGCCCAAATTCCCATTTGGATAGAAATCCAAAACTATTTGATAAAGTCTTTTACAATTAAAACCAAAATCTAACTTGGAGTGGCTTTGCTAGCATGTCCATGACCGTGGACACGGCTATTCGAATAGTTTTACACTCTGCAGAGGTTGTACAACTTTACCCAAATGACACAACTTCTAAAGTTTGTTTGGCATCCGTCGATACTACCGCTCACTACCTTAGGTAAGCAGTCTAGAGCATGTCACAAGGCCTTTACAATGTGTCATCCCACCGTAGTCCCGCCTCGCTAAGGTTTCGCCCCCTTTGGATAGAAACCCGCCAGGTTTCAGACCCCCTCTTGCGCTAGGTGGGAATACATAAAAGTAGGTTATGTGGTAGTACGATGGGGCTTAGCAAGATGTGGCTCGAAGACCGGTCCTTAATTGACTTGAACGACTTTCTATAAAACCCATGGGCATCGGTCATAGAAATGACTCGATCCCATGCATCAACGTGCACCATCCAAAATCCATTTCGCCTAAGTCCAAACTAATTTTTATTTTATTTAATAAGTTAAATCATTTTATAAACTTCTATGGTAAAGATTATACCATAGTATCATTTTAAATCATAGTTGAACTTTTGGCTAAATTCCCCAATTTAAACTCTTTTGGTCTAAGCTTTGTCTAAGCATACTGTGTTTCAACATGTTCTAGCTCATACTAACGTATCAACTAGATTTTAACTATGGTATCAAGGGGTGGTTAAATCAATATTCAAGTTTGGATGTACAAAGGAATTACGAATAACTACAAAGTTAAAATAGGGATTTAAATTACTTGAATGTAAATACACATGCAATAATAAATTAAAACAGAATTTAATTAATTTGAAATATTGGGATTCAATATGATCAAAAGATGTAACTTGCCTTGCTCAAATGCATGAGGATCTACTTCTTCGAAGTTTTCGGGTTCCCCGGAGTTGTCGAAATCTACACGTGAAAATAAAGCAAATTCAAATAAATTCAAATGAACTGCAAATCAAATAATTTTAGTGTAGATAGGTAGATCTTGATTTTAGATGAATTTAGAAATTTGAATCACTCGAATCGGAGTTCAAACGGAGGAGAACGGGCTTCCGGAAGGTTGAAAATACATGAAATGATGACAAAGGGATTTTTTGGAATTAATTTCCTAAATAAAAATCCATTTATTGCGCCATGATGACGTCAGCGGCCGGATTATTGAATTTTGGCCGGAATTAATTTCCTAAAGAAAATTGTTTGAGCGGTTGACATGTGGGCCCCACGGCCGTGGACCAAGTCCACCGTGAGCCCGGCTCACGGCACAGTGGCAAACCACATGGGCTTTGCCACACGAGTGGCCACGCAAGCAGGAGGGCTGAGGTGGTGCGGGCGTGGCGGCCATGTCACCTCCCATGAGGCAATGGCATGCAAAGTGTAGGCTTCTGCCGCCTTCTGCCACAAGAAAGCCCAACAGTGTGAAAAAGGAGGTGTAGCTCACGACCAGTGCTTAGGCTAGCAATGAGGGCGTGGCGGCAGCAATGACAGCTGCTCCCATGAGGGAAGCGAGGAAGTGGGTCAAGACAAGGTGACCCACACCCGTGCGATGCCAGCAGCAGAGGCGGTGGCGGCTGAAGAGCTCCCACAGCGGCGCTAATGGCGACGGAAGAAGCTCCGGTCGACGAGCTTTGATAGTGAAATACAGCAAGGTGAGGACGGGAGGGAGAGAGAGAGAGTTGGGGGAAAAGAGAGAGGAGGTTGAGGGGCTCCGGGGGCGCTCATTTATGGAGGTCGAGGGGGAGTAGGGAGGGAGGACGACGGCATGGGCGCGCCGTGGAGCTTCGGGTGCAGGGCATGGCGCGGGACGCTCCGAGTGATGGGGGCAGGTGGACGGGAAGAAATGGAGGGAGCGGTGGTGGCGGGATTCGTGGCATTCAATGCCCTGTTGACGAGGTGGCCCTGTGAGGCATGGGCGGCAACAAAGTGACGGCGAGGAGGCGGTGGTGTTGACGCCAAGGCGGATGGGCGCCAACAGTGGCGGAGGAGGAAGAAGGTGGGGAGAGACACAGACAAAGTGGGCTTTGCTCAAGCGGTGAGAAGAGAGAGGCGCGCTCGGTTGGGCCGGGAGCCTTGAGGAGGGGCAGTGGAAGCGGGCCAGGGGAGGAATAGGAGTGGGCCAAGAGAGGAAATCCGCCGGAAGCAAAAAAGAGGAAATTAAATAGATTTTTGATTTAAAAAATACAAGAAATAGAAAAGGCTTTTTAGAAAATAGAAAATTAATTCAAAAAATTTCAAGAAAAATACAGAAATTACCTCAATTATTTGGAACTTATTAGAATTATTTATAACTTAACTTTAGATTTTAAATTTTGTAATTAAATTATTTTTTGGCTTCGGGCAAAAATAAAAGCTCTTTTTAAACTCTGGAAAATCTAAGAAAATGCTTAATGCACTCTTTTTTTACTTTAAATCCAACAAAACCCAAGAATTCAAATAACCCAAATTTTGAATTAATTGAAGTTTGATTTAACTCATATTAAATTGTTTTTATTTTCTAAAATTTCATGTTTTAGCTTTATTAATCCAATAAAATCGAATGGTTAATTTTAATTTGATTTTAAAAAAAAATCTCAAAAATCGGGATGTTACAATAGTGCTGCGCAGCATATCTGCAGGTGGATGCCAAATTATCGGTCATTGATGGTACAAAAAGAAGTGTGGTCTCACGGCTGCCTGCGCTTGCCAGCCCGTTGTGCCGCGTGACGCTGGAGCAACGAGGCTACGACAACCGCTTCACCTGCTAGACGCGATCATTACTACGAGTTTACGACATGCCTGGTTGGATTGGATTAATTTCCAACTTGGTGGCTAATCCCAACAAGGTTGTGAGAATTTCAATACCGAATCGGATCGGAGTATCGTATGACAAGAATGGAGGTTGTCATGGAGTATGGTATGACAAGAATCGAGATTCTGACAACCCCGAATCACAATCCAAGGATGACTCGTGTTCGTAGCTCGCGCAACGTCATCTCCAATTTCGAGTCGTCATGAAGCAGTTCCGGCGGCTGTCCCTCCTCGTCCACCCGGACAAGAACCACTCCGCTCCGCCGCCGCTGAGGGCGCCTTCAAGCTGCTGCTCCAGGCGTGCGACGTCATCTCCGCCCGACAACACCATCCAAACTCATCCAGGCCGCGCGCCCAAGGCAGCACCTGCCCAAGCCCCAAGGTGATCTACTGCCAAAACTGCAAATACGACGGGTGAGCGCGCCGTGGGAAACAAGGCCAGCGTCTCCGACCAAGGAGCCTTCCCCTGCGCCGCCGCCGATGTTCCAGTGCCCCGGCAAGTGCCCGCCGCCGATGTTCCCGTGCCCGCAGTGCAGGACGCAGTTCGCGTCGATGGTGTCCGCTCGGCCAGCAAGTGGCACCTCAAATGCAAGGCCCCAGCACGGCTACTGCTTCCTCCAGGTGACCCAGATCGCTCAGGAATTCCCACCACCGCATGGTACGCGAACGACGTGTCTAAATTGCTCCACTTATTTTCCAGGGGAGGATGCACTTGATAAATCTCGAAATAGATGCAGTTACTATGTTTTTTTTTTGTGTGCGTGTTCAAAACATAGTGGGAGGAGACTGTGCTTCATACTTCATAGCACTATGTTATTGTTGAATCCTGTTGATCCAGGTGAGCGTTGGTGAGAATTCGTATCTTGCCGCGTCAGAACTAACAGCTTGAGGTTACAAAACCAAGCTACCGCATAACCTGTGCAGTGAAGCAATCAAATTCCTACAGAGCCTTCTCTCTCCAATGTACTGTCTCTAATTCTTCAAGACCATACTATCCACGTTGATTGATCTCAAAGACGAACCGTTTGGTAAGAGCTGTATCAGTCATCGTCTGGCCCAAACTCATCAACAGGACCCAGAAATGAGCCAATGGACTTGCGAAGGATGCTAATGGATTTGTCATCCTGCGAAACACAAATGCCGAATCGCTTCTGAGTTGAGTAAGAGAAATATTATGTGGTACCATACAAATCTAACTTCACTAAAGAGATATGGTGGCAAGAGCAACGGGCAGTTCTAGTAAATCATGCAGACTGTTAAACGAACCTGCTTCATCTTCTTCAAAGATTCTTCTGCATTCGCTATCTTCTCTGAAAATGTTTTTTCAAGTTCAGACAGAGTAGCCTTCTCCTTCTTCCCTGTTCAAAAGACAGAGAGTCAAATCAAAGAACTTTCACACATAAGAATCGTTTAAAAGACAGTGACAGTGAGTCAGAGCAATGATTTTTCACACAAAAGCAACATCTACTTACTTTGCAGTTCATACTGCACAAGCAATTTCTCTTTTTCATCTTCAAACTTTGAGAAGAGATCTGCAGAACACAACACGTGGATAAGTCAGTTGATGATGGGGATAACTGATAAAACATATATGGGGCAGGAACTCAGGAAATCAGAATACTGGCACATGATAGATAAAGTACCGCTCATTACGTGTGAATATCACCTAAAGATATTAGTCCATTTTTCAAACAAAGAATATAAGGATTAAGGGTATTGACTATCTAGTAGCACATTAATTAGTAAAGCAAGCACACAGTTCGCCAAACTTAGACAGGGGTTTGTTTGGCAATGTTTTCCTATAAATATTCCCCTGATAACACCAGGAAACAAATAGCAAAACTAATTTGTAGGCAAATATGTTTATATCTAGATAGGACGTCATTGCCGTTCTTATGGAAACATAAAGCATGTCCTGGACAAATATGAGCAAGCCATGTTCTAAATACATGTACAGATGGTAAAACGTAGAGCATATATCATAGGCTTCAGAGAAGGTGTGAACTAGCACTCATTTGACATACCTTTGAAATGCTGTATGTGTGCAGCTTTGTCTTTGCAGAACTTATCATGTGTTGCTTGAAACTTGGTGTACTCATTCTTCAGTAAACCTTCACACTGAATCACATACAAATGAATCTGTTGTTAACCAATCTATGACAAGATTATTTAACGAGATGTACATCGCTGCATCAAATACAAGTTGAAAACCTCTTTTGAAGTCTTTGATAGAGCTTTCAGAAAAATCTGCCTGCCAATGCAATTAATAAACATTTATCAGAGTTCATAGTACATTTCAATGAAGATTCACAGTATTTATTATCAAAAGTAGCTTCAGTTCATAGCTATTCATGCTACAGCAACAAATAAAGAACCACATCAAATCTCACCACAGGAAGTACAAAAAAATGAATTGTATTCCTACAGGAAAAAATTTAAAGGCCAGTGAAATGACTCAGTTGTTCACCTTTCCTTCTCAAACTTGGTCTTGGTGTCCTGTACCATAGACTGAATCTCTGCTGCAACACTGAAAGTTAATCAAAACTGTTAGTCATGTAATCTGATAGCACCTCCACAGAGAGTGCAATAGCTATGCAGAAAATAACTTCAGAAACAGGACACATTGATAGAGCAGAAAGGGCTGAGTGTATCAAGCCATTGAACATGCACATATAAAATATGATCCATTGAAGCTATTCTTCATGATCTCTAGTCTCAACTCACTTGCCCTGGATGGATGCAGATCAATTAGCAAACTCAATGCTTCATGCATGCATGTTTCCTTGAGTGCAGCACACAAGAAGTGAGTACAGAGTCTCTTATTATCAACAACAGCAACCATCACGAGAGGACGCAAGCATTCACGAACAACTCGATACCCATGGTGTGCTGTCCTACTAGTTTGCCGTTTCAAGCACAGACTTGTAAAGTCTTAAATCGCATACAGCAGGTTAGAAACAGTAACACACTCCTACCATAGCATTGGTGTAGCAGACATTAAGCAAATGTGGCCCAAGCACCAGCTGCTGCTGCTCAACAGTCAGCACAACAAAATTTCGCTTCGCTTATTGAGATTTGAGACTAATAGAACGGTAGCACATAGGCAGTCGATAAACTAGTTAGTTTAAGATGTAAGGGTAGGGTGGATGCGCGGGGATGGGAATCACCTGGAGATGGTTTGCTCGGTCTTCTTCTGGCCGTCCTTGTGTGCCTTGTCCTTGATCTGGCGCAGCAGCGTCACGATCTCCTTCATGTCACTGCCTCCCCAAATCCCACGGAAGCACACCATAAATCATGAAAAGCGTACAGAAATCGGTTAATCGCACCCAAAAAACGACACAAATTGAGTAAGAGGGCGAAAAATCGCGGCGAACGAAGCGCAATTACGAAACCCTAGCTCCCTCTCTTCGATCCAAACCATCTCGCGAACGGAACACGCACAATCTAAAATAGTGGCACAAATAGCGTAGGGAGGGAGAGGGGGGCTAGGCACCTGTCGAGCTCGGGGTCGGAGTCGTCCATGTCGCGGCGCCTCTTGTCGGATCGGAGCGCCTCGGCGTTGTCCTTGGCCCCGCCCCGCTTGCCGCCGCTCGCCTTCGCCTTCGCCGCCGCCGACATCGCTGGTGGCCGAGAAGTAGGAGACCCGAGACCACCGCTTCGCTTTGCCCCTCTCTCCCCACCTGTGTGCGGGGGTGTGTTGTGTGTGTTAGCAATTCCTCTCACGTTAAGCAACAATATACCTACAAGGTTACGTGGGGTTTGCACTGCGATGCGATGGTACCAACCTAGCGGTCGTGACGACGTGTGGATGCCCGGGGTTTGATTATAATTGTCCAAACCCCTTCCAAGGCCATACTAGTTTGGCTTTTAAAATGATGTGCTTTTAAAATGACGCACATACTGTTCTGGAGGCCATACCCATTTATCTTTTAAAATGGTACATATCAGTATCGGTCTATATCGATGTACCTAGAGCTAGCTAGATAAACGGCCTGACACGGCACGAGCACAAATACGATATAGTCCGGCCTATCTCGGCGTGGCCCATCATGGCCCTGGGCTGTGCCGGGCTAGGCTATGCTGAGCCCATTTAGCCCAACGGACCGTTACGACCCACTTATAGCCTGTTAGGCCCAAAAAATTCAAAAAAGTCAGGAAAAAATAAAAAAAAAGATGTGTAGAATTCAGAAATAGATACGAAAATTGAAAAAAAAATGAGACAAGCATATTGAAAATGTAATAAAGAGTTTTATTAATGTTCAAATGGCCGACTTGTTAAAACATTTGACAAGTAAAAACCCATTATGAGAAAACATTGACAAAGGAAAAAGAGCACAACCTATAGCTCTACGTACATTCTTGTTCTACGTGTTGTTGTCTAGGTACATATTTTCGAACACCTCCCACTACTCTGGATTTTTCACATTGTGTTGTGTTCGTGAATCAGCTTGTTCCAGTCCTTCACAATTAGAAGTATCTCCACCATCTCACTTGTGAGACTTGTTCTTCTCTCCTCCAATATTCTTTCAGAAAGACTGAAAGTAGACTCGGAAGAAACCGTCGAGACATGAATAGTTAACACACCACGTGCAAGTATGGATAGCACGGGATATGTTAACTTATGGGTTTGCCACCATTGCAAAATTTTGAAACCTTCTTAGTTGAAATCCATCGTATCGTTGTCCAAATAGGTGGATAGTTCCCCACTCCTTGTGGTTGTTCTCGGCTGAGCAGGCGGCGCTGTAGAAGAAGAAGACCTGGACTTGGAGGAAGAGCCACCGAAGATCTTGCCCCACATATTTGTCTTACTACTTGAGGTAGGGGCTACTAGAGGTCGTTGCAAGCGGACTCCCCAGAACTTATTTTCATACATTCAGGTAAACCTCATTGTAGGATCAAGGATAACCGACTAAAGGGGAGTGAATATGAGGTTTTTAAAACTTTTTGACTAATTAACAATTTAAGACAAAAATGATTAAGTCTAAACTAGATACAATTCTAGCTAAGCAATTCTACACAAATAAATTGCTAGAAATGTAAATACGGAAGTAGTAAAGACAAGAATGAACCACAATAGAGACAAAGAAGTTTTTTTCGTGGTATCGAAGACTTGCCAGTCTTCACTAGTCCACGTTAAGGAAGCTTGAACTAATCAAGCTGGCTTCACAAATTAAGCCTTGACCCTCAATCACTATCGTTGCTCTTCCTCCACTCCGGAAATGGTGAGCACACAACTACTTCACAATCCCTTTCCGGGTCACTTCACAAACTCCTTTGAAGTGATCACCACGCAACTTCTTCTTCGAGTCGTCTAAGTGCCGGCAAGCACCAAGTGTAACAAATCGTAGCGCTCGCTTGAAGACAATCAAGTACCAAGGTGATCAACTAATGATGCAATGCACTTAAATGCTCTCAACTACCTCAAAATGGGAATTCAAATCAAATGCGTAGTTGAAGAGTGTATATGAGCTCAAGAGACTTCAATGCAAGTGCACAATGCGTAATGATCTCAAGAGTTACTACTAGAAGGCAGGTGGGGGGGTATTTATACCTCTCACCAACAAATCTAGCCGTTACAACCACTTTCCTGGAATAATCAAGATTTGCGGTATTACCGTTGTTGAAGGCCCGGTACTACTGATTTCATCTCAACGGTTGGAATAGTGGCATTAAATGCTCTAGACTAGCCGCTACGGATAAAGGTGCGGTACTACCGTCAACTATAAATCGGTATTACTACGGCGCGATAATACCGCTCGGCTAGATCGGAACTACCAATCTCAAGAGCTCAAGAAAACTCAGAAAAATGCCTTCTCTGGAGAAAACGTACTGCCACTAAAATATAGGTACTATCAACCTGCAGTAGTACCGCAGTTCAAATGCGGTCGTTCCGATTCCCAAGGGAGTTCAAAAAACTCCCAAAAAACACACTCTCTGTTATTTACGTACCGCTACCGATTTTTCAGAGAAAAACAAAAACACTTGAAAACATTCAGACCGACACGTGTTTCGCTCGGATGAAGAATCTAGGCCCCATTTTGCGGTGTTTTGGTAATTATAGACAACCATATGTTTTGTACTAACTCGTTTTCTCAAGAAGTTACTAGGTTTTTCTTGGACTATGACGGAAGAGCGCTAAAGGATCTCATCTCACTAAAGGTAAATGTATCTAGTTGATAGGACATTTTCTTAGTTTTACCGGTCTCAGAGAATGAAGGATAAAGACCGAATTGTTAGCGTAGATAGCCGTACTATGAAGATGGTTCAAAAATCTAGTAGCTTGAAAGCGAATGATGCCACAAATGCTCAATCTTACTTGATTTAAATCTTGGATTTAATTGATTTAGTTTGGCCTTAATTTAAATTTGCTGAGAAATTTGAAGGCCGGACTAACCGGCGTTGCTTGGCCAGACTGACCGGCCTCCCAAACAAAAGGGTCGGTCAGCTTTTTATCCCACCTCCCCCCCGACGGTTCCTTTTCTCCTCCCGCACCCCCGTCGCCGCCCTCGTGAGTGCCTCTCCCTCCGCCGCCGGTTCTCCTCTCCCTTCGTCGCCGGTTGCTCCCCTCCCCGTCGCCGGTCCTCCTCTTCCCCCATCATCGGCCCGCAAGGTTTCTTCTCCTTCCCCTTTTCTCCTCTTCTTTAAATCTCTCATTTTCTTCATCTAGATGATTATCTAGGGCTTTAATTGCCACCTTGTATGCCCCATTGTCTTATTACATCTTTGAATGTTGACGGATGCCCCTCATTGTGTCATTATCGATCGAATGGCCGAATTCTAGGTTTTTTCTGTCGGGCCCGGTCTCACCGGCGTGTTACTCGCGGTCAGTCTGCGCTGCGGTCTAACCGGCATGTTCCACGTGGTTAGTCTCATACTGCTGTCCGACCGACCGATCTCTTCTTGGTCCCGACCGCCCGCCGAAAAAATGTCAGTTTTGTTTTTCAATTTAATCCATCTCACTCCTTGTTTGTTTTGATCCTTGTCCAGTTCTCATAGCACGAACCAAGACCATCGGCGATCCCAGGGCATCTTCATCTCATCCTCTCCAGCAGGCCACACGTCGCCCTCCCGTTGAGCATAGTGGCTCCGAGAGTGATGAAGAGGAGACCTCACCTTCCTTATCTCCTGTGCCCAGTGCCAGCGCTGACATGGATGAAGATTATCACGATGATGATGCTGAATAACAGTTTCCTCCAGAACCTTGTGTTGATCTTCACTCCATCAAAAATGAAGATTTCATGAGGCTAAGGCAGCAAAATCAGTATGAGAAGCCAAGGACATCCACGGATGCGAGGTTTCACACTTTGTTTCAAGAAGATTCTCATAATCATGTGTTTGTCCACAAACAGTTTGCAATTCAGAAGTACATCAACTGGCTTTATCTCAATCAGCAAACAAGATATGAAGGTATTTATTCTCATTTTCGCAATGCTGGTTTGGATGGAATAGTTAGCATCAAGTGCAACTTTAATGAGGAGGTCATCCGTCAGTTCTATGCTACTGTTCGCATTCCATCCACCTTTGCCACTTTGACTTGGATGACAGGCTCGGTGCGCTACTCGGCCACCAAGCACCATTTTGAGGAGGCTCTTAATCTGCCATCACGTGACTATGTCAAGATTCATCTTGAGTCAGCCCTTCAAACTCCAGAGCAGTCACAGTTCTATGATCAGACTCATGCTGGGTATGTCACTGGTAAGGTTGCAAGTCTGTTACCTCTTCCTAGCGTCATTAACAGGATCATCAGGGCCACTATCTTGTCCAGGAGCGGCAATAATGACGCTATTTGAGGTCATGCTTGGAATGTCATAGATTTTGTGATGCAAGGAAAGAAGTTTGACATTATGCATCTCATCTTGACTGAGTTGGCATCTTGCCAGGGTGATTTGGGAAAGAGAATGTACTATGAACCTTATATCATGCAACTTATTATCAATGTGACTCACTTCAATGGTGTACTTCCTTTTCCTCACAAGCAGTACAAGCCTGAAGGCGACCATTAGAGAGATTTGAGGAACAGGCCCCTTCCCCAGGGTGATGATGCTCCAGCACCTCCACAGCCAACCCCTCAGCGACAGGGTGATCTTGATCCCCTTTTGATGGAGACTCTACACGTTGGCACCCGCACCATTGTTTCTCGCTTTGACGTCGTGGATCGCCGCATGGAGATTCTTGATCATCGCATGGATGCCATAGATCGTCACTATCACGAGTTGGACACTCGCCAGGCAGCCATGGATCAATCCAACACTGTAGTGCTTCAGCGTTTGGATCAATTGACTAGATGGGTCTCGGAGATAAATGCAGCCCAAGGACAGATTCAGACCAACATTGCTGAGATCAACACTCGAGTCTCGTCGATTGAGCAGTCTGTCACCTACTCTCAGCGCCGTCATGTTGATCCCTCTCGTACATCTCTCTCCACGTCGTCTGGCGCTCCTCCTCCCCCTACTTCTTAGCTTTTGGTACTTGATGCCAAAGGGGGAGAAGATCTATCTACTATCTATTAGCTATATTCATAATTCGCTACTCTTAATGGTTGTTGGATGTTTGCTGGACTTTTTGTGTGTAATAGGTTAGAGGATAAGCTTATTACTCTCTTATGTTATCTGTTTAAGCTTATTGAACATCTGTTATAAGACATTTCTAAGTACTCATAATGTTTTATCTTTGTGAGCGTTGGTTGAATGCACTTATATGATTGATTATATTATTGCTTTCTCAATCTACAAGAGAAACTCCGCCCAAATTTCTTTCATATATATGCTTGTTTTTCTCATAATAAATCTTATGCATATAGTCAGGGGGAGCTTTCTCTCATATGTGATGACTTAGCTAGCATTGTGCTCGTTTCATATCTTTTAACATTATTGTCACATGCTATCTAAATCATGTCCTAGAATATACTCTTGCTTAAGTGCTTTTGATATATTCAAATCAACTTATTATATCTCCTTAGTGAGGTTGTCATCAATTACCAAAAAGGGGGAGATCGAAGAATCTAGGCCCTATTTGCGGTGTTTAGGTAATTATAGATAACCATATGTTTTGTACTAACTCGTTTTATCAAGAAGTTACTAGGTTTTTCTTGGACTATGACGGAAGAGCGCCAAATGATCTCATCTCACTAAAGGTAAAGGTATCTAGTTGATAGGATCTTTTCTTAATTTTACCGGTCTAGGAGAATGAAGGATAAAAGACCGGATTGTTAGCGTAGATAGTTGTACTATGAAGAGGGTTCAAAAATATAGTAGCTTGAAAGCGAATGATGCCACAAATGCTCAATCTTACTTGATTTAAATCTCGGATTTGATTGATTTAGTTTAGCCTTAATTTAAATGCTCATCTCCCAACGGCCATGGTCGCCTCCCATCCGGCCTCCTCCCACCTTCGGTCGTGTGAGAGAGGTGAGGTGTGTGTGATGTGGGGAGAGGCAGTCTTGGCCGAGGGAGGCGAACATGTCTATCGGGAGAGAGAGAAGAGAGGGAAAAAGATGAAGTTGGGGGAGGGGAGGAAAAAGGTGCTCAGGGGAATGGATGGCGGTGATGAAGGAAGTGAGGAAGGAGTAGGGCATGGGGAGGACACAGAGGAGTTGCATGTAGCGTGGGTCAGAGACAACGACGCTGCTCCCGGTGCCATGCGCGAGGAGGCCTGAGGGGCTGAGGTTGATGCAGCCTCGGATCGGGGGCCTCGGGAGCATCATCACAGTGTTGCTGCCTGCGATGCCGATGGAGACAGAGGAGGAGGTGGGAAGGAGTGGTGGTAAAGACAAAGGAAAAGGTGGGAAGGAGTCTCATGGCCACTAGCCATGGAGGAGGAGGTGTGAAGGAGTGGTGGAGGACGGCTGGTGGTGGTGGAGGGGTGTAGAGGAGAGACAACCATGGCGGCAATTGAGAGAGAGAGAAGAGGGGGGAAGAAGAGGAAGGGAAGAGTAGGAGAGGGGCTGACGGGTGGGCCATCATCTTTTTTTAAAAAAAATATTTGTTAATTGGACTGCCATGTCAACTAGAAACCAGTGATGTGGCCGGCAACACGACAAAATCCACTGGCGAAATCAGCCTAGGGGTGAAAAAGTAAACGGTATTAAAAGTTGAGACTGTTGGATGTCCGGTTTTCAAGTTCAGAGTAATTTTTAGGCTTTCGGAAGAGCCTAAGGATGTAAAATAGAATTTTGTCTTTTAGACTCAATTTCACGAGATGCTCCTTGCATGGCTACATGCCTACATATCAAGTCCAGCACCAACCAGATTTTTCCCATGGGACGGGAGGCGCAGCGCGGGCCACGTCGCCCCTCGGCCCACCCACCACAAGGGAGCCCAAACAGTACACGCTGACAAACCGGACCCACAGCAGATTCATCGCACCACACGACGCCTGACACGTGGGCCCCGCACCACGCGCCGCTAGTGGCCACGGTGCCAGATTGGTCTTCGCCTTCCCGCCACTCATCCCCGCCGACCAGTCAGTGCACCGTCAAAAACTGTCGCCGCTCACGCGCGCATGAGCTATGAGGGCTCTCGTCTCCCCCGCCGCCGCCTCCTTCCCCCCGCGAACGCCAAACTCCAGCGCGAACCCTAGCCATCGCGCGCCTCTCCGCGCGGCGGCGCTCTCGCGGCACCCTTCCGGCGGCCGTGCTGTCGCCGCGGCCGCGGCCGCCGCCACCGGTGACCACTGGGGCGCTGACCACCACCACTACCACGGCGGCGGCCGCGGGAGCGCGGGGAGGCCGAGGGGCGCGCGGGGCCCAGCGTGCAGTGCGACGTGGACGTCGTGTCGTGGCGCGAGCGGCGGGTGTTCGCGTCCGTGGCGGTGGCCGCCGACGTCGACACAGTGTGGCGCGTCATCACCGACTACGAGCGCCTCGCCGACTTCATCCCCAACCTCGTGCACAGGTCACATTCCTCTCGTCTCAATTTCTCAGTTGTCATTAGTTCATTTACAACTTCACTATACATAAATTATAGTAAATTATTTATGTAATTTAACATGTACTTTGAGATATTGAGCAAAAACAAAAAAAATAAAATAAAATTCTATACCAACAAAATACGACAATAAACCCGTTATCCCTTAAAAAAAAACAATAAATCGTTATGTTCTGAAGAAAAAATCATAAAAAATTCGAACCCAATTTATCCTACGAGAGAAATGCAAATCTCAAATCATATCGGACGGATGAAAATTCGACTATTTTAACAAAATAAAATAGTCGAATGTTGTTTAGCAAAACTGTTTTTTGTTTTTTGTTTTAAGGGACCTAATTGGGGAAATTTTGTGTGTATTTTGAGCTTGCAGCGGGAGGATTCCGTGCCCGCATGAGGGTCGGATATGGCTGGAGCAGAGGGGGCTGCAGCAAGCACTGTACTGGCACATCGAGGCGCGCGTCGTGTTGGATCTCCAGGAGGTCCCGAATGCCGTACGTGCTTCACCTTAACTTCATAATTGTTAAATTGCAGTGAACTTCATCACGATTCAGAAGTTAGTACATTTTTCGTTGCTGAGGAGGTAAAATGAAATGACATTGAAACGCAGGTGGTTAGTGAGTTGAACACTTGAACTGAGCGTGTGGGAGCATTTGTAGTCTGTAGATGACCAGTTGATGTAGTCCCCAGGCATGAATGCGTTTAATCAGCATTTTCTGTTATTGTTTCTGCGTGTGTTGTTTCTTCTTGTTGTGGAGCTATTCTTAGTTCTTGTAACACTTTTTTTTTGAGATGGAACAACTGATTCCATTACCTCGATGCCAAAGCTAAATCGCTGGCCACCGAAACCGGTACAAAGTCAGGGAACTGCTTATGCCAGACACGGGCCGAGCCAGCTTCCAAAGTACTACCAAGCTTGGCCAAAACATGGGCTGAATTGTTACAAGAACGAGGACAGTAAACCAGATTACTAGCTGAAAAGTTTAGTAACATGAAGGCCCTAGCTTACTTGAATAAAACTCCAGCCGGAGACAGATCATAATCGTTACTTTGAATAGCTTTCACCATAATCGTTACTCCAGCCGGAACACTTCTTAGTTGTGTAAGTTGCAGGTAGCAAATTAAAGAGGACGGATGATCCGTCCTTTTCTAGCTATATCGAGCAATGTTGCCTACTTGCCTTACTTATTCAACAACAATCATCGTGCAGGTTAATGGACGAGAGCTTCACTTCTCCATGGTCGATGGTGACTTTAAGAAGTTCGAAGGGAAATGGTCCGTTAGATCTGGTCCAAGGTGGGTATCTTATGATCATTTTCATGTCTTATTTGTGGCATATGATTTTGATGAACATCCAGCTTGTTTGCTTGTCAGTAGCTTATTTTTGCTACCACTTGATGCCTTGATGCAGTTTTTTTTTCAATTCACGGATTCTTAGAATTCTCCATTTTTAGCTAGTGGAAAAGAAAATTCTGTTCACAAGTCTCATATGACCTATTCTGTTTTGTTTTGTAACAGGTCCTCTAGTGCAATTTTGCTGTATGAAGTTAATGTTATACCAAGATTTAATTTTCCAGCAATATTTCTTGAGAGGATTATAAGGTCGGATCTTCCTGTGAATCTTAGAGCCTTGGCTTGTAGAGCTGAAATTTTTTATTTAGAAAACCAACGATATGGATCTAGAAAATTTGCTGGTGCAGACTCCAAGTCACTTAGCTTTCGTAGTGCAACAGTCAAGAATGATGCCATTTCTTCTAGCAAGTTCAAAGAAGCACCTCCCTCTTCTGGTTTTGGTGGTGTGCTTGTTTCACCTTCACCTGAGTTGAATAGCAAATGGGGTGTATATGGAAATATCTGCAGACTTGATAAGCCTTGTGTGGTAGACGAGATCCATCTTCGAAGATTTGATGGCCTCTTGGTAACTCACTCAACTTATACCCATCGATTAAATTACCCTTGGATTCTTAACTTTCATGGGAAGCACACTCAGAAATTTGGCTTCTCTTGTGAAATGCTTTGGGTGAAGGAACATGAAGGGGCTCACAGGTGTGTTTTTGCTAGTATCACTGTGAAAGCACCAGTTCGAGAAGTATGGAATGTTCTCACTGCATATGAGAAGTTGCCTGAGTAAGTACTTCTATCTTTCTGCAGTCTTTGGAGTTCACATAGTCTACTTTTGTTTCACATGTATGATCTGACAAATCTATCTGATAGGATTGTGCCAAACCTGGCTATAAGTAGGATTATTCTTCGTGATAATAACAAGGTTCGCATATTGCAGGTAGGGGTTGTGTTAATGCTTTATTTCATGTTTTAGTTGGTAGTTTCTAATTAGCATTTAAGTTTGGAGGTTAGATTATTGCATTGATTTTTTACAGAAGATGGCAATCCACAATTTCACCTTCAGATTGTTAACTAGCTTAGGTTTTTTGCAGTTTACTTTTTGTTTTATCCAGTATTTTACCTCCCAGGGAAAAAAAACCCGGCCAGTAACCGCCGGTTAACGGTTACCGGCCGGGGTCCGGGAAGGAAAATCCCGGCCGGTTTTTCCGGGTTTTGCAAATTCAAATTTTAATTTTCGAAATTTAGCCAGTTTTCAAGCAAAATTCAACCGGTTTTTTTTTCCGGGAAATCAGGTTACCGGCCGGTTTTTTTTCCCGGCCACCTAGCGGGATTTGGTCCGGTACCGGCTTTTGGATCCTTGCTCCCAACTATCAAGAGATTTATCAATTTTTCCGCATGCTTACAAGTTCATGTTTTTTGGTATATCATTCCAGAATACTTTTCAAAAGGAATTGTTCTTGTGCCCTACCAATGGGGAAAAAGATCAATGCCCCCTCCCCAAAGACCCTTTTCCGAAATAATTTACTTCAATCTCATTGTTTTGTGAGCTTTGCAAGTACTGCAACATCTCATGTTCTTTTTCTAGGAGGGTTGCAAAGGCCTACTTTATATGGTTCTTCATGCCCGTGTTGTTATGGATCTTCGTGAGAAACTTGAACGCGAGATCAGCTTTGAGCAAGTTGAGGGGGATTTCTACTCATTTAAAGGAAAATGGCGCCTAGAACAGCTTGGAGATCAGCACACCCTGCTGAAGTATATGGTCGAGACTAAGATGCATAAGGATACCTTTCTCTCAGAGTCTATCCTTGAAGAGGTATGCGTAACTTTTTATGCATGTGATTTATCATTTAATATACAGAGCAACTTATTGTTATGAAGGGGACAAGTGGTAACTAAAGTAGGCTTTGGTGTGCTTCTGATCTTCCATTTTGGTTCTTTGAGAAAAGAATTATACTAGCACTTATGTAATGCTGGGGTATAGAGCTATGAGAGTTGGTATTGATGCTAGGTGATTAAGTTCTGAAAGCAATCTTCTTGAGGATGTATCATCTAGTTGAACAAATTATCATGCTAATGTGACAGCTTTTAATTTTTATCCTTTTATCCACTCATTTCCTTTCTTTCACCAGTTACAGTCACAGACACCTTCCTGACAAATAAATGAATGGCTATATTATAAATCAGTATAAGTTTGTATCCACTATCTTTATACTTCGTATTTGGTTCTCTAAAAAATAATAATTTAATATTTGGTTCTCTCAGTAATAATAATTTGTTATTTGGTTCTCCCTGAAGAACCTCACAGGGATTGTTTTCCTAATTTCTTGGTAGCTACAAACATCTCAAGTATTCAAAGTCCAAACAACTTGTTTTAGAGGCATTCTTTTTACAAGGTATCCTCACCAGGGATTAAAATCCCGGCCGGTTTTCTCGGTTTTTTCAAATTCTAATTCTAAATTTTGAATTTCGGATGGTTTTTAATCAAATTTTAGCGAATTTCGTCCCGGGAAACCGGTAACCGGACGGTTACCGGTACCGGCCAGGGAGCGGGAACCGGCCCGGTTCCGGTTACATGAACCTTGATCCTCACTATGCAAACATCATGGTGAATTTATTAAAATATGGTTCCACTGTCATATTTTATGGCCGTCTACTTAGTGTGGAATCACTGTGCAAATAGCAACATTTCATGTTTAGTTTCATTGTTATTCTTCAAGGGTATTTAGGACACTGAGAATTTATCATTGTGATTTCTGGTACTCTTTCTTTCTTCTTTTCGAGCAAAAACTGTTTCCTTGTTCTTACAAAAGTCCATCCTGATTTATGCATTATCTTCTTAGCATTAAATGTACTTGGTGCTTTGATGAATATTGTACTGATTTTTCTATGAAATTTAATCGTCTTTGGGTAAACAAAACTAACAATTTAATTTTATCTATCTCAGGTCATATACGAAGATTTTCCATCAAACTTATGTGCAATCCGTGATTATGTTGAAAAGGTAGAAGCTGAGAGCACTAATTCCCCAACTCACTCTAATGCGCCAACAAATCCAGATACTGTTGCTATTGATTATGCAGAAGGGAGGCAATCAGAACAAGCATCTGTATCTCACTCTTCAAGTTCTACAAAACAGAGACCAAAAGTCCCAGGTCTGCAAAAGGACATCGAGGTCCTCAAATCTGAACTTGAAAGTTTTATTGCAAAATATGGTCAGGATGGCTTCATGCCTAAAAGAAAGCATCTTCGTTCACATGGAAGAGTGGATATCGAGAAGGCAATAACACGCATGGGTGGGTTCAGGAAGATTGCCAGCATAATGAATCTTTCCCTTTCTTATAAAAATCGGAAACCAAGAGGTTATTGGGATAATCTAGAGAACTTGCAAGAAGAGGTAAGACAATACCTTTTTATCCCTCCCTATGCATTCTAGATGTCCAACCCAAGGATCAGCTAACCGGACCGGGTTTGAATCCCGGCCCCCCTCCGGTACCGGTAACAATGCTACAAGCATCATACTTTTCTTAGCTTCAGCAATGTACCATATGTTGCAAATGAAGAAAGCTAAAACTTGCTCCCTGATTAGAGATGGTAATAAGCACTCCATTGATTGAATGCCATAATTGTTAGTTTCTTTTTTTTTTGGACATGTTCAGTTTATGGCCATAAGTTAACAATGATCATTATCTACAGATCAGGCGATTCCAGAAGAATTGGGGGATGGACCCTTCGTATATGCCAAGTAGAAAGTCTTTTGAAAGAGCAGGTACTTGATTACTTTTGTCTAGATCAATTACTAAGTTTAGTACATGATGATTTTTTTTTGCTAATGTTGATCCGATAGCTGGTAGCCTGGTAGAGCTATGTAATTAGTCAACATAACTTTTATATGTTCAACTCGTTTAAAGAAATTATATGGTCAAAATAGCTGTAGCCATGTCAATCTGGTAGAGCTATGTAATTAGTCAACATAACTTTTATATGTTCAACTCGTTTAAAGAAATTACATGGTCAAAATAGCTGTAGCCATGTCAATGCATTATTTTCAACACAATTTTACAGATCAGGCGATTCCAGAAGAATTGTGTTAGTGTTTCTTAGGATACCTGGGTCACTCACTTTTTAGCACAAAAATTATTGAGTTTTTTTTTGTCCATAATGAGGTCAAATGTAGAGGTTAAAATTGGTGGATTCATGCGTCAACTACATAGCAATAGCATTCATGGATTCATTTATGTTAGATTGATGGTAGCAACAGCCCTATGGCCTGGGTTCCTATCATGCTAGTGCTACCAGTCCTCTCTTTTTTCTGTCAACAATTTCAAATCTTTCTTTCTGAATGATGTTCATACTTCGCTATTATTGATAGGGCGTTACGACATTGCTCGGGCATTGGAAAAATGGGGCGGGGTACAGGAGGTTTCTCGCCTTCTTTCTCTTGAACTAAGACGACCTAGAAGGCGAGCTGACTCTGATGACGAGAGGCAGTCAGAATCGTCATGTGCCGTGACAAACAAGCACCGAAGCAAACCCAACGTGTCTCCGGACGCACAGAAGTGGCTCCTGAAGCTGAAGGATTTGGATGTCAATTGGGTCGAATACTGAACAGAACTCGGAGGAAGTGATGCTCACCCTCCCACATAATTAACTAATTCGGTCTTTTTCAGATATCATCTGGAAGCTGTAAATTGTCTACAGAAAAGGTAATGCACGGGCCAAGTTTTCTGCCTGCAACACTAAGTTTTCCACGCAAAAACGACTTAGTAGCTAAATTGATCCGTCCTGTAAAGCTTTCCACAGGTTTTCTTTCAGGGGTATGCTTCGGTACACCGCTTTTTAAAAAGTTTATGAATCTTAAAGCAAAATAGTAATATTAGATGTGGGCAAATATGCCAAACCTAATAAATAAATCAAATCGAAGATTTTCCATTGGCTAATATATATTTAAGACTACCTATATATCTAATCCTGATTTTTTTTATAAGTTGATACAATTTGTCTATCACTTAATATTATCTACTTGCTTTAAGATTCGTAGAAAGAAGTGTACCGAAGCAAACCAAATGATTCTCCGTCCTTTTTCGCCAAAAGTGTTAGGGTGCCTGTGTCTTTTTGTATGACCTAGCTTTTCAAGAACCGTCAAACTTTGTTTGTTGCAGTCAAATCGATGTGTAGAACTGGTAAAAGGAGTCATCAAACGCGCGCATGGCAGGGACATTCTTCGAGTTCTTGCACCGGTTCAAAGCTATTGATTGACATTTCAACTTCACCTTTCGTCGTCCGTTCCAAGCTCACGAGCGTTGGAAAAGCAGGTGATGATTTGTGGGTCAGGTTGTCCTTGCTAGTTGGTCGCCTACTTTGTGATTGAATAGGAGCTGGAGAGAGTCCAAGATGCCACTTGACTTGCCTTTTCTTTTGGTGAGATAAGTGGGTCATTAATTTGAGGTGTGTTTGGTATGACCGCACCTTTTTTTTAAAAAAATAGAAAAACAACTTTCTATTGGAACGAAGGGCTGAATGGTTGAGTTAAAAATGTTTAGTGTTTAGCAGTCTGATTTCTAGGTAGGCTGGTTAGAGCTTCTAAGTTGGAAAATATACTAAATGCCACCGAGGCAAATGATAGCTTGTTTGATATTGTTTAACGATAATTAACAACAATTGATGGCAATTAACGACATTTAATGATTACATAAATAATTCATTATATCCGAAAGGGAGGGGGGGGGGAGGAAAATTAACTATATCAGAAAAAATGAAGCAGTGAGGGGGGAGAAGGAAGGTGTTAGCGGCGTCAGGAGGAGGGCGGTAACGGCGGGCCACGGGGAGCAAGGGCTGCGACACTTGCACGAGAGGAGAAGGTAGGCGGCGGCGGCACGGAAGGAGGTGCGAGAGGAGGGGGGAGGAGTGGTGGAGGCACTGGCGACAGCTAGGGTTAGGTTTAGGCGGGCAGAGGCTGGTAGGGAAAGGGGGTTTTGTTGAGTGGCAATGGCGGTTAAATACAATTGAACTCTAGGGACAATCTCAGAAGTCAGTCTCGTTGAAGCTGTGGGAAGCTGCCGTTGGACGGCTTTCGGCTTCCCCACGTTATAAACGGCTTCTGGCTTTTCCAAAAGCCACTGGAGAAAGACGTTCGTTTGGGACGGCTTCCAGCTTTTCGCTAAAGACGTCCTAAGCAGGACCTGACACTCGTAGCTTCGTTAATACTGTCGCTGCTTATAAGTGCTGGAGCCTAGATGGGATGGTTGAGTCCAAATGATGCTCATCGTGTGCCGAGTTGTTGGTATACTTCGGTGGCACTGCTCTGATCGTGGTTGTATTCTCTCTATTATCACAAAGTGAAAGCAAGCTGGTACTGAAAGCTGGGAGATAATAAAGGAAGAGCGGGCAAGAAAAGGGCATCTTTAGTGTATTGAACCGATATTGATTCAAAAAATGACACATAAGTATTCAAGGATCTGAGCTTGTTTTTCTTCAATATATTGATTCAATTCCTACTAATAACTAGGACCCACGTTACATTAAAAACCATAAAAAAATAATATCCTCTCTCTCTTTCATAACTGGGCTCATATGAGTTGTTTAATGCTTTGAATCGACTCTTATGTAGAGTTAGTTCCATGAATTTTTTTGTTGGAATCGACACTTCCAATGTATTGAATTGACTCAATATATTATCTCTCTTTCTTTGAACCGGCTAAAACAACACATTGGAGGTAGTGCTTCCTTCATAAAATGACATGGTAGTTTGCTTTTATGAAGAAAATGATGTGAATAATTTGCCAGTAGAGAAACACGTCTGCCCATAAGGGCATGTACAATGGTACAAACAACTGTTGTTTATAGCAACTATCCATGTCACCAGCACTAAAGACAGCTCACACAATGGGTTGTTGTGATACAGTCGGCTACAGGATTGTAAACAACACACATTTTTTTAATACTTTTCTTGATTCTGGTGCTACAGTCAGTTACAAGATTATAGACGACACATTTCCCTCTCTTTATTCTTTTTCATCCACACCAGCTTAAATCCTACGTGACAGAGACTATAAACAGCTGATGTAAGCCCATTGTACATGATCTAAGGCTACTGCCTTTCGAAATTTATGCTCCTAAATTAGAGTAATCCGGACATTAACTTCACCTAAAAGCTAAGTTTTTTTTTTTTTAAAAAAAAGAACTTCGGACCTGTTTGGATACTTGGTATTTTTTGAGTTTTGTGAGAATAGCATGATTTCTTAAAAAACATTGTAGCATTGAAAACTATGGGGTGTTTGATTTACAACAAATATTGTGGTTTTAAAAATTGTAGTTTCACGAATACCATACTATTTTTAGAGTTTTTTTTAAAATCAACTTACAACCTCTTTTTTCTTAAACCGAAAAACACAACAGCAACTCCTATGGATCGCGCGCATCTCTCGTATTCTCGTTTGACTAGAGTACATAACGTTCTATGCACTCAGTTCTTGCTCCATCTAATAAAAACACCGTCCCAACGTATGACTGCGTGAACCTGAGAATGTACGGACGATCGATGCTCAAATCAACACATCGTTTGTACCTACGGACTACTCATGGTCAGCATGTCATTATCTTTAAACTTGGCTTTAGTTGATGCGCTTATACCAGGTACGAATTGAAAATTAATGGACCTGCTAATGATAACCTATATGTCAATGTTGCATTGCAACGCTTCAAAAGAAAATGTTGTACTCAATACTGCGATTACCAAACACACCATGGTATCTCATGACATAAAGGAATCAAGGGTCGGGTTTTCTCAAGAGACTGCATTGAAAAGGATTTTTCGTAAGGAACGAAAGGCAGAAAGGAAAGCCGTAGGTCCCACCAGGATTGGAAACCCAGGTCGCCAGATTCAAAGTCTGGAGTCCTAACCACTACACTATGGTATGGAACCTTATTGGATTTTTTAATCTTATAATGTTTTATATGTGTGCAAAGGAACATGACGGGAACAATTGCGTGTGGCCGCATAGCTAAGAGCATCTATAACAGTTCACGTCACTTGTTACTAAAGGGTTACCACATCAGCATTTAGGTGATGTGGAGGAGAGAATATGAGGTTGTTTCTAGATGAATAAACCAACAAATTGTTAATATCAAGACACAAGAAACAACCAAATACTCTATTGGAGACTTACTTGCTACTTAAAAACGCGTTTTGTGAGTCCCGCTGTCTCCAAGCAAAATATCCACGGGATTACTTGTGTAGCCCGACTTTATTATTGATATTATAAATGAGCCAAAACATGTAGGCCACAAAGTTATACTTCATTATTAATCATCAAGAATCATGCACACTTGTAGCAATTAAAGTCTTAGACACAAGCTCAAGAAACAATCTAGATTGTTTCTTTTTATTAGATTGATTACTCTCTCCTCTTAGTAACAAGCTAAGAAACAAACTATTATAGATGCTCTAAGCGATATAGGCTCTAATTAGAATTGCCGTAGCTAAAAGACTAAACAGTAGAGAAGGGGACCCTCTGGTACCCGAAGGGTCCTCGAAGAGGGGACTGGTTGTTAGGAAGTAGATGAACTTATATTTCAAATCAAAACAAACAATACAACTCTCTCCCCTTTCCACATGGAGGGAGGTGGCTATTTATGGCCTTTCTATGAGGTGCACGAGATTACAAGCTTACCCCCTACATGGTCTTATGCTGGTAAGGGTTGCAGAGACCTTTCCTAACCCTAGGACTAGTTTCCGGCTTACGGTGGACCGTTCTGAGTTTGGTCCATCCTGCTGGTACGCCTGGTCCACTGATACAGTAGCTCCTTCGGACCCCTCGAGGCCCTCCGGACTCTTTGGGACCATCCGGAGCCCTCGGGATCCTCCGGACATCTCGGGCCATGCGGACCCTTCGGAGAACCTCTGGGACACAACCGGGGCCCTCTGGACCTCGGGACCTTCGGAACCCTTCGGGCTTGGGGACCCTTCGGAGCCTTCGGGCCTAGGGACCCTCCGGGCCCCCCGGGCCCCCCGGGCCACTTCGTGCCACTCTAGCACCTGGGCCGTCTGTCGATGTCCGACGGATTATGCGCTTCGCTGTTCGCCTAGTCGTGGGGGCCATTGTGCCGCCCCTACGACAGGAATGCACCACCGTTGAGAAGAATTTCAAATGAGGCAATTTTCTCTTCAATCAACACCATGATTAATACATCACTAAAAGGCATCTCTCTTGTAGTGGAACTGGGGCAATATACGTTCAGTTCCAGCTCAGAGTAAACGCTTGGTTTGATATGTACTCCAACTCCGACGCTGGCTCATACAGAGCATTGGGGGTTGTTTCGTCGATGACCAAAACGAGCTAAGCCAAAATTTCAACGTAGCTAAAACATAGGCAAAACTAAACATTGGAAAAAAGATCGGTGTTTGGATTGTGGCCAACCCAATTTTTAGCGTTACCAAAATTTTAGTTAGCTATTTTCTCACTCTCGAATTGTCCGCGTGTGACTTTGGATTTTATTGGTGTTACCAAATTTCCTGGATAACACAAATTTTGGTAGCAAACTAAACAACAGCCAATTTCGTTTGGATTACCGATATTTGGTTTAATTTGCGAGGGCAACGAGCCAAACAACCCCTTGAATCTGACACCGATCGACTGCGCCATGGCTTCGATCGATCGTGCCGTTCCTTTCCAGTCGGTGCGCATCAATTCGGAGTTGCGCTCGTCGTCGTCCATCGAGCCAAGTAAAGATGTTGCGCCGGCCGGCGGCCGGCGGCCCGCGCCGGCGCAGGGAGCGAGGCTGTGAGGAGGACGCACGGGCACGGCACGCGGACGACGAACCAGGCGTACGGGAGCAGCTATCCTTTTGGCGCCAAATGAAGCTAGACAGCCTAAATTTTTGACTCATTTTAACTTGGTTGCTTCTTTGTAAAGTTGATGGGATACGACGACTCTGCTCTGCTGCGAGAACTGGATATGACTTTGCAAGTGGCACCGAATTGAATCGAGTCATGCCGAGTTGTGACCTGCGACTCTTCCCGACATTCCTGAACATATTTCAAACAAACGCATAGATTCCCCACAAAATTTGCATGACTTGAAGAAAATTTTGGTTATTCGGCGCTTCCAACAATTCTTTGCTGAGCACCTTCGTCAGAAATCAGTAGCAACACTTTTTTTTCTAACATCAACAACATTTTGGTGGAGTGGTGGAGTTATGGATGTGATTTCACCCATCAGGTTTCAAATACGAGTGCTCACCTTTATACATATGTGAGTGCGCTTTCAGTGAGAATTTTGTGAGGTCAAGGATTTATTCCCGACCTCCTTCTTTCTAAACATGTACTAAGAGAGTGTACTCGTGTATGTTGTACACGTGTGGGGTGTGCGCGTGATGGTAATATGCCAAGGAAGTACACCTGACAGCGGTTTTTTTTAGAATACGCCTTTGCAGTGTAATTGCACTAGATCACGAGATTTTTTTTCCGACGAGATTACTAGTATAAATTTGTATAAAATGCTAGGATGCTGAACCTAATATTTCCTTTTCTGGATTAAACATACTGATGGATGATGGCTTTATCGTCAATTTCTACTCTCAAAACAGGGCGCCTTGAAGTTGGTTCCGTGGATCGATGGCAAGGATTCAAAAAGTGGTTACAGGAAAAATACTGGATACGGCCAGTACAAGTTAACGGTGGTAACCAGTTTTCTACCCGCTGTTTTAACTATCCAATTTAAACTGAAAATTTGAATTTGGCCGGTTCTCGGCCAGTTGCCGTCCGTAATTTCTGTTCATATCCTAGAGGAGCTCGACTCACGTCAAGAACAGCACTTTAACCCCGGATGGAATGGTGGCCTTCGACCCGGACGAGCTCAGTCGGCTCGGGCACCAGTACTTGCTCGTCCGATCACGTGCAAGTGAGTGTACAAGATTAAGACTCGGTCTGATGGTACTATCGAGCGCTATAAGGCTCGTCTTGTGGCTCGTGGCTTTCAGCAGGAGTACGGTCGTAACTACAATGAGACTTTTGCCCCTGCTGCCCATATGATCACTGTTCGCACTCTTATTGCGGTTGCTTCTGTTCGCCAGTGGTCTATCTTTCAGCTGGATGTTAAGAATGCTTTTCTTAATAATGTTTTGCATAAGGAGGTCTACATACAACCACCACCTGGGTATTTTGTTCCTGATGAGCACGTCTGTCGTCTGTCGTCGTGCTCTTTATAGCCTCAAAAAGGCTCCTCGTGCCTGGTTTACACGTTTTACCTCAGTGATTACTGTTATTGGTTTCACTGTCAGTTCCCATGATCCTGCTCTTTTTGTCCATATCTCATCTCGGGGCAGGACATTGCTTCTTCTGTATGTTGATGATATGCTCATCACTGGTGATGATTCCTCATTCATCACGTATGTGAAGAATCATCTCAATGAGCAGTTTTTGATGACTGATCTTAGTTCTCTTACGTGCTTCTTTGGGATTGAGGTTTCTTCCATGCGTGAGGGCTACTACCTCTTCCAGCAAAAGTATGTCCAAGATCTTCTTGATCGGTCTAGTCTGACTGACACTCGCACCGCTGAGACTCCCATAGAGCTATCCTTACAGCTTCGTGCCACTGATGGTGATCTTTTTGAGGATCCTACTCGATATCGCCATCTTGTTGGGAGTTTGATGTACCTTGTGAGCACTCGTCTTGATATTGCTTATGTTGTTCATATCTTGAGTCAGTTCATGGCGCGTCCTACCCATTTTCACTACAGTCACCATCTTCGTGTTCTTCGCTACTTGCGTGGGATTATCTCGCGTCATTTGTTTTTCCCTAGCTCTACCTCACTACAGCTTCAGACGTACTCCAATACGACCTGGGCTAGTGATCCTTCTGACCGTCGTTCTCTTTCTGCTTACTGTGTTTTTCTTATCTCCTCCCCGATTGCCTAGAAGACTAAGAAGCAGACTGCAGCTTTCTGTTCGAGTGCAGAGGCTGAGTTGAGAACTATGGCAGCAGTGACAGCAGATGTTACTTGGTTGAGGTGGCTACTTGCAGATTTTGGAGTACCTGTGATGGGACCTACGACTATTTTGTCTGACAGTACAGGTGCTATCAGTATTGCTCGGGACCCAGTGAAACATGAGCTCATTAAGCACATTGGTGTGGATGCTTCGTACACCCGCTCACAGGTGCAGGAGGGAGTACTTGCTTTACAGCTTGTGCCATCAGAGTTACAGGTTGCTGACTACTTCACGAAGCCACAGACTAGGGCACAACATTTATATTTTCTCTCCAAACTCAGTGTGTGTGATCCACCATGAGTTTGAGGGGGGGGGTTAGAATAGGACTCCTTATCTGTATATGACAACCCTCCTTTATACTCATGTATATATATTGCCCATTGGGCCTCTTGAATAGATACACACAATATTCATAACACTTTTCACCCCCTCCGCAAGTGTGCGGCGCGGTCGAGGTGGGCGGAGTTCTTCATCGATGTCCAGGAGGAGGCGGAGGCTATGGCGAGGAGGAGTGGGAGAGGGTGTGGATAGCGCAGAGTGTCTTTGTCTTCTTGAGCGGCAGCGGTTGTCGTCTTCCCAAATGTTTATAGTTACTTAGGGCTAGGCTTGGGTCAGCACGGCATAGCTCCGGCACAACGGGTTTTGGATCATGCCTGGGCCTACCCGAAAGCGAGATGGGCCGGCACGGTACGGCACGATATGGCCCGAAGCACGACGGGCCTGTGGCACGGCCAATGCCCATCACTAACCTGCCCCTGCCGCTGGAGCACAAGGGCGTAGTCACCGCCGACGTGCTGCCGAGCGGGCACACACGAGGTGCTCGCGGGGGACAAGTTCGCGGTGTCCCCGTACGCGATGGGGAGGATGGAGGCCGTGTGGGCATGGAGTTCAGGCCGGAGCGGTGGACCTCGGAGGGCGGCAAGGTGTGGTACGCGCGTGCTGTCGTACAAGTTCATTTCCTTCCACTCGGGCCCTCGGAGCTGCCTCGGCAAGGACATGGCGCTCGCGCAGCTCAGGGCCGTGCGAAGAACTTCGAGGTCGAGGGCGTCGTTGAGCCCAAGATCTCCATCACGCTTCGCAGAAGAATGGCTTCATGTCAGCGAGTATCCGGCCGACCAGCGGTTTGCACGGGATGGATCCTGCATGAGTGCATGGATGATGGATGGCTGCAGAGAAAGATGCATGGATGCGAATAAGCAGTAAGCATGCTGGTAAGCAGCGCGTTATATGTCCCCTCGGTGCAAATATGTATGGTAAGTAAGTAGTAAGTACTACGTGCTATAATTAAGGTGCATGCACGCGTGTGTCGCGCACGTGTACATGCATGGTCGTTGCTTTCTTTTTCTTTTTTAAGACTCCGTTTTGTTACTTTCCTTATAAAAGCTACTGCTGTAATAATGCAGCTCAGTTATTCAGAAAATCTAAAAAACTCTGCATCGTTTTCTAGCTATTCGATGATACCGGGCAGAGTCGTTGGATATATCAATCCAAGGCGCCCAATGCACTAATTCCCATCCACTCATTTGGATTGGACTCATCCCAAGTCCATCTTCTTCTCTGCGGCGCCCTCCACCTACACCCGAAACATTTGAGGAGCACAGCAAGAGGAAGGGGAGTGACCATCGTCAGCAAGCTTGGCCGCGCGTGCACGATAGCCGTGGGGGAGCGCAACGAGCAGGCCCAATAACTGCAGGGGATCTCGGTGGTGCGGGAGCAGGCGATGCATCCGGCGGCACTATGCGGCGGCAGGTGCGGGCTCATGCGAACGTGAAGTGGATCGGATGCCTAAGAGGTGGCGATGACAATGGTGACCCGACGGTACCACGGAGGCGATGATGGCCACGATGCGGGAGCGCTGTGGTTGTCGTGGACACGACATCGACGCGGAGGCGACGGTGACGGATACCCTTAAGGCCTGGCACATGCGGAGGTGTGCGGCATCCCAACGGCAAGGTCAACGGCGTTCACGTGAAGGCATGCACCCGTTCCGATCTGTTACGGTGCGGCGGCGCATGCGCTAAGGCATGCAGCCGTCGGCCCGTGACGTTGTTGCCACGGCGCGCACACGGAAGCGTGCTGCCAGTGGCCCGGTGACGCTCCAGCGTGTATGTGGAAGCGGTTAGCGTGCACGCGGAGGCGTGCGCTCGGCCAGCTGGTGGGATAGGCGGCAATGAACAGTAGAGAAAAAAACCAATCTACTAAAAAGAACATCACCGTTGTTACAAGTTAAACTCAATCTCTATTGGATGAATAGTGTAGTATATATACTACAGTATACAACCCTAGGGTTGATGGGCCTCATGGGTCATATATACACGTGGGCCATATACACATATACGTAACAACCGCTAAAATTGAAAACTTAGATCAAAGCAACGTACCAGGAAACCTTAGCTTAGAGCACTATCATGCTGATAACATGTTGTATATTCGAGACCGCGTTGCCGATTAACAAAGCTCTCAACTCGCAAGTAGTAACAATAGACAAGAACACAAAGATGTAGTCCTACCCCTCTCTCTTTATTGATGTCTTTACGGTATGCTTGTGTACACAATGAGAGCTCATCTACCCCTTTTATATAGGAAGAAGAGGTCCATCTTCATACGTCTTGTGACGGACAGTCCCTCTCCCTCCAATGAGCCTTTATTTAGGTAAAATATTCACACATAATCGGACCACACACCTCGGCTTGGTTTTGCCTCGAGGACAGCATGCGGATTCAACGCTCTGGGCTTCACAGTACCGTATGTATACAAGCGAAGATATGCATCGTTTTCATTAGGTGTGGCGGAAGCGGAAGGACTCCACTGCATGTGTACATCACAAGGTGACCTGAATTCTGCGTCGCTTACATGAGAGCGGTGAGGTCCTTCACTGATCGCGCGCGTCAGCAATTGGCAACGACAAATCAGTAGGCCAAGAACTACACTTGGTGTTTTTTTCGAGAATACACACTTGGCAGCGTAACTGTACGAGATTACGATATTATAGAGTTGTATATTAAATACTAGGATGCTGAACCTAGCATTTCCTTTTTTCTGAATTAAACACATACTGATGGGTGCTGGCCTTACCATTTCTACTTTCCAAATAGGAAGCCCTGAAGTAGGTTCAGTGGATGCTTCTGAGAGCACACAAGCAGTACAAGTCCTGATCACATGTTTTACTACCGGTATCAGTCTATGCAAATGCAGGATGGAGGGAGCAACTACCAGTGATTACAAGGATGATGCATGATGCAGACCTTTGCCCTGCAGGATTTTAATGCCACTCGATCTGGGGATGGGGCCATGGGTCCCAAGCATTTAACCAAATAAAAGCTGATGGTGAAGTTTGTTGAAAGTTCCTGCACATGTTTTATGCATCCAGTGTGCCAAATTGCCAATGCCACGCCCCACATGACAAACCAGAAGAATTGCAACAGTGTGCAACAGACTATCTGCATGGTGCTGTTAGAAAAATAGGGACAAAGGAGACACAAATTTTTACGTGAAAAACCCTTGCGGGAAAAAAACCACGGGCACCAATCGGCGATGATCACTATATGAGGAGCGATTACAAAACGCAGGGGATTACAATGAGGCGTCCCTCTCCCGTGCGGCTTACAAGAGGTATATAAAGGGGTAAAAGGACTTAGAGTCCAAGTAGGAAACTAATCCGCTAATATGGCATATTCCAGATACTTCTATATTAGAAATTCGGATCACATACGGATCCAAATATTAACAATCTTCACCTTGAGACGAATTTCCTCTTGTAGCAAAATAAAGAATCATCAATCACCAAATGATTCCCCGATAAGATAAAAATCACTGTGCGCCAACTAGTCTCTAGGACTAAACTGTAATACCAACTAAGCTTGAGCAAAGCTTAAACTTAGTAACAGGAACTGGCTTTGTCATCATATCAGCAGGATTATTATGAGTACTTATCTTGCACACCTTGACATCACCTTCAGCAATAACACCTCGAATAAAGTGATATCTCACATCAATGTGCTTTGTTATCTCATGGAACATCTGATCCTTCGTAAGGCGTATAGCACTTTGACTATCACAAAATATAGTAGTGCAAGAATTATCTCCACAAAACTCAGTGTATAAACCTCTCAACCAAATAGCTTCTTTACAAGCTTCAGAAATAGCCATATATTCTGCTTCAGTAGTTGATAAGGCAATAGTAGCTTGCAAACTTGCCTTCCAACTAACAGCACAACCACCAATGGTGAAAATATAACCTGTTAGAGACCTCCTCTTGTCCAAATCACCAGCATAATCAGAGTCAACATAACCAACAAGTTCATCTCTAGAATTCCCAAACTGCAAACAAGCATTCAAGTGCCACGCAAATATCCGAAAATCCATCGAATCGCTTTCCAATGCTCTTTTCGAGATTAGCCATGTATCTATGACAACACTCAATGCATGAGATAAATCAGACGAGAACAAACCATGGCATACATAAGAGAACCAAGCTGACCGAATATGGAACTCTAGACATGTACTCAATATCATAATCTGACTCAAGACATAAGGCTGAAGATAATCCAAAATGCGAAGCTAATGGAGTACTCACTGATTTTGCATCATGCATATTAAAACGACGAAGGACCTTCTCAATATAACCTTTTTGACTAAGGTATAACTTACCAGATTGCCTCTCTCTAATAATCTCAATGCCAAGAATTTTCTTTAATGCACCTAAGTCCTTCATCTCAAATTCATTACTCAATTGTGCTTTCAGTTTTGCTATTTCTGACTTATCTGCAGCAATCAACATATCATCAACATAGAGAAGTAAATAAATAGCTGAACCATTAACAGTCTTTAAATAAACACAGCTATCATAATCAGACCGCTTAAAGTCATGAGAGAGCATAAAGAAGTCAAATCTCTTGTACCATTACCTAGGAGATTGCTTCAAACCATAAAGAGATTTCTTTAATCTGCAAACAAGGTGTTCTTTTCCAGGAGTAACAAAACCCTCAGGTTGGTCCATATAAATGTCTTCTTCCAACTCTCCATGTAAGAATGCAGTTTTAACATCTAATTGCTCAAGTTCATAATCACGCATGGCAACAATACTGAGTAAAGTGCGAATAGAACTATGCTTCAAAACTGGAGAAAAGACATCATTAAAATTAATACCTGGAATCTAACTATAACCTTTAGCAACCAATCTTGCTTTATACCTTGCTGGTTCAGTAGAAGAAATACATTCCTTTCTTTTGAAGATCCACTTGCAATGAAACATGCTTCTTCTCCTTTGGCAATTTCACTAACTCCCATGTATCATTCTTTTCAAGTGACTCCATTTCATCATGCATGGCAGTTATCCACTTATTATAATCAGTGACGTTAATAGCCTCAGAGTATGATGAAGGTTCTGAATTACCTTCAATTTCTTCAGCCACACTCAAAACATAAGCAACAATATTAGCTTCTTCAATCAACCTCTTGGGTGGATTAATCTCCCTCCTAGGCCAATCAACTGCAATAGACTGTTGTGGTGGCTGCTCAACAATAGGAGTATCATCAACAATGGGTGCATCAGGAACAACAATATTTTTCTTATATGATGTGTCATTTGAACTAACAAAATGGTCTACCTGAACACTTGAATTCTGCTCACTCTCAACAGGAACATTAGTGGGCGCTTTATCATGAAGCATAGCGATTCATTAAAGACAACGTTTACGCTAATCACAACCTTCCTTGTTTCAGATTCCACAACTTATATCCTTTAACACCGATTTATAACCAAGAAAGATGCACTTAATGACTCTAGGCTCTAATTTTCTATTATCAACATGAGCATAAGCGAGTACCAAAACTCTCAATTTCAATAATTTGTTTGGGGAACCGACCATACCTCAATTGGAGTCTTCTTTTCAATTGCAAGAGAGGGTGACTGATTAATAAGGTAGCAAGCAGTGGAAGCGACTTCAGCCCAAAAACGTCTATGCAAACCTGCATTTGACAACATGCAACGGGCCCTGGAAATGATGGTCCTGTTCATACGCTCAGCTACATCGTTTTGTTGAGGAGTACCAGGAACGGTGTAGTGCCTAACAATGCCTTCAGTCTTGCAATATGATTCAAATTCATCAGAACAAAATTCCATCCCATTATCGGTCTGAAGTTTTTTACCTTCTTTTCGGTTTGCCTTTCAACCATAGTCTTCCACTCTTTAAATGTTTGAAAATGCTTCGATTTATGCTTCAAGAAATAAGGCCACACTCTTCTAGAGTAATCATCAATAATGGTTAACATATAGCGAGCACCTCCTAGCGATGTCTTCCGAGATGGCCCCCATAAATTAGAATGCACATAATCCAAAATACCTTCTGTGGTATGAACTGAGATATTGAACCTCATCCTCTTGTGTTTGCCAAACACACAATGCTCACAAAATTTTAGCTTACCGATGCTATGTCCATCAAGGAGTCCTCTCTTGCTCAATTCTGTCAAACCAATTTCACTCATATGCCCAAGGCGCATATGCCAAAGATTAGTAGCATCGGAATCAGATAATGAACTTGAAATTACAACGACATTACCTAATATTGTAGTACCTCGTAGATGGTACAGATTGGCAGATTTAATATCAACTTTCATCACAACAAGAGAGCCTTTTGATACCTTTAAAACTCCACCTTCACCAGAATACTTGTACCCTTTACCATCAAGAGTACTCAAAGAGATAAGGTTTCTTTTCAAATCTGGAATGTGCCTCACATCTGTTAAAGTTCTGACAATGCCATCAAACATCTTGATCTGAATCAACCAATTCCTCAAGAACCTTACAAGATGAGTTATCACCCATCAACACAAGTACCACCTTCAACAGTTCATAGGTGGCAAACCGGTCCCTATTAGGACACATATGAAAGGTACAGGCAGAATCAAGAATCCATTCATCATTGGTCTTAGCACATCCAGCAAAGGCAACAAGGACTCCTCTATCAGAACTATCATCAGCAGCAAGGGAGGCATTACCTTCATTATCTGGTTTACCTTTTGGCTTATAATTGCCGCCTTCTCTTTTCTTTATTCTGCAGCCTTCCAAAGATTCGGAGATGTCGTGCCCACTTTTCTTGCAATATTTGCACGACTTGTACTTGCCTTTTGATTTTGACCGGTTCTTGTAGCCGTTCGAACTTTTGCCTTAAGATCCATTGTTTGAGTTCTTCTCCTTTTGCCTGCCACGAACAAACAAGCCTTCTCCTTTTGGACTTGAATTTTCAGAAGGTACCATCTGTTTCATCTTCTCCTTAGCATGCAAAGCTTCATAAACTTCATGAAGAGTGAGAGTATCTCTACTATATAATATGGTATCTCTGAAATTTAAAAAAGAACTAGGCAGGGAACACAAAAGAATAAGACCCAAATCCTCATCATCATATTTTACCTCCATCGACTCAAGGTCGGAAACGATCTGCTTAAACAACGAAAGATGATCAAGCACGGATCCTCCTTCTTGCAATTTGTGAGAGTACAACTTCTGCTTGAGATGCATCTTGCTGGTCAGATCCTTTGTCATACAAATTTGTTCCAGTTTCAGCCATAATGCAGCAGCTGTCTTCTCCTTCAAAACCTCCTGCAAAATATTAGATAGATGAAGGTGAATTTGAGATAAACCTTTACGGTCTTTACGCTTCTCATCTGCAGTCCATGTGATAGGCTGTTTCTCAAAACCTTCCAATGCATCATCCAAATCCATCTGTGCCAACACAGCCCTCATCTTGACTTGCCACAGCGAAAATCTTGTGTCTCAACCTAGGAGTGGAAGATCATACTTCAAAGTCGTCATGATGAATAAATCCTGAAAATTGCTGGTATTGATCTGTGTAAACCTAGCAAGATTCACTACCTCTTTGGTACACTATTTGGGTACGCAAATCAAAAAAAATCTTCGATCTCCTGGTACACTTATTAGGTGGATGAGGCAAAATTCTCCAAAAACTACCAACCGGCAGTAGCACTCCACGCAAGAGGACCTTGGTGATTTATTAAAAAACAGTAATTTACTTGGGACCTGTGCCGGCTGAAGATCCTCTTGACTGATTGGATTGCTTTTGCTTGGGGGCGTGTTGCTTGGAGATTGGTCTGATGCTTTTCAATCGCTCGCGCTGGTCGGTTGATGCACGTACGATGCTGGCGCCGATCAACAGGAAACGTGATGCGCAGCTTTGCCTGGGAACGAGCGCCGACGCGAGCAGATCGAGGCGACGAAGACGCGCGCTGTCGCTTGCTTCCGCGCGCATGAGCGAAGACGCTGTGGATGGCGATGCACGAACCGAGAAGTCGAGCATGCGGATGCGAAGGAGCGGCGCTGGCTGCTGCTTCTCGTTTGACCGAGGACCGAGGCCGCGGGCGATGAATCGCAGCGCGTGACGGCGGCGCCGAATTCTGATCTGCAATTTTTTCTTCGTGTCTTTCTCCAAACCCTAAAACTCCTGTGCTCTGATATCACTTGTTAGAAAAATAGGGACAAAGGAGACACGGATTTTTACGTGAAAAACCCTTGCGGGAAAAAAACCACAGGCGCCAATCAACGATGATCACTATATGAGGAGCGATTACAAAACGCAGGGGAATACAATGAGGTGTCTCTCTCCCGTGCGGCTTACAAGAAGTATATAAAGGGGTAAAAGGACTTAGAGTCCAAGTAGGAAACTAATCCGCTAATATGGCATATTCCAGATACTTCCATATTAGAAATTCGGATCACATATGGATCCAAATATTAACAGGTGCAGTAGATGTGAGCTGCTTCGAGCTTTCCTCAATTCCTCCCTGAAGAAACATAGCCAGCTGAATCAGAATTCAGGAACACTAAAGTCATATCAGTACCAATCCAGACTCCAGAGTCCAGTCAACCTCCAGGATCCTCAATTCTGCATATGATGATATTTAAAACAAATCCACCCTGCGTGCTACAATACATTGCTTCATTTCGATTATCTGTACAAAAGTTCTTGGACCAAATTAGCAACTAAAGAGGGTGAATATGAGCCACGTACTTTTCACCTCTGCGGTATTCAACTTTCTTTTCACTCTAATAGATATGAAAGTTATAATGATCGCAACAGAAATCTTGTGTTGAAACCGAAAAACCCGGAGGTCAACCTTTCTTAGCTGGTCTGACCGCCTGCTGCTTGAACAGCAACCTGGAGGAGCAACCTGGAGGATCCCTAAAATGATCTAAATTTTGATCACGTGATCCAAATCCCCTGAGATTTCAGTGATAGCTAATCAAGAAGGTCATGAACCTATTCCAATCGACGATCGAGATGATCAAAGCCAAGGTTCCACGAATTTCCTGATTGAGGTCAAGAAGGCTCACACACCGGGGAAAACTAAAACTTGAGCCAAAAACTTGCTCGTTGGTAGAAGATGGTCAAGATGATCTTAGATCAGATCCCCACAAGTCCTACCAAACTATATCACAGCAAAAGACCCATCCAAAACCTTTAAAACACAAAACCCCCAAAATCATCAAAGAGAGAGCAAGAACAAGATAGAACTCATCTTGGCGCAAACCTAATTGGATTGATTAGAGACAAAAACTCACATTTGAGCATCCAATTTCTCAATTCATCTCTCTTAAACCCTAGCCTCCTTTATTTCCTCAATTTTTCGCAAATATCAAATTAGGTTTTCCAAGGTTTGGTTGTACAAATCCCGCACCAACCCTTATATAGTGGAGGTTGGGTTTAGAGATAAAATCTTATCGGGCACCCGTTAACCCCCCACCCCCACACAAACGAGTCTATACCCACACACGCTTCTCAAAGCGGATGACAAACCGAGTTTTCTGAATCTGTCTCTTCGTGATCTTCATTTTCTCTTGACCTAAACTGCATCTCCTTTGCGCCGTCTTGCGCCATAGTTTCTCCAAGGTCACCAAAGTGTTTTTTTTTTTGCGAAGATACCAAAATACCCCTTTCTGATCTTTCTCGATGATTGAGTCCAATCAACGTGAAGCAATCCCACACTTCCGAACACGTAGGTTCATCAATGACTCTCTTCATGTCAGTAAATCTCTCCCATCCGGATCCTACCGAAACCAACATGACACTTGTATCGACCCCTAAGCCACTTGATGCAATCCGTTGTACCGAACTTCTTGTTCAATCGTTCTTGTCCATCTTATGCCATACTTGAGTTCAATCACTTCACCCGGCATCCTCGATCATTTTAGACCTCAGCTCTCCTAGCCTTGTCTCGATTATTCCCGCCGTTGACCATAGTTGATTCGAAGCGTCCCTGTACAATAATAGACCAATAAATCGATTCCGGACACAAATTCTTGACAACTTAACCAACGTTAGCTAAAACATGCATCATGCAACACCTATGGACTGAATCCCATGATTTAGGTCAATCATGAACCACCACATTCATCAGGCATAATCGCACCATAGCTGGCGGCCGACTCGCGACTCGGCTGCCTAACCGCTTCCAAACCCCGAAAAATACTATCTAGTTTCGCGTCCGGTCTCAATTTTCAATGGTCGATCCTTCTGACCAGCAACCAGAACCGATAATTTGCTAAACCGAGGTTTTGATCCCCCAACACCTCGACACTGATGTCAATTGTTCAACACTAATATTAAGATCATACACATGATCTCCACAAAAGTAATATAATATCGAGTTTGATCTAATTTTGCTACTTACAAATTGCCGTATTTGACTGATCAGGCAAATATAGTATGAAAAACTCGCAAGCAGTGAAAAGAAACTTTTGTTACACTTAGGGCTGCTTGCATGCTCCATCAAAACAAAATCAACCAGATCGTGGAACAGCCTATCAATTCCCTAATTGCTCAATAATCTGTGCGATTTTCCCTTTAGTGGGGCACAGAAGCAAGCATTTCCCATGTTTCACCTCCTCACTTTGCTGTTCTGCTCAGGAGAAGATCAGCATAGGCCTTACATTGTCATGTATGGCTCCGATGACAGCAGCGAATGAGACGCTCTTTCGCGGTTTCTTGTTGACGCCGAGCGCCCCACGATCATCTCCTGCTCCAAATTTGGCGATGGCGTGGGCGCTACCGGTGCCGACGAAGCAAATGTCGAGACCATGCTCGTGCTGACACCGCTGGCGCTGTCGCTGCCCGTGGTCACGCTCAAGAAACTGTCTGAAGATTTCGGGGGCGGCGGCCTCTCGAGCTCCATGATCCCTTCCAGCATCTGCACAACCTTCCCCATGGACGGGCGCTGCGCCGGCAGCTCCTGGATGCACCAGAAGCTCACCTGGAGCGCGCGCTCCACCTGAGCCATGTCAATGTCTTCCCCGGGGAGCTTCTTGTCGATGATGTCGGCAATGTTCCCCTTCTCATACTCCTCGTAGGCCCAGAGTGAGAACTTCTTACGGCCGGTCTCCTCCGAGATGTCAAAGTTCCGGTGGCCACTGACGATCTCCAGCAAGACCATTCCGTAGCTGTAGACGTCGACTTGGCCGTGATCGGGAGGTTGGCGAGCCATTCGGCGCCAGTAGCCTCGGTGCCGCGCCGCCGCGAAGGCGTCGCGGTCTGCGTGATCCTTGGGGTTGATGAGCTTGGCGAGCCCAAAGTCGGACACCTTGACGTTGTACTGCTCGTCGAGGAGGATGTTCTCCGGCTTGATGTCGCAGTGAACGATGCAGTCGCGGCACTCCTCGTGCAGGTAGGTGATGCCGCGCGCCGTGCCGACGGCGACGGCGAACCGCGTGGACCAGGGCATCTTGCCGCCGGGCGCGTCGCCGAAGAGGAAGCTGTCAAGCGAGCCGTTCTTCATGAACTCGTAGACGAGCAGGCGGTGGCGGCCCTCGGAGCAGAAGCCGATGAGGCGGACGAGGTTGAGGTGGTGCGTGCTGCTGATGGTGGCCACCTCCATCCGGAATTGCTTCTCCCCCTGCTCGATCCCCTCCAGCTGCTTCACCGCCACCACCGTCCGGTTTGCCAGCACGCCGCGGTACACTGCGCCGAACCCGCCGGCGCCCAGCTTCTCCTTGAACCCCTTGGTCGATCGCTGCAGCTCGCGGTACGAGAACTGCACCGGCGCGCCAGACGCATACTCCAGCAGCGCGTACTGCGCCGACGCCGGGCCGTACTTGGGGCTGTGCCGGCAGAAGAGCCACCACAGCGCCCACTCGCACAGGACCAGCCCCGACACCGTGCCCAGGACGACCAATGCGACGACCCATCCGCGGACGCCGGATGGCCCGCGCGTGGACGCGCCGGCGGCGCCGAGGGCCGGGTTGGGTAAGCCGGGGAAGCAGACCTTGACGAAGGACGTGCTGGGGAGCGCGGCGGACTGGTAGGCGCTGACGAAGCTGGACACCTTGAGGAAGCAGAGGCCGGAGCCGTCGGAGAGCGCGGTGGAGGCCACGCAGGAGCTGCCGGAGAGGCAGTTGAGGCGGCACGCGGTGATGCCGACGAAGAACTGCTCGGTGGTGATCTCCGGCGGGTAGGTGAGGAACTGCGTGTTGTCGAGCGGGAGCATGGTGGAGTTGCCGGGGCAGTTCTGGAGCTCGATCTTGCGCTTGCAGCCGCTGCGGGGGTCGGAGGGGACGTTGAGCTGGAAGTTCTCCGATGGACACCCGCACACCGGCGACGTGCCGTTGTAGCTGCACACGCCCATGTTGCCGCAGTAGCCGAACACCTGGCACTGGTCCGCCACGGCCGACCACTGCTCAGTCGCCGTGTTGCTGCCGCGCGCCGCGCTGTAGGCGCGGAAGTTGCCGTCCGCGTCCAGCCGCACGAACCGCATCATGTCGCCGCTCTCGCCGTAGTTGCTGCTGTACGCCACCACGACGGGGGAGCTCAGCGAGCCGTCGGTGAGCGACACGATGCCGTTGGTCTGCATCGCGAGCGTCGGGGAGCTCAGCGTCTTGTTTGCCGTGAAGGTCGTGTTGTAGCCCTTGTTGAAGTAGGTCACGGTGGTGCCGCCGGTCCACATGAGGGTGAGGTTGCCGGTGCCCTTGTCGAGGGAGAAGACGTAGGATCCGGAGGTGAGGTTCATGTTGGAGGTGAAATTCTGCGACATGACCACCGTGTCCGTGGGGTGGTCGAAGGACTGCCACAGGTTGGACGTCGAGTTCTTGAGCACGAGGTTGCCGCTCTCCTGGAGGGCGGCGGCGGCGACGCCCTTGCCGGCGGTGTTGGACGACCAGAGGACGGCGCCGGATCCGTTGACGAGCTGGAGGTCGCCGGTGGATGAGAGGCGGAGCGAGCCCCCTGAATCAACCGCCGCGCCGGCGCCGGCGGACCAGACTGGGACGCCGCCGGCGTAGGAGATGGCGGCTATGAAGAGGGACGGGGAGGTGGGGGACGGCGTGAAGGAGAGGGAGAAGGCGGAGTTGGAAGACGACCACGACGCCGAGCTAGTCGGCGAGAGGGAGGAGCCCAAGGGCATGTCCGCGCCATGGGACAGGAGAGGGAGAAGCAAGAAGCAGCAGAGGAGACCAAGATCTCCGGGCTTTCGCCGTGAAGGTCGCATCTTTGTCGACAGGTTGCAACAAAGCAAGAAAGATTGCGGATCCCTCGCGATCCCGGTTGGTTTCTTGGATGGTGATTGCAGAGAGAGGCAGAGAAGAAGCTAATGGAGGCTATATTATATATAACTCGGTTCCCTCTCTCATGGCGTCTTCTCTTCTCTTCCTTTCTCCGATTATCTGGAGTACGTTGCAAATCGAAGCTGCGATTTCGGTCTTGGCACGGGGGAGACGAGGAGATTAGGGAGCAGACGAGGAATGGCCAGGCTGGAACTGGTAGAAGAGGGGAGAACTGGGAAGGGAATGAACATGAGGAGGGAGGAGAGAAGCCAGAAATCTCAGTCAAGCGCTTGGATCGCGAGTGACAGTGACGCACACTGACCAACCGGCTGCTCCTTGATCCTTGTAGAAACTAAGAAGTTCTTATTGCTGGGTCAAATCCCGTATGTTTGTGGACTACTAATAACAGCTTGATAGACCATACTTACTAGTGGAATAAATAATTAATTAGCAATCTCTTGCGTTGCTGTTTCAAAGTTGAGTGCGCAATTAAACAAGTAAGCAAATATAGCTGCCTAGTTTTCTAAAGGCTAGAATTCAACGACCAACTGTCACGAACCACCCAATCGGAAGAACACCAATGAAGACAGGGGGCAAGATTAGATGATTCAAATCAACACAATAAACCAGTATTTGAGGATACAAACTAAAAAGAAGAGCAGTTAGAACTGGGAATCTAGAGGGCATTGGGGGGCTGGGAATCAGAGAGCAGAGAATAGGGAAGCAGAAGAGCCATAGTTGAGGGAGAAGAGAAGCAGACGGGATGAAGACAAGATACGGCTGTTCTGGAAAATAATGTTCGATGCCCTCAATAGCTGTCACTCGTTCCCTTTGTAGCACAGCTCCTGTTTGCATCTTGGCCCCACGGCCCACAGCCCACGACAAGCCAATCAAGTAGGCCGATATGTAACACCAACCCAACATGTTTTGCTTATACTAATCAACTGTTGCCACCCCTGAAAAAAATGAACAAACATTTACCTATGTTAGATTGGTCAAGGTGTGTTTGGACCAACAAAAAAAAAACAATGAGCAAGCGTTGCGAGCCAAAAGACCAGGTCCATATACGTATCTCTAGGAGAGGGATCTCTCCGTTACCGTTCTTAACACAGAGATGTTACGGTGCACATGCATTAGGAACGATCTCTACCGATCGATCGAAAAGCGAAGGGCGGGATCAATCGCTACAGTGCCCCCCCCCGACAGTGCTACAACCGAAGCTGTTCACGTAACGAACACCTCACACCGTGCCCTGCATTTTCTGCGGAGGATGCGGATCACATACCTCTAATATGTTGCGGTAGCAGCACGGTACGTTGACAGATAGGAATGACAAAGAACAGCGTATCTCAGTAGTATATAATATCTATGGAAGGAAGCTATCACAGCCGTCCAAGAGACTACGGAGGGTCTTGATGACTGGAGGGTGGGCCCCCAGACTCTTGACCTGGTAGTTACAGCGCTGGGGTAGTTGGGTTGACTGGTCAACATATGCTTTCTTTTTTTTAGAGCAGCACTTTTGTTTCGTTGGTTCACAATATCTGGTATATCTCGGGCTACCATGAAAAATGAGATGAGATTTCAGATTAGTGAATATTGCTATTCCTTTTCTCTTTCTCGTTTGACTATCTTCGACATTAATAAATGGGCAAGTGCACGCAGGATCATATGATATCTCTGAAAAAGTTTGTGATTAGCAGCCAGGGATGATCATTCCTTGTGTTCCTCTATCTCCCTCATGATTTGTATCACTAAAGAAAAAAAATGTATTTTACAGCTTCTCTTCTTTTATTTTGCTCTTTTCCTTTTTAAGGGACGACTGTATGACCTCTTAAATACTTGTCGTATGCGACTAGGAAGAGAACTTAGGAAGAAAACATTTGTGCCAAAGGTAACTATGACCATGCAGACGAAGAGACTTTTTTTAGCTCTGGCCAAGTTTATTAAGAAGCAGAAAAAAAACAAAATATTACATATCACCGACAGTAAAAACAAAATAAACAGACATTAGAAGCGTCAAATCCATTCAACCTGAGTAAATTACCAGGCAGAAGCCAACGAGCACAGTACCTAACACGGTTAGCTGTAGTTTGAGTCACATTAACATATTATAGTCGCTGAACTACGAGGATGCCTACGCTCTCCAACCGCGCGCCTCGGAGGAAAAGAAGGCAAGATTGCAAGAGTAAGAAGAAGTAAAAAAGTGAAACGAATTGTCACACCTGTGCGGATGTGCCCCCATCCTCTACTGTTCTTCTTCTTCCTCAAGTTCTTCTCTGGTTCTACCCCCAATTCCTCCTTCAGCAGACTACAATTGCTGCTCTTATCTACTGAGTTTGCTATTTCTATCGCAAGCGATCCTTCTCCGGCGACGGGACATAGCGCGCCGACAGGCGGAGATGGACCGGCCGTGCGCGTCGGGACATGAGATTCTGCCATTCCTTTGGCTTTGACGGCCGTGTGCCAGCCGGAGACGGACGGGGGGGCCGAGCGGCACATGGATGGAATGTGTGTCTACAACGTGATCCCTGGGATGAGAATCTGAGCTGCATCGTATAAGCGAAGCTCACGCCAAGGGTTTCAAATCTGGGCCGCGCATGCGTGCGGGAGACCGGCCTGTCGAGAGGAGGGGGAAAAACTGGGCTCGTAGCCTGATGGGCTACGCGGTTTGGTGCTGGGAACCTGTCGCCTCGCCGCCGCCTGCCGGCATTCGGGCCAGGAGGCTTCTTCCATTTTTTTTCCTGTTCTCTTGCGGTCCACTGTTATCTTCGAGAGGAAGAACTGTATCATCACCTAATTCATATGAAGCTCCTTACTGGTGGCGTTGTGTGGACTAACTTGCACATGCTTCTATTCTTCTCTCCCAAGTCGGTGTTAAGACGATCCTCTACAATGTCCAGTTTTAACCAGTTCGAAGCTCCGTGGGTTAGACGAGAGGTGTTGTCATTCCCATAGCTTTGATGTGTGCGCGCGACATAACTGGTTGTTGTTAGGGCATGGTTAGAGTTTGCTAGTTGGTGTCTCTAGCTCTGGTGATGTTGATAGGGGTGTGGCAAGGCATGCTCAGTTGCGGGTTCCCTCCCGTCGGGGGTTATTTTCCCTATCGGAGTGTATCTTTTTATTTTGGGTGCGACTAGCGCTCGGACGTACGGTCCGAACGCTAGCGCCGTACGCTACCCTGGTAACTGCAACATCTCATGATATTGGTTGCAACATCTCAAATCATCTAATGCAACAAAAAAAAAATCCTATAACTGCAACATGCAACATTTTTTTAGGGCACATGCAAAAACATCGGCAACAAATTGATGAGGCTAACTTAATGAAATAATTTGATTTCATTTACACAACATCCCGTGACATTCAAAAAATTCTCTGGAAAAAAAAATCACATTCTCTATCATATGTTACTGCAATATCTCATGACATCAGTTGTAACATCTCAAATCATCTGATGCAACAAAAAAAATTCTATAACTGCAACAAGCAACATTTTTTAGGGCACATGCAACACCTGCAAATTCTACCGGCGTCACCCTCAACGATAGCGCCGCGAGGGGGCACGGGAGGCGCCCGAGGGGCTCGTCGGTGCCGCAAGGTGGATCTCGGGCTCGGGGATAGCCGAGGGGGCCATGGTTGCCGACGCCACGAGGTGGAGGGACGGGACCACATGGGTGGCCGAGGGGGGCGAGGTCACTGGCGCTGCGAGGTGGAGGAACGGGGGTGGCTAAGGCGGAGCTCGGGAGTGGCCGGGGGAGTAGGGTTGCTGGCACCGTGAGCTGGAGAGACAGGAGCTCCGTAAGATTTGTGAGTCACGTCACTGCCACCCCGGGAAGAAGAAGAAGAAGAAAAGGCTACAAATACACAGCTCCAGATTGATCGAAAGAGATACAAGCTACAAATACACAAAGCTCCAGATCGATCGAAAGAGATACAAGTTTCCAAGTTCAAATAGGTTTCAAGCCAAACAAAGTAGTACTAGTACGTACTAGTGCTACTACCAAGAACCAAGAAAACTTGCAATACAGCCTCAGATCACAGAAAAACTTGCAATAATTGTTAGCACCACCACCACACAAGAACAGATCGAAACAAAAAACAACAAACCAGGAAGAAGTCGAAAGAAAGAAGCAGATCGAGTTGCTACTCTCACATGAACAAGAGAACAGAAAATACATAAAGAGAGCAGCAAAAAGTAAGTGGGATAAGCAGGTGATAGGGGTGGATATATATGTGAGAGAGAGACATAGAGAGTCAGGAAGAGCCAATTCAGTGAGAAAGAAAGAAGAAGCAAGGAGGGGAACTGGGGACCAAGTGGGAGAAGTAGGCGATGGGGGTGAATACATGTGAGAAAGAGAGAGATTCAGGGAGAAGCAATCCAGTGAAAAAGAAAGAAGAAGCAAGGAGGGAACTAGGGACTTAAGCAAAGTGAAGTGTGAGCGTGGCGTACGAAAATGCGGCGTTGTGTCCGATACGTTTGACGTCTGCGTATTACTGTTTTTCTTTTATTTTATCTTGTTAATTCTTAATTTTTCGCCTTGTATTCCCTACAACAATTTTGTTTATCCCGATGCTTTCAGGAGTTTTAGGTTCAGGGACCATCGCCATGCTGCATCATATTCTCATTATATTTATGCAATGTCAACTGTTGTGGAGAGCATTGCTTCGTTTCTTATCCCAAGTGAGCCTATCAGCTGCCATTAATCTGGAGCTCACTACTCTACAAAAATATTGTGAACTGACTGATGATACGCAGCATGACAGCACGTTGGTTGTCTATAACTTGTTGAAGATTGTTTTCAAGTTAGTCATGAGAAGCTTCCTTCTAACGCTTTCGTCATTCATAGCTAGAATATTTGTGCAGACTTATCGGTTTCTCCTTCTGAACGAAGGAATATAAATTGTTCTGAATCATATCACAGAACACTTTGTTTTCAGAAATGCGCATATCGCTTCGCCCAGAAGAGTGCAAAACGTTTCCTGTATGTTATGAGTAGATGTATCTCTGAACATTGACATGATTTTGCAAAAGATATATATCGTTTGCTAACGCTAGCTTTTCATCTTCAAATCATATAGGGAGTGGTGTTCTTGTAACTTTTGTTAGAAAAGCTAGTTGGAGGATGTTCTTTTGGGTTGATCAATTAATGTAAATTGACTAATCATGATCGAAGTTTTAATTTCTTCTTTAAAAAGGGTTTAATTTGTTTGTACTCAAACTGGTACCAATCTGTACAATTACTCAGCTGTATCCCTCCATAGAAATTAAATTAGAAAACTGAAGTAAGCATACGAGGCCACATATAAAAAGGAAAGTCCGCTATTTAATTGAATCTGTCTTTTGTGTTGTGGAGTGTTTTTCTAGCACATCGATCTTCTTATACTAGTTTATTGTTATGTTGTCATACGAGACCTCTCTGATATATTATACCCTTCAGCTTCTTGTTATGTTGCCGAGAGGGCTTTGTTTTTGCGAGAGAGGACGAAGGAATCAATGAGCTTGATGCAGGTCAAAACTCGAGGATCTGTCCAGTTGTTGATGAGATCATTTAACGTTTAGCCGTAGATATCATATCACAAAGGTCGATTCATGCATTGGCATGCTCATGTCAGTAGTACGTATTACTGATGAATCTTTGTTTCTTTTAGGATTTTGAGTAATTCTCTAGGTTTGACTGGCCGGAATCATTTTTAGACGCATAAAACAAGCAAGCATGAATGATCGCCCTACCATGGATCAATTTATGGTACTGTTCGCAGTTGAAAAATGTTTCTTTCTTACTTTGGTTTTTCATTCTTATTGTTACCGTACAAGAGCCATCAATTAATTGCACCGTAGATTCATATCAAAGCCTTTCTTCTTCGTCGTCGTCGCCTTTGAGATTGTTAGACGGTACCAGACGAATCTCTAGTGTGTGGCATAAATTATGTAGAGATTAGCTTGATTTATCATGACAAGCTGCACACCGACAACAAATGCGCTTTTCTAATTCAGTAGTACTAGTATCAGTCGTCTATAACCTGCTAGCTAATTAAGAAGGGAATGTGCTGCTGGGATTAGATTCCATACCATGGATCTGTAAGAATCAACGCGAGTTTGGTGGAGACGATGACCCGTACAGCGAAAGGCGTGGAATGGTACCTGGAGAATAATCAAACAAGAGTGTGAAGTGCATGACCTGCAGGACAAAGAGCCAAAGATTCCTCGCGTAAGCATATGAATCTCCCTTCAATAACTATTGGAGTAGTATAATTAACGTCGTTGCTAGCTGCACCGGTCAAAACTGGAGGCTGGCTCAGCAGCTGGGCACCAGCCACACTCTCTCTCTATATAAAACGAGTGACCTAGCTAGTTACATACATCCCAGATCGTTTCCTTTCCCTCTCGAACGTTAACTAGTTGATTCGCAAGTTCAAGTCGCGCGCGCGCGCGGGCGAGATGTCGTCGTCGGCGGTGCCGGTGGCGTACCAGGGCAACACGTCGGCGGCGGTGGCGGACTGGCTGAACAAGGGCGACAACGCGTGGCAGCTGGCGGCGGCGACGCTGGTGGGGCTGCAGAGCGTGCCGGGGATGGTGGTGCTGTACGGCGGCATCGTCAAGAAGAAGTGGGCCGTCAACTCGGCCTTCATGGCGCTCTACGCCTTCGCCGCCGTGTGGATCTGCTGGGTCACCTGGGCCTACAACATGTCCTTCGGCGACAAGCTGCTCCCCATCTGGGGCAAGGCCCGCCCGGCCCTCAACCAGGCCCTCCTGGTCGGCCGCGCCGCGCTGCCGGCGACGGCCCACTACCACGCTGACGGCAGCCTCGAGACGGCGATGGTCGAGCCCTACTACCCCATGGCCACGGTCGTCTACTTCCAGTGCGTGTTCGCTGCCATCACGCTCATCCTGCTCGCCGGGTCGCTGCTGGGCCGTATGAGCTTCCTGGCGTGGATGATCTTCGTGCCGCTGTGGCTCACCTTCTCCTACACCATTGGCGCCTTCTCCCTCTGGGGCGGCGGCTTCCTCTTCCAGTGGGGCGTCATCGACTACTGCGGCGGCTACGTCATCCACCTCTCCGCCGGCATCGCAGGCTTCACCGCCGCCTACTGGGTACGACGCACCAAGCAACAAGTGATGGCCATGGATGCATGCCATGGCCGGTGTTAATTAATCTGTGTGTCTGCAGGTGGGCCCGCGGGCGCAGAAGGACCGGGAGAAGTTCCCGCCGAACAACATCCTGTTCACGCTGACGGGGGCGGGGCTGCTGTGGATGGGGTGGGCGGGGTTCAACGGCGGCGGGCCGTACGCCGCCAACGTCAACGCGTCCATCGCCGTGGTGAACACCAACATCTGCGCGTCCATGAGCCTCATCGTTTGGACCTGCCTCGACGTCGTCTTCTTCAAGAAGCCCTCCGTCATCGGCGCCGTCCAGGGCATGATCACCGGGCTCGTCTGCATCACGCCAGGGGCAGGTAATTACACTAAACTAATGAATTAATTATGGTGTGAATAGTGCACGGAGATTCTTAATTAGAATATTAGATTATCCTAGTATGTAAAGGAGTTCTAGCCCAGATGGTTAAGTGGTTGACTTTGAATTGTCTGCTTAAGTCAAAGTCTACAATTGCGTATTGTTTTATCTGCGAATTTTCCTTGTAGACAAAGCACATTGAAAATGAAGGAAGATCAGAGAAGCGTTCAAAAATTCCACACCATTATTTGTAGGGCCGTCTATACAAGATTCGACCATTTTCTTAGCCTAAAACAGTCAAATTTTAGTTCACTTACAATTTCATTATACATAAATTACGGTAATTTATTTATATAATTTTTGTTCTTGTCACTGTAATTATTCTTGAAAATCTTAATAACTCATATTTCCATCACATGATTCATAATCTAACATATGCTTTGAGAGATTGAGCAAAAATAAAGACAAAAAATAAATTCTATAGCAACAAAATACGACAGTGTGGTGAACCGTTATGCTCTAAAGAAAAATCATAATAAATTCGGATCCAATTCATCAAATGAGAATAAGTGCAAATCTCAAAGCATATCGGACGGATGAAAATTGGACTATTTTGACAAAAGAAAACAGTCGAATATTGTTTAGCAAAACCGTTATTTGTAGTTCGTATCCTATTGTTCCGGTGACTCCGTTAATTTGCCTAACTAATTGTTTTGCATGGGAATTTCGTTCATACGCCGGTCAGTAGTCACTGATGATCAGGGAAACAAATTTCGTTTTTGAAAAAAAAAACGTTGGGGCCGAAATAACCAAAATTTCGATGGGTTTTCAAACTGGTTTGAATCAAATTTGAATTTAAAATGCCTTGAGTGGGATTCGATCCCTGGTGTCCAGGAAAGCAGCAAAAGGGCCTTGCCACCAGGCTAACTTCAGTTTGATGTGTTTTTTAGTAGTGTTTATTTCCTTTAACCCTTCAAATTCCATCCAAATTCAAACAAAACGAAAAAATTTGAACGAATTGAATTTCTTTCGGAGGGTAACGAAAGGAATGAAATTTTGGGAATTTCGCCAAAATTGTAAACCCTACAATTAGTTTGACATTTTTACCCATGGGATCTGGATCTGATCTTCTGTGGCCATCGGTCCCGTACATGCAGGCGTGGTGCAGGGATGGGCGGCGCTGGTGATGGGCGTGCTCGCCGGCAGCATCCCGTGGTACACCATGATGATCCTTCACAAGCGCTCCAAGATCCTGCAGCGCGTCGACGACACCCTCGGCGTCATCCACACGCACGGCGTCGCCGGCCTGCTGGGCGGCCTCCTCACGGGCCTCTTCGCGGAGCCCAACCTCTGCAACCTCTTCCTCCCCGTCGCCAACTCCCAGGGCGCCTTCTACGGCGGCGTCGGCGGCGAGCAGGTCGGCAAGCAGCTCGCCGGCGGTCTCTTCGTCGTGGGCTGGAACGTGGTCGTCACGTCTATCATTTGCGTCGCCATCAGCCTCGTCGTCCCGCTGCGAATGACCGAGGACAAGCTTGAGGTCGGCGACGACGCCGCGCACGGCGAGGAGGCCTACGCGCTGTGGGGAGACGGCGAGCTGTACGACATCACCAAGCACGGCTCCGACGAGACCGAGCACGGCGGCCGCGGCCCACCCGCCGCTGTTGCGCCCGTCTGATCAGTCAACTCCGAATGGCACGTGCGCACGTACGCTTAGTTGATTGTCCGTCAGAAGCTAATTATGTGGTCGTGCTCGAACTGCGAAGAAATTAAGTGATACTGCACTCCACTAGGTTGCTTAACTTCTTTATCCCTTCTGGCTATGAATCGCGCCGATGATGAGTCCATTAATCGGACTGCGTGTGTAAAATATACGTTTTGTTTTCTCCTTGATTCGGAGATTAGACGTGTAAATCTGCACTACACATGCATTAATCGAACTTGCAGTTTGCTCGAAGAATATCACCGCCGTATATGCGAATTGTAATGTGTTTTCTTCTTCCATTCCTATTTTTGGAGCGATAGTAACGGTGTTTCCTTGATTCATTCTCATTGCCCCAACTGAACAGCGCCGCTGTTTACGGCCGACCCCTCGTCCCCTCCTCAAAAACTGGAGACCGGCCGAGAATACATCGCCCCATCTTGCTGAACCCTCCGCGCGCGCTCTCGCCATGAAGCCTTCCAGCGCCATCTCCCTCCTCCTCCCAGTCGCCGTCGCCATGGCCGCCGCGGGGGAACCGGCCGCGAATTACCTCATCTTTGTCGACCCCCCCCCCCCCCCGCCCTCCGGCGTCACCTGCGCCACCTACCAGCTCGGCATCCTCATCGCCGCCCTTGGCTGGTACGCACGGCACGACCGAACATGAACGGCCGCATGCACGCAGCACTGTGCCCCCGTCTTTGAGTCGATCTGCGCGATCTCTGATTTGGATACGCGTCTTGATGCGTTGTCTCTTATTCTCACCTCTGGAATTGGCGAAGTGAGGAGAAGGCAAAGGCGGCGATTGTGTACAGCTACAAGAACGTCGTGAGCGGGTTCTCGGCGAGGCTCACGCCGGCGGAGCTTGAGGAAATCAAGAGTGAGTCTGAACTCTGAACTCTGAACTAATCGATCGATCACCTCTCGCTCTCGAGTCTCGATGCGTGCTATATTACTGTACACGGTGATCGACCTTGTAATTACTGATCTTGGGCTTCATTCGTTTCGCCAACAGAGCAACCTCAGGTGAACCGGGTGCTGCCGAGCGTGACTTTGCAGCTCATGAGCAGCAACTTCGACGGCGTGAGCTGATTCGATCGACCCATCTGTTCCCCGGCCCAACCCTGCAAGAAGACCCTCGTATCCCCTAGCTTACTTTTGATGTTGTAACCTCCATTATCCTGATAATTTTTGTATGTTTATTTATTTATTTTTCGCTCGTAGGCCTGCATGTATGCGTACGTGGCTGGGCACTGAATAAAACATTTAATCTGCCGACTTTTTAAAAAATTGAAACATGATGCGCTTCTGTCTGTACTAGATGAGATCTCTCGGTAGGCAATGCAGTTCTAAATCAGACAGCACGAAGGTTGATTCTTGTTAATATACCTGCACAGAAATGCTGTAACCGTAGTTCTAGAATGCCTCTTTTGGGAATCCAAACCCTAGCTAGGAATTAACTCACACAAGTCGAAAGCAAAGTTGTCAAGGTCAAGCAAGATCTTCAGTAGGATAGTTTTATGTGTTACTAGGATGGGGCCATAGGATCGGATCGTAGGATCCTACCTCAGAAATGGTTATCATCAATGTAGATATGCACCATTATTTTATAATCCTTAATCCTGATGCTGTGTATGATCAAGATCGAAATGGTCTTTTACGATCGTAGGATTGTAAGATACTGTACTGATACTGATAACCTTGGTCTCACGAGCCTATTCTTTCTTTTTAGGGGAAGGAAGAGCTACTAGTTCTTTTCAGAAGAGATGAGCTAGCAGTAGTAGTACTTGCCTCATATGGTTAGTGGGCTTTCTTGTTCGTCGCTAGCTCGCTCTCCCCTGCCGCTTCTCCATCCCCGTCTCCTCAATTCCCCATCTCAAAAAAATTCCTCATCTCATTCGAACCCTAGCCCTGACGCGAAACCCTCCTCCTCCTCTACCGCTCATCGCCGACGGCTCATCTCCTTCCCATCGGCTCCTCGGCAGAGGCGAGGCTCCGAGATTCGACAGTGGACATGATGGATTCGGCAGTGGTATCATCATCATCCATTCTCTGCACAATCCTCTCTGCCGGAGCCCACCGATAGTTGGAGTGTCTTCGCTAGATTAATACCCCTCTACCGCTCACTCATGTCAGCTCAATTCGCCATCTCAAATGATGATCACCGAACCCTGAGCTTGGGACTTGGGAGACAGATGGTGCACAGTATGGCGCTGCAGGAATTCAACTGGGACGATTTCGCACCAAAAAAGGTCCAGGTGATCTTCTGGATACTCAGACACGGCAAAACTAGGACAAAACCTTTCCTTCCTCTTCGAGTTGGGATGGGTGAGCAACCACCACTGCCCCTTTTTGTCCCGGAATCGAACAAGATGCGGGTCATGTCTTTCTCCGACGCCCATCGAATTTTTTTTTAAATAATCTATTTTTTATTTGAAATATCAAAAATATTCCAGCGATATTTGTTTTTACAAAAATATACGTCTGTCGCCTAATGGTTGGACGATTTCAGTCCTGTCGCCGTAGGGTTAAGCGGCTGGTTCCTGTCACCATAGGGTTGGGCGATCGGTCTTCGCCGCTTAATAGCCGGCGACAGAGCTAGTCGCCAACCCTATGGCGGCAGAAACCAATCGCCCAACCCTATGGCGACAGAGCCTCCTTTGCCTTTTTAATTATTGTTTAATTGAGTTAATGAATAACATTTTGTAGGTTAATTAAATTTAGCAAATCCATGTTATTTATTTTGAAAATAATAGTGTTGTCACGATGTTGGTTGCTCTGTTTGTTATTTTCAGTAGAATATCATGGGTACTGAAATTTGTCGACTCATAATAACATTTTGTGATCGTTGTATATTGTTGTAGTCGGTAAATTTCATTGAATTTTGTGAGGACGATTGAGACGAGAATGATATGTAAGTACAAAGGTAAGTGATATCACGATGAAGTCGTCGAACGTATATGCGTATGTAGGCACGTAGTCGATGTCGTACTTTATGAAGCTTATACTGAAATATGAGTGAAGGGGTTGAGGACGCTCATTGTGATTATGACGATGGCCTAAAACATGGAGGATTCAATGTCGGTGCGAATGGTTCTTTACGGGATTGCGATGAAGAGGCATACTTGCAATATAGTCTTGCTTTGATGGGTCTCCTAACCGTAACTACATTACAATCACAGACGGAAGCATCGTTACACGTAGTCACATGGCATGATGGTTCGCTAATTGCTTTAGTCATGCTCGGTAGTACTACGGTACATTGTAACACAAGCATCCTGACTATGTAAGTATACATGCCTTTAGGGGATAGTAAAAACATAGGGGTAGGACGTGGGACTACTACGTAATGACTGAGCTCTGCGTGGACCGGGCCATTTTCCTTCCTTGGCGGCTCGGCGTTGAACTCCTCGGCGGCCTTCCCTTCCCTTGTCGCGGGAGTGTCCACGTCGGGTGGTATATCAAGTCGTCCATATCCTGCGATTCCTTCATGTAAGTACACCGTATATTTAAAATTGTAAGGAGGATTTACATTCTTCATAACTCACATCGTCAATACGGATTCGCCGGGCGGCCGGATACTGTTGTGGGCGGCCGGCTCACCCGCATGAGCCTTTCCCTTACCCTTGTCGCGGATCGCCCACGTCGGTGGTATGTCGAAGTCGTCCATGTCCTGCGATTCCGTGATGTAAGGACACCGTATAGTGAAAATCGTAAGAATGATGTTAATTCTTTGTAACTCACGTCGTCCATACGGATGACGCCCGGGCGACCGGATACGCTGTGGCGGTTGGGGTCAACCGCATGAGCCTTTCCCTTGCCTTTGTCGCGGATCGCACGCGTCGGCCGGTATGTGGAAGTTGTGCATGTCCTGCGATTGTATGACGGATGTAAGTGCACCGTACGGGGAAACCTTACGTAATAAGGATGTAAACTCTTCATAACTGACGTCATCGATATGGATTACGCCCGGGCGAGTACTGGGCTCCTTCGGTGCCTCCTCAACAGGGTCCGGTACGTAGGGTTTCCACCGCACGAAGTTCTCGGCCCGCACCGAGTAGTTCAGCATGTACTTCTGCTGGATGAATGCCCTGTCGTACATCTCCGGGCCGTCGATCCACTGGAAGAAGTGGCAGCGCATCTCGGGCTGCCATTACGTGGGGATGAAGTTAAAAATTTATGAAATTGAACGTTGGGAGAGGAAAATCGATACGCGCGAAAGAAACACTTACGAGGTGATGCCCGCATGTGTAGTACGCCCGTGCAGCGGTGTCTGGGTGTGTGGACTGAATGATCTCTGCCGGTTCGCCACACACACACTGCGGGATCGGAAAACGTGGTGGTACTGGAGCATATTTCATTGATTTATCTGGGTATTGTAGCTGTTCCCTCTTCTGCTTGAGCCACTTTTGCTTCTTCAACAACCTCGCGTAGAAGTTTGCCGAAGAGTCCATAGCTGGGTATGTGTTATGTAGTGGTGTGGAGAGTTGGGTTTGGTTCAACCCTCTTTTATAAGCTCCATGGTTGGCATGATGTCGTTAATTTCATGCAGAGTAGAGAGTCTTGTTTTTTAATTCTGAAAAGCTGAGGGAGGCATAGTGTTGTCACGTCTTACTTTGCAGTGAGAAGTCATGGCTTGCTTTGCGGAGTGCTGTCTTATCGGTCTGAAAAGCTGGCGAGACAGAGTGTTTTCACGTCTTTCTTTACAGAGTCTTGTCTTTTCGGTCTTAAAAGCTGGCGAGGTGGTCAGGGTTGTCAAGTCAATCTGAAAAGCCTAACCCTAAACCTAAACCCTAAACTGGGCAAAGCTGTCTCGTTTGGTATTATCAACGCCCAAAGTCGCACTGTGGTCTTCTCACTGCGCAAAGCTGGCCCGTGTAGTCTTGTCACTGCCCAAAGCTGTCTCCTTCGGTCTTATCACTGCGCAAAGCTGACCCGTGTAGTCTTGTCACTGCGCAAAGCTGTCTTCTTCGGTCTTATCACTGCGCAAAGTGCCCCGTGTGGTCTTCTCAGTTTGCAAAGCTGCCCCGTGTGGTCTTGTCACTGCAGAAAGCTGTCTCCTTTGGTCTTATTACTGCATAAAGCCGCCCCGCTTTGTTAGTCTCCCCTCGCGGGCCTATAAAATGCACGCCCCACGTTCCGAATTACGACCACTCGACCCTTCAAACCGTAGGAGGAAGAACCTTCTCCGTTTTACAGTAACATACGATGGCGAGCGCCCGAGGACCATCCAACCGGTTCACCGGCGGGACCTTCTCCCGAAGGATGGAGGACTTCGGCCCTAACCACCGGTTGATGCCCAACAAGCGTGTTCAACCTAAGTGGCCGAAATGCGGACACGGGGAGGACGCTATCGTGCAGGCCATAGACGGCCCTTTCGATGGTGGACGACGTTTCTTCCGATGCCCATACTCTGGGGTAAGTAGTTTTGTTTATGTTACTGGTAATACATCGACCATACTAACCGTCCCTTGTAGCAGATGGCGAAATGCAACTTCACCCATTGGATCGATCCTCCCCATGAACGACACATTGTGCGGTACTGGATGTATTGTGGAACCGAATCTTTCATTTGGAAGCACAAATTGACGATCTGACGAGCAAAATGACGACCTCCGCCAATGAGATGCTGCATGAGAGGGCAATGAGGAGGTCGTGAACATAGGAAGTTCCTATGATCCCGCATGTTCCGTGCCAACCCTAGTCGCATATGTGCGTGCCACTACAACGACAAATACCACGCCCGAGGCGCCTAACCGAGAACACTCTATGTGGGTTGCGAGGCACCTTCTACAATTAGGGAGGGGCGGAGAAGCTCGTACGTCGCAAGTGTCCCGTTCTGTATGCACTTATGTTGAATGTCATGAAGCATGTAACTAAATGGTGAACGCGTTTTTGCGGTTGCCTTTTATCGAGTTGCCATGTTGTATCGATGTGTCGCAATTACGTTCAATCTCGTAACGTATGTAAGTGAATGGTGGACGCGTCATTGCAGTTGCCATTTATCGAGTTGGCTTTTGCATCGAGTAGTCGTGTGCATTAAGCTATAGGCGTTGATATGCATTGAACAAACATGCATTACATGAAAGAGTATACACAAGAACGCAAAAGTAATCCTGGCATCATATATTAAGTGCAAAATTAAAGTATGACATAAAGAACAAATGTGCGGCCGGTCTTGCGATCAAGACGGCCCTACTACTAACCCCAACCGCACCCCCATCCCTCGCGTCGTCACCGCCATCCACCTCCGCGTCCTCCCTCACGGGCTCGCTTTGGCGCCTTTCTCTGCATTGGGTGTCGGGCCTCGGCCGGATAGAGTAAGACGGTGCGGAGCCCTGATCGACGAGGACCGAGATGCGGCAAAGGGGTGGACAACACTGGTCTTTGTGGGTGTCTTTGGTGCACCGATAAGCCGTGAGTTTGACGAGAACCTCGGCGGGTGTGGGGTGAGGTGTGGGCGGTCTTGGTCCTCGCCCACCAAAAAGTCTGCGCGTCCTCGTCCCGCTCGTCCACGGCCCGCGCGTCCACGTGATGCGCGTCCACGTCGTCATAGGGCAATGTACCTGCACAGCAAAATATTGTTGGTTAATAAAAAAAAACGCGAAGCGTGATGACCAGCAGAGACGTGACATACCCTCGGCTAGCGCCATGGCGTGTACATAGCTCTCCACACGGAAAGGTGGCACGACGTAGTGCGACGCTGCCTGTAAACCTTATTCGTGTGCCTGTAAACTGTTCACATTTTCAATTGTATCCTTCATAGACAACAACTTGAACTAATCTACATAGCGATCAAAAGGTACAAATATCATACCATGATACTGTGCTGAGAGAAGGAGAGCTAAATTTAAGTAAATATATATTCCATTCGTTCTCAAATAGATGTTGCCTTAGAATGTGTCCAGTCAATATTTTTAAATTTTGACCGTTAATATGCACAAAAGTATTTGAATTTGTCATATGAAAATCATATGAGTAGATTTGCTATCAAAAGTGCTTCCGTATCATTATAGTTTTACATAATCTTTGCTAACATATAATTAAAAAAAGTAATGGTTAAAAGTGTGTGTTGGAGATTATGTCGATGTCCAAAACAACGAGTAAAAAAGAACTAATGGTGTATGTAATTTTCTTTTATATTGGCCAAGCATATGCTTCTTTGTTTTGTTGTCCATGCTATAACGGATACTAGAGAAATTGTTATGACATATTTTTTCTTCGATTGTTGTCTGCTTGGTTTTTGGCTTGCTGTGCCTAATTCCTTGCTCCGCCCCTGCTTTTTACCTATGTCCTTTGTTATCCATATGTTGGATTCAGAGATGGATGCGGCTCTGTGCTATGTGGGTGTTTTTTCTTCCACTGTGGAAGTGGGCTCCATCCCCTGGTTATAGAAACGATTTAGACTTTTTACAATTCGTTACTGCAATTGGATGAAAGCAAATATTGGAAAAACCAGGATCAGGATGTCTTAAATTTGTGAGGAAAGGATCAAATCTGAACTGATTCGACCATCTGGAACCATAACTTTAGTTCCTTAGGTTAGCACCTGAGATAAGTTTGCAATATAGATTTGTGAGGGCAAGCTTTGTTTGTAGACCCGTCTATTTTTGGGTTTTGCTTTCAGGTATTGTTTCTTGTGATGCAAAAACTAAAAAGGTTTCGTCGTATCAGGAATTCATGATGAATATGATTTAGAGTTTAAATTTTAGACTGCAGCTGCACCGTAATTGGAATAAAGCAAACATGAGATTGCTCCGATTTTACTTTGAGTGGAGTTTGGGTGCTTGTTGGAAAAAAAACAAACATAGTATAATGTCATAAGTTCGTGAAAAGTCTTGACTTCAGACATATAGAGTGGCCGGACTAAAGAGAATTATCTTAGTGTAGTTGCTCATTATGTTAATGACGACTAGATAATGAAAAAAGAATTATAGGTTTCAAATTAATTGATGTAACACACATAGGTGAGAATATTGCGGACTGTATTATCAAAGTCGTGGAAGACTTTGGTCTTACAAATAAAATATCATCAATTATTTTAGACAATGCCGCTTCGAACTCTAGGGCTATGGATATTCTTACTCCAGTGTTGAGTACATATGTCGATTCCTTCTTGTTACATCAGCGATATGCTTGCCATATTATTAACCTTATAGTCAAATATGGTTTAAAGAGGTTGAATCCGTATATTAAAGCTTTTCGCGATGCGATATCTTACTTGAATAATTCTAACGTAAGAATAGCAACATATAAGATCTTCTGCAAGGCGATGGGTGTACGTCCAAGAAAGTTCGGTTTGGACATGCTAGTAAGAAGGAACTCTATTTACCTGATGCTTCAGAGTCTTTTACCATATAAGAGTATTTATTGTATTTTTGTTCAAACACACTATCAGAGCACTGACGACAGTATACTATTGACTGAGCAACATTGGTTCGTTGCTGAGAAGATACTTCAGTTTTTAGAAATTTTTTATGAGGATTATCTTAGTGTAGTTGCTCATTATGTTAATGACCATAAGTTAGCATATCCCGTGCTATCCTCCATTTGAAGGCATCGGAGGCCGGCCTCCGCAACCCAGATAGAACCCCGGCAGGATATAAATTTTTTTTGAAGCACAGCTCAGCGAAGATGAAGAAGATAATAAAGAACTTGAACTGCAGTCGTTCGACGAACGATGTCCTACGCATCGGGCACCAAGTTGGGGGGGGGGGGCGTGCTCACCCTCTAGGTCACCACGGCCTAGCGAGTCCGGCAGGCGTCGTAGCGTTCCCCGTCGGTCATCTGTGGGTCAGGTCGGCGGGGAGGTAAGTCGCTATGTACAAATCAACGTTCAATTTTTTTTGGTTATGCCTTACGTTCCGCTAACATCATGTCGTTCTCCCACCGTAGGTCCCTTGGGATGAATCACTTCTGTCGTCCGTACCCGATACACAAAGTGGCGCTCCCCCTTGGTCATCTACATTGCACATCCGGGAGGTACGAGGTTCTCAGTTTACGTCCAGAGTATTTATTTGTACTAACATCATTCCGTCTTACAGCCTTCAATTGGCCGTGGGGGTGACGACCAGTTCACGTCGACTGATGACGACGATACGGGCCTCGGCTCTGCCAAGGAGCGAGACACATGCTAGGGTACGCATAATGGCGGCGTGGTTTGGGCGTGTCGGGGCAAAGCTCCTCTGGGTTCGCTGTCCCACCGTACGTTCAAGGGCAAAGCCCCTCCAGGTTCGCTACCCCACCGTACGTTCAAGGCCATAGCTCCTCCGGGTACGCGGGACCCTCGTACGTCCAAGGCTAGAGCTCCTCCGCGCAACCGGAGTTGCATGCATCGTACCCTTGGAGTGATTTTGTAGCCTCTGTCGTGGATGAATTCTTCAGAGGTGTCCCCCAGGTCGGCATGGCTCATCACGACGACATGTACGCCTACCAGATTCTGCTCTAGAGTCAGCCTACTGGTCCACCTCTGCCTTAACGGCCTCCGTACCCCCTCCGAACCAACACGCGCTCTCCGAACCAGTGGACATATTCCACGGGTCATGCTCGGCACAAAACAAGGCCGTGCACGCAAACACAGCCGCAACAGGCATAGAGTAGTGACTCAGACGAGTAAGCCATATAGTATCGCGTGTTATGCGATTTTGTTTTGCTATATTTGTACACGTATTATGGTTGTTATGTGTGTACTCCTACGCCATATTGTATATCGACATCTCCAATGGAGTTGCAATACAGTTTTTTTTCCATACATTCCAAGTCACATGAAATCATGAAACCCTAATTTCTGAAACCTAAAATCGAAATTTTCGCGACCTAAATCCTAAATTTTTGAGACAATACCAGAACACATATAAAATTGCCGAACTATTACACAATCAAGTCCACTGCGTGAGGAGCCTTCAAAATAAAATTCATAATTTTTGAAGCTCATTTTCTATATTTACAAATTCGTACAAACGGGACATTTATACGAAATAACGAGAAAAATTCCAAACGAATAAAATTATGAAAAATTTACAGATGCAGGTACATGGTGTCGGAGGCTCCACACAAAAATTTAGAATTTTTTGTACTCATTTGCTATATTTGAAAATTCTTAACAATTTCAGCCTAACCCTAATTAACTCTAACCCTAACCTAACTAGGACACGTGGCACGCTGAGGGTCGTTGCCGCATGGTGACCGTGTGGCAACGATTGCTGCATGGTCACCATGCGGCAACGGCCGAGGAGGCGGCACGTGGCGGCGTAGCGGGAGGCTGGCGGGGAGGCTGGGGAGACACATGGCGGTGGCTCCGGCGTTGCCGCACGATGATGCTGCGACAACGGTCGTATGATTATTTTTGCAAATACGTCCTTAAAACGTGGTGTATTCGGAAAAAAAAAACTACTTAGCCTACTGGATGTTGGGAGTAGGTAAAAAATTCTGCTTAGCCTACTGGATGTTGGGAGTAGGTAGATGTCAACATTTACAGATAGTAAAAAGGGTTACAAGTGGCGGTGGTGCATCTCTCTCTGAAAACTCGTGCTACTTAGCTGAAGTAGTTATCAAGATGAGCAGCACGGATGGGCACAGGACCATTTGAGCTTTTGACGCAACTCTGCCGTCCTTTATTCGAAATTGATATAGTTCAAGTTAAAATTATTCTATTTATTGTTTAAATAATTATTTTAAAAACAAACTAACGAGCTGGCTCTCATTAACCTTTTTTTTTCATTCCAAATCAGCTCATCTTAATTTTAACTAATTAACAGTGACGTCAACCGGTCCATTTGAGCTTTTGACGCAACGCTGCTGGCTACGGAGATTAACGATTATTATTGAGCTTCAATTGAAATTGATTTTATTTATTGTTTAAGTGATTAAAAACGAGCTAAAGAGTCACTGTAGAGCCAAGTCTCATTAACTTTTTTTTTCATTCCAAATTGAGTCATTTTAATTTTAACTAGTCGGATCAATTTCCCATGGCAACTTTTTGGACGGCCCTAGACGCAGAGCGTGCGTCACCGGCCTTTTGCTATTCAAAAGGGCGAAGTAGATAGTCGCTTTCTCGGCCGAAGGCAGAGCCCCAAGGGCCAGGAGGAACCAGTGAAGAAAGCGGTCAACCAACTCGTGCACATTGGCATAGCCCGAGTTACTTGCCCTCTCCACCCTTCGCAGTCGCCTCCCTCTTTCCATTCAACTGCCGGTGCTTGCTGGTGAGTCGTCGAGAGCCGCCGCCGTGGAGTCCACGCACGCACGCATGGGCATGGCACCCTGCTCTCCACGCTCGGCTTTCGTCCGTCCTACTGGTCTTATATATAGCTGCCTCGATTAGTTCATCTGAACGCACTTCACCACCGACACAACGAGGGTGGGGAGCCCACAAGAAGTTGTCTGATCGGGAGGAGAATAGGAGATCGTAGCTTCAGCAGCTGACACTCGATAGACTTCGGCTGCGACGTTCCTCCGATCATCTCTCCCACTCTCTCTCTGTAAGTAGATGCCACCATGCACTAATTCTTCAGAATGTCCATTTGGATTATTTGGTACTGCTTTCTTCTTCCTCTTGATTGATTCGTTCTTGCCATCGTTTCAGGGATCCAGCCAAAGGTTCCCGCTTCTTCACCATTGGCGATCGACCATGAGCAGCGCCCATCATTTCGCGAATAATCAGCCGTCGTACTTCCAGCCCAATCACAACACGGAGGCACGCAATCTCGATAGCACCATGCGAGCTTGGCATGAGCAAAGCCATGGCGGCCAAGGAGCAGCTGGTGAAGATCACTCGAGCTCCGACCCAAGCACGGTCCTGACGTACCTCACCTTCCTGGAGCAGAAGATCGGCCACCTCCGCGGCATAATCTGCTCGACACCGCACCCGCAGCAGCAGATCGTGTCGGCCGAGCTCAGCTGCATCATCGTGCAGCTCATCTCCATCTCCAAGAACCTCGTCGCTCGCGGCACGGCCGAGGAAGCGGACGCCAAGTCGCCGCTGAACGCGCACGAGGGGAGCGACTCCGACCAAGACCACCACCACGTCGAGGAAGGCGCCGACGCCGACGCCGGCGAGCACCTGCCGCCGCCGGGCTCCTACGAGGTGATCCAGATCGAGAAGGAGGAGATCCTCGCGCCGCACGTGCACTCCTGCAAGGTCTGCGGCAAGGGCTTCAAGCGCGACGCCAACCTGCGCATGCACATGCGCGGCCACGGCGACGAGTACAAGACGGCGGGCGCGCTCGCCAAGCCCTGCTCCAGGGACACCTCGCCGCCGGGGAGGTGCTTCTACTCGTGCCCCTACGTGGGGTGCAAGAGGAACAAGGAGCACAAGAACTTCCAGCCGCTCAAGACCCCCATCTGCGTCAAGAACCACTACCGGAGGAGCCACTGCGACAAGAGCCACACCTGCCGCCGGTGCAACGTCAAGAAATTCTCCGTGCTCGCCGACCTCCGCACGCACGAGAAGCACTGCGGCCGCGACCGCTGGGTCTGCTCCTGCGGCACCTCCTTCTCCAGGAAGGACAAGCTGTTCGGCCACGTCGCCGTCTTCGACGGCCACACGCCGGCGCTGCCGCTCGAGGAGAAGGAAGAGGCAGCCGCCGGCTGTGGTGGCACTGCCAGCGGCATGTCCGGCTCCGGTCAGCTGCCGCTGGGCAGTGGTGAAGCAGTGAACAGAATGGTGGACATGGATCAGTGCTTCTCCGGGAGCATGTCTGATGATTTCAGGTGTTCTGACATCAAGGGGAGCATGGATGATGGGCGAGGGTACCTCTTCCCGATGGGCCTTGACTCCTGTGACTTTGATGGATTTGATCTCTTCGGGCCACCTGCAATTCATTTTTAGTACCAGAGGGTGGTCTCAACTCTCTGAACCTGATGAATAACTCCAGAGCTTATGCTTAATCAATTGGCACTAGCATGTACAACATTTAGGAAATTGTGAACTAAAACAAATCTTTCTACTCCTACAATTCAAGATAACCGCCATGATTTTGATATCAATTAATTAATTTCACATACCGAAGGAATTCAGATCTTGAAGTGATTAGTAATTATGCACTGAACATTAGATTGGATCAATCTCTTTTAAAGACAGTGGTATTAAACCGGACCTAGCAAATTATGCAGACACTTACACAAGCTAAGCCATGAGATTGGGGAATTCTGAGACTCGTTTCCATTGCAGGCAGTAACGTATAATCAACTGCATTTCATAACTCAAAAGCACGGAATCACATGTTCATAATATATCACATAATCATAAGCAAATAAGTGCACCGTATTACCAGGATTCTGCATTTTCAATTTATTTTCACAAATATGGCAGGATACCGAAGACGCGTCAAGCACAGTGACAGAATCACAGGGAAAGACAACTGAAGTACTCTCATGACCTCAGAACCCAAAATAAAAACAAAGACTGAAGTACTCAGTTAGAGACAATTTCAGGTATTGGATATATTTATTGCAACCCCCTCAAAGCAGTATGGGTTAAATGTTATTGAAGATGTATACAAAAACTAACAGGTTGATCCATCTACTACAACTGTGCTTGGTTTTGGATATGGGATGGTTCGAACAACCGATGAAAAAACACACGAGCAGCTGGTAATGTATCATCTGAAGTTCTGCACAGTAATGTAGAACAGAACATTAGAACCTAGCCCAACAGCGGGTGCACTGGGCCATGCAGTCCCCTCTGCAATCCACATTGTAACCCAAAACTTTCGGATTCCTTAACAGAAGACTCCGGAGGGTTTTTCCATTTATCCCCCAGTCACTGTCCAGCTTGCTAACATTCACCTTCACCTTTTGCGCTCGTCGGTTTGGGTGAGGTGGAGGAGAGAAGGAGATCTCCTATGCTGCTATATCGGGAGCGCCCTGAATGTACGCTGTGGTCCTGAGGAGTAGCAGGCTCGCCGTTGAAAGAGCCTGGGAAGGGTACTGTCGCCGGTGGTAGAGCCCGAGTAGAGGGCTATTGTTGTTGAGGTGTCGTCTCGAGGTGCAAGACGACTATCCCAGAAGCCCCACTCGTAGCAGTTGGTCCAGTCCACCTTGAATGAGCCGCGCGGGTGGAGGGGGAGAGGAGTCAGAGTTGTCGTCCTTCGGTTCTGCATCATCCACTGTTATCGCCAAGAGGAAGAACCGCATCATCAGCTATTTCATATGAAGCTCCTCGCTGGTGGCCCTGTCAGCGTGTGGATCAACCTGCACCTACTTCTATTCTTCTCTTTCAAGTCGGTGTTAGGGCGATCCTCTTCACTATCCAGTTTTAACTAGTTCGAAGCTCCTGTGGGTTGGTTGGGAGGTGTTGTCTTTCTCTTAGCTCTGATGTGTGTGCGGCAGAGCTGGTTGGTGTTAGAGCGTGATTAGAGTTTGACAGCTGGTGTCTCTAGCTCTGGTGCTGTTGATTGAGTATTGCAAGGCGTGCCTCTGTTGTGGGCTCCCTTCCGCCGGGGATTTTTTCCCTGTCGGGTCTATCTTTTTATTTTATCTTGTTTTTTTCTAATTTATCAATACAAAAGGCAGCTCTCTTGCCTCTTCCTTTAAAAAAAACCTCGCTGTCAAGATCACATCCAAGCACTTCTGGAAATTTCTTCAGCAATTTGTGAAGATCATCATCAGAGAGCCCGAGACTCCTAATATAGTACAATATACTCCACTTACCACCTCGACATTTGGAGCCTCCTTTCTGTCTTCACTCCAATATGGTGAATGGATCCATCCGAAGGCCTTTTTCAGCATTTTTTCGGCATCTTCAACGGAGAAATTTAATGAAGTGAGTATCTGTTTGCACTCTTCCCATGTTTTGCTCTCACCGCCACCAGCATCCACAACAGCAGCTTGAGGAAAGAATCAAATCTGAATTGATTCGACCATCTGGATCCATAACTTAGTTCCTTAGGTTAGCACTTGAGATAAGTTTGCAATTTAGATTTGTGAGGGCAAGCTTTGTTTGTGGACCCGTCTATTTTTGGGTTTGCTTTCAGGTATTGTTTCTTGTGATGCAAAAACTAAAAAGGTTTCGTCGTATCAGGAATTCATGATGAATATGATTTAGAGTTTAAATTTTAGACTGCAGCTGCACCGTAATTGGAATAAAGCAAACATGAGGTTGCTCTGATTTTACTTTGTGTGGAGTTTGGGTGCTTGTTGGGAAAAAACAAACATAATATAATGGCATACGTTCCTGAAAAGTCTTGACCTCAAACATATGGAGTGGTCCGACTAGAAAGGATTATCTTCATGTAGTTGCTCATTATGTTAATGACGACCAGGTGATGGAGAAAAGAAGTATAGGTTTCAAATTAATTGATATAACACACACGGAGGAGAATATTGCGGACTGTATTATCAAAAGTCGTGGAAGACTTTGGTCTTACAGATAAAATATTCTCAATTACTTTAGACAATGCCGCTTCGAACTCTAGGGCCATGGATATTCTTACTCCAGTGTTGAGTATATATGTCGATTCCTTCTTGTTATATCAGCGATGTGCTTGCCACATTATTAACCTTATTGTCAAATATGGTTTAAAGAGGTTGAATCCGTATATTAAAACTTTTTGCTATGCGATATCTTACTTAAATAATTCTAACGTAAGAATAGCAACATATAAGATCTTCTGCAGGGCGATGAGTGTACGTCCAAGAAAGTTTGGTTTGGACATGCCAGTAAGATGGAACTCTATTTACCTGATGCTTAAGAGACTTTTACCATATAAGAGCATTTTTTGTATTTTTGTTCAAACACGCTATCAGAGCATTGACGATAGTATACTATTGACTGAGCAACATCGGTTTGTTGCTGAGAAGATGCTTCAGTTTTTTAGAAAAAATTTATGAGGCCACTGTTGCTTTGTCTGTTGTCTATTATCCAACATCTCCTATTATCGTGTATAGTATTTTACAGATTGTTAGTCTTTTAAAAAACTGTAAAAATGACACAGTTTTAAGAGAGGCTATTGTTGCTATGAAAACTAAATACCTTAAATATTAGAGAGAAATACATTTCCTATATGCATTTGTATTTATTTTAGACCCTAGAGCTAAAATTGACGATTTGCTAATGTTTTTGGTCTTTTTAGTGATGCTACAGGACTAGACTACTCTAACTATTTTGCAGATATTCATTCTCGATTACATGAGAATTCCCAAAGGTACGAAAATAAGTTCCAGTGAGTCCGCTTGCAACGACCTCCAGTAGCACCCACCTCAAGTAACAAGACAAATCTATAGGGCAAGATCTAAGGTGCAAGCTCATCCTCTAGGTCCAGTCTTCTTCTTCTACAGCGGCACCTTCTCAACAAAGTTCAAGACCAACCTCTCACGCAAGGAGTGGGGAACTATCCACCTTTCTGGACAGCGATACGGTGGATTTCAACTCATAAAACTTTGAAATTTTGCATTGGTGGCATGACCATAAGTTAGCATATCCCGTGCTGTCCATACTTACACATGATGTGTTAACTGTTCCTGTCTCAAATATTTGTACCCACATCATGAACCGTCCGATGCACATATATGATTGATACAAATTTTAGAGTTTGGTATGAAAATATTTTATGCCCCTAATATATTTATGGCAAGTGAATTTTGAACTATGTTCAAAATAGTTTGAATTACTTTTGAATTTGGTGCAACTAAAGTGATTATATATCATGAAACTAGCTTAGATTAGTCAAATTGAAGATGATTTTTTTTTCAGAGTTTGACTTCTCAAACACACTTTTTTATGGGTATGTGAAGATACCCACGTCAAACTTTACGAATTTCAAAGCACATCAACGGGTATTGATTTGGGTGTCTAGGCTAATATAATCTTTAGTTTTATTTAATTTTGTATTGATACAGATTCGTCCCCACCTAATATTAACCACTTTATTTTAATATTTGTAAATTTTTCTAAAAGAGATATACTGAAGCAAGCCTAAACATATACTCCCTCCGTATTTTAATACTTGACGTCCCCTATATACGCGCCAAGTCCCGTAGACGTCAAGTTTATTAATCCGGAGGTAGTATATCTTTTAAACTATAATGTTTTGACCTCCTCTTGTGAAGGATCAACTCTGGTGGGAAACCTCCTATTGGCGAGTTGGCTTACACTTGGAGTTGCAGCATGCTTAGCCTACTGGATGTCGGAAGTTGGCAGATGTGAACATTTACAGATACTAAAAAGGGATACAGGTGGCGCTGGTGCATCTCTCTCTAGAAAACTCGTGCTACTGTAGCATGGATGATGGATGGGCACAGTGACGCCAGTGACGTCAACCGGTCCATTTGAGCTTTTGACGCAACGCTGCTGGCCATGGAGATTAATGAGTAATTATTGATTCATTTGAAATTGACATACTATTTTATTTATTGTTTAAGTGATTATTTTAAAAACGAGCCGAGTCTCATTAACATTTTTTTTCCATTTCAAATTGACTCATTTTAATTTTAACTAGCGTGATCGAATCAATTTCACATGGCAACTTTTTGCCGGCCCTAGACGCAGAGCGTGCGTCACCGGCCTTTTGCTGTTCAAAAGGGCAAAGTTGATGAGTCGCTTTCTCGGCCGATGGCAGAGCCCCAAGGGCCAGGAGGAACCAGTGAAGAAAGCGGTCAACCAACTCGTGCACATTGGCATAGCCCGAGTTACTTGCCCTCTCCACCCTTCGCTGTCGCCTCCCTCTTTCCATTCAACTGCCTGCCATGGAGTCCACGCACGCATGGGCATGGCACCCTGCTCTCCACGCTCGGCTTTCGTCCGTCCTGTTGGTCTTATATATAGCTGCCTCGATTAGTTCATCTGAACGCACCCTTCACCACCGACACAACAGAGGGTGAGGAGCCCCCAAGAAGTTGTCTGATCGGGAGGAGACTGTAGCTTCAGCAGCTGACACTCGATCGACTTCGGCTGCGACGTTCCTCCGATCATCTCTCCCACTCTCTCTCTGTAAGTAGATGCCACCATGCACTAATTCTTCAGAATGTCCATTTGGATTATTTGGTACTGCTTTCTTCTTCCTCTTGATTGATTCGTTCTTGCCATCGTTTCAGGGATCCAGCCAAAGGTTCCCGCTTCTTCACCATTGGCGATCGACCATGAGCAGCGCCCATCATTTCGCGAATAATCAGCCGTCGTACTTCCAGCCCAATCGCAATACGGAGGCACGCAATCTCGATAGCACCATGCGAGCTTGGCATGAGCAAAGCCATGGCGGCCAAGGAGCAGCTGGTGAAGATCACTCGAGCTCCGACCCAAGCACGGTCCTGACGTACCTCACCTTCCTGGAGCAGAAGATCGGCCACCTCCGCGGCATAATCTGCTCGACACCGCACCCGCAGCAGCAGATCGTGTCGGCCGAGCTCAGCTGCATCATCGTGCAGCTCATCTCCATCTCCAAGAACCTCGTCGCTCGCGGCACGGCCGAGGAAGCGGACGCCAAGTCGCCGCTGAACGCGCACGAGGGGAGCGACTCCGACCAAGACCACCACCACGCCGAGGAAGGCGCCGACGCCGGCGAGCACCTGCCGCCGCCGGGCTCCTACGAGGTGATCCAGATCGAGAAGGAGGAGATCCTCGCGCCGCACGTGCACTCCTGCAATGTCTGCGGCAAGGGCTTCAAGCGCGACGCCAACCTGCGCATGCACATGCGCGGCCACGGCGACGAGTACAAGACGGCGGGCGCGCTCGCCAAGCCCTGCTCCAGGGACACCTCGCCGCCGGGGAGGTGCTTCTACTCGTGCCCCTACGTGGGGTGCAAGAGGAACAAGGAGCACAAGAACTTCCAGCCGCTCAAGACTCCCATCTGCGTCAAGAACCACTACCGGAGGAGCCACTGCGACAAGAGCCACACCTGCCGCCGGTGCAACGTCAAGAAGTTCTCCGTGCTCGCCGACCTCCGCACGCACGAGAAGCACTGCGGCCGCGACCGCTGGGTCTGCTCCTGCGGCACCTCCTTCTCCAGGAAGGACAAGCTGTTCGGCCACGTCGCCGTCTTCGACGGCCACACGCCGGCGCTGCCGCTCGAGGAGGAGGAAGAGGCAGCCGCCGGCTGTGGTGGCACTGCCAGCGGCATGTCCGGCTCCGGTCAGCTGCCGCTGGGCAGTGGTGAAGCAGTGAACAGAATGGTGGACATGGATCAGTGCTTCTCCGGGAGCATGTCTGATGATTTCAGGTGTTCTGACATCAAGGGGAGCATGGATGATGGGCGAGGGTACCTCTTCCCGATGGGCCTTGACTCCTGTGACTTTGATGGATTTGATCTCTTCGGGCCACCTGCAATTCATTTTTAGTACCAGAGGGTGGTCTCAACCAGGGTTTTCGATTTCGTTTGAGTAAAAATTTCGGGCTGAGCGCAAATGGCCAAAATTTCGGTAATTTCGAATTCAATTTGGTCAAATAGCCGAAATTGGCATTCAAATTTGACTGAATTTCATCAAAAAAATGACGAATTTTGACCAAATTTTGAATGCTGTTTGAATTTGGTCTGAATTCATGTGCAACCGATTTTTTTTGACCGAAAGAACAAAATTTCGAGCTCCAGCGAAATGTACGAGATTTCGCGAAATTTGGAACCCTGGTCTCAACTCTCTGAACCTGATGAATAATTCCAGAGCTTATGCTTAATCAATTGGCACTAGCATGTACAACATTTAGGAAATTGTGAACTAAAACAAATATTTCTACTCCTACAATTCAAGATAACCGCCATGATTTTGTATCAATTAATTAATTTCACATACTGAAGGAATTCAGATATTGAAGTGATTAGTAATTATGCACTGAACATTAGATTGGATCAATCTCTTTTAAAGACAGTGGTATTAAACTGGACCTAGCAAATTATGCATACACTTACACAAGCTTAAGCCATGAGATTGGAGAATTCTGAGACTCGTTTCCATTGCAGGCATTAACATATAATCAACTACGTTTCATAACTCAAAAGCACGGAATCACATAATCATAAGCAAATAAGTGCACCGTATTACCAGGATTAGATTCTGCATTTTCAATTTATTTTCACAAATATGGCAGGAAACCAAAGACGCATCAAGCACAATGACAGAATCACAGGGAAAGACAATTGAAGTACTCTCATGACCTCAGAACCCAAAATTGCAACCCCTTCAAAGCAGTATGGGTTAAATGTTATTGAAGATGTATACAAAAACTAACAGGTTGATCCATCTACTACAACTGTGCTTGGTTTAGGATATGGGATGGTTCGAACAACCGATGAAAAAAACACACGAGCAGCTGGTAATGTATCATCTGAAGTTCTGCACAGTAATGTAGAACAGAACATTAGAACCTAACCCAACAGCGGGTGCACTGGGCCATGCAGTCCCCTCTGCAATCCACATTGTAACCCAAAACTTTCGGGTTCCTTAAAAGAAGACTCCGGAGGGTTTTTCCATTTATTCCCCAGTCACTGTCCAGCTTGCTAACATTCAGCTTCACCTCGCTGTCAAGATCACATCCAAGCACTTCTGGAAATTTCTTCAGCAATTTGTGAAGGTCATCATCAGAGAGCCCGAGACTCCTAATATAGTTCAATACTCCACTTATCACCTCGACATTTGGAGCCTCCTTCTTTCTCTCTTCACTCCAATATGGTGAATGGATCCATCCGAAGGCCTTTTTCAGCATTTTTTCGGCATCTTCAATGGAGAAATTTAATGAAGTGAGCATCTGTTTACACTCTTCCCATGTTTTGCTCTCACCGCCACCGGCATCCACAACAGCAGCTTGAGCTGGGTCAGCTGACAGTGTCTGCCATTTTCTATGAATCCCACTTGCATCTTGAGCTTTTCCAAATTCAATATTTGGCTGGATATTTAATCTTCTTCCATATTTCTTCTTAGAAAAATTCACACTCGGTGAACTCAAGATATCACACTGGAGAAATAAAACATGAACCATTCAAAATTCATGGATATGCATTAATTCAAACCGTAGCAAACTGGAAATTAAAATGTGGCTAAGTTGATCATTTAGAACAAAAAAGAAAGAAAGATATTTAGGCCCAATGTAGACATCATGCTTTCTATGATCTATAGTTAACCCCCCCAAAAAAACAATATGTAATTTACTGCGAAACCAGGTGTAAAACACAATATGTGGCATTTTGCTGAAAATGTAATTTGAGAGTTCTAAGTTGAAAATCTTAGAGAAAACTAACTAGTTCATATCCACAAATCGATGTGCGTGTTGCCTGGGACCTTAACCAAATTGGTCTAGGAAAACCAGTAAATGTGTCAACTCTAAAATAAATAGTTACATAGCATCCGAATTTGCTGAATGTCTCGAAGTGTAAAGCTAACGGTACATCTGCTTCACTGGAAGATTGAATAAAGGATGCTACATTGCAACTCTCAACGTACGTTTAGCGATGTCTAAAGCTAAATATCCTTGTGCTCCTTTTTTTACTAGTCACAATTCTCTAGCTTTGCATCTGGTATGATTTGGCTACATTAGTATTGCACTAGCTTTTTTACCGTTCAGTTTAAACTCGGAAATTGATGTCTTGTACGGTTCAGTTTAAACTCGGAAATTGATATGCCTTGTATGATTTGCACGACAAGAAATGCCGCAGAGAAACTGTGAAGAATGTAAACGGCCAACAACCAAAGGAGCTCGTTAAATGGAGAGTTATCTTACAGATGCAAAGAAGCTCAATGCAGCAGTTTCAGTAGCTGTCAGAAAAGGCAATGCTGGTGATTTTGCCAACATCCTGCATACCAACCGTGAAGAGTTAAAATAGCATGATATCAACGAACAAATGTTACAGGCGGAGAGAGAGGGGGGGGGGGGGGCGACGTTGACGTTCAAGAATTGAATGGAGAGAGAATAAGGGCAAGTTGTGAACCAAGAATACTTCGGCTGCCTTCGATTCAGTCTAAATCAACTTGCCATGAGTAATCCTCCTGCTGTCCTTTTTCGGTTCATCAACAAAGTGTATCTTAGCATGTCACTAAATTTCTCGTTGACGCGAGCCCGCCAAGAATTCGTCGGGCGCAATCACTTAGATAATCCGTTCATTGGGACTAGATGCAGTACGATTCGACGTGTAGTCCGAGACCCTGGTCTGGTAGTGAAGTGCGAGTAGGGGGGAACATCTCCAGTTACTGCTCCCATCCCATCCCAGTGGGGGAAGAATTGAGAAGAAGAAGCAAACAAACAGGTAAAGCGCTACACAGAGAAACGAGGGAGGCGAGGCGACCAAGGAAACCAAGGAGGAAGCCACGCGAATACGCGATAGCTAGAGAGGAAGAGCAATCACAAGGTCAAAACAATAATCTCGCAGGGGCAGGAGAGGGATAAGAGGGGAGTGGTACGCACGCATACAAGGAGGAGGCGCGGGGCGTCCTGGAGGCGAGACCGTAGCCGCCTGTACGTGCGCGCGCGCGCGCTTCTCTTCTCCTGGCTTGTACTCCCACCACCGCAGTGTCTGGCTCTGGCTCTCCCTCTCGTCTCCGCGGAGGGGAGAGGGGAGAGTTTGAGGAGGAGACTCCGATTTTGTCATCTCCACCGTACCCCTTCCGAGCCGCCTCCAGCCGCATACACTACCCTCTTCGCAAGAGGCCACTTGGCCTCCGCAAGAGCCACACAATTACCCAGTAACCTCCTCACCTTTGGACTCTCGCTTGATCTACTACTTCCGAACATAAAAGAATATCGTTTTAGATAACCTTAAAACACAACTTTAACTACTAATTTATATTATAATATATTTATAAAATCTAATAAAATTATACATTTACGAAAGTTTTACAAACTATTTTCTTGTGTTCAATCCAAATATTAAAAAATATATTGATAGCCATAATTTAGAAAGTTTGAATGTACGTACCCCAAAACCGCAATGAGCTTAGGGCTTGTATAATGGTACAGACAGCTGCTGTCTATAACAACTCTTCATGTTATCGATAGACAACACTAAAGACAGCTCATACAATGAGTTGTAGTGATACGGTCGGCTATAGGATTGTAGACAACACACAATCTTTTAATATTTTTCTTTTTTAATGTTTTTCTTTGTTCTGGTGCTACAGTTGGCTATAGGATTATAGACAGCACATTTCTCTCTCTTTATTCTCTTTCATCTACGTCAGCTTAAATCTTACGTTGTAAAAACTATAGACAACTGATATAAATCCATTATACATGACCTTAGATGGATGCCCAGGCCGAGCAGCGCCTCATCCGATGATGATACGGTGGGATTCGTATCCAACAACACTGAAGTTTTTTCCCCTCTCTTCGAAACTAACACTGACAGAATCACAGAAAGGCTAAGGTAACCCGTGTTTGTACACATCCAACCAGCATACTAAAGAAAGCCACCCCCTTCCATTCCATCAGCACAAGTTGAACTACCATGTTAGAAAGAATCTCCACGGCACGAAACAGACATAAAAGCAGAACACGAAACGGAAACAGGCTGTCTATAGCCATCCTTCGTGCCATCCATCAACTTGGCGATCATCCAGTACAAAATCAAATCATGTATGTCAAAACGTCAGGCAGGGACGCAGCTATGCAAGTATATATGCAACCATGCGCAGCAATTCAGTGACCTCCGTGGCGGTAGAGAAGCAACGACCGGTAAACGGCCGCAAGGTGGAGGAACACGATCAACAGGATGAGAAAATCGTCGACGAACCCAAATAGACCCAGCACACCTGCAGATTCAACACCGTAAAACGTCGATGCGACATGTTACTGGCAGCACGATCGGGCACACGGAAAATTAGCTTGGAATATCACACTTACTTTCAGGAAGGATGTCAACTGGGCTCAGGACATAAATTGCACTCACTGCCACCTACAAGTTAGAATCAGTCAGTATATCGTTATTCATATATCCTCTCATCTCTCACGTATCCATTGCACTTGGCAATGGTATGAAGAAATCAAGTGAGAACAGATCTTACTTCCCCAACCCTGGTAGCTTTCCAAGATCATATTATGAAACCAGACATAGCTTAATAATCACCTAAAACTTACCATCGTCATCATCCTTGCCCTGAAGACAAGTGGGAGGGTCCTCTGGGGATCCATTAGTTCTCTGAACAGTCCTCGGATGAAAAAGGGTAGGTCTTGCAACCTCTGAAAAAGATGGGAAAAAGTGGGGTCATCAAAGGAACTAGCTGTTATAATCTAATACCTTAGAGTTGTCTTTGGATTTGAAAATACAGTCGTATTCATTAGACAACTCTATCATCTATGACAACTATAACTTAGTTGTATCCCATATACAACCACATCTATGACACCACAAAAAAAGAAAAAGAACAAACACCTACAGCTATGATAACTCTAATACCTATATCTAATCAATCTGAACCTTTATAATTTGGTCCACCATAACTAATGGCGTAGATTTTTTTTTCTTTTCATTCATGTGGGAATTTCTAGCCTCTCTCAGAATGTTAGACCTGCATAGGGGTAACTCCTAATAACATCAGATAATTGTAAGGTGTGATCTGACAGAAGGTGAGAGATAAAAGAAATTCTACGTTAACAGTGTCATCCATTAACTCTCCATATTTAAAGGCACACTCAGTCACAAAGAAGAACTAGCAAGTCTAGCATTACCTACCAAGATAAATGGAACAACAGAAAGGCATCAAATTGCTATGTATCATGAAACCTGCCCCAATAAAGATTATGTAGCAACCATAGCAATTGCATGCTATTATCCTTTTTTTTAGAACTCGACAGTGGGGAGGCCCCACCTGCTGCATGTCAGTATCAGAAATGTGCATGCCTTGTAGTAGGACTTGCCAAACTGTAAGTCCTATCAATGAATGTGGGAGACTTGCAATCAAGGAACAATTAGCCAATTATGAAACAATGACACATGTCCCCTTGGATATTCATAAAGTGCTTATCAAGTATTTTGGCCACTGTGTTTGGAATTATATTTTTTTTCTAACAATAGTAGCATTTAGGAAAATCAAATGCTAGATGTAATATTTATATCAGGAAAACATTTATCGATCTTTTTGCAGAGGGTGAAAGCATTTACTCAAATCTCTTGTGTAGATTCTATGTCTGAAAATAAAGGAAGTCAAGTCAGCTTTCATGAACAGCATAAAAACCTGAGTCAGGCTGCGTGGTGCTCCGCCAAATATGCGATTGTAGCGCTGAATCTCTCCAAAAACACGCTGAACTTGTGGGTCATCATTCTGTTCCTCTGGTACATTAGCAGGTACCAGAAGATTTATAAGGCGGCGACAAATGGGACACTTGCAAGGCAGTACAGCAAGTCCATGATTCCAAACACGGATGATGCACTCTCCTGCATTAAAATAAACAGTGTTAACTAATACCTTCAGTAATGTAATAGAAGATGGTCAAGGCAGTAAAGCTGAATAGACATTGCATGATTCAGCAACCAGATATTACTACCTGTCTTATGGAAAACCTGGAAGAAAAAGCAAACTGCGCAGCGGATATCTCTGCTATAAAATACCTGATAGTGTTATCTATCACATTGATACTACTGAACCTGATTCATGCAACATAGAAGTTAAAACTTAACCAAACTTGCTATCGCCGAGTGAATAAAGTTAGTGCCAACTTACGTGAAATGATAATTAATGGGTAGGGGGCATTTGGTTGTCTCGAAGTAACTTATCCTGTTCAATTCAGGTGGTCCATCCAGGTGGATATGTATGATCTGAACTCATTGTGAATGCGTCCAGGTGAATTTCTTGGTTCAGTCCTATGAGTGGACATTGGATGCACTGAGATGGTGTTTGATTGGCTCGGTAGTTCTCTACATTGGTTGCACGAGGAAATGTCAGGATGTGGAACGGTGGTGTTCATCGGTTTCAGTTGCATGAAACAATATTAGATCTGGCCTCTCTTTTGCATCAGGTCGTGTATATTCTAGTACGAACCACCCCGTCTTCCTGTTCCACCTATACACGTTTCATTATTACACTCGTTTTGCATCGACTCACGCAAGTACAAAATCTAAGAGAGTAATGACCAATTTCGAACCCGGCATCCGATTCGCAACTCGAAACTGCTACGAAGAATTGAGCGAACCTACAAATTCTTGGCAATTCTAACCAATAGAAAGCACCCTTTCTTTACCCAAAGAAAGCAAACCGACCCAAATTAATTCATAAGCAACAGTCTTGCCTTGCGTAATCGGCCGAATGCCCCCCCCCCCCCAACAGAATCGCTCGAAACAATTGGATCGAGATCCAAGAAACGATCAAATTTTCCGAGGAAGGGGAAACGAAGAGAGAGATTGGGGGCAAGAGGGAGGAGAAGAGACAAACCACAGAACCAATGGGAGCAGTTGGCCTGGCAGGGGATCCTGAAGGGGTCGTGGCACACCGAGCAGAAGTCGTCCTCCGGCGGCACCGGCGACGCCGACGAGGAGGAGCTCATCTCCTTCCCCACACGCAGACGCTGTCCGCTGTTTTCCCGGTCAAGTCGTCGGCAACTGGTTGCTTTTTCCGGCCACGCGGCCAGGTGTATCATTGGAGACCCCGAACCAAGGTAAGGTTCACTTAATCTTTGGTCTTCTGAGTAATCACGTTTTTTAATGAATATTCTGATCAACTAAGTAGTAATAAATCGGTGTTATTGTTGGATAAACCGGACACTACGGCCCAGCCCGTTTTTGCATTAGGCCTGGCAAAGTCTTATGAATTGGACCCAACTCTAGCAGAAGATATAATTAGTCCAGTGAACTTAGCTACAATTGCGCTGTAGTACAGCACATAGTCTGCATCTGAGCTTTTTTATTTTTTTAATTCATTTTTTATAAATATTTTAAAGATAACATATCTCTAACTTTATTTTCAATTCTAACTCTATGGTGTGACTAAACTGCGCTGTCACTCCACCGACCACAGCGTGGCTAAACCTGCCACAATAGCCCTCCGAACCAATACGTGTCCGTTTTGAGGCTAAGTCCTATCACGTCAAGAGGAGTGACGTGACAGCACTCGTTTACCATGCCGAGGTCCATAACGTGATAACATATTTTTGCCACGTCACGTATTGTGGCGTGGCCAAAGGGACATAATTGAAAATAAAATTAGGAAGGTGTATCTTTAAAATATTTTTAAATAATGGATTAAATTAAAAAAAAAGTTTCCTGTATCTGCGTGTATAGTTTTTTAGATACTTCAACCACGGAATAAATAACTACATCATTCATAATATAATATGCCACTCAGGCTGTGAGTCAGAGCTCATGTGTCACTAACACACCAATGGTATATTGGTTTTTTTTAGACTATCCGCGTGTATAGTTGTCTACACTGTTTTGCCTATAGACCTGAGCTTTGAGCTAACCCAAGATAGCATAGTGATATATCAAAGCAAACAACACACAGAAGTCAGTCATCTTTCAGAGGAAGCAAACTACTTAACGAACATTCTAATAACACCGGGAGATTAATTTATTATGACTTTCTTGTAATATCGCATTCACTATAAAATGTTTCCCAGTGATCCATCACTAGCTTACAACACTAGCCCAAGTACACCATACTAGTTTAGAATTTCACATTACAGTACAGCATGGTAGTAACAACTAACAACTAGGAACTTTATAAAGGCACGCTGTTTATGATAACAATGGCCATTTTGTGTCGCCCATTGCATGAGAGATTATGTTCTTTTTCAGTGGTGATATGTACTGGGCACCATGGAATGCAGCAGCTCTTAGGACATTGAGAGGTCCAAAATCAACAGAGTACATCTTCTGGAAGCCATCTAGCACTGCAGTCACAACACTAGCCCAAGTACACCATACTAGTTTAGAATTTCACATTACAGTACAGCATTGTAGTAATAACTAACTAGGAACTTTATAAAGTCACGCTGTTTATGAAAACAATGGCCATTTTGTGTCGCCCATTGCATAAGAGATTATGTTCTTTTTCAGTGGTGATATGTACTGGGCACCATGGAATGCAGCAGCTCTTAGGACATTGAGAGGTCCAAAATCAACAGAGTACATCTTCTGGAAGCCATCTAGCACTGCAGTCACAACACTAGCCCAAGTACACCATACTAGTTTAGAATTTCACATTACAGTACAGCATTGTAGTAATAACTAACAACTAGGAACTTTATAAAGTCACGCTGTTCATGAAAACAATGGCCATTTTGTGTCGCCCATTGCATAAGAGATTATGTTCTTTTTCAGTGGTGATATGTACTGGGCACCATGGAATGCAGCAGCTCTTAGGACATTGAGGGGTCCAAAATCAACAGAGTACATCTTCTGGAAGCCATCTAGCACTGCAGTCATCGCAACATTGGCAGCCTTTCGGTCCTTCTCATACCGTTTTAGCAAAGATAGCTGACAAAGAGGGGAAAATCAGATTAGTTCACTGTCGATGATAAACATGGTGCTATTTATAGTGGACTAACTAGAATATGCAATATGATCAACAATGGCACCCCAATATAGAACATAGAAGGCATGAATCACAGGAATGGTTTAGATGCAGCATGGTCAGCTCAACATCTTTTACTCATACTTAATTAGTTCAAAATAGTAGTAATAGTTGCTCACAGAAGCTAGCTACTGTAGTATTTGAATGAAAAGAAACTAACCAAAAGACAACAATATTAGGTACTTACATCCCCAATATCAGCACCCACAGAAACTCCTTCAGCAATAGCTTTTGATAAAGCAGCTGCATCTCCAAAACCCAAGTTGACACCTTGGCCGGCTAAGGGGTGGACTGTATGAGCAGCATCCCCAACTAATGCTAGCCTTTTTGAAACATAATCATGGGAATGCATCAGTGACAATGGAAATGCCATTCTCTCAGAGATTACCCCAATTGCTTTTGGTGGTACTTCAAAGCATTCTTTCGTAGATGCTGCAGAATTGCCAATGCCAGAAAATAACTTTTCCATGTAATAGTCAAGACTACCAGACTGGGGATGCGGACCATAACCAAAATCCAATGCATGGTTCACTGACTTCACAAAATCTTCAGGGCTCATTGACTTATGGCGCGATGCCTCCTCTGGGCTCATTGTCCACACAATATTGCTGAAGTTGTCACCTATCGGAAGTAGGGCAATTGGACCGGAAGGGAGAAACCTCTGCCATGCGCAATCATTTTCCGCAATATGCTCCACTGTACAAATAATCGCACTCTGAGGATAATTCCACCCAGTTGTTTTTATGCCTGCAATCTGCCTTACATTGGACTTGGAACCATCAGCTCCTACCTGTGACCATAAGTTTAAATAGGTGATTGAAGGCAATGAAGAAATACAAAAGTTCAAATGAACGCAGAAGCAGATATAGACAATTACCACCAATTTTGAATATAAAGTCTGTCCATCACTTAGGTCAAGTTTAACTGAGCTACTACGATGTAATTCTTCTGAAGTATGACCAGCGGAATCTGCTTCACTTGACGGTGGCTTCAGTCCTGCTATTCCTACTTGTCTGCTCTTTGATGGGAAAGCAAGAGACACCAATCTGGTAGGGTAGATCATCTTTTCAATGTCTCCCTTTTCTTCCTGGTCAGGCAAACATCTTTAAGTATCAGACAAGTTGACTATTTCAATGGAAAAAAGTCAGACTAGCAAGAAAGATAATCACATTATGTGGCTGCACAACACCCAACAATCAACTTATGTGTGTTCTTTTCTTTGAAAATTTTAGGATATTTGAGATCATCTTATTGTACTACATATGGGTAAGAATATTAACATCACAGAGAGAGAGAGAGAGAGAGTAAACCCTCACCCTGTGCTTTGTGACCAACGTTTTCTTAAAAAAATGCCTTATGGGTATTGTGTATAGCTAATAAAATCTAATGTATAGGCATTCGGTAGCATAAAAGCAAGTTTATCCATTTGTTATGATAAAAGACCTCTCGTATAAGATTTACTTCTGCTATCTTGAATGCACAGACCGTAAGGGTGTTGCACTCTATTCTGCAAATCTATACACAAGGAAGCAGACCATTATCGTTTATGGAGTAAGCTAGTATAAGACGAGCTCAAACATCAGGCTAAGCATCTAGATATGAATCAAAATTATCCAAGGATTAAAGAAAAGACAAACCTGTAAATGTAACAAAAGTGAGTTGCAAAGCACCTTGTTCTCCACCACACATCTAAATAATGCAAAAACAAAGCAAAAGTTAGCAATGAGCCAATGGCAAAAATTAGAACAGGCAATTATAGCTGCTTCCATTAAAGCATACCCGAGATATTCTTTGCCCACATCTCTTGCATTGTACCTTGTGTATCCTAGTCCAGTGTAATCCCATACCTGTCAGTAATAATGCATCCGGAATTGCAGTTAGTGCTTAAACTGAAGCTTCCACTATCCAAAGGAAGAAATTGTTGCTCTTATTGTGTACAAGTGCAACAAATCAGATAGGACAGGACCAAATGTAAAGAAGCCAAGTGCTAATGCCTGCACATATGGTTGGGTAGTTGGTATACAATAGATCAGACATTAATAGCTTAATAATAATATGCATAAAATATATGGTACGACATGTAGCTTACAAGTATAGCTAAGCTTCTATTGATCTATTCTATCCAAAATTCCAAATGGATGAAGTATGTGTTCCATCTTTTATGTACGCCACTATGGTACAGCACTATGTTACTATCTTTTATGTTCCAAATGGAAACTGAGTAGGAATACTTTGAAAGTCTGAAGTATGTGTTGCATGTTCCATTTGCATTGCTAGCCAAATGTAGAACATGCACTAGATGAATTCAATAGTATAGTTAACTTGGTTCACTGAGATAAAGGCATGAAAGAAGAAACCTACTACAAAAAGCATCAACCTGTTCAGAATCTAGTCAAGCAACAAGCAGGCTCAAAGAGAAAATGAAGCTAAATGTGTTGGGCCGAATGAGATGAAAGGTGAACAGAAAAGGTAATCGCCGTACATATGAAACAAATCGTGTAAAATTACAAGCATGTTATATCATCACCTGCATTTTACCAAAGAAAACGTGTCTTTGCTGTTGAACATGCTCCCACGCACCAATATCTGCCATATTGCAGGGTACAAGTATTAATAATATGTCGAATAATACACTACCATCTCTAATAGCTAAAGTACGCACACAAGACAAGGAAACATTAAGATGTTATATTTCTCGAACTAGATTTTGTCTAGGATTTAATTTTCACTTCCAATGTGCAAGATAGTGCAGCAAGCAATTTTAATCAAAATTGTGGAAAGTCGCAATTGGTGACAAAAAAAAAAGAATGATAACATGCTGCCACTGCAAGACAAAGGAAACTTAGAAACATGACGGACATATATAGATTGATAGAGTTGCCAGCACCATCTGTGGTTGTGATTATTTGACATGAAGTTCCAAGTTATCACTACACTGTACTCCACAAGAAAGGCAGCTCAGTCAAATATTGCGTGATGATCAGTGTAGATCGCATGTCAATTAACTAATATTGTGAAGCAGAAGATCCACAGGAGCAGAGAATCAGAAGTAATGCAGATATGAGTGAAACACTTAGGTTATAGACGCAATCTAATGTAGGCACAAATGGTTCCTTAGATCAACATAAAAGGTAGCATGCTTGTTTAGATAACAGTCAAAACCAACATAAAAGGTTGACCTTGTTGAATTATCACCAAAACATACTGAGCAAATTTAATTCCAAATATTGATACACTACAAGTCCATCCAGAATTCTGAATGGAAATAAGCAATATCATACACGTGATAGATTTAGAATCGTACCTCTGAAGAAGGAAATGGTTGCAGGAGTAACAGTACTGACCCTTGAATCAGGTATACCATCTTTCTTCAGATAATTTCTTGACTTCAATGCAGGGTTGCTATCGATGATGGCAACTCTCAGATGTTTGGTCAATGGCATATTGGCTGCGTGTAGGGTAAATAAGCATGTGAGAAACTTACACTTATATGCAGAAGTTACTGTTTCTAATCTGAAACAACCTTAGGATTGTCCATTCATACATAAGGTGTGGTTTCATACAGCCATCAAACTACAAATAACATTGGTAATATTTCACATTGAACTAGTAGAGAGGCTCCCTGAAAACTTTATCCTGAGGGTGTCAATTTTTCCTTTATAATTAATTAATTAATTAATGCAAGGCCTATGACAACCACGAAGATTTCTTTGAAGGATCAACTGCTAGCCAAAATGAAACACAAAGAGCTGGGCTCATCAACAATTATAACGAAAAGAAGTATATGAACAGAAATACCTACACAATGCGCAAGCAACAGCTAAGCCCACCATGCCTCCACCAACAATAGCAATGTCGAGCTCATCAGGTCTAGCTTTCACATCATCAACCTTCACCGCGTGATCCTACATGTTCGCGGACAGGATCACTATTAATTTACGCGCATAAGGCAACGAAACCTCAATTCACACAGAGCAATCACAATTCGCAGCACCCTAAACGACGCATTTCTCTAAACCCTGCACACAATCGACACGCGGAGAAAAGTACCTGCGACCTGGCCGACCCCGCCGCTGACGCATCCGGGCGCGAAACCGTTGCGTCGCTGAAGGCCCTAACGAGCGGCCGGATCCGATTCGCCGCCGCGAAGCATCTGGTTTGGGATGGGAGAAGAGCCCACGGAGTGAGCCCGGAGCAAACCAAATCGCGAGGCATGGAGCAAGTGGGAGGAGGGGAAGGGTTAACCGTAGAAATCACGCGCACCTTCTTCTGGATAGCAGAGTGGAGACGGCGGAGGCGCGCGTCGGCATCATCGGCGACGAGGGAGGAGGTACCTGTCCCTCCAGTCCTGTGTGCGGGGTTTGGGTCTGAACGAACCCCCTGGTCCGGTTTAGTCGAGCCGGAATGAACTGTTGTGCGGTACGTCACGTCCCTAGGGAACGGGCGGTGCGGACGTGGTTTAGATACTGACACGTCTCCACGCATCTCAACGCATCCCAACGCACAAGATGATGAAGCGTCTCCTGAATTTTTTTAAAATTTGGGCCCATAGCTGCCACCGTCAATATAAAAATAGCTCTTCTGATATTGTATTTACGAATTTGGCCTCTTTCCGAACGCGAAAGCACCGGACGTCGACACGTGCCTCCTTCTACGGTCGACGAGCGCGAAAAGTAAGTGGTGAGCAGGACCAAGGCCACCGACGCGGGATGTGGAATGGGCGGCCACTTGCATGGTTGCGGCGCGGAAGAAGCGGCGCCTCTGCGATGGCGGCGTGGAAAGAGGCCGGATTCCACCACCTTTCGTGGCCCCCGAGCGCGAAAAGAGCCCCTAGCCAACCACCTTCTGCTTTATGCCATTGTTTTGCGAAAAATTGTTCTTGGCTGCTACTCTGAAACTTCGTGGTCCACGAGCGCGGAAATGGACATGTGTTGTGCTCCGAACATTTCGCGCTCGGAAGGAGACTACATTTACAAATAAAATGTTATGTGCCTATTTTTATATTTACGGTGGCAATATGGGACCAAATTTTTTTAAAAAAAAAAAAACCGTCTCTTAGCCTGGGTTCTTCTTCCTCCTCGTCGTGCTTTCTTTCCCCCTCTGAATTTCCAGGTTCCGAAATCTTCAGTCTTCGCGCCACTTCGATTCTTCGATGTGCATGACAAAAACTTGGAAAGGAAAATGACTGGAGATTGAGGCCGGCAGAAGCGGAAGAGCAGGGTTGAGTCGTCAGCCTGAAGCTCGCATACTAGTGCCTCGTATGTGCCTTCTGACTCGTTATTCAGTGAGATTTTGTCTTGGCACAAATCCTCAGTTCGGAAGGGGTCACGCAAGGGACAGTGCTCTGAAGTCTGAATCCGTTCCCTCCCGTCATCAGAGAGACAGCAACAGGTAAATGTTTCTCGTCTAGACAAGGAAATGGAGGCACTTCTCCACACCTGCGGTCTCCCGGATAAACGCCGTTTCACTGGCGCGCGCCCGAGTCCCACCGTCCGAGCGATGATTCAAGCGAACTCCATAATGCTAATCCATCCTTCTTGTGGCTGGTAAGGCCGGTTTGACCGAAAATCGAAAAATTTCGGCTGAAATTTTCAAAACAAAATTGAAATTTTTGGATTTTAAATTTAAAAAGCAAATTCGAATAAAATTCAAGCAAATTGGATTTTTTTTGGACAAGATTAATCAAAACCAGTTTTTTTGGGCCGGTTTGTATTCCTACTGGCCCCACCGGTAAATCAAGTATGGCCGATTTTCAGCTGTTAAAAAAAATCCCTGCTCGTGAGACACGCACCTTCACACGTGAGTGCACCTCCTAGTACGAGTCTGTAAAGATGAAGGCTAGAGATAAATATGTACAGGGGCGGAGGCACCACCGGCAAGACAGGGCAGTATGTGCGACCGGCTCCATCGGCGGCGCGCCTGTAACCCCAGCTCCATCGACAATGACAGCGAGGCGAGAGTGGCGAGGCAGTGAGGCGGCGATGAGCGACTTTCGAGGAGGACGGAGGACGGAGCCACCGAGCCACCAGCAACCAGCCGAGGCGAGGCGGCGAGTGGCGACACTGAGGCGAGGCCGAGGCGGCCGAGCGGTGGCGGGCGACCGAGCAAGCAACGAGACTCAGAGGCCGAGGCCAATGACGGAGGCCGAGGCGGCCGGCACGAGTGTAGCAAGCAGGCGGTCGGTCGAGGTAGGAGAGGCCGAGGCAAAGCGGCGAGAAAGGGAGAGCGCGGAAGGCAGACCAAGAGGAGGCGGGCGACGAGGCCGGCGGCAGCATGCGATGAGCTTGACTTAGGAGTGGTGGCGCCACTTCTGGTCTGCGAAGAGATGGGGAAAGGGTGTGTCTTTGCGCCACCAACGGAAAAAACGAAATAGGTTGAGCACCCCCTCTATTTCTGTCCTGCGTTCGCCACTGAATATGTAACCTCATAAAATCCATACTGATGCACGCGAGAGCACGCTCACGTGTACGTAAAGATGACCAACAGGATTTAAACCCTAGTGGACGGAGTCGTACAACCAAAACTCTACCACTATACGAATAATAGGTGTACGATGCCTTCATTCAGGGGCGGACCGTCCCATGTGGCAAGGTCGGGCGGCCACCCTAGCTCCCATTCGGCCGGACACCCCCCTCAGCATCCATCGGCCACCGGCAAGCATACTGAGCCAAGGTAGGCGAAAAACAGGACGATGCGTCCCTTTGTTGATTTGGGCCCGAATTAGCCGACCTAGTAGAAGCGTTGACTAGAGGAAACAATCATTGCACCATCGATCGAGACATCGAGTCTGACTTCCATTCCTCTCACGGCCTCATGCCTCCTCCTCCACCTCCTAACCCTAGTAGAAGCGGCCGGCGAACGACAACTGGAGTGACAAGTCGGCAAGGTGAGGCGCCGACGCCTTCTGACGACCAAGGCTAGCGAGGCGTGGGGCGGCGAGGCGGTAGAGAGTAGAGGATGTAGGCCATAGCAGCGACTAGTGAAGAAGCCGAGCAGGTGTGCCTTGCGTTCAGTAGAATCTCTCTTGGTGTGGTTCGTGTTGAATTTGCATGTTTTGTTGAGTCGTTCTTGATTTATGTGCTAGTCTTAAAATATAGAAAATGCAGACAATCTGATCGATAATATGCCAAATTGTCATTGCGCCAAGTGTGCAAGTGTGATAATTGGTCACAGAAAATAATCAGTAGTCACTACAAGTAGAAAATAACTATTTGTATATGACTTAGAAGATGCTAACCACCTAGCGAATAGCGAGCGGTGGGCGATGGAGTAGAGATACAGAACAACTGCGGGCATGGACATGCGGAATTAGGGCCACAGTGTCTAGCAAGGCGGTGGCGGTGGCAAGTCTTACAGTACGAAGATGGCTTAGAGTTTAGTCCATACCGTCCTAGCTAAGATTTATTACTGGATCCGCCGTGCCTTCATTTTTCTTTGATCCAGCGTGGCAAGCGACTTGCCCTGTATCTTTCGGCTCAGCAGGTGGGCGAGCGAACTGAATAGTCAGCGATTCACCCTATCGCCTGCGACGCCGCCTTCTGTTCTATTCCACTCTGCGGACAAACGTAGCGGCCTACCTGACCCGTAGCCTTCAGAACGCAATACCAGAAATACACCACCACAACGGCCAGGTCAGGGTCCAAACGATGAGCTAAGCTACACGCGCGCCCACGAAACTAGTACTATTCGATCGTATCGTAACGTATCTTTACTGCCGCAACATCTGACCGGAGTAGTATCCAACCCACCACTCCGCCGTAATAACAACTCTTGAAACGGCAGCATCATGCGTAACTTATGTATCTCGCACGATCACAGGAGAATCTTTAGTAACAGTGAGAGACAAAGCCACGTAAGGACCAGAGCAGAAGCAATCCCAGAAGCGGAGCCGTATATAGAGCATGTTTGGCATCGCTGTAGCTTTTCTAAAAAATAGTTGAGCTGAAGACATTTGGTATTTAGCGGTCTGTATTTTAGGTCGGCTAGCTGGCTGTTTTAAATTGAAAATTGTATTTAAATGTCCCTAAGACAAATAACGACAATTAACGATGGCCGGAGGAGGTCGGGGCGGTGGCGCCGAGGGAGGAGGTGCCGGCCAGGCGAGGTGGTATCGGCGGGGAGAAGCGGGCGGCGCCATTGGAGGAGGTCGGGACGACGGCGGTGGAGGAGGGAGCTGGTATGGGGCGGCGGCGGTCAGATGTGGGGCAGCCAGTCCGGGGAGGAAGACAGATGCAGTGTCGGTGACGAGGAGGGCGGAGGGAGTGGCATGGACGGCGAAGACCTAGGCGAAGGGAGCAGACATAGGCGCCGGCACGAGGCAGCGCAGGGGCTAGCTCGCGCCGGTTTACACGTGTGTTAAGGAAACACACTCGCCTAAGAACTTAAATGATGATGTTTATTGCAAAGGGTACGATCTGATTTCAGGGAGAATGATTATGTATCTGTATTCGATAAGTATGGACTGGTCGTGACTAGGTACGAACTGGTCGTAAGTGTTAAGGATCTGGTTTTAGATCATATTGCATTAAGGTTCGTCCGATATATTCTATGTGTGTTCAGGAATTGTTATGTGCTGTTAGGTACCGCTAACGACTCGCGGTCGGAAAAGAGTTTTCGAGCCACAACCGGTTACACATGAACCTATAGGGTCACACACTTAAAGGACTATGATTTGATTTGGATGATGATCCGAGTTCTTATTGGCCACGAGTTCTTGATGGGCCTCAAAGTTGAGACCCATTATGGATGCCTATAAATAGAGGGGCGGTGGTATGGGGTGCAGGAATATATCTTTTGGAAGAACTCCCGAAACCCTAATAGCCACGGCTTCCTCAACCACGCCACCAGCGCTAGAACTCTAGCGCGTGGTATCCCTGCTCCGTACGTGTGGATACCTTGGATGTATTGTTGCGAAGCATCAGCGCTAGGACGATCTGCAACACGTGACGATCATCGGAGCAGGAGGAGAAGATGCGCATCGAGTATGACTACGACTGCATCAACTCGCTACATCGATTCTACTTCCGCTACAAGTCGGCGCGTCTAGTGGTAATCTCGTAATTTATTACTAGCGGGGGTTCTTTCGTTGCGCGGTAGAATTTTTTGTTTTGTGCTATCGTAGCCTACATGTATCCCAACAACGCAAACCCTAGCGCTGCTGCTGCGTGTTGAGGAGCCGGGGCCGTTCAGGGTGTGGAATGGGTGTGGTTTGGGATTTTGTACATGGTACGAGGGAGTAATTTTATTTAACTGTGGGGGCAAAATCGGAACCCTAACTTGTCGAAATCGTAGGAAGCTTCCCCAGGTCAGCTTCTCTGCACTGAAGGCAACTTCCGGCTTTTACAAAAGCGGCTACTGAAAGTCGTCCGTTTAGAACAGCTTTCGGTTTTTTCTAGAGAAAAGACAAAGCCGAAGTTGTCCCAAACAGACCGATCGAGACAGGAAGCCAAAGGGTCGTTTTTGGCTCACTTAGTCTCTTTTTTAAACGAAATAACAAATATAGCCCCTGCATCCGAAATGACAAAGTTGGCACTGCGGTAAGCTAGGAAGGCAACATATGCCCCCTTTTGCGCTCCCAGATCGCGGCAGTCCACATATCGCGCTCTCAGTTTATGATGATATGGCATGCATACGTGTCTACTACGGGCGATCATTTTTACATTATGGATGAGAGCTGCTGCAGAACTTTTTGAACCAGGGGGCAGATAGATGCTTGTTGCAATACTATTTTTGTATTTTCGTACGAACGAGGACTATTTATGATATTACTAATAAAAACTTGCAAATTTAATCCAAGACTCGCCGAGGAGCCAAACCAGCACGCACACCGACAAACCTTGCGTCTTTCCGGTTTCCGCCCACACCAATACGCGCATACATACACAGATTCCTCTCCATTTTCTTCTCCTTGGAACCGGCCTTGCCTTCCATTGCAGCCCGCCGCCTCTGTCTCGGGCTCGGCCAAGAACGCCTGCAAGGACGCTAGGGATTGGCATGGCCATCCCGCTCCAGGCGAAGCCGCTGCACCAGCAGCAGGAGGCCAGCAAGGGCGCCCTGGACGCGGATGACGACCGGCCGTCGGTGGCGTCGGAGCTGCGGGAGCTCTGGGGCATGGCGGCGCCGATCACGGCGCTCAACTGCGTCGTCTACCTGCGGGCGATGGTTTCCGTGCTCTGCCTCGGCCGCCTCGGCCCGCTCGACCTCGCCGGCGGCGCGCTCGCCATCGGCCTCACAAACATCACCGGACACAGCGTGCTCTTCGGCCTCGCCTCTGGCCTCGAGCCGCTCTGCGCGCAGGCCTTCGGCTCACGCAACTACGACCTCCTCACCCTCTCCCTGCAGCGCGCCGTGCTGCTGCTGCTCCTCGCCGCCGTGCCCATCGCGCTGCTCTGGCTACACGTCGGCCCCATCCTCGTCGCGCTCGGCCAGGACCCCACCATCTCCGCCTCCGCCGCCGCGTACGCCGCGTACGCGCTCCCGGACCTTGCCGCCAGCGCCGTGCTCCAGCCGCTGCGGGTGTACCTCCGCTCGCAGGGCATCACCAAGCCCATGGCCGCCTGCTCCGCCATCGCCGTCGCGCTGCACATCCCGCTCAACGTGCTGCTCGTCTTCGGCCTCGGCTTCGGCGTGCGCGGCGTCGCGGCCGCGCAGGCGCTCACCAACATGAACATGGTGCTGTTCCTGCTCGCCTACATCCGGTGGGCGCGCGCCTGCGAGGTCACGTGGAAGGGCTGGGCGCGCCCGTCGGCGGTGGTCGGCGGGGTGGCCGGGCTCGTCCGCCTCGCCGTGCCGAGCTGCGTCGGCGTCTGCCTCGAGTGGTGGTGGTACGAGGTGGTCACCGTGCTCTCCGGGTATCTGCCAGACCCCGCCGCCGCCGTCGGCGCCGCCGGGGTGCTCATCCAGACCACCAGCCTCATGTACACCGTGCCAATGGCGCTCGCGGCCTGTGTATCGACTCGGGTAAGCAATCAACACCTCCCGAGCAGCTTTGCACCCATCATAACCCTGCATCAAGATTCGTGAAATGCAAACTAATCCTCCGTACCATAATAAGCATTCTCAATTCTGAGTTTGACTACGTCTACGCTGCTGAATGGTATAATTTTTTGAGCTTGTTTTTTTTTAAAAAAAAGAAGAAGTCTTTCTATTCATATAGCTTTTAATTCATCAGCTAGTGCGTTTCAGTAAGAATTTTGCGAAGTTTACAAATTTATTCTCGGTCTCCGTCTGTTTACACATGTGTTAAGAAAACACACTCGCATATGTTCGTGTGGTGTGCGTGCGTGGTGACATATGTGCGCCCGTCTTACTTGTAATCATCGGGAAAAATCATCATGATGGTTATTCTTCGATGAAAAATCTGCGAGGAGTTTGTTGTGAGCATCAGTGTACCGCGTAACTTGTGCCGAGTTAGCCTTGACGTTCTCTGATCCCCTCTTTCTTTATTTTTGATGCCGCCAGATATTGCATTCTCTGTATGTTCCTGTTTTCAGTGTATATGAGCTTATAAAAACAACTGAATTGAGCGAAATTTCTACATTCTTGAATTCCTTTCTCGTATAGTCATTTCATTTTCAAAAGATTTAAGTTTATTTCGGGGGGTCACAGAGTCTCTTTAGTTGAAGCCGCTCTTGTCAAAATTAAAGCTGGACGCATGCCACTTGCTCAGCGAGCTAGCCCAGCTGCATGGCAAGTTTGCCCTCGGCCTATCGCCGCACTCCACGTCAACGGCAAAATCAATGTGGCGTGTGCGGCAGTGGTGCACAATGCTTCTTTTCTGTGCCACATCATGCCCCGCTTTTTGCTTGCATGCCTACATATTTTCGGCTTTTTTTTAAATAAAGAGAATGAGTGTGTTTTTTTAGGTTGAGGATAAAAGATTAGATTTGGCCCACTCTTCATACGTGGACTACACTTGGCTACATTTTCGTTTGCTCTTAGGTTTAGTCTAATGCTCGGCGGCTTATAATCCACGGCTTTATTGTCTTAATCTTGGATATATATTAGCTACTTAAAAATATCTTTAGCATTTTTGTAGAGCTATAACGGAAATATGTTACTGGGGACTCGTTTGGACATCTGAATTTTTCTCGGTTCAGGTTAGAATTGAATTATTTTCTGTAAAATCCGTACAATATTGTGTGATTCTCCTGTGTTCCGGATGAGATCTATTTTTTTTTCACACCAATCCACGGGCCTTTTTCTCACGACCAAAACAACACACATTGGAACCACCTCTTAGTGGGGTATTAGAGTTGTGGGTGTATGACTCCGGTACACACCTTTATGTAAACACGAGTCTGCTTTCGGTTAAGATTTTGTGAGGTCACGAATTTATCCATGTCCTCCGTCTTTATAAACGTATGCTAAAAGAACACACTCATGTGTGGATATATGTGATGTGTGCGTCCGTGTTTTCCTTGTAATCGTATGAAAAAAACGCACTCACAAGGGTCATTCAGATTCTAGCATCCCTTTCTCTAGTAAATTCCCACATACCTTATTTTTACTCCATGTGTGAAAAAGTTAATTTTACAATACAGAAACGACAAAAGTATGTAGATTTTGTTTCTTCCATCGGTGGTTGGTCTTCTCATGTCAGCACAGTGCACAGCAGTGTCTTCCATTAATGGCTGCCATGAAGCGCGTAGCAGATTTCGTTCCCAGAACAGACAAGATTTGCGCACCACCGTTTCTGTACATTTCTGTTTGTTACTGTTGTGTTGCATTCAAGAACATGCATGCATAATTAGTATTGTGATCGGGCCGTGGCGCAGGTGGGCAACGAGCTGGGCGCCGGCAGGCCGAGGAGGGCTCGGATGGCGGCGATGGTGGCGCTGGGGTGCTCGCTGGTGGTCGGCGTAATCCACGTGGGGTGGACGGTGGCGTTCAGCAGGCAGTGGGTGCGGCTCTTCACGAGGGAGGCGTCGGTGGTGCGGCTGGCCTCGGCGGCGATGCCGATCCTGGGGCTATGCGAGCTGGGCAACTGCCCACAGACGACGGGGTGCGGCGTGCTGCGCGGCACGGCGAGGCCGTCCATCGGCGCGCGCATCAACCTGCTCTCCTTCTACCTGGTCGGCACGCCGGTCGCGGTCAGCCTGGCGTTCGGCGCGCGGGTGGGGTTCGTGGGGCTCTGGTACGGCCTGCTCTCGGCGCAGGCCGCCTGCGTGGCGCTCGTGCTCGTCGCCGTCGTGTGCCGCACCGACTGGCACGTCGAGGCGCTGCGCGCCAAGAAGCTGACCGGCCTGGAGATCGCGACGGTCACCGACGAGGAGAGCAAGCGCCTCATGGCCGTTGACAGCTGCGCGGAGGTCGACGTGGTGTAGCTAGCAGCAAGCTACCACCGATCGATACCTTTCAACGAAGTGGAGTAATTGGCCACTCGTCTGCAGAGTAGTCGGCGGGCGCAACGGATTCCATTGGCTTTTGCTAGCTTTTGTGCGCAACCCAGCAGGTGCAGGCCCATGTCACTCAAGCTATGCTAAGCCAAGCTAGCTTATCGATGATACCTTACCTCGTTAGCTATGGTGGTGGGAGTCACAACTAAACTCACCAGTTGCTTCTAGCGAGTGGTGCGTTGCATTGAGTTAGTTAAGCTTTTGTTTTTGCGAGGTCGACGGTGATGCATTGGCATTGCTCTGTGCTGCAATGCAAAGTCGGTGCTAATACTACCTGGAATTGTAATGCAGATGTGCATAGAGGCCAGAGTCCATCAGTTCAGTGCCTCAACTTCGATACTGTTTTTCTCATATGTATACGTAACGTAGCTTTATGGAAAGCTGCTTTCTAATATCCTACGCCTCTCTCTCGCCCGCGGCAGGCTGTCGCTCACAACTTGGCCTTCGTCGTGTGCGCTTTTGCTTTCACTCGCGGTTGCACGCAGCCGAAGGGCTCTTACTTCTCCAGCTTTCTCTCCGTGAGTAGGGGTGCAAGTGGGACGCCCACCTCGTGCTGGCCATTGGCGGGGTACGCGGCCGCCTGCTAGAACTGTGCTGATTTTGTGGGCTTTAGCGGAAATTTATGTGGACTGATTTTGTGGGACGGACCGGCGGTACTTAGCGGACAGATCCGTCCCACTTGCATCTTACCCGTGAGATAGATGGATTGGATCGATGGTGTGTGTGTCGTGAATCGATCAACTGGCTGCTGGCTAGCTACTAGCCGACTAGTAGAGGCGATTGATTGATCCACCAATGTGTCGACGTCTTAGTTACCAGCCTGCATAAAGTGCATGCGAGTCTCCGGAGTCTTGATCGATCGGCCGAATGCTAATGAGGCGTGTGAACCAATCTGTGCTGCGGTCACCAGTCCACATCTGGCGTCCTCATGCTGATGACTGACGAAAGCGTACGTGCATGTACGGTCAGGATTCAAGGGAGACGACATGCAATTACAAGCTGCAGGCTAGGCCTGACGAACCCAGTCTGTAACAGACAGCACAACTGCACAACCGGTAGAAAAATAGTCCTCACAATCTTCTTCTGCCGCCAATGAGGCAATGCAATGCTCGAGGATCACAGAGTGGATGGGCTTACCGATTTTAAAATGCTCAAGGCTGCACCTTTTTGCGCATGCTGGGGGGAGGCAGTGCCAATCAGGTTAGTTGCTTGGGATAAAAGGGGAAAATGACTCCCTTTTTTTTTTTGCATAGTATACTGCTACTATATAAAATCAACACTTAGTTGCGGCGCAGATCATTATTTTTTTAGCATTACATATCAAAACACAAAACATAAAGCAGGGTGACCTGCATATTTGCGCGACTAGATTTATTTTAAAGTTTATAATGACAAATGATATAATTTAGATGCTTCAAAATATATTTACGTATCTTGTAGTTATTTAAAATTTTAAGATATCATAAACATTAGAAAATGGCAATAGAAGCTTGAAGAAAAATGCAACTTGAGTAACGTAATTGAAGTATGAGCTTTCATGGAAGAAAATCATGAGTATAAAAAGTTAATCACTCTCTATTATGTATACATCTTGTAGTTGCATACCCTTAAGTCTTTTCTAAAATGTTTGCATGAACATGTACCTCTGTTAATCTCAAGCAATACATTGATTATGTGTGCAACAAAATTATCTTATTAGTTTACATGGTATTAGAGTACATTGCCCACATATACACCGATGCACCATGAACGACCTACTTTGAACTTATCTTCCCTTACGTCGATTGGCCCACCGAACCTTGTGTCTTCTATCTCTTCTCCCCGCTACAATTTTTCTGCTTCAACCTCCAAGAGCAAGCCCAATTCTTGATCGATATCTGCTTCAACATCTGCTTTATTTAAATTAGTAACAGTAGCAGGAACCACATAAGGACTAGAAACCTTATTCCATACATCACTACCTTGAGCTTCAATATATGTTTCCATACGACACTTCCAAAAAGCAAAATCAGTACCATCTAGCATGGGGGACGATTCACGTACCTCTCTGACGCCATAGCAACCTTGCTCTGATACCACTTGTAGGATCGTTAATAACAATCAGAGGGGGGCGTGAATGATTGTGGAAGATTTTTCGCACCCTATTGAAATCGATCACACGCTGTTTTCTGAATTTCGCGTGCCAAAATGCCACCGTGCGCCGCACCTAATCGCCTCGGTGAAATCGCTTCGATCATGACTAGCACAAGACCTCGCCAAAAATCCTTCCGGTATACAAGCGCAAAAGCGGTCTGTGCCGCTAGCTCCTAGTCCGATCGAATCCACCCACACAAAAGTACAAGTGCACACAAAAGTCAATCAAGAACAGCAAGACACCTCACCTCATCATGTACATGTGCTGCCATCATGAGCTTCTAATCACCACCGCAAGCAATAAACAACTCTAAAAGATCAAGCCTTATGCACATCCAAAATCATCGGCCGCCACCGAGACCCAAAATAATATTTTATCTATTCTCTTATATGCATGCAAAAAAACCAATGGCTGCCAAAACCAAAACCGCCGCCGGCCCTATTCTTGCTTCTCTCCTAACAGCACATACTCCCACCAAAACGTGGCTGATCTGTCACCTATTTTTTTTCACAACGCCACCAGCATATATATGTATATATATGTGCTAGCACCTGCACCCCTATGGAGAGACCGTAGTCTCCAAACCCAAAACGTGTCCTTATCTGACACGGTTACATAATCTAATCCAATCCTAACAAACAAGGATTTCCTAATTTCTCCCAGCTTTCCAATTTTGGACACTCCCAAAATTGTCACGTGTCGTAGCCTCCGAAACGCGCCTCCGTAGTTTCAACACGCATCATCCATCTTTGATCTCCACGCGCCCCAACTCGAGCTCGACCGTCTCCTCCAGCATCCTCAACCCTCTGGACCATGACTTCGCACCAAGCCATCTTCCGGTCACCGCCGTAGACCACGATCGCCTCCGAGTTACCCTGCACATGCAAAGACCAAAACACCATCTTTTTCTGGCACAAGTTCTTCCCAACTTGACCGACATAAATCCACACACACCACACGCCTCAAATAATATCAGTACCCAACATTGTCAATTATTCATCAACTAAAATAAACTAGACCAAGCAACATGGTCTAACACCTCGGCTATTCGTTTCCTTGCGGATCAATGTCATCTTGTTGGAAAGATCGACGCCATTGCACTCTTTCGTGGTCTCATCCGACATCATTCACGATATCCTCATTATAACTTATATTTAATTTATTCAAAATTTTAGTTATTAAGATATTTTACTTTGGAATTCGTATGGAAATCAAATTGAAAATTTTCTTTTATTTGTTGTCCCTAATTTCAATTATTTTTTGTTGGAATCCGTAAACTAATCTAATTGTTAATTTTTATGCTAAATTATGGTTATTTATATATTTTACTTGAATTAAGTATCGAAATTAAAATGCTAGTTTTATTTTATTTTTATTCCAAAATCAATTTATTTTTTGTTGAAATTTGTATACTAATCCAATTGCTATTTTTGGTTTAATTTTTATTCGAGTTATATTTATTTAGGATTTTACTTAGGAATTAGTATGGAAATCAAATTGATGATGTTTTTTCTTGGATTCTATTTATTTAAGTATTTTACTTTGGAATTCATATGGAAATCAAATTGCAAATTTTATTTTAGTTTTTATCTTGATTTTTAATTATTTTTGTTGGAATTAGTATACTAATCTAATTGCTATTTTTAATATATATATATATATATATATATATATATATATATTAAAAATTACAGTTATTGGTGATTTTACTTTGGAATTAAATATTGAAATCAATTTGCTAATTTTATTTTATTTTTTATTCCGAATTTACATTATTTTTTGTTGGAATTTGTATACTAATCCAATTACTATTTCATCTAAAAAATTATTCGAATTACGTTTATCTAGTGATTTTACTTAGAATTCATGTCAAAATGGAATTGCTAATTTTATTTTATTTTATATTCCAAATTTCGGTTATTTTTGCATTGTACTTGACATGGACTCTTATTTCTATATTGTACTTTACATGGGCTCTTTCGTTTAATCTAGATCGTTATAATCTGGACCCACGATAATTAACGGTGTAGATGTTTCTCTTTTTCCACCGATTAACATGAGAATTCATAACCTTTGAGAGCGAACGTGATGATTTCTTTTTCTGTCGCTTTAATAATATAATGGACAGATACATTCTTTGTTTTCTTTCTAAAGAAGGGTGTCCGAGCTGCAAAAGAACTAGTTTGGGCTCGATTCAAACTTGTTCCGGTTGCACTAGTTTATTGGTTTAAAATTGAAATGAGTTAGTTTCAAGTGAAAGAAGGCTAGCTGGGCTCGGCTTGATAATGGGTTGTTAGCTCTATTTTAAAGTAACAACTTAAACGATAAATAAAATGATATTAAATTAAACTATGTCAATTTCGAAAGAAGCTTAATAATAGTCCATTAAGCTTGATATAACCAGCGTGTATAGGGAGGCATTAATACTGATGGTAGCTAGCTTACGGTGCGACGGAAAATAATGGGAATAGTCTAGCTCGAGTTTGTAGACTTCTGGAGTTGTGGTCGAGGATGCACAGCTATAACGGATTTTTTAGGCGGGAGATGCTTCTAATACAAGATTCTTGCATATATGACAGGAAAACAAATGAAACAAAAGTTGCATGGAACTATGGATCTCTTGTAGATTATTAGATATACGGAATGAAATGTCAAGGTTGAGCCTGCATTTGATTTGATGCAAGTGAGCTTTTACTCTTATTTTGATCTGATTATAGAAACATCAAAACTCCGCCCTTCAGAATTGTAAAAAAAAAACAGTGGAATATACTATTATACATAGGCTTCATGGACAGGAAATAAAAACCATAGGTCTAGGAAAATGAAGAAAAGTAAATAAATGGTAGTATACATAGTAATCCTTTGTGGTCCATTTCCATGAAGACATAACAAGCTAGCTAGCTCTCAGAAGAAACTACTAGAAGTGTAGAGCTACATGCATGCCGACCTAGTAGTTTGTTAATTATGAACGATGAAAAAGCAAGATCGTGAGATATTTGAGGACAAGAAGACACAAACGCACCGAGCAAAACCTCGAGTCTCAAGAGTCAAGGAGTAAGCAAGTGGGAGGGCGAGAAATGCACCCCTATCCTACAGCAGATGTCCAGATCAACTGAACTTTTATAAAGAACCGACTACAATATCTTAGTGTTGTCAAATTAACCGGCAAGCTACACTACGCGGATTCTTGATTAGGACATTTGTTGGAGAGTTCGTGTTAGAGTCGGATTGTATCTTGAAACTATAAATAAAGAGTGTGAGGGTCCTGTGGGACAACACACAATTAATCCCCGAAATTCTACATAGTGTCAGAGCTAAACCCTAAATCCTAAACTTACCAGATCTATTATCGCCGCATATCCACAGTCGCCGCCTCCCTATCCAGATCCGCCGCCACCGTCGCCCATCTAGATCCATCGCCGTCCACCGTCATTGCGCCTCGAGGGCGTGTGGGCCGCCGCCGCCGCGTGGGCCGTGCTGTGCGGACAACCGCCGTCGCTTGGGACACCCGACGCCACTCGGGAGCACAAGGGCCGCTGCCGCGCTGCCTCTGTGCCGTGCCTCACGGGCATGAGCCGGGAACCTCGTTGCAAGGGGGATTAATGAGGAGGACAGTCGGTGGGAGATTGGGAGACCTACTTGTGGCGCGTGGCCTGCTGTTGCGTCGCTGCCGTCCAGAGAGAAAAATTGGAATGGAGGCGAAAGGGGACGAGGGACACAAGAGGTTAGGGTATGGGGGTTAGGGGTTCCATTCCTGGGTCGGATGGCTTGTTTGGGCCAGGTCCAATTCAAATGTTGGTGAAATCTTTTGAACGAGATGAATTTCTTTCAGAGGGGGATGAAAGGAGTGAAATTTCGGTGAAATTGTCAACCTTGTATGTGATGCTTGTGAGTTTGGAAAGCATACACGGTCTACATATAGTACCACTAGTTTTCGGAGTTATGAACCTTTTATATTAATACATTTAGATGTTTGGAGTCTGTGCTCAGTAACTTCTGTGAGTTGTTTTAAGTAGTTTGTTACATTTATTGATTGTTATACTCGTATGACTTGGATTTATATGATGAAGAACAAGAGCGAGGTCCTTCGGTGTTTTCAGGACTTCCGTAGGATGGTTGCTTCTCAATTTGACGCAAAGGTTCGGATTCTTCGAACAGATAATGGAACTGAGTATGTGTTAGACCATGTGGCTAGGTCTAGTATATTTTAGTTGATGAATAATTGACAATGTTGGATACTGATGTTATTTGAGGCGTGAGGAGTGTGTGTACTTATGTCGGTCAAGTTGGGAAGAACTTGTGACGGGAAAATATGTTGGTTTGGTCTTTGCATGTGCAGGGTAACTCGGAGGCGATCATGGTCTACGGCGGTGACCGGGAGATGGCTTGGTGCGAAATCATGGTCCAGAGGGTCGAGGATGCTGGAGGAGACGGTCGAGCTCGAGTTGGAGCGCGTGAAGATCAAATATGGATGATACGTGTTGGAGCTACGAATGGTGTGGTTCGGAGGCTACGACACGTGATAATTTTGGGGTGTACAAAATTGAAAAGCTGAGATTACAGATTTTGGGCCGTATGCATGATGGGCTAGGACACATACATAATGGGCTGCTTAGGCTATACATGTACGTGAAAAACACGTATAGGAGTCTAGTCGGTATTGGAGTCCGAAGTCTTTTTGTAGTCTAGGTCTATTCATGTGAGATAAAAGGAGGGGCTGGCGGCTGCTGGTGGTAGCTCCGAAAAAACCAATCTAGGGATTGTGCCATTGTGCCTTTTGTATCACAGGCTTTTGCATTGAGGGTTATCTCCAAAAGAAACGAGCTTTTGGTTTTGGTGGCGGCCGGAGCTTTGCTCGGATGTGACATGATTTGATTGGCTGTCGCACGATTGCCTCTCTCCTCGCCTTGGTCAGCGTGCCACCACGCAGAAGATCATCGCTAGGTCTCACGCGGCGTCACTCCTCTATTTTTTTCACGCGGCGTCGCTTCGTCTAATCTCCATCTGTGTGCTGTGAAGCCAGGGCGTCGACGCGAAATTGTCGTTCCTCAATCAGCGTGCGGCTGGAGCATCGCGTGAGCGTTTCTCGTCAATGCACATCTTTTTTCAGTCGTAGGTCCACCAGTAGCAGCACGACGCGGCTTCATCGCTCATGTGCTACTTTCTGCTTGGATTGATGTGCTCAAGAAAAAGTACAAGGAGAGAAGGATTGAAAGCGACATCACGTTTTGGATTGCATATAAGTTGGACACGCACAGGAAAGAAAAATATAAATATAAATTAGTAGTGCACAGTAGTAGATTGAAAGCAACATCTCTTTTTTCTGTTTTCTTTTTGTGTTTTTGCTGTGTTGGCAGGTTAAACAATCAGAAGATATTAGATTTGAGGAAAAAGCTTCTGCTATGGATTATAATCATTCACCCCCCCTCTGATTGTCATTAACGATCCTACAAGTGGTATCAGAGCCAAGTTGCTATGGCGTCAGAGAGGTATGTGAATCGTCCCCCATGCTAGATAGTACTGATTTTGCTTTTTGGAAGTGTCGCATGCAAGCATATATTGAGGCTCAAGGTAGTGATGTATGGAATAAGGTTTCTAGTCCTTATGTTGTTCCTGCTACTGTTACTAATTTAAATAAAGCAGATGTTGATCTGAATGCTCAAGCTCGTAACTTGTTGTTTCAAGGAATCTCTCGCAAAGAATTTGATCGTGTAGCTCATATTACTTCTGCTCACTTAATATGGAAGACTCTTTGCGATTATCATGTGGGAACCACTAAAATTAAGAAAGTACGTAAAAATCTTTATCAAAAAGAGTATTCTGATTTTGCTATGAAGCCAGGATCTTTTTGCTCGTTTTGAAAAGATACTGAGTAGTTTGCGTGGTGTTGGTGTTATTCCAACTGATGAAGATAATGCAACTAAGATAATGAGATCTTTAGGTTCTGAGTGGTTGATGGTTGTCACAACTATCAATCAAACCATGGATGTAGATACTTTAACCATGGATGATCTTTACTCTAGATTGAAAACCTATGAGATGGAAGCTGTACCATCTAAGATTGATAAATCTTCATCTTTAGCTCTTATGACTAACCCCATGCAAGCTGCTTCTTCGAGTTCTTGTCTTGTGTTTGCTTTGTCTTCTAATTCAGATGAACAGTTAGAGGAGATTCCAGAAGAGCAGCTTGTACTCTTCTCCAACAGGGTGACCAAGGCAATTAACAACATCAGATCAAGTCGGAGAGGTGGTCCAATCAGATGCTATGAATGTGGTGAGCTAAATCACATAAAGATGAATTGTCCCAAACTGAGGAGTAAGGAGGTCAAAGATGACAAAGTACCAACTCGTCGCTCTAAATTCAAGATTGATCCAAGCAAGAAGCACAACTATCGTAGGGCAGTCCACAAGGTACTCTCAGCACTAGATGAGATTGATTTGAGTGATGTTGATTCTGAAAGCGATGATGAGGACAACGGCAAGAAGGTAAAGGAGATGGACTTCACAGGGATGTGTTTTATGGCAAGCAGTGAGGAGCTTAACAGTGATGATCTCTACAGTGATCCTGATGAGGTAAAACCCTCTTATACAAATTTATCTCGTGCTGTGCTTAGGTTGACAGATGAGCTCAAAAAGTATAAAAAGAAAATAAAGAAACATGATCTTGTTGTTGAGAACTTAAATTCTGAAATTGATAGACTTAAAGATTCTATTCCTAATGATGAATCTTGTGAGTCTTGCCAAGTTTTATTTTCTGAATTGGAGACTGTTAGGTCAATACATACTAAATTTGATAAGTTAAGACTAGCACATGACTCTTGTGATGAAAAGTTAAAACTTGCATATGATGAAATTGAAAAGTTCAAGTCTAGTTCTACTTGTTTAGAGTCAAGTATGTCAAATACTCAAACTAAAACTTGCTCTAATTGTGAATTGTTAGAAGCTAGACTCAATACTTCTCAGGAAACAATTCAACAGAAGCTTTATCATGAGATACTCTCTTGCACTAATTGTCCTAAGCTTAGCACAAAAATAGAAGCTTTGACTAGACAACTAAATGAGATTGCTGAAAAAGAAAGACTGGCTCAATCTAGTGCTTCTAAGAAAACTGTAAATGAATCTGTTAATTACACAACTTGTTCTACTTTAACTAAAGAAAATGAGTATCTTAAGGACACTTTAGAGATATTTTCTTTTGGCAAGAAAAATTTGAACATGATCCTAGACAAATCAAAAGTAAGTGTTAAAATTCAAGGTCTAGGATTTAATTTTATTGAGCATGCCAAGAATCATCCTCCTAAAGTTGTTAAGCTTCTTGAACCTGGAAAATTTGAAGTAAAATCTGAACCAAAACAAACTGTGTTTAAATCTGCTGGTTTTGTGCAAAGTTCTTCTGCTAATGCTGTAGGTGCTACCTTATCTGTTCAAAAGAAATATAATTATGTTAAATATAATTGCACCTATTGTGGTAGAGATGGGCACATACATGAATTTTGCTTTAGATGTGTTAAGAAAGAGAAAAAGGATAGATTGAATGCATTAAAACAAAATCGTGCAACCTCTTCCGTTGTTCCTAGAACTAATGCAAAAGCTAGGTTTTTAGAGAACTTTTATGATGATTTTAAATCTGGTTCACGTGCTGTTTTAGGTTATAATTCAAATAATTTTCGTTCAGCATTGCCTACATTTCAAGGAGCAGTTAGACAGGCCTCTTTTTGGTGTTCTGATCACTCACGCACACATATTTCTTGTTCTAGTTTTGTTGCTCCTGTTCGTCGCGTATCTCAGTACCGGGTACCTAAATCCTTACTCACTAACCCCAGTACTAAGATACCAACGATTGTTCATGCTTTGTAGACTCGTCGCAAGCGAAAGGAGAACATATGGTTCATTGACTCCGGTTGCTCTCGCCATATGACCGAAGACTTACGATGGTTCTCCTCCCTCACTCATGTCACCGGTGATGAAATAATCACTTTTGGGGACAATGCTCAAGGTCGAGTTCTTGCAAAAGGTACTGTGCGCGTCAACGACAAGTTCATTTTAAAAGATGTGGCCCTTGTCAGTAAGTTGAGCTATAATTTGCTTTCCGTTTCACAGTTGATAGATGATAATCTTGAGGTAAGCTTTAAAAAGCATTCTTGTTGCATTTTAAATTCATCCGGCGATCTAGTGTGCAAAATTATTCGAGTTGGTCGTTTGTTTAAGGGTGACTTTTCTTTTTCATCATCTTCTGATCTTAGGTGTCTTGTTTCATCCGTTTCTAAAGATTTATTTCACTGGCACCGTAGATTAGGTCATATTGGTTTTGATCATCTTGCTCGTATCAGTAATATGAATCTTGTTAGAGGATTACCCAATCTTAAATTTGAAAGATCTATGGATTTTGTTTGTTCACCCTGTCGTCACGGTAAGATGGTTTCTGCATCACATCCTCCACTCACACTTGTTATGGTGATGCACAGTGGGTTGTTACACATGGACCTTTGTAGGGCTGCTAGAGTTCGATCGGTTTGGAGGTAAATGGTTTGTTTTGTTATTATTGATGATTACTCTAGATACTCTTGGGTCTTTTTCATGGCATCTAAGGACGAAGTTTTGGTCACTTTAGAGAGCTTGTCCTTAGACTTGCCATGAACTCCAGGGCACTTAGAGCAATTAGAAGTGATAATGGAACCAATTCAAGAACACATTATTTGCTTCTTTTTGTCTTGAAAAATGTTTAGATCATCAATTCTCTTGACTCGTGTGCCTAAATGAGCGGTGTTGTAGAACGTAAAAATAGAACTTTGGTCGAGATGGCTAGAGCGATGTTAAATGAATATGCTACACCTAGGAAGTATTGGGCTGAAGCTATTTTTGCTGCTTGTTCTATTTCTAATAGAGTATTTTTGCGAGCTAAATTGCATAAGACTTCCTATGAACTTCGTTTTGGTCATTCTCCTAAGATTTCTTATTTGAGGGTGCTTGGTTGTTGATGTTTTATTCTTAAACATGAAAATCTTGATAAATTCGAATCTAGATCCTCATATGGTATTTTTCTTGGATATGCAGCTCACACTCAATGTTATCGTGTACTCAACTTAGAAACTAACAAAATTCTTTGAGACTGCGAGGTTACTTTTGATGAGGCTAGTCCTGATACTAGACCCGACAATGCAGTATCTGAGTAAATGATGCACCAAGACATCTTCTATGACTCGGCGACGATGAAAGGGTAACCCCGATTCACACTACGACTCACGTATCTACACCAATGGAGTCTACAACTAGTGGCTCTGCTCCTACCTCCAATGAGGTAGAGGCCACTACTGCTACACCTATGTCACTACCGACTCCACAGGCTCCTTTGCATATTCAACGACGTCATCCTCCTGAACAAATGATTGGTGAGTTAGATGAGAGAGTTCTTCGTAACAGGTATAACTCTGATGCTTCATATGCTCATGCTGTTTTTGTTTCTTCGTTTGAACCCCAAGATGTAAGTCACGCTTTATCTGATGAGTCTTGGATTAATGCCATGCATAAAGAATTAGAAAATTTTGAGCGTAATAAAGTTTGGACATTAGTATCACCTCCTCATGGTCATAATGTCATTGGAACCAAATGGATTTTTAAGAATAAACAAAGTGAGGATGGTGTTGTTGTTCGAAATAAGGCAAGACTTGTGGCTCAGGGTTATACCCAGGTGGAAGGTCTTGACTTTGATGAAACTTTTGCACCTGTGGCCCGTTTGGAAGCCATTAGAATCCTTTTAGCTTTTGCGGTTTCTAAGGGTTTCAGGTTGTATCAAATAGATGTTAAGAGTGCCTTCCTTAATGGCTATATTGAGGAAGAAATCTATGTAAGACAACCACCTGGTTTTGAAAATCCTAAATTTTCTGATCATGTCTACAAACTGTCCAAAGCTTTATATGGTTTAAAACAAGCTCCAAGAGCATGGTATGAAAGACTTAAATCATATTTGCTTAAAAATGACTTTCAAATGGGCAAGGTAGATAAAACTTTGTTTACACTCAAGCATGGCAATGATCTTTTACTTGTTCAGATCTATGTGGATGATATCATCTTTGGTGGTTCTTCTCATGCTCTTGTTTCCAAGTTTTCAGATACTATGAGCAGGGAATTTGAGATGAGCATGATTAGAGAACTCACGTTCTTCCTAGGCTTCCAGATCAAGCAATAAAAGCAGGGTATTTTTGTTCATCAAACTAAATACACCAAGGATCTCCTTCGTCGCTTTGACATGGGAACAAGCAAACCAGTCTCTACACCAATGGGATCCACTACAGTGTTAGACCCCGACGAGGATGGAGAGCCTGTTGATCAGAAAGAGTACAGAAGCATAATTGGTTCACTTTTGTATCTCACTGCTTCAAGACCAGACATTCATTTTGCTGTATGTCTATGTGCTCGTTTTCAAGCTTCCCCACGTGCTTCACACCATCAAGTAGTTAAAAGAATTTTCAGGTATCTTCAGTCAACTTTAGACTTTGGTTTATGGTATTTTTCTTCATCACGCCTTACTCTTAGAGCTTACTCAGATGTTGATTTTGGGGGTTGTAAAATTGATAGGAAGAGTACTTCTGGCACATGTCACTTTTTAGGCACATCTCTTGTGTCATGGGCTTCTAGAAAACAATTATCTGTTGCACTTTCCACAACTGAGGTTGAATATGTAGCTGCTGCTTCTTGTTGCTCTCAATTGCTTTGGATGATTTCTACTCTTAAGGATTTTGGCTTAAATCTGGATAGTGTTCCTCTTTTCTGTGATAACACTAGTGCTATTTCTATTGCTAAAAATCCTGTGCAACATTCAAGAACCAAGCACATTGATATTCGGTATCATTTTCTTAGAGACCATGTGGAAAAGGGAGATGTTGTTTTGCATTTTATTGACACGGAGTCTCAAGTTGCTGATATTTTTACAAAACCACTTTATTCTACTAGGTTTGCCCTTTTGCGAAGTGAACTGGGTGTGTTGCATCCTATGAGCTTATTCTGAAGGGGAGTTTGGGTTTAAAAGTTCAGAAGCTTTGATTATTATTCTTGTCAAATAAATTCATCAAGTGTAAGCCATTGAAATCGAATGAGTCGTAGAGCTTTATTTATCATATTTATTCATGTGCTGTGTAGCCTTGATCCTAACTGGTTTTAATAAACTTGCTACATTAGAACTAAAGCATGGCATGGCTGGACACTTTGACTAGATTGATTATTGTTATCACTTGGAGATGTCCATGGAAAAGGATGAGCTTGTTTGTGAGTTTTTTTAAATCTTAGATTTGCAGCAAGTATGTCTCTCATTGCAATCCTGTTATGCTCACTCAATTTGGCATCTTATATATATATAAAATAAAGGGTTGAGAAAAGAAAAATGAAAAGATGTATGCTTCAAGCATGCTATACATAGCTGTGTATTCAAAAGAACAAAAATATGCACGCCAAAGTGCTCAAATGAAAAGAAGTATGCTTCAAGCATACCATACATAGCTATGTATATTCAAAAGAAAAAATATGCACACAAAAGTGGTAAAAGGAAAAGAAGCATGCTCCAAGCTTGCCACCCTTGAAAAGAAGTATACTCAAAGCATGCCACATGCAAATAAGAATTGAAAGTGAAGCAATAGGGTGCTATATGAGACTGCTAGCTCATCTAGATTTAACTTGTGTCTCGCTGTTAGGCTCTCACTTTTCTTGGTGATATCTTTTTGTGGTGCTTATGATCGGTTTAGTCATTGTTGAGATGCCTGTCATTAAGTTAAAATTGCATAATCATCCTTCAAGTGGTACTGACTTGCCTTATTTTTTGCTACATGATACATGATTTTATATGATCCTGTTAAGCTCTACTCAACAAGATGGCTTGGTTACTTCATTAAATTGATTTGCATAATGTACAAAGCTTCTTGATTTTTACTCTCATTGCTCTCTTGTTTTAGAATTATTCCTTCTCTGAAGTTCTTGATGATTCCATTGCCAAAGGGGGAGAAAATAGGAGAATTTGAAAAAAATTAGAGAAATTTGCTTTCCTTGTGTTGAGGGAGAGTTTTTCAGCTGTAGTTTTGAAGTTTGCTTTGCAGTTTTGAAACTTTCTTTTTGCAAATTTATTTTCTTTCAAAATTCAACTCACTATTTTGAAGTATTGTCAATGTATTCATCAAGGGGGATATTGTTAGACCATGTGGCTATGTCTAGTATATTTTAGTTGATGAATAATTGACAATGTTGGGTACTGATGTTATTTGAGGCGTGAGGAGTGTGTGGACTTATGTCAGTCAAGTTGGGAAGAACTTGTGATGGGAAAATATGTTGGTTTGGTCTTTGCATATGCAGGGTAACTCGGAGGCGATCGTGGTCTACGGCGGTGACCGGGAGATGGCTTGGTGCGAAGTCATGGTCCAAAGGGTCGAGGATGCTGGAGGAAACGGTCGAGCTTGAGTTGGAGCGCGTGGAGATCAAATATGGATGATACGTGTTGGAACTACGAATGGTGTGGTTCAGAGGCTACGACACGTGATAATTTTAGGGTGTACAAATTTGAAAAGCTGAGATTACAGATTTTGGGCCACATGCATGATGGGCTGGGCCACATACATGATGGGCTGCTTAGGCTATACGTGTACGTGAAAAACACGTATAGGAGTCTAGTCGGTATTGGAGTTCGAAGTCTTTTTGGAGTCTAGGTCTATTCATGTGAGATAAAAGGAGGGGCTGGCGGTTGCTGGTGGTAGCTCTGGAAAAACCAATCTAGGGATTGTGCCATCATGCCTTTTGTATCACAGGCTTTTGCATTGAGGGTTATCTCAAGAAGAAACGAGCTTTTGGTTTTGGTGGCGGCCGGAGCTTTGCTCAGACGTGACATGATTTGATTGGCTATCGCACGATTGCCTCTCTCCTCGCCTTGGTCAGCGTGCCACCACGCAGAAGATCATCGCTCGGTCTCACGCGGCATCGCTCCTCTATTTTTGTCACACGGCGTCGCTTCATCTAATCTCCATCTGCGTGCTGTGAAGCCAGGGCGTCGGCGCGAAATTATCGTTCTTCAATCAGCGTGCGGCTGGAGCATCGCGTGAAGGTTTCTCGTCAATGCACATCTTTTCTCAGTCGTAGGTCCACCAGTAGCAGCACAACGCAGCTTCATCGCTCATGTGCTACTTTCTGCTTGGATTGATGTGCTCAAGAAAAAGTACAAGGAGAGAAGGATTGAAAGCGACATCACGTTTTGGATTGCATATAAGTTGGACACGCACAGGAAAGAAAAATATAAACATAAATTAGTAGTGCACAGTAGTAGATTGAAAGCAACATCTCTTTTTTTGTTTTCTTTTTGTGTTTTTGCTGTGTTGGCAGGTTGAACAATCAGAAGATATTAGATTTGAAAAAAAAGCTTCTTCTGTGGATTACAATAATTCACCCCCCTCTGATTGTCATTAACGATCCTACAGTATGTTAACAAGGAGTTTGCAGCGTATCTTTCAGAAGAGGGGATACTTCATCAGACTACTTGTCCAGGAACTCCACCTCAGAATGGAGTGGCTGAAAGGAAGAATAGGCATTTGTTGGAGGTAGCACGTGCCAAAGGGATAATGGAGCGAGGCAGTGATGACGGCAACATATCTTATTAATCGTATGCCATCTCAAATACCTGGGATGAGGTCTCCAGCTGAACTTCTTTTGGGTCAGCGAGAGTTCAAGGTGTCTCCCAAGGTGTTTTATTGTGTGTGTTTTGTATGAGATCACCGACCAGCGGTTGGCAAGTTGGATCCACATGTATTGAAATGTATCTTTATATGCTATTCATCATGTCAGAAGGGCTATAGATGCTGGAACCCAGTTGAACGAAGGTTGTTCGTGAGTATGGATATGACATTCCGGGAGTTTGAGCCTTACTACATGAGTGGAGGTACTCTTGATCAGTTTTTGGAGTTCTCTCCTATCACTGAGGGTGACAATTGAGAGGGGGAGAACAAGGAGAGTGCTAGTAGACGAGAAGAAGAAGTCATCGTGGGGATAATTCCATGCCCAAATCTAACGGAATATGCGAGAGATGTGATGTTACTAAAAGAATTGAAGGTTTATCAGCGAAGACGCTTTGGGAAACAGGGAGGAAAGCAGAGAGACAAGCAGTCAGCACCTGAGCCGACAACGGAACTATGAGAATAGCCGGAACAACCACAACCACAGCCTGAACAAGCAGCCTTGCCAGTTGATCAAGTCCTAGATCCCTTATCGGGTCTTTCTCTATCAAGTTCCTTACCTCCCCTTGGGGCTAGTGGTAATGTTCATTCTAATCACTCCCATCTAAAGTTACCACTTGCACAACGTAAGAAAACTAGAGCTAATGAAGGAAAACCTCTAGTCTGGTATGGCTTTGAGCATGACATTGCAAATTTCATCTCATATTCCCATATCCCTGCATACAATGCATTCATCGCAACTCTTCAGACGGTGTATGTTCCAAAGGATTAGCGAGCTGCTAAGAAGGATCCTGAGTGGAAAGATGTCATGAAGGAGGAACTTAGTGCACTTCAGAAGAACAAGACATTTGATCTTATTCCACTTCTAGCAGGAAAAAAGGGTAGTAGGCTGCAAACAAGTGTTTATGATTAAGCAAACTACTGAAGGCAAGATAGAGAGATACATGGCACGATTGGTTGCAAAAGGTTATAGTCAAACATATGGGATGGACTATGACGAGACATTTGCACCAGTGGCGAAGATGAGCACGGTAAAAACATTGATCTCATATGTAACTAACTTCAGATGACCCCTACATCAGTTGGATGTGAAGAATGCTTTTCTACATGGTGATTTACAAGAGGAGGTATACATGGAGATTCCTTCAGGCTTTGAGAACAGCCATACTAAGAGGAAGGTGTGTAAACTTAAGAAGTTTTTATACAGTCTGAAGCAGTTTGTAGTATGGGTGTGGTTTGATAGATTCAGGCGTGCAATCTGTAGTATGGGCTATTATCAGTGCAATAAAGATCATACTGTGTTTTATAGGCATAGAGGATCACATATCACCGTATTGGCAGTCTATGTTGATGATATTGTGATTAGTGGATATGATGCCGAGGAAATCGGGTCCTTGAAGAAAAAACTTGGAGAGACATTTGAGGTGAAAGATCTTGGACCTCTTCGATACTTTCTTGGGATTGAGATTGCCCTTTCTTCGAATGGTATAGTTCTCTCCCGGAGGAAGTATGTCCCTGATCTGCTGGTAGAAACATGTATGTTTGGGTGTCGTCCTCTTGCTTCACCTATTGATAGGAATCATAAGCTATGTGCTAATTCGGGGATCCAGTTGACAAAGAAGCATATCAAAAGGTTGTTGGGCTTTTCATCTATTTGTGTAATACAAGACATTATATTTCATATGCAGTGCGTATGGTTAATCGATATATGCATGATCCTAGAATAGGACACATGGATGTTGTCTATCAAATCTTGTGGTATTTGAAGAGTAACAATGGGAAAGACCTTTGGTTAAGGAAGAATCAACATTTGAATGTGGAAGGGTATTGCGATGCTGATTGGGCGAGCAATGTAGATGACAAGTGGTCTACATTTGGATATTGCATCTTTGTGGGAGGTAAGCTTATGTCATGGAGAAACAAGAAGCAGGAGGTTGTGGCTCGGTATACTGTAGAGGCAGAGTACATAGCAATGACATTGAGTGTGAGTGAAATGATATGGATGAAGGGTTTATTGTCTGAGCTTTGAGTATGGAGGAATAATCTCTTGGTGTTGCATTGTGACACTAAATCTGCAATCAAAATTGCTAACAATCCAATACAACATGATCGTACCAAGCACGTTGAGATTGATAGGTTCTTTATCAAGGAGAAGCTCGACAGTAGGATGCTGAAGCTGGAGTATGTCAAGTTTGGTGAACAGTTGGATGATTGTTTCACTAACACTACTAGAAATCTCCATTTTCCCTAGTGAGTAATATACTAGGGAACATGCCAAAAACTGTAGGGGATTAGTTTCCCTAGCGGCATTCGTAGGGAACAGCTACTAGGGAAAAGAATGCAGGGAAAGAAAACGTACCCTACGGTTTTTTTTTTGGAAAAACGTAAGGAAAGAATCGTTCCCTAGGATTTTGAACGGTAGGGAAATCCCGTCCACATAGCATTGCCATATGACGTGGAAATATTATTTCCCTACCTTATCTTTCTGCTAGCCTAGGGAAAGAATCCAACAAATTCCCTACGTTATTTCTTGTATACCCTAGGGAACATTTTTATATAAACATTATTTTTTATTGCTAATTCGAAATTCATCCCGGATAGTTTGGCATGAACACTAGAGGTACTGAAATTATTATTATTTTCTAAATATACATACATTATTCAAATACTTGTTTATATGCTCGGTTACAATCAAAAGACACTAAATTCACATTATCACTCAAAACAAAGTTTATGCAAATTGTAAACATGACAATATCTTGTATTTCTAATAGACCATCAAGCACTATTTGAGGCATATTTCCACCAACATATCCAAGTGTAAACATCAAACTATCAGAAAGTCCAAAAAACAACACCCACGCTTGCACCACAAGTGCACAACACACATGCATACTAAAGTACAAATGACCAGCAAGTTTTCACAGACATCAAAATGCAATCCTTACAAATTAATCATTCCATAAAAGAAGGCAACATGCACCACTTGCAAGAAAAATATGCTTTCACATGTAATTGGACCATGGCTGACATTAAAATAGTGCAAGATCATCATCCATCAGAGAAGAGTAGTTCCCATCAATACTAATAGATGCATTAACATAACCTCCAAACATTCCTCGAGCAATACTGTCCAATAGCTGAACCGCTGATATGAGCCTATACAACAAAAATAGTTCGAAGTTTAGTAAAAAAATTCAAAAAAGAAATATGATTATGTTGACATGATTTTTCAAGTGTAGCAATTTCTACAACTATTGTAAAAGTTGCATGTTTTTCAGCTACATAATGCATAAAATTTAGTAGGGGGAATTGATATTTTGCCCTCCCTTTAGTTAGGTTTTCAGAAAATACACCCCTTCCCGATGTAATACATTTTTGCCACCCTCTTAGTCTATTTCATCATTTTTTTTTGCCCTCTTTGCATTATTTTATTAATATCCAACTGTTTTCCCTGTTATAGCCACACGAAAAGTCATTTTTGCCCCTCTCCTAGGATGACCCATCACGGCAGAGAAGCTTGTAAACTGTTAGTGGCCTCAGTTTAGCTTGCACAAAACTTAAAACAATCACAACGTTTTCAGAAAAATACTTTCATCACACTTTTCAGTATTGGTTCAGGCTGTTCAGTTGAAACCTGCAATGTAAAAGAGTGGTTCAAGATAACCAAGCCAACTTGTTACCATATTATTAGGCCTAATCATTTCTACCCTTAAGGAAAAGCTTTGGTATAGTCAGAATAACCTGAATAAGTACCCCTCCCGGTTAGCTCTACTAAAATCACTTCAAGTGTTAATGAAGTTACTTCCAGCAACAAGCAAAAAGATATATTCTCTTGTGGTTCTTATTGAAATTTCATAAAATTTATTTTGCCTTTCTATTTCTTTTAGTAACTTCTGCATACTTGATAGGCTGATACAAGTGCATATAGTGGCAGTATGATGTAAATACACAAAACTGAACCGCACATGGAACAGGTGCTGGCACTAAGGCAAGACTCACAAATTGTCATGATCCAAAATCCTGTTATTAGTAGTTTAGCATTTAAATCGGTACAAGCGACTAATTTTTTGCTAGTATCTTATATTAGAACACAACATCTTTAGGTCACAAGTGATCACACTAACTCAAGGCGCATCAACAATGCTCCTATTAGTTTCTGGTCGAAATTGGTTCTGACGTTGAAACCGATCTCGGGATCTGTTGATCGATCCTTGACATACCCCTGTCTTCGCCGGTTTCGAAAAGGCCATTGTTGCTGGTGAACGGTGTACTCAGTAGACTCATCTGAATTACACAAAACATTGAATCAAACCTATCATTATGTAGAAGTAGCTCACATCTAGAAGTAGCTCACATCGCAATCACATATATAGAACCTTGCAAAGTTGCAATCAGCACCAAATGCAATTATGGTTGTTATGCCTAGAAGTTATTGCTTGTGGCATTATCTCGTCCTATAAAAGCAGATAGGGTATGTGCATAGAAGGAAACACCATCCGGTCCTATAAAATCGATATGAGTATGTGTACGTAAGAGCGATTCGGTCCTATAAAACAGATAGTTTGTGGCTTTGTGCAACCACACGCAAGTCTAATCTTGGATAATGGGTGATCTATTCAACAAAGGCATATCTCGTATCAAGATTTTTAGTTTTCAATTTAGTTTTACATCATATACTTAATTGTAATATTTTCAATTGTGCCAATACCTTTTTATGAACTATTTAAGTTACAGTTCAACCTTTTGTATTTATATTGGTCGATCGGTTTAAAATTGTAAACTTTGAAAGTTAATTATTTACATTATTTCTTCCAGTCAGTAGTTACACATTCGATATAGCTCATATGTTAGGAAGCAAATACTGATGTAGTGAGTACCGATTGACCATCCATATTGCTATATCGGATGGTATGCCGATGTCATGATTGTTTTCAGATACTAGCACTCCACAGATCTCATTTAGATTTTACATGCCATAACAGAGACATTTAAGGGTTGATCTCTCTATCACCAAAATGTAGTTCTAGATATTTCTATGACTAGAAACTTCTTTCGATGGGAGCTTGGGGTGGCATTATTCTCCATATAACCAATTTAATTACGAGAATCCCTACAATCATTAATTGTAAGGTTCAAAATGTTTTCTCTTAAATGGATATTAGAGTTATTTTCCTAAAACATTGCAAATTGTTGGGGTATCCTACCACTTGAGCCATGAGAGATCAATGGTACATTACCCTACCAAACATTATGATTTTATAACTAGTGTACAGAAGAAGAGCTATATACTGCTCTGCACCATATGACGCCGCAAAGGCTTTGGTGACCTTCTCCCACACAATTCTTCCAATCAAGAGGCTAGAGATGATGTCAAGCTAAAAATACCAATACAGCTCATGCATCTCATGTTTATGCCAGCTGATATCATAGTGAGGTGTGCACTAGAGTAGGTATGTGAAATGATCTTTCACCTTTCTCAATACATACAAAAAGGTGTTGGATTTTTCACACTCACCACAAAGAGAATGTCATTTCACGATTCACTGGATCTCCGAATTCGATGCAGATTCAAGACCTTTCAATGGAGAAGACGGCACCGAGATCGCCCCACGCCAAATCTCGTAACATGTCGCTCTCCGTAGACATCCCCATGAATGCACCGATGAAGATTCCAATTAGCGAGGCCACTGCATTCAACATAAAAGAAGCAAAATCACAATGAGGACAACTTGTGGATAGAATTGCGTCTAGGTTTAGCTTTTAGAGGGAAGAGGAGCGGCTCGGATAAGGAGGACGAGGCGGAGGGATCTGCTGGGGGTGGCGTCGGGGAGCAATTGTCGCGTTGGCCGGGTGGCGGCTTGACTCGTGGGAGGAAAAGAAGAAGGGGAGCAAGGTGGCGGCGACGACTTGAAGGAGGACAAAGAGGAGGAGGGGTGGGCGGCTCGGGGCAGGAGGAGGGGGGGCCGGCACCACTCGGAGGAGAAGAAGGGGCGGGGCGGCGACGGCGACTTGAAGGAGGACAAAGAGGAGGAGGGGCGGGCGGCTCGGGGCAGGAGGAAGGGAGCAAAGCAGACGGCTCGGGGAGGAGGAGGAGGGCAAGACTGCCGGGAGGAGAAGAAGGGGCGGGCGGCACGCGACTTAGAGGAGAGCATCGCTCGAGGAGGAGGAGGAGGAGGCAGCACTGCTGGGAGAGCAGCTGCGTGGGCAAAGCACTGCTTGGGGAATTTGGGTAGGGTTCTCGCGGCAAGTAGAGAGGCGCAAAAAAGAAATCATGCGCGCTTAAAACAAAATAGCGCCTGACTAAAAAATAGCAGGGCTCTAAAAAAATAGAGGCAAAAACGAAAATATGTTCCCTACAATTTTATCTTTCTGAGCAGGGAAAGTTGCCACTATGGCGCTGACATTGTATAGTTCATTTCTCTCTTCCTAGTCTTTTCTTAGTAATTTATGTAAACAGTAGGGAACGATTTTGTTCTCTATGTTTTTTTACCTCACCTCAGGGATAGATACTTTCCTTTGGATTACAATTCCACTACTAGGGAACGTTTTAAACTGTAGGGAAAATAGAGATTTCTAGTAGTGTAAAGGGTTAGGTTCTAGCGAGTATTCTACAATGTGTAACAAGATAGACATGATTGATATCTTATTCCCATCTTAAGAAGAAGTGTTAGAGAGTTGGTGTTACAATCTAATATAGAAATTATGTTAAAATCGAATTATATCTTGAAATTATAAATAAAAGATACAAAAGTGGTATAACAACACACGATTAACCTCCGAAATTCCACGATACGCCTAGAAGCCTAGCCGAGCAACGTAGCTAAGCTGCAAGGACGACTAGCTGTAGGCCTGTAGCTGGGAGACGAGACACTGAATCGAAACAGCTTCACAAGTGCTGTCTGGATGTAGCCAGCCATTTCTTCCATGTCGCATGTGAAAGACTGATGATTGCTAAATTCAGCATTGGTACTGGCCTTTCCTTTTTCTGACTGATCACTTGACGCGTGGAGTACTCGGCATAACTCATGGCCCACAGGGCGGATGCAGACAGTGCAGCGGACGCAGAGGCGGAGGAATTCAGGGATTTAGATTTCGACAGGACAAGAAACAGTCAGGTATTCTGTCGGATCACTCACTGTCAACTATTGCTGTATTGCAGGCTATCTTATGCCCCTGCCACTTGCTTTGTGTAGGAGACTCTTGCGTTGATTTAGCAAGACATAATCCTACCGAAAAGACGTCGATTGGCCTTGGTCTGCATCTAATCCTGACATTAGCTAGATTGCACATGAACTGACCGAGAGGGGTATTGCTCTTGCTCAATCATTTGTTAGTTCGGAACCGACTCGTATGCCTAACTCTAGATCATAGGTCTAAATAGGTTGAACATAGCTAAGTTTACATACTACCGTATGCAAGTATAAGTGGTATTGTGTCTTCCTCCAAAGATTAGTCAAATGAGTGAGATCTCCTTCACATTTATAAGTTTTATTTTTTGTTTTTCCACAATTGATGTGAGACTATTCCCAAAATCATTTGTGGGTACACTGATACCGTTTTTGTTTTTGTCAACGTAAACACACCCAAACCAGATGCTCCTATCCCATGGGGGGATGCTTGAGCAGTGGGCATTTGAGCATGGAGGTCAACAAGATTCGTAGTAGATTGGGTGCCCCGCCGTGAGCGACCATCTACGTTGTGCTGTTCCGACGAAGATGCCCACTCAAGTTAGCAGGCTGCGTTCGGGGACACGCCTTGCGCGGCCCGTGCGTCGGTCGTCGGAGAGATCGCACGACGGAGGGAGTGAAACAGTCAGTTGCGTGCTCAGCCGTCGCCTTTGCCGATTGATCGAGCCATCCAACAGATGCAACGAGTCGTCACCGGGATGCATTGAATCGGATGCCTACAACCACGTCGTCTTCGCCGTAGTACTGGTGTCATAGATTCTTTCTAGCTGCTCATGGAGGAGTACGGAGCGCGTCAGAACCCGGTCTCGCTGCTCCTTTTTTAATTTCGCGTGGCCATGCATGCTACCTGTAACCACTGCAAGCAAGCGTTGCTTCCAACGCAAAGAGAGGCCAGCCAGCTGCACTGCAACTGCAACGCCATTAAACCTGCTACTACGTACGACACAAGCTAGCTAGGAGTGAGTTGTTGCTACTGCTTGTCCGTACGTAGGACTAGCTGTAAAAGGACATGAATGGAGGTGATGTTTCTGACAGATTAGGCCATGGTTTTATGGGCAGTTCAAGTCAAACAGGTGGTCGCTGGCTGTCTACGTATATAAGAACATCTGCAGTGTTTAGAGTGTTTAGAGGACAATAGCCTCTGAGCTGCGATCCATAAATTGCCTCTAAGCTTACATTTTTTTTGTTGCCCCCGCGTGAATCGCAAAAATGACTCCTGTGTCTTTGTATTTACAAATATAGTTCTTTTCGAGCGCGGAATGCTCTGAGCATGACACGTGTCCATTTCCACGCTTGTGAATCGCGGAAACTCGGTGGCCAGCATGGCAATTCTCTTGGCGCGGAACTAGTGGCAACAGTGGAACCGGGCTCTTTCCGCGCTCGGGGACCGTGGAAGGTGATGGGCCCAGGTCCTTCCCACGCTCGGCCACTGTAGGAGGAGGCATGCTCCCTTACCGCGCTTCGCCACCGCGGTAACTGGCCGCCCATTCTGCGCCGTTTTTCTTGGTCCTGCGCTCGGCCACCTCCCGCTCACTTTCCGCGCTCGCCGACCGTGGAAGGAAGCACGTGTTGGCGTCCGATGCTTTCACGCTCGGGAGGGAGCCAGATTCGTAAATACGATGCCAAAAGAGTTATTTTTGTATTTACAGTGGCAACATAGAGCCAAATTAAAAAAAAAAAAACTCCTAAACTTAGCACAAATTCATACAATATACAGTATCCACGGCTGAAGGCAACGCCAAACAAAATCGCTTAGAAGCTCTGTGCTGTAGCCTGTAGTGTGTAGCATCGATGTTACGGCTCTTCTCTCTCTTCTTGGAGGTAGTTTTTTTTTTGCAACACTGTAGATGCTCTGAGTATACATAGACGGAGACCTCCTTAATTCGTGAGCCCTTTTGGCGTGTCCGCGCGGTAAGGGCCAAACAACATGTGCCTGCCGCCGGCGCGACAGATAGTACTCACACTACTGCTGGTCTCGCAAGGCTGCATGCGTTGTACTGTGCTAGTACGCTGTCTTCGCATATGGTACTTCAGAGAGCTGCATGCTACAGAAAACCGTTAGGCCAAAAAAGTTCATGCACGCCTCTTTTTTGGGGTTAAGCTAGCTAAACAAGTTTCTAAATCTTGTTAAAACACTCTTTAACTTTACTGCACTAGCTTTCGGTTTTCAATACACGACACAAGTACTACATATATAATATAAGGTCTGAAAAGACTCCAATAATAGCTAGAATGCAATGCACGTGTAAAGCAAAGGCCATCCACTAGGCTATCTAGGCACCTCAATGGCAGAAAAAGAATGTGCCCCCTTCTCCCATTCCACAAGTGCCTAACTAGAAAGACCCACGCACCGGACCACAGCACGACACTTGTCGTGTGTTCAGTCCGTGACAGGTCAGCACACAGGAGCGTGTGCAGATAACCTGCCGTGGACTAAGTGCGCAGCAGACCGCCTACCGCAATGGGCGGAGATAGCAGAGGTGCCCAGTATGCCTGAGCACACCCAATAATAGTAATAAAATAATAGTCCCGACATCAGTTTTGCATTTGAGCCATATTCGTAGTATTTCTTGGTGTGTACCCTCTTGGAATCTCAGCCCACAACCCATGACCCGCTCGTGCCCCCACTAGCCCACAACCATCTCCATTTGCAATACTCCAACTCCTCCTCAATCTCCAACCCTAAAAATCATTGATCCTCTCCTCTCCTCCCCACTTGGTCCCTACGGCTCGATGGCTCAGCACTTGACGCAAGGCGGAGAGCAGCAGCAGGCAACACAACGTGGCGCGGGAGCAGCAGGCAATAGTAGGTGGCGTGACACTCATCAGTGCACAATCACAATAACTCAAGGCCTAATTTCTGGATTTCAATTAGAAAATATCCCTCCCTAAAGAATGAGGGGGAAAGCCCATGCTATGATGGCATGTGTTTGGATCCTTTGATTTTTGTTTTCATGTCAAACTTGATGCTATTCAATCGGACTGAAATTGGATGGAAACCTTGGTGTGCACACGTCACGCCCGGCAATACATCGTGTCAAGGCGGGTGCAGGGCAGCCAGTAGGTCGAGTGGGCAGCCGGCGACCTCACTAAGGCCAGCGGTTTTGCAGGTGTGCATGGTGGTGAGTTCACGGGAATGGATCCGTTCCTCACATGTCACATCCATTCATTTCTCCCTCTCTTCTATTGATTTAAGATTTAATAGTGAAATGCAGTTGCAATACTAAATCAGTACATTGAGCAACTTTTTTTCTTCTTCTCACGTTCAGATTATTATGCAAGTCATTTTCCAAATTTATTACTATAGTGATGACATGTGAAAAGATACTAGTAGACTATTACCTCTGATTTTCTTACTTGACGCTTTTGACTTCTAACAGGCAAATTCCTAGCTCCGTTGGGCGATGTGTAATTTAAACTAATGGTATCAGACGTTGCTTAGTGTGTGCACCCCTAACACCAAAATCCTAGCTCCGCCACACCCTACCGCCGGCTGGGAGCTCGCCACGCGACCTACTACGGTATTTTTGCACGGTAGGGGTGTTTTTTTTTCTATAGTTTCGTTAGGGGAATAGGCTATTTTTACTATTTCAGTTTAAAAGACGCCGTTTTAGGGGGGAAAAAACCCCGACCTGACCTCATCAGCTTCATGCATTACATTGCTTCCTGCTCCTTCGTGCCAATTAAGATAGTGAATCTAACGTGCACCCCACTAGCTAAGAATTAAACGGGGCTAATATATATGGAAGCAAAACCTAGCTAGCTGCAGCTGCCCAATGATATATACTCACTCTGTTCTTTTTAAGTGACGTTTATTACTTTTTACTGTATAAGAAATGCGATTTTTGCTGTTGCTTTTTGTAAATTTATCTTATTATATATTAATTAAATTAAAATATGATTAAAGTATTTTTAACGACAAATATAATGATATAGTTTTTATGTAGCCAATCTATTTTTATAAAAACATATTAGTGATCAAACTTTATGTGGTTTGAGGGTGCATATTATTGGGTCACTTAAAAAACAGCGATGGGAGTACGATGGTGCATGGTTGTTGGGGGTGTGTGTCTCCATATCCATCCTCGCGCTGCACCACCAGTGCAGCAAGGCAGCAATCAGCTCTGAATTGATCTCTGCTTTAATGATCCCTCTTTGAGAAAACTCACCCAGCAAAAAAAGGTCGCACACCACAGGGCCAAATGGCCAGTACCTGCACCTTGCACGCAGAAGCAAATTGGTACTGGTAATGTGATGCTGACAAGGCAGGGTCTATGCATGCACAATGACATGTCACATGCATGCTGTTAGTGTTAGCAACATGTGCAGGTCGACAGGTCCTTGTTACAGCTTATGAGCACTTGAGTTCAGTTTCTCTACTCTCCTAGCTGAAAACTGAAACCGTAGTACAGTCAAGTGGATGTATGACAGAGAATATATGAGCATTGACAATACAAGGACAGAGGATATATATGTATGGGAGCACTTGCTGAAATGATGGATCCCTTCAATATGATGAAAAAGATCATGGACAAGGAATAATTAATCAGACCCAGGAAATAATTAATGTTATTGCCAACTTTAGAATTTTGGACCAGTGTAGAACGCTGCAGTAGCATGTAGCTGAAACTGAACCTGAACCTGAATCGGACAGCAAGTTTAATACTCCATTGTTAGGTAGTACAGTACATCTCAGTTAATATTGCGCAGTGGTTCCATTTCTTTTGACCATTCTTCCAGGGCACATATATATTTCTATATTTATCTCTCTCATATAATTATCATCTCCACTCACAAAGTGTTTCACACACCTGTCTACAGATTACAGGGTGTTCAAGTTAACCATTGGATCGTTCTCAGAAAGTGCAGATGCGCAAACTAATTTAAACCTCCACAAACATCCAACTTTTCAAGATGACACACTCTGTCATAGACGATCGAGATCACTTAAGAACTCCACAAGCTATGCAACAACGGTGAGTTTGATATACTCCAACCGTTGGCACTAGGCCGGCCGGAATGATAAATATAATACAATTATTTGCAACAGAATGCATTAGACGTGGATCAAGCATTAAACTATTCCTAACATTTATGCTTTAAGTTTTAGATTAGCAACTAAAGAATCAACCAATCACGTACCAGTTTTTAACACAAGTGGATTAGTGGTTCCTGATGAAGCAAAAAAGGTGTAGAGAATAATTACTAAACTAAACTGTAAGAGCTTAATGAAAGCTCATGGCTCCTCAACAAAAAAACAAAACAAAACTGAAAGAGCTTCCCGGACTCGCGCCTTCCATGATTTGCAGATTTAGACAAGTAGATAAGATCAAGCAATGTTTGAGGTTGTGGCGCTTCCACCATGCAGCATTGAATTCCAATTCCTCGGTTATATATACGATTCTCTGACACTGAACTAGACTAGAGATGGCAACGGAGCTATTCCTCGACAGGGAGTGGTGAAACATTCCTGTTCTCGAGAGAAGGAAATATCCCCGTTCCCTGTTCTCGTCCTGGGGTGCTATTCTCCTCCGTTCCTCATCCCCGTCGGGTTAACGGGGCTCCATAGGGACCCATACCCGAAAATTAGATCCTCAACCTCTCCTATACAGACACACATAGAGACGACAGAATCAATGTTCTAAATAATTTAAAGAGTGCTTATCAGTGTTCCAAATGAAGAATTCTAACAATATTCTTAAAGATGGTGTCCCAACTCCCAAACAAATAAGCAAGCAAACCTTTAAAGATTTAAACAGTGCAGTAGTGGGTTAGTGTCCCACATATCATAGGGTTATCAGGGCCCATGCGAGTAGCAGGGATAGGGAGTAGAGAAACAGCCTTAGCCCCGTTTCACCCGATGAGGAATTATATTTGCATATTAGCATCCCCATGAGGGAAGAAATAACCCTAAACCCGGCTCCTAATGGATGAATTCCCTGTCGGGGAACCGGGAATGGGGCCATTGCCTTCCCTAAACTAGACCCATTCATCAAATTAACCAGGAGAACGAAACGGCACTAGCTTAATTAGCTTCAGCTTCAACAAAGGCAAGGATTGTTTCTTATCAAAGACTGAAGCTTTTGTCGTTTGCTCTTGGTCTTGGGCCAAGAGGTGTGGATTCAATTCTGAAGCTACAACTGCAGGCACCCGAAACTATGAAACTGTAAATCGAAGTGAAAGCTTCGCCTTTTCCATGATGGGTGTTCAGAATTATGAACTCTGAAGAATGTCAACTCGTCTGAAGAATATCGTCGACCAATTAATGACTTGTGGGGACACTTGACATCCATGCTGCATATATGGTGGATCTCTGCATGGTATCTGCATTGAATCAGATTTAGAACGTCCGTTCCTGAACACCCTCAAGTCGGGTCTGGGAATTTTAATTTGGTGAACAGATTGCATCACCTGTCCAGGTTTAGCCGTCAAGGAGACCATTACGAAATGTTCTGGGCTGCCGACCCAGGCCGCGTGTGAAGGTATTGCGACCCAGCCCAGTTCACACCTAGACAAAACCGCTAATTTGTGGCAGCATCTTTCTTTTTTCGAGACGAATTTTTGTGGCAACATCTAAACGTACAACACAAACACCTGCGTAATTACGTCTTCCTCGTTTCCTCTAAAAAACACTACTTTGTTAACGGAACAACAGGAGATGCCAGGCGCTGTCAATCCTGAAAAACACTCTGATCGAGGCGTATGTAGTGCATGTATGCCTATTGACAGGTTTCAGGCAGATCCTGATTGTTCAAATGAAGAAGAATTCGAGAATGGAAGGGGAAAATATACATGAACTCTGTAGTCTGTATAGCAGTGTTGATTATTACATAAGCTGCATACAGATTTGAGACATATATCTACACGATCGTGTCTCCATACAGCACCGAGTAGGCGATGTCGGCCTCGTCCTTGGACCGTCCCCGCCGCGGCCGCGTGAACGCCAGCAACAGCGACGTCGCGAACCGAGCAGACATAGATCGCCCGTGAGACGACGGCGACAGCGGCGCCGATGCGACCGAGCCCCGTCGACACGACGACGTCGAAGCAAGAGTGCTCGCACTGCTGGAGACGCGGGAAGCGGCGGCGGCAGCTGGTGGAAGCGCGAGCCTTGGAGGGAGTAGCAGCGACGACGTCACGGACGATGCCGCAGAGGTAGTACTACTGCCGGTGGTGGTGGCGCCGCCGCCGCCGTGGTGATGGGCTGGTTGCTTTGGGATGCCCGGCTGGACCTCCCACTTGAAGGGGATGGAGCCCGGCCGCTTGAACGACTCGTCCAACGCCATCGGCCGCACTGCTCTCTCTCTCTCTCTCGTATATATGGGTGTCAGGAAGTGGTTTGCTTGGAGCACATGACAGAGGCTGATGGTGATGGAGGCAAACTAACCTATCGACATGACCAGTCTTGCAGATTGCACCTTGCCCTCGTTAATCATTGCAAAAAGAATCGACGTGCACTTGCCAGTTGAAAGTGAGAAATTCATAGTTGATGGCGTCAACACTGTCAATGATAGTGACCAGTGACAATTTCTGTCTAAAACATGGTCGATGTCCACAGCTCAACTAGTAATTGAGGCCGTGAAAGTACGTGTTTATATGGGTGTTTGGGCAGCCATGAGAGCAACTTGTAAAAATTCCAATACACCGGTGACAGTGGCAACCGAAATTGAGAGTGGCCACAGAACGTGCGGCTAGATAGTTACACGCACCAGAGTTATTTTATGCCTATCACAATGTTGAAGTATAACTGAATGATCAGTTTTTCCTCATCAGTTTAAGCTTTTTGGTAAATTGGCTGTTGTATATAACTCAATATGATATTAGAGCTAAGATGCCTTAAGTTCATAACGTGGCATGACGCAATTAAGAAAATAATTGCAGTCCATTTCTATTTCATATCTTAGGCCTGAGGAAGTCTACACCGTGATGAGTGTTGAGCTTAAACTTGAGCAACCTGTAAAAATTTCAGTAGACCGGTGACAGTGGCAGCCGAAATTGAGAGTGGCCACATAATGTGCGGATAGATAGACGCACGCACTTCACAGCTTGCGTGCTGCTACTAAGCTTCGATTTTGGGGGTTGGTCACCACTGACCAAGTGAGAAAGAAATGGAAGGACTGAAATGCAAACATTGGTGTGCACTGCAGAGGACAAATCCAAAACTATCGATTGATTAATTAGCATGTAGTAATCCAGGGAGGAACAAACTGTTCTTGGACGGGCCACTGTCCAATTAAGCAGCCCTGATTGTTGTTTTGTGCTCCAAATGTCATCTATATATCTGCATCACTCAAATCAAGCTCGACGATCGGCTGGAATCCCCTGCCGGACTCGTATATTATTTTGTTTTTTTGTTAAATAAAAGAAAAGATGCGAAGAGGAATACCAACTCTTCAGAATAGAGGGAGCGAGCTTCCAATTAGCTAGCTAGCCAGCTACTGCTGATTCCTACCACTACCAACAAGGACATTACGCAGTATGTATACGTGCAATTCATTATTCATCAGTTTCGTCTAGAAAAAGCAGACGCCTGCGAGGCATCGACGAGCTGTAGGCCCCAACTACATCTGGGAGTCCATCTGATCCAGGAGCACGACGACTACAGCAAGCAAGGCAGCAGACATTGCTGCTGTGCTGTCAGAAAGGGGGAAATGAAAAATGTCAAGCACATGGTCGTATACAGAGACTTGCTCGATTCAGCTTGTGAGATCGATGGTAACAGAGTAGATCACTGCTTGTACAGGAAGGAAATCGAAGCATAGATCGAAACACCACGTTCGTTTTTCGCAGGCAGGTCTTCAGTTTCTATCTGATCGTTCGTTTCTAGCAACTGAATGATTGACCCCTACCACAAACTAGCAGCATGTTCGTGCAAACTTATTACTCTTCACATATAGACAGGATAGTGTCTTGACAGTGCCTGATTGATCCCAAGGTACCGTGATTCCAATCGAGAAGCTGCCCCATTTTGGTGCATCGACGCTAGGGGAGATGCACAGGTACTGCTCCAATACGCGTGTCTCAAAAATCGGGTGGAACCCGTGATCCTACTGCTTGATTTTGACAGAACAAGGTCAATCTTATCCGGTCTCTTGGTCGGTTGATCCTCTTGCGTAGTATTTGTGTTTTTCTGAAGCTTTTGTCCCCATTTGCAACCTAAGCCGTGCCAATTAATATGCCCATAACTTCTCACACAATTAATCGAATGATACATGGTTTAAAGCGTTAGAAGGTAACTCGATAAGCTTTCCAACCGTATGCAACATGGGCAGCGAAAGAACTCACATTGGCACCGAAACTGGCCGTAAAATGGAGGAAGGGAAGAGCATTCGGGACGTAAGCACCGCCAACATCCGGTTATTCGGGATGGAAACTTACCAACTCCTAGACGCTATATAACACTGCTAATTGCTACATGTCATTAATGTAGGCATATATTTTATTTGGGAGCTGCTAACGGTATCGCAGTTTCATGCAGTTTCAGTCGCTTAAAAGTTTCAGATTTCGAGTTTGAAGTTTTGACCAGTTTTCAACGTGTTTCAGACTTCTATAAGTTTTCAGAAGATTCCAAGAAAATTTGAAGCCTAAGTTTCAGCAAGTTTCAGATTTAGGTAAGTTTTTTAGTATTGTTCTTTCCCATGTCTGCAACTTGGTTATATGCAAAAGGTTTTACGAAGTTTCAAGAAGTCTTGTTAAAATATTTTAAAAATTTCAGGTTTCAGTGAGTTTCGTGTATTTCTAGAAATTTTCACAAGATTCTAAGAAAGTTTCAAGTCCAAGTTTCAGATTTTGGAAATCAGGTTTCAACAAGTTTCAGACAAAAGAGTTTCAAGAAGTTTTAGCAATTTTCCTGAAGTTTCAAGAAGTCTCATGAAAATATTTTAAAAATTTCACGTTTCAGTTAGTTTCGCGTATTTCTTGAAATTTTCAGAAGATTCCAAAAAAGTTTGAAGCCCAAGTTTCAACATGTTTCGGATTTTGGAACTCAAGTTGAAACAAAAGAGTTTCAAGAAGTTTTAGCAAGTTTCATAAAGTTTCAATAAGTCTCGTGAAAATATTTTAAAAGTTTTCAAAAGATTCCAAGAAAATTTCAAGCGAAACTCAAGTTTCAACAAGTTTCAGATAAAAGAGTTTCAATATATTTAAAGAAGTTTCAGATTTTGGAACTAAAGTTTCAACAAATTTCAGACAAAAGAGTTTCAAGAAGTTTCAACATATTTCAAGAAGTTTCATAAAAAAAATCATTCAAGAGCAAAAAATCCCAACGTGCTCAGCTGCGGCCGTGCGACCGCTCACCGCCACAGCTCCGTGCTCGCCGGGATGTCGCGATCGTTGGCCTTCCCGCCTACCACAGAGCTTACTCATGGCTCCGTGCTCACCGGGTTGATGTGGTCGCTCACCTTCCCACACGTCATCGCGCATGCCTCTGGTAGTCTCTTCCACTCGCCTCGCTCCGGTCGAGCCCGCTCGCCACCACTCCCCATCACGCCAGACTGTGGCCTCCCACATGCTTGCGGCCACATGAGGCACGGAGGACCAGCCTACCGCCACTCACTGTGTGCCGTTAGAGGACCGGCACACTTGCAGACATAGCCTCCGCCACTAACGTGGTTTCCTCCATGCACAATGCAGTATTGAAGTATACAGAATAACCTGTTAGCGTCAGATCTGCATGGCAAAGCTCAACCAAAGCCATGCGAGGAGGGAGATGGCTATCAGACAACTTGTTAGTGACGATCTAGTAGCCATTGGCCACCAATGCTACTGATTTGGTGGTTTTTCTAAGATGGATTGGGGATCTTTAGTTCCCAGATAGAGAAGCTTATCGTCACAGCAAGCTTCGCGTGTCACGACCACGTGTGTTAGACGCGTCAAGCTTTAGGATTTGTGCATCAGGAATTAGATTAGACGGTGTCCACCTATCCCGTTGGTAAGAGGGAAAACGCTATACCGTTTAACAGTTTTTCTCATTTTATTTTTGAATGAACGTCCTTAAAAAACATTGGCCAGCCAACCACAGGCTGACACTTGTCTCCCACGAGAAGATCCACGTGCGCTCCTCGACTTTTTGGCCTAAATGGCACTGTTGACGATATATATATATTATATATATTTACAAAAGTAGCCATTCACGCGTTGTATTACCAAAAATGACACTACAGATGTGCTGGTGGCCGACACATGTCCAAAACTATGCATCTGACACCTGGATTCAACCTCCACTGCTCATCTGGTGCCTGAAATTTCCTCCTCCTACCACGTGGCCACCACCGCTCTCCTGGCGCACGAACCAGCCTTGTCCATCCGTGCGCCCAACGCCCGAATGCGCCTTGTCCGCATGTCCCTAGCCTAGACACGACTTGTCCGCGTGCCCTAGCCCAGACGCCTCTCATTGTTTAGAGCCATCATTAGCGGTCATATTAGCATGTAAATTTTTTATATTAACTGTGTAGTTAGTTAATTATGCGTAATTAATTTAGTCATTTTCATTTAGTCATAATTAAATTTGTATTAGTTAATTAGTTGTAACTAGTCAGGTCATTTAGACGTAATTAAATTTGTGTTAGTTAATTAGTTGTAATTAATTAGGTCATAATAAATTAGTCATAGTTAAATTAATCTTACATAATTATTCGTGGCATAGTAAATTAGTTACGAATTAATTAGTCGTACTTAGCTAGTGTTAGTTAATTAATTAGTCATAATTAATTAGTTTGGAATCAATTAGTTGTAGTTAATTAAGTCTTGATTAATTAGTCATAATTAATTTAGTCACAGTTAATTAGTCGTAATAAATTCAAGAGCCTTATTAAGTCGTGATTAATTTAGTGGTCTTATTAAGTCATAATTATTTATTTATAATTAATATGTGGTAATTAAGTCGGCGTAATTAATTTAGTGGTGTTTAATTCATTGTAATTAATTTATTCCTAAATAATCTAGTTGTCATTATTAAGTCGCATTTATTTATTTATAATTCATTTGTGGTAATTAATTAGTCCTAAATAATTAGTGGTATCTAATTACTCATATTAATTTAGTCACAATTAATTTAGTCGTACTTAATTAGTCGTAATTATTTGAGGTAATTAATTTGTTCGTAGTTAATTAGTGTATATTAATTTGTTGTCTGTATTTAGTCGTGACGAGGATTAAATACATAAATTTTAATTAAAGGCCACATAGCTTGTGTGGTCGTAGACCTCTTGGCTAACGACCCCTGTGGTTGTTAGAATAATAAAGGTCACCCGATGGGTGTCGAACCCGGGAGCGAAAGATCACAGATTCTCTGTGTTTTATATACTAGTTCAGGAATAGCTAGTGTACACAGTCAAGCAAAAATGATACCAAATTCATATAACGCATTTATTGAATAATAATCAGAGTATATTACAAGAAAGGCTTACAAGCCAACAATAAACAAACACAGCGGAAGATAACGAAGACGTAGTAGAGCCCAGCTAATCTGCCACAGGCAATCGACTGGGGTAGGGGCCTAGTCGTCATAATCCACACCGGTAGCGAAGTCTTTCTCCTCTGAAATTATTTGCATTAAGTAAGGGTGAACACAAACAACCGTGCTCCGCAAGTTACACCCATAACAGAGATAATGCATGCATGGATATTTTCAAAGGAAGGCTTATAGGGTTATTTGTGCAAAATAAATATTTGACATTTTAAATACAATAGTAAGTTCAAAAGCAGTTATACTATATCAAAGAAATCAAATTTATTTTTATTCATCAATTCTTGAGTGTAGAATAAACATCCATACACAAAATGGTGAAGGACTAACCCCCTTACACCAGGCTTTCTACCCAAATTTCTCACATGGAATAAACATTCACAAAACCATTTTTGTCAAACCATTTTTAAAACAAAATCATAGTCTAATCCGCAAAAGGCTTTGCTCAGCATGTCCATGACCGTGGACACGGCTATTCGAATAGATTGACGCTCTGCAGAGGTTGTATAACTTTACCCACAAGGGATAATCAACTTTTAATGTCCGCTTCACACACTTTCGTAGGTGTGCGACTAAGGATTATCATAAGGCCTTTACAATGCATTATTTCAAAGTAGTCATGCCAGCTAAGGTTTCACTTTCTTTAGATCGGAACATACTCCGGAAGCTCCCCTCTTGCGACATGTGGGAATACATACAAAGTAGGTCATCCTGACACCCACACACCCGGATGGCACAACCACATTGAAACATTGCAAATTAGTTAGCCAGGTCTATCCCACTCCAGACTTGTGGTAGTACGGAAGGGCTTTACAATTTGCAGCTCGCAGATCGGTTCTTAATTGACTAGGCGAATTCCAAAACAATCCGTAGGCCTCAAACATTTGTTGAATTGAGCCCGTGCATAAACTTACACCCACCATCTATCCATTTCGCCCAAGTCCAAACCAGTTTTTATTTTATTTTGCTTTTCAAATCATTTTGTAAACTTTCATGGCACACCAATACTATAGACACATTTTAAACAATATTTGATTTTTGGCGGAAAATTCCCAAATTAAATATTTCAAGTCTAAGCAAGGCTAAGCTTAATTTTTTAAAATGTTTTAGTTCATACTATTGCATCGACTATATTTTTATCTAAGGTGTCAAGGTATGCTTGATTCAATGCCAAATTTGGTTGTACAAAGGAATATCTATTAATTTAAAACAAGAATTTAAATTACATTGAATAGAAATAAGCATGTTGTAATACTTTAAAATATAATTTAAATAATTTGAAATAATGGGATCAAATATGTAACTTGCCTTGCTCAAATTCTTCTTCTTCAACTAACTCAGGTTCCTGGTACGGTAGGTACTCGTGACAGTCAATGTGGGCCGACCACCACAATCATGCCCCCTTATTTTGCACAAAATTATGTTCAAGTCATCTCTCATGGACTTCCTCCAAAACAACATATTTCGTGCTATCGTCTTCAAGCTCCGTCTACGATTGCCCGCTTCCCGAGGCACCAGCACCATCAAGGTTTCCCGACGCCCTGCGTACGAAATTCACGTACACCATTGGCTTCTCGTATATCGTTGTCTCGGGCTACGAAGCAATCTGCATGTACCCGCCCCATACCACTCTTCTATTTACCTTAACTTGCTCCCATACGCCCTGCCCTCTCCTATTCATGTAGGTGATTCCTTCGATGATAAGTTTCTTTGTCGTTGGATTCATGTCGAACTCCCTCTAGATATAACTTCTAAGTTCGTGAATATTCATCGCATCGGGTCCCTTCGCCCGAACCACCTTGTACTGGCATCTCAACAGGTCCAACCCATTGGGTCCGGCCCGTACGAGACCGTTGCCATAAAACACTACCAAGTCTTGCATGTTCTAAATTACCTCAAGACACAACAACCCAATTTACGATACGCAATATAACAAACCAGGTATGTAATTATCACCAATTAATTTACTGTACACGACTATTTACATGTGATTATTTCTTAAATTACCACTAATTAAATATGACTAAACTAACTAATACTAATTAATTGCGAGTAATTTACTTTCCACTAATTATCCATGACACAAATAATTACTACATATTACATACAAGTAAGCAATTAAATACGATTAATTAATTAATGAGCAACAAGCTGAATACTTGTCAATAAATTACTTACGAGTAATTCATTACATCTATGTCATTCCCAATGAATTAATTATGATTAATTGAGACTAATTAACTATGCGTCATTAATTAATGGTACAATACATCCTGAGCACGACACGTACGGCCGGGCTGGGCTTGAGAATACGACCTGTTACTCCGTCAGGTGGCACAGCATGACCAGTTGGGCCATGCTTGGACTGGCCTGGCACGAAAGAGGCCCAGTCGGCTAGTCCCTCCCCTGGTTTAGCCCAATCCCATCCCCCTCCTGGCTCATAGGTTCCCCCAATACCCCTAGGCTCCAACTGCCTCCCTCCCCAAGCGCCGCCACCCGCCACCCTCCCTCTCTAGCAATCCCTCCCCACGCGCCATCGCCCACCGGCCTCCCTCCAGCCGCCTCCTCTCCTCCCTCCACACTCACCATGGCCGAGCCCCGCCGATGCCGCCACCAACACTACCACCTCTTCGTTGCCGTCCCTCTGGCCCCCTTCGTCTTTCTGGGCGGCGGCGTCGTCTTCCCGAGCGACATAGTCCTCATCCTCAGCCTCGTCATCGTCAATGTCGCCGCTCACTCAAGGCTGGGCCTGCGCCGGCATGGCACGGCGGCGGCTCAACATGCCGGCACGGCGAGGTGGTTGTGCCCTGCCGACAAGGCCCGATGCGGCCTGACGCATGGCGTGCGCATGCCGTGCCGGCGCGGTGGTGGCTAGTTGTGCCCTTGGCCGTGCCTGGGCCTCACCGGAGGAGAGTCGTGCTGGCACGGCAAGGTGGCCGTGCCCGGCTGGCAAGGCCCGATGTGGCTTGAAGCACGACGTGCTCGTGCCGTTCCGGCACGGTGGTTGCTCGTCGTGCCTTGGGCCATGCATGGGCCTCACCAGAGGCGAGTCATGCCAGCACGGCGAGGTGGTAGTGCCCGGCTGGCAAGGCCCGATGCGGCCCAATGCACGGCGTGCCCGTGCCGTGCTGGCACGGTGGTGGCTCGTCGTGCCCTAGGCTGTGCCTAGGCCTAATAGGAGGCGAGTCATGCTAGCACGTCGGCACGACGAGGTGGCCGTGCTCGCCCTGCATGGCCCAATGCAGCTTGAAGCACGGCGTGCCCGTGTCGTGCCGTGCCCACACGGCACGGCCTGACTCCCAGCTCTAACTGCTATACGTGTCTCAAAACATATGGTAGAATCAATGATCCTACTGCTTGATTTAATCTTATTATGTTGTCTCTTATCCTATTGCATAGTATACTTATTTTCCTAAAGCTTTGGTTCTAACTGCCCCATTTATGACCTAAGCGGTGCCCATTAAAATGCTAATAACTTTTCACACAAGATATCAAATGGAGTAGTTTTTAGAGCGTTAGAAAGTAAACTCGATAAGCTTTCCAACGGTATATAACACGAGCAGCGAACGAACTCACATTAGGACCGAGTTAATTGTGGTAGTTGGAGGAAGCGAAGTGTATTCGGGATGTAATCACGATGGCGGAGTCATGAATTTAGCAATGGTAGTGCACATTTCAAGAATGAAAAAAATTATGTACGACACATAAGTAATTTCACAAGTCCAACATAATTACACAAAGAATTCAAAATTAGTTAATAGTGCAATTCAAATAGTTCAAATAAAATCTTACATGAATAAAAGAGTCCTAAATAGCTAATGGAAATCACAACACCACATGACGCGGTCTCATTCTTGGAAACACTAGATTATATCATCATCACTAACCTTCGAAAAGATATCTCGCTCTATGAAGGTGACTAAATAATCATTCAATTCAATACTTGATCGTCCATATTATTTCTCAACTTGTTCTTCGCAAGATTCATCATCGAAAATACTCTTTCAACGCTTGCCGTTGCCACCGGTAGGAGCAATACCAATTTGAGAATCAAGCACACCAATTTGTAAATGTCATGCTTTCTTGTTTCAACAAGCTTAGTAGAAAGCTCACCGAGATTCTTTAGGCCCTTAAATATATTATCGTTTCGCATATCATCAATGAAGTTATTAAGTTGAAAAGAAAGTCTCATTTAATTCGTGCTTGAAAAATCATTGAAATAAAATTTGGCAAGACTAGGCACTTTGTCCCTATCATAAGAAGCAAATGAATTCATAGGATTTAAAGCAGATATACAAACAAGCAACTCATATTAATCATGTCAAACCGATTGTCAAGCTCTCAGAGAATATTATCAATGATGCCAAGATACATTTTCCTTCTAAAATGATTGTCAAGCGGAGCCTGGTGCCCTGGTTGGTTGGAGGGCTGAAAAAATGGATTGGTTTTTGGTAGGATGGTGGAGTGAAATTTGGCTGGCCCAAGCAACAGATTTGATGAGTTTTCGACTTTCATTAATATGTATTAGTTTATATTATAACACTAATGATACAGGAAAAAAATTATAGTTTTTTTTTGGGAGGTTCAATTATTTGCCACTGTACTTTCATGGGTAATTCAGGATTTGCCACTATTGTGTGTATGACATCTGGGTCCGGGACCCAGATGTCATACACACATGCAGTGACAAATCCTGAATTTCACTCCATTGCAGTGGCAAATACTGAATTTTCTCTTTTTTTTTTGCCTGTGCACCGGAGCACCCTGACGCCGCCCTTGCCACACCACGGACGTCCGGCTATTCGGGACGTAAACACCGCAGGCCAGCCAACCACATGCTGACACCTGTCTCCAGCTGAACCGGTCCACGCGTGCTCTTCCCCTCAAACTCCCTCAATGTCAACTGGGTCCCACACGTCCCAATGACTCAGCTGATCGATCGGTTCGCCCAGCGCCCTCCACGGCGCCGTCGAACCACCGGTGGCTGCGTGCCGCCGACCGGCTCCGTCCAGACGTCCTCAGTCCTCACTCCCTCCCAGCCGGCGTCCCGCTCCGCCGGCGGCGGCTACTCGCTGGGCTCTGGGTTCTTGATCCGCGACGGTTCTGAACCCCTCGGCGGCGGCGTCCTTCGCAGCTTGTAATTGTACGTAAATCACGATGATGTGCTGCCGAGACGCCGACGACTCGCCGAGTGCACCCACCAGTTTGGTTCTTCAAAGCATCGTTGCAGATCGATCAATGACCGAAAGCAATAGAATGAGGACAGCCGGGAAAAAAAGAGTCTCGAGTGCCAGAACCCGACTCTGACAGCGAGCAATGCAAAGAAGCTCAACACCCACAGGCAATAGCATTCAGTTAGTACGGCTTGATCCATACATAATCACTTGAAAACAACAGTAATCTCAGAATTGCATAAATGAATACACATAAAAAACCTATACACATGCCTCTAAGCAAGAAGCATCACTCGTCAAGTCGTCATGCTCATCAAGTCCCATGCGACTGCAGCACCTGCAATTTTCAGATCTCGGAGCATCAGCACTGAAGTCCATGGATGAAATTGAGTTCATCATGTTTCTCCAAGGAACATTCGCTAGTCGCTACCCTGACCCTGAGAGCTTTACCAGCCACCGTCTTACCGACAAAAGAGATGTCCGCAGTTTCGGGGCAGTTCTTCTGGAGCTGATGGCAATAAAAAAGGCTCGATATCAGGGCCGGTCCTGAGTTTTTTTTGAACTAGAACGAAGCTAAAATTTTGGGCCTTTTTATATAAACATGATAATACTACTAGTACTACCTATTGGTAGTATATATACACACATATATAAAATATTACTAATAAGCAGTTAACTGAATGCAAAAGCAATATTCATATGAAATAATTTGTATACATATTAAATTACCTCAAAAATTTCTTCTAACATTCCTTGATGGGGAGGGGCCCATCAATGTGCTGGGCCTGGGACGGCTGCCCCTCCCGCCCCCCAGGGCCGGGCCTACTCGATATGCCCATAACTTCAATGAAAAGGAATCACTCACATATTTTTACCAGAAGACGCACCGAATTACTTTGGACTTTGAGATTATAGACGAAGCTGTTGTGGTGGTGCTCGATCGAGAAGCTGGCCAAGCTCGCCGTGCACTGCCTTAGGCCTTAGCCCGAGAGGAGATGACAGGCCATCGACGAAGGAAGTTGCAGAAATGGGACGAGGTTTCACTTGGAGTGGGACGGACAACCACTGCGAAATGGCCGTCACATCACATCACTTGATAAATCTTTTGGGACGAATAGTACTGCTCAGTAGCATCATCATGGGTGAAGAATGTGTGTGTGTTTGGTTTGCTGCACCCTTAACATCGATCAGAAGACACGGCACGGCTCACGTCACACGAGCAGCAGCTCTGGAGACCTGAAACTGAAAGCAACATGTTGCTGCTGTGCTGCCTCCCAGCCGGCCCTGTGGTGCCACTATTCATTAGACTGGGCGTTTGTCTGACCCGTACACTGTAGCAGCGTCGACCACCGCTCAGTGCCCCCATGCTCCGTTGCTGGTCCTTGCATCTCCCTACTCTGAACACTGAATCAATTATAGAACGGCGTTTTAATGTCTTGCACCTGGAACTGCAATGAAAAACTTTGTTGTACAGTACTAGTACTGGTAGTACAACTCACTTCTTTAACTTCCTGCATCAGATCGATTATTAATGCCTTAATACGAGAGAGACCAGGTAGGCATGTGCTGTTGGTTTGTCAAACTTTCTCATGTGTTTTCATCCAGCATGGAGTTTAGAGGAGGAATATATTAAAAAAAAGGGTTTATGCTGGCAACTCAGAAGAAAAGGCAAAAACAAAAGCAACTTAGGATCCATTCGATCTTGATGCACCATAAAACCATTGATTGATAATACATAAGAATTGGATTGTAGGGCCATGGCCAGCAGGGTTAGAGATCAACAAAACTAGCTCCTAAATCAGCAGCACTGCTGCATCTACCATCTAAATGAGCAAGCCTCCACTTCTTTCCACTGACTGAATGCAATCATCGCACTCACCGTTCCAGCCAATCTACAATAACAATGAGACATGAGAACTGTACAAACAACTCGATTTACCAGACTCACACCAAGAGGTAAAAAAAGCTAGTCAAAGCTCGACGACCGGCTCCAGTAGCCGTCGGCAGAGGTGTCCATGGTCTGTTCAGTGCTGCAGTGCGAGAGCGTGTCATCCTCCACACCAAGTAATGCGAGGTTAAGATGTGACTGCATGTTTGTGTCAGGAGTCACTGCCTCCTCATCAGAACCGTCGAAACTAGCGCTGACCTGCGATCTTGCCCAGTGGATCGTTTCGTCGTCCCCTTGAAGCAATTTCAACACCTGGGATGCAGAAAATAGCGAATAAGTACATTGGGGGTCAAATATCTGCAGATTATTAGTCTTTCATGATCCATATAACTTCAGTTCTTACTAGTGACATTTCTGGTCGAGAATGAGAAGATGTCCTTGTGCACAGCGAAGCAGCGAGCGTTGTCCTGTCCAGTTCATCGCACTCATAATCATTTCCCAGAAATGGATCAACCAACTGTTTAATTTCCCCACTTGACAGCAGTGGCTTTGCCTACAACCATGAACAAAGAATTAGGAACAAAGAAAGCACAGCTTGCTTGTGCAAGAATGGATATGAGGTCAACAGATCAAATCTAGCAATGGTCCAAGACCACTTTAATATCATCAGTGAGTGAATGTGCAACTACCATTTTGTTCTCAGGGCATGTTACTGCTCAGAGCTAGCCAGCTAGGCATATAAAATGGAGTTAAGGAGCACTTACCCACCCAACCAGGCTTTCCTGGCCCTTTGCACTTCCTGTTGTAATTGGTTTTCTTCCTGATATGATCTCCAGCAGTACTACTCCAAATGCATAGACATCAATCTTCTCGTTGACCTTCCCGTAAGAAAAATACTCGGGAGCCAAGTACCTGTCACAAGAGTGGTTTGCTTAGACACTTCACATTTGATAAAGTAACAATAACAGGTAACCAAAGCCCAGAGATGATACAAACCCAAAAGTTCCTGTGATGTCAGTACATGTTAGGTGGGGAGTCGAAGCTGACACTTGCTTTGCCAGCCCAAAATCACACAGCTGAAAATTTTCAAAAAGAGATGATGTCACAAGCAGAATCAAAATTGACAAGTGTGGTTACTAAATGCTCATTGCAGTTCGTAACTGCTTACACGTTAAGTCACTTACATTAATCTACAAGTCAAGTTTTTCTTAATTTAAAAAATGTTTGCTACAGAAAGCTAGAGTGGGAATTGAGGAAAATGTGATATGTCGTTGTAGTTCTTGCCATAGGTTGATCTGAATGTTTACCTTTGCCTCAAAATCCTCCGAGAGGAGGATATTTGAAGACTTGACATCTCCATGAATCACAGATTGGGTGACATCACCATGATGGAGAAATTCAAGTGCCTTTGCGATGTCAATTGCTATCTTATTTCTCTTCTCCCAGCTAAAGATATTCTTGCTATCACGCTGGCCTGAAGAAGAGTTACAGTTAGAAAATATGAGGCTACTTACCAAGAGGATCAGGGACGGAACAGGTGATGTATTTCATATTACTGCTTACCATGAAGCACTTTGTCTAAGCTTCCCTGGTGCATGTAATCATACACCAACACAAGACAGTAGTTCTCAAAGCTGAATCCCCTTAGTGAGACAATATTCTCATGTTGCAAGCTGGTCACAGTCTCAACCTCCGTAATAAACTCTTGTAGTGCATCAACCGAAGGTTTCAAAATCTTAACAGCTGATAATGTGCCATCAAGTAATTGTGCCTTGTAAACATGGCTAGTCCCTCCCTTCCCAATTAACATATCTGCATTGGTGTAAAAGAAAATTAGCATTCAACTTTGCTGAAAGAAACATGAGTACCAAAGTAATGCACGTGTCAAAGGAAATTACCAGGTGAGAAATTTGATGTAGCAAGTTTCAGTTCTTCGTAACTGCATAGCCTACAAACTGAAGAATACTTTTCTTGAAGAGATTCCAATTCACTTGGAGGCCATGCTACATTATACAAAGAGAAAGAAAAGATAGATTCGGACTCAACAGCTGATGTGGATTCACATTCTGGATCACAGTTCAACCTTGGACTTGCATCCGATTTCAATGATTTGCTGTCTGGATGGACTGAAGCGTAACGACTTGGAAGCCTCATTGCCCATTGAACCATGGACATTTTGACCCGTTCAAAAGATGAGCTTCTTTGATGGTTGAAGATCCTCCTTCGGAGGTGACAGCGGTCAGACCTTCCTTCTATCATCCTTCTCAGAGACATTGGAGAACCAGGCGGCGTTTCTGCATTCCGTGCAGTGTCCTTTGGCGAATCCTCGGCTTCTGTAGATGCTGTGGAAGAGGTCCGTTCAGTGTCACCCTTGCCACCCGAGCCATCCCTCTTGTCATGTGATGTCTCCGAGTTCAATTGAATATCACTGGAGAAACTACTGCTACGCCTAATCACACCTTTTGCGCCAACAGAACACTTGGATCCCCCAGAACTCCTACCTGAATGCCCGTTCCTTGGCAGTCGGCAGTTCAGTTCACCGTCACCTTCAGGAGACAGGTGGGCAGAGTTATCGTCTTTCTGGCTCAAAGTTGAACGTCTAGAATCACTGCTACTCCTGCCAGAATGACCATTTCTTGGGGGCAATAAGCAGTACAGCTCCCGAGCTCCTTCAGCTGGCGGTTCAATTGAATCATTGTCTTGCCGACTTGACGTACTTGCAACTGAATGGCCATCCCTCGCCGGCAACACACAGTACAGCACGCTGGCACCCTCACCTGGAAGCTCAGAAATCTCATCTTTCTGGTCCGTAATCGACTCTTCACCCTTGTTAGAAGGATTTGCGTCACTCCGAACCTGATCGCTCAGCAACTCGGTGGGACTCGCACTCAAAGGCTTCTGTTCTTTGGAGATGATGTTCTCTGGCTGAGTGCCAACATCATGCTGTTCTTCGTCGCCCCCACCACCATCTTTGGGTTCATCTAAAGGTAACGGGTCCTCTTTATCCTGACGGCCTTGGAACGGCACTACGCAATACATCTCATCATCACCACAGCCAGGGAGCTCCGCTGATACCTTGCCCGAGTGGACATTCGATTCTCTCCGAAAGACAATCTTGCCATTGTTCACGGCGAGGACCGCGCACTTTGCCGGCAGCTTCTTTGCGCAATACTTGGCAACGGACAGCTTGGACCTGATGAATCCGAAGCAATAGTGGATGTTAATCATTGGGTGAAAAAGCTGGGATGGGAGCTTTCATAGCGGAAACATCGAGGATCCAATGCTTGTGGCACTTACGCAATTGCCCGCTTCTTCTTGGCGATGCCGAGGACAACCTTGGAGGCACCAAACAAGCTGGCCTCACGAACTAGCGCCTTGCGAACCGACGAGTCCTTGCAAATCTTCACCTTTAGATCGATCTGCTCAGCACACAGGCGAAAGTTAGCACGCAGAAGCAGCAATAGATAGTTGGCAAATTTACCGTTGTGTAACCACAACAGAATGGGGGCAAAAGATTGCGAGTCAGCATGTAGACTGCAGAAGAAAAGCCATAAATGAAGGTAAAAAATCGCATCAATGCAAGGTAAGCCGAAATGATTCGATTAGAATTGAAATGTGAAAAAAAAAAGATTATGCATGATAGTCTGAACACTTGAAGAGATTAGAAGTCAAAGAATAGCCCCAAAAAATATATTGGCCAGGCCCAAAATTAGCCGAAAGATTGCATTTTGCCATACCATCAGCTAGAGTCGCATCAAAACATGTTGTAAACATCCCATCTTCCCAACCCAGCACAAAAGAAAAGGGATGGAAAATCAGGCAAGAAACAAAAATAAATGCAAAAAAGAAAACAAGGAAAGGGGAGAGCTTCACATGGTTGCTAGGCACTGGCGACCTACTTGCAACTAATAGCACAGCAACAGCGAAACAAGCAGAGAGAGAGAGAGAGAGAGAGCGGCGACCTGCTTGAGGTTGCAGAATCCCTCGTAGACGCCGAGCATGGCATCGAAGTCCACCGCGGCGGCCGCCTCCGCCGCCGAGGCCAGGATAACGTGGACGGCCACCACGCTGTCCCCGGCGGCGGCGACATTGACGAGCGCCCACGTGAGCAGCGCCCGGCTCTCGGCATCCGCCCGCACGCCCAGCACCACCGTCCCGGCGACCCCCTCCGATTCCGGGGTCTTCCCGGAGCACCCCTCCTCTTCCTGGACCACCCCGGCGGCGTCCATGGCCTCCTCCGCCCCTTGATGCTGCTTCTTCTTTGATACCTTCGTCTCTAGCCTGTCACGACTCACAAGGCTCAGGAGCGGCGTGCGCCACCATGGCCGCGTCCTTTTGTGCCTCGGGCGCCGCGGCTATGCGGTTGGTTCCTCTTGGCAAGTGTCGCGCCCTGCCTGCCTGCCTGCCGTCCTCCCTGCTCCTCTCGCTGCCTGTGCCTTCTTGTTCTGTTGCTCGTTGTTCTCTCTCTCTCTGTCTGTGTCCCCTCTCTGCTCGTGTTGGTTCGTGCTCGTTGCTCTCTGCCCCTCTCTCTCTCAGGTTTCCTTCTCTCTCTCCCACCATTTGGGTGTTAGTTTAGTCCATTATAGGCTGCTGGCAACCGCTCATTCACCGTTCCGTTGAGGTTGAGGCGTTGATCATTTCGTCTGCCTCCTTTTGTTTCCTTTTCTTTTTACTACTACTTTTTTTACAGGTGTCCAAATATTTGTTTATCTTTTTCTTTTTGTGAGCCACTTGTGTAGATTGTATGTGTCACTGACAGATGTACGTGGCGAAAAGGTGTGCGGGGTTAGGGGGCACATAGATAAAAGGGCAAGATTCCAAGTCCAGGAAAGCCTGCTTTGGCTGTAATGTTAGTAACTTTGATTAGTCATCTGTGACTGTGCTGCGCACTTAGGGTGCTTCTGGTTAGGTGAGTCAGGGTAAATAGGATGGGATGGTACAGAATTGTTGAGATGATCTTGAATGAGATGATATAAGTATAGTGTTTGGTTGGTGGGATAGGATGATACAGGATTTTATTTGATTGCTTGGACAGAATGGTCCTGTATGGTTCCAGAAAGTATTTGGTTTGATAAATAAGATTGCATTTGGATGGCCACAATTTTTTTCTTTTTCTTTCCTTCCTTTTCCCTCCTTTTCTTTTTCTCCCTTATCTTTTCTTTTGTCGACAGTTTGTCTTCCCCTATCCATTTCTTCTTCCTCCCTCCTCATTTCTCCTGGGATTCCTTCGGTTGGAGCTCCTCATGGCGCCGCTCCTCCGGCCGCCCTCGGCGTCTTGCACCGCTGCTGGCTCCCTTGCGCGCTCGGCCCATGTGCTCGCCCGCGCCCATGGCGCTACCTCCTATGCCTACGTCGCGCTCGACCCATGGTGCCGCCGCCATCGACGTCGGCTTTGTCTTGCTTCGACCTTGTACTATCACCACCTCCTGCGTGCAGGTGCCTCGGCCGGCTCGACTTCACGATCGGCCGCCTCGGTTCGACCTAGTTCCCTCGGTTTCTTCTTCTTTCTTTGCAGGCCCGTCGCCGCATTTCTTTCCTCACGCGCCACGCCTCTCGTCTAGTCTTTGCGCCCCGACCCAACTCACTGCGCCTTGGCTCGGCGACCTCTGACGCCAGATTAGCCGTGTGGCCTTGTGCTTGTGAGGTGGGGGAGAGAGGAGCAAGGAAGAGACGAGTCGGCGAGGCCATGTGGAGGTAGACGCCATGGGGGAGCGGCAGCACAAGGGAGAGAACGAGCCATGGGGGAGCGGCAGCGCACGGGAGAGCGAGGTGAACGGCGTGGTTCGGCATTTTTCTTCGAACGAAATGGTTCAGGATCTGCTGGGAATATTCTACTTTGTTGAACCATTCCATCCTAGACCATTTGATGCAATTCAGCGAACCAAACAAAAGACAACACCATATCTTAAACCATCTCATACAAGAACCAACTCCTTCACCCAACCAATCACACCCTTAGTTAATGCCCTCCCTTTCGCTCAGATGCAGCAGTTCCTGGATTGAACTTTGTTGACTACTGGTCTCTCCGTTGCGCTATATTTGTTCGTGCTCTCCAGAGCCCTCCGGTACTTTAACGCTGTTGGGAACTGAGCAGGAAGGTCACTCTCTGGTCAGCTCGTGTAGCCTGCATGTTCAGGATCTTGTCTGTATTTTTCGGATTAACAAAAAAAAAGAGAGCATAGTAGTATTAGTTATATTAGTACTTTTCTAGTCCTAATTTTGTTATTTTTCAGTTTACGTTTGCTGACAAAGCATTAAGCATGCGCTGTTGAATTTTGCCCTCAAATTTTTGCAGGGTGCTTATTAGAGCACGTACAATAATATAACGTCAACTGTCTGTAAGACTTGTAATATAGAAAATTAGATGACATGGATGAGAGAGAGGAAGCATAGAGAATTGGACCGTCTCTTGTACAGTAGTCGACTTTAACACGTGAAACAAGACATATTATACATAAATGAGTTGTCTATAGAGACATATAAATAGACAACCTATCGTTGTATGAAATTTTTAGTCTTGTCTATAAATGATATGAAAAAGATCTTATAGGCAATGGTTATACCATCAGATATATGACTTTAGATCACAGTTCACGGTTGCAGTAGTCTGACCGTACGAGTTTCTAGTTTCTACACGATGAAATTGACGGAGGGAGAGGCAGTCAGCTACTAGTTCCTGCTGCTGACATTTGCCTGAAAACCCACTGCATAAATTGAATCTCTAGATGCTCTGAGTTTCGGTTCAAATTTCCTTGTCACAGATAACAATTGCTCAGGTCCAAACCCTTGAAACAAATCATAGATAAAGAATGAGTGTGAAGCCTTGTCCTCTTAAGTCATAGTTGGTGATCCAATGACCAGCGCTGCTGAAACCAGAACTAGTCAAAGAAATTTTCGATGTACATGATCCCATGGGGATTATCTGTAATTCTGTATGTTTATTGCTGGTGGATTAAATTAGATACCTCCGACCTTTCCTTGGCAGCAAAGACAATTTTTTTGGTTCAAGAAACCGGAAAAGAAAACAAAGACCTTGTGGATATGGTGACTTGTAGCGCTCGGCCTGGCCTTAAACGTTCGAATCAAACAATATACTATACTAGCAGGGTAGAGTATGAGTACACGTGAGCAATATATCTCTACTAATAAAAAATTAAAAAAATTAAAGTTGGTGGTCGTCTGTTCTTTCGTCCTCTTGGCGTCGTAGATCGTGAGAACGAGTCTTGACAGATTCGAGATCTTGTCGTGAAACACGATGACGGTTGACGATCCCGTATATTAGAACTATAATTTTTTTAATATGTAGCAAAAACACGCGTAGCGTTAACAAAATGTGAGAGACCAGATAAGACAAATAGGAAGGGTGAACTGTTTGGAACAACGGCATGAATTAGTAAGTGGTACCTGTCGGTGTGTGGGCGTTTTGCTAACCAGAAAAGAATACACATATAGTACAAATCGAAAGAACTACACGTTAGGAGCGCTCGTTCATGGATTTTTCGGGATTCGATCTGGAGACAGGTTTAAACATGTGTGAAAAGCATTAATCCCATGGCGAGAATTAACCTAGGGTAGTCAAGGCGAGAGCACCCCCACCATCGATTGGATTCCTGGATATTTCGTAGCACCACCGTCCATCCACCGTTACGAAGCGAGTACGAGATAGAAAAAAAAATAGTGGAGTATAAACACCCTTTCATATATTCAGATTCGGCACCGGACGAGCCATTCGATGGAAGTTTTTTTAAAATAATATTTTTTAAAGATATTTATAAAAATAAAATAGCCATCCCAAAAATTAAAAAGACTCTGGCCCGGCAGCAGGGGCCTCTCGCCCGCCCCAATCGATCCGGATACATGCCGCCACCGAATCCCTAAATTGATTGGCATATTTTTTTTTCATAGATTTTGAACGATACGAAATGTGAGACTCGCAATAACATTTTGTGATCGTCGTATGTTGTTCTAGTGCCGTGAATTTCTGAAGAATTTTGCGAGGACGATTGAGGTATCAATGATTCGTAAGAGGAAGGTAAGTGATATTACGATGCGTCCGAGAATTCATACACTTGCTCATGTACATGCACTGCATATTATGTAAGGAAACAAATGTCAATTTGCCACTACTATCAAAACTATGATAAATCATACTGATATTACATAGCATTCAGCAAAACGTCATAACACTTAATCAAAATGATAATTCATAACATCGGCAATAACATATTACTACTGTTTGTGCTTTCTCGCGGTCGCGACCTCAACGTCCCTCGTGTGGACTGCCTCGAGTCGGGCGACCGGATGAGGTCCCTACGGTGACGTTCGGAGTGCCGATGTCTCCTTCGTCTTGAGGATTTCTCGTGGGGCATTTCTTGAAGGTGTGCCCAGACTCCTTGCAAATGGAGCACTTCTTCGTACGATGTCTGGTTTTTACTTCGTCCATGTCGTTCCTGATGTGTTGTACCTATTGCTGACCAACTTTTCCCTTGAACCTATCAATAACCGCGGCTTAGATTAGTTGCTCCCAGATCGGATGGCCAGTGAAATGGCCAACCACAGCGTAACCGTTTGCATCACCGCCTCCTTAGTGAAATAGTCAGAGAGATACTGACCAGGATGTTGCGCCACCATCGAACATGCGGCTATAACATGGGAGCAGGGCCTATGCAGAAGAAGAGACTTGTTGCAAGTGCATATGCAACTACTGTGGTGTAGCGTGCACTCGTGGGTGACCCTCTCGCGGTTCGTCCCGTGGTGTCCTTTATCCCTACACATTATCTCGAAGCGAAGCTCCCTTATGCCCATCTTGAATGCCCAGTGCATCTCACCCTTCTTGCTCTTCTCCCCCATGTACTTGGTGACCATGGTGGAGTAGAGTATTCTGTCATTTGTCATGGCGAGTGACAACCAAAGGGAGGCAGCTTCGCCGCGCATGACCCAGTTATACACCTTGGCTAGATTAGTTGTCATTACACCATATTGAGCACCCCTCCTGTCATGTAGCAGCGACCACTTCTCCTTTGACTCGTGCTCAATAGAGTTCGGGAAGCATTTCACTAGCGCCCGTGTCCTCCTCGTCAATCTTGGAGCATCTGTGGGTAGCTGTGGCAATGCTTCGGAGGCTTGGTCAGTGCTTGGGGCGACCCTTCTCGCTGCCTCCCTTCTGTGCGTCTGGGTCCTCTCATCCAGAATCTTCCAAAGTGCTTCAAACTTCCACTGCTGGTTCTGGTTGCACAGCCACTTGAACAGGTTCTGGTTGTTGTTGGTGCTTGGTTGGGTTGAGGTTGAATCACCCAAGTCTTGGAGTTTCTTGTAACATTTTGTTCTTGATCCATCATCTTCCTCTTGTGACAGTTGTCCAGCTGATGGCAGGTAGCTTCTAAATGGAGTGCCTCGGGATGAACCTTGTTGGAATTTGGTTTCTCTGATTTTTGGGATAACTTGGTAGAAATAACCATGGTCCTACATGCCTTGGCTTAGATGAGAGTGGCATGAAAATGCCCACACTGCTGCTGTAATATAGAGGTTAGCATTATCTTCAAAGGGCACTGGGCTGGATAATGATCTTTACGCTCACATAAGTAACAGGTAGTCAGTATCTGGCCCCTATACTTCCCAGTTAAGAATGTGTTATCTATACACAAGATTGGACGACAGTGCCGGAATGCATTGATGCATGCACCAAACGCGAAGAATGCTCGCTGTAGTACCCTCTTATTGGCTCACTTCGGATGCGTGGCGTCTTGAATGTCAATATGGGTATTAGGATTCCTGTCTTGTATGACTCGGAGTTACCCAGAGAGGTTGTGGTGGGAATCCTCGAATGTGTTCCACCTTGATTCCAATGTCTTCTGTTTTGCCCTCCAAGCATTGGCATAGCTGATTGTGTACTGGAACTTTATCTCAATTGCTCGAATGATGAATCGTGGCTCAAAATCTAGATTATCTACGATCTCACTGTACATGAGGTTGGCGATGAAGCGATGGCGAGTTCGGTTGGGACTACAGACTCGAAACGCAGCGCATGTGTGAAGGACCACTATAGAGCACTTCTAGTAAGTATCCCACTTAGGCTGAAATGTATGCACTCGCCAAGGACATCCCTCTATACCGCACTTCACGTCGTAGAATATTGGGGGTAGACTTGACGACTATGAATGTGCGCCGCACCGATAAGACCCAGAATTTGACCACGTCCTGCATGGCCTCCTTGCATTTGTACATAGCTCCTAGCATGACCTCATTCTGGTCGTACTCCCACGGCACACGGGAGCCTTTGTTGACAACGAGGTTGTCAAACTGGTATGTATTCCACTCGGATGTAACCACCTGCTGGTCCACATCATCCTCATCGTCGGAACCTTCATCTTCAGACAATGACATGTAGTCTTGGTCTTCGAGATTCATCCTTTGCACTACGGCTTCCACCTCCTCACCCTCGTCAGTAAGACCACTAGCTTGTTTGACCGAATGAGCTACTTACGCAGGGTCTTCATCGACAACATCAGCAACTCCGGGAGCTTCAGCCATTGTGTGCGCCATGCTGTGGCTCGAATCCCCGACTTCTTCTTCGGCGTCAGCACCCCCTTCTTGTTCAGCCGTAGATGGAGGAATGGGTTTGGCATATGCCTGGACCAGAAGGACCAATTTCCACCCTCCCTCCATCGTCATGTGTACATATGACTGCAATGAATTTGTTCCCTTTAGCTGCACTAACTCTCAATATGTGTGCTGTGCTACCCGCGGGGTAAGACAACTCAATCTTAGATCGTACACATCACGATCCACTTAGAATGCGTGGAACAACGACCGCATCATAGCGTCCCATTTACGCTGCTCTGGTCTTGGTAGGGGTGCGGTCGCCGATTGAAAATAACGCAAATCAATCCTCTCAGGATCCTCTACAATAATCCCTTGACCATAGTAAATTTTAAAATTGGCGACGTCACATATATTTGACGCACTGTACCATAAAGAATATTTTCACGATTAACCACATATCTAAAACTAGACTACCCAACGAAAAGTAATATGTAAAATGTACTGCACTACGTAACCGTACATCTAAAACTATGTAATCCATTCGGTTAAAAAAATTACTCAGGAGATGGGCAATCGGACGGGCAGCGTTTCGCTAGCTTCTCTCATCTTCTCTACTCCTCTCTTCTCTTCTCTTTTTTTCTGAATAAAAGTGAGTCATGTGCCGAATTTCAGGGTTTCGAGAGATTTTTATAGGGTCATACTTCCCTGTCGTCATTTGAAACGATGACAGGAAACTGTTGCCAGTCCCTGTCGCCAGTTTAATTAGCGATAGCTACCTGTCGCCAATTGAACTGGTATCAGGGAGTTATTTTTGTAATTTTTTTGATGGCTATTTATTTTTGTAAATATTTTTTTAAAAAATAATTTTTTAAAAAAAATTATCATTCGTTGAGGCTAAACGAATGGGGAGACGGAGCCAGACACGGGTGGCCGCTGTCATGGCTCACGCATCCATCGATGAGCATCGATGGATCGGAGGTGCACAAGCAAGCACACGTGGATGATATATGCTCCTCATTACTGCTACCAGTAGTATGTTTCCATCCATCTGGGCCTAGCTAAGAGTCTACTATGACGAGACGAATTCGGTCAGCTAACAGATTTAATTACAGTTGATCACAGGAATATCAAATGAGATTCGTACATGCAGGGGCAGGCAAGCATGTGCAGACAAGTATATGGAGCATGTCACGCATGACCATCTCGATCTCCATCGATCATGCAATCAAACCCACTTCTTATAATCCCATTGATTATAACAAAATTATTGACGTCGGATCGGTGAAAGAACTCTACAACATTTGAACGCGAGGATCTTAACGTAAAATTCGCGTCTTTTTTTTTCAAAGAAAAAACATTGCATCTCTCGTTCAATCATCTCTTGTTGTAATTTGATGCTCCTCGTTATGCGCAGCAGCCCTTGAATCAAATCAGAATTGTGAGATATAACATAAGCATGAATGATATTATGAACAAAGTAGATAAATCTCATAGAGGGAATTAAAATAACAGCAACGAAGCAATCATGACGAGAAAAAAAAATCTCTTGTTATAATTCGATGCTCCCCGTTATGCGCAGCAGCCCCTGAATCGAATCAGAGTTGTGAGATATAACACAAGCATGAATGATATCATAAACAAAGTAGATAAAATCTCGTAGAGAGAATTAAAATAACGATAACGAAGCAATCACGACGAGAGAAAAAAATTTAACGAAGTTGATCGCAAATTCTTTGAGTACGACCTCAAAAGAGTACATGAGATTTTCGCTCTCTCTCACCCCTTTCAAACCTTCTAAGAGCATGTACAATGATATGACGTTAGCTGTCTATAAGTATTGCCACGTAGGGTACAAGATGATGTGGAGAAGAGAGATAGTGCATAGAGAATTGGGTCATCTCTCACGCAAGAGTCGTATAATACGAGAAATAAGGCATATTATGCGTAGATGAAATTTTCTATAGAGATATGTAAAGAGACAATCCATTATAGAAGGTTCGTCTTTAGTCTTTGTCTATAGATGATATGGATGGATACTATAGACAACAGTTGTCTATACCATTATACATGCTCTAAGACTCTCAAATCTTTATCCTATATAAAAATATAGGGGTAAAAAATAATCTAGTCTTCAATCGTCTCGAATTCTCTGCTTGGGACATGTTCTTCTCGTCCGTGGCCACCTCGCGTAGGTTTATATAGTCCCAAGTATATATTCTAAAGTGAAGCAAGTGATCTGTCTACTGTTTCAACGATGGCTGCAGTCATGCATCACCATATATTTATTAAAACAATCGTGCACAAAATAAAAGGATTTGTGCTCGTAGATGGATAGATCCATTTCCCCTGTCAGTTCCTGCAGAGTGCAGTATCCCAGATCGATCGCTATGAAGTCCTTTTCCTTTCCGAAGCTAGGAAACAATTTAATACAAGTCAAATTGTGCGTTGCCTTGTAGTAGTAGTCTTGTACAGTAGAATTCTCCAACGAACGAGTCGGCCGGCAAACTTTTGAACAAGGACCTGCAGTACGACAGTCGTCATTCAATCTCTAAGAATTTAGAGAGAGAGAGAGAGAGAGTGGCGACCCCACCTGCCGCTGCCCACTACCTTTGTCAGCAAGTATAGTCTTTGACTCGTCAATCGACGAGATACATCTCACTAATAGATGAGTAGCATAACACAGGCATTGCAGTGGTCCATACTCCATAGTGATTACATGAGATTTGCAGACCAAAATACATAAAGTTCGAATACATTAACCTCAAATTAAACCATCGGAAGTCTTTGAGATAACAGAAGATGTCACGCCATGCAGGGTAGACTTAGAATTATTATGCTACTTATGACAAACTACGAGAAACTATCAATGGCTTCAAGTGTCCCCGGCATCACCAAAGATGGGATGTCATAGTAGTCCACTCCACCTCCTCCATCGTCATATTGAGCCTCTCCGGCGTATGCTCCTTCGTTGGCCGCCTGGTAATCTCCTCCTTGATCATACAGCTCGCATTCTAACAAAGGAGAGATAGAATAGGGATGAATACGTAAGCTACTCAACAAGTCCTAGTCCATGTATAGGAAAGTGAATGACATGCCGGATATCATCTAAAGGGAACACGATCGTACCAATGGAATAAGATTTTAGAAAGCATTTCTTGGAGAACAGATTCAAGTTAATTGTTCAGAAATCTATTATCCTTAGGCAAACGCAGGTCTTGAGAACCTTCCAATTGTTTCTTTCCCACTGTGAACGCAGTTCCTTCTTGGAACAAGGAGTGACAAGCTACACTTCAATTACATTCCACAGAGGTGTGTTACTTTACCCACATGCGTCGTGGTTGTTCACACAATGCAATAGACACACTTCCTTTGGTGTGCGGCAAAACCAAAGACACATAGCTTTTCATCAATCTCATCTGTCAACATCTCTACCCAATGGCACCGAGCCTTGCGTTGTGGACCTACTCCACCACGCGTATAGCGTTCTGAATCTAAACCACCAACGGCGGTCCCTTGTGAAGGGATACAGGTAGGCTACACTAGTTTGCAATTCAAAAATTCTACCACGTAAACCATAAAGTCATGCAAGTAAGAGATCACATATCGTTACCACTAGACGCGCAGTACAGTTGAAGAAGAGTTGGAGCAGCCTAATCCAACATCGAGCGCGTCGATGTAGTGGTCGTAGTCGATCGTCCAACATCCTCAGCACCGATCGTCTCCTCCAGCAACCTATCACATTCCTTGCATAGGTCGTGGATCGTCCTCGATTAGCGTAGAAGCAACTGTAGCAGTGCCTCTACGATATCCACACATCCAGAGGTGGAACGCCATACGCCGATGTGCTAGCACCAACGCGCATGGTAGGGCTTTCGAGGAGATGACGGCTAGGGTTTTGGTGGAGCAACTCTCTTACGTCCTAACAGCCCCATGCATCCCCTTATAAAGCCCAAAACAGATCCTATCTGAACTCGTTTGTTCCAACTCGTAAAGTGTGAGACCCGGTAGGTTCATGTGTAATCGATTGTGACTCAAAAACTCCTTTTCGACCACAAGTCGTTAGCGGTTTCTAGCTGGACATAACGATTCCCGAATACACATAAATATTATATCGAACAGACCTTATGCAATATGATCTGTGACTAGGTTCTTATCACTTACGACCAGCTCGGATCTCTATACGACCAGTTCATATTTAATCACGACCAAATCGTAACTTCTTACGACCAGTTAGTGATCATATCCGACCGGTCTGTATCTCCATATGACCAGTTCGTATCTGGTCGGACTGAACGACCTGTTTGCGTATTCTCCCTTTACCTCACGATATCTAGTTGAACTCCAGGTGAGATATTTGTCATCCATAAACTGTTCAATCACTACTACGGATCACCTTATCACAGACGGTTTCCGAACTGTCTGAAAAAGTTCGTCTGGGATAACAGGCGTTATCACAGACGGTTCAAAAACCGTTTGTGATAGTAGTTATCACAGACGTTTCTACTGTCGAACCGTCTGTGATTGTATATTTTCACAAATGGTTCTGAACAAAAACCGTCTGTGATAGTTTTTTCAACTGTAAAAAAAATACTAAATGTATAGCTTGCAGGTGGCCACGGCGGCCTTCCCCTTGGCCATCCGCCTCTCCGCCTCCGGCACCTCGTCCACCTCCTGGCTCCACTCGCTCATGAGCCTTCTGAAGAAGGCCATGATCTTGTCCTCGTCGCAGAGCTCCTCGAAAGGCACATCCTTCTCCTCATCCCCGCCCTCCTTCCTCTCGTAGTGTCGCCACCTTGAGCTTACGCCTTCGCCGCCCCGCATGACTCTGAATGTCGTGGAGGAAGTCGTTGGTCTGTCCCTCCCCAATATCCCCGGCGTCGATTAGATTAGTCACTACAAGGGCTGCAAACTGAAGCATTTGTGAGATCATCAAGCCACATTGTTCCCCATCCATTCAATCACAAAACTATATTCAAGCACACATTCAATCACAAAACTATATTCAAGCACACATGTATACCTCGATCTAGGAGAAGCCATGGGAAGGACAGGCCACGAGGGAGGAGGAGGGCAGGGCCGGATGGAGGCGGTGGGGAGAGCAGCTGGGGATACACCGGCCGACCGTCGGGGGGGAGGACGAGCGACGGGAGGAGGAGGCCCGACGAAGGGAGCACTGGGCGGCGGCGGGACGAACAGGAGGGACGAGGGCCGGCAGCGGGAGAAGGGAGTCCAGAGGTCGCGCTGGATTTGGGGGAGTCCTTATTAATATATAAGGACTCCTGCTACTCCCGCGCACGCATTCAAAATTTTCAAACTCCCGCGTTGTGATTCACATATCACAGATGGCTCGTATCACCAACCGTTTGTGATGAGGTATACAAACCGTCTGTGATGAGGTACTTATCACAGATGGTTCGTATAACGAACCGTCTGTAATAGTATCACAGACGGTTCGTGATACGAACCATCTGTGATAATTAGTATCACAAACAGTTCGTGATACGAACCGTCTGTGAAGGACAATACAGACGGTTCCAAAGGAACCGTATATGATGAGGCGTCTAGTATGACATGTTTTTATAGTAGTGAATACTTTCTCGATCTAGTGATGGATAACTTCACGTGGTCGACTCTTCGACCACTAGTGGCACAACCATGCATTTTCTTTATCCGACCACATCGAGGGGCCGAAAGATATCTCTCCTATTATGTTAGGAGGGGTGAATCTCATATCCGACCAGTCATATCCCTTCGCATGTTTCATAACATACCGGAAAGTAACCTTTATAACTACTCAGTTACGGAATAGCATTTGGCAATCCCTAAGTGTACTATTATACATGTAGGAAACTATGTTGATCTCAGGTCTAAGGATTATACATCATCATTGCTTGAGACCAACTGATGACACATAAAATCATAACAATCTCAATAGTTTCTCAAGGTGGGTTAATCCAACACCATGTTCTCTAACATGTGTTCACATTATTGATTCGATATCTCCATATCCATGACCGGTGAAACATGGCCATCAATCAATACATATGCTGGTCGATAAGTCACTAGTGTTCCGCCAGTGATACATTTAGAATGACATCATATAACTTAAAGGGCTTCACCAGTAAGTCACATACTTGTTAATCGTTATAAATGATAATTCATCCAATGAATATAATAACATTTATTCTATAACTCATAAACATAGACGTGATACAATCATTTCTATGATTGTCTCTAGCGAATATCGCCAACACCTTTGTCCTTATGGATGCACTGACGTCTTACACACTCCCATGAGAGATGTGACATTAAGAAGACATTACTCAGCTCACGCCCATCCCATACCAGGTTATGTGGTCAACGCGGGCCTTGTGGCGCTAGAATCCCATTGAGCATTTGTTTCATTAACCATAAGGTGAAAAGTTTCCCTATGTAGCGGAACCCGCCTTCCATGATATTTCCATTCAGGGTTCGAACTACCAGCCATAGAATAATTCAACGGAATTGGCTCAGCCGACCCACAATGATCAATTTACTTCTTTAGAAATTATCTTTTACCATGCAGGTGATAATAGTTCTAGCATAGATTCCAAATAGTTTTCTATGAAATTAACACGATATCAATGATTCCAAATAGTTTTCTATGAAATTAACACGATATCAATGATTGAGAAGTGGACTTGCCTGAAGTAGACGGATGAACATAATTATGAAGTTTAGTTCTCGGATATGGTCCTCGGTTGCTTGAACTTCTAGAAAGAACAGAAATATCGATGTCCAATAAGGACAACATCTAGATGGAATTATTCGAATAAGAACACTTATGCATGTGCTCTAAGAATGGAACTTGCATGACCTTATATCGTCACTCGTGGAATATCGATACCCTAAGGTGGATTCGATGCGCGGAATAAAATTGAACTATGAACGAAATTATATCGAGATATACTCGAATGAAATCCCCGATAAGATGATAGAATAAAAATGTTGTTATAAAAGATGAAAATAAAATAATCTAAGGATACATGCGAGTAAAGTCCATTACCGGTCCTTAAACTTTTTATGCTGTGTCATCCCGGTCCATAGACTTTCAAAGTGTGTCATCCCGGTCCCTAAACACTGTTTGGGTCTCAAACATAGCCCTCTTGCTTAGGCACAAGAATGGCACACTTTGAAAGTCTATGGACCGATGACACAAAGATAAAAAGTTTAAGGACTAATTTGAGACCCAAGCAGTGTTTAGGGACCGGATGACACACTTTGAAAGTCTATGGACCAGGATGACACAGCATAAAAAGTTTAAGGACCGGTAATGGACTTTACTCTATTTTGTTTGCATCTTGATTGTTTTTTTTTGTTAAGAAAATGATGGAATTGTATTTCACGAATAACAAAGTTTTGATTTTCTAGACAATAGTTTATTATTTATTTTTGTGGAAGCAATTGTTTTCAATAACGTTTCCTGGAAATTTTGATTTACAAACCAATTTGACAAGATTTGGAGAAAGAAGGAACTTAAATTGGATTTTTGGGCTTGGGGCTAGGGCAGTGGACCTAGTTGACCGGTCAATCCAATCCAATCGGCCCATGTGGCCAGCCTGCCCCCTAACTCCCTCCCTCCCTCTCGGTCTCCCCCCCCTCACCAGAGAAAACATTTTCGTTTTCAAAAAAAATTTGCGCCTAGGTGAAACAACCGAATTGACCGAAATTTCAGTATTTTGGTTGCAAATTTCGGCGCAGCAGTCAATTCGGTGTTTGAAATTCGGGCGAAATCGGACCGAATTTGGACTAAAATTTCGGCCAAAAAAGAGGGAAATAATGCTCAAGTGAGAATTTCTGATCTATCATAATACACATCAATAGGCTATCAAAATTCAGAAATAATGCGCAAGGTTAAAAAGCCACATCAACAGGCTATCAGAATTCAAAATATCAATTCAACATAAAGATCTTAGATCTCCGAATTTCAGATTTGCTGCTCCTTTCTCATTCAGTGCAAATACACATCAATAGACTATCAGATCAACATAAAGATTTCAGATTTGCTGCTGCTCCGTTCCAGGGGCACTGCCCCTACTGCTCCCGGTGCCTACATCAATGCCGGCCTCCCTGTCGACGCCGCTTGCGCCAGCCATGACCCGGCCGCCTAGAGAGGAAAAGGGAAACGAGTCACGAGCGAAAGGAGATGAGGCTCGACCGCTCGGAGCCCCTCGCCGCCCTAGACCTTGTTGCGCCGCCGCCGCTTGGAGAGGACAAGGGGGAGGAGGCGAAAGGGGAGAGTGGGACTGTGGGAGGCGTCGGCGGCAAACCTGAGGGGAGGCTGTTCGTCGAGTGTGCTCTGGCTGGATAGAGGAGGGCAGGGCCAGGTGAGGGGAGGCCGTTTGTCGGGCGTGCTCCGTGGTGTTCGCGTCGGCGGTGGTGGCAGCGTCACGCGGCGGCGTGACGGGAATGGGGATCGGCAAGACGACGACTCGGCGTGAGGGGAATGGGGCGTCTAGGGACTCACCTAGGGTTAGGGAGGCAGCACCAGGCTTGGATCGGCCAGTGGTCCGTTTGGGGAAAAATTCAAACGGGTCAAATTATTTTGAACGAATACGTTTTCTTTCGGGATCCAGTGAGACGAAATTGATAACCCTGCCCCTTGCCCGATACCCCTCTCTCTCCCTCTCGGCTCCATCACTCGGTCACTGTAACGCCCCCAAATTCCTGGGGACATTAAACTCTTCACAACCGCCCAGGATGTGCAGTTGCGAAGTAAACAGTGTCTCAAGCAAGCTTTCTATCTCAACAAAAGCCAACCTTTTATTACATAAGATAGGGCTTAACAGCCAGTTTTGACACTGATACGGGCATTCAAGCCCAAAGTTAATATAATACAAGACAAAAGAACTTCTAACCACAGGCACACTTGAGTGCGGCTGAGACCTAATAACAGTAGTCGTTGCCAACCGTGGGTCCACCAAAATCTTGTTCAACGGATCTTACGCATTTTCCCGGTGTTTCTTACAGTAGATTGTTTGCAGATTATGCAAGAATGAGTACAACTACCGTACTCAACAAGCCACATGGAAAGGCTAAATAATTACATGCAAGGAGCTCAAAGGATGATTAGGTTTTACCTTAACAGGCATATGTGGATGTAATTTGCAGTTTAAAGCAGTTTTACAAGACAGTAAAACAATAATACATAATAACAACAGGGGGTTTCTCAACAAACCACAATTACCAAATTACCATCTCCAAACTCTACTTATGCCTCGTGTACTGGAATCACCCATTAACACAGCTTCATTAACCGGAAGCTCGGCGTATTCGAGTAACATTGATTTTCACTTTGCAGAGTTGCCCAACTTTACCCACACGATATCACAAACCCACATTGACACGCATCGCGTTTGCGTACAACTGAGTTAGGATAACAAAGCCTTTTCACTGCTTATCCTTTTTAGTCTCTACCCGGTAGATCTTAATCCATCTGACCCTCGGAGACCACCGGCCAATAGTGGACTTTGCACCCGATCTTGACGGGTCCATACCGCTGCAAGAACCAAATGAGTGTCCTTAAAGGCCATACTGTCTCACCTTTGATCTCAGAGATATTCAATTGGATGAGCGATGTACTAAGCTAGGGAGTAATGACCACGCATGTGGTTGAGCGGTTCTTGTCTCATTACTTAGCACAAGGTTCTTGTCCTTACATGTCACCCAGTGAGGCGATGGCCCAACCCGCGGTTGCCCACCTCTTGATCTCATTGATGACCCATTTTACCAAGTATATTGGGTTGCCCAACTCAATGGACACAACCCTCAACTTACACCAAAAATCCTACTGGCCTAAAGCCAATACTGCTTTTGATTGATGATCACAATTTTGAGTGACAAAGCTACTATATAGATAACATTTTATGTGAATTTGTCAAGGTGAATATGGCCTACAAGTGCTGGGTAGGTTTGTATGTGGGGTTATAGGAATTATCTAATTATCATGTCATTCAAAAGTATTATTTCAGCAATTAAAGTAATTGTCTCAAATATGATAATGAAAGTATCAATAGAAATATATGACATGTGGGTTCAAAATGATCAAAGAATGTGACTTGCCTTCTTGCACAAGGTCCTGTTGATGCTGGTCTTGTTTGGCGTCTTCTGGCGTCTGGTCGTCTAGATCGTAACCTAACGAGAAGCAATGCAATAAAAAGAAACCAAGTAAAAACTAGCTCAATAAGGAATGAGCTGGAACGACAAGCAAGAAAATAAAACCAAACAGAAACTTAAAGGAAGGGTGGTGCGGGTTGGTGGGATTTATCTGGTGTTTATCTGGACTAGACAAGTTTTGAGATTCGGATCCAACTACAACAAAAATATTGTAGAGGATTAAAGAAATTTAGTGAAAGGATTTATTTGGAGCTTGGTATGGCTAAACAGAGTTAAGATAGGGTTTTCTGGGCTCGAGACGATCGAAAATGACATAAAATGTCGAATTAGGGTTTCGGGCGAAAATTGTCAGATAATGAATAGTATTAAAATACTATTCATACATGACAATAGATCAGCGAAGAGTAATAGAAATATTTGTGTTTAGCTGAAATGGATAGTAGCTAGGGTTTATTATTTTTGGCTAAAGAACAGTGTATATGGAAATTTTTATTTTTAATCGGAAAGAACAGTAAATAAAATTACTGTGCAAGGAACAGTAAAAAGGCCGAATTTAAAAGGAAAATGGGCCGCCCGTTCCTCAGGCGACCACGACCTCAACTCCGCAAAGACCCAAACGGTCCGACGGCCCATCATCATGTGACATGCCTAAGCCCGTATTGCAAAAGCGGGGCAGCATACAGCGTCTTGGCGTCTTGTGAGAAGGAAGGGAGGCGGAGGGCAAAGCGCGGCAGCGGCTGGCGGCCGGCGACAGCACCCATGGCGTGATGGACGGCCAATGGCAGAGGAAACAGCACATGAGAGCTCCACCTGTAGGTTTTCTTCGCTAGGGTTTCTTGGCGAGGCTAGGGTTTTTGAGGTGGGGCTTGTGGGTGGCGGCGGTTGGCTTGGCACGGGAAGGAGGAGGGTGGGGAGGCGGTGGTGGGGATGAGGAGAAAGCGGCCGGTGCCTTTATAAGCGGGAGGCGTGGGAAGAATAGCGGCTAGAGGCGACCGCGTGGCGAGCGAGTGGCGGGGTGAGGGAAAGCGGGCGGCGGTGGAAAGCCAGAGATGATCTTGATGGCGGAGGTGGCGGATGGATAATGGCACAGGTGGTGACAGCGTGAAGCAGGCGTGGGCGGGCTCGCCCTGGCGCGACCATGAGAGAGTAGCGGCCATTGGCTTGTCCAAGGCCCACGAGGAAGCCGGAAGGAGGAAGCGGATTAGGGTTAGCGTTTGGGGATTTGGCCGAATTTTGCTGAAATTTGAAATTGGATTTGGAACTGAACTTCAAACTTGAACTCAAATTGATTTATTTTTTTGAATTTTGAAATTTTCAGGTGTTTCAGTCACCGCCTCTATCTATCCGCCGTTGTTGCTGCCGTTGGTGTCGCTCCGGCTCCCTGGCCTCGGTCCCGGCCACCGCGATGGTGTCCTCCTGCTCCTTTCTTGGATTTTGTCCTCACTCTTCCATGGCGCCACCGCGCCCATTCCAATCCGCCCCGGTCCCGGCCTTAATGTTGAAGTGATGTTCATGGTGACCATTTTTACCTCTAGTAAGTATTTTATTTTACCATGGTCATTCTTCACCATTAAGTTTCGGTCCAAGTGTACTTTTCTAAAAATATTGGGTCTTTTTGCATAATACTGATCCAAGGGTCTTGTTGAAATTGTAGCCTAATTGGATAGTTTTTAGAAAATCTATTTTGCTGAAAACGATTTCTAACCTTCTAATAAATATTTGGGCTATGCTCTGAATTGCTCTTTCTACTGCAATTGTGCCTCAGTGTATAGGCGCAGTTACAGTACTCTGCAGGAATTTAGAGAAAAGCTGGTTTCCCAAATCTAGTATTTATAATTTTCTAAAACAAAACATGTGTCCGGCCTCCTAAGTTTTTTAAAAAATGTGTGGTCTCAGAAACACACGGATATTTCTTTTAGAATCAGCTAATTTCTTGGTTAATGGCAGTCTGATGTAATGCAATTGTAATGAACGCACAGGAAGTAATAAAACGTCTGAATGATTGTGTGTGTCACTGCTATTCTCTAGTTCGATCCTCTGTCTCGAACAATGCATATGACGAGAGAAATTCGAGTAGGTTTATAGGTCTTAGCCAGCGCCGTGGGAGGGGGTGAGAGAGACTACCAGTACTAGCATATATGAGTTCTGTACAGCGGCCAGCAGGATGTAACGTCTGGATTGCAGGACAAAAAAGAAAGACACAACAATCATTGGCATCATCATCGATCGCTCGATTTACACCAACTCCATCGCTCGGCAGTTGGCATACACCGTCCAATTGATCGCAGAGAAAGGAACATATGCACACACCTCGGCGATTAGTCATACAAAATTTGTTGCGTCTCGTGCGAGCCGGTGATGTATACGCATGACGAATGAATTTTGGAATAACTTGCAAAGATTTTGTGTAGTGTACATAGTTGTGTAAGGTAGGTCGTACGTGGTTGTCATCGATCGCCAAGATATATATACGTACAGTTGTAAACACATCACATGGTAGTTTGTACGCTACCCTCCATCACCTTATATATATATATATGTTTGTGTGAACGTATGTAGTGCAAATGTGAATGACAGCCATCGAATCTACAACATGACGGCCACCTCGTGCTTCCCTTGGTAGCGTCGGCAATGAGGGGTAGCCGGCGCCAGGAGCTATGCGAGTCCTCATCGCTCCCGGCGTGAGCCTTCCTGTGGTGCTCCCGGGATCTGGCGCCATCGATGTAGCCCGCGCCTTTGGTCGTGGGCACGGAGAGCTCCTGAGAGAACCCCACAATATCTGCCGCCGCGATTGATTAACCAACTTGACGGCGCTGTTCGCCATCACGCTGTCTATATCATTTGCCGGCGGCATCAAAGCGGACTCATCACGGGCGGCGCGCGGAGGAAGGAGTTGTTGGGATCGGAGAGCATGGGAGAGCTGGAGATGGAGTGATGGTTCTTGGAATTGAGAGGAAGGTGGGGTTCTTGAATTCTTCAACTCACGGGAGATCGAGGAGAGGCTGGGCGGGAGGCGAGAAAGAAAGCGAGGAAATGGAAGGGAAAAAGGCGTCGACGATCTCCAAAAATCCAAATACGGCGATCTCCACGGAAAATGAACTGGAACATTCAAGGTTGGCCGCCGGTGCTAAGGAGGTGAGAGGGAGGGAACGGTTCGAAGGGGCAAAATTGACACAGCTAACGGCGGAACACCTCAAGTTAATGAAAATGGTAAAATAGGGAACGGAGGAAACTTTGGATGGTATTAAAATGTACCAGGACTTTTCGATGGTATTTTACTAAACTCGTGATCTTTAAGTGCTACGGAACCAATTTTTGCCTTAAATCAATTGTGGCTACTAAAGTACGACTAATTAACTACAACCAATTAATTGCAACTGATTTGTTATGAGTAATTAACTAACTGATTAAAATATGTACGATTAATATAACAACGACTAGTTCATTACGGGCTAATTTATCGCAACGGACTAAATAACACAAATATAATAACGCTTAAACGATAAGGACTATATTAATTACACCTAAGTGACTACAACTGATTAACTACACATTTAATAAAGACAATTTATACGAGAAAAACATTTACCTGCTAATACGGCCGCTAATTGCGACACTTAACAATCTTTAACCGTCCGCAAAAATGAAACCTATCGAGACGGTGAAAATGAAAGCGAGAGAGGAAGAGTGTGAGCGAAGAGTCTCGCTTCTTCGGAATCTATAGTGCAAGCGAGTCGAAAATGCGCGCCGCTAATGACGGGAGGATTCATTTTGCGCGGGTGATCGAAAAGAAAGGGAATAAATAGAGACTCGATTCTCGGTCACTTCCTTGCTTTCGGTCGGACGCACGCGGGAGGAGCGCACGGCCTTCTAGTGTTGCCGCCACGTGGCTTCACCACACGTGGGAGGGGCGGACCCAACGTGCTAGCGCTGGCGCGTGGCACCTCCGCGTGCCGTGCGTTCGGACGACACTGTCAGCGCGCGGAACGTTCGGACATAGGCGGCGTGGCGTTACATTGCGCATCCGTTCGTCCCTCGGCCGGCTCTCCGAGCCAATTCTGCTATTGCGCAACTTCGTTCCCAAATGTGCTATTCCATTTAAGCCGAAAAGGTGATGTCGTAAGGTACATTAATTAATACAGGAGAGGTCCGGCCAAACATGTAGCTACCGTTGTAAACCTAGCTAGTCCGTGCGGGATGGTCAAATATTAGTAAAACTTTCCTACTTGATACGCGCGTAATTAACGATCAAACGATGATTCTTATGCATGGCAGCAAAACGACGAGCGAGCGACGACGACGCACCCATATAATCGTCTTTAATTAATTCCCCTTCTCCCATGTATGACGTCCAGCGAAACGATGCTCGTTAATTGTCGTCGCTGCAGGCAGTTAGCCCTTGATCCGATCGATCCAGCTAGTATATTCTGTAAAAACATAAAGGCAAAAAATTGTTCCTCTCACTCCAAATATGTGCAATATCATTTTTGCCATGAAATTAGCTCATTTTGTATTTTCCATCCTTTTGCCTGCGTGTATTTCTTTTTTTCCACGGGTTTTACCGTTAACAAATGTGGAAAAAAAATCAGAAAAATCGATAAAATGGCAAAAGAATATGAAAAAAATCAAGGATATCTTTTTAACAGTTCTGTTTTTTTTTAAAACATTACACTAGAAAAAATTCTCAAAAAAATTACACTAGGGAAAACATTTCAATCTTCCTTAGCTTTCATAAGACATTGCTAAAGTTTTCGTGATGTAACACTTTTGTTCAATTTTATGTTTTTTTTCAGATGCGGTCCCTTAAAAATATTCTGTATTTATGGGATTTATTATTTTTTCGACTTTTGTCAGGCATTTTTGCATATTTCTTAACGGGTCAAACCCCTTTGGCAAAAACAAAATACACATTGACAGAGGAATGACAAAAACAAAATAAACATATTTTCGATGAAAAAATGACATCACACGCATTTTTGATGGCTAAGAGCAAAATTTTCCCGAAATAAAAATGGCCAGGTCTGCAGTAGGGATGACAACGAGGCCATTCCCCGGTGGGGAGTGGCCGACCATCCCTGTCCCCGTCCCCGTCTCCATCCCCGTCCTTGGGTACTATTCTTCCCCGTCCCCATCCCCGTCCTCGGGTACTATTCTTCCCCGTCCCCTGTCCCCGTCGGGTTATTGGGGCCCCGCGGGGACCCAGACCCGAAATTCGGCTTCGGCGTCGGCTTCGGCGTCGGGCTATTAGGGAGGAGGAGCGGGAGTGCGGGAGGAGGAGGAGATGTCAGCGGAGGAGGAGGCGTCGGTGTCGGCGGAGGAGGAGGCGTCGGGCTATTGGGGAGCTGGACTGGTTGAGGAGTTGGAGAGTTGGGGGGCGGTGGCTGGGACTGGGATGGGAATGAACTCAACGAAGGGGAAATGGGGACTTGAGGAGTTGGGCGGCGGCTGCTAGGGTTATGCAGCACAGATGCACTCGGTTAAGGGTCTTAAGGGAGTGAGCTGTGCCTGTAATTGTGTTATCGGGGGCCCATCGGGTAATAGGGATGAGGAGCAAGGGAATAGCTCTGGCCCCGCCTCACCCGATGGGAAATGCTTTTTTCATATTAACATCCCTATGGAGAAAGAAATAGTTTCCAATCCACCTCCAAATAGGTGAGGGAATGGAAAATAAGACCCATCACCATCCCTAGTCTGCAGTCACATGCACGAATACAGTGACACAGGAGGCTAGAGCAGAGGAGGCAGACACGCGTGAGTACCGTACGTGCAACGCAGCGCCGGGCAGATAAACTACGCACGTGGGCACATGCACCCGGCCCCAAGAGAAGGGATGGGAAAAATATCCGGCGAACTCCTCTTTTATCGTGCATCTATCGTGCAACCAACCTCTAAAAGTTACGAAAATTATCTAAAAAATTTGTAGCCGCAGGGATGGTACGCTCTACAGCCACGCAAAATTTCAATATGAACCCATCCCATTCGGAAGATACGAAATTGACAAACAGCCGACATAGCAAAAATATCCTTTTAATGGCTTCCAAATGCGATCAAGTTTTATCTTAAAATTTTGCATGGCTACAAAATATACCACCGCATACAATTTTTTGGGGGACTTTGAGAGGTGGGATGCACCGTCACCAGCTATTCTCTCGAGAAGGGATACGCAAAATTAATCAAACTCACAACTATCAGCTCGATCTCTACATGGTAGTTAAAAAGAGAGAGAGAGAGAGAGAGAGAGAGAGAGGAAACGATCAATCCAACCCTGAATGAGTATGGGCCGCTGAGGAGTGGCGGTTGTGGGCTAGACCTTCCAAGTGCGGGTCTCGGCGTATCATCAGTACACTTCCGCCGAGGCCGGACGCATCGGTATCTCGGGCCTGTTTGCTATGCTTCCAACGGTTGCTCGTGCTTGTCTTGCCAAAATTCGATAGCGTTATCGGATTTGTTAGACATTTGATTTGATTTGCTATCAAATTTTGGTGAGATTCCTTTTTCTCTCTTAGCTCCCTAGTTCGTTTTCTTGCCACCAAAACATTAGTAGCCAATTTGGTGACCAAATTTTTATAATGCCAAATTTCTGTAAGGCTTGGTACTGCACCAAGTCGAAAAGATTAACTTACCCTGTTTATGGAATGTTCCTGATGGACCAATCAAATCAACTAAGCCCCAATGATATTCCAAGGTGCAAAAGAAGTAATTTACGGGATGTTCCCTGATAGATTAATCCATCTCATGCCTAGAATGAAGAGATGATCCCTCGAACCGATCACCCCGCGCATTGATCACACCGAGTAACGCTCTCGTGCGAAAAGATGGATCACTGCATCGTTTATTTTTTTCGACGACACTTGATGAAGACGCCGAGACGGTCCATGTTGTCCTTACGTAGGCGGTGGCCCACGACAACAACGACCTACGACTTTTGCCTGCACTGTGCAAATGCAACGCAGCAAGTCGAGTGTCTCTAGTGACAGTGTCCTTGTTTCACTGGGGCCTAGCTCCAGAGAGTTACTTGTTAATTATACTAGAATGCGACCCCTGTCAAATGACGTGGCTATGGATGGTGTTAGAGCAGAGGAAAGCAGATATTTTTATGTTTTTTTTTGCAATCTTTTTTGTAAAGAGTGATGATATGCGCTGAAATGAGATTACTAAGGAAGATCATACCATATCAGACTAAAAGAAAAGCTCCTCAGATATAATAATTGACTTTGTAATTTTAAGAGCGACATCGCTCACACCTATATTTTCAAAAGCTAGAATACCTCTCCCAGTTCCTTTGGGTTTTTATTTTTTGGAATCAGGGGAAAAAATATGTATAACTATGACAACAAATATCTAAGAACAAATGAATAGATATTTAATTCAAGTGAGGTTATGATGAACCAAAAGCTAAGGTACAATAACTGATAATCCTAGTATATTGCGAACAAAATTCTCTCTAGCATTTATGCGACATCCATCACTAATTTTGCTAGCTCAATTACCTGATTGTTTGTCAATGCAACACATAGTACTGTAGTATGTTTAATATTAATATAAACATTATCTTTTTTTCCCTAAATAGGATGAACATCTGTAAAACCTATCAGAAATTGTTGATTACACAAACACAATTACGAACGGAAAGAGAAAACTTTAGTAAACACAAAACACTATATTTTAAATCGGTATAACACAACACAGAGCACTCATGATCCATAGCAGCAACTATTTGATTGTGTTCTGTTATATGAAAAAAGTTTGAATAGTCGCTTTCCGTCAAACATCAATGCAAGTAATCACTACCTCCTCCTTCAAATAGATATCTGAGAGAGCTTTTTTAAGCAACGGCACTGACTGAAAAAAAATGTATTCAATAAAGGTAGAAAAATCAAGTTTAGAAAAAGTAATGGTTAACACGTAACGCAAGCTAGAAAATCAAACACCAAGGGGAAATTGTTAGCATGTACTGTAAATTACAAAATATAAATTACAAACCTACGGGATAAGATTTATTGTACCGATATATCAGACATGGCAATAATCTATAGTATTATGAGGAAGATTACATGTAACGAAAAGTGTAAAAGGGGAGGGCATGGTAAAGCCGTCATAAGATTAGATGTGAGAGCAAAATACATTTGTAGGGATATGTAAGTAAAAAAGATCAATTGTCAATGGGACATATTACAATAGTGCAACCTGGATTTTGTAGGTGTCACTAAACAATAAACTATAATACGGAAAGACTAATGGCATCAGAAAAGTGTACACAAGATTAGCGTAGAGCTATTACAATCTAGTTTAGTGAAGTAGTTTTTTTTTAAAAAAAACAGTATGTCGACAACTTCGCATCTGCACACAACTATTAAGATTTTTTTTTTGTCTAAATTAAGGTGTAGAAAATAGATACGGTTATTCCACTCCACAATGAATGACGAAAATTGAAGAAAAACCCTGTCATTCCCATCAAACATGGATGTCAAGATAATCAACAAATTCGAAGAAAACAGAGTGTTATGTACCAGTTTCATGTTCTAGGAACTTTATATATAATCTTTTTTTCTACACATACAAATATGAAAACATCCCTAATAAGAACAGCTAGAAATAGAGAACGAAGATGACAAAATTTAAATAGACTTGTACACTAATTTAACTGGTCAGCAAAAATTCGAAGAACACATAGTATTATTGCAGACCTGAGGAGCTGGTACTGCAAGGGAAAAAAATGCAAACAAAATATCAAACCAGAACCCAAAAAAAAATACATATCATGCGGTAGAATGATGGCAGGACGATTCGTACTACTGCTCAGGACTAACATCAGCATAAATCAACGTAACTCATTCGTAATAGTTTTGGAGGCCTCCGCTTGCTTATCCATTCTTCCATCCAAACTGTGAAGGCATTAAGCAAGAGTTTTTTTTTTTTGCTGACAATAATCGAATTCAATGCCGCTGCCTGGAACAAAATCTCTGTGTAGGGTAGCAAAACTTGCTCGTTTTATGTTCCGGTTTCATGATTAAGGAACTTTTGAGTTTTTTTTTAATGACTACAAATATTAAAACGTCCCTAGGCCGATACCTGGAACACAAGGTGCAAATCGGTCGGCAGGAGAAACGGGAAAGAATAGAAGAACCAGAGTAGCCTACGGCATGGGAATGGATGCACAAGAAACACAAGGGATAAATAGCAAGAAAAAAGAATGACAGATCCGGAAGCAAAAAAAAGAGAAAAAGACGAAGGCAATAAGGGACCGAAAAAGACAAAAAAAAAGGAGCAGATCGCAATAAAAAGCACTGATGAAAAGTGGGAAAAATGAGCACTAGACCTGTCATCGCGTGTATGCCAAAAACAGGGGGCAAGATTTGGAAACACAGAAAGGACCGAACAAGAGGCAAATCGCAGCACGCTCGTGCAGGAAACGACGGACAAACGATTTTATTATTATTTAATCTTTTTTATTAATATTTTAAAGTTAATCCATCGCAAACTTTATTTCCAATTCTGACTCCTTTAATCACGTCACCACTCGTGGCGTGACAAAACAACACTATCATGCCACGAGAGGTGTCGTGACCAAAGCTGTCACGCAAGTCATCGGTCGCGCGCTGTGCCAGCGTGGAGCTTGCGTGGCATCTGTCACGTCGGGCCTCATAACGTGACTAGTTATACTGTCACGCCATGAGATTTGGCGTGACAGTGGGGACTTGTACTCGGGTAGTCCGGCCTGTTCCTCATTTTCCCTGTCTTCTAATACTATCGCCGTCGCCGCCGCCGCTTCCTCGCATGCCCGCCGTTCAACCCGGCCACGCCCGGGCCGCCTCTCTTCCTCACTGGCTCCTCCGCCTGCTGCCTCTCCTCCTACCGGCTGCGCTCGGCTGAAATGGTCCCAAACACGTGGTTTGGGCGGTCTCGAAACGGATCTCGGCGTGCACAGTCACGTGGATCCAGGGTAGTGTAGGTCGCACTCAGAGGCAAGCTTTGAGCGGTCCCAAACACGTGGTTTGGGCGGTCTCGTGAACGGGATCTCAAGCGTGACTGAGCACAAGAGACTCAGGTAGTGTAGGTTTTGAATCTTTTTTTGCATCTTCTTGTTTCTTGGTGTTATTCGTCCACTGTGTATGGTCTAACACACCTGAAGTCATTGTGAAACGACCTGTCAATTATGCATATGTTTGTACCGTCAAACTGCTAGCATGTCTCAAGAAACTGAGCTTGTGTTATGTCCAATGTTGATTGTGATATTTCGTACATGCGGTATTTCGTTCATATGGCATGCAGTACTGATTTTGCAATATTTTGTTGGATGTAGATGGACAAAGTTGTACGTGTATTTACTGGTGGGGCCATTAGCCAAACTAGAAGTTCTGTCGACTTTGGCGGCATGAAAGTGACCGTCCTTTTATTTCGCGAATCCCCGTACTTTACAACTCTTGTGACTAGGATTAAGTCGACATTTGGATGGGATGAGCCCAGGGTCGTTGTCGGAATGCAAGGACGATATAATGCAGGGCTGGGTTCTAAGGTGCACACCTTTTTTATGCCAATCCTGTCCGTCGATGATTGGGATATGTACAAGGAAATTGTGCTCGCATCTCAGGTCCGAGTGTTGGAGGTGGCGGTGGAAAGGACAATCGTTGTTGAGAATTTGGCAGACAATTTGGATGTGGTGAATGGGAACACGGAGGAACAAGACCCCACTGCCCATCATTCGCGAGCCCCCCTAATGGAAGAGTGACCTTCTGAAGAGTTCGTTAACATGAGTCTTACCAACCATAGCCCCCTGTCGGTGGATCTGCTTGTATCTTCCTCGCAACGTATTATTGACCCTGTGACTGATTTCAACGACGCTGTAATGAACAACGAGCTTGAGGAGGAATTGTTTCGTGATAGAACAACCCGTGAAGTAGAGTCTGACGAAGGATGGAGCTCGACCGAAGATGAGGCTCTCGCACCTCTTTTTTCCTCAGAGGAAGGCAGGGTTCTTCGTAGTGTAAAGGGTGACAAGGGGAAGGGGAAGGCTCCTTCGACCGAGATCGACCGACGTCGTTAAAAAGGACACTCTTTGTCAAATTATCAGTTTATTGTGTATGATCTGTATTATACGACAGGTCATTCCGTAGTAGTTCCCCATCCTACCCGTCATGTTTTTTTACTATCCCCTAAAGGCATGTATACTTATATGGTCCGGATGCTTGTCGCAGTGTACTGTAGTAGTAGCGATTATGACTAAAGCAGTTAGCCGAACCATCATGCCATGTGCTACGTGTAACGTGCTTCTGTCCGCGGACTCTAATATAGTTCTGGTTCTGTGTCTCTGTTAAGCCATCAAAGCAAGCCTATATTGCAAGTATGCTTCTTCTAGTGGAATCCCAGAAAGAACCATTCGCACCGACATCGAATGCTCAATGTTTTAGGGCATCTTCATAATCACAACGAGCGTTCTCAACCCCTTCAATCATATTCTGCATAAGCTTTATAAAGTACGACATCGACTACCTGCTTATATACGCGTATACGTTCAGACGACTTGATCGAGGAGAGACTCCCTAGCACATCGTAATATCACTTACCTTTCTACTTACAACTCATTACTATCTCAATCGTCCTCACAAGATTCTATAGAAATTTAGCGCACTACAACAATATACGACGATCACAAAATGTTATTGCAAGTCTGGCAAATTTCGCACCCTTGAGATTCTACGAAAATAACAAACAGACCAACCAACCTCGTCGCAACACTTTGATTTTCAAAATAAATAACATCATACAATCAGATTTGCTAAATGTAATTAACCTACAAAATCTAATATTCATTACAACACAATTGTGTCTACGCATCTTTCATCAGCGATACTGTCTAGCATATGTGCATAATTGTAACTCATGTTGTACCACATATTCCACATATTAGTCATTTTTTTTCCAGGATGCATTATGTATCACTTCTGGGACACGCCCTGAAAATATTGTAAAGTGTCAAAGGTTTTCAAAGCACAAAAAAATTACAGGTCCATATATCTATTTACTCTCAGTTAAAAGGATGGTGTTATATTTGGTTACGTAGAGAGGTCTCTATTTTCAAGTTGTGCATTGTTAAATGTTACATGTACATGGTATTATACATCACCGTATCTTCAATTATTTTTGATCTTTCAAAACGTAGTCCCTTTGTTAGCTCCAAATCTATAAATCCAAAAGGAATCAATTAGCCCCTGTCACGCCGTGCTAAATGGCGTGACAATCGGACTCTGTCAAGCTAAACAAAAAGGAGTGACAGGTGCCACACAAGTCCTCCATGTTGGTGCGGCGTGCGGCCGAAGGCTTGCGTGACACCTTTAGCCACACCACCACTGGTGACGTGACAGTTTCATTTGGTCACGCCACAGGAGGTGGCGTGACCAAAAGGCTCAGATTTGGGAATAAAGTTGACGATGGGTTAACTTTAAAATATAATTAAAAAAGAATTAAATAAAAAAAATTCCGGACAAACACGGAGGAATCTATCATAGTAAAACAGGAGAAGTATATTTGCTTTCTAAAAAAGCGCTATAAAAGTAAGGGGGAAAAAGCGCAAGTAAAGGGAATGATCTGGAGGCAGCTACCTCTCAAAGCAACAAATCAAAGAAAGAAAAAGATCAGATCTCGTTTGGCGGATGAGGAAAAACAGGGGGCAACGGAGGGCGAGGCTTGACGACGAAGCCAAAACGGTAGATCCGGAAGCAAAAGCACAAACAGAGGGACAGATCCGAAAGCAATGACTCTCCAAACAGCGACCCAAAGCACATTAAAAAAAGAGGATGAGATCCGGAACACGGAGACGTAAAACCATGAGGCAACGAAGCTAGAGGCAACCAAGAAGCAAACAGGGAAGATCTGGAAGCAAACACGGAGAAAAACAGCACGAGAATAGCAAGAATAAATTAGCGGGGCAGATCTAGCACAACGGGGTGGAAAAAAGGGGGAATAAAGGCAGTAGCGTCTCAATCTTTGGCGAGCGAACCCACGCGGGCGGCGTCGGCGAGCCCCAAGAAGATCCCAGAGTGAGGAATATGGGCAGTGGCGCACGGGCTAGAGAGCTGAGATAGAGCTCGAAGCAAAGAAGCTGGGCTAAGCGGGGGAGCGAAGGAACGAACTGGAGGCATGCGCTAAGTGGTGAAGCGAAAGGACGAAATGGAGGCACGCGCGGACAAAAGCGACCCCACCTTGAGCTGTGGGGCAACACCTCGACAGGCGCCGACACAATCAAACGGGCGGGAGGCGAGCGGACATCCTCGGGCATCGCGCGTTGCCGCGATGTGGTTCAAGGCTGACCACCCTTCACACGAAGCCTTGTGGGCGCATGTCAAGCGGGCGCGAGCCGATCGGCGTCTTGGTTGACGGACTTTGATTTTCGAGCAACGTGGCCTTGCGGGCAGGAGCGTTTTCCTCCGACTGTTAAATAGGGTAATTTCGGAGGGCATTCCAATTTGCTCGTCAGATGAAACTGAAACGTTTTGATACCGGAAAAACTGGTGTACCGTTTTCGGGTGTGGGGGGGGGACATGTCTAGTGCTAATGGTTAATTAAGTGCTACGGTGCTAATAACAATCTTAACCGTTAGATATGGATTTAACAAGCAAGATTAATGCGGGCTCCCGCTTTCAAACCATTTAATCAACCTGTATGCTTCCACCTCCAATGCGCCTTTATTAATGCGCCTGTATTAAACACCATGTATGCCCTGCATTAAAAACCCTGTATGATCCAACGATTAAGATTGACATTAGCACTAGATATGTTTCGTGTGTGTGTGTGTGTATATATATATATATGGTTTGGTATGGTAGTTTATGTATTATAAATACCATTTTTTCCCGGTGCCAGCGTACATGGGACTCTGACTAGTGGCAGTGAGTGAAGCGATAATAATATTTTGAGTCAAACTGATCATTGTAGCTGCATACATGCAGAAGAATCTACTTTTCATGGAGGTCAGCACGTAACACGACAAGAGATGCAGAATAGCTTGCAGAGGCAAGCAAGGACAGGACATGGCTGAGCGCAGAGCAAATTCGATGAAGATGTCATCCGTACCAAAATTATCGGTAAGTTCAATTCCATCCGGAACGGCCGGAATTAGCCGGGATGACCGGTATTAGGGGCGGAACGGAACGGAACGTAGTCTCTTATGTGCCAGTTTCGGTGGTGGAATGTAACATTTTGGCCGGTACCGGAGTGGAGGGATAAGATTGCCATAGACCACTTAGCTGCTTTCTTACCTAGGGTAAAAATAGATTATCTTCGACATCGGCTTACACTGCATTTCCACCACCGGATAACACGTCTCCGTCACAGACACATCGAAATAAAATTGAACTATAAACAAAGTTATATTGAGATATACCCAAATGAAATCCCGATAAGATGATAGAATAAAAATGTTGTTATAAAACATGAAAATAAAATAATCTAAGGATACATGTGAAATTATATATATATTTTTTGTTTGCATCTTGATTGTTTTTTTAAAGAAAAATCATGGAATTGTATTTGTAATTTAATTATATTTGTATACATGAATAACCAAGTTTTGATTTTTGAGACAATAGTTTATTATTTATATTTGTTGAAACAATTATTTTCAATAAAGTTTCTTCGAAATTTTGATTTACAAATTTATTTGAAAAGATTAGGACAGAGAAGGAATTAAAATAGGATTTTTGGGCTTGGGGCCAGGGCAGTGGACCCAGTTGACCAGTCAACCTAGTCCAATCGGCCGCCACGTGCGGTAGCGCCCATGGCCCGCCACGTGTCTATTAGGTTAGGGCTAGGGTTAAATTAGGGTTCATGCCGCTTAGGGTTTCTGTTGTTCGTACTAATTTTAAAATATAGCAAACGACTTCAAACAATTATGAAATTTTACGTGGAGCCTTCCGACATAGTGTACTTGTTTGTGTAAATTTGCCATAATTTTATTCGTTTAGGATTTTTCTCGCAATTTCATAAACGTGTACTGTGTTGTGCAGGCAAACATCTGAATGAGTCAAACTTCATCCGAGTAATGTTTATAGTCCTTACATCTTTTTTTCTAACATCAATCCTTCCGAAAATGCAAGCAATCGAGGGCGGTGGGCATACTCAAGACTGGTGCCCGATCCAGGAGGAGTGGACTATGGCATGGATGCACAGGGCACACATAGATGTTTGGAATGAGCCGCGTCCGTACGACCTTGAGATGTACGGTGCGTACTTGGAGTGGTACGTGCTGCGGATGCGTGCAAGACTCACCATGCCTCCACCGGAGCGCCTGGACCGGGTGACATCACAGACGCACCACGATAGCCTCCACCGCATGTATGACCATCACAGTGCTTCGCGACGTGACGACACCGTACGACACTTACAACCCCTGGTCGTTTCATTGGTGACATTCGTACTTTTTGTTAATGAACCTGTTACGTATGTCACTACAGTTGGAGCAAGCGCAGCGCATCCAGAGCGCATTAGAGGCCGCCCTCTCTAGCCCAGAGAGAACCCCGGCGGCATATAAAAAAGTTTTGATGCACATCTTGGGGGAGATGAAGAAGATAATATAGAACTTGAGCTACGATTGTTCGACGGACGACGTCCTGCGCATCAAGCACTAAGTGGGGGGGGGGGGGTCATGCTCACCCGCTAGGTCACCACGACCTAGCGACTCTGGAACGTGTCATAGCATTCCCCGTCAGTCATCCGCGGGCCAGGTCGGCGCAAAGGTCAGTCGCTATGTACAAATATGCGTTCAATTTTTTTGGTTATACCTTACGTTCCACTAACATCATGTCGTTCTCCCACCGTAGGTCTGTCAAGATGAATTATACATCGCCTAAACCCAGTACACGATTGGTGCTCCCCATCACTTGCACAAAGACATCCAGAGGTATGAGGTTCTCGCCACATCCGAGTGTTTATTGGCACTAACATCGTTCGCCTTGACCTTGATTGGCCGTGGGGGTGACAGCCAGTTCACATCGACTGATGACGACGATACGGGCCTCCTAGCTCCTGCCAAAGAGCAATTACACGGCCTGTGGTACGGACAATGGTAGCTGTGGTTTCTAGCGTCGCAAAGCGAGCTCCTCCGTCCGCCGTCCCCACCGTGACGCTCAAGGCGAGCTCCTCCGAGTTCGCTGCCCCACCGAACGTTGAAGGCCAGAGCTTCTCCGGGTACGTGGGAACCTCGTACGTCCAAGGCGAGAGCTCATCCGCGCAACCGGAGTTGCACGCATTGTACCCCTAGAGTGATTTTATAGCCTCCGTCCTGAATGAATTCTTCAGAGGTGTCTCCCAGGTCGGCGTGGCCCATCACGTCGACATGTACGCCCACCAGACTCCAGAGTCAGCCTACTGGTCCACCTCTGCTTCAACGGTCTCCGTACCCCCTTCGAACCGACACGCGCTCTCTGGACCGGCGGACGTATTCTATGGGTCATGCTCGGCGCAAAACAAGACCGCGCATGCGGACACAGCCGCAGCAGGCAGAGAATAGTGGCTCAGACGAGTGAGCCATATAGTATCGTGTGTTACGCGATTTTGTTTTGCTATATTTGTATGCGTATTTTGGTTGTTACGTGTGTACTCTAGCATCATATTGTATATCGACATTTCCAATGGAGTTGCAATGCAGTTTTTTTTATACATTCCAAGTCACATGAAATCATAAAACCATAATTTCCGAAACCTAAAATCGAAATTTTCGCGACCTAAATCCTAAATTTTTTGAGACAATACCAGAACACATATAAAATTACTGAAACATTACACAACCAAGTCCACTGCGTGAGGAGCCTTCAAAATAAAATTCATAATTTTTGGAGCTCATTTTCTACATTTACAAATTAGTACAAACATGACACTTATACGAAATAGCGATAAAATTTTTGAAGGAATAAAACTATGAAAAATTTACACAAGAAAGTACACAGTGTCGAAAGGCTCCACAAAAAAATTCATAATTTTTTGGACTCATTTGCTCTATTTTAAAATTCTCCCAAATTTCAGCCTAACCCTAACTAACACCTACATGCTTGCGGAAGCGAGGGTCAGTTAGCGCCACGATGGTCGTCGCGCCAATCTGTTGAGCACGCCCATCAGGCGCCAACAACCACGTGGCGAACCAAGCAAGCGACGGACGGGTCAAGGCACGACCACCATTACTGCAATTACGTGTAGCTCGTGGTCAGACCCACAAATACGTCACGAAAACGTGCTAGATTAGCCAAAAATTCGGACAGAACATGGTTGAGCGCAAAGCAAATTCGATGAAGATGTCACTTGAAGTTCCGTCGGTACCGAAATTACCGGTAAAGTCATTCCATCCGAAACGCCGGAATTTGCTGGGATGGCCGATATTGGAGACGAAACGGAACATAGTCTCTTATGGATTTTTTTTAATAATTTATTTTTACTCAGAATTACAGAAATAATATTACTTAATTTTTTCTTGTTAGAAATATTCACGTATCGCTCCACGGTTGGACGACTTGGGCTAGTCGCTCAACGGGTGAGCGATAGATGTCCAAGTCGCTTAACCATGAAGTGATAGAACCTTAGTCGAGATGGCTAGGACGATGCTAGATGAGTATAGCACACCGAGGAAGTTTTGGGCCGAAACTATTGCTACAACTTGCCATATTTCAAACTATGTCTTTTTTAGACCATCTTTGGGCGAGACTTCTTATGAGCTTCGATTTGGCAGAAAACCCTCTGTTTCTCACTTTCGAGTCTTTGGATCAAAGTGTTTTATTCTCAAGATAGGTAACCTAGATAAATTTGAATCAAGGACTTGTGATGATTTATTTCTGGGTTATCCTGCTCATTCGATGGGTTTTCGGGTTTTAATGTTGAAACTAACATTGTCCAGGAGATATGCAATGTCACTTTTGATGAGACTAGCCCTGGAGCTAGATCCGATGTTTCAGGTGACTTACAGGAGACAGAGAGCATTTTTGTTGAAGAAGATGAGGATGATTTCAATATTGCTCCTTCACCTGCTGCTGATGTTCCTATCCAAGCTCCAGAACCTGCTACGACTGCTTCACCTCCAATTGAGGCTCCTGCTGTACCTTCATCATCTGCAGTACCTGCAGAGGTTGAGGAGATGCTATCTCCCCCAGGCGCTCCACTGCACATTCAGAAGGAACATCCTCCGGATCAGATGATTGGTAATCTTTATGAGCGAGTCACTCGCTTCAGGTATCATGATCCGAGTCTTTTCTCTCACTCTGCATTTGTAGCTTCTTTTGAACCCCGCGATATATCACATGCTTTATCTGATTCTAGCTGGGTCAATGCCATGCATGAGGAGTTAGAGAATTTTGAAAGAAATAAAGTCTGGAACCTTGTAGAACCTCCTAGTGAAAATAATGTAATAGGAACCTGTTGGGTGTTCAAAAATAAGCAAAATGAGGATGGTTCTGTAGTTAGAAACAAGGCTAGGTCGGTAGCTCAGGGCTTTAGCTAAGTTAAGGGGTTAGATTTTGATGAGACCTTCGCTCCTGATGCTAGACTAGAAGCCATTCGTATTCTGCTTGCATTTACTGCATCTAAAGGTTTTAGGTTACATCAAATGGATGTTAAGTGTGCCTTTTTGAATGGTTTTATAGAGGAGGAAGTGTATGTTAGGTAACCCCCTGCCTTTGAGAATCCCAAGCACCCTGATCGTGTTTTTAAGCTATCCAAAGCCTTGTATGGTCTTAAACAAGCCCCTAGAGCCTGGTATAATAGACTTAAGACCTTTCTGCTTAAGAATGATTTTGAAATGGGAAAAGTAAATAGGACTCTTTTCATTCTTAGGCATGGCAATAACTTCCTGCTTGTTCAGATTTACGTGGATGATATTATCTTTGGTGGTTCCTCTCATGCTCTTGTTTCTAGTTTTTCTGAGATCATGTCTAGGCAATTTGAGATGAGTATGATAGGCGAGCTCAACTACTTTCTGGGGCTTCAAATCAAGCAATGCAAGGAAGGGATCTTCATCCATTAGACAAAGTACACCAAGGATCTGCTCAAACGCTTCGAGATGGGTGACTGCAAGCCGATCGCCACTCCTATGGCGACTTCGACTGCTCTGGATCTAGATGAGGAAGGAGAAGCCGTGGATCAACGCGAGTACTGCAGCATGATCGGCTCTCTTCTGTACCTGACGGCCTCAAGACCGGACATCCACTTCGCGGTCTGCCTCTGTGCGAGGTTTCAAGCGTCTCCGAGGACTTCACATCGCCAAGCCGTTAAACGCATCTTCAGGTATTTACACTCTACCCTTCAGTATGGCATTTGGTATTCTTGCACTTCTTCGTTGTCCATTCGGGGGTTTTCTGATTCTGATTTTGCGGGTTGTTGGCTAGATAGGAAGAGTACCTCAGGCACTTGTCATTTCTTAGGTACTTCTCTTGTCTCTTGGTCTTCTAGGAAGCAGTCTTACATTGCACAATCCATCTTTGAAATTTGAATATGTAGTCTTTGCTAGTTATCAGAGTCGATTTTGTGGATGGTGTCCACTCTTAAGGACTTCGGGTTAAATTTTGCTAGTGTTCCTCTTTTCTGTGATAACACTTTTGCTATTAACATTGCTAAAAACTCAGTGCAACATTCTAGGACCAAGCACATAGACATTCGCTATCACTTCCTTAGAGACCATGTTGAGAAGGGTGATATTGTGTTGCATTTTTGTGGAGTCCGAGGCTCAGTTAGCCGATATCCTCGCCAAGCCTTTAGTCCCAACAAGGTTTGCCACCTTACGGAGTGAGTTAAGGGTAATTTATCCCTATGGGTTGGTTTGAGGAGGAGTTGGATCTTTTCTGATCTTATCTTGTGCATCTGATCTTTTCTTGATCTTGTTTTGAATTTTTTGATCCCTTTTTATCTTTTTAGGCTTTTTGAGCTTTTCTTGCATCTCATTGTATCATATTGCATTCATATGAAAATCCAAAAAGATGCATTGTAATATAAGCTTTTCTGCTTATCTTTTAAAATTGATGAAGCTTCGCTTATTATCCTTTGGAGCTTTCGTATTTCAATTCTTGCTCAATGCCATGTCTAGTTCTTTGACTTGCTAGAATTATCATGCTTTCACATGTGTAGCTAAGTTTTTACTGAATGAGCTAGAACTCTAAAAACAACTTGAACTAAAACTGCAATTTGTAGATGTTTTAGCTAGTTGTGCAATTAGTGCTCCTTTTGTGACATTGGCCCTACCAAAATTGCTTTGTTAGCTCTTGAATCTAAAATTGATCATTACTTGAGCTTCTTGTTCTACTGAGAATCTAAAATTGCTCTTGTGCAAATGAAAAATGAAAAATCAATTTCAAGATTGTCTTATGCTTAAATTGTGTCAAACTATTCTTATGAGACTGCATGTCATAGACATGAATTTGGAGATAGTTTGATGATCCAGACGATCTCATGGGGACTGCTTGTCAAAGCTGACATAAACCTCAAGATTTGTCGCCCTGGTAGAAGCTTAGGAAGATTTTGTTGATGGCTCCTAGTCCAGGATCTTCTTCACTAAGATATACCTTTAATCAACTTCTGGTCGAAGCTTAGGAAGAGTTTGTGGATGGCTCCTAGTCCAGGATCTTCTTCACTAAGTTAGACCATTAGTCAACTTCAATATTCATTGCAAATGAAAAACTGCTGAAAAATGGGCGTTTGAGAAAACTGAGCAAAATGGTTCAATTCAGGACCTATTTGTCTCTTAATGTGGTCATTGTTAGCTTTTTGACCTCACATTGATATTTTGACATGGCCAATATCATTTTAGGATCCCTGTTGATGAACTTGCTAAATTTGAAGCTTTGCTTAAATTGATAAAATTCATTGCTTTACATCGAGCCTTCGAGCTTAGCTTTGATATATATGTCTTAACATGATCTTGCTAGCGCTGTTAGGCTAGATATATTGTTTGTGCAATATTAGAAATGCTACCTTGTTCTTTTGGGTAATCTCCAAAGCTTCTTGTTCTCAAAAATTGAAAAATACAAAAAATAAAGCCACTCCATTGCTTTTCATGCATGCTCCTTCTTATGCCTTTTCCTCATACTGCATTTGTTATCTCTAGATGAGAGGAAGGCGTGATTCCTTGATGACTCCATTGTCAAAGGGGGAGAAGATATTTCAAAGATGTATAAAGGGAGAAGATATAAAAGTGTTTAAAAGGGGGAGAAAATAGGAGAATTTAAAATGTTCTGAAATCTGAGGATCATAGTGAGGGGGGGTTCCTTTTTGCATTCTTGTGGTCTTATTGTCTTTTCTGAACTTGAATTGCAATCCTTGATCCTCACAATGATCAAAGGACATATCGAACAATTATTCTTTCATATGGACCTTAAGTGAGATTTTAACTCTTTTCTGGAAATTGAAGCTTTCTCGCTTTCTTTTGCCTTATCTCACTTGAATTTGCTATTCTGAAGCCAACTTGATCATTTCTATTACTTTCTCTTGTGTTTGGACCAAGTTGTGCCTTTCTGCGAAAATATCGAGTTTTTACTTTTCATACCTCAAAATTTGCATTTGTGCGAAATTGCCAATGTGTTCATCAAGGGGGGGGGGGATTGTGGATATCATGGGGATATGTGCACGGCCTTAGGATGATGTTACAATTGGCAATGTCGTTTTCGATTTATCGAAACACGCGTTTTTGTCGAAGGTAAAATGTTGTCAGGGCTTGTACGGTCAGACCGACGTTGGGCACGCGGTCAAACCGGCCTGTAAATGGCGATCAGACCAGGCTGCGGTCAGATCGGCCATTAAATGGCGGTCTGACCGATTTCTTGCTGATCATTGGGCAATCCGTGGCGATGAGTGTTGGGTTAGGTCAAGTCATGGGTTTCATGACATATGTGTTGCATTATGCATGTTTTAACTAACGTGGGTCAAGTTGTGAAGAACTTGTTCCCGGAATCGATTTCTTTGTCTATTGTTGTGCAGGTTGCTTTGAAGTCAATGACGGTCAACGGCGAGGATGATCGGGACTAAGCTTGGAGAGCTGAGTTCTGGAACGATCGAGGATGCCGGGTGAGGTCAATGGAGTCAAGCATGGCACAAAAAAGGACAAAGGTGACCGAACGGGCAGTTTGGTACGACGGGTTGGATCAAGCAGTGCGGGGGTCGGTACAAGTGCCATGGTGGTTTCAGTGGGAGCCGGATGGGAGAGACTTGCCGACATGATAAGAGCCGTTGGATCAACCTACACCTGGCAAAGCATGGAAGTGCTTCACGCAGTTTGGACTTGGTCTTCGAAAAAGATCAAGAAGGGGTGTTTTGGTAATTTTATCAAATACCGCCTTGGTGACCTTTTGCCAACCCGCGGCGCAAGACAGCGCATGATGAAGTGGATTAGGTCAAGGGGAGATAAAGACAGCGCTTTAAAATACGTGCGTATGTGACCCGTTTGTGTGTGGGCCTTAACAGGAGCCAATTAGGGTTAATGCTTCTAGAAGGTCTAAGCCTCCACTATAAATAGAGAAGGGTGGTGGCTGCACCCCCGCAACCCTTTCATTGTTTTGAAACCCTAGTTTTGCTTAGGGAGAGGATTAGTGGAGGTTAGGGTTCTAGAGAGTTGGATTTGATTTCGTGCTCATGTATTGAGTCTTTGTCCTCCATTGATGGAGTTGTTGTAAAGCAATACCATATCAAATCAATCCAAGAAAAGATTGCTCAAAGATGTGTTTTCTTTGCTTTCATTCTCTCTATTTGATGATTTTGAGTATTTCTTTGATCCGCGAGTTTTTGCTTGGTTTCTTGTCATGATCTAACTTGCTGTGACATGTGAGAACCCATCTAGGGTCATCTTAATCATCAATCACCCACGAGCAAGTCTTTAGATCATATTTCGATTTTGGCTCGGTTTTGGAGCACACTTCATTCAAACTGAAAAAGATAGAAAGTTTGGCATGGATATCTATGATTTTTGATTGAAATAGATTCCTAATATCTTACAGAAGGTGTGTCTCAAATTTCGTGGAGTTTGGCCTTACGGATCATCGTGCCTGAGGTCAGTCCGAACTTTTGCCTGAGGTTAGTCCGGCCTGAAGTCAGTCCGCACTTTTGCCTGAGGTCAGTTCGGCCTAAGGTCAGTCCGCACTTTTGCCTGAGGTCACTCCGGCCAGAGAGGTCAGTCCGCACTTTTGCCGTCGGTTAGTCCGGCCCTTTGGATTAGGGTTTTGGTTTTTGGTCTTTTGCTTTGGGGTTTTGGTTTGGATTCAATACAAGTCTTCCAGTGTACTTTTTTTGTTGATCTTCATAGCTTTCATAGCTATTGGAGTGAGATTCATGTTGAATCCAATCAAAGTGAAAAAAGGTGAGCATGCTCCTATTCACCCCCCTCTAGTCGACTTTTCGGTCCAACAAGTACTTTGCTTGTTGTAAGCACTATGAAACTAATTGTATCGTAATTGCAAAATTTAACTTTATTTGAAATGTCAATCCCTTGTCTTAATTGCAATGCACGACGTGATCTCGATCGGCAGCGCACCATGTGACCACTCTTTGAAGTGACCATCGCTCGCAGCGCGAACGTGACGAAACAAGGTAGCTTGTCGGAGACGACGTGATTCGACAAAGGCGACCTTTTCAGACAACGTGACCGACGAGGCAGCCTTTCAGGATGACATGACCCGAGGAGGCAGCCTTTCAGGACGACGTGACCCTACGAGTCAGCTTTTAAGGATGAAGTGACCTGACGAGTCATCTTTGTAGGGAGACATGACCAAACGAGTCTCCTCAAGGCCGCTGCCTCGCGGACACGAATTTCGTTTAACTGAATTACAATTCAGTCGCGTACGCAGCGTCGACTCGGTATATAAGTACTACCCCTTCCACACCGGGTTCTCCTACATCCAGACTTCAATACAATCTCACTCAGATGGACAAGCACTGGGAGGAGGTCCGCGAAATGCAAAGGGAGTATGCGGCCCAGGAGGAACACAGGAGCGCGTCAGAGGCCACCTCCTGCAATGACGCCGCCGTCGTGCGAAGAACCCCTACCACAACATCCTAACCGAAGCGTTAGCCGTAACACCCACCGAGAGGAGACGCCGCCTCCTGGTGCAGGACGATGCAAGTTCTTCAAGTCCAAACACCGGCTAAGCCTGGGCATGCATTACTAGGGTTACGTGAACTACTCCAGCGACTATCCCGACAGCCGTTGGAACACGAGATGCTGTCGGCAGCCGGTAAGGACAGGTAGCAGTATGTTCCCATACTATTTCTCTTTGAAAGTCCGTACTAACAACCTCTCCCGTCTACCCAGAGTCCCTGGATCCGTTATGTGGCTATCGCAAGTGGATCGACTTAGAGATCCACCTACACGACCAGTAGACTCTCAACTGCGATGAGTGGGATGCCAACACAGACCGCGAGAGGAGGAAGGAGTGCCACACCAAAGAGCACAACCAGCGTATCCGACGGGAGACGCATGCCCATCTAGAGGCGTGCAGGCGCAGGGAGCGCGAGACTCGCGAGAGAGAATTGGCGGCTGAGGCCGAAGCCAAGGCGGCCGGCGAGGAGTACAACACCGAGCTCGTAAGGAAGGGCAAAATGGCCTCGGTCTGCGCAGTAGTTCGACCCTCTGCGTCCATATGTCCTATATATATCTAATTCCCTAAAGGCATGCGTGTACTGCCCTTGGTTCGTTAGCCTGCTTGCCATGTAACCCCTTGTCGGATCAAATGTCGTATTGTTATCGTTGCATCATTTCTCCGAAGTTCACTATGTATGAATTTCCTGGTGCATCGCAATATCACTTACCTTCGTACTTACGAATCATTGCCACCTCTATCGTCCTCACAAAATTGTACAGAAATTTAGCACACTAGAACAACATACGACGATCACAAAATATTATTACGAGTCTCACAAATTTCATACCCTCCAGATTCTGCAAAAATCACAAACGAACCAACCAACCTTGTCATCACCCTTTCATTTCAACAAAAAAACATCCTACAACAGGATTTCCTAAATGTATTACCCACAAAATGTAACGTTTATTCCCACATAATTATTCCAATCGGATTTATTAAATAGTAGAGGTGCTACTTAAAATCACCCAGTGGTTCAGCGACTTTAAGTAAATCGCTCAACCACTGGGCGACTTGGTAAAGTCGTTTAACTACCAGGCGACTCTAACACTTGGCGCTTCGTGGTTCAGCGACTATGTCCAGTCGTCTAATAGTTAGGCGACTAGATGTAAGTCGCCAAATGGTTGGACGACTAGGTGTAAGTCGTTTAATGGTACAGCGACTAATGATTATTTCTAATAAAAAAACAAGATAGCATTACTTATATAACTTCCAATAAAAAATAGATTATTTTAAAAAAAAATCGTCTCTTATGTGCCCGCCGGTACCGGAATGGTAAGGATAAGATTGCCGTAGACCACTTGAGCTGATTTCTTACCCAGGGGAACTTTTTTTATTATTTAACCTTTTTTTTAATTTTATTTTAAAGTTAACCTCTCGCGTCTTTATTTCCATTCGACCCTTTTGGTCACGCCACCACCGTGACGCGACAAAACAATCTTGTCACGCCGTAATAAGTCTCAAAATTAGACTTTTGTCACGCCATGTGGCGTGCGTGAACTATATTTACCGCCACGCCACGAGTGGTGGCGTGACAAAAGATTGCCCGTAAACGAGTTGGCGTGATAATGTTGTTTGGTCACGCCACGAAGTGGTGGCGTGTGAAAGCGCCGAATTAAAAATAAAGTCTGCAGAGAGTTAACTTTAAAATAAAATTTAAAAAAGGGTTAAATAATAATAAAAATTCTACCCAGGGTATCTGCGACATCGGCTTACACTGCATTTCCACCAGCGGATAACACGTCTGCGTCACTGACGCAGCGAATGAAAATTGGCCGCAGAAGAGAAGAGCAGCTCGTCCTCACCTCCGTGGCTCGCAACTCTCCAATCGAATAATAACAATTTTTCCGGTGTAGAATTCGACAGGTTTATCATGGTGACAACCAGCCTGTGCATGTCTCGAGCACACGACTCCGCCACCAAACAGCCGTAGAAATCCCCGAATCCGAGCATCTTCTCCACTCCGCCTCGCACGCACGCACGCCATGGCAACCTTCTCCACTCCACTCCTCGCGCTCCTTCTCGCGCTCCTTCTCGCGACGCCCGCGGTCTCCACCACCGGCACCATCGTCTTCACCACCCTCGGACGCAGCCGCTACGCCTTCGACATCTTCTCCCTCCCGCTCGCCCTCTCCCCCGCCGCCGCCGCCTCCGAGCTCCGCCTCACCGACGGCGCCTCCGTCAACTACAACGGCAACTTCGCCCCCACCTCCGACTCCCTCCTCTTCGTTTCCGAGCGCAACAGCACCCTCAACCTCTACCTCTCCCCCCTCCCCACCACCTCCCGCCGCGAGGCGCTCGAGGTGGCGCCGCTCTCCCCGCTCCTCCCCTGGGACCCCATCGCCCTCAAGGACCGCCCGTCCCTCACCCCCGACGGCTCCCACCTCGTGTACGTCTCCACCGCCGTCCCCGCCGCCTCCCCGCGCAGGAGCTGGGCTGCTGTCTACTCCACCCACCTCCCCTCCGGCCGCACGCGCCGGCTCACCCCGCCCGATATCGCGGACTTCAGCCCCGCGGTGTCGCCCTCCGGCGAGTGGATCGCCGCCGCGTCGCCCGGCCCCGACGGGTGGACCGGCGAGGTGGAGGACCTCAGCACGGACATCTACGTCTTCCGGACCTCCGACGGGTCCCGGCGGACGCTGGCCATCCACGACGGCGGCTGGCCGTGCTGGGCCGACGAGACCACCATCTTCTTCCACCGCCGGGACAGCTACGGCTGGTACGGTGTGTACCGCGCCAAGATTTCCGTCACGGACGACGAGCTGTCAGCGGCGTCCGTCGAGCGGATCACCCCGCCGGGGTTCCACGCCTTCACCCCGGCCGCGTCGCCGGGCGCGCCGGGGCTCGTGGCGGTGGCGACCAGGCGACCGGGCTCGGACTACCGGCACATCGAGGTGATCGACGTGAGCAGCAGCAGAAACGCCTACTTCGAGGTCACCAGGCCCGTGGCGCCGCGAGTGCACCACTTCAACCCGTTCATCTCGCCGGACGGCGCGCGCGTCGCGTACCACCGGTGCCGGGGGAGCGGGAACGGGGACTCGCCGCTGCTGCTGGAGAACATCAAGAGCCCGGCGCCGGACACGTTCTCGCTGTTCAGGGTCGACGGATCGTTCCCTTCCTTCTCGCACGACGGCAAGAGGATCGCCTTCGTCGGACTGCCGGGGCTGTATGTGGTGAACTCCGATGGCTCCGGTGGCCGCCGGAAAGTCTTTTCAGGGAACGCCTTCCCTACATCGTGGGATTGGAAGAGGAAAGGGGTCATATACGCCAGCGTCGGGCCGGATTTCGCAACCGAGAGCACAAAGGTGGACGTGGTGGCCGTAACACTGGGAGACGACGACTCTGACATTTCGATCAGGAAGCTCACCGTCGGAGGCGAGAACAACGCGTTCCCGTCCCCGTCGCCGGACGGCAAGTGGGTGGTCTTCCGGTCGGGGAGGTCCGGGCACAAGAACCTCTACATCATGGACGCCGAGGACGGCGAGGCCGGGGGCATTCGCCGCCTGACCGAGGGGCCATGGTCGGACACCATGTGCAACTGGTCCCCCGACGGCGAGTGGATCGCCTTCGCCTCCGACCGGCACAACCCGGGAGGCGGCAGCTTCGCCATCTACATGGTCCACCCGAACGGCACCGGGCTGCGGAGGGTGGTGCACAGCGGCGACGGCGGCCGGACGAACCACCCCTGGTTCAGCCCGGACTCCAAGAGCCTGGTGTTCACCTCGGACTACGCCGCCGTCTCCGCGGAGCCCATCTCGAACCCGCACCATTACCAGCCCTACGGGGAGATCTTCACCGTGAACATCGACGGGTCGAACGTCCGGCGGCTCACGCACAACTCGTTCGAGGACGGGACGCCGTCGTGGACGCCCTACTTCCTGAAGCCTCAAGACGTCGGCGAGACGCTGCAAGCCTCCGGGAGGTGCGCGTTCGAGGACTGCCACTGGCTCAACATAGATGATGATGCCCAACCAGATGGCCTTCTGTATGGTAAGAGCTGCTAAAATTGCCCGTCCCCCGATGAAATTAAGGAGAGGATGCATGTGATGTGTGTATGTAATGTATATATATTTCCCCAGGAATAAGGTCATGTACAGTGCTTAGTGCTGTATCTTTATTTCCCCAGGAATAAGGTCATGTACAGTGGTTAGTGCCATGTTTAAGCCAAATATGATGATCACCAATGTTCAGGAATGTACGAAATTTTCTTGTGGTGCTAGGATGTATTGATCAACTTGGCATTGTTGTTGCCATGCTGCTGCCTACTGCTGCTGCCTGCTAGCGCATGGAATGGGAACAACTTTTACGAAGAAAAATTTCAACTCTGCTAGCTAACAAGAATTCTAATTTTACATCGATACACATACCACACAGAACAAGTAATATCTCAACGGCGCACCTCTACTGTACTGATGATCTAACAAACGACCTTCTCCACCATACCTGGAAGGCTCTACTAAGGTTTGGGCATTCCGTGCCTCTAGACGCAAAGCATCGAAACCATTCTTCGAATAAGCTCTGCTGCTGCTGGAGTGGAAGGGTGAGAAGGGCCTGTCCCAGATTCTCCTCCAACATCCTCACATCTAGCCCTTTGGAGCACCTTTGAAGCCAACCGAAATCCATCAACATTGGCGTGAGCCATCCGTTGAACAGTTGGCTCCTCAAATCGCTGGGGCACTGCACTTTCCCTTTCCCAAGCGCAACGAACACGCTCGCCGATATCCGGCTTAGCTCGTGCCTGAACATTGGTGATGCTTGATCGTGCATTCTGATTAGTTTGTCTTGCTTAGCCCACAACTCGACGAATTCTTCTGCCATATCATTGTTTACAAGAATCTCAAACAGCCAGTTGAGGTTCTCGGTTTGCTTACTGACCCTTTCGATCATAGGCTTACTGTCCCTAACTTTCAATGTCTGGTCTGTGTGGCATATTGGCTCTGAGTCTTCCTTAAAAAATCCCACCAGTAAGTTCAGACAGTAACAGCAAATCTCGTAAAGGCTCCCTTTGTTTAGTCCAGACAAATCCTTTTGATAGACTGAGCTTTTGCTTAGAAGACCATTGATCAAAGATTGCATCTCTTTTCTTGCACCATTGTTGGTGCTGCTGGTGACAGATTGGATGAGCTGAACTGTCAGGTCTTCCGAGCTGCTTTGGTATTGTGGTTGTAATCTTACCAGTACATCTTTGGACAACGCATCATCGAAAGTGCATCTAACAAAGAGGTTCTTAAGCTTCTCTTCCTCTCTCTCATTCCATGGAACTGCTTCAATATACTCCAAACATGATTTGATTCCTCTGTCAAACATAATGGACGAAGCAACCTGTAATTTCAAAACATAATAGCATTTATCAGACCCCTTATGAGATGCAACTGAGACTATATCAGGATTAAGAAACTAAGAAAAATATATGGTACGAGTTAAATAGGTACGCATGTGCATTGATAACAATGTTCAGCTATTAATATGAGCATCTGAACCCTCTTGATGGTGTGGTACAATTGCAGAGCTATTCTGTAATGGGATTGTCTATTTGTAAGGTAACTGAATTTTTTTATAGCATAAGTCACATTTGTTATCTATTGGATCAACATCCAATCAGATGGCACATCAATCTATATACAAATCCAATGATCACAAAAAATGACTTAAACTTGAAAAAAATTCAAACGACTTAGAAATAGCAAATCCTTTCTTTAATTGGCATCTCACTTTTTAACTGGAGATTACCGGGCCATACTGTGGTACAAGAGGTTGTATATAAACAGTCTGCAAAGTAGCTGACAGCAGCTTAAGGATCAAACATGTGACACCAAAACAAATGTACTTTGTTCAAAGTAAAATTAAATTGGCAAAATAATCTATGTTGCATACATCCTATACGGCTATACCAACTAATTTCAGTCACATAATTCAGAAGAATCATAGCCATGCACCACCACTAATGCTACTCTGCTAATATTTCCTTCTTTGATTAGAGCTTTTATGTCCTCATGTTGACATAGTACAATCAATGGGCTTAAGTTCAGGTCCTTAACCACCCTAGCCGTAAAAGCATTCTAACTTCATTCTTCCATAACTACACTCAACAGATAGGACCATGACAATGAATGATTAAATAGACAATGTGCCATATAGCAATTATGGAAGAATATTTTTTTTATTTAATTTGCAAACCTAGATGAAGTATAAGTTAGTTCGCCAGTTTCATTTGTTTGCTGAGTTTGCAGCTTAAACTTCTTCAAAATGATCAACTGATGAATGCTTAAGGTGGTACTACTATCTTCTTAATAAGACATATTGCTCACACCAGTTACAGGCACTATCATTCACACTGTCATAACAAATGTGGCTTCTAGCAAAGTGCATATGCTAGAAGACCAGTACCATCTCAATGATTTTGGCACACACACAAAACACATTACTAGTTGATAAATAAAACATCACCTAGAAAGGCTAAAATGTGTACTAAAAAAATTATTGTTACATTAGCCTAAAATCTAAAAACAGCTGCATCTGCATACTACTAACAAATCTATCACGAAATCAGCGCGATCAATCAGACAACTAATCAAATTGAACTGTATTTAACCTGCAGTGTGCCTCGTACGAACACTATTTCCCCAACCATGCGGCCAAGGTCCACGTCTCAAAACTGAAGCAGACCAAAAAAAAATTTAAAAAAAAAAAGAGGAGGAAAGGAAACGCATCTCACCTCGAGCACACCGATTGCCCGTGACACGCCGGCCCTGACGAGCCACCGCATGACATCGGGCTCGAACATGAGCTCCACCGTATCCTTGAACGCCTCCACGTTCTCCACCCCATCCACCTCGATCCTCTTGCCCCCGCCGACGGCAGTTGCCTCTGGCGGCGCCATCGCGGCGAAGAAGGCGCTGCTCTCGCACAGCACCGTGGAGTCCAGCTCCATCACCATGCACCTCCCGTCCGTCCCCCGCAGGCGCAGCCTCAGATCCAGACCCCTCCCCTCCTCCTCCTCCTCCCGCACAGCCACGAACGGCACCAGCGCCGCCTGCTCCCTCGGCGCCTCCTCCTCCACGGCCGCCCCAACTGCTACCGCCACCTCCGGCGAACCGTCGGGGTCTATGGGGGAGACGCGGCCCGGGGAGAGGATCCGGCGGGGGTCGATGAGGCCCGCGAGTTTGGACGACGGCGAGCTGTGGAAGGACGGCACCGAGGGCGACTTGGGCGGGAGCTTCCGGACGCCGCCAGCTCCTCCTGCCGCAGCGGGGAGCGCCCGGTGCTCGGGGCTCCGCGGGGTGCCGGCGAATGAGCAGCACCAGCCGCCGTGGCGGAGGCGGTGCGTCGCGTCCGCCATGGCGGTGTAGTGCCGGCCGCACGAGGTGGGGATCTAGGGTTTGGATGCGTAGGAGGCGGAGAAGGTAGAGGTGGTCGCGGCCATGGGAGATTTCGAGCTGGTACTGAGCTATCTGAGCTGAGGCGAGGGCGAGGCTGTGTGCTACTGCTCGCAACGGGGGAGCGAGGGAAATAATTGCTGCGGCGTGACGTGACGTCGCGAGGCTGACCTACGTGGACCACGGCGGGGAGGTGGTTGGGCTAGCCACCGGAGAGGGCCGTTTCGTGGGTCCCACCTGACAGAGATAGCGGTGAACGTGGGCAGGTGCGCGGGGGAGGTGGCGCCTCGGATACCCATCCGGCCATCCCTACTCCTACTAAAAAAAGCCGTGGGGATCGTCTGCGGCCGGAGGCCGTGTGGTCGGAGCACTTGCGCGCTGACACGTGGGGTGTTCGGCCAAGCAAGGGGCACGCGGCGGTTCGAAGTGGGCGGAGCTTGGTGGGTAAGATCATGGTGGGTGTTGAGGAACCGTCGCTAGCGAGTCAAGTTCGAACAATTACCTCATAGACAAACTCAGAATCATAAGAACAATGCAAGACAACAAGAACAAAATAGTAGTTTGAACACAGAGATATATGGGGCTTCTTGTTTCTCTTTATTCCTTCATCAATCGGTCAATCGTTTACAATGAATAGCACCCCCTATTTATAGGCTAGAGACTCTGTTAGGGTTTGAGATGGGGAGCACATACATGGGCCGGCTTTTGGGCCAAGCCTATAGTTTCTTAACACTCCTCCTTGGCACCCATCCTCATATGTTCATGCCTCGTCAAAACTCCATAAAAACCCAGTAAAAATTTTTTGGAAAAAGAGCACATGATACAAGTTCTGCTGCGTTGCACGAATTGCCTCATTAAAAACCTTAGCAGAGAAACTTCAGGAAAACTCGTCAAGGGAAAAGGAATACAATCCACCCAATTTCATTTAATCTCCAGGATTTATTCTTTGGGTACTCGATCTTCGTGATCAAGTTTCAATAATGAGTTTGTGAAGATTCTCCTCTTGAATTCTGCACTTCTCTAGGTCTCGTCATTCCAATTCCACGTATACACCTTTCAAAGCTAGATGCTGGAAGTGACTTAGTGAATAAATCTGCAAGATTTTCACATGACTTAGTATGCAGCACTTTAATTCCATTCATCTTTTGCAATTCATCAGCATAGAAGAACTTGGAGTTGATATGCTTTGCGAGAGGATTCTTCATATAACCCATCTGTATTCGTGCAACACAAGCTGCATTATCTTCATAGATAATAGTGGGGGTTTGTGCGGCATTCAATCCACACGACTGTTGGATGTGGTGAATCATCTGTCGAAACCAAACACATTCTCGTAAGGCCTCGTACAGTGCTATGATTTTCCGAGTGGTTCGTCGAAGTCGATACAAGACACTACTCAGACGATTTCCATGGAATTGCAGTTCCACCACATAGGAATACATAGATTGTTTGCGACTTGGCTGTATGCGGGTTCTGCAGATACCCGACATATGCATAGCCATTCGTATTTAGGTCTTGGTTCTTTCTGTAGAATTGGCCAAGTTCTTTGCTTCCTTAGAGGTATCGAAAGATGTTCTTCATTCCATATCAATGCCTTTGGTAGGTTCTGCACTATACCTTGCTAGTAGGTTCACGGCAAATGTAATGTCCGATTTAGTACAGTTTGCTAAATACATGGTGCTTCAACTGTGCTCAAGTATGGGAATTTCGGTCTCAGGACTTCCTCCCCCTCTTCTCTAGGTTTGTACAGGTCATTATCTTGTTACAAGGATCTCTCGACCATCGGCACTTTAGAAGGATATGCCTTTTCAAAGCTAAACATTTCTAATACTTTCTGAGTGTAGGTTGACTGATGCACTAATATCCCTTCAGGGGCATGCTCAAGCTGCAAGCCTAGTCAATATTTGGTTCTATCCAAATCTTTCATTTCGAAACTCCGACTTCAGGTAAGAGCTTGCTTTCTTAATACCTTCCAGGATTTCAATGATATTCAAATCATCTTATGACTGCTGGCTGGCTGGATGGATCAATAGATCTGGAGGTGGGGAATGGGGTTGTGTTTGGGTGTGACAACTGCATGGTATGTTCCTAAAGATATTTTTGTTTTCGATACGTATTATGCAGGGTGTGCTGCTAAAAAACCACATTGATGCAAGCTTAAGAAGTGTCAATCTGAGGGAGGCAATATTTGGTTGCCTCCTGGAGAGGATCTTAACAAATAGCTGTCTGTTAATAGTAAGTTTTATCGCCATCTATTCTTAGGATAAATAACACCATATAAGTGTTTCATAGATATAGGTGAGTTTCTACAGGTTGCTACTCTTATCTGCTTGACATGAAAACCGCAACTATTACTAGTTGTGTTCACTAATGAGATATGAAATGAATCTCCACGGACGACATGGATAGAGGTGAGTTTCTACAGGTTGCTGCACTTATCTGCTTTATAGATAGAGAGTTAACCATTAAGAAAAACTCTTTTTTACATCCTAACATGATATCGTCAACTTACCATATATTGTTATCTTATTACCATTCATGTTTCAACATATTTTATATGTTTCACTGGACTTGTATTCAAGTATATACTATCCATGAGAGTTTTGTCTCAATCCTTGTGAGAGTTTTCCATACAGTGGCCGCGCTCCTCCCTGAGCCTGCCTCCCCTTTCCTCCATTCTTGATCTCTTCTCTACAAAATCTCTAAGCAGTGTCTGTTTTTGCCTTTAAAACTGTTTTCATATATTTATATACATAGTTCGTAGCCTTTGTTAGCTAACTCGAGGCCTGATCAATTCAGCTAGTTAGCTCGCTCCTTGGTCGTTCATCCAAAACGTTCAGGTGAAACACAGCCTACTTCGTTGATCCTGACACATTGGAGTGTATGATTTGCTTCATAACTTGGCGTGAAGTAAATGGTACACTCGAGTGTATCAGGATCGATGAAGTAGCCAGACACAGCCTACTTCATCGATCCTGACACACTCGATTGTACGATTTGCTTCATACCAAGGCACGAAGCAAATCGTACACTCGAGTGTGTCAGGTTCGATGAAGTAGGTCGTGGTTCACCTGAACGTTTAGGATGAATGGTCAAGCAGCGAGCTAGCTAGCTGAATTCAAGCATCGGTTAGCTAACCAGGGAATACAAACTACACACACACACACGAAGTCGGTTTTAAAGGCAAAAGCAGCCACTGCTTGGAGATTTTGTAGAGAAGAGGCTATCACAGACAATTCCAAATACCAACCGTATGTGAAGAGGCTATCACAGATGGTTCGAAATACTAACCATCTGTGAAGAGTCTATCACAGACAGTTCCAAATACGAACCGTCTGTGAAACTTAAGCTATCACAGATGGTTCTGAGTTAATAATCGTCTGTGATATGGTGCATCACAGACGGTTCGAAAACTGTCTGTGATGACCTCATGTCATCACTGACCCATAAACTCAGACGGCTCACGAAACCGTCTGTGATAACGTTTTTGAACCGTTTGTGAAGACGTTTTCTGTAGTAGTGCTTGTAGCCGTCTTGACGATAGTTACGTGCGGATTGCACCATATTTGGGTGAAAGGTACAGAAAGTCTTCTCAATCTTCTGCTCATCTGTGATTACATTATCACGGAGTTGAAGACTTGTACAAATTCTGGCCATGCTGGGTCAGTTCTTCGAACTCTTGGTTCGTGATGCCAGTCATTTCAATATTCATGCAAAGAGTTCATAAGATTACTGCTAGTAATTTACATAAAATGGTTGTAAAATTCTCATAATGCTCTTCAAACACCTGGTTCGTGATCCCGTATTTTTTCTATGTATTTTTCATGATTTACTGCTATTTTTCAGTGATTAAAAGCAATATAAACAATCACAGATAATCAAAATAGTAAATACAATAAATAAATTGCATAGAAATAATAATAACAGAGTTAAACATGCTTCAAAGTTCAAAAATAATTCAAAATTTGAATTCCCTAGGCTCTTTTCTTTTGGAATATGAACTTTCGATAAATTCTGCAATTTGCAAGGGCTAAAGCGCTAATTTTCAATTTTGAGAAAAAAAATTGCGCAATTTTTCAATTTCTAAGGGGTTATTCTACAAGAATTTCTTTCCCGAAATATTTCCTCGTAATTTTTGGAACTTTGAGGGTTTCTTTTCAAATTTCAGAATTCCGGCGCGACAATGCATGCATGGTCTGGCGGCTTCAAGTCTTGCATGGGATATCAATCGTGCATGGGGCGTGGCTTCAAGTCTTGGCGCGGGCTTCATGGCGTGAATGACCGGCGGCGCACACGACGGAGTCGTCTTGAGGTAGTTGACTTGGCGGCGGCATGGCGGTCGCGGTGGCGTGGCTCCAAACCGATGTGTGTATGCTTGCCGCGTGCTAGCGGCGTAGCTTTGTCGTTGCCTCCGTAGCAATGCGTGGTGGCAGACTAGCCGACCGGTAACGTATCGCGGAGGTGGTGACGGTCGCTGGCGGTGCTATGCACATGATGCCTTTCGTGCATTGCCTTCAATTTTTCTATGCATTTAGCTTGACCAATCGACATTGTGTCAGCGACTACGTGTCCGCACGATGGCTAGATAGGAGTTTCCTTTCTTCTACTATCCATGTGCAATACTGTCGATGCGCGACACTACTCATCGTGTGAGAATATTGTTCATCATGCGGTACTGTTCACCGGGCGAGGATGCTGTCCGTCGCACGATTACGGTTCCTTGCGCGAACACTGTTCATCACGGGTCGATGTTCATTGCGGCTTACTGTTCATCCGACGAGAATCCTGTTCACCGCAGATGTTGTTCGTCCGGTGAGAGTACTATTCACCGTGGGTTACTGTTCATCTGAAAAATTACTGTTTGTGCGATTACTGATCGGTTTGGCCGGCGACTTCAAGTCAGGTTACGGTAGATTAGAACGTATTTGCGATTTTCAATCTACGGTACAGTCGATATCCAATCTTTCATGCAATCTACCAATCGACATTGTGTCGGCGGCTTCAAGTCGGCTCGCGGTAAATTAGAACAGATTTGCACTGTAGAAAACCAATCTAGAAAGCGAATTTGCAGAATTGAAAGCAATCTAGAAAAATGATTCAATCTACGAGGGCCGTTCATCGACGGTTACCTTTCGAATCGAGGAGAGTCGATCGTGCTGATAACGTGTTGAGGAAACGTCGTTGGCGAATCCAGTCCGAGCGATTACCTTGTAGACAAACTCAGAATCGTAAGAACAATGCAAGAATACAAGAACAGAATAGTAGATTGAATACAGAGATATAGAGGGCTTCTTGTTGCTCTTTATTCCTTCATCAATCGATCAATCGTTTAAAATGAATAACACCCCCTATTTATATGCTAGAGACCCTGCTAAGGTTTAGGATAGGGAGCCCATATATGGGCCGGCTTCTGGGCCAAGCCCATAGTTTCGTAATAGTGGGGAAGAGAAGGGGGGAGATCCGTTGTATTGGGATGGGCATGCACGAGTGGCAGCTGCGGTGTGTCCGTATGGACAGTCTGTATCGATTCCGTAGAATTGGAGCAGATGTGACTGGCCGACTGATCGAACGGGGTGCTAATTGTGTTCTTTTACACGTATCCAGATCATCTTCAGTAAATGCAGATAATCCCAGAGGACACCGCATACAATGTTTCGTGTTATATGAACAATGCTTTTGTCGTATACTGCAGCGAAGCACTACCGCAACAGACGGGAAATACCGCATCGATTTTATTGTAGTGGAATAACACAGTAGAAAATCCAATTTATTGATCGATCTCGGTCTTTACTTTTTGATCGGATGGTAAAGATCATTTTTAATTTCCATTGTAGCATCTTTACATTGAGAGCACTGACACTGAAGATCCCTCTCTCTTCTACACTAGTAGTTGGTCAGGATTGCGTACTACTATGTGATAATACGAACTAATCAAGAGGGTGTCGAGAGTAATCACGGGAGAAAATTACTGTACAGGCAGATTGTTACCCCATCGAGTGATCTGACACGATGCCATTATTATTCTGACTAAGAACTGACAAAGAACTTGAATATTCAACTTGGCGTTGTGACCACCTAGCAAGTATAGCACTAAAACAACCAACGAACAAACTAATTATACGTGCATACTGATCAGTGGGTCAATGGACAATCCTACGTGACTACGTTAGGGCATCTTCAATAGTATATTTATTATCGTCTTTTAGCTATATCATATCGACAAAATATTACGTGGAAGAGAGAGAGAAAAGAGAGAAAGCACATGTCGTCTCTTCTTGAAGAGACGATCGTGCACGCGAAACAAAACATGATATATTAATCTACTCTAGTTGAGATATAGTACCGTTTCAAAGAAAAATTATAAAATACAAATGTTAGAGAGTGTGTTAGAGACTATCTATTAGAGATGTTGTCTCTAAAAATGATATAGTATATGTTAAAGACAAAGTTATCTCTAACTATTAGAGATGCCCTAACAGAACAAGCTCCAGCGGGGAGGGCCTCGGCTGAGGCCTAGAGCCATCCACCGCTCATCCAAATCCTCTCCCTGAATTCAACGGCTGTGAGAGAGAGAAGGATGTTGTCTTTAAAAATGATATAGTATATTTTAAAGATAAAATTATCTCTAACTATTGAAGATACTTTTACAGAACAAGCTCCAACGGGAAAGGCCTCGGCTGAGGCCTGAAGCCATCCACCGCTCATCCGAATCCTCCCCCTGAATTCAACGGCCGCGGGAGAGACTCCTCCAGCGAATTTCCTTTCTGCTGCTAGTCTGATTGGTAGGTAGCTAGATGGACATGGAGATCTCATGAATTTCTGCTGCAAGCAAAACTTGGCCCTCACAACTCACAAGTGGGGCGCTGCTACAGAGCCAAAGAAGAGCTTCTGCCACAGCAACTATGCATGTCAGATCTATCTAGCTCATCTTGGCGTTTTGTTGAGCCAAAATATTTACATGAGTTGAGTGAGTTCAATACTAACAAACAGCCGGATTCCACTGCAGAACCCGAGAATACTTCTTGCTGACACCTCTCAGAATCTTACCCTGTTTTAATCGAAGCAACAACGAAATTTAAAAGAACAACAACTCTTACGTCATTCTAACCTCACCTCGTAGTCCATGTCAATATGGTTAAAAAAAGAAAAAGGGTGGCGTCGCCCGGGTTCGAACCGGAGACCTTCAGTGTGTTAGACTGACGTGATAACCAACTACACCACGACACCTGATGTTTGGATGCAATGATGACATTATATAATTCATAACAAAAAGAACGGGAGAGCAGTACTTAATGGCTCACGCCCAACTCCCCCCGGGGCACCCAGAACAGAAGAAAGAATTTGACCATCTAGAAAGTGGACGTAATTAAATCAAGAGATGGGGTTAACTAGGTCTGATGACACTTGTTGGGTTCTTATTATAGAACTATTTTGTATATTATTGGAACTATTTTGCATATTATTGGTATGTATTCAACAATCCGCAAAGTACTCATACAGTTTGGAAAAGACCCCTCACAGAAGAATGATTAGCCAAAAATACATGCTATGGTGGAAGCATTTGAGTCATTTGACTTTGTTTTCAATGCACACTTGATGCTTATTACACTTAGATGCACAGATGAGTTGTCTCAGTCTTTACAACAAAGATACCAAGATATCATTAATACTATGATACCTGTTAATTTGGCTAAGGATAGAATGCAACAAATGATGTGTGATGGGTGGGAAGAATTCCTTCAAGAAAAGGCAACATCATTTTGCACTAAATATGACATCAAAGTTCTTAAGCCGGATGGTAGATATGTGCCTTATGAAAGATCATCACGTTTTTACCCAAAACAAATAAATGATGATCATTTTAGAAGGGAAGTGTATCTTAGTATCATTGATAATGTTCTCTAAGAGCTTGGCAATCGGTTTGACAATATTAATATAGAGTTGCTTGTTTGCATGTCCGCTTTAAATCCTATGAATTCATTTGCTTCTTATGATAGGGACAAAGTGCTTAGCCTTGTCAATTTTTATCCCAATGATTTTTCAAGCACGGATTTAATGAGACTTTTTTCCAACTTGATAACTTCATTGATGATATACTAAGTGATGATAGATTTAAGGGCCTAAAGAATCTCGGTGAGCTTTCTACTAAACTTGTTGAAACAAGGAAGCATGACATTTACAAGTTGGTATGCTTGTTTCTCGAATTGGTATTGGTCCTACTGGTGGCAACAGCGAGTGTTGAAAGAGTATTTTCGGCGATGAATTTTGTGAAGAACAAGTTAAGAAATAATGTGAGCGATCAAGTATTAAATGATTATTTAGTAGCCTTTATAGAGCGAGATATCTTCTCGAAGGTTAGTGATGATGCTATAATCAAGTGTTTTCAAGGAATGAGATCGTGTCGTGTGGTATTGTGATTTCCATTGGCTATTTAGGACTCTTTTATTCATGTAAGATTTTATTTGAACTATTTGAATTGCACTATTAACTAATTTCGAGCTCTTTTATGTAATTGTATTGGACTTATGAAATTACTTATATATCATACAAGAATTTTTTCATCCTTTAAGTGTGCACCACCATTACTAAATTTCTGACTCGCTACCGGTGATGGATACTCAAGATGAACCCAAAATTTCTTCTGTTACAGTTGAATAGGGTTTCTGCGAATGAGTTCGCAGTGGGATCAATGCCATTTTCATAGCCCTACGTACATTTTCCGATTTCGCAGTTGCAAAACATATATAAACAGCTCATTAGTACATGTATACATACACGTATCAGATGACACAATGTCTACTTCTACATTTTGTGATCAATTAAGCCTAAATGAGGGAAACCCACCGTCAGCTTGTGTAGAGTTTTTCTCAGCAAGTTCTTTAGCTTGAGAATGTACGGCATCACCCGGTTCAAAACGAATGTGCCAACTAGGGCCGTAAAAAATGCTTGAGGATCGCGAACTGCTCGAGCTCCAAACGAATCGAGCTTAAGCCCGATCTCAAGCTTGCACTGAGCGCACGCGCCAAGCGGCACGACACCGAAGTGAAGAGGCCGAGAGGGGTAGGGGGAGGCGTGCGCGATCCGGAGGACGGTGAGGCAATGGACGACGGAGGTCGATGCTGGGGCGCGGAGAGGCGGGCACTAGGCGGCCAGCATGGAGAGGTGGGTGAGGCATATGTTCCTTTTATTTTTTGGTTAACCTCTGTTGTTAAAGGTAATATTAAACTGTCATTTCCCGTTGTTTTTTAGGAGAGGTCAAGAGGTGGGTGGCCGGGGCCGGCGACCAGAAACTAGGATGGCTCCTGTTCAAAATGTGAAGTCCAAGTCCAAAAGGAAAGGTAAGAAACTAAGCAAGGCATGAAGGCTGCAAGGGGGATTGATGAAATTGTTGAAATTCCATTGGATTGTGATCAACTGATTACTTGATTTGAAGAGCTATTTTACCATTGCGTTGAGCGGTTTGACCCAAGTAATGGATAGAATCTCGGAGAATTAAGAAACAATTTCAAGGTATGAAATCTCGGAGAAAGAAATTGCCTCGGCCTCCTAGACCTAATTAGTGTTTTAGTGCTATGTCTTTTTGTTTGTTATTGTTCAATAACTTTTATGATTTATAATGAACTAATCTGAATACTCACTATCCATCTACTTGTTATTTACTTGTTACTAGTATGTTAAGTAATTTGGTATTTTGGTGGTAAATTGTTACGTAAACTTCACTGATGAGGTACATCTTCTATATTTTACATTTGTGTATGTTCACACGATGCAGTTTGTATGTTTGAGTTCCATTTGATGGCATATGCTCTATTTACTGTGATTGCAATGTGTATCTTATACACTTTGCTTTATTATCGAATAATACTTTTGACTCGTTCTAACCAACCTAAATTTCATCCCTGGACCGCCACTGACTCTAAGTACTCAGTAAAGACACAAACTGAAGCCATCTTTGGTTCGGCCCAAAAATACGACGTGCAGGTTGGTCTCTCTCTGGTTCACACATGTGGAAAGGAGATTGGTCTGGTTTTCTTGAGATTAAGCAGATCCAATGAAGCAGCCTAGTAATCGATCTCCTATTTCTTTCCTTTTCTTGCGGCTCCATGCACCTGGCAGGTTCACGTGGCCCGTGCATGCATGCAAACCCATGTACATCAGTACATGCGCCCCGTATGCATCCTGCTCTCCTTGTGTATGCGCCGTATTATTCGACTATGGTATTTGATGGGATGCGAAAACGGTATAGACTTGTTTTCATCCGATTAGCAATTTCTCTTCTATTTGTATTCGTATTCGAATTCGCATAAATATGGATACGAATATGGTATGAAATTTTCCCATCCGAATTATTATTTTATCCGAACAATTCATATTCGTATTCAAATTGGATGAAGCAATATAAGTATTCTATTGCAGTATGCCTAATTAGTTGGATGATTTTTTCTAATTTAATGTGAATTCATGTTCCTTTAGGTGAAATAAATAGATTAGATTGATTAAGTATCCAGATCCTACCGAATTGAGTAGATATTCGATTCACATTCATATTCGTTATGACATTCGATTTGTATTCGAGCATCACCCCTATGTATGCATGCATTGCTGCTCCCTCCTTGCCAACGCCCCTTCCTCCCACACCACCCGCTCGACGCCACCTTTAATCCTCGAAGTTTTTATGTTGAATCGTAAAAGCTTCTTTTGTAGTTTGGTGCCGTCCCGAGACATCATACGTGTAAGTAGTAGGGATGTCCACATCAGTATGCCGCTATCTATTGTCTCAGATCGGGACTGAGTTTTCACAAGCCATTTTTGGAGGAGTTGTTCCAATCGATGGATGTGAAGTTAGAGATGAGCACAGCATATCATCCTAAAAAAAATGTACCTACGATGCAACACCAACAAAATGGAAGAAATGGTTAGCACTTACCGAATTTTGGTATAATTCAACGTATCACACGTATCTGGGATTCACTCCATTCGAAGTTCTGTATGGCCATGAACCAAACTTTGGGGCAGTACCTGCTGTGTCAACTGCTCAGCAGGTGGAAGTGACTGAACTCTTGAAAGAAAAAGAACAGTTCTCTGATTTATTGAAGCAACAATTGGCAAGAACTCAAAATCGTATGAAGTTACAAGCAGATAAAAATCAGTCTGACCGCTCTTTTCAAGGTGGGGGGACATGTATTATTGAAGCTTCAACCTTATGTGCAGTGCTTACTTGTCAATCGGGCATGTCCAAAACTATCTCTGAAGTTCTTTGGTCCCTGTCACATCTTGAACAAGTTTGGTTCAGCAGCATATAAGCTAGAGCTCCCCGATGGAAGTAAATGCATCTTGTTTTTCATGTCTCGTAGTTGAAACCGTTCACTGCTGATTACTCACCGGTGTTTGACGAATCGCCGCCATTAGAACTACTGCAAGAGCAGGAACTGATGATACCTGAGGAAATTCATCAACCTTCTTGACAAGACGGCGTTGCCGAATTTCCTCGAGTATCAGTTTCTGCTCGGGACAAGCTGGTATTGCTGGGGAGGATGGTATTGGTGTCACAAGTGTGCATAGCCTGAAGATGCCTAGTCTGAATACTACTGTGAAGAAGCAGACTTAGTCGAGGAAGATGAAGTTAGCTCTCATGGGACAGGATCAGGATGGTGGGGGTCTGATCATCAATCAGTGTGAGTTTGTGGTGGTGGAAGTTGTGTTGCTGTGGGGCCTCGACGTCAGTGTGCGTGGTGTGTAATTTATAAGGGGGAACAGTAGACTGTAAGAGCATCTTTAGTGTATTGAACCGACGTCGATTTAAAGTCATGCCACATAAGTTTTTTAGGAACCGAGCTTGTTTTTCTCCAATATATTGAACCGATTCCTACTAATAACTGGGACCCACGTTTCGTTAAAAAACCATAAAATAATAATATTCTCTCTCAACCACTCTCTTCTATGTAGTTGTTTAATGTTTATATGAGTTGTTTAATGCTTTGAATCGATTCCTAAGTAGGGTCCGGTTCCATACATTTTTTTTGTTGGAATCGACCCCTCCAATGTATTGAATCGATTCAATGTCTTCTCTCTCTTTATTTGAACAGGCTAAAACACAATATTGGAGATAATCTTAGTGTATTAAACCAACATCGATTCAAAGTCATGCTACATAAATATTCTAGGAACTGAGCTTATTTTTCTCCAATATATTGAACCGATTCCTACCAATAACTAGGACCCACATTACATTAAAAAACCACAAAATAATAATATCATCTCTCAAAGTCACTCTCTTCTATGTAGTTGTTTAATGCTTTGAATCGATTCCTAAGTAGAATTCAGTTCCATACATTTTTTTGCTGGAATCGATCTTTCCAATGTATTGAATCAATTCAATGCCTTCTCTCTCCTTATTTGAACCGACTAAAATACAACATTGGAGATGATCCAAGAGGGCCAAAAAAAATACTCAGAAAAGTTCTATCTTGTGCTTTCCCCTTCTCCCTTTTCTTCTTTCTCAAGAAATCTTTCTGCTTCTTGTGGATTCTTGTATTTCGTTTGGAAATCACTAGTTGTGTAGATGAAGAGGCTCGGCAATGAAGTGGTCACACGTCAAATATGAAAGAATCCATAAATAAATCTTGACCTAACGTCAAGTTAATGGGACTCAAGCTATGGCCATAAGCAAACGAATGCAACCATTCGAGAAGGTAAGGTAATAATAACAGTCCAAGTCACAAAGCCATTTTTAGTTGAAGCCAACACTCTCCTGTGAAATTCACATTCCACTGACACTGGACCTACTCAGGCGTAGAAACAAAACCACCCGTCAACAAATTGTATAATGTATACTAGCCCTTGCATGCCGCAACAAGTTCACACGATGAAAAAATTATTGCCGGTCACAAAACCATCATTTAAAGACGGAGCTTACGAAGCTCTTGCGGTGCGCAGCCATGGGTCATCAGACCACGGTTGGAATAGTTTTGCACTAAGTGTGGACAAAAATCAGAAATGCTGCACATGCTAACTTTGAGGTGACACTATGACCAGAAGTGGCGAAATCATCAGACATGAAATAACTAGTTCAACAACACCCCCAAAACTCCACCAGGATGGACTGATCCAACGAGCATTGCTTACTTGTCTTCTCCCTGATGAAAGAAAAGTGAGGGCATCAATAAGAATATAAAAGACAGTAATTGGTTTCACAAGGAACAAATTTTGGAACTAGCATCCTACAAATACTGAGTTCATGAAATAATCATCAGAACTTTAACAGAGGATTTTAAAAATCAGTACTTTCACCAAAGGATAGCAATACAGCATTATCCAGAGAGAGAGAGACAGAGAGAGAGAGAGCATCCTTTCGCATACCCAGTTACTCATTTGAAACAAACTAATCCCAGACTGGAGAAAACATGTACTGGCATAGGATCATCAAAATAAGTTTTGATGAATCTGCTGCTAAAGAAGAAAATACATCATTATAGAAATGCAAGCTGTTACTCAGCTACAGCTAAAGTCCTAAACACGTATGTAAGTTGATAAATTACTCCAAACCACACCACATTCAAACTTTATGTTAAGATCAGTGTTGGCATGTACCAATATTTTTGCAACTGCCAGCAGTGGGAGGCTTAGGAGAACGTGTCATTAAATGCCTTAATATACAATAAACAAGTTGCTTTCAGAATAGAAAACATATCCTTCCTGCCAGGTTCCCAACATATAATACCTGCTATGTGCCTTAGTTTAGTTGCAATGAATTTATTCCATAAATGGAAGATGAATGTAGTGGACAGGCTAACATGACTTGACAAAGAGTATAGACTGACAACGAGCTGGTAAAGTGGTAATCATAGCATATACTACCAGGATGATGTCATGGGCCGGGGGGCACTGTCCACGCAAGATTAGGAAAGGGTTACCTTTCCCCAATAAGAATATCTATTTCCCTAGATAGTTGATTAGTTTCCTTGTATATGGATTAGTTAATCGGAAAGATTATCTATTAGTTATGAAGGTCATCATTTAGATTGATTTTATCTATAATTGTTAAAAGAACCCGCTATATAAAGAGACATATTGTAATCGTTGGCATCAGGCAATGAGAATACAATAGTCTAAGTCCTAATCCTCTTCGTCTCCCCAATCTATAGTCTTCCCTCTCTCCTAACAGCCGACGTCACCCGGCTATCCTCCTGGTGATGTTTATCCCTATGATCTAAGGATCATAACAACTTGGTATCAGAGCCATCACTATGGTTTCTGCTGCTGAGAATTTCAAGGCCATGAGGGCCACCCTCAACGAGATGAGTGCCGGCGTAGACGACATGAAAGCCATCTTGGTAGACATGACGGCTATGATGGTCAAGCTGATGGAAAAGGAGGAGAAGAATGCAAGGGCGGCAGCTGTTGGAGCGTTGCGGACCATCTTCCATGCAATGTTCCGCCGGCGCCACGACCTCTCGTCAACATGGGGTCTCCTAGGGCTTCAGCCATAGCCGTCACCACAGCTCGAGGACGAGTTGTCGCGAAAGGAGGGAAGTAGTTGTCATTGGCTGAGTCGTGAACAGTGCCATGGCACTGTAGCACCAGTATTAGGAAAGTGTTACCTTCCCCAATAAGAATATCTATTTTCCTAGATAGTTGATTAGTTTCCTTGTATAGGGATTAGTTAATCGGAAAGACTATCTATTAGTTAGGAATGTTATCTATTAGTTAGGAAGGTTATCTATTAGTTAGGAAGGTCATTATTTAGATTGATTTTATCTATAATTGTTAGAAGAGCCCTCTATATAAAGAGACATATTGTAATCGTTGGTATCAAGCAATGAGAATACAATAGTCTAAGTCCTAATCCCACATATTGTAATCATTGGTATCAAGCAACGAGAATACAATAGTCTAAGTCCTAATCCTCTTTGTCTCCCCAATCTATAGTCTTCCCTCACCTCTAACAACCGACATCACCCGGCTATCCTCCCGGTGATGTTTACCCTGTTATGAACTAAGGTTCGTAACAGATGAAAACATTGTGGTCAAGTGAAAAGAACACCATATTTGGCAATTTGGTAACAGACCGCACTTCATATACTGATGATAAAGTTTAGCCAGTCAACTAAAACTACCTACAATTAAGGGAAACCGGAAATGAGAAAGCAATTACTTCAGAATGAGCAGGAGCAGTTGAAACTTTGGGTGACCACTTTGGAGGAGCACCATTGAATATGTATGAGCATTCAGTGTAAGCAGCCCCTATCCCCACACCAGCTCCAAGTGCAACTGACGCCCAGCGGGTTGTTGGGGTACCTGTATAAAATAACACAGGTCAAACATGCACACAAATGTAAATTTGATGGCAGTTACTCCACAATGTGTAAATTTACTTCTTTTACATGTTTTTTTGTGCGTGTCAGTGCGAGCATGCGTGTGTGTTTGCATATGCCAATTCTGAATGATTCAGGAGTCAATAAGACTATAACAAATTTGAGAAAATTCATGATGCAAAAGGCAGTGAACAGTAAACGAGTTGCAATATTCAAAGAACTTATGGAGATCAAAATTCAATCTGAATGTAAGTTTAAAAAAACTCCACATTATTCAATGAAACAAAAAACTAAAAAAGACGTGGGAAACATATTAGTTGATAATGGTTTTCATATAGACATCAATGGCCAAGCCCTCCAAGATCGAGATCGAGATTGACTAAGGATACTGCACCTACATGCTACATTGATTTGCATTGCTGTTAGAAAAGAACTGGAGACATAGCAAGTTTAATACCGATAAGAATAAGCACAAACAACATTTTACAATTCAGGATTAGTAATAATCAATAAAAGTAGTACCACAGCCCTAGCCATTCCTGCAAACCAGTTAGAACAAACAGCATAATGATCCCCTCAGGAGGTATATCAGTTCACCGTTGATCACTTGATCACATTTCAAACATATTCTATGCATTGTACATGTTGGACGCTTAAAATTATAGGTTATACAAATTTCTGTCCTAAGTGGTATAGGGATCTATACTTTTGAAGGACAAAATATGATTGAGTACTAAATAAATGCGCTATAATTTGCAAAAAAAATAGCCTAGCATTTATGTCTCCCACATACCGCGATCCCAGTCAGTCACGCCCTACTAAAACATTATGGCGCTCTTTCTCAAAATGACCGGTCAAGAGAAAATGATGATAACTTCATTTTTGTTTAAGAACACAAATTTACCAAACCTGTTCACAGAATGACTAGCACAAAAGAAAGCTCTGCTCACACCCACTAAAGCCAGTTGAAGTAAACACATAAATTTTGCTACCTACCAATCAAAGTCATCACAAGCCTAGCCAGCAATTCAGCCACACCAAACACACTTCCTGCACTGACTGGCAAGGAGATCGAAACAAGGGTTTGGCCCCATGTCATGCAGTAATTTGAACATAAAGGAATTTTCGCTTGCACACATCAACTTATCACAGTCCTTGAGGCAAATTGGCTCTCCAGAAACTCAATTCTCAAATGTGGCATTCCAATCACAGATATAGCACACGAAATGATTAATCTACAATAACCTAAAGCAATCAGTTCATAGATAATACGCATTGATCCCCCAATGTACTTAGCATGTCCGGCATCAGATTAGGCCAGTCGAAATGGAACAAGAGCATCCGCACTAACCCTAAATCAACAGATAGAACAATCCAACACCGAAATACCAAGCACGCGGCAAACAGATCTCACGAGATAAAACCAATGGGAAGGTAAAGCGGGGTTAGGGGTTCCGTACGGAAGAGGAGGAGGCCCGCAAAGGCGCCGGTAAGGGAGGAGTAAGCGACGCGGCGGATGGAGAGGTCGAGGCACGCGTCCCACTTAGCATCCAGGTCGTACCGCGGCGGGATCCCCGACTTCGGGGGCGGAGATGGCGTCGACGGAGGCGGTGGGATGGGGGCTGGGGCGGCGTTCTCGGGCGACTCCGCCATGGGGAAGGGTTTCGCGACACGATGAGAGAGCCGACGCGAACGGGGGAGAGAGGTGGAGACGGGGAGGTTGGATTCTGCTGCGCTTTAGGACAGGGTTGTTTGAAAAAAAATTATATGGGAGGCTCCAGCCATTTCTCCTCCCCCGAACTTTTTTTTATTATTTAATCTTTATTTTAATTATATCTGAAAGTTGACTCCGCGAACTTTATTTTCAATTCTGATCCCTTTGGTCACGTCACTTCCCGTGGCGTGACCAACACGTTTTGTCACATCACCCGTAGCGACGTGAAGCTTGCGTGGCATCTATCACGCCATATCCCATGGCGTGATAAACCTGTCTTATCACGTGACATATAAAGGCGTGACAGGGACGGTCCGAACGCCTCCTCCGATCGGACGATCCGAACAAATCCGGGCCCTATAAAATAGCAAAAAAAAAATTCTAAAATAATTCAGAGAGGTTCCTGGGATGTGCTAATACTCAAATAAAATTTGAAACCTAACTGTTCAAGTGCTATTTAGTTAAACTAAATTGAAACCTAGCTTAGGTTGTTGAATAGAGTTTAAATTTTGTGTGGGTTGAATAGTGTTCCAAAATTTTGGGAAAATTTTTATTTAATCATGATAAAATGTTATAGTATTTGAATAAATTATTTTTACAGAGATCTTTATAAGGACTTAACGCTATTTTCTTTGGAGGAGTTGATTTAGATCATAGTTTAAACTCTAATTAAGATTTTTCAAGGGTAATAAATGCAATGCATGTGGAGCTCGAGCGAACTGTTGGGTCACGGGTAGGCTACGATAACAACAAATCAAAATTTTCTACCACATAAACCAGGAAGCCAAGTAAGTAGATGACCATAGATCGTTACAATCAGACGCGCAAAGCAGCGAAATAAGGGTTGGAGCAGCCTAGTCCAACGTAGAGCGCGTCGATGTAGTGGTCGTAGTCGATCGTCCAGCGTCGAGCACGTCGGTGCGGTGGTTGTGGTCGATCGTCTCCTCCAGCTACCTCTGTAGTTCCTTGTGAAGATCGCGGATCGTTCTCAAGCACAACAGCAACCGCAATAGCGCCTTTACGGTATCCACACGTCCAGGGAAGGAACAACCATACGCCGGTGTGCTAGCACCAAGTCGCACGGCAGAGCTCTCAAGAAGATGGCGGCTAGGGTTTCGGTGGAACAACTCAACTCACGACTTTCGTGTGTCCCGTCTGTTACGTTCCTCTCCCCAACAGCCACAAACATGTCCTTATATAGTGCTCGTGACGAATCCTATCCGAACACGTTTGACGAATCGTATCCATACTGGTTTGTTCCAACCCGTTAAGTGTGTGACCCTGTAGGTTCGTGCGTAATCGGTTGTGACTCGGAAACCCTTTCCGATCACGAATCGTTAGCGGTTCCTAACAGGACATAATGATCCCCAAATACACACAAATTATATCGGACGAACCTTAGTGCAATGTGATCTACGACCAGGTCCCCATCACTTACGATTAGGTCCTATCTCTATACGACCAGTTCGTATTTGGTCACGACCAGTTCGTAACTCCTTACGGCCAGGTTTCGACCACTTTGTGATTTTGTTCGACCAGTTCGTAACTGTTCGAACTAAGCGACCTACTCGTGTATTCTCCCTTTGCCTCACGATGTCTGGTTGAACTCCAGGTGAGATGTTGTGTCATCCATGGACTGTTCAATACTTTCTCGATCGAGTGTCGGATAACTTCACGTGGTCGAATACTTCGACCACTAGTGGCATGGCCATGCACTTTCTTTATCCGACCACAACGAGGGGTCCAGAAACATCCCTCCTTTTATGTTAGGAGGGGCAAATCACATATCCGACCAGTCACATTCCTTCGCATGTTTCATAGCATACCCGAAAGCTACCTTTATAACTACCCAGTTACGAGTAGCGATTGGCAACCCCTAAGAGTGCTATTACACATGTAGGAAACCATGCTGATCTCAGGTCTAAGGATATACATCATCATTACTTGAGACCAACTAATGACACATAGAATCATAACAATCTAAATAGTGTCTCAAGGTGAGTCAATCCAACCCCATGTTCTCTCATGTGTTCACATTATTGATTTGATATCTCCATACCCATGACCAGTGAAACATGGTCATCAATCAATACAATGTGCTGGTCGATAGAGTCAATAGTATTCCGACCATTGACATCCGACTAGGGATTTATTTAAACGACATCATATAAGTTAAGAGTTTCACCAACAAGTCACATACTTGTTAATCTTCATAACCAATGGTTCATTCAAGGAACATGATAACATATTATCCAATATTATGAACATAATTAAATACAATCATCTCTATGATTGCCTCTAGGGCATATTTCCAACAGTCTCCCACTTGCACTAGAGTCAATCATTTAGGTATCTAATACCGATAGCTCTTGTGTGCACCTCATGCTTGGGCTGTGTGAGAGGCTTTGTCAATGGATCAACAACATTTAAATCTGTATGAACTTTGCATATCTTAACATCTCCTCTATTCACTAACTCATGAATAAGATGATAACGTCTGAGTATATGTTTGGACTTCTGATGGGATCTAGGCTCCTTAGCCCGAGCAATGGCTCCATTATTGTCACAATAGAGATCCATTGGACTCGAGGCACTCGGAACCACACCCAATTTAGCAAGAAACTTTATTATCCAAACACCTTCTTTCGCAGCTTCAGAAGCCGCAATGTACTCGGCCTCCATCGTAGAATCAGCAACCGTCTCTTGCTTGGAACTTTTCCAGCCCACTGCTCCTCCATTCAAAATGAATACAAAACCAGATTGCGAACGATAATCATCTTTGTCGGTTTAGAAGCTTGCATCGGTGTAACCATTTACAACGAGCTCTTCATCACCGCCATAAACTAGGAACGTATCCTTAGTCCTTCTCAAGTACTTAAGGATGTTTTTCACAGCCGTCCAATGACCTTCACCGGGATCAGCTTGGTATCTGCTCGTAACACTTAGAGGATATGATACATCTGGTCGTGTACATAACATGGCATACATGATAGATCCAACAGCCGAAGCATATGGAATTCTACTCATTTTGTCTCGCTCATCAGTGGCCGTAGGACACTGATTCTTGCTAAGATTAATACCATGTGCCATGGGCAAGAATCCTCTCTTGGAATCTTGCATGTTGAACAGTTTCAACACTTTATCTATGTACATATCCTGGCTTAATCTAATTAGCCTCTTAGATCTATCTCTATAGATCCTTATACCAAGAATATATGCTGCATCTCCTAAATCTTTCATTGAGAAACTATTTCTTAATGAAGTTTTAACAGATTCAAGCATTGGAATATCATTTTTGACCAGTAGTATGTCATCTACATACAAGATCAGAAATACAAGCTTGCTCCCACTAACTTTTTTGTAAACACAAGGTTCTTCTTCGTTCTTGATGAAGTCAAACCCTTTGACCACTTCATCAAAACGAATGTTCCAACTCCGAGATGCTTGCTTCAATCCATAGATGGACTTATTAAGCTTGCACACCTTTCTAGCTTCCTTTGGATCGACAAAACCCTCAGGCTGTGTCATGAACACATCCTCACTTAGGTTTCTATTAAGGAAAACTGTTTTGACATCCATCTGCCATATCTCATAGTCGAAATATGCAACAATAGCTAGAATGATCTGAATAGACTTAAGCATCGCGACAGGAGAGAAGGTTTCATCATAATCAACCCCTTGAATTTGTCTGAAACCCTTCACAACCAGTCGTGCCTTATGAATGTGAACATTTCCATCCATATCTATATTTTTCTTAAAGATCCACTTGCACTCATTGGTCTTAATACCATCAGGTGCATCAACCAAGTTCCAAACTTGATTATCATACATGGAATTTATTTCGGATCTCATGGCCTCATGCCATGATTCAGAGTCTGGGTCTATCACTGCTTCCGCATAAGTTTTAGGCTCATCATTATTCACCAATAATATGTTATGTCCATACCTTATAGGCAATAGACGTGGCCTTTTTTATCTACGTGGAGCTGATGTCTCATCTACAGGTTCAACACCACTTTGTTCATCCTGTAGAGGTTCATTAGGAGTTGAAACATTTTCAGATGGTTCCCGAATTTCTTCGAGTTGCATCTTGCTCCCATTGACTCCTTTAGAAAGAAACTCTTTCTCCAAGAAGACATCATTACGGGCAACAAACACTTTGTTATCAACCCGATTATAAAAATTATATCATTTAGTTTCCTTAGGATGCCCCACAAAGAAGCACTTATCGGACTTGGGTGTGAGTTTATCAGACGTCAAACGTTTAACATAGACATCACATCCCCAAATCTTTAGAAAAGATAAAGTAGGGCTCTTCCCAGTCCATATTTCATATGGTGTCTTATCTACTGATTTAGATGGTACCCTATTTAAAGTGAAAGCAGCAGTTTCTAGAGTGTAACCCCAAAAGTACAACGGAAGATCCGATTGGCTCATCATTAATCAAACCATGTCCAACAAGGTCCTATTACGCCGCTCAGACACCCCATTCCATTGTGGAGTGCTTGGTGGTGTAAGCTGTGGAACAATTCCACATTGTTTCAAATGATCACCAAACTCATGGCTCAAAAATTGACCTCCACGATCAGATCGTAGAGATTTGATTGTCTTGCCAAGTTGATTCTGTACCTCATTCTTGAACTCCTTGAACTTTTCAAAGGATTCTGACTTGTGCCTCATTAAGTAGATATATCCATATCTACTGTAGTCATCGGTGAAAGTAATGAAGTATTGAAAACCACCTCTAGCTGTCGTACTCATTGGTCCACACACATTAGTATGTATGAGTGCCAACAGGTCGAACGCCCTCTCACTCCAACCAGTGAAAAGTGTCTTGGTCATCTTTCCGACCAGGCAAGACTCGTATGTTTCAAATGATTCCAAATCAAATGAGTTTAGTATTCCATAACCATGGAGCTTCTTCATGTGTTTCTCACTTATGTGACCCAAACGGCAATGCCATATGAAAGTGGAATTCAAATTATTAGGCCGAAGCCTCCTTGCATTAATATTATAGATGGGTGCATCATCAAGATTTAAAATATACAACTCGTTCAAAACAGGAGCATAGCCATAAAACATTTCATTCAAAAATATAGAATAACCATTATTCTCTATTATGAATTTATAACCCTCTGCCATCAAACATGATGCAGAGATGATGTTTCTACTTATGGATGGAACATAATAACAATTATTTAGTTCCATAATAAATCCCGAAGGCAAAAGTAATGGCAAAATCCCGGCGGCTAATGCAGCAACTCTTGCTTTATTCCCGACGCGAAGATCCATCTCACCCCTTGTAATTCTCCCACTCTTTGTTAGAATCTGCATCGAATTGCAAATATGAGCAACCGATCCAGTATCAAATACTCATGAGTTAACAGAAGAGTCAGCAAGAAAAGCATCTATAACATTAATACCTGAAGTGGAGGGTTTAGTTCCACCATTCTTTTTCAGATCAGCCATGTATTTCTTGCAGTTCCTTTTCCAATGGCCTGGTTCTTTGCAGTAAAAGCATTCATTCTCTTGAGTCGGACCAGACTTACTCTTGGGATTAGGCTTGTTAGTTTGGATCTCATCCAAAACTTTCTTGCCTTTACCTTTGACCCTAGTCTTAGCCTTCTTCTTGAAGCTAATACTCTTTTGCACTATCATCACATGATAGTTGCTTTTCTTGATGCTTTCCTCTGCAGCCTTAAGCATCATATGCAGTTCGGTGAGATTCTTGTCTAAGCCATTCATATGGAAGTTCAGAATGAACTGCCCATAGCTTGAAGGTAGCGAAGCAAGAATCAAATCTGTAGTCAACTCTTGACTAATTGGAAAACCAAGTTTTTTCAAGCTCTGTGTGTAATCAACCATTTTGTTCACATGAGGGCTCACCGGACTTCCCTTAGCTAGCTTACTCCAAAAAAATTTCTTTGAGATCTTATATCTCTCAGTTCTTACTTGAGTCTCAAACATGCCTTTGAGCGCCACGATCATATCGTAGGCCTCGATGTTCTCAAACTGCTTTTGAAGGTCTGAGTTCATCGCAGCAAGCATGAGACAGCTAACATCAAGAGATTCATCACATGCCTTTTTATAGGCGGTTTTAAGAGCAGCACCAGCATTTTCAGCAGGTGCATTTGGAATTGGTTCCTCTAGAACATATTCTTTTTTATATTGCCTAAGAACAATTCTTAGGTTGCGGGACCAATCCGCAAAGTTTGTTCTATTTAGTTTTTCCTTATCAAGTATCGAATGTAATGCAAAACTGGATGTAGGTACAGCAGTTGGTGCCATGATCTACAACAGAGAATATGTAAAGCTAAGACATATGTTCAAGTAGCTTCTATTAAACAATTTAATAAAGATACTCCCACTAAACACCATATCCCTCTTATGACATTTAGTGATTCAAGATCCATAATCATTCTAATCTACTAGTGAGCTTTGGCATCACCGCTAGAAGATTAGTGAATTTGGTAAGCAGCCTTTTGCTAATCATATCTCTATATGACTCTTGTTGTTGGACAGCATCTCTATGCTCCAGCACCCAACCCTATGCCCCAAGGTCCATAACCGTTATGATGACCTTGTCAAGTTAAACCAATGGCACTCTGCATGTAAGTGTCCGACACAAACCCATCTAGTCAAGTAATATTAATGGCACTCTGCTTTAGCAAGACCTACCATTAAAATACATGACTTTGGATGGTGCAGCCAATTGGGAGGGCATCATTTAACTTAATATTACGTGAGGGAATTATACTTCTACCATGTTAAAAGCACTCAAAGCAATTATATAACATACATAGAAATAAATGAACAGGAATATAAGGGCATTCACAGACAATCAAATTGCATTGTGATATAGTATGACCCTTCCACATAATGATCTCCATCGCCATGCATCCTGTTCGCCATGTTTCCAAGTGGTCGACTCCTCCAAGTAGTCCCACTAAGCCATTACTCCTAATAGCACTAGTAATGAATCACAACGAGTAAAGAAGCATCACAAGTCGACACGCATGCCGTTATACAAATATAGACAGCCTTAGGCTGCAATAAGCATGACACGCAGGCCATAAAAATTACACACATACATCACGGGTCATACTATTCACATCAATCTCTGCAAAAACAAGTTATGCACAGAATCCAATTCTATCGGGCGACATTGTCGGGACCCCGGATCTCCGGATCCAGGACCCTCTGTGTATATCTGCACTATTCCCTGGATCAGTAGCTAGTGCACACAGTTGCAACATTGGTGTAATCAAAACCGTACAACAAACTATAGATGAAGCAGACAAATTAATATTTAATAGCAAAACGACCTTATGGTCAAGTTTTACAAAGGCTGCCACACAGGGCTAAAGATAACAGAGTAAACTTGCAGCGGAAAATAAACAAACTCGTGGAAGCCATCCGACATGCCCACAGTAATCGAGTGGAGAACGATCCTATTTCGCTTTGGTCTTGAAGTATGCCTCATCTTAGATTCCTGTAATCCTTGGTTCGTCTTCTGTGACTGATTAACCAGAGGGCATAAAGCCGTGAGTACTTTGAATGTACTCAGCAAGTCATAGGGAAATGTATGCAAATAATATTTATGCAAGGCTTGACAAAGATAGCTTTATGGCTATTTTGCGAAAAGCAGTATTTGATAGTGAATACAGTAAGTAGATTGCAAAGCACAATTTAAAAGATTAATACATAAGTAAACAATTTTCTTTAAAACAACTAGTGAACACCATGTTCATTTCCCAACCATCAACCACAGCCATTTACTAGCTTCGAACAACCCATTCCAACCTTTTTTTTTGACAAAAGTCTACCCCTTGCGTGAAATCACCAGGCATGACCATAACCGAGGCCGCGGCTATTCGAATAGATCTTACACTCTGCAGAGGTTGTACAGCTTTACCCACAAGACACGAATTCTCTAGTTGGTTTGGTATCCGTCGATACCACTGCTCACTACCGTAGGTAAGCAGTCTAGAGCACGTGACAAGGCCTTTACAAAGTTCTGATTTGACTCGGTTCTGCTCGCTAAGGGGTTACCGTTACGGGCCCCCTCTTGCGTCATAATCAACCAAAACAGAATCCAATCAAAGCATTGCTAATTAGTTGGCCAGGTCTATCCCAGTCTAGACATGTGGTCGTACGATAATGACCCGGATCAATGGTTCAAGGTTAAGTCCTTAGTTGGCTGCTCAGACGAGACGCTTCCGCATCCCAATATGCTTTACGGCACCCACCTTTTACCACCACCCACTCGTCCAAGTATAAATCATTTTCGTCCAACCCGGCCAAATGACCACCCTAGTCATGGCCCAATAAATTTTATCAATAGTGGCTCCGCCACAGTTCCATATTTCCTTTAGCCAAATTCACTCATTCCTTGAGTAAGTGATAATGAATCTATCGTACAACTAAAGCATTGGCTAAGCATAATACGATACCCAAATTGGTAGTACAATAATACCCAACTAATAATTATCCATCCTAAGGTGTCCAAGGATACATGTCAATAGCAATTATACAAGGAGGTATAAAGACAATTAGGTAATTAACTAATTCCCGAAACCATTTATTATAAAATTAGCAATGCATGTTTATATCAAACAATATATTTTTTTATAAAAATGGGTTCAATATGATCAAAGGTCTACGACTTGCCTTCGTTGAAGAGTTGAAATGCTCCGGTCGTCGGGTCCACAAATTCTTCCAAAATACTGGGATCTATACATGTGAATAAAGCCAAATAAATAAAACAACTTCAAATAAAATCCAAAAAAATTATCAAATAAATACAAAAAGGAAGATACCACCTTTAGATGAATTTAGGAACGAGAATCGACGGAATCGGATTTTGTATGAAGGAGAACGAACGTCCGAAAGTTCAAAAATCACATAAAATATAGAATAACATCAGGCATGAATAGTGCTAGCTTTGGCAAAAATGATTGTGCAAGCGAGCAAAAGGGAGAGGCGGCAGGCGAACTAGCAAGATAGAATCCCGGGAGCGAGACAGACCCAATGGTGGTGGTCGCGTCACCGGCGGAGGTCCGGTGCGGCGGCGGCGCGCAAAATAGTGTCGGAGGATTAGTAGAGCGGGTGAACCGGCGATGCTTCGGAGAAAAGGAAGGGAGCACGACATAGAACGTCGCGAGGATAATCCAACGATGGTGACGATGTCATTGGGGGATCAAAGATGGCGCCGAAAATGATGACAGAAGGTGGTTCGCCCGCTGTCGGAAAAACTTCAATTGTGGAGAAAAGAAAGCGAGAGAGTGGGGCGAATTCTAAGGATAGGAAGAGGAAGCCGAGGGGCATGCCGCGACGCAGTCGGCTCGGGAAAAGAGTCACCGAGGAGGGAGAATGCATGTTTGTTTGAGTTCTAGTCGGCCATGCATTTAGCTAGCAGTTGTATTGGCTGCATGCACTCTCCCTATTTAGGAATACAAGTCGACTTAATGCATTACGTGCAAACTACTAACTCCTAATCTCATGCCCATGAAGCCACACCGAACTCAACATGAACTAGCATGTTTCTAGCTACATGCACTTACATGCAGCACAAATTAACTAATCACCACTTGCTACTATCGAGCTACATGCAGAATGACTAGAAACAGACCTGCACTTGTACACACTACCAGAAATCCGAATACTATGCCATGCAGGTCCTAAGTCCTAACATGCACACATACACAACTCAAACTACATGCAAACAAAACTACCGTCAAGATTTAAGTCCAACAGGCTGGACTTGGAACTCACGGTAGTGGGGAGGAGCTGCGCATGGGATATGGAGGGGCTTGCTGCAGCTGCTTGGGAGCTCGGTTTTGAAGAGAGGGGGAGCTCGGTACTCGGTAGTGGAGGAAGGAATGGAGGGAGGCGCATGGCCGCGTGGGAGCAGCGCCATGAGCCAAGGGCTTCGGTTGGGGGCTGCTGGCTGGTGGTGATTAGGCTGGGGGAAAGAGAAGAGAGGATGGGAAAGGGAAGGAAGGAGAAAGCTTGTTTGCTTCTATAGAAGAGAAAGGGAAGGAGGCAAGACGGGAGGGAAGGAAGGAAGAGAAGAGCGACATGGGGAGTGGTGTTATAGGGGGAGGAAGGAGCACATGGGGCGGCATGGGATGGACGATGGCGAGGAGATGGGGAGCCAGTCTGACGGGATGGAAGCGATCGGCGTGGTTTGCCATGGTCAAGGGCACATAAATTTTGCACTACCGAGAAATGAGGAGCCAGCATGGAGGAGGAATGAGGTTGGGAGAGGAAGCCAGTTTGCCAAAGACAGGGGAGAAGCGGCCGTCTTGGCCGACAACGTCTTGAAAGACATGGGGGCGAACAGCGTCAAAGTCTGAGGGCATGGGGTGGCCGCCGGGGTAAAGGGGCAGCAGGAATCCCGGCGTGAAAACGGGCATTGAAAGATGGCAGGGCATGGGACAAGGCATGCACATGGGGCAAGCAAAGATGGCAGGGCTCGCATGATGCACGCGACAATGCTTCAGAGAGAAAAACGGTGGGAGGAGAGGGAAATGAAAAAGGAAAGGGAAAAGAAAGAAATCCGAAAAATCTAGAAAAACTCAGAAAATCCACTAAATTCATTTTAGGATTTAATTAAAGTTTAATTTAATCATTTAAATATTTTTTACTTTAAAATTTTAATTTAAGCTTTACATTTATTCAATGAAATGCAATTAGTTTATTTTATTTCAAAAAAAAACTTTAAAAGAACTCCGAAATAAGGGCAAGCTGAAAAGAAATAAAAAGAACTCTACGGAAAAACAATCGGGTCTTGGAAAAAGGAATTCCAAGATAAAACCAGAAAAATCAAATAAGAAGATCTTCATTTAATTGAAGTTTGATTTACTCACATTAATTTGTTTTAAATTTATGAAAATACAAATTAAGCTTTAACAACTTAGGAAAATTCAAGTAGTTATTTTTATTTTGAAAATTTCAAAAAGGCCCAAAAATTGTGATGTTACAGACATGAACACATATGACCTATAGCACGCGGTACGAATACCTAGCACGGCGGTCCCGCTAGCCGGTTAGCGGGCGGGGTTCGAAGGGGTAGCAAGCCTTGGAAATCATTGGACTAATTATATTAACCCTATTCAGAACCAATCCGATCAATGCCTTGATACGACCACACATTACGGCATACTCTGATGGCGGAATTCCGACCGGTAGGAGTGATATGCAGAGTGGTCGTGAACAAGCGCAATAAACCATCTGGTCCTTTTAGCTCATACCTCCTCGTAAACCCATCTACTACCACCGAAAAACCGATCGATCTTATCGACCAGGGCCTAGATCGTTCCATCTCTATGAATCAATCTAGGTTACCAGACCCGACCAGTAATAGATCCAATTTACTACAACCACATATCAACTATATGCGACCGATCTAGATCAAATACCACGCAGGATGGCTCTGATACCACTGTTGGGTCACGGGTAGGCTACGACAGCAACAAATCAAAATTTTCTACCACATAAACCAGGAAGCCAAGCAAGTAGATGACCACAGATCATTACCACCAGACGCGCAAAGCAGCGGAAGAAGGGTTGGCGCAGCCTAGTCCAACGTAGAGCGCGTCGATGTAGTGGTCATAGTCGATCGTCCAGCGTCGAGCACATCGGTGCGGTGGTCGTGGTCGATCGTCTCCTCCAGCTACCTCTATAGTTCCTTGTGAAGATCGCGGATCGTTCTCAAGCGCAACAACAACCGCAGTAGCGCCTCTACGGTATCCACACGTCCAGAGAAGGAACAACCATACGCCGGTGTGCTAGCACCAAGTCGCATGGCAGAGCTCTCAAGAAGATGGCGGCTAGGGTTTCTGTGGAACAACTCAACTCATGACTTTCGTGTGTCTCGTCTGTTACGTTCCTCTCCCAAACAGCCTCAAGCATCTCCTTATATAGTGCTCGTGACGGATCCTATCCGAGCACATTTGACGAATCGTATCCGTACTGGTTTGTTCCATCCTGTTAAGTGTGTGACCCTGTAGGTTCATGCGTAATCGGTTGTGACTTGGAAACCCTTTCCGATCACGAGTCGTTAGCGGTTCCTAGCAGGACACAATGATTCCCGAATACACACAAATTATATTGGACGAACCTTGGTGCAATGTGATCTACGACCAGGTCTCCATCAGTTACAGCTAGGTCCTATCTCTATACGACCAGTTCGTATTTGGTCACGACTAGTTCGTAACTCCTTACGACCAGGTTTCGACCACTCTGTGATTTCGTTCGACCAGTCTACGACCAGCTCGTATCTCCATACGACCAGTCTGTAACTATTCAAACTAAGTGACCTACTCGTGTATTCTCCCTTTGCCTCACGATGTCTGGTTGAACTCCAGGTGAGATGTTGTGCCATCCATGGACTGTTCAATACTTGAGTGTCGGATAACTTCACATGGTCGAATACTTCGACCACTAGTGGCATGGCCATGCACTTTCTTTATCCGACCACAACGAGGGGCCCAGAGACATCTCTCCTGTTATGTTAGGAGGGGCAAATCCCATATCCGATCAGTCACATTCATCCGCATGTTTCATAGCATACCCGAAAGCTACCTTTATAACTACCCAGTTACGAGTAGCGATTGGCAACCCCTAAGAGTGCTATTACACATGTAGGAAACCATGCTGATCTCTGGTCTAAGGATTATACATCATCATTGCTTGAGACCAACTAATGACACATAGAATCATAACAATCTCAATAGTGTCTCACGGTGGGTCAATCCAACCCCATGTTCTCTAACATGTGTTCACATTATTGATTCGATATCCCCATACCCATGACCGGTGAAACATGGTCATCAATCAATACAATGTGCTGGTCGATAGAGTCAATAGTGTTCCGACTATTGACATCCGACCAGGGATTCATTTAAAACGACATCATATAAGTTAAGAGTTTCACCAACAAGTCACATACTTGTTAATCTTCATAACCAATGATTCATTCAAGGAACATGACAACATATTATCCAATATTATGAACATAATTAAATACAATCATCTCTATGATTGCCTCTAGGGCATATTTCCAACACGGACGACGCAGTGCTGAACCTTGTGGAACGAAAACGTTCGGCATATCAAGCGAATATTCCCTCTCGTGGAACATGTCGGTCCTGAACGCATTGGTTCGATTCATGCAACCAAACACGTGATCATGCAATATCCCGAACCATATGGTACCAGAACCATTTCATTCACTCAACCAAACACACCCTAAATTTTGAATCGAGCTCATGGTTGAATTTAGTTCGGACTTGATTTTTGGTTTTGGAACCTTAGGATTTGTTGGTAAGATGGTAACAAAGGGATTTCCTTTTGAAAGATACAAAACAATTGAAGTTACGATGATATATAACACCATGTACATGTAACCATTAACAATCCATAACTTAATAATAGAATCTATGTGTGAATCAAATATAACACCATCCTTTTAACTGAGAGTAATACATATATGGACCGGTAAACTTTTTGTGGATTGATAACCTTTGACATTTTAGCATATATATCCGTCATAAACACCTGCACAATATTTCCAGGACGTGTCCCAGAAGTGATACATATTGCATCCTGGAAAAAATGACTAATATGTGGACTGTATGGTACAACATGAGGCAGGAGTATGGACTTATGGTAGATAGTACCGCTGATGAAAGATGTGTAGACATCCTACTGGAATTATAGGTGGTGCTCTTCGTCACTTTGTGGTTGTAGGCCATTTGGTGCCTACTTCCAGAACTCGTTTTTTCCATGTTGTTGGATGACTTGCTATGCGAAGAATTGAATGTGAAAAGACGACGAGATTTGAAGTCGCGAATTAAAATAGACTTTATAATAAAGCTTGGAATAACACTGCGCACAGGGTTTGGTTACGTGCATAAGAAACAACATTATGCACGATACAACAAACCGAAGTACTCTTATGATACATATGCGCCTTTTTCAAATGGAAACAAATTTGACCTTCCGGGAACTAATACGGAATGGTCCGACCTACTGCGTGGACCGGGGTCATTTTCCCTTCCTTGAGAGCTCGGCGTTGAACTCCTCGCCGGACTCTTTGGCCTTGGCCGCCATTTCCCACTTTTTCTCGCGCTCCCTGCGCCTGCACGCTTCGAGATGAGCTTTCGTCTCCCGACAGATACACTCATTTTGCTCGTCGTTGCGGCGCTCCTCCTCCCGGATCTCGCGGGCCCTTTTGGCATCCCACTCGTCGTAGTCGAGAGTCCACTGGTCATGCCGAGTGGATCTCTAGGTCGATCCACTTGCGGTAGCCACATAGCGGATCTGGGGACTACGGGTAGACGGGGGGTGGAGGGGGTTGTTAGTGCATACTTTGAAAGAGAAATAGTAGGGGAAAACATTGTAACTGGTCCTTACCAGCTGCCGATAGCTGCTCATGTCCCAACGGCGATGGGGATAGTCACAGGAGTAGTTTGCGCAACCCCAGTAATGCATGCCCAAGCTAAGCCACTGCTTGGATTTGAAGAACTTGCATGGGTCCCTGCACCAACAGAGGGGGGACGTCTCCCCCTCTGGCGGGTCTTACGGTGAACGCTCGGTTGGAACGTTTTGGTAGGGGTTGCTGCTACGGGGGGCATCATTGTGGAGAGCTACCATCCTAGCAAGCTCCTCTTGACGTACCCGGGCCGCAGCAGCCCTTGCTTGGTCGTCCTGCGGCCCAGCAGCCCTTGCTTGTTTGCAGATCTCGTCCCATTGCATCTTGTCCATCCCAACGTAGTGAAGCAAGCTCTGGTGTAGTGTTGGGTTTGGTTGTGTAGTGTTCTCTCCCAGATATCTTCCACCTCCTTTTATAAGCCACGGGGTTGGCATGATGTTGTTAATTTCATGCAGAGTCCTGTCTTTTCGATCTGAAAAGCTGAGGAGGTAGAGTGTTGTCATGTCGATCTGAAAAGTTGGTGAGGCAGAGTGTTGTCACGTCATACTTTGTAGAGAGAAGTTGTCGGGTCACGTCCTGCTTCGTAGAGAGAAGTCATGTCTTGCTTTGTAGAGTGTTGTCTTTTCAGTCTGAAAAGCTAGCGAGGCAGAGTGTTGTCACGTATTTCTTTGCAGAGTCATGTTTGTACGGTCTGAAAAGATGAGAAGGTATAGTGTTGTCATGTCGGTCAAGTCAATTTGAAAAGCCTAAACCCTAAACCTAAACTGTAAACCTAAACCTAAAACCTAAAACCCTAAACCCTAAACCTAAACCTGAACCTAGACCTAGACCTAAACCTAAAGCCTAAAAGCCAAAACCCTAACCTAAACATAAAAGTAAACCTGAACCTAAAACCATAAACCCTAACCTATTCGAAAACCAACCCTAAAACCTAACTGTTGTCACGTCATACTTTGCAGAGAGAAGTCGTTGGGTCATATCCTGCTTTGTAGAGAGAAGTCATGTCTTGCTTTGTAGAGTGTTGTCTTTTCGGTCTGAAAAGCTGGCGAGGCAGAGTGTTGTCACGTCTTTCTTTGCATAGCCATGTCTGTTCAGTCTGAAAAGCTGAGGAGGTATAGTGTTGTCATGTCGATCAAGTCGATCTGAAAAGCCTAAAGCCTAAACCTAAACCCTAAACCCTAAACATAAACCCTAAACTTAAACCCTAAACCCTTAACCTAAATCTAAACCTAGACCTAAACCTAAAGCCTAAAAGTCCAAACTCTAACCTAAACATAAACGTAAACCTGGACCTAAAACCCTAAACCCCAAAATTCTAAACCCTAAAACCCTAACCTATTCCAAAACCAACCCTAAAACCTAAAATAAAGCTGTCGAGCCGCCCCACATGACCTATTTACATAGAATGGAGTTATTGATCGAACCTATATGTAGGAGTGGTCGTGGTGCTAGGAAAAAAGGAGGAAGGGATAGGAGAAAATTAATAAATTACAGTATTAGTGCCTCCTAAATACTCTCCACCTCAGCCTAAACCTAGACCTAAATGTAAACCTGAACCTAAAACCTAAAACCCTAAATCCTAAACGTAAAACCCTAAACCTTAACCAACCCCAAAACATACTACCGTAAACCCTAAACCCCATAACCTAAAACCCTTAACCCAAAAACCTCAAACAGTAAACCCTAAAGCCTCGAACGGCGTGGCAATACTGCTTTGTCACGCCATATCAAACGGTGTGGCAATACTGCTTTGTCATGCCACTATTCACGGCATGACACAAACATACTGCCACGCTAAATTGCTTGACGTTCCAGAGGCGTTGTGAAAAAAGGCCAGCGATCTGGTGCTAAGTCTTGTCACACCATTTATCCCAGCGTGACAGGACTGCCTTGTCACACCACTACTAAAGGCGTGGCAAAACCGTACTGTCACGCCAAATTGCTTGCAGTTCCAGAGGCGTTGCCAAAAAAAGACCAGTGCTCTGGGGCTAAGTCCTGTCACGCTATTTATACCGGCGTGACAGGACTACCTTGTCATGCCACTACTAAAGCTGTGACAGTACCAACACATACTCAGTGCAATCATCCAAATTCATTCAAACAACAATTCATACATTAAGAATCATTACGGTGACTTCATTCAATCAACATTTCATGCATTAAGAATCGTTACAGTGATTTCATTAAAACAACAATTCATGCAATAAGAATCATCCATCAGTCATCTCATTTCATTCAACCTTCAAAATCCATCAACTCAGAAATTTCATTCCATGCAATCATTTCATTCGAACATAGCCATAGAAAGTTTCGTTCCAACAGAGTCATCAGATTTCATTTAATATGAACTGTGCAAACATGCATACACCCATTCATCTCATCACTTGTGCTTTCGGCACGCACCCGACCCCGGTGTAAACCTCGCTGCTGGGTGCTGGCCTCGCATGCCCTCGATGACGTTTACCGAACTAATGTCTGTGCGATCACGCCGTTTACAGCACGGAGGTGTGGCCTGAGTCGGCTGTGTAGGGGACGGTGTACCAACCAGGTCCGCGAGGACCATCTCATTAGGAAACCTAGCATCGACATCCTCGTCCTCCTCATTTGCGCCACCCTCCTCCTCGTCCCCGCCGGCCTTGTCGTCGTCCTCCGGGTCCTCATCGTGTGCGGCCAAAGCGGATGTCGTCACTCCCGATGTTGTAGCACGCAAGGAGCCACTCCGAGCCAGGCCAGGTTGCACGACTTCTCCCGCTGCCGCCACACAGTTCATCTTTGCGGCCATTCGCCGGCATTGGCGGCGAACCAACTACATGGTTAATGAACAAAAAGGTAGTGAAGTTTAATACAACAAAATAAATAACAAGGGAGAACATGTTAATTTAACACAGTGTGTATTACCTCAGCAAAGTCCTTGAAGCATTGGAAACTCCCTTGCGAACCCTCTTGTAGCATGAGAACCCCCCCTCGCCTCGTTGCTTATGCGAGCGAGCTGCCTTACCTATGAACGGGTCAACACAGTAAATTAGTTTGCGCATAGTGACATTGCTAATTAGTGGTGGGATAGAATGTACTCACATAGTAAGCGTTGATGGGGGCCCTCTCCGGCTAAGTGCTCGTTTGTGTGAACTCGTCGTAATCGTCCACGATATCCTCATCAGACGAGTCACCATCACCTATATCCGCATTGGTCATTGCCGGTCGAAGCTACAGACGCACGACGCCGTGTAGCCACTCTAGGTATCTCATGAAGTCATGCCTCTGATGGATTTGGGGCACGTTCCTTGACCGATTTCTCTGGTCCACCCACTCCAACACGTAGGCACGGTGATAAGCAGACCAGTCAGTGTACCGGTACCTTTGCCTTCGGTTCATCCTGCGACGGGACAATCTAATCATTAGCACGAAAAGCGCTACTGAAGCTGCACATACACGGCGATAGGTATCCTTACCCATGAAGGTTTATGTCTGTCGAGAACACCACTGGTGGACATGCCTGAAACTTTTCGAACTGCCTCATCACCCGATGGGGCAAGTGGTACTCCACCACATAGAAGTAGATCGGCGGCGAGAGAGGGTCACCGAAGCCTCATACCGCCGCTTTGTCGGGTTTAGCTCAATTTGGAGGACCTCGTCGCAGATGTATGGCAGCCACGTGACCTACACCAGATGTATATGACAATAGTGATGGAATCGTAGTTCGAACAGGTGAATATAGCAAGAAAAGTAACTTATCAAACAGTACCTAGTCCTGCGTAACGACGTCGAGCTCGTTTGTATACGCGAGGTACTGCGACCTCGGACGCCCAGTAGGTGCCACGATGGAGCTCCAGAGATAGGCTACTATCGGTCGCGAGGCCTCGTCTTCAAGGGGCCATGGCCATGCCTGTAAGGTCTCGCCAGGTCATGCTGTTGATGTCCCCAGTCACTGCAAGGCCTTCTATAGGGAGGCCCAGAATCATACCGATGTCCTGAAGTGTGATGGTCATCTCGCCTGACGGTAGGTGGAAAGTGTGGGTCTCCGGATGCCACCGGTCCACCAGTGCGATAAGTGCAACACCGTCCATACGAGGGAGCCTGTTGATGACTATCCGTGCCAAAGCAAGGAGACCGGCTGAGCGGACGTGTGGCACGTACCGCTCATCACAATCTAGAGGGGTGTGGGTCTGAGGGCGAAGTGGCTAGAGTACCTGCAAGAGAGATACGTAAATAAGTAAGTGAAACAACAAGCACATGGGGGATTAGTTGGAAGCATGATGGAATAGAAGATTAGCAAATCTCACTACACCATCATGGGCTATGCGGTGGGCACGGTTGTCGTCATCGTACTCCGAGAGGAGCAACGCATATTACACGTGATGCGGCATCCTGCATTACAGGAAATGATTTTGTAAGATCACACGAAGTACAAAACAATATAGAGAATGCAAATGAAAGTACCATATACGTAAAGAATAACCATTTTTGCGGAACAACAACATTAGATACCTCAAGCAGGTGGGGCGACACGTGAGTGCCGCCACCTGACCTTACGCGGCTGGGAATCCGTACTAACGTGCTTTACCCTGGTGTGTCCGTGCTCGTAGCACTCCGAGCACCTGTTGGTGCTGCCCGCGTCGTTGAAGTCCCCTAGAGAGTACATGTCCTTACCGCCTTGCTACGAGAGGTCCATGTCATTACGAAGCCTCTTCTTCTTCGTTCAACTGCGTCGCTTGTTCATCATTGCTGTGTCGGGAACGTATTCCTCCCCCACATACGATGGCCAATGCAAGGGATCAAAGTAAGACTCGAATCTCTTCTCCCAAGTCCGCATCGTGGCTAGCTTCGAGAATTCTAGCGCAATGAAGGTAAGGTGACTTACACCGTGCACGCGACAGGCGGTGATGATGTTAGAGCATAGGACATGTAGCAATATCGGGACCATGCAAGTACAGTCTCCCGTAGTCAGGTTCACTTTATGGTTCCGGCCACCATAACACTCGCCCCCTATCGATGTGCCCCCGGCTGCCCTGACGGCGTATATATGCAAAGTGAGATCGTATTCCTCCACCTCCTGATTGCATGACTCGGCCTTCGTGATAGCAAGGTGCTTGGCAGCAGCCGCACCCCAACGCTGGCCAGCGTTGTATGCATTCCTTGCTCGGGTCCACCGATCCACAAAGTACAAGTTGGTCTTTCGAAATAAGTACTCCAAGATAGCAGATACTGGCATCGCACGAATGCCCTTAAGAACATTGTTGAACACCTCCGAGATGTTCATTGTCATCATTCCGAGATGTTCATTGTCATCATTCCATACCGACAGCCATCTTCATCGTATGCCTGTGCCCACTTCGCCTTCTTCTGTAAGACCTTGTCCAACCACAAGTTACCCCATTCGTTGGTCAGTCCTCTCAACTCCGTCAACTTGACCTCGAATTCCCTCTTCTCCAAGCATCCGCACAACAGCTTGAACTTTTTGGTGAGATCTTCCATGATACATTGCTTAAAGAAATTAGCCGCTAAATGATGCATGCACCACCTATGTAGCACATCCGGATGTCCGTCAAGTCCGCTCTTCACAGCGTTCAGAATGTCGCGGTGCCTGTCAGAGACAATGCAAACCTGTCGTCCAGGCCCAACAAGGCATAGACGAACTATATCTAGGAACCATTCCCAGCTTGCATTGGTCTCACCCTCTGTCAATGCAAATGCTAATAGAATCAACTGGTTCTCCGCATCAATACCCACGGCGAGCATTAAGGCACCATAGCACTTCCCCGTCAGAAATGTGGCGTCAACAGATAAGACAGGCCTGCAATGTTTGAAGGCCTCTATGTATTGCCCAAAGGACCAATACACCCTCCTAAGTACATGTTTCATAACCCCTCCATCGAGTTCCATTCGGTTGCCGTGCCAAGGATAAAACTACATGCCTGGATTCTTGGCCTGCATAGCGGTTAGGATTCGAGGAAGCAAACCGTAAGTCTCATTCCAATCACCCCACAATAACTGCACCGCTCTCTGCTTTGCCCTCCATGCTTTCCAGTACCTCACACAGTACTTAATGAACCCGAAGATAACCTCGCTGAGGGTGGCGACGGTCACACCAGGATCGACAGCGACAACCGCGGTAATACGCCTAATAATAAAATTTGCGATCGCCTGGAGGTGCTCCCCGGACACTTGTGCGGTCCCGCAAGAGTGAGGCTGCTTCACATTCACTATTTTCCATTACTTGTCCCTTGTTTTGCGGCCCCATACCTTCCATCAGCACCCCCTTTCGCACCTCACGGTGTACTTTTTGTTCACATCGGAGTGTTGCACTATAAACGGACGATGGTGCCGCACTGAGTATTCTTGCAGCCAAAGCTTCATGTTCTCCATGGTTGAAAACAACATGTTCTTTCATATTATGTTATTCTCCGGGTCCGCAATGCCATTCCTGCTCTTCAACCCATTAGCACAAACCACCTTATGAGCCATACTGACATCATCGAATGCATGCACCGACGGGGCCTCACCCATTACACTGCGAGGAACCCTGCCTTCCTCTGAGGAAAAAGCGGTGCAGGAGCCTCATTTTCGGTCGAGCTCCATCCTTCATCAGACTCCACTACACGGGTTGTTCCATCGCAAAACAGCTCCTCCTCAAGCTCGTTGTTCATTACATCGCCATTGAGATCAGTCACAGGGTCAATAACATGTTGCGGGAAGATACAGGTAGATCCACCGACAGGGGGGCATGGTTGGTAGGACTGACGCTAACGAACTCTTTGGAAGGTTGGTCCTCCATTGGGGGGCCTCGTGAAAGATGGAGAGCAGGGTCTAGTTTTTCTGTGTTGCCATTCACCACATCCAAATCGTCTGGCAAATCATCAACAACGATTGTCCTCTCCACCACCACCTCCAACAACCGGACCTGAGATGCGAGCATAATATCCTTGTACATGTCCCAATCATCAGCGAACAATATTTATCGGCACCAACAAGGCGTGTACCTTAGAACCCAGTCCTGCGTCATATCGCCCCTGCATTCCGACAACGACCCTCGACTCATCACATCCAAAGGTCGACTTAATCCTTGTTACAAGAGTTTGAAAGTCCGGTGATTCGCGAAACAAAAGAACGATCGTTTCTATGCCACCAAAGTCAACAGAACTATCCGTTTGGCTAATCGGCCCAGCAGTAAATACACATACAACTTTGTCCATCTACATCCAACAAAATATTGCAAAGTCAGTACTGCATGCCATATGAACAAAATATCACAATCAGCATTGTACAAAACAAAACCTACGTTTCAGTGGACATGCTAGTAGTTTGAAGGTACAAGCTAATGGTTAATAACAACTTTATTTGTAGTTTTGTACTTTGTCAGTACTATGTTGTAGTTACAGAAACTAGCATGATGGTTTACAGTAATCATGGAACAATTCGTCTTGTTAAATGAAGTTTTCGGGTTGTTTAATTTTTGATTGGGGGGCAATTGTGATCTGTAACTCTCATATTTCTCTGGCAGAGACTAATGTTTTATTGAGGTGTGTTAGGCCATACATAGTGGTAGAATAACACCAAGAAATAATGAGATGCAAAAAGATCTCAATCCTATACTATCTGAGTCTCTCGTGCTCAGTCACACTCGAGATCCCGTTCTCGAGACCGCCTAAACCACGTATTTGGGACCGCTCAGAAATTGCCTCTGAGTGCGACCTACACTACCCTGGATCCACGTGCCCAGGTACGCTCGAGATCCCGTTCTCGAGACCGCCCAAACCACGTGTTTGGGACTGCTCAGGGTTCGTTCTTGAGTACGCCCAAGACTTCGCTCCTAGGTACGCCAGAGCTACACGCTCAGAGTGCCACGAACCCCTTGTTTGGGAAATCTTATATGCAGAAAGGAGATAAGCCTATATTTGATTTCTTTAATTGGCTCAATTGTTTCTAACCGGAACATCATGTTTCAGGCTTCTAGAGATAATGTCAAAACTCACTGTGAATTCTACATGCCACGTAGCTGTCAGGACATCAAAAATGTACCATGCCACCCAATAACAAGGCCACAGGGTATCTATGTCCCAATAACCATTTCGTGTACGTCCGTCTAACTAGGGGTGGGCTTAGGGTAGATCGGTCCGACCTAAAATCGCTGCCCCACATGACCTATTTACATAGAATGGAGTTATTGATCGAACGGGGTTATGAATTGTAAAGAACCGTTAAGCAAAGATAATAATGTACTATAACAAAGCATAATGTAAGTGTCAAGTGCTAACAACTTAATTAAAACTATTACAATCATACAACCATAAGAAGTCCACATAAATAAATTCAAGTACATAAGAAGAACAACAACTAAAAGTCTAGAACAACTAAAAGTTTTAACAAGTTCAATGGGGTTAATTTTAAAGTATGAACAACAGATTTCCTATTGTTTTAACAAGTTCAATAGAGTTAATTTTAAAGTATGATATTGCATATCCACAACCATTTTCTCATTTTCTCTAATTGAGAAATTACCAAAGTGGCCCTCCAAAATCCAACAGTAGCCACAATCCACCCTTGATTAGTGCTTTAATATTTGTGCAATTCCCTGTTAAGGAAAAGGCATCGGAGAAAGTAATCATCTACGCGTCTTTTCATAAATGAAATTACATAACTCTAATGGAATTTCAGTTCAACAAAGGTTTTGTTCTACTTTTTTTTGCAAGAAACAAGCATGTAAAATGCGCAGAATTTCTAGGAAAGCCTTACTCAAATAGGGATTGCTCCTAGACATATGGCCTCCATAACAAAGAGGAGCTGAAGCATGGATTAATCAATTTCTCCAATAGAATTCTAAAGGAAAAAAGTAACAAAGAACATATTCCTGTAGTCTGATAGTCAGCATAAAGTTTGTTGTTTTGGGTATTTGTGTGAGTCATAAACTTGTGAGTTTAGACATGAAGAGCATCCGCAGACTAATGGTAAATAAATTTGCCAGAATGATCCTTTCGAACAGAAATGTCCTGCATTTACAATTAATTGTGCCAAAGAAATTGGCGTGACAAAGGCCATTGTCACGCCACTCGCGTTGGTGTGACTATTACCACGTAAGCCCTCCACGCTGGCACGAGGGCTTGCGTGGCAGCTTTGGCCGCGCCGCTACGGGTGATGTGACAGAACGTGTTTGCCACGCCACAGGAGGTGGCATGACCAAAGAGGTCAGAATAACTTTAAAATAAATTAAAAATGTTTAAATAAAAAAACAAGTCCCGAAAGAACGGCGGCAAGCAAGGCAAGCAAGCGGTGGGGGGCTCACGGTGAAACTCTCCCCCAGAGAATTTTTTTTCCGGGTTGTTTGATGCGAAAGCGAACGCGATGCGCCTAGACGTGGCAAAATGGGTTGCGCCACCGGGACGGTCCGAATCACGTCAACGTTACTCAGCTTTGGTATGGTATTCGGCTTCACTATGGTCCACGATGTATCGTGTCGTGCTTGGATCACAACCTCGGTTCAACGGGCAAGGCCGGCGTGACATGAATAGACTGCTAGTGTGTGATCTAGGCACGATACAACACGTTTATGCCCGGTAGTCATGGTTAGGCAATGATTGACCCGTTAAGCACGACGCAGCAGGTTAGACACGATTTTGGCTCGTTAGGCACGGCGGACACCATATCGGTCGAGTTTTTTATTTCTTTAGTTGTTTATAGCCGTTGGGAGCTTAAAAATACGAACAAGCTTCTGGGACACCAGATGGCTCGATGGAATGATCCTCAAAGAATCAGTGCCAACTCTGTACCAACATAGCAAAGGACAAAAGACAGCAATACGTCAGGCTCTCACCGATCAAAATAGGATAAGAAATTCGAAACCTGACCTACCGGTTATAGGATGAACAGAATACCCAGAGCTCTGGAATCGTCTTTGCAATTTTCAGCTACAAAGAGAAAGAGACGAACAAGATTTCATTACATGGAGGTGGACCTCGGACGCAGGATATTCAACGAGATGGGCATATTTGATTCAGTTCGAAGGATCCAAGAGAACATGCTACCCACAACTGATTTGGAAATCTAAAGCACCCCGAAAATGCAAACTTCCTTAATTAATTTAATTGCCACCCAAGTCAACCATGCAGCGCGCCGTAATAACTAAGCTAGCTACCCGTGTAACTAACACTAGTATTTACTGCCAGGTAACAGCTCGTCTCCGCGTACGTGGGAGGGAGGAGGAATCCGCATCTAACTCGGTCCCAAGATCGAACCTATAAAGGGCGAGGCCATCCATGATCCATCCCTCCACCTCCACCTCCAACTCCAATTGCCATTAGCTCCTCTCCTCCATCCCAAGCTAGATCAGATCTGCATCGATCCATCGAGAAGAGATGGCTCAGGCGGCCGGTCTCGCAGCTGCAGGCCGCGCCTTCTTCCCGGAGGATCGCGAGCCGATCGACCTCTTCCTCCGCCCCAAGCTCGCCGGCCAGCCCCTCCACGCCGGCTTCATCCACGACGTCGACGTCTACTCCGCCGCCCCCGGCAAGCTGGTGGTCAAGCTTGACCCCGCGCCTGGCAGCGGCGGTGGGGACGGCAGGGTGTGGTACTTCTTCAGCCCCGTGCACTACGTCGGCGGCGACAAGAACGCGCGCCGCGGCGGCGGCGTGGCGAGGAAGTCACGCACGGTCGGCGCCGCGGACGGCAAGGAGTGGTGGCACTCGGAGACGGGCCCGAAGCCGGTGAAGGACAGCGCCACCGGAGGGAAGTTCCAGAAGTTCTCGTACAAGGTCAAGACGGCGTCGGGCGTCGTCAAGCCCGGATGGCTCATGGTGGAGTACAGCGTCGATTCCCAAGAACACGGCGGCGCCGACCTCGTGCTCTGCAAGGTGTACCGGTCGCCTCGAGCGCCTCCTCTCTCGCGACTTTCCTCGTCAGCGACGTCGGTTGCCCTGTCCAAGTCGTCCGGCTGCAAGAAGAGGAAGGCAGCCGGCGAGCACCCTGAGGCTCCACCCTGCAGCGTGCCGCGGCTAACGGACGAGATAGTCGAGCTGTTCGAGACGATCGAGCGCGACCTGTTGTCCGATGACAGCGACATGCTCCCACTGCTGCCCTTGGAGCCGGGCACACCACCACCAGCTGAGCCTGAGCCGGAGGAGGACGCCGGAGCCGCCGGGTCGTTGGTGCAGACGGTAGACGGTCTTCGCACGGAGCAGGAGCTGATGGAGGCCCTGGCTATGGGAGCAACTGTTGACGACTTGCTAGGCCCAAAGCAGGACGAGCTCGAGGCGAGGAGATACCTATTTACAGACGAGTCGGGCGCGCCACCACCCTGCGCACCACCATCTGAGCCTGAGCCGGAGGGGGACGCCGCCGTCGGGCTCGACCAGACCACCGCCCCTTACCCGGACGACGCCCTGCAGGTGGCGGTTGCGTGCTTGGACGACGAGGAGGGAGTGCGGCTTGATGACGAGCCGGCGCCCGGCGAGTTCATCAGCGGCTTGCCATGTCCACCGTTCGAGCCTGCCTACATCGAGGCCCTCCTCTCGGCGTCCGGCGATGTCGCCATGCCGTGGCCTGCAGTACCAGCAGCTGCAACACGGTTGTGCGGCGGCGACCATCTCTCATTGGCGTCCTTGCGGCCGGACTGCTTCGGCGCATCCCCTGCAGTTTGCTGATCATCCATGTGTATAAACTCGATCGGTTTCCGCCTGTACTTCTGAATTCATGTTCAACTTCCACATTGTATTATGTCAAACAATATGAATAAATGAATCATTCTTTTTAGCAATCTATAACTGGTCGATCTTGTTTGGGTTGCTGATTCCACTTGACTAACTGATTCCGATTTATATGCTTGAATTGGTTCGATCAGCTGCCAAATAACTAGTTCTGTAGCATTGGGTATTTCGGTTAGACTGGCCTGTTAGTTTCTGCGGACGTACGTAGGAGGTGGTCTGGGTTATCTGCAGGTTGACATGAAGAGCATCGATCGCATGCTGCTGCAAGCTGACATGAAAAATTGTGCTTAATTTTGCCAATGGAGAGGAGCTGCTTGTACTGTAATGGAGTCCACCCTGTTATTCTTGTGCATTCAAAAGAGTGAAGACAGCGAGCTGTTCTTCTGCCCCGTGAGCGAGTGATTGATACAAGCTCCTCCTTCCAATCGATCAGCGCTCTTATGGATTCGTGTATTGTGTACATAATACAATTAATCGCTCTAAATAAATAAACATAACAGAAGTAAGGGCACACGTGAATGCATAAAATGAAATAAGCCAACATGAATCCGAAGGTCTGCATTGCCTCAACCAATCATTCTACCAGGGTAGGCCCCAACAACTAACAACTCATTCAAGAGTTCTAAGCAAAGCAAGGATTCGTATTAAATCTTCTTCCGGTGATTTGCACATAAAAAAAAATACTAGCTGATAGTACACTTGCAAATTCCCCAAAACATTTGCAATAGCAAAGGGTGTCTTTGTTCATTTGATCAGATAGGACCTTTAACAGAAACTAAATTTAAGACTAAGTATTCCTCTTAAACCGTACTCTTCCACGGAGATAGACCGACAGTAACCAGAGCATCACAGATAATGACTTCATTTCTTGTTTTTGCTCCCCACATTCAGCTGCTGGAGCCCCAGCAACAGGTCATTGGAATCCAGGAACACCTTGTTGTTTGAGGCCGCCATGGTATGAGAGATCTCCCTGGCAGCTTCAATCTGCCTGAGAGCAAGAAAAGCAGGGTTGTTGGCAATGGCCTGACCTATAAGCTCTGCACTCTTAGCCTCACCCTGTTCAAGTAGAGAAGGATGATTCAGTGTTAAACGTAACTGCTCAACTCAACAAATGTAATGCGATATATAAAACTATGAAGACATAAAGAACACTATATCAATATGCCTCTAGTAGTTGTCAATGAATCTACGGACAGTCAAACATCATAGGGGAAACACGTTTAAGTCATCTAAAAAGCATCCATCTTCTCTTTCCTTACCTGTGCCCTAATAATTGCACTTCTCTTGTCTTGCTCGGCCTTATCAACAATGAACTTGGCACGCTCAGCTTCCTGCGCAGCAACCTGCTTGGCTTCAATAGCATGAGTAAACTCTTTTCCAAAGCTGAGGCTTGTGATGGACACATCATCCAGAGCAATATTGAAGTTTCTAGCCCTCTCAGTCAGAACCTTCCTAATCTCCCTGCTCACAGCCTGCGATTGGATAAAGGATAAGTTGTTATCATATCCTAGTAAGATCAGCTATTATCTAGCACAGCATGGAAACATATGCAAACACAACAAATATGATGAAATAGTACCTCTCTCTGTGTGATTAACTGACTGGCATTGTATTGGGCAACCACAGCTTTGAGTGTTTCATGAATGATTGAAGGCAAAACTCTCTCATTGAAGTTCTCCCCCAGTGTCCTGTAGATGGTTGGTAGTTTCTCTGCCATGGGTCTTGTAAGGACACGAAGACCAATTCTCACCTGTCCACGATATCAAGTTGTATCAAATATACCGAAGGAGTTGCTGTGTCAATGTTATTTCTGAGTAAAACTGCAAAACAGAAGCTTGCATCTAAACACACATGGGCGCAACTAATTCAGATGGTCAATATGAGTTTAAATTGCTTAGTATAAGCAAACCGTCTTAAATGGTGATGGCAATATATTATGATGAAGCAAAAATTGGATTGTTGACCGCTGTTAATAGATTAAGGGGCTCTTGTTATGACCCTTAGATCATAACGGGGTAAACATTGTCAGGAGGATGGCCGGACGGCGTCGGCATGGATGGGGAGAGGGGTAAACTAAGACTTGGGATAACTTTTCTATTTCTTTCTTGCTTACCCATAACCGATACAATGCTGTCCCTTTTATAGGGATGGCTTGACTTGACCCTACGAAACATATCTCTAATATAGAAAATAGATGATCATAACAATTCAATCTAAAAGATATGGAAATAACCAATCTAAAGGATACAGAAATAACTAAAGATAACATCCCTAAACTTAAGGGGTAGATGAGAGGGTTTCCTTGGCCACCAAAGACAAGAGCTAGCGATGTGCTACAGTACATGCTGCTGCAGTGCCCCCTGGATATTTGACCATAGCATTACACCTTAGCCTTCTCGTTAATGATGATCAGTTACGCCAAGATCTTCTTGAACATGGCGTTAATCTCCTTGGGATCAAAACCATCGTCACCTGCCATGGTGGTCGCAGCGATTGGCTCTGATACCAAGTTGTTATGACCCTTAGATCATAATGAGGTAAACACTGCCGGGAGGATAGCTAGGCGTTGTCGGTGTGGATGGGGAGGGGTAGACTAAGACTTGGAATGACTTTTCTATTTCTTTCTTACTTACCCATAACCGATACGATGTTGTCCCTTTTATAGGGATGACTTGACTTGAACTCTAAGAAACATATCTTTAATATAGGAAATAGATGATGCTAACAATCTAATCTAAAAGATATGGAAATAACTAAAGATAACACATCTAAACTTAAGGGATGGATAAGGGGGTTTCCTTGGCCACCAAAGGCAAGGGCTAGCTCTGTGCTACAGTACGCGCTGCTACAGCACCCCCTGGATATTGGATCATGTCATCCAGTACGAGCGTACTGTAGTGGCCCTGGATATTGGACCATGTCATCCAGTACGAGCGTACTGTAGTGGCCCTGGATATTGGACCATGACAGCTCTGTAAAGGAGTTAAAAAAATTAATTGACATCAGCACATACTTTTACGTGGGCAGACCTATAAAGAGCTGAAATAACATCCTAAATCACAATTACTCGAGTGTTTCCGAAGATCAAAAACACCCTCAGAACATATTAACATGCAAAAAACCTACAAAAACTGAAATGCATCGTTCAGTTAGTGAATAGTGACAGTCTATACGCTACAATATTGCAGGATTTCATAGTGTCTGCCGACTGTCAAGGGATGTATTAAAAAAAGAGTAATTACAACTTCCAGGTACAAGGATCAAAGAAAGAGCGTGTTACCATCTGGAGATCCCGGCTTCCGGAAGTGCTCTCGACGAGGTTGGGGCGGGCGCGGACATCGTAGATGATGGGCCTCTCGAACCATGGGATGATCAGATGAGTCCCTTCAGGGTACACCTGCACGGAACACAACCAACCACAAGTCATACGCAAAACCAATCAATCACACTTCTCGCTGAAACAACTCCACAAAAACAGAGGCAGTGAAGCACCCATCACAAACGGTCGAGGGAGGTTACCTTGTCCTTGATGCCCTCGATGCGGTTGAAGACGATGGCGCGGTGGCCTCCCTCGACGTTGTAGAAGCTGTTCATGGCGGCGTAGACGGCCGCGCCGCCCAGCAGCGCCACCTTGGCAAGCGCGCCCGCGCCCGCCGGCGGCGCACTCGGCATCCGCGCGCCCTTGAAGTTCATCTCGCCGGAGGAGGGGAGTGTGTGCTGTGTGCGGCGGAGGCCGGGGTTTAGTTAGGGTTTTGAATGATTGGGGGAGGAGGCGGAGAGGTGACGGCGGAGGAAGGGGAAGGAGAACGGTGGTGTGTTAGGGGGCGGGAGGGGATATCACGACCATTGGATTTTGGTCGGACGGTGGATAGGGGGCCTTCGGGTTGGGTTCTTTCCTGCGCCGCAAGAAAGGACACGGTCGGTGCAAGATGAGGCACTCGCGAAATCAGACGGCTGAGATCGTGTTCCTTTCTTGCGTGCGAAGTTGGTACTAATCTGTGGAGTCTTCGGCTAAAATGGTAGTTTTTAAAAACAAAATAGCAAAATTAGCTCTCCGCAAACGAAATAACAAAAATAGTATCACTGCTATACGATTTTGCTGTGAAAAAGTTTTGCTATTTCATTTAAAAAAGAGGCTAAATGAGCCAAAAAAAACTCCTAATTTGTGATGAGAAAATTCATCCATTCACTTTTTTTTAGAGAGAGCGATTAAGCGAGCATTAGGAAATTGGTTCAGGTAATTTCACGTGCAGGTATACTCACTCTTAAATCTCATTCTATTAACAAGCAAGTTTCTAGAAAACCGGGATGGATCCTTCGGAATTGTGCACACTGACATTGTGAATGAGGCAGCATTGGTCTGACACTTCGGTAAAGAAGGAACTAAGAGCTTGTATGGTTGGTGTCTTGAATTTCATGTCTGAAAAAAAGTGATGCTTAGAAGTAGCCTGAAAAGTAGATGATTTTTGTCTAATCAGACAAATATGAAAATAAGTTGTTTGGTTGAAAGTTTATGCCTGGAATTGGTGAATGAAAAATAGACCGTTGGATCGAACTATCAACGGTGCAGATTGATCAGCATCTAGGCACCCTCCCCTGCCTCCCAGACGCACGATTTCTAGGCCTGGACGTGATGGCCTGCCAGAAAGCAAAACAAACAATTGACCGGCAGTCTTCAGGAGCAATCCCGGCCAAGCTGTTTGCCCTCAGGCACCGAAGCAAGCAGACCCTAAAACTTTCAGAATGATTGCATTTTCCGATCATCAAACCACTTAAGTCGATCCAAGCACACAAGCTCCAAAGCAAGAAGAAACTCTAGAAGCCAGAAAAGCAAGAAAACTGGAGGAGTTACACAGCCTTGCAAGTCTCCCACAACACTGGGAACCTTGAATTCCAACCTCAAATCAACTGCACACCAAACACAGGCCTCTTTCTCCAACCTCACATATCCTGGAACAACCACTCCAGTGCTTGTCAAAGACCTTATCCACACAAAGCTCCAAAGCAAGAAAGGGGAAGAAAAGGAGAAGCTACAGCTTTACAAGCTTCCCTCGGAGAACAAACAATGAAAGAAACGGCTAAACTTTTTTCGCGAAAACTAGGTGTGCAGCGCCATGAACAAACTCTGCCTTCGAGCGTGCTCTGGAACCAGGCGTTCAATGACTTCTGGAGGAATGCCATTTAGCTCTGCCAAGACCGCAAACAATGAATGAGTTTAGCTGAGGATAAATTAGAAGCGGCCTGCTGCATTTCTGAAGTAGGACCATTGAAGGGAACAAACGATTAACTACTGATGAATAAAAAGATACTGCCATTCCGGAAGGCAGAAGATCAGAAGTACTGCCTTTATTTGCTCAGAACCTTCTAATTACTAAGTACCATCAAAAGCTAAGAAGCTAAATGCTAGTTTGTCCATGAAGAAGATCTGGTGTTAGAAAGAGCAGAACAATACAACAAAGAAGGCAAACCTATAGTAACCAAGATACTTCTGTTCATGTCGACGACAAGCAAATCGGTAATGTTAAGGTTGCCTGATTCTACTGAAATTACAGTAGAATTATGCTACCTTGAGATCTGAAGTTGAAGAGAGGAGGAAGAGGACGCCCATTAGGTAGACGAGTGTTTGGATCTCTCAACTCGTCGAAGAAAGGGTGCATGCAGGCTTCCATCTAAAGAATGATTCCATAGTTAGAAGAGAGAACAAAAAAAAAGCTCACAACACACCACATCACACTGTTCGTGGCAACAAAAAGAAAATTTTGTGTGGCCTTACAGCAGTGCACCGAAGATTTGGCGAATATTGTAGAAACCTGCTAACAAGGTCCACTGCTTCAGGTGGGAGCCTTTTTTGGAAAACCTGGATAAAAAGAAAACTTTGAGGTATCAGGTAACAAAGGAATCCTGAGAAAGTATGTTCATTTATTTTTGCGCCTGAGCATATACATGGCATGGACATTGTTAGCGTGCCTGACACCACTACTGGAAATGTGAAATTGTAAATAACAATGCTTCAATTAGATTTTTCATTTTTTTATGTCATTCTATGTTTTTTTTAATGTGAAACTGTAGGGGAGGCCCCTACTGTATAAAATTCAATGTTTATTTCAATAAATATTTCACAATTTAATAGCACAGAAGTCAATGTTAAAGATCTCCCTGTTCCAAAAGCATGTACCAAAATGATCAGCAATTGTGCATTTTGTACCAACCAGGACACCCTGCATCCATTTTGTATGAAATGCATTATGTGCAGATTACCTTGTGCCATGGATGAGCCTTAATTTGCGGGAACTTGAACTCCGTGTAGTTTGGATTCATGCACTTAATCTCTTCCCTTGTTGGAGTACCCAAAACCTGCAAGGTACTATGACTGAACATGTCATTGTCGAGAATACAGGTCGCAGGAGAAAACAGTTTAAGATGTCATAACAAATTTCACCTTGATAATCTCAACCAGCTGATCAACTCCACTTTCCCCAGGAAACAGAGGCTACATCGATGAATGTTATCAGAAAAAAGCAAGAGAGCAAAAACAAAAGACTGTATGCATGTATAAAACCTGTCCGAGAAGCAGCTCTGCTGTGACACAGCCTGTGGACCACAAATCAATGGCAGTAGTATATTCAGTTGCACCAAATATGAGCTCTGGTGCCCGGTAATATCTTGAGCATATGTAGGAGATGTTTGGCTCTCCTTTGATCTGCATATTTGCAAAATATTACATCACAACAACTTAGAGAGATTAACATGTCTAGGTAGGTTACTGCATTTAGTGCGCATTTTTTTATTCTTTTCAAGAAAATTTAGCGTGTTCATTCAGAAATCAGAAGCGCTTGTGCATTTAAATTTCTATGAAAATTAGAAGATAACTTACCAGGACTTTTGCACTGCCAAAATCACAGATTTTGAGCTGGTGTGTATGTGGGTTAACCTACAGTAGAAAGATTAGTAAAAATGTATTAGTAATTATTCATACATCATCGGTAATATGTTATTACTGAGGTAAGAAAGCTCGACTAGCAAAACAATTCGGAGGGAGGTAAACTCCTAGGGGTATTATGGAAACCTCATTTAATTCATACTCCATAGTAGTTCATGTACGATTCTTCATGTTCTAAAAACAAATAACTAAAGTGCTAACAACTTGTCTGATTAAATAATCCCTGATTTATGTGGTTTATACTCTTTCTCATGATCCTTTGCATGAGGCTTACCGCTTATACTATGCTCAAGTATATTTCAAATCATTCAGTAATTAGGTTTAGTAGTGGACCTAGTGGTATGAACTGATGCAATCCACATATGTGGAGCCATGGATATTTTGTTGTGTCTTTCGATAAAGAACAAAAATGGCTAAATATAAGTGCTCATACCATCAACAAGAAAAACAGTAGTATACAATATGATATCCTGTAGCCTAGGCACCAAACAATGCACATGGGATGGCTCAGCTATAGGAAATTAAATAATGCACACATGGATTGATGTTTTCAGTTTCAAACTGTTGGGGGCCAAATATCATGTATGTGGAGCCAATCAATAATTAGGATATTCGGATACATATGAACCACAAATTCAGTCCCACTGTGTATTCAACCTCATTTTTTTTATGGTGTCACCATATCATCATAAATGAAATTATTGAGGATTTACCACTATGAATAGGTGCATTTGAGATTTTACCCCTCGATGTGTAAATTCTCAAATGCATCTATCTCATAATGGTAAATCCTCAAATCCCCCATTAGAAATATGTAGTAGAAAACATATGAGTACTTCATTGGACAAAAAGGCACAACAATGTTTGCCCAAGTTTGTTATGACGTTATCATGATTTGAGGGAAGTATTGCTTTCAACATGACTAGAAAAACCCTGAAAGCTTGTTGCCCACTATTCTTGAATGAAAAATCCAAGCACATCCAAAGCAAAGTAAACCATGACTCTATTACCAACATTTTGCACCTTCTCTACTGGCTATAGAATTTGATGTCGATATCTGCATATTTCATTTAGTTAAACAGACAGTCGTTACATGCATAGAACCTCTTCATGTACCAAATCAATTCTATTTTATATTCCACCAGCCCAATAAAATGACATCCAGCATATGTTGAGGATATGTACAGCACAACATATTAAGCATAGAAAAGAAAGAGCTTAAAATCTCACAAGAACATTCTGTGGTTTGATATCACGGTGGCAGATGCCAACACAGTTATGTATATAAGCAAGTGTTCGGCATATCTGCAAAGTTAAGAGATTATGGAACAAGGATTAGATGACTTGGTAGTTATTACACAATCAAACTTTGTGCTAAGATAAAATACTAAAACACAACTGAAGACATGATTTGTTGCATGGCTAGGAAAATATATTTCTGACTTCAACAACTACAAAGAGCAAATGGATCTATGGCAGAACACATTAGCTAAAATTCTAACCGTAGTAAAGAACGAAATCTAGCAGAATCAAAACATTAGTTAAGGTATGTAAACAATTACGATGCAATAATGTGTGAGTTATCAGTTACACAGTAAATGATCTATGTTAGTCCCTAGAGAGTGGCTCAAGTCACTCAACAAAAACTTAGAAATGCTCTCCTGTGAGCATGCAATGCATAACCTTCATTGTATACTACTAAAAATATGTGTAACTACTTATCTCAGGAAAAATATAGATTTTGATAGCATCTCATCATCTGGGTGATATATTTTATATAAAATAGCACTGGATGTTTAACTAAACATACAAGAAGCAAGTTGTAGAACATCAATCCAAAGACATGACAACTGACAAGCTGGTTCGGTTGGATGTTTAAATGTCTGAGAAATTATTTTAGATTCTTCATGGAAGCAACAGGTGTGAATCACTAATTAAAACTTTTTGAGAGGTTCCAATACAGTACTCAACTATTGGAAGATAAGCTTGAAGCAGACATGAGGACAACAAAGAACTGCCACCAAGTAGGGAAAAAGATAAGATACTATGCCATCAGTAGTCAAGAAAATTCTGCACCACGAGCTCTACATGACAACATGTAGATAATTTTGGAGAACAAGTATGCCTACATCATATAGACTATTGGCCTATGATCATTATTTGTGATGTAAGCCATCAAGACTGGCACTTATTTTAACTCTATTGCTCCAAGTTCCTTTCAGATGGATTAACATGATATGTTAATGTCCTACAGGACAAAATATACATCAATAATCAATAAGCAGTAGTATGGAACATGCGGCATGCATGCCTCATGACCACTAGACAATGCAACTGAAAAGAAGTAATCCACATTTTGCAAAATCTATCACCTCATGTCCTCCAAAATAAGTTAACCAAAAGTAAATTATGAAAGGACCTCTAAGAAGTTTCTTTTGTAGTACTTAGGAAAGCAATTGATTTAGAATGGTACATGGGATGCAAAATAGCTAGCATTTCTTTTTAAAAAAATACTGCTCTAGTGCAAAGATGAATGTTGAAACTGAGGACAATTTCTAAAGCCTAACATCATTCAGAAAAATAACCACCAAGTCAGGGCGGACCTGATAAGTGTATAGTTTGACATAAATGAGGGGCATCCGTTGATTCATTCTGTTGTACTGTCTTGCGATCCGGTTTACTGTCTCTGGAACAAACTCAAGCACAAGATTGAGATAAAGCTCATCCCTTTCGGTGGTTGAAAAGAAGTGATGCTTAAGACCAACAATGTTAGGATGGTCAAGCATATGCATAATTTGCAATTCCCTGTTCTTGTATCGTTTATCTTGAAGAACCTTTTTTATGGCAACAATTTCTCCTGTTTCTCGACATTTGGCCTAAAGAGTTGACAAGAACAGGTTATATGCCATTATGCCTTTCACAATCAGTTAAGCATGGAACAGTTTAGACAATGAAAAGGCCACAGGTTAACCTGATATACAACCCCAAAAGAACCAGTTCCAACCACATGTTCAGCAATGTAAGTGACTGACTGTTTCATTAACCACTGTATCAGCATTTGTTTCACAACCAAACATCATAGATTGCAAAGGTGAAAGTAAAATTACCCTTACCTGTTTAGGCAGACCATTTCGGCCACGAATTGTAGTAGCTATTATGTGACCAGCTTCAGCACCAGAACCATCAGTCACATCTGGCTCAATGTCCTGCAAATGAATTGAGTATGTTCATCTAAGAAAACAAAGTGCAAAGTTAATTTACAATTTTCCCTAGGCTTGCTGGGACTATGCATGAACCACAGGATTATGAAGCAATGGCACAAAACCATGCCTTTCTAGGATGGGGAACAAATTGCAAATTTGCGGTAGAGCAAATCACATACTTATGTTTGCACCAATGCAATGATTCATTACAACAGGAGGTAAACAAAATAACAAGAAGAACCGGAGGGGAGGGAAGAAGATGGTTTTGTAACATGTGCTTGATTGAATGTGGTGATAAGTGATTGCTCATTCTGCCTCAAACAATAACATCAGTTCAGTGACAAGTAAAGCAAACAGGAGTAGAAACCCACCCTTTCGTCATCAACATCTGGCTTGGCATCCCTCAGTTGCATTTCCAGCATTTCCCTTCCTAGAAACTCAACCGAGCTAGCCGGCCCCTTAAAGCCATTCCCCGACCACGAGGAGCTCCCAGCCCCGCCATGCCTTTGTCCAGAATACGCCATCCCCCAGCCGAATGGTAAGGATTAATCGAGATTACCAAGGTGAGGGTCCGCAAACAGCCCAGTGCTCATTTTATTGCTTGCAGAAGATCATCAGCCTGCCATTGCCAGTGCCGTTTCCTCCACCTTCACTTCAGCAGCAACTGCATACACTGATACACATTCCATCAAAATGTGTTTTAACATCAATATGAGCTCTCTTGAGCATAGTAGGGAACTTTTCTTGTAAAAGTGCAGTGATTGATAACTGGTGAAAAACACCACAATATCTTCAGGAAGTACATTGAACTCAGCCCATAATTCTTCTGCTAGAGTACACTACTCCAATAAAGCACCCGAATTTCCAGTCACCCAGAGATCAAGAAGAGCCTTTGAATATAAAAAAACCCACAACTTTGTCCAAACCGTGACAGATCAAACTCAAAATTGGACCGAAGATCCTCCGAAATAAACCGGACGATCCATCCCAAATCCAATACCTCGATAATTGGGTCAAAACCGCCGCAAACCGGGCCCGAAGAGAGCATTAAAAAAAGGACCTTTTGTTCTGGCGGGATCAAAGAATCTAGAGATCCAGTACCTGTAACCAAAACCGCGCGGAGATCGAAGACAAATTATCGGAGCAGGTAGATCAAACCACAATACCTTAACAGTTCCACGATTCTTGCAATTCTTCTAGGAAATTGTTTTGGGGGTTCTTGAATTTGGGGACCAGTGGAGGAAGAGATGGTTAGGACTCCCAGGAGCAAGTTTGTAGTGAGTGTGAGTGAGTCAGGTAGTGGAGGGCAGCTGCTCCTCTTGCATCAAAACTTTTCCTTTTCTGGTAAAAAGAATTGGCATGCATGGCTTGGCATGGCGTGGAAGGACTAGAAAAAAATAAGGAGGTGATGGCATCGTGGCAGGGATGGAAGGTAGAGGAAATTTTTTTTAAAAAAAATATTATTATTTTAAAAGATAATTACAGAAATAAATAGTCGCTCCAAAAAATTACAAAAATGACTCTCTATCGTCAATTCAACTGATGATAGGTAGTGTCGTCGATTGATGGGCGACAGGGACCTATTGACCCACTGTCACGGTCAGGCTCACTGTCATGCGCCAGGTTTAAATTTGAAACCCTAAACTGGTTGGTTTGTTTGTGATTTTTTGTAGATTTTAACAGTACGAAATCTGTTAGACTCGAAATAACATTTTGTGATCGTCGTATGTTGTTTAGTGCGGTGAATTTCTAAAGAATTTTGCGAGGACGATTGAGGTATCAATGATTTGTAAGTAGGAAGGTAAGTGATATTGCGATACGCCTGAGAATTCATACACGGTGGAAAACTTTGGAGAAATGACCTCTTGCCATTACTTGCTCATGTACATGTACTCATATTATGTAAGGAAACAAATGTGAATTTGCCATTACTATCAAAACTACGACAAATCACACTGATATTACATAACATTCAGCAAAATGTCATAACACTTAGTATCAAAACTACGATAAATCACATTGATATTACATAACATTCAGCAAAACGTCATAGCACTTTGTTTTTTTTTCAAATCAAAATGATAATTCAGAACATTGGCAATAACATATTACAACTGTCTGTGCTTTCCCGTGGCCGTGACCTCAACATCCCCCATGTGGACTGCCTCGAGTCAGGCGACCGGATGAGGTCCCCACGGCAACGTTCGGAGTGTCGATGTCTCCTTCATCCTGATGATTTATTGTAGGGCATTTCTTGAGGGTGTGTCCAGAATCCTTGCAAATGGAGCACTTCTTCGTACGACATTCGGCTTTTGATTCGTCCATGTCATTCCTGATGCGCCATACCTGTCGCCGGCCAATCTTTCCCTTGAGCCTATCAATGTTTGTGGCCTAGATTAGTAGCTCCCAGGTCAGATGGCCAGTGAAATGGTCAACCACGGTGTAACCATATATCTCTCCACTCCAAGTTTGCATCACCGCCTCTTTGGTGAAATAGTCAGTGAGGTATTGGCCGGGATGCTGCGCCACCATCGAACATGCGGCCGTGACATGGGAGCAGGGTTCATGTAGAAGAAGGGGCTTGTTGCAAGTGCATATGCAACTACCGCGACGTAGCGTACAATCGTGGGTGACCCTCTCGCGGTTCGTCCCGCGGCGTCTTTTATCCCTGTACATTATCTCGAAGCGAAACTCCCTTGTGTCCATCTTGAATGTCTGGTGCATCTCACCCTTCTTGTTCTTCTCCTCCATGTACTTGGTGACCATGGCGGAGTAGAGTAGTACTCTGTCATTTGCTATGGAAAATCGCATCTGCGAGGCAGTGGCCCTAACTCGTCGGGTCACGTCACTGCGCAAAGCTGACTCGTCGAGTCACATCGCTGCACAAAGCTGACTCGTCGGGTGTGGGGTGTCTCGATGCAGAATCCCTCACGTGGTTGCGATTTGCACGCAAAAAAGAGTTATCGAAACACGAGACTAGCATAATAATAGTTGTACAGAAATTAATATTTACATGGCATGACTGATATTTGGAGGAACAAATATCTACTGGCGACCCCTCTTGGGGCGCACCCCGCATGTCGCCCCTGGCCTCGCCCGACGATGGTCCGAGTACGTCAGAGGATCAGGCTACCTCACTACCCGACCGACGCGAGTAGCCTAAGGTGGTGTCACGAGGGGGGTCCTGGGTTGGTTGGGTTGGTCCCCGTGCACCGTGCAGCTGAGAAACCCCCATGGAGAACTAGGTGCCACGTTGGTCCAAGAAGAAGTCCTCGGAGCGTGCCTTATCATGCAACAAGTAATCGTTCTCCCAAGATGGTGGTTGACCTGTGAAGCATGACGTTACACATGTAATTATGGAGAAAACCACAAAAAAAAGATGTTATGCAGGCAAGCAAGGTGGTCATACCTGGTGGCATGAAGGAGTGCCCCGACGACTCCACATACTCCTACCCCGCGTGCTAGTGGAGCTCAGGACCTGCAAGAGAAGATTGTCATTAGTAACTAGTGGGGTACGAAATAAAAAAAAAAGCATTATGTTACGTATGTAATCATGGCGATAACTACGAAAAAGGACATTACGCAAGCAAACAAGGTGGTCATATCTGGTGGCACGAAGGTGTGCCCTGACGACTTCGCATACTCTTGCCCCACGTGCCGGTGGAGCACAGGACCTGCAAGAGAAGATTCCCGTTAGTAACTAGTGCGGTTCAAAATAAAGAAGTGGAAGTAAATGTCTCATGCCCACCTCCAAAAATATCCAGCGGTGCTCCCACCACAATGCCACAACGACACGCCCGCCACGTTCGGGGTAGGAGCCGTGGCTGTGAACCACCTTGGCTGACCCCTTGTCCTCGCACTGGTCGGTCCACCGGGTCCCTCGACGTGCACCAAGTGGCGATCTGGATGCCTCGTCTCGCCTTCTCCATGATTCGCTGTAGGACCCCTCTGGTGTCCTCCAGCGTCATCTGCTGTGCGGAGGCTGCCAACTCGAGAACCTCCCAGTGTAGATTCGTCTGCACAAGTAATCAACAAGTTGAAAACCTAAATCTTGCAAATTAAATATGAATTAAGGACCGTTCAATACGTACGGAGCGGTGGAATGCGGAGTCCGACTGAGTGGGGTACGTGTCGGACGTCGCAGCCTCGTGTCGTGGTGGGTCGACCACGACCCGGACGCAGTAAAGCCTTGTCCGACTGACGTATCACTCTATGTACTCCTCGTACGTCTCAGGGTCGTTGGGAGCATCCTCCTGGATGAGGCCATCGTAGGCCCTGAGCCAAGCCGCAACCCAACAGGACATCTTGTCCAACCAGGAGCTCGTGCCACGTACTCCCTTCCTAGTGTACCTGTGGACGGCAAGACAATTATTTGGTCAGCACGTAACACACATTGTACAAAAGAAGTAAAGCGTGAACTTACACATGGACGTGCGCCGGCACCCGCGTCCCCCCTACGGGACTGGGACCTCCTATCGCAGACCAAACTAGTGCATGACCCGCTGCACCTAGTACTCCTCCACGAAGACATCGTGCACGAAGGCCCTCCGTGTGTACCAATACACGTAGTCTCGCGTGCACAGGCTCGACAGTCCTTCGGGCGTGCGCGTGCACCCTCTCCAAAGTGTACAGTCTCCAGATGACACGGTCATCCGTCAGTTGATTGAACATCGCAACGTACTCCGGGTAGGACCCCTACGAAGTGATCAGCATGTAGGTGACCTGTGGAATATAACAACGGAAACTTATCACCCAAAATTGTGATTACATTACGAAAAATAATAAATGATCATGAAACTAACCCGTCAGCGGCACCATACCGTGCCCATGGTCGACTGGTCCACGACGTCATCCTCGGTGTACAAGCTGACCGCGTACGCTCCCAAGTCCAATTGTGGTTGTCCGATCTGGAAGCGCTCGAAGGATCACAGCTGCAGAAGTAGCAGGCATCCGGAGAGGATGGAGTTGTCCTGGGCCCGGTGGCACATGTCGTACAGTGTGCGATACGTCATGCACAACACAGCCGGACCCTAGGCGTAGGGCTGGATCTCGACCACCGGCCAGTCTGCCAGCTCACGTGCATACCAGACGTAGTGCTTGTCGATGCTGTCGTTGTGGGACCTTAGGAACATGACCCACCCGAACAGCCATAGCAGGTAGGCCTTGAAGTGCCTCCTAACAATGACGTCGCCTGCGTTCTTCGCCATACGCTCGGACTGCAAGAAGACATGTACACGTCATCAAAGTTCACATATGAATTGATGCGAGAGGACAATAGTTACGAAGACTTACGTAGAACTGGCAGATCCATCTCAACGTCGGCCTATGCAGTTCGCCGAACTCAGGTAATCATTGCGGCACCAAAGACATCGTGGAACCTCGCTAGAGGTGCATGCGCCACATGGCCGGTGTTGTCTGCCCATAGGGAAGCGGTCTGCAACAACCCGTAAGAAGGTGACGTCCTAAAGGGTCGGCGCCATTTCCCCGCACGGAAGATGGAACGTGTGGGTCTCTGGCCTCCAGCGGTCAACCAGCGCCATCAGTAAGGCCCGGTCATATGAAAAACGCCTAGACGTACGACCAGGACTGCGGTCCTAGTTGTCCTCCCACATCGCCTCCACCATCCTCGCTAGTAGAAGGAGGCTTGCCGCTCTCAACCTGCGTCGAAACGATTAAGAACAAACGTGACTGCACGCAAAGTAGTTAAACCATGATTGAGTGTATGAAGGTCAGAACTACACGTACCTCAGAACCCAGCCTGGGTGCAGCCTCCATGCCCTGATGGGCGTGCGCAGCCACAACGCGCCAAGCTCAATTGGCGCCTCGCCCTTCGGGGGAAGCATGGTATTGAGGCGACTACGGTGATGTACGTCAATCACCGAGTCAGGCAACTCGTAGTGGCCTGTGTCTGCCATACCTAAAAATTAAGTGCATGCATTGTCAAGACTATGAAAGATGTACAAAAACCAAATTTCCTACTTTAAAAATAATTTTCGGCGTTAACAGAATAATTACCACACAAAAATGTAAACCAAATTTAAGCTACTCAGCAATTTAAACAGATTTGTAATACGGTCTTCCAATTTAGAGAATATTTTTAAATATTTTTCAAGTGCAAATATAAACAATAAACAAAGTTCTTCCTATTTTCCTAGTTTCCTAGTTTAAAATTGATTTTTGACATTAACAATATAATTACCACACACAAATGAGAAGCTAAATAAAGCTGGAATTATTTTTTTACATATTTGTAATAGGTGTTTTCCTATTTCTGGAGATGTATCCTAAATCGTTCGAGTGCTGTAACATTCATAACATGTGCACAACGAACTACACTATACATAGCTCAAATGATGTAGCACATAATTTGACTACAATTATCTAATCTACTTAATTCTATGTTGCTATTATACTAAATTCTATGTACTTAATTCTACATACTTCTACTCGCTATTCTACTTAATTCTACTCGTTACACCTCAAATTATGTATTTAATTCTACATACTTCTACTCGCTATTCTACTTAATTCTACTGGCTACAACTCAAATGATGTACTTAATTCTACATAATTTGACATATTGTACAAAGTTTTCAAAAAAAATGTACTTACAAGATGGCCGACCGGATCTGATGCTCTATCAATCTCTTTTCCCCGCGACGAACTAGCAGAGCTTCGCTACCTTTCTTCTCTCCTTCTCCTCATCTCTTCTGTTTTTTTTTCTGGAATTAAAATGAGATTTGGAGTAATTTTTTGAGATTTTTATACAGAGGATCATGTCGCCAGTTCAATTGGCATGGAAAGTCAATTGTCAATGATAGTCAAGAGGTTCTTGTCGCCATTAAACAATGGCGGCATACCATCGCAACATGGGGCTATTTTTGTAATTTTTTGGGATGGCTATTTATTTTTGTAATTATATTTTGAAATAATATTATTTAAAAAAAATTCGAAGGAAGAGAGGGAAGAGGTTGGGAGAAGCAAACAAATTGGGGTGTGAACGTGAAGTGACACATTTGATTTTAGGCTTTTGGCGTTTGCTTGCTATGCTTGCTGCAGTCAATTTGGCAGTGAAAATGTTTGGATCGATGCACGTGCCAAAGAAATTTCGGTAGAACAATCCTGCTTAATCCGGATCCTCTGCTGTAATACAGATGATCACCGACGATCTATGAGTGAATGAACAGTACTCGATAATAATACTGTAGAAACAACAAAATATTTACTGTAACGAAACAGCGTAGCGATTGATCATGATCCATTTCCAATCCAGCATGCATGGCTCGCTTCAGGAGACCACTTTGTCAGAAACAGCATTAACAATGTGGGAAAAATACAAACTTCATGTATACGTGTATCATCACTCATCAGTACTGTACAACATCATGTAGTAGTAACATTTTAAAGAACTTTGTACATGATGAACCGTGGTTCTTTCGTAAATGACAATTAGATTACATAGGAAATGTGTCGATGCTGTTCTGTTCGTTGTAAAATTCTTGTTAATACGGCCCATGAACCGTGGTTCTTTCGTAAATCATTCTTTTTCCACGAGCAAGATTTAGATCATGTTTTGCTTTTTGACTCGGTTTTGAAGCAAACTTCGTTCAAATAGAAAAAGGTTGAAACTTTGTCGTGGATCTTCTCAATCCTTGATTGGAATAGGTTCTCAACCTCCTAGAGAAGTTATGTTTCAAGTTTTATAGACTTTGGCCGAGTAGATCAAAAGTTGTGTCGATTTTGGTTTCGTTCGGGCTGAGCTCCAGTAGAATCGGTAATACCGCCCATGAACTGAGGTATTACCGATTTCCGGTAATACCGCCTATATACAAAGGTATTACCGATTTTCCTGTCTTCAGCACATCTTTGTATTTTTGATTGCTGTGTTTGGGGGTTTTGATTAGGATTCAATACAAGGCTTCCGCTATACTTGTATATTGATCTTCATAGCTCTTGTAGCTATTGGAGTGAAAATAGCATTGAATCCGATTTTTTCGAAAAAGAGTTCGTGCTCCTATTCACCCCCCCTCTAGTTGCCTATTTCGGTCCTACAGCTGGAATTATTTTTTACATATTTGTAATAGGTGTTTTCCTATTTCTGCAGATTTATCCTAAATCATTCGAGTGTTGTAACATTCATAACATGTGCACGACGAACTACACTATACACAGCTCAAATGATGTAGCACATAATTTGACTACAATTATCTAATCTACTTAATTCTATGTCGCTATTATACTAAATTCTATGTACTTAATTCTACATACTTCTACTCACTATTCTACTTAATTCTACTCGCTACAGCTCAAATGATGTACTTAATTCTACGTACTTCTACTTGCTATTCTACTTAATTCTACTGGCTACAACTCAAATGATGTACTTAATTCTACATAATTTGACATATTGTACAAAGTTTCAAAAAACATGTACTTGCAAGATGGCCGACTGGATCTGATGCTCTATCAATCTCTCTCCTTCGCGACAAACTAGCAGAGCTTCGCTACCTTTCTTCTCTCCCTCTCCTCCTCTCTCTCTTTTTTTTTTCTTCTGGAATTAAAATAAGATTTGGAGTAATTTTTCGAGGTTTTTATACATGAGATCCTGTCGCCAATTCAATTGGTGACAGGAAGTTGGACTAGCAACAGATGGTCAACAAGGTCCATATCGCCAGTTCAACAATTGACGACAGCTACTGGCGACAAGGAGGCTAATTTTGTAATTTTTTTGGGCGGTTATTTATTTTTGTAATTATATTTTGAAATAATATTATTTAAAAAAATTCGAAGGAAGCGAGGGAAAGGGGTTGGGGAGAAGCAAACAAATTGGGGTGTGAACTGTGAAGTGACACATTTGATTTTAGGCTTTTTGGCGTTTGCTTGCTATGCTTTCTGCAGTCAATTTGGCAGTGAAAATGTTTGGATCGATGCACGTGCCAAAGAAATTTCGGTAGAACAATCCTGCTTAATCCAGATCATCTGCTGTAATACAGATGATCACCGATGATCTGTGAGTGAATGGACAGCACTCGACAATAATACTGTAGAAACAACAAAATATTTACTGTAACAAAACAGTGTAGCTATTGATCATGATCCATTTCCAATCCAGCATGCATGGTTCGCTTCAGGAGACCACTTTGTCAGAAACAGCATTAACAATGTATCATCACTCATCAGTACTGTACAACATCATGTAGTAGTAACATTTTAAAGAACTTTGTACATAATGAACCGTGGTTCTTTCGTAAATGACAATTAGATTACATAGGAAATGTGTCGATGCTGTTCTGTTCGTTGTAAAATTCTTGCTCATCCAAATGCTCTTTCTCACAGCCACAGGAAAATTCTGGTTGTTTCTTGTGTATGTACGCATATGCATATCCACAGATCTGCCTGCCTGCAAGCAGAGGAACTTGATGTAATACCGCCATACCGGAAGCGAGACATTACAGGGGCAGTCACATGCCTGTGCCCAAAGGAATAACAACAAGAAACAAGTTGTAGTAACAAAAAGGAGCACTCAAAAGGTCCACCAGGATAGCTGTTCTGTTCATCCTCATCATGCTACGAGACCTGGGTCCTCTGCCATTCGCTGACCAGGTCAATGGGCCTCACAGGCAAGTCACAGCTACAATTCAGTTTGCATATGCTACTGTAAAGTGCTGGTGTGTGCTGTGAGAAGCTGAAGCATATCATTATTCTAAGGGGATAGCAGCTGGACTCTCCATGTGAGGAGGATAAGTTTAACCTTCAAACATTTATGTCTGTGAAAAGCTCCAACACAAAGTATTTTGATGTTGTTTCAGTAGCCGAGTTTAGATTATGTAGACTGCAATGGTTACTTACTTATGTGGAAAGGAAGTAGTAGTACTCACCAGCACATGCCTGCCGCTTAAATTCCAACAGCGTCAAGAAGCTCTGAATGTTGTGAGACGGAGACTAATGTGTTCGCGACTATTGCGCCGCTCGCCGCGACTGCTGGTACTCCGATTCCCGGAAAAGTCGAGTCACCACAGCAGAATAGCTGGGGGATTGGTGTTGCCTGCCCCGGGAAAGTGGCTTCTCCAGCTTTTATGGCTGGACCATAGGTTCCTCTATTCCTTCGGAGAAACCTCTTGTGTGTTAATGGCGATCCGACCAGCTTCACATCGCATTTTTCTCTGCTAAATCTTGGACCAAGAGCAAGCTCCACGGCTTTCCACAACACCTGAAAAGTTTGCGTCAGAAAGCTGCTCAAGACAAGAAGCTACAACTTACAGTCAGTAAATGGAGGTGTCCTTTGCGAAAAGCGTGCCTCATTTTGATGACTTCTTTGCTTAACTTTTCGATCATTTTTGCTCTTTCGACTCTTTTACTAGCTGTCAATTCTTACGCTAGACTGCTAGACAAGCCATATGCGCACATGCGCAAAAGAAGGATGGACAAATGAAACTTCCAGGAAATATCTAGACTGGTCAAATGATGTTAAAGTGCATGAATTTCTAGGTTCCGATTCCAAGCCATCAAGGGAGCAAAAGCTAGACGAAGCATAGCAGTTCTCCTATGTTGTACCTCAGAGCGTTCTTCTTTCAGTTTTCGATACTCTGCGCTTTTCCGGTCTAGTCCCTCCCACAAACTGAAAGGTTCTGTTCCCGGTGTATACGCATGAAGGATGTGCTTTCCAGGCGGTGCCAGGCCCTTGCCAAGAACACTAGGAACTGATATCAGCACAACGTTCTGGTCACCATCAACTCCTTTGTTCCAATCATTAACCACAATATGATGGATTCCAAGGTCCTCCCTAGCATTCTGTTCCAGTAATATCAGTGGTTACAGTGAGAGAATGCAATTAAGTCAATGTGGAAATACACATAATTATAAAGATCATTTGCTAGGATGAAGCATATTACAACCAACCTCTGCATCGAAACCCAAGTGGAGATGCATAAACGAATCACATTGTGGAGTTGCTTTCACTTTATCTCTGTATGATTTTGGGACAACATCCGGCGGTAGCAGATCCAAAGTATCCCACATAGATGCATTGCTTACAACCGCTTTCTTTGCACGTACAATCTGCAAGAGGAGCAAATTCTCAACAAGATTTCAACAGCTCCATCAATCTTGAAACCGTAGGTAGCATGATGGAGGTCAATACAAGGGAAAAAGGTTACTACCTAGTGACCTAGACTGACATGTATCATAATCATGCCACGAAACAATAGATTGGATAAGACAAGAAGGTGAGAAAGTTTATGTCATCTTGGCCTACATGATCTCTATGGTCTGCCACAACTGCAAAGGGGTGGAGCAAGGCCTAAACTAAATATGATATGCAGTACTGAAGATAACACTTAGTTTGCTTGGCACAGAAAAAATACATATTGATTATAGTGGATTGTACCTTCTGATTGATGCCTTTTTGGCATTTATAAGGATCAAGATATTATGACATATCATACTTGATGAAATCTATCGTTAAAAAAACTTGATGAAATCATTATCGATGACAACCATATGGCATCTGAATCTGATCGTTACTAATTGTTGCTATTATTGGCTTTGCGGTCATGTCATACCACTCATTTTTCCCATAAGGTGATAGTTTATTTTTGTTTGCCAAAAAAGAATCCTTTGGAGCTGCTTGTTATGAATATTGTGTGTGTATTCATGAGGCCTAATGGACAATACATATAGAGAGTACAAGAGGATATTACAAAGGAATATGCTATACACAAATAAGGAAATACAAAGGGCATATAACGGAATACAAATGAATTCCTATTCTACGCCCCCCCCCTCAAACTCATGGTGGATCACACACACTGAGTTTGAAGAGAAAATACAAATGTTGTACCCTAGTCTGTGGCTTCGTGAAGAAGTCAGCAATCCGTAACTCTGAGGGCGCAGACTGTAAAGTAAGTACTCCCTCCTGCACCTGTGAGCCACCAATGTGCTTGGTGAGCTCATGCTTCACCGGGTCACGGGTGATACTGATAGCACCTGTACTGTCGGACAAAAAAGTCGTAGGTCCCATCACGGGTACTCCAAAATCTGCAAGTAGCCACCTCAACCAAGTAACCTTTGCTGTCACTGCTGCCATAGCTCTCAAGTTAGCCTCTGCACTCGAACAGGAAACTGCAGTCTGCTTCTTTGTCTTCCAGGCAATCAGAGAGGAGCCAAGAAAAACACAGTAAATCGAAAGAGAACGACGATGAGAAAGATCACTAGCCCAGGTTGCATCAGAGTACGCCTGAAGCTGTAGTAAGATGGAGCTAGGGAGAAACAAATGACGAGAGATGGTCCCACGCAAGTAGCGAAGAACACGAAGAAGATGACTGTAGTGAAGATGGATATGACGAGCCATGAATTGACTCAAGATATGAATAGCATAAGCAATATAAGGACGAGTGCTCACAAGATACACCTAACTCCCAACAAGATGGCGATATCGAGTAGGATCCTCAAGAAGATCACCATCAATGGCACGAAGCTGTAAGGATAGCCCCATAGGAGTCTCAGCAGTGCGAGTACCAGTCACCAGACCGATCAAGAAGATCCTGGACATACTTCTACTGGGAGAGGTAGTAGCCCTCAGGCATGAAAGATACCTCAATCCCAAGGAAGTACGTAAGAGAACCAAGATCAGTCATCAAAAACTGCTCACTGAGATGCTTCTTCACATACGTGATGAATGAGGAATCATCACCAGTGATGAGCATATCATCAACATACAGAAGAAGCAGTGTCCTACTCTGAGATGAGACATGGACAAAAAAGAGCGGGATCGTGGGAACTGACAGTGAAACCGACAGCAACAATCATTGAGGTAAAACGCGCAAACCAGGCACGAGGAGCCTGTCTGAGGCCATAAAGAGCACGACGAAGACGACAGATGTGCCCATCGGGAACAGAATACCCGGGTGGTGGCTGCATGTAGACCTCCTCATGCAAAACACCATTAAGAAAAACATTCTTAACATCCAGGTGAGAGATAGACCACCGGCGAACAAAAACAACCGCAACAAGAGTGCGAACAATGGCCATATGGGCAACAGGGGCAAAAGTCTCATTGTAGTCACGACCGTATTCCTGCTGAAAACCGCGAGCCACAAGACGAGCCTTGTAGCGCTCGATAGTACCATCAGACCTGGTCTTAATCTTATACACCGACTTGCACGTGATAGGACGAGTATACACAGGTGTCGTTACAATATCCCAAGTTCCCGTACGTCGAATAGCATCAAGCTCCTCTGCCATAGCGAGCTGCCACTTAGAATGAGGAGCCTCACGATAAGAATTAGGCTCAGTGACAGAGAGAACACGAGCTATCGGAGCAAATCTAAGACGGTTAGGAGGTCGAAGGGATGTCCAGTCACGAAGAACGTAACGAGGAGCATCATCGGGAGGATCAGATGTGGGTGTCGGCAAGATACCAGGGGAGGAGACTGGTAAAGGACGAGGACGCTTGGAGTAGTGAATACCAGAAAAACGAGATGGTGGTGCTGCAGGAACAAGAGGCGGTGCTGCAGGAGGCAACACCGGAGACGGAGGTACAGAAGGAACCACTGGAGACAGACCAGGAGAAGACTGATAGTGGAGAAATGGGTGAAGAGTCAGAAATAGACAATCATGAAATCGACTCAACGGTAGAAACGAGACAAGGAGCCGAATCTCGATAGAAGAAAGGTCGAGATTCGTCAAAGACAACGTCTTGTGAAATCCTGATCCGTCGAGTAGAAGGATCATAGCAGCGATAACCCTTATGCTCAGAACTATAACCAAGAATCACACACTAAACTGACTGAGCCGATAGTTTGGTGCGCTCACAAGGCTGCAGCAGAACAAAACAAGTACAACCAAAAACACAAAGGTGAGTATACTGGGGTGCTCGAGAGTAGAGATGCTCTATAGGACTGACACCCTTAAGAGCAGTAGAAGGCTGCATATTGATGAGATATGCACCAGAGAAACGATCTCGACCAGGCGTGGTGGAACGTGAGAGGCAAGAAGAAGAGCGCGGCGATCTCAATCGATGATTGTTTTTATGCCAAGAACCTCATTCTGAGTATGGGCACCAGGACAAGAAGACTGGTAAAGAGTGCCCTGCTCAGAAAGAAACTGTCTACAAGCGCTAGAACAATACGCGCTAGCAGAATCACAGTGAAAAGTACGGATGGAAGAATCAAATTGAGTACGAACCATCGTTGCAAAGCTACGATAGATCACAAAAAACTGACCACGATTAGACATAGGGAAAATCCATGTAAAACGGGAATAATCATCAATGAAGATCACATAAAATTTATGTCCGCCTTTAGAGATAATAGGCGCAGGTCCCCATACACCTGAATGAACTAAATCAAAAGGACGAGAAGATAAGGATTTACTAGAATGACAAGGAAGTTGTAGCTGCTTGCCCAGCTTACAACCCTGACAAAACATGGCTGTGTCAACAGTAACACGTCCAAAAACACCCTGATGAACTAATGAAGAAAGACGAGACCCACACAAGTGACCTAGATAATGATGCCATTGTGCAAAAACTGCAGAGGTGGTGGCAGCAGTGGCGGTGGAGGTAGACGTAGAGGTGATAGGAGCAATTGAAATGGACGGAAGGTGGAGGCAGTCAAGGATGTGGAGACCCCGACGATCCCTACGACGCCGGCCAGTCCCAAGTACCATCCTTGTCTGTCGGTCCTGGACAAAACAGGTGTGAGAGTCAAACCAACCCTACAGCCGAGATCGGTGAGCTGACCCACTGAGAGAAGCTGCATGGTAAGCTGGGGAACATGAGAAACAACTGGAATAGAAAAGTTAGTGGACAAAAGAGTGCCCGGATAGCTGATAGACAGAGGAGTACCGTCAGCTGTCTGAACTGAGATAGGAAAAGCAGGAGGTCCTACTGAAGTGAGAGATGTGGAGTCCGGTGTCATGTGGAAAGAGGCACTAGAATCTAGAACCTAAGAAACACCTAGAGGAGACGTCTGAGTTAGACTAACAGAACCTGCTGAGCTGTGAGAAAGCTGTTGAAGTAGAGTCTGACAGAACTGTTGAACAGAGTTACCTCGCTGAGAAGGTCCTGACGTGCTGGTCTATCCTCGCATCGAGGAAGGGCCTCCCTGCCCCCTGGATCGCCCACCCCCACGCGCCTTGTTTCGCCTTTTTCGCACCGCACAACGCTGGTAGTCGTGCTCGAAGTTTTTACAGTAATTGCGCTGAACCCCAGTTGGTGCAAAAACAGAGCGAAATGACATCATCGAGGAGGATCAGAAGTCGGCGTAAATCGCGGTGTAGTCGAAGAAGGGGTAGCAAGCACAGTCGGAACAAACTATGCTGCTAACTCGCGGCGAAGCTCCTCGCCGCTGGCGCCGACCGAGCTTCGGTGGATCGCTTGTCGTGGCGGCTCGGCCAGCTTGAGCCTCGACAGACTCGAACTCTGGGCGAAGACGGCAGACGAAGTCATAAAGGCGAAGACGATCATGATCCACCTTCTGCACCTTATGACACTCCTGGCAGAGCGGTGAAACCAGCTCGTCTAGTTGGCGCCATAGACTGACCAGGGTTCGGAAGAAGTCCTCCTGGCGAAGTGTCTCCAACTCACGCTGAAGCGAAAAGAACTGCGCATCGCTACTCTGCTGGTATCGCTCGCGTAAATACTCCCAGACTTGGTGAGTAGAACGCAGAAACAATGCCTTACTGGATTAAGTCGTCGACGCTAACTACCAGGATGGCTCGAACACAGACCTCATCAGCACACCAGTGCTCAAAAGCATCTATGTCATACCGAAAGACCTCATCAGCAGCAACCTCTGCCTCCTTCTTGGTGGCCTCATCTTCTGTAGTAGGTGCAGAAGTAGGCTGTCTAGGAGGAGGCTGAACCGGTGACGGCGGACAAGGTCAAGCACTAGTGACATGTCCCCAGAGGCGGAGACCATCGAGCGTGATCTCCATAAGTGAAGACCACAACCTGTAGTTTGTCCCATGAAGCTTTGTTCCCGAGAATGAGATCGTAGCTGATGGAATAGAAGCTATCGGTAGACGGCATTGGACGGCACGACGACCAAGGCAACGAAGTCTAACAGGCGACGCTGGACGGCGCGACGGTTAGATCGACATTTTGTTTTTTTTCTTTGTGGGCCAGGCTGCCTGCCTGACTCACACTAAAAAAAAGGCCTGCGATGGCCCATGCGAAGAAACGGCGGCGAAGAGCACGACGGTAACTAGGGTTCCCCGCCAGGTCGCTCGCGCGGCGGCAGCCGAGTGGTGTCGTCCTCGCGTCGGGCTCCCGGTCGGCGGAGATGCAGTGGGTGGACGCGTCAGGCTCCCGGTCGGTGGAGATGCGGTGGATGGAGTCCTTGCGTCGGGTTCCCGGCGGCGCCTACGAGGAGGACGGGATCGAGAGCTCTGACGACTACAGCGCTGACACCCCGGCATCCGCCTCGGGTTCCCGGTCGACGGAGCAGGGGCGGCGGTGGCCCGTGCGGACTGCGTCAGCAACGACATCGTTTCGTTGTCCTCATGTCAAGAATGGGCTCGTCGTCCTCACGTCAAGAATGGGCGGCGGCGGCCTTGGGTGGAGCAGCGTTAGCGGACCGTCGGCAACCAGCGGTGTGCGGCGTCGATTACGGTCGGCGGAGGGCAACAGCGTCGGGCGGTGGCAACGGAAAGAGCTAGGATAGTGCCCAAGCTCTGATACCATGTTATGAATATTGTGTGTATATTTATAAGGCCCAATGGGCAATATATATAGGGAGTACAAAGGGATATTACAAAGGAATATGCCATACACAAATAAGAAAATATAAAGGGCATATAAGGAAATACAAAGGAATTCCTATTCTAACACTGCTTACTTGTCCACTTTGTAGCTTGACACCAACAGCTCGACCGTTCTCAATTAAAATCTTTTCAACATGAGAACGAAGAACAAGTCTGCCACCAGATTTTTCAATACCTCGCACAAGGGCATCTATTATTGCTCCACTTCCACCGACAGGGTACTCAAGCAAGCATCCTGGTTTGTACCATTCTGCAAACATATAAACCTGAGATTGTAATTAGATCAAATGATGAACAGAACGTTTCAGAATTATAAATTTTAAATTATCTAGGTGAATTTTAACGGACATGACAGAAGAGCCGTCAACACGTAGAGGTAAAGACTGAATTATATGGAAAAACTATGTCTTATAAAGTGCTGAATGCCTGAATCCCATGGTTCCAATACCAATTACCAAATATCTAGACATCCACTTGTTGTGGAGCATGGTACCAACAAGACAATAGCCATGTCATGAATCATGCAGCAGTCACTGCCATCCACCACTAGATAAGTATGCCAGCAACCTATAAAATTCAGACCCAGTACAAATACAATCACTACTTTCCCTAAAAAAAATACAATCACTACCATGCCCACTGCACTGACTGGTTTAGGGGCACATAAAGTAATTTATATAGGTCCTGAAACCTGGTCCCTGGCACATAAATCCTTGGTATGTGTTATATTAGAGTAAGGATGACCCAAGTTTAGATGTCCTGATGACATGAAGAGCCAGTAACAATATATCCCATTCCGACATCAGCACAACTGTAATATGCACCTATGAAAGGAAGCAGGAAGTGGCTGTGGGCTTCAGTTTCCTAGTTGTTTTGGTTCTGGTATTGTACATTTGCTTTCTTCTTCAGTGAAATTGGCAGCGCTCCTGCCCTTACTTTCAAAACAAAACAAAAAAAGGACGGGGAATGTTGCAAGTTGCAACACTACCACCATTTCATAGGTAATCCTATGATGGTCATTGCCACCAGGATCTATGAACCCACAGAAATATTCGCAGAGATTGTGCAATAAAATTATTTCATTTATTTGATTCACACAAAACACACTGGTTTTAATACAGTTCGTGTTCATGCATCCTGTCTATGAGACCTGGATTAATGACAATCCAAGAAGATGGAGATACATAACCATTTCACCATATGCTGTGGTTAGGGTGCCTCAGTCTAGATGGCTAGATTTCAGGATGCAAAAAGAAAAGGAGAATTTGCTCACACACGCCTTTTTTTGCATTTTGGTTATATGATACCATATTGATATTGCACAGCTTTCATGTGAAGCAAAACTGTGGGATAGCAACAAGTGCTGAACAGGAAATTCAACCAGTTGGAAATTAGTTTACCATTTCTGCAGAAAGAGCGCTATCAGATTTGACTCCTGCAAGTAGAAAGCACAAGAGATCGATCCAGTTACGAACAAAGGGATTTTTCAGCTCCAGAGAATCAACAATCTCCGAGAATGGTCGTAGAAGTTTAGTAGCCCCTAGAGCTCCTCGAGGTCCCATTTGTAGGAACGATTGCAACAGAGAAGGAGCATATCTACCAGCAGCTGTGGAGAGAACACCCCAATCACCTCGAATGGAAAGTGGAGGCAAAGCCATTGCAGCTGCAGACATAGGAAGAACTGCATCCTGATATTGTTTTTAGTATTGTATTAGCACACGTTTTAATGGAACATGATATTAGCCTATGATCAAGATATAATTTGTCATACAAATTAACATTGGTCTCACATTAGAATCATGATTCTTGTACAAATTTACATGATGAAGTGTATGTGAGTTAACACACACAAAAAGGCAATGCATTACTCATCATGCGTTTTTCAGCAGTTCAGTGAGTCTAGTAGACTGAATCTACTACAACTGGAAAACCTTTTCCTAACAAACTAAATATCAGATAAAGGGAACTCACCAGAAGCTTTTTCCACTCCTGGACTGCATCAACACCAACATATGTCTCAAGGTCCTGCAGAAATCACAAGTCAGAATGTAATCACTACTGATCAGAGCATGTAATCACTACTGATCAGAGCATCCTGACACAACAAAAATGTTAACATTAAACATCGAATAAATGTGAGAGAGCACTACTATGCTCCATAAGCAACCATGACATGTCTGAGAAAGAAATAACATCTCTTGTAAGTTGTAACCATGCACATTGGTTACTCCAAAAAATGTTAACCAATGACAGGTCATATTATTAGCAAATTTCCATCAAATCCTGCCCAGCAATCAGAGAACATTCATATGAATGACTATCAAAACAACTCATTGCAAATTAAGAAACGGTACGTGCTAAAAGTACAGTGGATGGTACAACAAATCAAATTGTCTGAGAGTTACCTTGAGGAAATCAGTTGGCCCAATCCGCGAGAGGAAATGGCCTTCAGGTACATAAACCATCCAAGAGTCATACGAAGCACATGGAACCGATTCGCCTAGCGCATCAAGGACCTGCGCCAGTTGAATGATCACATCAGTTTCAAGTTCTCACCACAAACAAACATAGGTAATATATCGTAAATGCCAAAATTTAAGCCGGTCTGCCTGTGTGTAATGCAGAATTAATCAAGGACCACCTGAGCTCACCTGGGCGAGGGGATTGGCCTGGGGGCCTCTGGATTGGAAGCCGGAGAACAAGGACGGCCCCGAGTCGAAGTTGAAGCCCTTGATGTCGAACGAGTGCGCGGCGCCTCCTGGTCGGTCATGGCTCTCGAGCACCAGCACGTCCTGGTTGTACCTAGCCAGGAGCCCGGCGCAGCACAGCCCGCCGATCCCGCTGCCGATGACGACGACGTCAGCCTCCGGCCTCTCCGCCACTCTGACCGATCAGAAAACAAAAGTAGCAACGGTGAACTGAACCGCGTCTCAGTTTGAATGGTGAAGAGTTGGTGTGGGTGGGCGCGGTGCGGCACACGTACGTACCCGGAGAGCGCGCGGTCCTCGCCCTCGGGGAAGGAGGGGTCGGCGGAGAGCTCGTCGGCCGCCACCGCCCGGCAGCGCGCGGCCGCGCCTCGGCGTGGCCTTGGAGCGGTGGTGGTTGTCGGATGCACGCGCGGCGGAGGGACGGAAGGGCAGTGGACGCGCGGAGGCCGCAGCGCGCGGGAGGCTAATGCGGCGGAAGCCATCTTGATCTCGGAGCCGGAGAAGTGGAGATGGCGCGCCGCGCGCGGGCTCTCGTCTGTCTCGTCGGGTGGGAGAGGTGAGGCCGCGAGGAAGCCAAGGGGCAGGGAGCAGTAGACTAGAGCGCTGCGCGTGAGTGAGGCTGAGGCGGCAGTTGGGTACACGTGGCGCCTCGCCGGCCTTTCTCCATTCACGGCAGCCGATGCTGGAGTTTTTGGCTACAACCACGCTTTTACCTGCGTCTAACCCTCCCTTAACATCAAAGCTAAAAATAGCGCTAAGGAGTCACCGGTGAGCAACACCGAGTCCAGACACCAGGAGCGTGGCGCCTTAGGTATGGAGTTGCTTCGTCCGTATGTCAGGGGCACGGACATGCCTCGTGCATGCGCCGGAGGCACGGACACGAGGTGCAGAGCGAAGGACGTGGCACGACGCAAAGGACTAAAGATGCGGCGCAAAGGCGAGTCTGTGGCCCTAACAAATGGATGAGACGTGTGCGTCCCTGACGTACGGATAAGGTAGTTCCGTGCTCGGGGTACGCGGCTGAGGGGTTCCGGGAGCCTCGCGTGCGAACTCGGTGATGTATCGCCCACCGACGACTCTACGGTGCCATTTTTAGAATTGATCTCCGGATGAGCTATTTTTGTTATTGAGCAGATTAACATTGATATTTTAGATCAAAACTCGCCGATGCCGAGCTCTCAGCGGGAGTAGAGTGGCCAAGCAAGCAAGACGGCGGCCGCCTTAAGACAAAGACGGCTTTCTAAGACCGGTATGTGCACAGACTGTTTAGGCACGACCCATTCTGGTCTGCGAACTAAACGAGCCATGCTGTGTCGGCCCGTTGTACCGGGGTGGCGGCCTAGACATGGCCTAGGCTATCGTCTTGCGTCTTGGTCGATCCATAAACAAGACAAATCGTGCCATATCCTGACCGGCTAACAATATCGTGACCAGTCGGCTCGGCTACGCAAGACAATCCATTTAGCCAGCTCTAACTGGGAGCCAAGCCCAACTATGGTCTACTCGCGGAACAGAACCACGAATCGTGGGCTGTGTCCAAGTTTGCAAAGCTAGGTAGGCTCCAACTATGGTCGACGAGCGTGTGAGGAGGAAAGCACTCGCCGCCGCGTCTTCTTGGAGTTCATGACCAAGTACTGTTGTACCCTTCTTGCGTGATCTGCCCTACTTGCTCCTTCCACAGTTCCATGTGTAATGCTTATTTTGTTGAACACAGGGTGGCATGGTTCGAGGACCTAGTTGATGCTGGGAAGCGAACCCTTGTGAAATCTCGAGGGTGTTTGGGATGGCATTTCGAGGGTGTTTGGGATGGCTTCAGCTTCTGGTTTTCGTCCGGAAAAGTCGGAAGCCGTCCCAAACGGCAGGCTTTTTACAGCCGCTTTTCGCCAAAGCGGCTTCGTGTTACAACGCGCGGAAGCTAGAAACCGCTCGCGGGGAACTTCTACGGCTTCCCGCAGCCTTCGTTCCGAAATTACCCCTGAAGTTTGGGGGTAATTACCCGCCGATTACCATTGAATAAAAACCCCCTAAACCCTACCCTGCCTCCACCCCCACCCCCTGCCCGTGCAGCCCCACACGCTCCTCTCCTTCCCCTCACCTGCTTGTAGGATCAAGGATGACTGACTAGAGGGGGTGAAAAGGAGGTTTATAAAAATTCTTGTTGATCAGCGTACTTGATCGCGCCTCAACAGAGAAGGAGGTTTATATTCAGGATCTTCTTGATCGCGTCTCTCTCACTGATCAGCGTACTGTTGAGACTCCCATGGAGCTCAATGTTCACCTCTGACCCTTTGATGGCGAGCCTCTTTCTGATCCGACTCGCTATCATCATCTTGTTGGGAGTCTTGTCTACCTTACTATTACTCGTCTAGATATCACTTATCCAGTCCACATTCTGAGTCAGTCCGTCTCTGCTCCCACTCAGGTCCACTACAGCCACCTTCTTCGAGTTCTACGATACCTTCGTGGGACTATCTCTCGCCGTCTCTTCTTTCCACACTCCACTCGTTCTGACTTGAGCTTATTCGGATGCTACTTGGGCCAGTGATCCCTCTGATCGCTGGTCTATCTCTGCTTACTGTGTTTTTTTTTGTGGTTCTCTTCTTGCCTGGAAGACGAAGAAATAGACTGCAGTGTCCCGTTCGAGTGCAGAGGCTGAGTTGCGAGCTATGGCTCTCTTGACAACAGAGATTACTTGGCTACGGTGGTTACTTAAGGATTTTGGTATTTCTGTCACCACACCAACTCCTCTCTTGTCAGACAGTACGGGTGCTATCAGTATTGCCCGTGACCCTGTGAAGCACGAGCTCACCAAGCATATTGGTGTTGATGCTTCCTTCATGAGGTCTTGTGTGCATGATCAGGAGATTGCTCTTCAGTATGTGCCTTCAGAGTTTCGGATAGCGGATTTCTTCACGAAGGTCTAGACTCGAGCACAGCACGACTTTTATCTCTCCAAACTCAGTGTTGTTGATCCACTATGAGTTTGAGGGGGGTGTTAGAGATATATGTATAGTGTGTTATTCCCCATTGTTATGAGGGGTTATTTACATATTCACCTCTTATACTTTGTATATATATACTGACACATTGATCTCATAATGAATACAAATTCTATTCATAACACTCTTCATTGGCAAAATTAAGCACAATTCTAACTCCAAAAAGAAAAGAAAAAAAGGAGGGAGGGGGCAATCATCAACATACCATCAAACATGTTTCATGTCAGCTTGCAGCAGCATGCGATCGATGCTCTTCATGTCAACCTGCAGATAACCCAGACCACCTCCTACGTACGTCCGCAGAAACTAACAAGCCAGTCTAACCGAAATACCCAATGCTACAGAACTAGTTATTTGGTATAAATCGGAATCAATTAGTCAAGTGGAATCAGCAACTCAGTGTAACCAATTTCACAATCCATTCCAACCCAAACAAGATCGACCAATTATAGATTGCTAAAAAGAATGATTCATTTATTCGTATTGTTTGACATAATACAATGTGGAAGTTGAACATGAATTCAGAAGTACAGGCGGAAACCGATCGAGTTTATACACATGGATGATCAGCAAACTGCAGGGGATGCGCCGAAGCTGTCCGGCCACAAGGACGCCAATGAGAGATGGTCGCCGCCGCACAACCGTGATGCAGCTGCTGGTACTGCAGGCCACGGCATGGCGACATCGCCGGACGCCGAGAGGAGGGCCTCGATGTAGGCAGGCTCGAACGGTGGACATGGCAAGCCGCTGATGAACTCGCAGGGCGCCGGCTCGTCATCAAGCCGCACTCCCTCCTCGTCGTCCAAGCACGCAACCGCCACCTGCAGGGCGTCGTACGGGTAAGGGGCGGTGGTCTGGTCGAGCCCGACGGCGGCGTCCCCCTCCGGCTCAGGCTCAGATGGTGGTGCGCAGGGTGGTGGCGCGCCCGACTCGTCTGTAAATAGGTATCTCCTCGCCTCGAGCTCGTCGAGCCCGGAGGCCCCGGACTCGCCCTGCTTTGGGCCTAGCAAGTCGTCAACAGTTGCTCCCATAGCCAGGGCCTCCATCAGCTCCTGCTCCGTGCGAAGACCGTCTACCGTCTGCACCAACGACCCGGCGGCTCCGGCGTCCTCCTCCGGCTCAGGCTCAGCTGGTGGTGGTGCGCCCGGCTCCAAGGGCAGCAGTGGGAGCATGTCGCTGTCATCGGACATCAGGTCGCGCTCGATCGTCTCGAACAGCTCGACTATCTCGTCCGTTAGCCGCGGCACGCTGCAGGGTGGAGCCTCAGGGTGCTTGCCGGCTGCCTTCCTCTTCTTGCAGCCGGACGACTTGGACAGGGCAACCGACGTCGCTGACGATGAAAGTCGCGAGAGAAGAGGCGCTCGAGGCGACCGGTACACCTTGCAGAGCACGAGGTCGGCGCCGCCGTGTTCTTGGGAGTCGACGCTGTACTCCACCATGAGCCATCCGGGCTTGACGACGCCCGACGCCATCTTGACCTTGTACGAGAACTTCTGGAACTTCCCTCCGGTGGCGCTGTCCTTCACCGGCTTCGGGCCCGTCTCCGAGTGCCACCACTCCTTGCCGTCCGCGGCGCCGACCGTGCGTGACTTCCTCGCCACGCCGCCGCCGCGGCGCGCGTTCTTGTCGCCGCCGACGTAGTGCACGGGGCTGAAGAAGTACCACACCCTGCCGTCCCCACCGCCGCTGCCAGGCGCGGGGTCAAGCTTGACCACCAGCTTGCCGGGGGCGGCGGAGTAGACGTCGACGTCGTGGATGAAGCCGGCGTGGAGGGGCTGGCCGGCGAGCTTGGGGCGGAGGAAGAGGTCGATCAGCTCGCGATCCTCCGGGAAGAAGGCGAGGCCTGCAGCTGCGAGACCGGCCGCCTGAGCCATCTCTTCTCGATGGATCGATGCAGATCTGATCTAGCTTGGGATGGAGGAGAGGAGCTAATGGCAACTGGAGTTGGAGATGGATGAATTGTTGGTGGAGGGATGGATCATGGATGGCCTCGCCCTTTATAGGTTCGATCTTGGGACCGAGTTAGATATATGCGGATTCCTCCTCCCTCCCACTCCCACGTACGCGGAGACGAGCCGCTACCTGGCCGTAAATACTAGTGTTAGTTACACGGGTAGCTAGCTTAATTATTACGGCGCGCTGCATGGTTGACTTGGGTCGCAATTAATTAAGGAAGTTTGCATTTAGATTTCCAAATCAGTTGTGGGTAGCATGTTCTCTTGGATCCTTCGAACTGAATCAAATATGCCCATCTCGCTGAATATCCTGCGTCCGAGATCCACCTCCATGTAATGAAATCTTGTTCGTCTCGTTGTAACTTTTTTTTTTGACGTAAGAAGATAGAAAAAACTCTACCTTATGATTATTATATTGCAATGATTGTCAAATAAAAATTTATACAAGAAAGAGGAAAAATGAACGAAAGAAAAAGAAAGAACGAAAGAAACGAAAATAGAGCGTGAACGAAAAGAGTTACAATAGAAGGTGGCTCCATTGACGCACAATAATTTGTAACTTGGGTTTAGCCCGGTACATCCAAAGAGTGATCAAGCTTCGAATCTTCTGTAGTAGAGTCGTCACATTGTTCTCTGATTGCTGAAAGGCCCTGTTATTCTGCAGAATCCATAATGAGTGCGCGCAAGCCGCAAAACAGATTGCCCAAATTTTGTTGAAAGTTTTATCCTTTAAAATAATCTTTTCTAGAAATTCTAGTATATTCTGAGCTGAGTTTGCTTCTTGTGCAAGACCTAATTTTTTTCCAAAGACTGTCTGCAAGCTGGCAGCATAAGATAATGTGATCAATTGTTTCTGTTGCAGGGCAGATGTCGCAATGCGGGTTTTGCGTCCAATGTTTAAATGTTATGTTGTCTCTAGTGTTTAGACGGCCTCGAAAAGCTAGCCATAAGAAGACTCTGCAGCTGTGTGGTATTGAATGATTCCAAGTGTAATCCATTGCTGGCCATTTTAAGCCATGAAATGATAAGGTTCTGTAAAAAGTCGATGTAGTAGGGGCTGCCATGGTTGAGAGAGCTACCCGCTGATCCAAAATATCCAATTGTAGTTGTTAGGTGGTCAGAATAGCTTGCAGAATTTGATATTCTAAGGCCGCTTGTTGCGAAAGGACTGGTTGCAGTGATAATGTCCAATTATTCCCTTGAAATTGCGAACGGACTGAGTAGTTTGGTTGGGTGGCAAAAGTGAAAAGGGTTGGCAAACTGAGCTGAAAACGTCCCATTGTCGTCCAGTTATCCTTCCAAAACATTATATTATTTCCATTGCCAATGATCACTTTTGTCAATTGAACCATTACCAGACATCGACGATATTGTTTTCGTGCAATTGTGTCTCGGTAGCGGTTGAGTCGGTATGATATTCTGGATATAACGCATTCTTAACCAATGAAAGCAAGGATCTGGATGATTCGACAATAGCTTAGCCGCAAATTTCATAAGCAAAGCTTGGTTGTGTAATTTGAGGTCCCTTAGTCCTAGCCCTCCTTGTTCTTTTGGCAAAAAGACCGTCGTTCAGGCAACAAGACAGTGGCCTCCATGCATTTCTCTGTTTCCTCGCCAAAGGAACGCCCTCCGAATTTTGTCGATTGCGTCAATGCTACGGTCCGACCATTTGAGACAGCTCATGTAATAAGTTGGTATAGCTGAGAGCACCGCGTTGATCATTGTCACTCTTCCCCCCCCCCCCCAAGACAGGAGGGTTGGGATCCAATCAGCCAGTCTCTTATCCACTTTGTCTATAATTGGTTGCAGCAGACTGTGAGGAATTCTACTCGTGGCGAGAGGTAGTCCTAGATAGTTACACGGTAGGGAGCTGATAGGACACTGCAAGGTGGTAGCTGCCAAATTTGTATCTTCAATTGACATGTGAATTGGTATGAGCGTGCTCTTATGATAATTGATCTTTAATCCTGAGAAACAGGAAAAAGTGTCTAGGGTTTCCTTTAAGGCCGTCACTTGTTGCACTGTACCTTTTAATAAAATGAGAGTGTCATCTGCGTACTGTAAGATTGGCGAATGACCTTGTATGTCCAGCGGGTGTGAGATTATATCATTATTTGTTGCCTGCTTTATTAATCTTTGTAGAACATCAGCTACTAGAATGAAAAGATATGGGGACAAGGGGTCTCCTTGGCGCACATCTCGCTTGTATTGAATCTGTTCACCTACTATACCATTGATGAGTATGTGTGCTTTGCTGGTTGATAGTATGATGCGAATCCATTTGGTCCATCTGTCATCAAAGCCTCTGTGTTGTAGGACATGGGTAAGACAATCCCAATTGATTGTGTCAAATGCTTTGTGGAAGTCCAGTTTGAGAATTATCATTGGTTTTTTCCTCCTAAGAGCAGACTGAACCAATTCTGAAGCTAATATGAAGTTTTCTGCTACTGACCTATTAGAGATAAAGTTTGACTGCATTTGATCTATTAGGCCCGAGATTTTCAGCTTTAGTCTTAAGGACAAGACTTTACTGATCAGTTTTAGTATACTATGCAAGAGCAAGATTGATCTGAAGTCTTTAATGTCCGTTGTAACTGAAAATTGCAAAGACGATTCCAGAGCTCTGGGTATTCTATTCATCCTATAACCGGTAGGTCAGGTTTCGAATTTCTTATCCTATTTTGATCGGTGAGAGCCTGACGTACTGCTGTTTTTTTACAGTACATGGCAGTTTAGTTCCACATTTTGCCAACAATAAGCAGAATGCAGAATGATGCATCAATTCCACTGCAATGTCCTCTTCAATATATCTTTTTAACTTTATAGTTATGGGTGTATAAGATTGCCTTTTCAGCACAATGTACAATAGCAAATTCTCATGTCTTTGAACTCTAATGAACTGATCTGCTGTCCTTTTCTTTGCTGCTCAGCGAAGGCATTGCTCAAAGAACTTCAATGCCTAATGGAGGATGATTATGGCATTACACTAACGGCCAATTTAAGTGCTTTAAAACTTTCGGACAATCGTAGTGTTGATAACAAGATGAATAATGAATCTTGCTTCATGGAGGTAGAGGTCTCTGCCCTGGTCGCGTATTCCTTTTGCTACTCTTAAATGCTAATTATAGTGTTCAACAGAATGAAACTTGCTATTTGCACTGATGAAGTGACATGAAAGCCGAGTTAGGCTGCTCCCAATTGGCAGTATCTTAGTGCAGTTTTTTTAGTGCACGAGAAGTGTTAGGATACTATCTTCTCAATACATAGTTTCTTATGGTGTAGTATTTTATGCTGTTTCATTTAACTACATGCATGATCTTTACTAGTATTTGAGTATTGTGGCCTATTTGTGGCATGCACTAAAGCAATGCATGCATGATCATTCCAATGCACGGGATCGATCACAATAAATTTTATGCGTTGGATTTCGAGACCGAACCAGTATCCAGATTAGATACTAGAGTACTCCCTCTCTTCATTAACTATGGTGCCGTATCATCATTTTGCCTATATAGCAGACTTAAGATACCAGCCAAGGTGAAGCACGGGGAGCAGCCTAACAGTCTTTCTGTGTGGCAGGAAAAGGAGCCATCTGTAACTCGATTGGACAGCAATGAATCATTCGTTACAGTGATGGTCCTTGTCCATAACATGTTGAAGCTTGCCTATGTGATGCAGGTAAATTTGCACCCATCTCATTTGCTTTTGTGGTTCAAAATTATTGCATCCCAAATACGAAAAAATAGAGCTTCTTTCGGATTTTTTTGCATTTCTGGCCTCCTGATCTTTTTTATTTTCAAAACTTGCTCCCTTCCGTCATAATTCACACATTTAGCCCCTACAATGCACCTACCCCTATTCTCGGTGCGGCAAGGACCTAACTTGACCCAGTGTGCAGGACTCTCTGCATGCCCAGGTGCAAGCAGCACTGCCTCCATGGCATGGCGCGGGTGACTCCGCCCACCCGAGCCAAAGAAAGCACACACCTCGATTTAAATTCGAAATTTTCTAAAAAAAAAATGAAATTTTAAAAATTTACATACAAATCCAATAAACTTATTGAATTTAATAAAATATTATTGAAGTTTATTTTATTCATTGAAAATGTTTTTTATTTTTGGAATTTTGCAATTAAACTTTAATTAATCAAATAAAATAGAAATTGTTTATTTTATTTGTACTATATGGACCGAAATTCCTATGGTGGAGTTAAAGCAAAGTACTTTTAGAGCTTCCACAAAATGCAATTGAAGGAGCTGAGAATGCTCGTTGTGATTATGATGATGCCCTAAAACAGTAGATAGACATGTTGTGGTTGGTTTCATACTCTTCCTGCACTGCACAATACAATTTGGCATATATATTTGGTTCTTTATGCTCTTATAGTCTGTAATTTTAATTAAGTTTTTTTTCATTCACGTGCTTGTGTTTGATCCACCTCTCTTTTTTATGTAGTCATTACAGTTGCATTTAGCTATGCTGACATGGAGGATTCGATGTCAGTGCGAATGGTTCATTATGGGATTCCACTAGAAGATGCATACTTGCAATATAAGCTTACTTTGATGGCTCAACGGAGGCATGGAACCAGAACTACATTAGAGTTCTTGGACAGAAGCATGTTAGATGTGGTCATATGGCATGATGGTTCAGCTATTTGCTTTAGTCATCCTCGCTACTACTACGGTACACTGTGACATAAGCATCCGAACTATGTAAGTATACATGCCTTTAGGGGATAGTAAAAAACATGGCGGGTAGGCATGGGGACTACTACGGAATGACCCGACCTATTGTGTTGACCGGGGCCATTTGCCCTTCCTTCTGAGCTCGGCATTGTACTCCTCGCTGACCGCCTTGGCCTCGGCCACCATTTCCCTCTTTTTCTCGCGCTCTCTCTCGTGAGCCTCGCACTCTCTGCGCCTGCACGCCTCGAGACTAGCTTTCTCCTCACAACGGATGCGCTTGTTGTGCTCATCATTACGACGCTTCTCCTCCTGGATCTCGCGTGCCCTTTTGGTATCCCAATCATCATAGTCGATTTGCCACTGGTCGTGTGGGTGGATCTCTTGGTCGATCCACTTGCGGTAGCCACATAGCAGATCCGGGGACTATGGGTAGACGGGAGAGGTTGTTAGTGCGTACTTTGAAAGAGAATTGGTAGGGGAAGACACTGTAACTAGTCCTTACCGGCTGTCGATAGCTGCTCGTATCCCAACGGCGGTCGGGATAGTCATAGGAGTAGTTCAGATAACCCCAGTAACGCATGCCCAGGCTAAGCCACTGCTTGGATTTGAAGAATTTGCATGTGTCCCTGCACCAACAGAGGGGCGGCGTCTCCCCCTCTGGTGGGTGTTGCGGCTAATGCTCGGTTGGAATGTTCTGGTAAGGGTTGCTGCTACGGGGCGTCATTGCGGATAGTTGCCATCCTAGCACGTTCCTCTTGTTTGACCCGGGCACAGTAGCCCTTACTTGTTCGTCCTGAGCCCCAGCAGCCTTTGCTAGTTCGCGGGTCTCGTCCCATTGCTTCTTCTGCATCTTGTCTATCTCAACGTGGTGAAGCAAGCTCTAGTGTAGTGTTGGGTTTGGTTATGTAGTGTTCTCTCCCAGATATCTTCCACCTCCTTTTATAAGACACAGGATTGGCATGGTGTGGTAAATTTCACATGAGTAGCCTGCGAGGCAAAGTGTTACCTTGTTTTTCTGAAAAGTTGCTGTGAGGCAGAGTGTTGCCACGTCTTACTTTGTAGGGAGCTGTCACGTCCTTGTGCAGAGTCCCATCTTTTTGGTCTAAAAAGCTGAGGAGGCAGAGTGTTGTCACGTCCTTCTGTGCAGAGTCTGAAAAGCTGAGGAGGTCAGGGTTGTCAAGTCGATCTGAAAAGCCTAAACCCTAAGTTTAAACCGTAGGGACCTGCCCCCTGTGCTAGGCGCGGTAGGTGACTTGCACCCTGTGTGGGGGGTGTCGTCACGTTGTGTATCGTCGAGTCACTCGCTATCTGTGTAGGACAAATCTTAGAGCCGCGTACCGTCGTTTCCGCGTAAAGTTGCTTCGTTGGGTCACGTCGCGCGCAGAGCTGCCCTCGGTGTGGGACGCGGTAAGGACCTACCCCCTGTGCTAGGCATGGTAGGGACCTGCCCCCTCTGCCAGGCATGATAGGTGACCTTCACCCTATGGGGGCGCCGTCACGTCATCGTCACGTTGCATCTCCCGTGCTCGACTATTTAAATGCGCGGCCGCACACTCATTCTTCACAAGCCTCAGGTCTAACTCAGGAAATTTTCCCACTCGTTCGCTCGTTCCACTCAGGCATATCTCCCTCTTTGTTAGGTGTCTCCCTCTATCGGAGTAGGAGAATTAGTACTTAACCGTTTTGTTAGTCCTTTGTTGGCACCATTTGCCGAAATCGTTACTAATGCGATGCATGTTTGAATTTGCAGTTTTCCATGTCTGAGGTTAAGAGACGGTAACGTCGTAACGGTAAGTTCAATTTAGCAACGTATGTATGGTTTTTGTGCTGTGTTTTGGTTGAAATATTGTGTTATTTTTGTCAGAAATGGAGGCATTGTACGTGTTCCACGGTAACGTGCATGGCGGTCCAGACGGAGTTGATATGTCGAGCTGCCAGCGCGCCTTGCTAAACGTTCCCAACCTGGCACACGTGGATTTGCTCGAGCTACGACGGTGCATTCGACAGTTGTTCGATGGACACGTCGCCAGGAACAAGATAGTAATAGAGGCGGTCACCGCCAGCACGGTCCCACCACACGGGTAGATGTTGTGGGGCCTGACGAAGGTGACCAGTAGCGCCATGTGGGCATAGTACATAGAGATCATTAGCAAGCGTGAAATCCTCACGCTCTGATCCATCGACGACCCATGATGTATGTCTATTTTGTTTATCCTACTCGATCTGGGGCGTTGAAGAAGCGTGGCTCTTGTCCCCCTCTTCGGTTTGTTGACGACGGGAGAGGTCTCGGGAATACCAGACGTCGCTAGGCAGGATGCTCCAGTTGATGGAGATTTTGATAGTTTCCAACCGAATGAAGGTGTGGATAAATGGTGGGGTGCTCGTGTTGACTGTCACGAGATTATCGATGGCATGTCCGAGGGCACTGCCACCGAAGATGAGGACGACTTTGACTCGCAATCTAGTGAGGACGAAGCCTCCCAACATACCGATCGTCCAACAGTCAGGTCTTCCTCGATCCCTGTGTCACCAGGGTTGGCGGTCCATTGCCACCGATCTAAGCATGACAGCGATGCTAGACGTCCCATGCCTTCTCAAGTAGGGGTGGTAGATTATGTGCCACTGCTGCAAATAGAGAACAACTCATAATTAGCTAATTCATTTAGGTGGTAGATTACATGCCATTGCTGCAAATACATTACATGACAGATTGATAATAATTATACATGTAACACTGCGACTGATATAATGCACATTCATGATTAAGTACGTACTTAACGCTAAAAATTGCAATAACAAAATATTAAATACCGTGGACGAGCGAACGAACGATCGAAATTTGTTTAGCTAATCTAATCGGAACGAGAGCTTCGCCTTATGAAAAATCATTGGCCGCGTGTTCGCTTATATAGGCAGAAAACGTAGACAGCGAATGACATCGACGAGACGCGACGTGACGTAAAGGAAGGAAAAAATGAAAACCACAAGTAGCCAAAATTGCTTTCGACGCGTGCACAGCAGCCTACCGTGTCCGGGAACGACAGTACGTGCACTGCACAGAGGCCAGATATGCGTTCTTTCGTCCTTCTGTTAATGAAGGCTCCTTTTTACCTACAGGAAAAGATTGTCAGGGCATTATCCCTTAAGCATTGTTTAAGTCATCATCACCAGAGCTTGAGGGCCACTGCCTTACGTGGGATCTGCGCCCGTACGTTGATGACAATATGACGGATCTCGCATGGAAAATGTGTCCATGAAGCTTTGACGCTCAAGATGGTACCCGGCGATGGAACAAGCGGCATGTTATTCATGCACAGATATGACGCAGCCCTGTGAGCACTGACGCTCTGAATAGCACGCCGATAGCAGCTACCATAGTTGTTTACAATCGGCTGAGATGGATTGGATCACCCCAGGCTGGCTGAATTCCTTTGTTCATATATCAGCAGATCTGGCGGAGCTAGAAATTTTAAAGACCCAGAGCGAGGGTGTTGAGTCTCAACTCCTGTCCGCGCCGCGCCTTAGCCTCCGTCCGCACCGTGCCTTAGCGCTCTCCCACACCGCTGCCCCTACACCAAGTCTCGGTAGTCGACTAATCGGCGCCTCATCGTCCCAGCGCCAGCCCACGCATCGCGCCCGCTGCTGCAGTACAACTCAGCGCACGCAAGCCAAGATCACTGCGTCGAGCATCGGCAGTCGACTAGTCGGCGCCTCACTGCTCCCATGCTGCAGCCCTTGCGCCGCACCTCAGTGCTCGCCCACGTCCGCATATCAACATAATTAAAGAATCACATTACATCCGGCAACAAACATACAACACTTTAACCCCATCCATCCGTAAGCATGTAGACAAGACCTTTATTTACGAGCTGTCTAGGGCGTCCTACTCTCGACAACTAAATGGATCACAACGTTTAATGCTGATTTACTTACTTTATTATCTTGGTCTTTTATTTGTTGTTTTATCTAGATAAAGACCATTCATCGTGAGAGATGAATATATTTCGCAAGCTACTGCAGATGGGGCGGGGGGGGGGGAGGTCCACCGGCCCAGGAGAGCCGGGGCATCGTCCCTACAGTGGTTCCACCAGTGCATGCGTTGGCTGACGATTCATTCATTCGACAGGATGTATTGTAGCTGGATAGCAGCGGGTGTATTTTAGGATTGTGGTTTAGAGAAATTCAGGAGGGTTTGTCAAACTGGGTGAACATTTTTCGTCATCTTTTGTTTTGACTTATGAGACTGCATCTGTTTACGGGGATAATTACATATTCTGAATAAATGCATCCTTTTGTCAGAACAAGAATCTTTGTACTGTTGATATGCTAGCTGGTTGTTCTCTCTCTGCAAGAGCAAGGAGCAACAATAAGCATGATCAAGATCCAGCGATGGGTTGCGACAGCCGAATAAACTGGTGACTAGTGGCTACTGTATCAGGAAAGGAACCTGGAAGGGAAACGGTTGTGCTTGCCTCGAAGCGGATCCTTTGTATTAGTCATTCTCTCCACTGTCCGATCCAAATCGAAACATTCAGATTAAGTGCTACAGTATCTAAGGAAACAGTAAAATAAGCACGGTGTATTTTGCCACAGTAAACATTTCACTGTTTTTACCGTATTTGCTATAGTGCTGCTACCGAGTATTGTTCATACTTCGTACCGAATGAACTCACTTTTCAAGCATTGATCTCTTTGCCTTCCGCTGCTTTTACCTCGGCGGCTCCGACCAAATTCTAGTCCCTCTCTCGGATTCCGAGTGGGAGAATTCATTTCGCGTGGCTTATAAATCTCTAATAGTGTATTTATTGTCGTCTCTTAGCTACATCACGTCCACAAAATCCTATGTGAAGGAGAGAGAGGGGAGAGAGAGCATATGTCGTCTCTTCCTAAAGAGACTATTTTGCACGCGAAACATGATACATTAATCTACTCTAGTTGACATGTAGGTCCGTTTTAAAGAAAATTTATAAAATATAAATATTAGAGAGTGTGTTATAAGCTATCTGTTGTACATGTTGTCTCTAAAGATGATATAGTATATGTTAGAGACAAGATTATCTCTAACTATTGGAGATAATAAAAAATCAAGCAACGCAGTAAACGAAGGTAAAAAAAAAATTACGGTAGTTTGGAAGGAGAGTAGATTCTGAATACGAATGGATCTGAGGGTAATGAATTCTCCCCGGAGGCGAACACACCGTCACACGCGGACGAGACGAAGCAATGGAGAGCCCAACGTCGCCGGCGTCGCGGGTGGACTTCTACGACTTCCTCGACCGCATGCGCCGCCCCGCCGCCGCCGGCCTCTTCCGCTCCATCAAGAGGTCAGTGAGGCGCCCCCTTCGAGTTAAACCAACCTTCCTCCCCACTCACGCCGTTGCTCCGGTCGCCTCGCCTCCCAACGAATCCTACCTAGTTTGAATAGCTCTTAAGGGCATCCACTAGAAATCTTCAATCGATGATCGATCGATCGGTCGATCAATGGAGATGCTAGGGCATGATGGGCTCCTGTATATCTAACCCTAGGTTAGTTTCCGCCTACAGCTTCCTCGCTTCCCTCACTTTGGATGAGCCCAACGCCGAGGAGGATGGGAAGAAGGTCCAGACCTTCTTCGCGGCGATGGAGACAACCATCAAGGAGCACCCCTTATGGGCCAATTCCACTCATCAGGAAATCGATCACGCGCTCGAGGTGAACTCGTGGAAACATTGTGGTTTTCTTTCGCTCTTGTTTCGGTGCTGTTTGCGTCTACGCCTCGCATTAAACGTCTCTGCTTGTTTTGTGCGTTAGGGCCTTGAGAAGTATATCATGACCAAATTGTTTGACCGCACCTTCGCTGCGTCTGCGGAGGATCTGATAGCTGACATGGAGATCTCCAATAAGATTGGTCTCTTGCAGCAATTTGTTAGGCCTCACCACTTGGACATACCCAAGGTTCTGCGTAATGAGGCTTCGTGGCTGGTAAGAAAATTATGGGCTTGCCTTTGAGTCGAGTTTTACGTTCCTGATGCTAATCGACATAACTCTCTCACACACACACATGTAGAAACCGTAGGGTTGCATTCGCAATCCTTAACTTAGCATTTTTCTGTGATTTTTGTCCGTTTAGCTTTGCATGTTCACGATGCAATGTCACTGCAGTTGTTAACTGGGTGATCGATCAATATATGTTACTCTCAATATTTGTGTACTTGTTTAGATAGCTTTATATATGGATCGACACGAACCCAAAGAATTGTATTATGGACATCATGGACAATATATGGTTATGGTAAAGTTCATTGAGTCGATATTTAATTGAGATTATGTTCCATTTTTATTATATTTTTCGTGTTTTCTTTGTACTATATAGTTAAAGTTACTGTTTTGAGCATGCGATATTCAATCGCTTCATCAATGCTTAGAGTTTTCTGATAATCCCACATGAAAGAAATCATTCATGTCATACAACCAAGGCCCAAGCTACCTCTGACCTTTCTGTGGATGCACACGCCATTCTAGCTTGCAGTTAAGGAGTTGCAGAAGATTAATTCCTTCAAATCACCGCGAGAGAAGCTTCTATGTATTATGAGCTGTTGCCAAGTGATCAATAACTTGCTGCTAAATGTGTCAATGTCAAATGATCGAACACCATCTGGGGCTGATGAATTCCTTCCTATTCTTATTTATATTACTATCAAGGCAAGCTTCTCTTTGTAATTGTCTACTCTTGCTCCATTATTCTCATTCTGGTTTCTAACAATGACAGGCTGACAAGTGACAGCTCATTGTGACAGATTGTTGTTTAAGCTTAGCCGCTTAGGGTTTAGAATCATAAGTTTTCTTCACCCCGTATCATACTTAGATGTTAATGTAAGGTGTTTTTTACCCTTAATTCTGTACAGATGAAATGGGCAGCATTACTTAAAAATCGTTATGTACTCTTTGTTGATGCCTATTTTGATGATGTAACTGGTGTAGGCTTCGGCTTGTTGTTTCCGTCTCTTTTGTTTTGTTAAAAGTATTTCTTTGGTCTATTGTTGACATGCCAACTAGCTTCATGTGTTACATCGAATTTTAGCTGACCTGAAGGCAGAAGTCAGAAGATAACCTTGAGCCTTTAGTTCCCATTTTGTCATTGCTACAAAACCGATTGCTTATATGTGCGCACTGCAAAAGTTAAGAATCTGTAATGAATCTGTTTTGTTTGCTGTTGTTGGTTGTTACTTTTACTCTTCTACGCCTTTATTGATGTTAAAGCTTATTTTCCTTTGATTTCACTCATGAACATGAGTTTCTCCAGAGAGCATACAAAACTAGAAAGTTGGCACCGATATGTCTGTCTTTATGATACTTTTTGTGCTCTACTTAGGCAATCCTAGATCCTAATGCTTTTCATGTTTTTACTATATTGAGTGCAACTGACAAGCTACCTGAAAAATTGATGCAGGCCAATCCTCCTCAGCTGCACTCAAATCTAAAGTTTGTTCAACTCTTCAGAAGAGAAACAAAGCTTGTTTCTGAAGTCGAATACTATCTCACAAACCTCATTTCAGCTAAGATGTTCATAATAAATGTTAATGGCAACTCACTATCCATGGAGGAAAGTGAGTTTCAGGAGCATATGAAATCTGCAAAACTAGGTACTCAAACATCTGCTGCTAGCCATAGTAGTTCGCAAGGGTTGGCTACATCTACGAGGGGACTGCACAAGGAAACTGATATGGAAGGTCGGTTTGTTAATATTTTCAGTTTATCTGGAGCAGTTTGTTTGAGCACATATTTATGTTCAAGTTTCACTTTACTTCAAGTATCAGCTTTTTCCATGGACACAATGTGTTTCCTTCTGATCTTCTTGGCTAAGAATCAGTTTACCTAGCAGCTAGCATATACTCAAAGTTGTTTATATTACTTAAGCTTTTTTCCTCTCTCTGTGCTATACTTCATGCTCTTAAGATTTTCCTTGAAATTGTTGTGATGTTGCTCAATCTACGTGAGGGTTTTGATTCATCTTTGCTGGCTTTTGCTGCGTAGTCACGATTTTCAATTGATATTTAACAGGCTCTAGATTCCCTTTCATGGACTCACAAACTGAAAGTTTGACTCCTGCTGAAGTCAAGCAGTTGCATGAGCTCTACAGGCAAGTAGTCACCAGATATACACTGCTGTCAAAAGCTTTAAGAAAGTTACACATAGATGAGGATCAGCTCCTTAATTCAGTACATGATTCATGAAGTGACGTGAAGATGCTGACCAGAGATTGTGTCGATTAATTATAAACAGTCTCCATATCGTTACCCATGCATGTATGATGGAGTTAACACACATGCGAAGTTTTCCATTGGTTGTAGGAAAACAGACGGGGCCTAATGCTCATTCTTGTTCGTGCTAATGCAATCCATGCATCTGCTACAAGGTTCCAGGATGCACTACAGGTATGATCAAATAATATTTAGATGGAAGATTTGGATGTCAGTTCCTTTGCAAGCTACCTGATGACCAGCCAGCCATTTCTGTGATATCTCTGCGGTTTAGATCCTGCCTAGCATGGTCATTCCTTGGATCAGGGCATTTTTGTGCATTGGGTATTGCATATGGCATATGTTGCAGTTGCTGATCTTGTTCAACCGCACTTTCATTACCCGCAAGCCCTCTGCGCTGAAGGATATGTATGTTGCCTTGATGCGACCGTCTGTGGCATAGCAAGTGACACGCATGGTCCGCTCATCCTTCGGTTGGCGACCCCCTCATTACACATTTGATGGAGTTCCCTACATCAGTGTTGCACATAACTGTGCGTTGATGCTGCCACAACCTACTACCCGAGTAATCAACTGCCAACTGATTAGAAAGTGACTCTCATGGACCTCCTGCAATGCAGAAAGTGAACTCCGACGAGAGCATGGGAATGCTGGACACACTTCCGGACTGGTGGCAAAGGCAGGGGTGAAACGAATCCCATCTTATTGTGCAAAATTCTGTAACTCATCTTACTCTGCAAACGTGATTACTGATTCACACTGTTCTGTAGTCAACGTTGAGCACTTGAGGCCTGAGCTTCTTCATTTCTTTCCTTTTTATATTATTATTGTGGAATTGGTATAGCACATAACACTGTAGCTCAGAAATAATGAACGCCGTACCAATCACAAATGTCAACAAGGAACTCACTAATGTTCAATTAAAATTTGAGAATTGCCCTACTATATATTTACTATTATAATCTCTCTAGAGGTGAGGTCTTTTGTGGATAAATATCTGCACATATATATAAAATACTTGAAGGATCTCTCCTGTAAATAATTAAACTATCTATGTTTGGGGTTGTGATAAAGATCTATATGGCTTGTCGTTTGAATGCAAATTATGTATTAAATTTTCATTTGTACGTATAATTACTTTATATATATCGGTTTTCTAAGTTTATGACCTATATTATGTTTTATTTGAAAATAAAAATGCGCTGCAAGCGCACGGCACTCGGTAGTATCTTACAAAGTTGCTGTGTGACGAGAGGGAGAGAGAAAAAACAAAAACGTGGTCGGCAGGATTCGAACCTGCGCGGGCAGAGCCCACATGATTTCTAGTCATGCCCGATAACCACTCCGGCACGACCACTCGGCTTGTGAGGTATGCTCTGGAGGGTTTCTAATATCTTTCGTGTGGCGTACCGATATTTACAAACATATTTCCGGTGTCAACAAGCAGCGCAAGCGCAAACTTGCTTGTCTAAGAATAGTTGATACTGCCATGCATTACATCTTATCCCGTCCATTCAGCGAGTATTTTTTTTTTAATTCAAACACCGGCCAACTCAGTTTATTCATAGATAAAACAAACCAGAGCGCAATGGCATTCGATGGCGCACATATATACTAGAGCTGGCCAGACGGTCGTGCTGGTCAGTTCGGTCCGAGGTACGATACTATAGACCTCGGCCTAAACACAGCTTGATCCCACGTTGTTTATGGACAGAGCCGGGCAGGCACGATGGCTCGTGTCGTGCTTAGGCCGCTATCCTGGCGCGGTGGACCGAGTCGGCACGACACGAATAGTGTCGGGCCGTGCTAGACACGATACGGTCCATTTGGGTCGTGTGCTGAGGGGGAGGAAGAAGAAATGGACGGCTGGGCGAGCAGGGGCGAAGGCAGCCGGGCAACACAGACAGTTGGATTTTTTTCCCCTATTTTTATCTATTTTCCGGACCTAACAGACTAAGTGGGTCGAAACGAGCTAAATGTGCTCGGATCAGCCCGACACGACAGGCATCAGGCCGTGCCTAGACTATCTTTCTGATACGTGGATCAGCACGGCACGACCCATCTATTAGCCGGGCCACGATGGACCGTGCCGTACCAGGCCGCCCCGCTCTAATATATAGATCAGACGCGGACATGCATAGCACTAGATCGATCAATATGAGAGTTACCGTCTTAGCTACAGCGCGGCAGGGAGGCGTCCGCGGGCGGAGCGGCGGAGCCGACAGCGCGGCGGCCGTGGACAGTAGCGCGCGGAAGGTCCAGGCGAGGACGTCGGGCACGAAGGCGCGGAAGACGTCGTGCCAGTTGGGGTACTTGACGACGTCGGCGGCGATGACGAGGACCTGCCCCGCGCCCAGGAGCCGCCCGTTCTCCCGTATCCCGTATCCCGATTCCCGAACAGCCGGTGCTCCCTCCTCGCCACCGCCCACCAGCACCAGGTTCGCGTTCCTCCGCGCGTATTCGTACGCTATTTGCTACAATTAAATTCATCAAGGAAATGTTTAATCTCGCACTGCCATAACGATTTACTTAATTACTTGGTAAATTAGCAATACGATTCTCAAAGTGATCTGCACGCAGCCTGCAGCTTATATAGCCGTGCATGTCGCCGGACTGCCGGAGCAAGCATGCAGCAAGGAGTGCATGGCGCGTGATGAAACTATGTACCTCACCGATGGCGGAGGAGGCGCCGGTGATGATGACGACCTTGCTATGCATGTTCTCCTTGGTCAGGGTTTTGATCACCCACTCCACCCCGCGCAGGAACGACAGCGTCGGCCACGCGAACGCCAGCATCACCATGCTCGCCAGCGGCACCACCAAGTCCATTACCGCGTTCAGCAGCTGCTCCATCGATCTGTCCCTCGTATTTATACACAAGAGAATCTAATATGTCGATGGACGTATGTACGCCTTTCTTGATTCCAGTCCTGATTTCAATTTCTCGTGTTCTTGGGTGGGCGGCCAAGAAGAACCGAGGAAGAAGAGGAGGGGGGGAAAGGAAAGATGGAGTACGTGACGAGGTTGTATGAATTTGGTGAGGTGACGGGATAAGGACAGAGACGGGTGCGGGCGCGCATGGATGGCAGCTGCGAGGGCGTGCCGCCATGCACACGTCGGGCAGGAGGCACGCTTTGGCCGCTTCTTAGGGTGTAAACGGATCGAATATCATATTTGTTTTCATTTTTTTTCTCGGATATAAATACGAATACCTCGGATACAAATACCGATGCGAATAATATTGAATACGAATACGGAGCAAATACGAATCGAAATGAATACGCTCACGGATATTTTTTCGGAACATAAAAATCCCTTAAATTGTATGTCATAAATTAACAAAAACATTTAACTAGTTTGTTTGATGAAAACATTCATGAATTGTTCATATTTTCAGCAACCACACATAATATGGGCACTAGCAAGGTGCATTAATTAGTTCATCACAAACATAATACTTAGTGTACTACATTTAGCTTATAAGTCATAACTCACAAGTCAACATACATAAAATTTAGTTCATCATAAAACTTAGTTCACACTTAGTTCATCACACCTAGTTCATTCATGACATACATAGTTCAATAATACCAAGAATCCAAGATAGCATGTCTTAACAAGCAACAGACCAGCAACATCTCTCCATGTCTTTATAAGCCTCCAACTTCGGCCCTGGAAAATGCATGAGAAGCATTAGATGTCATCTTTTCCTTCTTCTTTTATTGTTATGCAAAAGATCTAGCAAAGATGATAGGACAGTTAAAGTATCATATTAAATGCATGGAAGTTTTGGCAAATCTATCATACAAAAAAAAACTATCTCCATTGTTAATACAGAACATCAAGTACCCCAACAAGTGAATGGAATTTCCACACTAACCATGATTCTACAATTCTAAAGTAAGCGATATGGATATTTACCTAGTGATTGGTCATTCATCCATATCCTCCAAAACACGTCCTCCTTCAAATCATCCATATCTTTGTGCTTCTGCAACTACAAGTTGTAATTCAATGAATATCATTTATCAACGTGACATTAAATTAAGCCAATGAGCTTGATAGTTAGGTAAAACAACAACAAACCGTTGCCAAGCTTGCAAAGCATCGCTCAATGCCCTCCATGTCCATCTCAGTGAGGATAGATCCACCAATATCTCCGCCTTCATGCCAAAAGATTAATTATGCTCAAAGATTTCCTCACATACTACACATAAACCAATCAAACACAAGTGTAGAACTCAATATTACCTTTTCGAGACGCTACAGTCCAATCTTTGGTACAAATCAAAGCTTGCATGACTTCAAGATCAAGGCGACTGCGAAATGGATCGACAACATGTCCGCCAGCACTAAAAGCTGACTCCGAAGCAACAGTCGACACTTGAATAGATAAAACATCATGTGCAAGTCAGGAGAGAATAGGGAGCTCAGGTTGCTTGAGCTTCCCCCATGATAAAACATCAAATAAGATTTTGCCTTTTGTTTTCCATTCCACTAGTGGTTGTTCCATGTACACTTCCAACTGAGATCCCATGCGAAATTCCAACCATGACATTTAGATCAAGTAATGATATTTGGATATATCTCGTAGCAGTTTTAATCATTGAACAATTTCATTAGTCAATCCAGAAAATGCAACCACTACATCAGCATTCATACTACAATACCACTGCAAATCCATATCCATAACTCAGTGAAACTAGCACAAGTGGTCAGTAGAACTCAGTACAACTATATGCAAGTATGGAATTGAAACCAAGGCATTATGGTGCAGCATAAACATCCCATATACATACCACATGTTACACAATTCCACTAGTCCTGTATGTGTGGATACCTTGGAGGTGTTGTTGCGAAGCATCAGCACTAAGACGATCCGCAACTCGTGACGATCACAGGAGCAGGAGGAGAAGACGCGCGGCGAGTATGACCACTGCATCAACTCGCTGCATCGACTCTACTTCCGCTACGAGTCGACGCGTCTAGTGGTAACCCCGTGATCTATTATTACTAGCGGAGGTTCCTTGGTTGCACAGTAGAATTTTTGTTTTATGCTATCGTAGCCTACCCGTAACCCAATAATTATGTTATAAAAATGATCTAAGTATCACTAGGAAATCAATTTGGTCAGAACCAGCGTATGACTTTGACTAGTATTAGATCTTTTTCATAATGAAAATACTTGTACCGATGATAAGGAATCATACAAAAATGTACGTAAAAACAACAAGTAAACTTGTTTATATATAGTATCCAAAACTGGTCGTAAGGGTTGCTAAGAACCAAAGACTAAGAGAAATACTTCGCGAAACGTGCTCTTGCTCAAGTTCCGACTGGCAGCGAGGATCGTAAGAAAATGTCTGTCACTAGGAAGCTCCTTCCAATGGGTAGGACCACATGCAGAGAGGAGAGATTTCGACTAGGAGGCTTTCCGTGTCCCGACCAGTGGCCAAAACGAGAGTAGAATAGAATGTTGAAATGATGAAGGGTAGTCTTTGAATTCGAAGCATGTAATAACTATATCTAGTTGTTTTTGTAATGCTTCTTTACTTGTTTGCTTCTTTAAGAAAAGAGTGTGTGGTCACGCGTGAGTATCATTACTGTGATGTTCACGACTAGGACCCTTATGGCTTTTGACAATGAAGCCAAGGCCAAAAAAGTAAAGGGTATCCTTTAGAAGGATATCGGAGAGAAATCGACCTTCTCCAACCAGTTAAACAACAATAGTATATAACCAGAGAATGAATAACAGACATATAAACAATATCATTCGTTGGAAAGTAAAGCAAATGCATCTTTATTAAAAAAATGAAAATAAAATGAAAATACATTTATACAAAGAATTTACACAATTGGTCAATATTCCAAAAGTTTGACAAAACACTCCCGTCTGACATAACTAGTCATACCGAACCAGGTCTGGTGACTTCGACCACAGTGTATGGACCTTCTCATTTGGGAGAAAGTTTATTGCGATTAGCCTGGTTCTGAATTTTTCGTAGAACCAGATCACCTACAGCTAGACTGCGAGGTTACATCTTATGATTGTGGTACCTTCGCATAGCTTGTTGGTAAACCACCGATCGTATGAGGGCTTGGTTTCATCATTCTTTAAGAAAATTGATGTCATCGAGTCATCATTCTACTTGATCATTCTCATTGAAATAATCAGTTCGAGTAGAGTCTATTTTCAGTTCTGGAGGAAGCATGGCTTCAGCATTGTAAACCAGAAAAAAATGGTGTTTCACCGGTCGCACGACTGGTCGTGGTTTGAACGGTCCATAACACAGAGGGAAGTTCTTGAACCCAAGCTCTTAACCGTTTTGTTAACTGGTCAAATACTCGGTGTTTCATTACTTGCATTATGATACCATTAGCTCACTCAACTGCTCCATTGCTCTGTGGATGAGCAACAGAAGTGAAATGTATCTTGATACCTAGATCTTCGCAGAATTCCTGAAAATTTTCGCTAGAGAATTGGGTACCGTTATTTGTGATTATATAACTGGTTATACCAAATCTTGTGATCAGGTTTTTGTGAGGAACCTCTTAGCAGCTTCAGTTGTTGTTTTAACAACTAGCTCAACTTCTATCTAATTTGTAAACGTGTCAATCATGACGAAAAGAAATTCAAAGCCCCTGGGTGCCCTTAGGAAAGGTCCTAGAATGTCTAGTCCCTAGGTTGCAAAAGGCCAAAAAAAAGAGGTATAGTTTGCAAAGCTTATGCCGGCTGATGTACTTGTCGACTATGAAATTGACATTGTACGCATTCGTAATGAGCGCTTTTGCATCATGTAGGGTAGTTGGCCAGTAGTAGCATTGCCTGAAGGCTTTACCGACTAGTGTTCTGTAGGAATGATGTGCTCCACAGACTCCTTCATGAATGTCGGATAACAACTTAATGCCATCTTTTGAGATATGCATCTCATCAACACTCCGTGAGATTCTTGTTTATATAAGATACTTTCGATCAGAGTGTATGATTTGACTTTTCGAGCTATACGATAAGCCTCTACATCATCTTCAAGAATAATGTCATGCTGAAGATAATTGTAGATCGATGTCATCCAATCTCTACTGTGATCGTGCTGTACGACCTGTGGAGTGTCCATATTCTCAGGATCGATTTGTACGACCTCTAGTGGAACATCTATATCCTCGAAAAGCTCGACCACCGAGGGTCAATCGAGTTGCTCGAGAAAAACTCCGAGCGGGACAGGTGACCTTGTGGAGGCCATTTGTGCCAACTGGTTTGCCAAAAAGTTTTTCTTTCTAGAAATATGTTGGATATGGAAACCGAAGAAGTGCTTTTCGAGTTTCTGTACTTCCGCCAGATAAGTTGACATCTTGGTACTTGAGCATTGATACTCTTTCCCGACTTGATTTGCTACTAGTTGAGAATCGCCTTTTACTAGTAATCTGCGAATCCCAAGCGCACGAGCTGCTCGAAGTCCTACCAATAAACCCTCATATTCTGCCACATTGTTTGTAGTAGAAAAGTTTAGTTGGATGACGTACTTGATGTGTTCGCTAGTAGGGGATATCAAGACAACTCCAGTCCCTGAGCCTTTGAGCATCAAGGAACCATCAAAGTACATTGTCCATTCGTTGTGGTGTTCGTACTTGGGCCCTTGGGTGGGTTCAAGGTTTGTCCATTTGGCAATGAATTCAGTTATTGCCTGGTAATTGATTGTTGTTCGTGAGATGAAATGAAATAAAGGTTGAACGCCCCAAGCTCGACCGCCCATTTTGTTATTCATCCTGATGATTCCTTGTTTCCAAGGACTTGACCTAGGGGATATCCGGTTGGTACGACCACTCTATGTGCCTGAAAGTAATGTCTTAGTTTCCTTAAAGCCATAAGGAGACCATAGAACAACTTTTTTACCTGTAGATATAGTTCCTTTTGTCCATACAAGACTTTGCTTACGTAATATACCGGTCGTTGAATGTTTTCACGTTCTACGACTAGTACACCACTGACTGTTTGTGGCGTTGCAACCACGTAAATCAGCAATGTCTCTTTCGATCTTGGAGATACTAGGATCGGGGTACTTGTAAGGTACTTTTTAAGTTCTTTAAAGACGTTGTTTGCCTCTTTAGTCCACTCGAAACTTCTGTGTTTCCGAAGAAGTTTGAAGAAAGGGAGTCCTTTCTCACCTAACCGAGCTATGAAACGGCTTAGTGCTATCATATAGCTGGTTAGTGTTTGGACTTCCTTCTTTGTGGTTGAAGGACGCATCTGATCGATAGCCATAATCTTTGATGGGTTTGCTTCAATCCCCCTAGCCAAAACTAGGAATCCAAAAAGCTTTCCCGAAAAAACTCCAAACACACACTTCTCTGGATTTAACTTAAGGTTATGTTTTCTTAAGTTATTGAAAGTCTCATGTAGGTCGGAAATATGGTTGCCAGCGTTGATGCTTTTCACGACCAAGTCATCAATGTGGGCTTCTAGATTTCGAACTATCTGAGGATTAAAGATTTTTTGCATCAACTTTTGGAAAGTTGCACCAGCATTTTTGAGACCAAATGACATCTTAACGTAGCAGTAAGTGCCATATGGACTGATGAAGGAAGTTTCCTCTTCATCATCTTTACTCATATTAATCTGGTGATACCCTGAGTATGCATTTAAAAAACTTAACAACTCACACTCGGAAGTAGAGTCTATAAGTTGATCAATACGTAGAAGGGGAAAGTAATCTTTCGGACAAGCTTTATTAAGATCTGTGAAATCAATATACATTCAACATTTCCCATTGCTTTTTTCTAACCATTACAGGATTGACGAGCCACTCTGAGTGGTCGACTTCAAGAATAAATCCAGCCCTGAGGCGCTGGTCGATCTCCGACTGGATTGACTCCTACCGACCAGGTGCGAAACATCTTAGCTTCTGCTTGACCATTTTTTTGTCAGGCTAGAGAGCTAGCCTGTGCTCGATCACCTCCCTAGGGACTCTAGGCATGTCGGACGCCTGCCAGGCTAATACGTTCTGGTTTGCTCAGAGGAGGGAAACGAGCAACTCTTCCTATTTAGAGTTGAGTCCTGCCCTGACCAGTACCTTTTGGACAGACGCATTAGCGTTTCCTAACCCTGACAGCGTTTTGGTGCTTTCTAGAGGAGTGCCTTTGTCGAGTGGTACCTCCTTGGTCTGGTCAGAAGGTTTTGGTGCCATCTTTGGCCTCGAGTGACCTGCATGGTAGGTAGATTAATTTCCCTGGTCGGAAGCTCATCGACCAGTTCTAAGGACATCCGATCACATGTATAAGCCATTTTTCGATCTCGTCAAACCGTGATGACTCCTTTCGGTCCTGGCATTTTAAAACTCTGATAACCGTAATGCATGGCTATCAAGAATTTTGCCAGAGCTAGACGACCGAGGATTACATTGTATGCGGTTTCGAAATCCACCACATCAAATGGAACTTTTTTTGTTCGGAACTTGTCGGGTATTTGTTTGCCATGTCGAAAAGTCCGACGGTCGTTCATGGAGGATTTATTGCAATATCCTCCGTAAACTGGCGATTCCTCAGTCCTACTTTAAAAGCTTAGATGATAGAAGACTCTGCGATCTCTTGGATAAAGTTTCGAACCTGACTGAATCTCTTGATATATTGTCGAAGAGTTTCATCCTTAAATAACCATTGAAAGGGTGGCAGTTACTTCTTGAAGAGACACCTGTTGGAAGTGCCGCGATAGGTCGGAGCGAGACAACGGTTGATAAAGTACCAACCGTTTGGCGGTTTGTGCGTCTGTGAGACACTCAACCGCATGGTGGTTGTTGTCAGTGTCTTAGGACCATGAAACGCCGCATGGTATAGAGCAAATATGATATGTGTTCTATTCATCACACGGTAAGGAATATACTTGGAGTTAGATCCGAATGCCAGTTCATTACTTCTACGAGCAGTCACCTGGTCGAAGACTGGGAACAGAACCTCATCCGACCAGGATACCTATTATGTAACCTCTGGAATCCTTACGACCATGGGGGTCGTTAGCCCTAGGGGTTACGACCACGAAGACATATGATCTTTTATTATGTATTAAAGTAATATATAAAGATTTTAATTCTCGTCACCTTCAAAATACCCCTTGGGATTTTGCCTCCTAGCATCCAAACAAGCCTTAATAGAGATGAGTTGGCCACCAGCGGCGTTGCGCTCCGGCCGGGATGTCGTGAACCGGAGGAGTGGCGGCTTGTCAAGTCTAGAGTCTGGACCAGAAATGCCATTGGGTGCATAACACCGCCGCTGCAGAGGGGTTCTCCTGAACCAGCCGTATGAGTTTCAGCATGCGGTCGAGAGGCCTCCAGGAGCAAGGAGAGGATTGCAAATGAAGCACGGCAGAAATGCGACGGAGATTCGGCGGACGGCAGCGGCGTGGTGCATGTGAGGGAGAGGAGCCGCACGAAATGCGACGGATTGATCTGAACGGCCTGGATTGAGTACGAAAACATGGCCGACCCATATTTCCAAAGGGGCCTTAGCCTATTCTACATTGTCGTTTACGTACGCCCAAACTAGACTTTCGCACCGAATTCCATGACTCATCGAATTGAGGCAAGGACAAGGACATCGTGCCGATAGTCGGATGGCGGAGCTACGGCGAGCGGCGAAGGCGGTGCCGCGGCTGCCAGGCACGCTCTTAGGTTATGCGGATTTTGATGCATGTCGCAGCAACAAAACTAGACAGGAGAGAAAAAGGGGCCTAAGGTGTCCCGTAGATGCGAGGGGAGACCCAAGAATCCTCAATAGAGGGGAACGGTGTTAAGTAGCGTTAATGTGTTTTTATTGCCTTTAAAAGATCATGGCTTACTACTGCTGTAAAATTAACAATTTTAGCAAATATTTAGAATTAATTCCAGTAGCATTTAAATGACAAAATTAACACACACACACACACACACACACATTCTCCATGTCAATTAAACAGGATAATATACTCAAAAGACAAGACATGAGAACATACAAAATCAGCATAATGCTCAAATTTTATATGTTTGTTTATTGCTCTTAGATATCGGGCTGCTCAAGATGTAATCTTGGTCTCCTTGCCACGTTTGTCAATATTCTTCACTAATTAAATATGACAACTACAAATCAGACTTTGAGCTTTCTCTAATGATTTACTAATATGTCAAGATTTATCTCATAAACAGCAAAAATATTGTCAGTCAACAGAGGATCATTTGTTCAACAGTGTAAATAAAATCACAATTTCAGCACATTAGACTTTATATAAATAGGATATCACATTGCAAAGAGTTCACAAGATTTAGCACTTAAGCCTTTCGGCAAATAGGATCAACAAGATCTCAAAACAAAATGATCAAGCTCCTTTCAATCACAACCGAACTACAGATAGTATCAGAATAGAATAGCTATAGATAAAACATACAACAGTAAGCAATTCAATTGGCTCAAGTCTGATTTCGTTATCAATTCAATTTCATAACATGACAATCATCATCATCGAGCATTAATCCGAGCCCACAATCATCACTTAGCAACATCTCCCGATGCTAGTTTCAATCAGATAAATCACAATTTGAGACTTCTACTCGCACAACACATATGCATAGTGATACGAAAAAGGAAAAACTGCGATACTCAAGATACGGGTGGTACTCAAAGCCACCTAGCAGCAAACTGGGCAAGGCATGTTGAGTGGCGCTGTCTCAAAAAACCAATCGTCCTGCTGTGCCATGAATACCAGACGAGATTGACGGGGATACAATGCCAATCTTCGCAATTCAAAACACACCGAAAGACGAAGCCGAAGTACAAGAGATGCCTCACAAGACCAACCGAAGTGCACTGGCCGAGTGCACCCGAGAACACCAAGCACCAAAAAACCTAATGCCTTTTCCAATCCAAGATCAATCCAGAGCTGGCCACCATGGGCTTCAACCCCGCAAGTACTAGAATCCCTACACCGAAACACCCACAGAATATACGATGCAAGGAGGAAACTGGCAGGATGAGCACAAAAGGGGATCAGGAGCTTACCACCGACAACGTAGGGTCAACTACGGCGATGCAAGAACTCCAAATCCCTCTAAAACTAAAGCCAGAATCGGAAAGGAAGAAGCACACAAAAATTTGGGAACTCACTGCTTTCGGGTAACCAGAAAAGGGAGAGGAGATGCTGCTTTTGAAGAGCAGAACCCGAGCACACGACGTGGTGGCAGCGAATGGCTGGCTCCGAAGAGCTTGGGCCAGCCCGTGCCCCTTGCGTCGCCACCTTTTCCGCGGGAGCTCCAAGCGACCGAGCTGCACGTGCTGCCGAGAGGAAGATGGGGTGGGAGACAAGGCCTCCAACCTTATCTCTTCCTATCTCCATCCGACAGGTGGGCCCCACTCTCTATTTTCCTTTTTTTTCTCTATTTCTTCTTTTCTGAAAATGAGAAATTACCAAATAGCCCTCAAAATATCCAACAACTACATGGGCAAAACCCTATTTTTAGAGCCATAAAAGAAGGTACAGAAGATTATAACTCTATCCCTACAAAGGCCCCTTAGGAGTAGGGGCTGTAGGGCCCTTATGCCTCCTCCAGCATAGCCCCCGGTGCACGGTGGTCCTTCCTAGACCAGGTCCACCGCGCTTGTGCTCCTCCGGTCCATTGACAGCCTTGCACCCCTTCGCTCCTAGCGGGGGACTCCAGAGCGAGGACCCCTCGGGCCCCTTCACCTCTTGCGAGGTGGTCTGGAATGAGGGCCCTCGGGCCCCCTTGTCCCGGGGTGGGCACCTTAGGCAGCCCCCGTGCACCCTTCGCCCTGTGCGAGGGTACCCGCGGTACCTTCCCGACTTGTCTCCCTTGGGATCCCTAGCGCATCCCCCGCGCTGTGTGAGGGGTGCGTTGGTGACCCTCGTTCTGGCCGAGGCGCACTCCTAGCCTAGCGCCCCCGGTGGTCTTCGGAGGCCTTCTTGGAGCCTTCGTCAGGTCATTGGGGCCGGTGGGCCATCCCTACGACAATGCATGTCTTCGAATTGAGAGGAGCTAGGGTTCTTCACCTGCTACTTCAGTAAGCACTTGTGTTTAGATCAATCGGTTATATTTACCTGGATCCAGCGAAATTTATGTAATATTTAGCTCTATTTTGGATTGGAGCATCCAAACATACATCTTTTTTTAGAGTACACATCGGACGCACTCACGCACACACACCACACACACGCCCACACACACACGTGGATGCGTCCTAAACACACGCCTAATCTAGAGCGGGGCTGAACCCCACGGAGCGCGGGCACGCGTTTTGACCACTGAACGCACCCACGTGTGCGTGTACTATTCCCAAATGAATAAAACCCCGGTGAGACACGCGCGCCGAGCTAGAGGCTCAAACACGGGCGGGCTGGGCGAGCACTCTCGCACCAAGCCAACCGAGCGCAGCTCCGTTCTCCGTCTTATATGACTGAATGAATGTTAATTTGATGAACATTTTTACAGGGTTACCACGAAGCAGGTCAGCCGAGTAGTAATACTAGTACATAATTTCATCAAGAACAACTACTCTGCATTGACTGAATGATAATCAACAGAATGTTCAACTGATGCGTGCATCATTTCATGATTGTCATCTCGCAACAAAATTTTCCAAAACATTAGCATGAATGATGCTTTGCCAGACACTAGGTACTGGGAAAGTCTTATATGACTGAATGAATGTTAATTTGATGAACATTTTTACAGGGTTACCACGAAGCAGGTCAGCCGAGTAGTAATACTAGTACAGAATTTCATCAAGAACAACTACTCTGCATTGACTGAATGATAATCAACAGAATGTTCAACTGATGCGTGCATCATTTCATGATTTTCATCTCGCAACAAAATTTTCCAAAACATTAGCATGAATGATGCTTTGCCAGACACTAGGTACTGGGAAAATCTGAACTTCTTTCAGCGTAAGGGCGAACCTGAACCTGAGCATATGGCAAACTGATAACTGTGACACACTATGTCTCTATCAACTAGTTAAGAGATGATCAATGAATCATACAGACTTCGCAAGAAATAATGCGATCTCACAGAAATACGGTGATCAGACAACCTCAATTTCAGCAGATCAAAAAACAATACGATTTGACAGAGAGAAAGAGTAAAGCTACTTCGCCTGGGAGGACATAAATTTGCATTTCTGGCAATAGTAGAACAGCAACTGCACCACCTACGTATAACACGAGTATCGGAGCCAAACTGTCAAAGCAGCCATAAAGTGTTACTACACAGCGAAAAATTTCTTCTGAATGTAATTCTTTATTTTTGTCACAGGACATCACATGCTGACTTCTACAAAGAGGATCACCCCGACCCAAGCAATCAAACTGAAGTGATCTTGATGGTCACTACGAGCATTGCTAGAAAGAGCAGCATCTTGATGTAAAACTGCTGGAGTCTCCGGCCGACACTTGAATAGATTGCCCCTCTTTCACAGCAACAGCACCGGACCCAGCTTCGTCTGAAGACAAAGCCTTCTTGCTGATGATCCGGTAGATCTCAGTGAGGACGGTCTGAAAAGCCTTGTCGACATTTGTCGCATTGAGCGCAGAAGTCTCAATGAAGGATAAACCTTCCCTCTCTGCAAAGCTTGCTGCATCCTCTAAGGCGACTGAACGGAGATGCTTGAGGTCAATCTTGTTGCCGATGAGCATGGCAACAATGTTGGAGTCGGCGTGGTCGCGGAGCTCCTTGAGCCACCTCTTCACATTCTCAAAAGTTGTAGCCTTTGTCACATCGTAGACTAGCAATGCTCCCACAGCTCCGCGGTAGTAAGCGCTTGTTATCGCCCGGTACCGTTCTTGTCCGGCTGTGTCCCATATCTGTGCTTTTATAGTCTTCCCTTCCACCTGAATTACAAAAGTGCAGCAATGTAACTATAGACCTGTGAAAACTATTTTTAAAAAAGCAAATCAATATTTGATCCTGCCTAGGAAACAATAAATAACCAATTTTTTAATCAACAATTTAAAAAAGAAACTGCAACTAACAACTGAGAAGGAAAGTCAATGCTTGAGCAATCTGGAATGTTGAAGGTGAAATAACTTCATTGGCTAACTACCAACAAGGTCCACCTGTTCTGGATTTATGTTATCGATCAGATGGCCTTGACAGCCATTGCAGCGATGTGTGATGTAAGGTGCAGATACTTCAGATGGCAGCCGCCAACAGCACGATTGACATTGGGGTTACTGACAAAAACATTGATGATACACGAATTACAGGACTGTTTTTAGATATTCCATAAAGCAAAGCAACTAGGATCACCGTGAGTGACTTCTCAAATCTTATATGTCTATAATAATTTTCAGTTAGGTTCCAAAGCAATTTCATAACTGTTTGTTTGTAACGAAATTCAATTTTTTGCATTATCAAATTTTAATCAAGTATCATCTGATACGAATTGGAGGGAACTCTCCATGTGCATAGCATTTTCTTACCCCAACCTTTTCAAAGCCATCACATTCTTAAACGCGTGCCTCCGTTTCGTGTTCCTTTGCACTTGATTTGATTCAATTCAGCTCCAGCTCAAACAATTTTTTGCTTAATTTTCCTCAATCGAATTTTGCTCAAATAAGACCTAGTGCACCGGGACAAAAATCAAAGGCGCCAAATGGGAACACATGCAGACGTCCAATTGGGGCCGGGCCAACCGCCATTACTGAGTACAACTTACTTAAACAGTAGAAATTGCAGCCAAACAAGAATCTAAATCACTAAAAATAGCACAATCAGATGTAAAATACATCCAAAAATAGAGATTTCGAGTCCCTCCCGACACAAGAACCATGAACAGCAATGCTTTGCTCCAGCTTGTACTGTTCAGACCAGAAGCAATCAAGCAAAACTGCAAAAGCATCTAGTGTATCAAACAGGGGAGTGGAGTACAAGCAGCACGCATGCACACGGACACGATCCAATTCGACGAGTTAAAGAAGCGATCACTTGAATAAAATCCTACAAGAAGAAGAGGAAGAAGCTTATCGGACAGACAGTTGGGGTCATGGGGTGGGGAGTTGGGGGCGCGACCTGGATGGTGCGGGTGGCGAACTCGACGCCGATGGTGGACTTGGAATCCAGGGAGAAGCTGTTCCGGGTGAAGCGGGAGAGGAGGTTGGACTTGCCCACGCCGGAGTCCCCGATCAGCACGATCTTGAATAGGTAGTCGTACTCGTCGCCGCCCTGCTCCCACGGCGCCGGCCGGCGAGCCATCGATCGATCAGAGTACCCTGTTCTTCTTTCCTCCCTCCTCGCCGTCTCCGATCGAGCCCCTTTGGTTTCTTGTGTCTCGTTGCGCCTGCTGCTATGCTTTCTTGGAGTCTTCGCGCTCCAACCTCTGTTTCTTCCTCCCTCCCAAAGAGGCTGCTGCTTCTCTTGGTTTTTGCTTCGCAAGAGGTAGCTGATTTTTATTTCAGACAGAGTGCGTCTGGAAAATGGTACGGCCACACCGTACGTGCACTTTGGTGTACCTTGTCTTTTTTTTTTTAAGAATACGGGCAATTTATTAATCATAAAGAGTTTTCCGGATACACTCCAGTACACCATTACGAATAAAAGAGCTAACTGAATGCTCATAAGATCTAGATAAAGTATGTGCCCGTCACGTTCACCATACAACTTTGGTGTACTTTGTCCTTGTATATTGGTTTGTGATGTGTAATTTTTGTCTCGTGTTAGATTCTCAAAGGAGTTTGCAAAGCCCAGGGTGATGTCTAGTTCATATAGCATTGTTCCAGAGTTGATCTCTCTAAAAGGCCAACGATTGATTACTTGATTAATAACCAGGATAATCTAACGCACGGCACAGTAATCACAATAAAACAACATAAAAACACCCATAACTTGTTAGTTGTTAGGATGTTATCATACACATAGTAGAGCCCTATATGTTCTAAACCTCCTTTTATAAGATATTTACATTCAAACATGTTTGATGTTTGTATTTACATTTTGTATGCATCGTCTAGTGTTTTCTAAAGAGCATATTAGCTTAGCTCTCTCTCTCTCTCTCTTTACCATAGCTTATAGATTTTTCTGCACATATTTTGATACTAAAAATAACCATCCATCGTATTTAGTATCAACATTCAGCACCAGTGGCAACAGTGCTTTTTTTTTAATGTGGACATACCTGAATGTATGTCTAGCAATATCCCACTAGGAAAAAGAGAGAAGATTCTAAAACCAAAGGCACAATTTGGGGACACTCCTATCCAAGGATAAATTATGGCTTGACCCCAAAAAACTCCCTTGTGCCTTTTGTTTGATTGAAAGCTGTAGGTAGATGATGAACAAGATGGAGGAAAAATAGTGATGGAAAAGAATATGAACAAGTCAGGAAGAAAGCTTCAAATGACACGCTTTCAATCAGAGCCACCCAAGTTGGCCGGCTTCTCGCGAGTTTACAAGCGGCAGCTTGCATGTAAAAAAACAGGGAAAGGAGACCAACGTGTCAACCAAACTATGCACAAAAATGGACAGAGCTATCATGCACATGAAAAGTCAACACGCACACTCGCATTGGGCGGTGGATGTAGGAGAGAAAGGTTAGTTCTAGTGGGATTGAGATTCTCTGTATCGATTCTTCAATACAGATGATCTATAGACTATAGTGTATTAGTGTATGGTATTAAAAGCGATTTTTATTGTCCGATCAAAGTCCGATAAAAAACGGAACGGCGGGGTCAGTAGCTACAGTTTTTAGGGTGCTACAGTGCTTTGTGGCACTGTACTTTTCCCACTCTGCTACAATACTACGTCAAAGTACTGTTTGCTCTCTCTCTTGAAATACTGTGCAGAGGATCCAACTCTTTTGTGCAAAAATGTAAACCATTTTTAAGAAGTACTCAAAGATGATCCTGCATTTTTTAAGAAACACTGTTCGTAAAAAGTGATAGACCTTGCAGCAACGCAGAGACATAACAACATGGCATCCCCACTTATATCACAGCGAAGAAGTGGAGGTGGCAATGAAACAGACTTGCACTACGAGTGAGAGTGATTCAGAGTTGCAGTGAGGCTTGTATCTGCTGCTCTCAAGGTCCAGTAGTCTAGTTTTGCCAACACTTGCCTTCCTTCTTTCCTCTTTTTCTGTCAAGGTCATACAGTTTAGGTTTCAGTCTTTCAGAGCATGAACAAATGGGCGAGGCCTTCTAATCCTCTACTTTTCCTGGAAAAACAATATTTTCTGTAGACCGTTTGATCAGGAACAGACGGTCGAGATCAGCGTAAGAGAGAAACCACGAGCGTCATTCCCAGGAAATATTCTCGCGGCTGGGGTGGTGATGGCCAAGAACAACGGGCAGGGGAAAGGGCGGCTCCTCGGGCACCAACAAGGTCAGGGCATCAAATCTGGTTCAGCATGGAGATAATTATATGGGAGGAAGGAGAAGAAACAATGCAACTGGCTGCAACGAGTAGTTGGTGCCTATAATTATCTCTGGTCTTTAGCATTACCAAATCATCGTTACATACTAAGATTCAGGCTCAAGCAGGTTTTGCTGGTTCTTGCTCTATGTGAATCAACTAAAAAACTGTGCCCTTGCTGGAATCTGGAAAAGAATCAGAAAAAGCAACTTGATGAAGAGCTTAAGGAAACCAGGTTCAAATTACACTAAATTTTGTTCAGAACTCAAATATTTGCTAAATAACTTGAACCCAACCTGTTTGTATTTCGAAATTGGCAGGTCAACGTCGTTGCAACAAGGGAAGCTTTTCAGCACAGTCTGAAACCTAAAGCAGTGCATGCATTGAAAGATCTTAGGAATAAGCCTGAAGAACATGAGCGGAGAAAGAAGTGAGCGTCGAATGATCTGAAAGCGCATCGAGTTGCAACTTGGTTGACAAGAGAGGGGTGTACAATTTTTGTGTGAGGAGCGCATCAACCGACGTTTGATCCATAATTCCATAGGACAGGAGTGCTAGCTGACTGAGCAAACTAGGCGCGACCGGGGAGACTTTCGGCGAGAAGAACATGGTGAGTAGGCTGACATGATGTAAAAGAAAATCTGGTTTTGGTTGGGAACCAGTTTGTAGAGAGACACCGCAAGAGGCTAGCTAGCTCCCTTTTCTCTCCTTTTTTTTGGGTTCCTTTTGGGATCAGAAAGAAACCTGCAGGGAACAAAGGCACGAGCTAGCTGTATAGCAATGTAAATACCAGCAGATTACGTGGAGCCTGTGGGAAGCTCAGTTAAAGAAATGATTTTTGTTCTTTTACATTTGGAGTGAACAAAGAATACATGTGTGCTTTTTTTTTGGAGCGGAATGCTAGTGCTACCTGGTTCACGAGAGTCACCACTAGCGGTTGCAATGGATGATGTTTTGGTACCGTATTTTGGAACGTCGACCACCTGGCATCCGGATCCTTCGCATCATTTCAGCCAGTATATTATGACACTAGACAAGCAAAACAACATTTGGGCGAGGAGAAAGAGCAGGCACCAACGCAGTATTTCAAAAAGAAGAAAATACCAACCAACCCCACAAAGAACAAGGGGTAATGGATTTAATTATTAAAGTCTCCAGTTCCACCACAAAGTCTGAATCTCTTAACACACAGAAAGAATTCACACAGCCAGGATGTAACTAGATAGGCAGCAGATGCAGTCACAAGACCAGTGCACAATGAAGCACGCATACAACACGGAGGAGGTCCAGGCAATGTAACCAACAAGACACCATAAGCTAAAGCAACAGTTCAACTAGCGCTAAGGGCATAGGTGGACATCCCCTTGCAACATTCTCTCTACTTCACTACCTTGTGTGTTTGGGTAGCAGCACTTCAATCCTGCAAACGCAATTCAAACACAGATATTAACGAGGTTACACGGCAAAAGTATGCTTATTACAAAGAGTGACGCTTTGCGCCGGTAAGACAGCAATGGTGTGCAAAGTTACCCCAGCAACCCAACTTATTTCTATAGGATCACAAAATCAATTTTGAAATCAGCTCCCTGTAATCTATTTGAGACGACTCATCCAATATTTTGATAGACATAGTAACTGCTTACGCTACATTTTTTTGTCGCGTTGTGGTATGATTTGGTCTGTATAAGTTAGAACAGATATCTTTTATCTAATATTTCTAAAAAAAAGGATGATATCCAAGTTTATCAAAAACAGATCTTGCTTAAACTGTACATTTGACATTTAAAAAGGGTATATCCACTGGTATATAAGAAAACGCTGATTATCTGCCATACACACAAACCAGAAATTTAATACAAATTGAGGCAAGTACTTGCAAAATCTCTTTAGACTCGTTGACCTAGAGCAATATGAAAGCAAAAGGGATTGAGCTGCTTTTCGGTATAAGACAAGCATGGGGAGACTACAGAGACTAATTCTAGTGTCGAGCCTTCATCAGTATGAGAACTGATTATCTGCCATTATTTGTACATTCAACATTTGATCAGAGTATAACCACTGGTATATAAGCATACACTGATTATCTGCCATAAGACATACCAGAATGTCTAGCATAACAAGTTAAACGGCGTACTAGCAAAATCTCTTTAAGACTGATCTAGAGCTTTATGAGAGCAAACTGATTGAGCTGCTAGCCTGCTATAACTATTCAGTACAAGAGATGCATAGAGAGAGTACAGAGATTTACCGGAGCCAAATTGTGTTGCAAACAATCTATTTTTAGCACCGAGCCTCCGTCAGAAGTTCAGAACAGTAGGAAAAGTGCTATTAGAATTCAGCTAGTGCACTCCTCTAGTTGAAAACCCACGTTTGTTAAAACAACTAAAAGATCTATGCTTGGTCTTAAGCTATTTCTTCCACTGGCATTCTAGTCAAACAAGACTAAACTGGTCTAGTATACGATGATTCCACAGCAACAAGGAAGATGATAAATCAACATATAACAGATACCTCATCCTCATCGTCGTCGTCTCCCTTCTTGAGGCGAGTAGTTCCACCCTCTTTGCTTATAGGCAGCTTCATGTTCCCGAACGGAGTATCCACATCGATCTTCCCCTTGATGGTGTACGCTGTGCCCCTCCCCCTGATCATGTCCCAGACAGCAGAGCCGAGCTCCTTGGGCCTGAAGCTGAAGGGGATCTGCATCTTGGTGATCCCCTGCTTCTCGATCTTGGTGGATTCGGTGAGCTCGGCGGTGGCGATGCTGTCGTCGCCGAGCCACATCTCGTACTCGAGCATGTTGAGGGCCAGGTCGAAGTCGTTCTTGTTCTCGAGCTTGAGGTGCAGCGTGGCGGTGGTCTCCTCGAAGGAGAACCTATGGAACTTGATCTTCTCGACGTCGACGTCGGGCTTGTACGGCACGGGGATCTCGCCAGACTTCTCGAGCGGGAGCTTGATCCTACCGATGATGGGGACGTCGATGAGGAGGATGACCCTGACGAGGTAGGGGATGATGCTCCCGGGCTTGATGTCACTGTAGGTGCTCTTGATGTCGTCGAAGACGAGGGAGATGGGGATCTTGACGGTCTCCTGGCCGTGGGCGTGGATGGTGCCGGCGTCGGGGATGAGGCCGGAGACGAGCTTGCGGCCGTCGCTGTCGATGAGGTAGTCGATGTCGACGAGCGGGATGGGGACGGGGTTGGGGTTCTTGATGAGGACGTCGACGACGAGGTCGGCGCGGTGGAGGCTGATGTGGGGAATGTGGACGCCGGTGACGTCGGCAGTGGGCTTGCCGAAGCCGACGGCCTCCTCGATCTTCTCTCCGATGTCGTGGATGAATTCCTTGACCTTCTCGATGAAGCCGCCGCCGCCCTCGTTCTTGCGGTCGCCGTCGTCGTCGCGGCGGTCCTTGCCGCCGCCCCGCTCGGTGACAGTGGGGTTCTCCGACGAAGACATGCTTGCTAGCTGGTATGGTAGAAACAAGAAGAGATCACTGATCACATCAAGATCGGATTCGGATCAGAGCAAGCTTAAGCAAGAAACACCATTGATATGTACGATAGCTAAGACTTAAGATCAGAGATTGCTTCCATGGAGATGGCAAGATCTGAGAAGTATGAGGATCGATGTGAAATGCAATGCAAGGTTAGGGAAGACTGGATTACCTGAGGGTGAGGGGAGCGGAGGCGATCTGGACGAAGCAAGTGGAGATCGCGAGCGTGTTGGGAAGAGGAGGATCCGAGGATGGGAGAGGTGTTGGTCGGTGGGCTCGAGGAGGAGGCTATAGGTACTGCAGCGAGGGAAGCACGTGCTTGGTTCGGGTTGGACGAGTTTTTAGCTTAATTGTCACTGTCGTACGATAAAATAGTAAAATTAGTATCTCATAAATTAATTGATAAAAATAACATTACGAACGGGCCGATACATTACATATACTCCCTGTCTCGGTCCCACTGTGTGGTAGGTAGGCTGTCCACGTCACCTTAGGGATGCGTTAGCGGGATCCGGGTGGTGAGGGCGTGCTATGGGGCACGTGTCATTTGCCGGCGTGTCTACGGTGCTATTTTTGTCAATTCACTTATGACGGAGCTACTTTTGCTATTTCGTTGTGCAATAGTGATATTTTAGTCAATAACTCAAGTTAGACCTATAAACCTCTCCCTGTCCAACTCAATATGCCAGCCCTAGAAAGAGGAGGAATTCAGCCAGAAGTGAATGGAATCTGGGCTCAGGTGGGTGGATGGTTAGGATAGGATAGCACGTTGACATAGCAGACCAAGTTTGAGATCATAATTCAATTCAATAAACACAATTCGTTTCGGTTTTCCGATTTCGAAAGAAATAAGGGCGAGAAAAAACTCAGGAAGGGAACGCATAATTAGATTCGAGTTCATGTGCACCCAAGTTATGATTTGTACGGTTTAAACGAAAAATTGTGTTTTAAACAAGGCCTCATGTGTTTTGATTGTCATGCAAGCTCTATAATTAAGTTGGATCGTAGCATGTTAGGTCTAACAGCGGCACAACCTGCTTTTGTAGGTGACGGTGATCTTTTTACGTTGTTCGTCAAATGGCGAGGTTTCTATTGGCATCCGACTTTGATTTTTGATCGGACGGTGAAGATCACTTTTAATATCACATACTGTAGATCCGAAAATTGATTAAATCACATAACCTTTTAGTCGACTTTTCTAGAACTAAATCTTTTAATTGAGCTTATTGCATCAGATCCGTTCGAGCTCAACCTGCCACTGCATCGTTGTAACTTGTAATGTTTCCTAGACAGGCGAGGTGGGGTGTTTTTGGGCACTCCGTGTCTCCTGTCATCCTTATCTATCCAGTGGACACGAAGCACACCTCCGCCCTCTCTCGGCTCCCTCCAGGCGCCAATGCCGCCAGTCCTACCACCCATGGCGCTCTCCATCCCTTCCTCCGCCACGACCCTGCCCTCGCTCCCGCCCTTCCCTTCCCGCCTCCCGCGGTGCCTCCCCGCCGGGCCCCGCCGCGCCTCCGCCCCGCGCGCGCGCTCTCGGCCGGCTACGCCGCGGGCTTCTACGGAGGGCGCCGTCCGCGGCCGGTGGCGGCGACGACGAGGAGGGCTCCGCCTCGGGCTTCGGCAGCGGGCTCGGCCTCGGCGGCGGCGGGCTCGGGATGTCGGCCGCGGACGCGGCGCTGGCCCTGGAGGAGCGGGAGATGCCGCCCTGCCCGCCGGGGCTGCGCCAGTACGAGACCATGGTCGTGCTCCGCCCCGACATGTCCGAGGAGGAGCGCCTCGCCCTTATACAGCGCTACGAGGAGGTAAATCATTTGTACTTAGTCAGCTGCGCTAACTATACGTAGTAGTGCACACTTCGATCACCTCTCTACTGCATTTCGCATGATTTCTGAGGAAAGAAATGTGAGGTGGCCAATGCGTTATCGTATTTATTGAATCGTTGTTAATCTTGAAGGACTGGATAGAAGGTAAATTGGCGATGATGAGTGTATGTACGATTCACCGGTTCGTCGGAAAAAAAATGTCTTCTTTTTTTGCTTGTTCGCCCATTAATATAGCTGCCTATGAGCTAAATGATTTGTCAATCGCTGAAGAAGAAGCAAAGGTTATATACTTTTGAGAGAGAGAGAGAGAGAGAGAGAGAAAGCAAAGGTTATACACTGCATCATCTGATGATCAACTGGGAATTGATAACTTTTTGCAGCTATCAATAGATGGATTATCGCATTAGAGGTCAAAAAAGCATTGACAACAATAGTGGTGCTGTAGTTGTTACATTACATATGCCATCAAAATGATCTTCAATTGTCATGATTAGGGTCTTTGGATACAGTTCCATCCATTGTGTGCGCAAACCTCCTGCTTTAGTAACAACTAACAAGCATTCAGGTTTACCTTGACCTTGGGATTCTGTTTTGCTGTCCCATAAATTACAATATAATCTTTGTAAATGATCAAGCTAGTCCCTCGTTCATTTCCATCACCCTTGCTAATTCCTTGTTGACTCTCTAGTGCATTGGTCATAAGACGTTCACTGTGCCCTACCATCTCTGTATAATCGATGTGGTCGGCAATCCTGCATTCCTGCTTACTGCTGTGCCCATGTGTTGCAGCTGCTTGTCGCCGGTGGCGCCATGTATATGGAAGTCTTCAACCGAGGAGTCATCCCACTAGCCTACAGCATCAGGAAGAGGAACAGCAGGACTGGACTACCATCTACCTACTATGACGGCATATACCTCCTTGTGACATACTTCACAAAGCCTGAATCCCTGTATGCCCTGCAGCTGAGGCTCAACGCGGACGACGATGTCATCCGCACGACCAGTTTCAAGGTCCGCAAGCGGAAAGCTTTCTAGATGGTTGTGTAAGATTGGTTTCCTCTGGACTGAAAGCTTCAGGTTTGGGTTGTGTTTATAGCATACAAGAATGCTACTGCCTTGGGAGTAGATGTATTAACTTCTTGCTGTTGTTGAGAGAAAATGGTGCTGTTTTCTTGTATTTATATTCTAGAGATACATCGTGCATTCGTGCGCGTCAATTGTACCTAACAACGTGCCGGGAAAACACTACCGGTTTGAAAATTTTATGGGAGGGTAGCAATACAACCGGTTTTTGCCGGCGGAAATTTCGTACGGAAATTTCGAACTGAAATTTGAATTGTTCGGATGTAAAAACTAAATCTATCTAAATTTGGATGAAAATTAAATAAATTCAAATTTTTTTGGTCCGGTATCCCGCGTGTAACCAGCGATAGATTTTTCACTGCATCATGCTACTGTCCATTGAAAACAATTTGTGGAGCATTGTAGCTTGTGGTGGTTATACTGACAGACTTAGGTAACCATGGTGACGCAGGAAAAACACGGGGCTCGTAATCTTAGCTAGTTGACGTGATGACAGGAACCCATCATGCTGGGGCGCGGGGCAAAGCTTACGTTGCTGGAGAAACAATTGAGCACAAATCTCAGATTTTTCTTCTTTCAAAACTTGCCTACTGCAATTCGCCAAAAGGTTTATACTTTAGAGTGTGTTTGGTACATGTAATCTTATATTCCCCTCAATCTGGTTACTGTAATCATATTATCAGTAATCCAAGATTCTAACGTTTGGTTGATTTGAAGAAAACTACATATTAGTCTTTATCATAATTTCAAACAATGAAGATTAACATCTATAAATTTTGAATTTTACAATTTAAAATTCAAACATTTAGAATTTCATTTTTTATGATTCAAAAGTTCATTTTTTGGATTTTGAAAATTTAAATTTCAATATTTGAGTTTTTGAGTTTAAATTCTCAAGATTTCAAATTCCGAAACTCAAAATTGAAACTTTCAAAATTCAGCTTTATAAAATTTAATTCTCAAAATTTGAATATCTGAAATCTAGAATACGAAATTTGAAATAAAGAAAAAAAGATTTTCGAAAACCAACCTTGAAATTTTGAATTTTCAAATCTAAATTGCCTGAATTTAAGATTCCAAAATTTAGGATTCATTTTTTGATATTTTCTTTTGAAATTCATATTTTGAAGAAAAAATGATTTTTAATTCCATCATTCAGATATTGAATGTTGAAATAAATTATAATTTGAATTTTGAATTCTGAAAGTTCAAAATTTGACTATGATGAACAAAATCACATGATAAAAAATGTAATAACAAAAATTACTTTCCTTAATAATCTAAGATAGACACTCTTTTCTATTGGAAAGAGATTTCTGAAATTGATGATAATCTGTAATCCTAGATTCCTGGTTCAGATTCCTATTTGTTTTACCAAACAAGGTAATCTCATAAGATTACTAGAGGATTCCTGGTAATCCTCGAAGAATTCCACCAACCAAACGCACCTTATAGATATTGCTCATGTAACCCCGGAAGCGTAAGCATGCGAGGGCGGTGATTCATTTAGCTATTGAGGATTCTCAAGTCATTTAGCTGTCAAGATAGTTTCCCAAAGTTTGAATTGCTGCGATAATCTAGTGTTGACGAACAAAAAACTATTTTTGGTACATCATAGGTATAATATAAAACAGTATATGCTGGCCCACCGCATGAGGTCAGACAAACAAAACGATGCAGAAAGCACAAGGTTTGACTGCATCAATCCAGCAACATAGACAATATAATGCCTCCAGAATTTTCCAGTTCAAAGCAGAACTTAACAATATCTCACAGAACCATTACTACCGCGCAGGAAGACCAGAGTACTCCAAAAACAGCCAGCCATGGAGCAACAGATTCAGTATCTATCGTGGCGCCTGAAAATCGCAACAGCTGTCAGGGTTGGCCAATGACAATGACAAGGATTTCAAACCAAAAGCAGAAAGTTTCATTATGTTCTTTGTCGTACCACGGTCAAATGTTTTAGTTTGGCATAAATAGCTCTACAAACATGAAGGCGGACTTACTTTATTTGGGTTAAAAAAAAACTGCATGCAAAAGAAACCGTTCAGCAATACCTGCGTTCCCTGGATCGAGAACGGTCCCTTCTCCTTGAATCATGGCCACGGGAGCGGTCGTAGTCTCTATCCCGATCACGATCGTGGCGACGGTCCCTATCATGGCGTCTATCGCGATCCCTATCATGGTCTCTTCTGCTTTCTCGAGGTTCAACTCTATCCTTTCTTTCTGCATCTCTATCCCTGGATGCCCGACCATTGAGGTCCTTGCTGTGTTCTCTTGATCTAAAAATTTAAGAACCCAATATGTACTTTCAGATTATGTCATTTACTATATTAAAATGAAACAAGGATGGTGAAGACCGTACCGCCTGTCATCTTCGGATCTGTCCTTCCTGCTTTTATTGCTCTCCTCCTGGAAGATGGTACAGCGTATTTTATAATGATAAAAAATCATGACATTGACTGCTTACCAAATGGAGAATAGCTAACAAAGGACAGCGTTTCGAAAAGTAAACAAAGTGCAAGAGATGCATTGCAGTCAAGATTGCTTACGCAAATGACAACTTAAAAACTTACGGACCGGGTAGCATATGAACAGGTTGTAACTTACAGCAAAAGACGGCAAAAGGAGTGCACGCTTTCAGAATAACTTAACCGGTGCTATTATCACCAGCTCTACAAAATATGGATCACGCCCAGCAGAAAGCAATCTCCAGCATCTTATCAACATAATACTATGCAGAGCATATGAACCAACTTGACACAATTAAGTAAACATGATTCTCCATACCATGTTTTGCACACTTCTATGCTTACATTTGTCAGCATACACTGACAGCTGTTGTCTCATTTGCCATGGGTGTAGGAGGATGATTTGTCACATGAGATTCCAATTATGTAACATTGACTAATTCCTGTAATGACTATCGTAATAACCAAGGCGCCCTCCAATGTGAGAAATAAAATAATATATAGAAAAGGTGAGAACCTGGGGGCTCTTCCTTGAGATAAGAAAACTCACAGATGCCAAAAGGCCCAAAACAGAGTAACTCTTTAAAGCAGAAAATGGAACATTACATTCAGCACCTGATAAAGATGTTCAAAATTTGCACCTTAACAAATTTAGAGAAAAGGGAAAGGAATAGACCCACAAACTTATATTGCAATGGACAGACATAATGTAAGTCCTAATAAGATTGTGCATATTTCTTGGTTTTATTGTGTTTATGCCTTTAAGGTTTACAGTATCTGAAATTCTAAATTTATTTCATTGCTCCCCAACATCATACATGTACTTGAGCATGCAAGAATGTACCTGGAGTTCTTTCAGTTTCTCACGAATCAGCATGTAGCCCAAGTGTAGCTTCCCTCCAAAATGGTCAGCAAGACGTCGATCACTGCATACAATATGGCATGAGATATGTTTCCATCTTAAAGGTGCGATGTGAATCTGAAGTTTCAGAACATTTTGAGAGTTGAAGGAGCTAAAAGTATTACTTGTCATAGACACTCAGAAATGCTCCACATATGTCACAGAGACGTAACTTCTGATCAGTCTATAAAGGCGGACAGAGAATACCATTAGTCCATTAGCAATACGTCAATCTATAAACATTAGATGGCCAGGTTTTGAACTGAATATAAATAATAGAAAATTTATGCAAGGAAACGAGAGCAGCAACCAAACTCTTAAGAGTAAATACAATTACATATTTACATATGCATGCAATTCCTAATTCACCACATTCGAGAATATCAAGAAACCCACACACCAACAATTCTACAGATGATGCACTTTCCAGGAATCTGGAATACATCTACATCCATGACAACATGTAAGAACAAGCTCATAATTTCAACAGATATCAGGTGCAGAGTTATCACTCATTGAACAAGTGCATTGCAAACAACAAAACATCTAAACATGATGATGCAGATAGATGTACTCCAAGGTCATATCATAATCAGCCTATAAATTTTCTAACACAGGTGCATATACATCCACTTGAAGAGCAACAACATATCACTGCCTGCATACTACTTTATATTAATTTGATTAGAACAATGGATTGAGAACTACAGGTAATATACAAGACGAGCATAGATTTCCTAATGTGGTTGAGCCGTGACTTGAAAGAGCTTAAACTGGTACAAGGGAATTCTAGTACAACATCTGATCAAAATGTTCAAAAGTTTTGAACAATGCAAATTACAAATATTCCATAATAGCACTGCCTAGGAAATGCATAATCATTTTCCCAATAACAGAGTATAATAATATCAAATACCGAGGTAGGAGAAAACTTTAGCACACAACAGTTGGAGAAAAATGTTCATTGAATAGCTAGTAACAAACCAAGTGGGTCCAAAGACAATTTTAGGCATCACAAAAGCTACTGATCTTGAATGAACTTTTGCACCAGTCACCGCATAAGCCACAAATTAAGCAATCATCAAACAACACTAGCAGAGAAAGCTAGTGATAATACTGTGTAAACTAATGCTATAACACAAATAAGAAATTAAATAAAATTTTAGTAGTGTTTAACTCACAATTCGAACATCAGCAGCTGTATATTTAGAAGACTCTGAAGCCGGTTCCTGACGTGCTGCCAACTAGTGGTAAATCACACACAACACACACACAAAGGGGAAAAATATATCAGTCATGGTCCGTACAACTAAAGAATGAAAATAAGTGTCCTAGAAATCACAAGTTAGCAAGGCTAAAAATTAACCTGCTACAATTGGTTGGTGAAAGAATGGAGATAATAAAGTTCGGTGAACATGGCAGTAGCTACCTTTTTCAGAGCTTCTATCTCTTCCAAAGCTTTCTGCGCTTCAACTACCATCCCTTGTTCACCTGCCAAAAGGACAGGCGTGAAAATATCACTATATGCTTCTTTATGATGTAAGAAAAATACTATCATGTGTATATATAACCAATACAAATACCAAATAAATTTTGATCATCTAGACTTGAAATGATCTAGTAGTTGGTATGGTCATAGAAGAAAAAGGAAACTGAAGACACAGATTGTCCAATCAACAAATAACCAACAGATCTATATAATACCGTAAAAACTAATCTATGATCCTGAATTCCTGACAGACAGTAGGCCCAAAAATTGAAGTCAGACCTAAAAGGGCAAGAGAACAAAATATACCACAAATATAAAACTAAAAACATTCAAGGCTTCTTGCCTTCTGCTTCACCAAAGATTAAAAATACGTCCAAACTGAAATTTCAATAGCTCACACTGTTACTAGAAACCTGTTTGTTGTATGAACTAATTGAGTGGTTGAATTCAAAACCGAGGTATACTAGGAGAAAAATCTCCGTAACACGGCCCCCATTCCTAAATACATATATTTCTAGAAGAAACAAAGCAGGAAGCAGTCAGTTTTTTTCCCATACCAAGCTGTTCAGCTTTCTTTAGCTTTTCATCGATCATTTCTTGAGTACGAGCATCGGGAGGAGCAGGTGTTGGTACTGGTGCTATTTGAGGAGTTTGAGTAGGCTGAGGTAATGAAGCTCTGTCCTTGTTGAAGGCATCAAGCAAGAGGGTAGCCTGCAACAAAGCAGAAATAACAATCAGTCACATCAAAACAAAGCATTACTTATTATTAGTAGTATGTGCTGACAATACATAACCTAAGATAGTAAGATCTTTGAGAATTAACACAGATATTCAAAATTTCAAAGTAATACCTGCATGTCAGCCCTTTTAGATCTTAGTTCTTCCACCACTTCCAGGGCCCTGATTTTATCATCAGTTTTCCCTTCAAAATCTGTTTGGTACATGATGAGAAACATTAAGTACTGATAGCAAAATTTTAACAGTCTAGGGCTTATACTACCACTACATCAATGCACTAAAACATAGTGATGAAGCACACAGGATGAACTAACTACTTAGTTATGAAATCAAATGATTATCTAGATCACTAGTCTCATTGCCTAATTTAATGAAAACTACGTTGAGGTATAAATGCTCCACCTTCCATCCAAAGTGCTGCTCAAGAATATTAGAGCAGACAGAGTTTATTTTGTTGGTGCAGTTACATTTGATGAAAAGAGTGTTTAAAACTGCAGTTAAGACAATTATCAGTGCATTATCCAGCAACAACCACCAACAGCACGTACATCTATAATCACAACAAGTTGTGGTTTTGGACAGCTAAACATATCTGCAATCCGACAAAGATGGATCTTTTGAAAATAAAGAAAACTACAAGAAGTTCTACAATTTGAAGCGGCTGTTGTTTAGGCCTAACGAGATTAGTAACATGCTTTCACATCTATCTCCCTCAACTGAGAGGGTGAATATTAGCAGTCAACCCATAGTTACCAGGACCAATGGACCCCTGTGAATAGAAGTGTTACACAAATTAGACGAAATATGTTTGATGGTGTGGCATTACCAAAGGTATCAACTTCTTTCATTTTCTCCTTGATTTCCTTTGACAGCTGCAACGCCTCGTCAGTCTGCAAATATTAACAATAACACAAGAAATTTAATTGAAGCTCTCACTGAACGATAGTTATAAGCTTTAATACACACACGTGGCTAAATACCTGGGTAACCTCAGAGACAGAGATTGCAATAGCTGCCTCGGCATCCTCGTCCGCGAGACGCTTCAGCGCCCTCTGAATTTTCCTCTCGCACTCCACAATGAGCCTATCTATCGCTTCCTTGAGTTCCCTATCGAAATTGTCTGCTCCCTTTGCTTTTACTTCTTCATAACTACCAAGAGCTCAGGAAGGCAACGAACGCTATACAGTGGTTTGGGGAAGAAATTTGGAAAATAAAAATTGAAGTGAAGCGAGACGTGCACAATGAGGTAAAATGAAGGATACTCTTTCCGCAGTTGAAGCGAGTGAACCTTGGGACAAGGTCCGAGATCCATTTTCTGCCATGGGCGAACTTGTCGATCAGATCACAGCAGCATAAGGCGAAATTACTTCCGATATCTCGAAGTAGAGCCCATATATGGTGGTTTTGCCATGACTCGTCACAAACGCAACGACCTAAGATATTTTTTCACTCCAAACCTAACCTAAGGCCTAACCACTAGCGCTCCTCCACCAAAATCACCACGAATTAAAACACACGCACAGAGAGAGAGAGGTAGCACGGGGGTGGGGCATATATACATAGAGAGAGAGGGAGGATAGGATACCGTGAGCTGGAAGAGGTCGTGCGGGCAGAGGCCGGCGAGGAAGAGGCGGCAAACGTCGCGATCGAAGTACTTGCGGTTGACCTCCCGCACGTCGCCGTTGCGGTTGGCCCCCATGAGCACGTCCAGCTGCTTCCGCATCGCGTCCATGGCGACCGACGGCTCCCCCACTTCCCTGCCTCTCCGGCGAGGAGAGGGTTTATAAGCTAGGGTTTCTACCGAACAAGCGAGCGAGACGCTCTCCAAACCCCAATCCTAAAAAAGGAGAGGAGAGGGAGACGACGAGGGAGAGGAGCGATGCGGTCAGGTCGGGTTGGGTTGGGTTGGGTTGGGTGGGTGCTGTGGTGGTGCTTCCGGAATCCGGATCGGACGGATCGGTTCGATTTTAACCCAACCCAAACTCCATGTACTGTGTATCCCACGGGCCTATTGTGTTTGGGCCGATTGGGCCGCATCTATTTGTTTTTTTTTTGGATTGGGCCGCATCTAATTTAACTCCTCCGTTTTGCGCACTGTCTGTGTGCAAGCGGCTGTGGCTTCAAGTCTGCAAATATATTTTGAATCTCAAACATGCTGAGGTTTCGTGTTCAAATAATATGATTCTGAGGTTTGTTTAAGTCTTGGAAGTATTAATTGGCTAGCTGCTGGCCGCCCAGCCTGCAGGGCTGCAATATAATTTCAGCTTTGGGTTCTGAAATCATAACTAGCAAGGAGCAGCAGCCTTGTTTATCAAAGGTTGCAGATATTGCTTATCAAACTTCAGATGTTGCATCTCCAGGCAAAACTAACAACGGATTCTGCTAAGCTAATTATTGTCCACACTACAACCAAGATCAGACAATCTGTATGTAACAGGAAAAACTTGTACCATCGACAACACGCAGCATGCCTTAAGCACAGTAGCAGCAATCGTATGTTGTCGACAATATCCAGACCAAAACCATGTTTCAAATCCAGTAACACTACCACCAGGCAGGAAGGGCCAGAATCAAAACATGGTCGTAGTGGGGTAGATTGATTATCTTGCAGTAAAAATAGGCTCGGCATCAGCGCTTGGTTGTGTTCTTCTGGTATACTTGATAAGCAATCCTTCTGAGGAGACATCAGGTATGCGCAAATCCCTGGACATGAGGAAAAGGCACATGTTTACATGGCAATTCTACTATAATATCTCAACAAAAAATTGCTGTGATTCATACCTGATGTAGGGCTGCAGGTCTTTCCATTCCCACTTTGGCCGCTCACGGAAAAGTGCAGCAAACCTCTCAGCTGGTGTCAATGGCAGATCGGCAACACTGAAAGCATGCACCCAGGTCTCAGCTCCAAGCTTTTCACACAGCACTTCCCCCTCAAGCATCTGAAGATCGGCGTGCATTCCTGAAGGAATGCTTCTCTCCCACTTATCCATAAAACTGTCAAGCTTCATCTTTCCTGCAACAAGCGCTCTCCGAGCAAACTGCAAGCAGACCTGCCTCTCATCAAGGCTCCAACAACATCTAGCTTCCTGCTCGACCTTCATGCCAAATCTATTGAGGCAATGGGTTACAATCTTATGCATAAAACCATCGGATTCCATGAATGATAACACATCAGTTTCCGGCATTGTGAGAACCCGTATAATTAAACTAAGCTAAGCAACAGTAATCGGTAATTAACATAAGTAAAAATTTCATTAAAACAACCTCAAACATAATCTCAGTAATCATTCAATTGCATAATTAACGCTTTGAACTTTGTAATTAAGCAAATATCTTTTATTGACATCACAGTTTACAGCAGTACATTTGCAAAACCGAATTAAAATATTACAATCCAATGCTTAATTAAGAATTAATATTACAACTCTTTTACAAACATCAATTACAAGAATTAAGTAATTTACAGCTGAAAGTGCTTGCTTTCTTTTCGTCGAAGCTTCCTTGCCATCTCATCCAACCACCCTTCGCTTTTCCTGTCGTACAACCTAGAGCTCGAAGAGTAGTTAGCAAAACCAAAGACAGTAGTCGCTAGCTAGAATGGAGAAGGGGGATTGCCGTCAGTGTACCCGAAATTCAGTAGTCCTTCCATACCAACCTAGGCCAGCCGGTTCTTTAATCACCAAAATACCCTGATCAACCGAAGTTAATTGGCTCTTGATGATTAAGTCGTCCAATGCCAACCTAAGCTAGTAAGCACCCGTTACTTCTGGGGTTTTCATCATTCGGCGTCGTGAAATCCAACACCCACAATATATTTCCAATCAATTGGAAAGCCCACAGTGGTAGCCACATAACCATTTATACCAAGTATTTAGCTCATGTGCATCACAGAAGGGAGCAGCCAAGAATAGGAAGTAATAGGATTAAGGTAAATAGGGTTATGGTAAATAGGAATAGGAAGACCGTAAAAGCGAAAATTACCTGGCCCGAGGATGAGATCAACCTCGGCCAAGGATAAGACCAATCACAAGACCATCCCAATCCCCATTCTCGATTATCTTAGCCACAAGAGGAGGAGAGCACAGCAGAGATAACCCACCAAGGCGCTCCAATCCATTCCCCACATAAGCCACATTCCATTCACAAACCCCTCTGTCATTCCCCAAGGTCAAGGCAACCAGCATCAAGGCAAAGAAAGAGGAAGAGCCCAAGATCCACACCACCACCACCGCAAGCCCCAAACCGCAGGGGAGAGAAGAAGGAAACACCGATCTGAGGCGGTAGCGCAACCCTCTTTCCCCATCTCGAACCCAACCAGAGGTAATCTCAGTTCACCCCTGTTTGCTGCACAACCACATCATTCACAATATCACTAGTTCTCAATAGCATCATCAGGGAGCCCTCAAATCATCACCATCACAGAGCAAGGGAGGAATCAAGGGTCAGAGAGCACAGGGGGGGTGATACCTCAGTGAGTGTCGGCCAAAACACCCCCATCACCTCCATTTCTGCATCATCAGGTAGCAACCAAACCACCATCAGCTTTGTGCATCAATCAAGCACCAGTAAGCAAAGTGATTAAATCAACTAAAGCATAAAAATCTGATCATCATTAAGTGGGTTAAGAGGTAGGGACCCGGGCTTGGTTGGGAGCCGAGGGAGCCGAGGCGCCGACGGCCATGGGCGGCCAGACGACAGCAATGGTCGGGAGGCGCTTGGGCCCGAGGCAACACAGAGAGGTCGAATGCGTGGCCAGCCCCCCTGCCACGGCCGAGGGCGAGAGAGAGGCGGCAGAGGCGGCGCAAGGCGCCATGTCGACGGGCAAACCACGAGAGAAAGCGCGGGAGAGAGATCAGGAGGGCGAACAGTGGAGGGCAGTGGAGGAACCGTGGGCGACAGTGGCACCAGTGGGTGCGATGGCGCCCGGAGCCGGCGGGCAGCCAACCGAGGAATGGAGAGGAGGAGAGAGAGGTGTGAGGGAGAGAGAGATCTGAGGGAGGGGGTATGACCGGTTGGAGGAAAAAGAAAGAAAGGAAGAGGGGTATATTAGTAAAAATGGGAATAGGGTTAGGTTTTGGATAGAAATAAGAATGTGAGTGCTAATTTTTGAATGTGTTTAGATTAGACCAATAATCTTGACTCGCTAACAATCGTTTAGCTAAATTAGATTAATTAAGTTCATTAACTCTGCGTTTGTTTAGAGAGTTGAAGTTGTGCTTCCGCGCTTTACTAAAATCAAATAGAGGTAAATGCGCAAATAAAACTTCTTAGACTTACTAAAATGCGTTTTTGTGTAGTTTTTCTCGTAGCTCATTAGATCATGTGTATCATCGATACTAACTCTAAAACGGGTAAGCTGGAGCGACAGTAGCGAGGAGTGCTAACGTGACGATAGTCGAAAAGGGTTTGTTAACAAAAATCCACTAATGAAAAGCATCATTTAACTAATATACATTTAGTAGCACCAAAATGTCACTAAGTATTTACTTTACTATTTATTATCCGTTCCGTCGCATAATTGCAGCAGATGAGCCGACGCAGTGTCATACACACAAGATATATATTCCCACAGAGATTCTATGCCTCGATTCAACAAAGAAACAAGTGCATTTTACAAGTTACGGAGAAACGGCGAAAGGGGCGAATAAAGAAAACGGCGATGAGCGGCAAAGACAAAGGAGGAAAAGGGATACACGAAGATATTCTTTCTTTCCATCTGTGTCTCGTAAGGCAAGGAGTATCTTATACTCTCTGACAAATAGAAAGGACTCCTTTCATTTAGCCTTCGCCCATTACGCCCATCTTCCGTTTTCGCTGTCTTTTTCTTCGCTCTTGTCTCCGTTGTTCTCCGCTACCGGTCATCCTCTGCATAGTCATGACATCTGCTTAAGCCCTCGAGTTTCAAACTTGTCCCCAAGTCAAGCCGTGAAATCTCTCCGCAACACCTCATAATCTTCCTGTGTTCTTGTGGCCGGAATCGAAGTCCATTTGATCAATACTTGAAGGTGTGCGGCATTTCCCTTCTTGACCAATCTGCGATCGAGAATTTCTTCTGGTACTACTTCATCAGCTGTCAATTCAATCGGAACCGGTAAGGAAGTAAAAACTGGTGAATGATCTGGAATGTGTTGCTTCAGCTGAGATACATGGAACACGGGGTGAATCAAGCTACCCTCCGGAAGTTGCAGTTTATAAGCTGCCGGCCCCATCTTTTGTATGATTGAATATGGTCCAAAATACTTGAATGACAGTTTGGGATATGGTCTGCATTCTGGCGATGACCGAATATATGGTTGTAACTTAAGATATACTTTTTCACCCACTTTAAACTCATGAGGAGTTCGACCTTTGTTCGCCATGTTCTTCATTCTCAAGCGGGCTTTTGCCAAATTCATTTTAGATGGTGCAGAAGATATTGTCATCCAACAACAATTGCTCGGCTGAGTTGGTACGTTTGTTGACGAGAAGGAAATTGTCCATAGTTTGGTTACTGTGGCATACAATGCTTTGTAGGAGAGCGACCCTAACGCAAAGGTGGTAATTTGTATTATACGAGTGCAAGAGCCACCAGTGGAACCATTGAGTTGGTGTTGCTTGTATCGAACAACGAAGATACATCTCCAAACACTGGTTGACCCGTTCCGTTTGCCCGTCCGTTTGGGGATGGTAGGCTGTGGACATCTGAAGCTTTGTATCCCATAGGTTAAACAACTCTTTCCAGAAAAGGCTTGTAAATATTTTGTCTCTGTCCGACACAATGGACCTTGGAACTCCATGCAACTTCACAATGTTTCGTAAGAATGCTTTGGCTACTATGTTGGCAGTAAAGGGGTGTCGCAGAGGAATAAAATGTGCATATTTTGTTAGCCGATCAACCACTACCAGAATCACATTATAACCATTGGACTTTGGCAACCCCTCAATGAAATCCATTGAAATGCCCTGCCATGCATTTTCTGGAATGGGCAATGGGTGTAGTAATCCGGGTAATTTGCATTGTTCGTGCTTGGCCTGTTGACATATAGCACATTGTTGTACAAAGGTTTGAACATCCTGCTTGAGACCCTTCCAGTGAAATAGCCTTTTAAGGCGTTGGAATGTGGCTTGAACGCCAGAGTGGCCACCGACAGGAGTGGCATGAAACGCCTGGATGATCTTGGTCTGCAAGCCTGTATTAGCTCCAATCCATATTTTGCCACAGTATCGATCACCATCTTGAAGATCAGATCCTTCTTCATTCGGCTGAGAGATAGCTAATTGAGCAAGGAGCTGTTGAGCCCTTGTGTCTACCACATAAGAATTGAGAACTTCCTGGAGCCAGATCGGTTGACCCATTGAAATTGCTTGTAGGGAAAAGATATGTCCGACTCGGGACAATGCATCAGCTGCCTTATTGTCTAACCCTTTCTTGTATTGAAACTTGAATTGCAATCCCACCAGTTTTGTCATTGCTATCTTTTGTAATTCTGATGTAAGTACTTGATCTTCCAAGTGACACAAGGCTTTGTGATCTGTCTTAATCACAAAAGGTCCCCTCAACAAATATGATCTCCACTTGTCAACAGCCAACATAATAGCTAGGAATTCTTTCTCATATATAGATAATTTCTGAGTGTTAACGCCGAGAGCTTTACTCATGTACGCCACCGGATGCCCTTGTTGAAGTAAGACCGCACCAATACCTGTATCGCACGCATCCGTCTCAATGCAAAATGGTTGGTCAAAATTTGGTAATGTGAGCCTTTGGAGTAGTGCTCATCGCTTGCTTTTAAAGCTTCAAAGGTCATTCGAGCTTCCGGAGTCCAGTGAAATAATTTTTTTTGCAATAAGGTTGTCAAAGGCTTGGCCAAAATGCCATATCCTTGCACGAATTTTCTGTAATAGCCGGTTAATCCTAAAAAACCTCTCAATTCGGTGACTGAAGTAGGAGTGGGCCATTGCAACATGGCTTGCGTCTTCTCCGGGTCCGTAGCTACTCCTTTTTCTGAAATAATGTGCCCAAGATATACCAATTGTCTTTGAGCAAAAGAGCATTTACTCCTTTTGACATAGAGCTGATGTTGCCGCAATGTCTGAAAAACTGCAGCAAGATGTTTGACATGTTGGTCCAAGGATCGATTGTAAACCAATATATCGTCCATGAAAACTAACACAAATTGCCTTATATATCCCGTAAATATGGAATTCATCAAACATTGAAATGTGGCTGGGGCATTTGTTAATCCAAATGGCATAACTCTGAATTGAAATTGCCCATGGTGTGTTTTAAACGCAGTCTTGTATTCATCCTGTTCAACCATCCGTATTTGGTGATAGCCGGCCTTTAAATCCAATTTGAAAAAAAGCAAGTGGTGCTCGCTAATTCATCCAAAAGTTCATCCACTACCGAATTGGAAATTTATTCTTGATTGTAAATGCATTCAATTTTCTATAATCGACACAAAACGCATAATCTTAGTCCTTTTTGCGAACCAACAAAACCGGTGATGCGAAAGGACTCATGCTTGGCTTCACTAGACCAGATTCTATCATCTCGGTAACTTGTTTCTCAATCTCACTTTTCTGTGCTGGAGAGTACCGGTATGGTCTGCTATTGACTGGAGTAGTGTTCGGCTGCAGTGGCATAGTGTGGTTGAACACCCGATGAGGAGGTAAGTGCTTTGGCTCTTGGAAGATGTCACTGTATTGTTGTATCACTTCTTGCACTGTACCAGCAGTACTTCTTCATAATTGCCGCCTCGTGATTGGTTCCACAATTCTTTCGCCGCCCAAATTTCATTTACCTTTGCTGCTTTTGCCATCGTGTTGGTGATACTTCTTGTAATTCGGATTGGTTGATCTCTGTGACTCCTTGCAACTGAATAATCTTTCCTTGGTATTGAAATTTCACCCACTTGTGAGCCCAATGACATGTCATTTCTCCCCATCCTTCTAACCAATCCATTCCTAAGACTGCATCATAACCTCCAAGTGCTAGCACTTTCATATTTTGTTGAAAGGTATACCCTTGTATCCACCAGGCAAAACTGGGTACTTCACTTGTACACTGAAGTGTGTCTCCATTGGCTACCTTAACTTGTAAGGGAACATCAAAATGCTTTTGCTTACTCCTCAGTTTCTGTACTAAAGCAGTACTGACAAAGCTATGGGAGCTTCCTGAATCTAAAAGCATGAGCATTGTTTGGTTACCTACCAACGCTCTCAATCTCAAGGTCTTTGGGTGAAACTCTCCGGTTAATGCATTCAGAGAAATATGGATATCATCCTCTTCCTGACCTTCAGTGGTCTCTAGGAGATCCAACACTTCATCTTCCAGTACCTCATTGTGGTGCTCTATTTCTCCGGCTTGAAGTTGAGCTTGTCCTTTTTTTGACAAATATGTTGGGAGTATACTTCTCTCCACAATTTGTAACCTGACCCATTAATTCTCTTGTATTCCCTTAGTTGTTTTGCCCTCCATAGGTCACCTGGCACATGTGGCGTTTTTCCTTCCACTTTGTTTCCAACATTCAGATGGTCCTTCCCTTGGCCCCCTTTTTGATACCCCCTTCTGGCACTTGATGCTCTTTCCAAGATCCTTCTGCATAAGAGCATAAGTCATCTGGTGACATTCTCAGGCATATGAATCTCTACCACTGCCTTAATCTCCTCTTTCAGCCCCAGTATGAATTGAGTAACTAACATCGTCTCACTCATGGTATTATCAAATAATCTGATATGATATACCAGTTGCTCGAACTTCCTTTTATAGTCTTCTACTGTCCCTTTTTGCCGAAGCAGGAGCAACTCCCTTGTCTTGTTTCGATGAGTATTCACTTCAAATTCTTTCATAACTGCCTGACTGAATTGTTCCCATCCGAGAGAGCCTGCTGTCAGTTTGTGTGCGTGATACCAATGTGCAGCACTGCCCACCATATGCAGGGTAGCAGCTGTAACCTTGAAGTTATCTGGTATCTGGTATACATCAAAAAACGCCAGGCATTTATCCAACCAAATACGTACATCCTTACCATCAAACGTCGGAAAATCCATCTTGGGCATCCAATTTCGCCGGGCATTTGTTTCCTCTTGTGAATGGGTATCTTCTTCTTTACCTTTCCTTGTGCGGCATAGATAGCGTCAAGGCAGCAGCAGCGTCGGTGGCGGTGGTCTCTGAAGCAAGCACCCCCCATCTGGTGGAGCTCCCAGCACTCCGTTTCCTGGCACCATCAGAGATTGCGACGGTGCCGCCTCCCTCCGATTCGAGATACTTGCTCTTGGTGTACCTCGCCTATCGATGCCATCGACAGATTAACTTTGGTTTGGACTTGATCTAGTCTTTCCACCTGCAGTTCAAACCGTGCCCCCAAATCTTCTAATCGCTCTTTCACCGAATCGATTACCTCAACCTTCTCTCTCAACACATTCAAAACTTCTAATTGCTTCATCACCCTTTCCTCAAAGCCTTCCATCGCTGTTACTACTTCTCTCACCTGAGCATTCTTCTTAGCAGGCGCCGTGATGAATCCTTCTCCGAGCCGACCGAACCCAGATTAGGACTTACAGCGATCGCCCGAGAGCAATCACCACCCTTATCCGTGGAATATTTACCAGTCAAGGCCAAGAGATTGCAAGGATTCTCTCACGGTTCTGGTTCTGATACCATATGTCATACACACAAGATATATATTCCCACAGAGATTCTATGCCTCGATTCAACAGCAAACAAGTCTGTTTACAAGTTACGGAGAACAAAGCGAGAAGAAGCGAAAAAGAAAACGGCGAGAGCAAAGAAAGACAAAGGAGGAAAAGGGGATACACAGAAGATATTCTTTCTTTCCATCTGTGTCTCGTAAGGCAAGGAGTATCTTATACTCTACAGCAAATAGAAAGGGACTCCCACTTCATTTAGCCTTTCGGCCCATTACGGCCCATCTTCCGTTTCGCGCTGTCTTTCTTCGCTCTTGTCTCCCGTTGTTCTCCCGCGCCTGGTCATCCTCTGCATAGTCATGACACGCAGGCGGCAGTAGTTGAATCGGATTTTATCGACAGTGATCTTTTCTACTCGTTTGAAGGCAAGCTACTCCCCTGTTCATTAATATAGCTATATTAAATGTAAACATTACTTTGCTCTATCTTATATGTATTGCATCAAAACTATTTCTCAAAACTCAAATCAAATAAATGAGTCAAAGATGAAAAGATGATAAAGATGTTAGAGATGAAAAGAGTTGAGAAATGAGAAATGAAAGAAAAGCAGGGTAATATTATGGTTGGTAAAGGGGGCCCGTGGTCAGGATGAAAGAGGGCAAGAGGTGGGACCCCTTTACATATGGTTATAATATAAGGACAAACAAAACTCTTACTCGGTCAGAGGCCGTATCTTAAGTGCCAACCATTTTCGTGTTTTCGACAGGCAGAAAATGCTACCATGTTACGTAATTATGCTCTCTACACCGGGTATGTATTATGTGTGAGTGTAGTGTAAGAAGAGGTGCTATATCACTATGTGGAGTGTTGGGTGCAGAGAGGATGAACTGGCCCAACCAACATTACCCGAACTCGGTGGTGGCTAGGTCAGCACCGACGGAAAGTAATGGGTGGAGAAATTAATCATGTAACTGGAAAACGTTCTGTATTCTGAACTTGAACTCGCATCAAAGGAAATACGGTGAACCTAGCATAAAGAGTTCAGGATAGCTATGGGTAAAGTGGTACAAGCCTGCGCAGTGCTATACAAATCATGAATTCATGCCAGTCTCCTGGATTGGAGTCTACAGGAACCGCTAGGGGTATTTCTTCTCTTCGAGTAATCAAGTAGTCTTTTCAGTATTAAAATTGCAACCTAAGTTTTAAGGTTTATTTTCAGAGTAAGAGAAGAGGTAAGAATTTTGCTAAGGATGAAATGTTAGAGTCATCAATTGCATTTTAGCTACTAATGCTTGCTGAGTACACTATAGTACTCACTCTTGCTATCTTTCCCTTGCTTAGATCCTAATCCAACCGGGAGTTATCCCGAGTGGGATGAGGAAATTTTTGCAGGTTTCGAAAAGGCCGCAGGTGATAGGGGCGCTGGGTGCGAGAAGTAGGGCGAGACGATCGCCCCTTTTTACTCGTGGGGCGAGGAGACTACCGGAGGAACCTAGCAGGAAATAGCGGAAAGTGTCTTTCCATGTTTGTAATTAAATTATTGTATTTAAAGCCTTAGACCTGTGTGGCAACTGTTGTAATAAAGAGCGTTTCTATTTTATTGTTCTCAACTGCGTTACCTCGATAAATGGCTTACTATTCGTTGAGCAAGTGTTCTCTTGGGCAAACGAATAGTAATCCGTATGCTTAAGTGTGATTACCTCCTGGGTAATGACACGGGGCATCGCAGGTGGTATCAGAGCAATAAGATCGGGCCACGCTAATAAAATAGAAACTATAACAATAACTTAGGTGTGCTTCTCGCTTGCTATAATGCACTAATTATTTTATTAACTCTCATCTTCATATCAATTTTCACTTCCATTCCATTTCAAAAGTAATATGTTAAAAAGCTCATCCTTTCCTAAAGTGACAGCCTACTAACGTAGAACCATTCATTCGTAGGAGGTGTAGGTTCAATCTTTTGACCAAGAGAGTCTTGGGGAAAACGATGCCTAGTCGTGAGGCCTCGCGTAGTTATTTACATTAAATAACTCACAAAGTTAGCCATCCAACATAGGATCGAAGATTTGAGACTGTAGGTGGGGGAGTATTAATATAAGATCATAAGTTTTCATGTTTGGGTTAGAGGCATGGAGTAGAAATCTGGCGTGGACCTGCTTTTCCAATTTTGGATAAGTATGGACCATACCCGTTAGCTCCCTTACCTTTTTCATCTGTATAACTAAAATGACCCGTCAGCATCTCAAAGTAATCCGTAACTACTTGAAGAAAGTAAATAAAGTGGCTGGCGGTGTAAAAAGAATGCCTTATCTCACTTCTACACATCAGTTTTCCCGGACGAGTGGTCCGTGGCACTCCGAGCATGTAGCTCTGGCGTACCCAGGAGCGAAGTCCTGGGCGTACTCAGGAATGAGCCCTGAGCATTTCCCAACACGTAGTTGGATGGTCTCGAGAACGGGATCTCGAGCGTACCTGGGCACGTGGATCCAGAGTAGTATAGGTTCGCACTTAGAGGCAAGCTCTGAGCGGTCCCAAACACGTGGTTTGGGCAGTCTTGAGAACGGGATCTCAAGCGTGACTGAGCACGAGAGACTCAGCTAGTATAGGATTTGAATCTTTTCGCATCTCTTTGTTTCCTGGTGTTATTTGCTCACTGTGTGAATGGCTTAATACAACTCACCCGCGGATTAACTCTACAAGATAAAAATGATATCATCTTCCCTACCGCAAAAACACTGCTAAATAAGCAAAGAGATTAATAAAATAAAACCAACATAAAAGGCTTTTCAAGAAAAATACTACCGACTCAACTGCTAATGTGAGCAATTTCTTAACACCTCCCCCATAACCACAAATGGGAGATCCACCGGCAGACCTTAGCGAGATGGCATCTGACTAATCCAAAACAACCACAATACCAGCAACCAGTTATTCCCTCCACCACTTACCCTTGGACCCTATCCAAACATGCTACCACAACCACCACCTAGAAATGGATCACCCGAGCCAAGAATCTTGAACCCACCCTTCCAGAGGCCTATAGCCTAGTAGCAGTTTGTTGCCATCACCCGTTGACACGTGAAGTGTAGAGGGTGCAACCTGACGAAGGATTGCCTGATTATCGATTATCGGATTTAAGGATGGTATGATTATTGAATGTTGGATTATTGGAAATACCAAATTATTGGGTATTGGATATTTGTTGGATATGAAAATGAAGGATTGGATATTGGGCTATAGGAGCACATTTGTTGGATTGATGGATTAATAGGTTAGGGAGCTAGATGATTATTGAGAAGTGAATTGTGGAATTATATAACTGTTGGAGTTGGGTTATTGGATTTCATTATGGTTGGATCATAGGATTATATCATCATCGGATTATTAGAAATATATTATTGTGGAATTATAGAAATACATGTGCTGGAGGTTGGAATATGTTATTATTGGATTATGGAAGCGTATCTTTGTGGGAGTATAGAAATAAATCTTGGTTGAAATTATAGAAATACATCTTGTCGAATTTGAATATATTTTAGTAGCTGTTGGAGGATTAGAAAGACAGAATTGGATGTGGCCACAAACTTCATAGCATATGTTGCAGAAGGTGTGCAGATAACAGCTTCTTCATCTGCACGCCCCCGTACAGTTACCATGTATCAAGAGAACCTTCGGAGTTGCTTGTAGATGGAAACACAGAAGTAATACATCCTATAGGGAAGCATTAGATAGAAGACAAGGTAATTCTCCAATGGCACGTACGTGAACTAGACCTACGACGGTTTATGTCACTAGATTGCACTTTTTATTTGGCCTTAGCTTTAGCTCAAGGGCCATCAATTCAGCTAAGCCAGCTGGAGCAGCCTTTCTCAGAACAAGAAATCATTGAGGCAATTCACAGATTGCCACGGGACAAGGCCCCTGATGGATTTACTGGGGCATTCTACAAGGAGTCATCGGACATCATTAGGCTGGACATCTTGGCAGTCTTCGACAATTTCTACAACCTTAACAGAACGCATTTCGCAAAAATAAATACAGCAGACATAGTCTTACAGCCTAAGAAGGAGCAACCGATTGATATATCGGAGTTCAGGCCCATCAGTTTGATCCATAGTATGGCCAAGCTAATTTCAAAGGTACTTGCCTCTAGGCTGTCAAGACACATGGACAGTTTGATTTCCAAATGTCAAAGCGCCTTCATCAAGACACGTTGCATACAAGACAACTTCCTCTACGTGCAAAGTCTTGCTCGTAGTTATCACCGATCTAGGACGCCGGCACTCATGATAAAGTTGGATATTTCCAAGGCCTTCGACTCGGTCTCATGACCATATTTACTCGACGCTTTGCAGCAATATGGCTTTGGTCCAAAATGGAGAGAATGGATTTCAATGTTGTTGGGTACATCAAGCTCTACAATAATTCTAAATGGGATTAGAGGACCAAAGCTTTGGCATCAGTGCGGAGTACGGCAAGGGGACTCTATATATCCGTATCTGTTCATTGTGGCAATCGATGCTCTGCAATATCTGCTGAACATGGCCACAGAGAAAGGGTGGCTATCTCCATTGAGGGGGAGGATGGCAAAGGCGAGACTGTCCTTGTATGCGGACGACGCAATGATATTTATGCCTCCCATCAAGGAAGACTTGGACAATCTTAAAGAGCTCCTGAATATCTTCGGAGAGGTGACTGGATTAAAGATAAAGCTAAATAAAAGTGCCATCATACCTATTCAGTGCCAAGGACTAGACTTAGACATCGTCCTTCAGGACTTCCCCGCCCCAAGGAGGAGCATGTCGTGCACATACCTGGGTCTTCCTCTATCCTTGTGCAAGTTGAGGAAGGTGCATCTTCAGCCACTTATGGATAAGATAGATGCCAGGTGGCTACAAAAAGGAATTGCTATCCAGAGCGGGAAGACTTACGATGTTAAAGGCGGTTCTCACCTCTATACCCATCTATCACATGACCATGGCCGACCTTCCGGCATGGACGCGGAAACAGATTGATAAATGACGCAGAGCATGGTTCTGGAGTGGGAATGATATGCATACAGGGGGAGGGAAATGCTGGATCAATTGGAACACGGTGTGTCGCCCAAAAAAATGGGGCGGTCTTAGACTACTACGCCTCGACTTCTTTTGCCGGGCTCTGCGCATTCGTTGGCTCTGGTACCTTTGGAAGGAGCCTGAGAAGCAGTGGAATGGCATGCAGCTCCCAATTGATGAAAAGGACCATGAATTTTTTTGGGCTTCTACCAAAATCGCTCTAGGAAGAGGGGACATGGCAAGTTTCTGGAAGGATGGATGGATGGGAAACACTGCCCTGAAAGTAGCAGCCCCCAATCTCTTTCGTATTGCGACCAAAAAGAACAGGACGGTGAGGGAAGCTCTAGAGGGGAATTCTTGGATCGCTGACCTTAGGGGTAGGATCACAGAGCATCACATCCTAGAATTCGTACACCTGTATGGCAAGGTCGCGCAAGTGTACCTGACTCCAAAAATTCCGGATGATATCATTTAGAAATGGACTTCCACAGGCACATATACTGCCAGTTCAGCTTATGAGGCACAGTTCTTGGGATCAATAGAGAGACCCTATGTCAGCCTCTTTTGGGATTCATGGGCACCACAAAAGTGTAAAATTTTTGCATGGCTTGTTGTCCAGGAACGGATACCAACGGCGGATCTCCTGACAACAACGCATATGCAAAATGATTTCTGGTGCCCTCTCTGTACAGTAAACCCAGAAACAGCAAGACACCTATTAATCAGTTGTGCCTACGCAAAGAGGGTTTGGACTGTTGTAGCATCTTGGTCACATCATCATAGCATGTCGCCTGTACAAGGGGACACCCACGTATCGGTCTTGCATTGGTGGGTGGAAACATCGGAAAAGGAAGTGGCGTCGAGCAAAAAAGGCCAAAGCTCTTTAATCATGCTTACCTTATGGCAAATCTGGAAAGAAAGGAACAGGAGAATTTTCCAAGCTCAAAGGAACGCAGCAATCGGGCTGGTAGCGATAATCAAAGAAGAAGCCAGGGTATGGATCTTAAGCGGGGCGAGCAGTCTGGCGGCATATCATCCCTCGGGCGACGCGGCACTTTCGTAATCCTTGGATCAGTAAGCACGCGCCAGGACAAGTCTATTCCAGAAGTGAAGAAACTATCTCTGGGGAGCGCCGAAAAGCAGGAGCAAGAACATCTTCATTGGTTTCCTCTTAGCGAGGGGCGGAGGGAGCAAGGAGAGCTCGGTTATAGGAGTTTTCAGGGGTCCTTCCGCTTGTCTCATGTTTTGTCTTTCCTTTGGGGGTTTCGTTGTTTATTTCTTTTTGCTCTGTTTTCGTTTTGAGTCCTTTGTTCCTCCTTTCTTGTTTCTCTCCCGTCTTTCTTATGTCTTTTGTACTTGTTGAACTTTGCTTTTATACCCTTCTTTAATGTATTGTTGGCAGTTCTCTTGCCACGCCTTTAAAAAAAACAACAGACTAAGCTTTAATAATGTGTTCTTCTTCTCTTCCACTGGTCATTGTCTAGCGGTGTGCTATCCAGCTCAAAAGGGAATCAAGTACGAAAAAACCAGAGACCAACCTAGATGAATACAATTATAGAACTAGGTGCATCAAATGATCAAAGCACTTAGCAGATAACTGAAATGCTGCATCTAGGGATTTATGTCAGACCCGGGAAAAAAAGATCCCGAATCCTCTGTGTTCACACACCAGTCCAGGATTTTCGGTGTACACAGTTACAAAAATGATATCATAAACATATCTCGCATTGCATTAATAGTAAATCAGAGTTTATTACAAAGGGCCTGAGGCCAAATAAAGTAAAACACAGCGGAAGCAAAGCAGTAGTAGTAGGCCACACGACTTGCCACAGGCAATCGTCTGGGGGCGTAGCCTAAGCATCTGGATCCTCACCGTCTTGGTAGAAGTCTTCTCCTGAATAAAGATTATTCAGCAAGAGTGAGCACTACTACCGTGCTTTCGCAAGTTACACCCACAAGTAATGTGATTGAATGCATGCATAAAGTAAACAAGGGGTATTGGCAGGGTTTATTTGCATAAAGCAGTATTTTCAAGTTTAAATAAATCATATTAATTTCCAAGACCATTTTTATACTATATATAAAATCAGATTTCAAATGACAATTTTATAGTGTGGATAACCTCCATATTTGAATGGTGAAGGATACCCTCCTATCACAATGGCTAACCGCCCAATTTTCCCACAGGACTAACCATCCTGAAAACATCTGTTGAAAACACTTTTAAAAACCAAAAACAAATCTAACTCAAAGTGGCTTTGCTAGCATGTCCATGATCGCGGATGTGGCTATTCGAATAGTTTTCTACTCTGCAGAGTTTGTACAGCTTTACCCACATGAGATAATTTGCTCTTTGAGTCGGCTAATCCACGCTTCCTAAGGCATGTGACAAAGCAATTATCACAAGGCCGTTACAATGATCTACCTCAAAGTACTCATGCCCGTTAAGGTTTCGCTTCCATTGGACTAACCATCCTCCGGGAGCCCCCTCTTGTGCCAGGTGGGACTATTGTCTAACCAGCACCCACACATACAACACGGCACGAATATCTATGAGGTATCCCAAATTAATAAGCCAGGTCTTGCCCATACAAGACATGTGGTGGTACGGTGAGGCATAGCAAGATGCGGCTCAAAGACCGGTCCTTAATTGACTTAGGCGTCTTTCAAAATCAAACCCTAGGTCTTAATCTTAACCAAATTAAGCCCGTGCATAAACTTGCACCCACCATTCATCTGTTTCACCCAAGTTCAAACCATTTTTGATTTTATTTGCAAAAAACCACCTTTATAAACTCTCTATGGTAAAACAATACCATAGATTTAATTTTAAACAAATTTGTAATGGTTTGGCTAAATCCTCCCAAAATCAAATCATGGTCTAAGCATTTGCTAAGCATGTGAATATTTTTCATAATAATTTAGCTAATGGTGACAAGGGCAAGACAATCAATAATCAAATTGGCCATACCAAGGGTATTGGAATAACTAAGCATTTAAACAGGGCATTAAAATAATTGATTAAAAGTATGCATGCAATAATAATTTTAAAAACTGAATTAAATAACTTTAAAACACTGGGAGAAATATGGTCAAGGGTATAACTTGCCTTCGTTGAAGTCTTGACTCTCTAAATCTTCCGAAGGATCTAACTCTCCGGAATCGTCGAAGTCTATACGCGAAAGTACGACAAATTCAAATAAAATTCAAAAAGACAATTTAAACTAACTCCAAATGAAATAATTTTATTTTATTTAGCTAGATAATAATTTTCTAAGATTTTAGCCATTTGAATCACCCAATTTGGAGTTTGGATGAAAAAGATATGAATTTTACAAGTTTAAACCTAAATCTGCAATTTAAAAGCATTTCCCGATTTATTTTTCTGAAAGAAAATCTATTTACTGCGCAATGCTGACATCAGCCCTGAGATTTTCAGAATTTAAACTAAATCTGACTGGTGGGCCCCACGTGTCGTAGACACGGTCTACATGGACCAGGCCCATGGGATTTTGGCTCAGGGGTGGTGCTGATTTGGTGCGGGTTTGGTGCCACGTCGGATCCGACACTGAGGTGGCGCCCACGTGGCGTAAGGTGGCGTCCATGGCGGCCATGGTGTTGAGCGATGCTCGTGAAGTGGGCGTGCAACAGTAAGCGTCGTCGCGGCGATCACGGAAGGAGGGTCGATGGTGACAGGGGCTTAAAGGCGCCAGAGACGGAGAAAAGAAGCGCCCCTACGCGATTCTTCAAACTCAAAATACGGCAACAACAAGAGGGGAGAGGAGGAGAGGTTGTGGGGGAAATGGTGAGGGAGAGAATGTACACCCGGTGCTCCCTTTTATAGGGGTCGGGGCGGAGGAGAGGAGGAGATCGTGGACGCGGGTGATCGTGGCGGCCATGGCGGTTTTCGGCGAAACCGGCGAGAGGAGAGGGGGTCAAGGGAGGAGTGGGGGCGGTGGAACGTGGGGAAGCGAGTGCGCACGCGGGCGCGGGAAAAATCGGGAAGAAGGTGGCGGTTGCGGAGCTCCCACGACGCGGTAATGGCAGTTGGCTCGGGCTCTCCAGCGCAGAGAAGAAGGAGTGGGGGAGAAGAAGTGGGGTTCTCCTGCATCCAGACTTCAACACAAGCTCGCTCAAATGGAGAAACACTTCAAGGAGATCCGCGAACTACAAAGGGAGTATGCGGCCTAGGAGGAACAAAGGTAGTGTGCTAGGAGGCCACCTCCCTGCAATGATGCCGCCTCCTGTAGCAGCAACCCCTACCAGAACACCCCAACTAAGCATTCACAGCATCACCTGCCCGAGGGGGAGACACCGTCCCTCTGTTGGTGCAGGGACAGATACAAGTTCTTCAAGTCCAAGCACTGGCTTAGCCTGGGCATGCGTTACTGGGGTTGCGCAAATTACTCCCACGACTATCCCGACCGTTGTTGGGGCACGAGCCGCTATCGGCAGCCGGTAAGGACATGTTACAGTATGTTCCCTTACATTTCTCTTTCAAAGTATGCACTAATAATCTCTCCCGTCTACCCGTAGTCCCCGGATCCGCTATGTAGCTATCATAAGTGGATCGACGTAGAGATCCACTCACATGACCAGTCGACTCTTGACTGCGAGGGGTGGGATGCCAACAGGGACCGTGAGAGGAGGGAGGAGGAGTGCCGCACCGAAGAGCACAACCAGTGTATCCGGCGGGAGACGCAGGCCCATCTCGAGGCGTGTAGGCGCAGGGAGTGCGAGGCTCGCAAGAGGAAGCACGAAAAAAAGAGGGAAATGGCGGCCGAGACTATGGCGGTCGGTAAGAAGTACAACGCCGAGCTTGCAAGGAAGGGCAAATGACCCCGGTCCACGCAATAGTCCGACCCTCTTCGTCTATATATCCCATGTATTTCTAATTCCCTGAAGGCATGCGTGTACCGTCCTTGGTTCGTTAGCCTACGTGTCATGTAACCCCCTTGTTGGATCAGCTGTCATGTTGTTATCATTACGCTATTTGTCCAAAGTTCTCCACCGTGTATGAATTTTCTGGTGCGTCGCAATATCACCTACCTTCGTACTTACGAATCATTGCTACCTCTATCGTCCTCACAAAATTCTTCAGAAATATATCGCGCTACAACAACATACGACGATCACAAAATGTTATTGTCAGTCTAACAGATAGTTTTTCAGAAGTAGGTAAAATATAGCATATTTAGAATATCCCATAACCTCCTCTAGACTGCTAATATACCTTGCTGTCAAGACATGTATATCACCAAAATGTAGCTCAGGATGTCTACATACAAGCAGGCCTCCTTTGAAACATCAGAAAATCTCAAATACATTCCAAGTCACATGAAATCATGAAACCCTAATTTCCGAAACATTTCGTCCTAATTTTCGAGACCTAAACCCTTAATTTGCCGAGACAATTTTAGAACATATAAAATTATAAAAAAAATTACACTATCAAATACACTGTATAAGGAGCTTGGAAAAAATTCATAATGTTTGGACATCATTTTCTATATTAGAAAATTCTTACAAATAGTATACTTAAATGAATTTTTTAGAAAAAATTAGAACGGATAATTTTTTAAAAAAATTACACAAACAAGTACACTGTTTTGGAAGGCTAAAAAAAACTCACAATTTTTTGAGCTTATTTTCTATATTTAGAAATTCCTCAAAAAAATATTCTTAAATGGATTTTTGGAAAAAGGTGCTTTCTGATGGGGACTACAAGACCTTGCGTTAGGGGCATGACACCTTGTTGCTTCTGCCGACGGCTGATAGCTTGTTGAAAGATTCCTCAAGGCTTCTATATTCAAAGAAAGCCAATGTGGCTCCAGAGGGCTAAAAATAGAATATCGGAGATAAGCAGGCCAGATTTGGAATTAAGATAGTTTAGGGGGGCTAATAGTGTCCAAAATTTGGAAAAGGACAACGAAGAGACCGCTTGCTTACTACTATATACATTTCTAGGAGTGGACACGCAGTAATGCAAATTAATAAGGAAAGAGAACTAGAATATCTACAGTAAAGTGCTGTTTGCATGATAATCTTGATCGTGTGGAATACGGGAAGCCAACGATGTATCAAGATCAATGTATGATTATTATTATCATCATCTTTTTGGAACATTGCAAATAACATGTCGCTACTTCTCTTGAAAAAAGTATCTTTTTTTTTTTTGGATCGTCAATCATGCGGCTCAGTCATGGAATACTGTTGTTACGATGCTGCGTGGTGCTATTCTGAATGATTAGCACGGTTATATCCATTCACTAGTTATTCAGTGACATTGATGACTTCGTTTTAGGTATCTTTAATAGTTAGAGATAGTCTTGTCTCTAATATATGTTACATCACATTTAGAGATAATATCTCCAATAGATAGTTTATAGCATACTCTCTAATATTTATATTTTATAATTTTTTTTGAAACGAACCTATATATCAACTAGAGTATATTAATGTATCATACCTTGTTTCACGTACACGACAGTCTCTTCAGAGCATCTCCAATAGTTAGAGATAGATTTGTCTCTAACATATGCTACATCATCTTTAAAGACAACATCTCCAATAGATAGTCTCTAGCACACTCTCCAACATTTATATTTTATATTTTTCCTTTGAAACAGGTCTACATCTCCTTCCCCTCTCTTCTCAACCTCAACGTAGAATTTTGTTAACATGACTAGCTAAATACACTATTAGAGATGGCCTTAAACAAACAAACTGAGCCTGGAATACCATGCCATAAGAAACTGTAAGGATTATTATGGAAGTTTAACAAGTTGGTCTCACAACATTGGTTGTTTATGGCCTCGGATGCAGTTAACCAGTAATGTTTTACAAACTGGTTGTTCACACAGAGTAACGCACATCGCTAGCTACCAGGGCTATCCGGTATCATAGATCTGACCTCACAAACTTGGGCTATTCAAATCACTATTGGGGATATCCTTAGGAAGTAGCCAAGTGAAAAAACCCTCGCACGTTTCTCCTCTGAGCCTCTGGGATGAGTACTCGATAAGCATGTGCCACAACTCTCCAACCGTCCATCCATGAAGTAATATCCACTGGATCACCTGTCACAACAAGATGATGCAAGAAAATAAATAAGGAGAAGTGAACATAAGATCATCGGAGACGCAGTATGGGATTAACTCCATTCCGTACAGAATACGGAGGATCCAAGCCTCCATCTAGGACATCCATAATATCTGTTTTTGTTTTCACGGTACTTTGTTAAACTTTCTAAAAATGAATCAGACCCCATCGGCGGTCAGCCCAACTGCCGAATGAGGATCCACACCCCTGAAGGATAAAATACCAGTGCACACAAAAAATCACAACCACCAACCATATCACTGGAAGATTTTACAGAACCATGAATACCATTACACATGGAGCTTATACCAACTTTAAAAGTAGTACAGCTAATATTTAACTTTTATACTTTTGTGGGGTAATTAAAAAATGTGAGAAGAGTAGTATAGATGTGTGGTACCTCTTCTAATCTTCCCAGAGATGCAGCCTCAAAAGTGTAGTAATTAACAAAAGGCCGGAGTGCCTGCAAAATAAGAACACTCCGATGATGTAGCTACATGAATCAATCGGTACAGATATTTAATTAGAAACAAAGGTAGTTCACATGTACTAATAGTCCCTGAAATTTGATTATGTAATAACATTGTCAAACATTTTTCCCGTACCTGAGATGCAGCAATCCACTGAATCATGCTCTTAACTTCAGGGTTTCCGCCAAAAGCCCCACAACCCCAATTTCCAGTTGAAATCCCTATACATTCGTCGGAGCTGACACTTGGATAGATATCCTTGGTATTTGAATCCTGAACCATGTATGAAAAGTGAAAACAGAATCAGAACAGACAGTCAGATACCGTACTTCCGAATTCTGATGCATGTATATATTAAGTTACTGCCTATCACATTAGGCCTTTTCTTAGAAATCGTATAACCAGGCAGAAGTGTGACATTTTGTTTGACCTGCCCTTAACTACTTCATTGGTTGACGAGCAGAAAAAAATTTGACAGGGATAAATAGATCCTGATAAGTCATTTTCTGAACCTAAGCAGAGACTGGATTGTTGACTAATCGACTGTGATACTTGCCACCTGTCAGTGCTTAAAAATAGGTAAATTTACAAAAAGAATTCTGTTCAGAGCAACTCCTGAGGAGTCATTAGTTAAACACCTGAAAAAGCTTCACATAGAGCTGATGCTTTGATTGATCCAAAAACCCACAAAAAGCCTTGTTCACTTCCCTGCGCAAATATGTATTGTAAATTGAAAAAAATAGAAAAATGCAAAACTATAAAACATTTCGGTTACAAAGGGCATAGATAGTGACAAACTGATAACTACAAGCTGCCAATAAATTATGAAAGTTGTGACCAATTTAAGTGAAACAAGAACAAGACATACCTTAGAAGACCACTAGTTTCGTACTGTAACATAGTTGGACAGTCCAAAGCATCAATTGCTACTATCCTAGTTTTTCGCCTACCCATTGCGTCAAAGGGCTTGTTGTCTAAATAGTCACCAACAAAACGGAATGAGGAACCATACCTGTAAGAAGCAAGTGAAGGGTTCATACCATGTAAAAATCATCACATGTTGTAAAGGAAAACACATCCATAAATCATATCGTAGTTGATGAGTACTGTGGCAGTTCTTTTAAGTTTTAACAAATGAACTAAATCAAGAAAAGGGTGGATAAGGTTAAAAACTAACCCCATATACTGTGAGAATCTTTCTGCACCAACAATTTCTATAGCCTCATTATCTTCCATTGAAGCCATGAAGAGCATGCCCACGATCAATTCTGGGTTTATCATGAATCGGATCTCTTCCTGTATCACAGAAAAGATGCAACATTATAAGAGAACCACACAAACACTTACACCCCGTTTGGCTCCCAGGTATTGGCCCTAGAATTGTGGAATTAGAATTCAATTCCAAGGATGTAGCTGTTTGGCTGCCACCTAGAATTGAATTGATGATTCCAAAGTCAATTCCAACAGGCATGATAGAGCTAGAAGCAATTCTTAACTTATACCTGTCATTTATCTCGAATTCATTCTACAAAATTAAGTAAAAGTTCGGTATTTGGAATTTCAACCTCAGGTTCACACCATAAATTTGTCATGAAATCAACTAAAATTTATTGGAGATGATTCAGTGTGTAGAAAAGCTAATTTGTGCATATTGGCAGGCCTAGGTACACAGATGGCCCCCACAGCCTTGTAGACAATGATTTCGTAAAAGTTTGATATTTGGAATTTCAACACCGCATTCACACTATAAATTTCTCACAAAATTGTCTGAAATTTGTTGGAGATGATTTAGCGTGCAGAGAAGCTACTTTGTGCACAATGGCGGACCTAGGCACACAGGCGGGCCCCACAGTCTTGTAGCATTCCAAATGACATCCAAACAGAAAAAATGGATTTTGAATTGGCTTGAATCAAATTCAAATTCAACTAGAATAGGATTTGGAATCCAATTGAATGAATTGCATTCAATTATAGGCAGCCAAACAGGGTGTTATATGAATGCAATTTCTCTCAACTAATTAAAGAACACAACATCAGAAGGTGTAACCCAACATCAACAAGTGCTTTGCTTAACTGATCTAAGAACACAACATCAACAAGAAGTGCTAGCCAGCAGCATGAAGATAAAACTAAAGACACTTCAATTCTCATCATACACCCATGAAATAAAACACCGGTCTTAAACCAGTGAGGCAACATGAGTAATTTTCCAAGTAACATAGAAGATGACGGATAAGTTACACACAAAACAAATGTAGAAATGTGTTCAAACTTCAAACTAGTGATACATGAATAATCATCACATAATTAATGCTAGTCCAAAATCCAAATGGAAACATTTGTTACAAAGTTTAAGACGGAGGAAGTAAAATCTACAAACGAAAGAAAGAGACCTGCACACAGCCCCTGGAAAGTGCACCTCCTCCCAAATATTTATTTGCAAAGTCAACTTCAAGGGCTTCTTGCTCCTCATCTTCTATCAAAGCCGAGGGAAAAACCTACTAATGAAAAGAAAACAAACAATCAGAAGATTTCATCTCAACAGTAAAACACCTGGGACATTTGATAACCATATTAAGAGACAAGAAAAATCGTACTGTTTCTTTTTTCTTCTGATGATCATTGATGTTATCATTATTGCGTAAGTGTGTAACATAGTTTTTTTTTCAGTTCTACTAGCCTTATTTCCATTTTTGTGCCAATACCGGATATATCATTTTTCATGTGGCCTCAGCACCAAAATGTTGATAAGTTAACGATTTTTTTTATTAATTAACCTTTTTTTGAATTTTATTTTAAAGTTAACCTCCGGCGCACTTTATTTCCAATTCTGACCCCTTTGGTCACGCCACCACTCGTGGTGTGACAAAATAACACTGTCACGTCAGCCCATTTCTGATCAAACTCTTGTCATGCCACTTCTAGTGGCGTGACAAAGAGTGCTATTTTGGAGACTTATTCTGGCGCGTGATAGTGTTGTTTTGTCACGCCACCACCCGTGGCGTGACCAAAGGGGTCAGAATTGGAAATAAAGTGCGTCAGGAGTTAACTTTAAAATAAAATTCAAAAAAAGGTTAATTAATAAAAAAAGTTCTAAAAGTTAACATGATAATATAGCATTTCTCCCAGGATGCAGACATATTATGGAGAACATTGAGATGATGACAGAGAGAAGGCCAATATATTTAACTGAGTCCAAAGCATGCCAGGAGATGCTAATCTGAAGACACATATCTATTCTAAGTGGACCATCACACAAGATGCAAAACTCAACATGAAACAAGTTATGACATATTTGCTAAGTACACTCCAGATAGGAATGAGATGTATCACATAATAAAAGGCCAATATCTTCGCTTCTGCACAGAGTCCAAAATATGCCTGGAGATGCAACGTCGAAGACGAATAGGCAAATAGCCATTCTATGTTGTAACAAGACCAGATTGTTGTCTTGATATTGTTCAATGATTAAATCTCAATAATCACTGCAATACGCTACACGCAGATATCACATTGTGCGATGGTTAGTAGATACTAATTTGTCAACTTCTTTTAAGCTATATCATCTTATGTAACCAAACAAAAGGCTGTAAAAGAGACATATTGTCTGAAACAATGCTGGCTGCAAGCTCGGCTTTTATTTAACAAAGACAGGTCAACTCAACAAACTCCTTATGATAAAGCAATTTTCGGTACTAGTTACATTCAGAGGAATTGTGTAAGAGCAAATATGAATCACAAAATAGTCCTATCTACGGAGTATATAAATGATACAAATGCCACTTACCCGGAATGGGGAGAGAGGGGCACTACATTTCATCCAGGCATCAAAGTCAGGATACATAATGCCATCGGAGACAGGACGGCGAGCAAGGACCTTCCGCTCAAACGAAACGAAACCAGTAGGTGTAGAAGCAGTGATCCTCTCGAAATAGTGGGCAAGGCACCTCACTTTCTGCTCCTGGCTTTGCCTCGAATTGCAAGTCAGAGCCCTGTCGATCGATCGGTAAACCACAAAAGCATAATCAATCAGCGAGAACAGTTAATCACTTTTTAACCCAACAAAAATCAACCCCCTAGAAAACCAAACCAAACCAAAATGAGCAAGGGACATACGCGAACAGACGGTCGAAATTGATCGTTGGAAGGCGCGCCTCGCTCCTATCGGCCGTGGGGAAGATGCAGAAGAGCGCGCAGGCGAGCAGCGCCGCAGCGAGCTCCTGGCTGAGGAGCACAACGCCCGCGTCCTGCTGCCCCAGGAGACGGAGCCCGAACCGTGCCTGGTCGGCGGCCCTGGCGTAGTGGTCCTCGAGCAGCGCGGGGAGGCGCAGGAGGAGGCGGGCGAGGGAGGGGACGACGTCGGCGAACCAGTCCCGAGCGTGGGCCCGCGAGAGGAGGTCGTCGAAGAAGAGGGCGTAGCCGTCAGCGGCGCGCGGGGGGAGCGGGGCGAGGGAGAGGGCGAGGCGGAGGTCGAGGAGGGCGTCGGAGAGGACGTCGCCGGAGGATACGCGGCTGACGTCGGGGCCGAGGGCAAGCGCCTTGAGCGACTCCTGCGCCGCTGGCGGCCAGAAGAGGGCGCCGCCGCGGAGGACGACGGGGAGGAAGGGCAGGATCGAGCGCAGGTCATCACGCGCCTCCATCTCTGCTCTCGGTTGGTCGCCTCTTGGGATTGACAGGCTCGGTTGGTTCGGTCCTAATGTGATGATTGGGCTTTGGGCCAGGCTAGTATGGGCTGGATATGAGCCGGGCCTAACATCGCGGGCCAATTCCCTGTCCAATACAATTATACTGACGTGGGAAGTTTTGGGCGGGCCATAGTTGGGCCTTGAAAAGCCCAACCCCAAGGATTTTTTTTTTTGGTTTGGATTTCCCCTTCCCGCATCAAAAATTCAAAAATCAAAAGAAGTGGAGAGGGTGGAGTCACGCCGCCTCATCGTTCTCGAAGAAAATCATATGAGATATCATCATGTTTAGATTCTTATTAGACATCATTAATTGTAATATCTCGTTTATTTAAAGAGAATATAGAAAGATTGAGAGATTCCTTATTTGCCTCGTCAAGAAACGGAACAGAATCTGTCATCAACTTGAAATATGGTTTTCGCGACTGTAACAGTTTCGAATGGAAAATCTCATAACTACAAAGTTGTAGATCTCTTTCCATAATCCAATTTAGAATCTTCATTTATCTAATTTGGAGTTCAGACGTGAGATATGGAGCCCACAAAGCAGGCTGTACAGAGAATCAAAGTCCGCAGCTGAGTCAACTTCCAAAGCAAATTGACATCCGAAAGGTTTGCGGCACAGAAGAAAAGCGAAAAACCGACTCAAATTTAAAGTGTATTCTGAATCAAATTCAATGCCGGTTGTTTCCAACCCTATCACGTTTGTCGTAGGGGCGGCCCACCAGCCCCCACGACCAGGCGAACACCGCGAGTGCCCTCACCCCTCCGAGTATCGCCGAAGGAGCCCAGAGGGTCCGAAGGGGCTCGGAGGACCCGAAGCACTGAACCTCCTAGGGTGGCCAAGGCCCTTCGGACTGAGGGCATCCCGTACCCTTCGAAGAACCACAGTACCACTAGGTCGGGCGCTCCAGTTAGATAGACCAAGATCCAAAGGGTCCACCATAAGCCGAAGGCTACACATAGGGGTACATAGGGGTAGGAAAAGCTCCTGCAACCCCTAGTAGTATAGGGCCCTGTAATGAGTATGTTTGTAATCTCATGTACCTAGTAGAAATGCTATAAATAACCACTTCCCCATGTAATAAGGTAGACCTGAATTTTCGGGACAATTAATACACATTTATTCCTTGCAACCAATCCCCTCTTCGAGGACTCTCCGGCCACTCACGTGGACACTAGGGTCTCATCTTTTTACTGTTTAGTCTTTCTTGCTACGACAACGTCCAAGCCACGACTCTCCAGCCCCTTAATAGGACCCCAGGGGTGCCCTCTGTGCTCCTCTTCCTCTGGCCGCCACCCTCGCCTCCCCGCTGCCTTGTGCGCCGCCTCCCCTGCCCCTGCCCTAGGGCGCCGCCTCTCCCTTGCAGCCCTGCTGCCGGCAAGAAGGGAGAAAGCCAGGTCGACCAACAAGAAGGAAGGAAGGAAAGAAGGAGAAGAAGAGAAAGAAAGAAAAAGAAGAGATGAAAATTGAGGGGTTTTCGTGATCCGTCATGTTCGTCAAGGGTAAACCTTGTTAATCCCTAGGATTTGCTTTGAATTAGTCGTTGTTAAGTTCGTAGATCGTTTAGTTTAGGGGAGGTTTAACTTTCAGCATGCCCTAGTTCGTTGAGGTTAGATGCAGAACCTTGCGGGGTGATTCATGATATTTAGGCTCGGATTCAGAGGTTGGTCCAATTAGAGAAAAGTTAGATAATATCGTTAGCTTTCTAGGAAGGTCTAGAGCATTAGAATCAGAGTAGCGAGTGAAAAGTGACGATCTCAGGATGGTCGCTGTCCAGAATTTAAACGAAGCTGATATATGTTGTGAAGATGAGTCAATTTCATCTAGTAAATGATAAAATTATAATATGGTGATAACTTGAATTATTTAGTAAATTTTGATTGGTTTCAAGAACTGTTATCGTTCTTATATTTTTAAGTTTAGAATTAAAGATATAAAATTGTGAAGCGTACTATCCTGATAGATTTTGACACGGCCTTCGGGGAAAGAAACAAGGCAGAAAATGGTAGAATTAGAGGTTCGTCGTAACTAGGAAGTTGTGGTTTTTTGTGAGGATTCCATAAAGTCTTGGTTGATTGAATTTCGAGTTCAAATGAATAAGTTAGAATCGTTTTACTACTGGAACAGCAAGTAGTGTGTTCGGTAGTTTTGGGTTAAATGGATCGATTTGGCATAGATGTGCAATGACGATAAGTGTAAATTGTGGTTATCGTGATGATATAATTTTGAGATGCGCTTTGAATTATTTTTCCAGGGAGTGTGGTCTCTAGTGTCCTACTGCCACCTCACTACCTAGCTCTAAGGGATAAAGAGGCAAGTGCATGGTATATAGTGATCGATGGTGTATTGTTGTATTATTTATCACTCATTACCATTATATTGTTTATGTTTTCATCTTATTTAATTACAAACAATATGAATTGTCATTGATATTACTTATCATGCTATTTATTATGTTTTTGTTAAGCTTATTCTTATACATGATATTGATAATATTGAATTAATGAGATTATGATATTGAGATAATGAGAATGCGATATTGAGTTAATGAGACAAGTTGTGTAAATGCTTAATTACGATATTGCATCATTTACATTAATCATGATAAGAGTATATGAGACAGGTCGGTGAGATAGTCTTGTAACTATTCTAGTGAAGTTAGTGAGAAAGATACATGACTAGTCCGGAGTGCTCTAAATAAAGTGTTACATTTGAAGGGACTAGTTAAAGTCCTACAATGTAGAGACCACATCCTAACGAAGATGGAGGAAGAGTGTGTCGTTGACGAGTTAACACTCTGCTATACTGGTATCAGTTGACGATATGCGTATGAGCATGAGCATGATGGTGCATTCGCATATATGAGTAAATTGTTAAATTATGCAAATTTACCTATATAGAATATGACTTCGTTTACATGAGTATGAGAAAGAAAGATGAATAAATAGTAATGTTGATGATGATAATGTTTATGGTTGAATTGATCGTTGTTCAATGTTTATTATTGTGCTTGCTGGGTCGTGGACTCACTCTTGCTCTATTGTTGTATTTAGGTGACTGTTGACGATGTTGCACATGAGAAGGGCTAGCGCACTTGGAACCACGTCATACATTCAAATATTTGATTCATTGGACATGAGAACCTTTACTATAGAGTGATGAATTATATTTAGAATTTGTTAGTGTTGAATGACCTTAGACGATACATTAGAGTTGAATTTTCATTCAATAGATTTTTATTCGATTGGTTTTGCGTTGTTCTTGGATTATTATCTCGCTATGCTTTCTAGAGATTAATTATCTATGATTGTTGTATTATTATACTTGTTTTAATGTGACCTGTGGACATGTTTTTATTATTGAGACACTTGCTGTAATTTATTGTAAATGATGTTAAAATTGATAGTTAGTGTAGTTAGTGGCATTCTAGACTCCGTATTGGACCAGGGTGTTACATCAGTCTCATGACATGTGGCAGAATAAATCAACTACCTCTTTGCATGATCACATATCATGATTTAAAATGGGTACAAACAAGGGTGTAAAGATAGAGAGGTCTAATAGTTTTTACTTCCCATCGTCCTCGCCCCACTCTTTGTTCCTTCCCCCTCTTGTGTATCATCAAACCTTAACCCTAAAACAAGGTTGAATCTGTAGCAATGTTGGAGGAGACAGAGGAGACAAGGGGCCGGTTCGAGCCTTACCTCGCCTCAGGCTGCTCGGGCATCGTCGCCTTCTGCGACACCATCCATGGCCATGAGGCCAAGCTCCTCGCCCCCTCGCTCGGGCAACGTTTGTTATGGAACCTCAATGGGTTGGATCTTGTTGGACCTGGGTATATCCAAAGTTAGGCCCAATATAGATTTTGAATACTTGGATATTAATAGGACGGATTATGGGCTATCCAATGGACATCACCCCTAAAGCCCAGATTTGTAAAAGGTACCCATAAATCATGAAGTTACTTAAATTTTCATGCTTATAAAAAATTTTATTCCTAAACTGTCCCTTTGTCATCAACGGTTCCTTTTTTTAGTATGATAACTGTGATGCAGGAGTGACCGAACCTTGCATATTTGGGATATAAGTGGGTATTTGCTGGTTGCTTTAGATGTACCTCCCATGTATTTGTTAACATCCAACATTCCTGCACAGCAAATGAATAGACCACACCCACCATCAGTAAGTGCCATCTGTGAATTGCAGACTGGATCTTGTCACAACGTTTACCATGTAGACAAGCAATCCAAGGCTGATATTCTATCGAGCGCTCCTACATGTACGACATTTGTTGTTACGATATTAGTACAGTCCACCATTGTTTATGCCGCACGGGTGGAGAGAGAGAGGAGTCAGGGTTAGAGTCGTCGTCGTCCTTCGTTTCTGCATCGTCTTCTGTTAATAACGAGCGGAAGAACCGCTTCCTTACCTATTTTATTTGAAGCTCCTCGCTGGTGGCCCTGTCAGCATATGGACCAACCTGCACCTGTTTCTACTCTTCTCTCTCAAGTTGGTGCTAGGGCGATCTTCTTCGTTGTCCGGTTCTACCTGTTCGAAGCTCCTGTGGATTGGTTGGGAGGTGTTGTAGACTTGTAGTCCCCTTAGCTTTGATGTGTTTGTGCGGCAGAGCTGGTTAGGGTGTGGCCTTGAGTTGGCTAGTGGGCGTCTCTAGCTCTGGTGCTGTTGTCGCTAGGCGCGTCGCAGTTGCGGTTTTCCTCCCGCTAGGGTTTCTTCCCTTTCGGGGTGTATCATTTTATTTTACCTGTTTTCTCTTTCTCAATCAATGCAACGGGCAGCCCTGCCTCTTTGTTAAAAAAAAAAGATATTAGGCTACTCCTAATGGGCAGTATCTTAGTGCATGAGAAGTGTTAGGAAACTATCTTCCTAATGCATGGTTTCTTATGGTGTAGTATCTTAGGCTGTTTCATTTAATTACATGCATAAGAGGAAACAACGATCATAATAAATTTTATGCGTTGGATTTCGAGACCGAACTGGTATCCAAATTAGATACTAGAGTACTCTCTCTCTTCATTAACTATGGTGCCACATCATCATTTTACCTACATAACAGACTTAAGATACCAGTCAAAGTGGAGCACTGTGAGCATCCTTAGTACAACGAGGAGAAGGTCGAAGGTTGCGTGAGGTGGTGAGAGTAGACATCGTCATACGCGGATCGTACTATGTGAAGCACTTCTCTGTTCTATCTATCCATTGGTCGAGGTGCTACTATCTATACCACATTATATGTTATACTTTTATTTTTTTCATATGCTCATATTAATTTTGCAGAGAGAATTTCATAGCAGTAGGTTGCAACGATGGTACACCTTATAGCTTTGAGGAGTTACCAAGTGTACAGGTATTTCTCCGGTCCTTACGTACATATATGTATATGTGAAGTCTAAATAAAACATATATGCATTCTCAAAAGAAAAAAACATATACTTGGTGCCCAAACGCTAAAGATGGGCATTTAAGGATTTGCAACTCGATCTTAAAAATGTAATTTGTCATTTGCGAGCCTAAACATGGAAATAGCTTGTATATACTTGTCATTTGCGAACCCTAACATGGAAATAGCAAGGAATTGCCACTCCGTGTATTTTATCGAGATAGTTCATGGTAAATCCTTAAACACCAATCCACGTGGAGTCCGATAAATTTTTATACCGGGTAAAAAAAACTAGGTTTATTTAATTTTCATCCAAATTCATTTTTAAATTCAAAATTTAAATAAATTTCGTCTTTACATCTAGAAAATAAATTCAATTCAAAATTTGTGTCCAAAATTTCACAAAAATATCTAGCAACCGGTTCTATACACAAAATTTCTGACCCTACCGCTATAGTTTTCCCTAGTGGGGGTGATGAAGGACGCCGGGAGGTGAAGAAAGCTCGTTGATGCGACGCGAGATGCAGTACCCTGCTCACCTGATCCGATGTTTCACAGTCGTTAATTGTTTGATGTACATACGAAAATTTAGATGCCAGCGATAGAACATTTTTGTCTTGTATTTGCTCCTGTACAATTTGCCCGGATCGTAGTTAGATAAGGATAGGGAATAGGAGACGATTCTATCGGCCCACGTCACGGAATACTGAAACGAAGTCGTCGCAGTCTAAACTCTGCACTTGGGCGCTGTTTGCTTTCAGGCCTGCTCGTCATTTGCCTGGCCAGGACTGTCTCTGCTTCCTGCTTGGCGTACGTTTGCTTGCAGCCTGGTGAGCCGTGGCGTCCAGCGGAGAAAACGAGCGCCTCGGAGCTCTGTCTCTCAGGCAGCTCGATTACTGTTCATTACAGCTCGATCTACTGTTCATTGCTTCGATCCAACGGTCTATTTTTTATTCACTAATTTCAGGCACAGGTTTCCAACCAAACAACTCATCTTTAGATTTGCTTTCGAAAAAAAAAGATCTACTTTCTGCGCTACTCTCCGCACCACTTTTCCCTAGACATAAAATCCAGGTCACCAACCAAACAAGCCCTACCACATCGTTGAACTGAGCTGAAGGTTGAGCAGGAGGAGATATAAAAGAGGGTTTGATGGGTGATCAAGAAAGCCCTGCCTCCCCAAGTTCCATACTCACCTGAACAGGTTTGATGGGTGATCAAGAAAGCCTATGGTCTAGGCCAATGACCTGCATTGCACTTGGTGGGTGCGTTGACCTACCATCTCCTCAACTGGGAGAATGGCTGTTGTAATTTGTGACAGAAGGGGAAACAGGTACGTGTTCGCGCGGTCCCTACCAAATTTTCAAGCAAACTATGGATTCTCGTAGTGATTCCAATTCAAAATTAGGAATCCCAGACGAGTTCCATTCATGTTTGTAAAACTCAATATCGGGCTTTCCAATTCAGGTCAGGTGTCCAGCCGACTTGGTGAGCAATTTAGGTTCCGTGCCGCGATCAGGTGTAAAATTTTCACAAGCGAAATCACGGCACCCGAGTTAAAGCGTCAAATACTGATTCTGGTCCGTATGAGCAAACGCTATTACGATTTCAGATAGACCAGCACCGGATACATGGTTGCAACCACATCGAGCACCAGACGAAAATTCAGAACATCTTGCATCTATTCTAAACGATGTCCAAGTTTTTGACACCTCTGATGCGCACTTGTGAAGAAAAAAAAGGGTAAACAAACAACCTTGAACCTACAAACAGACCAATGTACAGCGCAAATCTCAAGCAGCAAACCTAGGTGGTAACAAATGGCAGAGAGAATTCATGTATCCTGTATCCAATTGAGAACCACCCAAAAAAAACTTCCAAACCACTCTCAATTACACAGAATGGGCTGATCACGAACGGGTATGTGCTGAGAGGTCCCATGATCTAACATCTCAACTCTCAGTTGCGGGGGTCGGCTCTGAGGCAGCTGGCGCTACTGGTTTTTGGTGAAGCAGAGGAGAGAGCGCCTTGACAACAATGCTCATGTTGGGCCTAAACTCTGCTTCGTATTGCACACATAGAGCTGCTACCGCAGCAAGCTGCAGATGAGAGTGCAAGGAATTACATCAATAACGTCACTCCGAAATAATGTAAAATAGGAAACACACGGAATGCGAGGGAGGGAAGGAAGGAGAGACCTTAGCAACTCCCTTCGGAGGATATTCTCCCTTCAACCTAGGATCTACGCATTGTTTGACCTTGTCTTCACTCAATCTTGGAGTAGCCTGAAGAAAGAATGCACACAAACAGGTTAGCTATCGAATTTTACCTTGCTTCTGATCTCGCTACCAGAGTGGTCCTGGCAATGGATCTGTACCAATTCCTCACCAATTACCAGCCGGAACCAGCCAAAATCTGAGCCATTAGAGAAATCCAAATTCTTGATAGAAAATGTGTGTGGTTGGTTATCACCCAGTTTCCTGTAAGATTTGGTGTTCAGATACTAACTGGTTGATTTCTAGTACTGGAAGTTGGATTGATTTGTTGCTGTTCTAGTCAATTGCCCAGTTAAATGGGAATAAATTCAAATCCAAAGTGATCTATAATTAAACTGGCTGTTTTTTTAGAAACCATTTGAGTCTGCGAATGCAAGTATCTAGTCAGCTTATCACTGTCAGGATCCAACACTGAACAAGTAACAAGTTGCTAGATTATGCTAAATGTTATTATCAATATTTTCGATATACTGTTGTTGGCCATATTCATCTGATCCATATTCCCTAAATAAAATGGTGTAGTGACTGTAGTCTCTCTTGCCACTATTTCCTTTACCACTTGATACATCTCAGTCATGGGGAAAATATTATAATGGCAGACAAATAAGCGACCACAACATCAACAAGTTAGCAAAATTGCTTACCCAAGTGACTAAACTTTGTTGTCCCCGAGGCATTGTGTGATCTACCGGTTTCCTTCCAGTCAGAAGTTCCAGAAGAACCACGCCATAGCTGTAGACATCACTCTTCTGTGTCAGCTGGCCAGTCATAGCATATCTGCATCGATTAGGAGCGTCAAAGTTAGATGAAATGCATGAAAAGCAGGACTTCAACTATTTTCACAAATCACAAGTTCACAACTCATGCAAAGAATACAAATACTCCTTTTGCTGCAATGTTGACCTGGCTAGTTAAACATACACTGGCTGCCACATAAATTTCCTGATTTGGCTAGATTACTTTAAGCATGTCCTCAGTAACTTTACAATAACTTACACAGCATAAACATTAAGGAGAGATAAACCAACATAGTCAAACAAAACATAAAAAATGCAGTTACTGAAAGGCAGAAAACCAAAATCAATCAAGGGCAAACAAAAATCTAACTTGTTAGTGTTTGAACACTAACAGATTTTTCCTTTATATGCATATGAAAGCAATATCAGGCTCTCAGCAAGTTTGGACTGCAAAACAAAGACATTTAATTTTTGCCAGATATTTTAACTTTGCAGATAGGAGAAATAACACAGAAATTTAGTCTTAGGTAGGCCTGTCATAGAAGGTTGCTGCTTAATTAGGCTTAAGTAGTCCATCATAAGGTTGTTGATCGCTTGGATGGCACACACCTATTTTGCAAATTAGTGATGTTCTGCCTCAATATTCCAAAGAGCATACTACATGCAGATAGCAGTTAGGTTGTCTTATGCAGATGGCAGGTGACATGTCAGGCGACTTGACCCAAAAACAGGAATACATTCTCCAAACATATTGGCTGTGTCGGCTGACTTTAAAAAAACGACGTTCACCCAAAATAATATATTGTCGTTTTTAGGCCAACACCAACCTGGTGGCCGTTTATTGGAACATTGGTTATGAAAGAAAGCCTACATGCCTAAATATCACTAGAAGCCAAAAGAATTCAGTACTTTATTCTACATAGTACTAAATGTTCCTGTCAAACCGTGAAAACTTATTCAGATTGCTTATTCTAATGAATTTCGAAAAAAAAAACTATGGTGTCACGTGCAGACCCCGAACGCAGCGAGTACCCGTGGGATACAGGTGGTCTCGGCTCCAGGCCTGGTTTGTCGGACGCTGTAGTGACAATGCAATGTTCGGATGCAGTAGTAGCAGCAGCACGGGAGGAAGACTAGAAGATAAGGGGACAAAGATTGGTTGTAATCTCTGGTTACTTTCCAGAGCACACATGTATTGTCTTAAATAGACTTGATGCTTACAAGAGACTCGGATACAAACTCATAGTCCGTATCTAATACTACTGCCTAACTTATCTGAACTGACTCGGTTAGCAAACCTTTCCTAAACTGAACATAAGGCTAACAATCTGAACCTGCCAATGCTAACTGTTCTGCTGGCTTACGGCGTCGAGTATAAACCGTACCCCACCTGACATATGGGGGCACAATATAACCAACAGTTGTATAGTTGAAGGTTCGAATAAGTTGATACCCACATCAACATATAATGGCGAATAAAATTTAAGATGAGACAAATTGATGTAATGTACAACACGATATCAGTATGATACAAAAATGTAATGGCTGAGACAGTGGTGTGCATAGCTTTGCTAACACATTAAAGTCAGAATTACTAGTGTTCTTTTGGATATGTAGTTACCAGTGAGTTACTGGCCAAACGTGTAAAAAACTGAAGTCAATATCATAATTATTGAAACCAGACTGGTCATTCACTTGTAGGACTGTTGGTTCTAAAAATAAGCGATACTATGGATTTGCATATCGACAAGTCTTAGAAGTAGTTTTATGTATCCTTGTGAAAAAAAGTAATGTGTGTGTTTGATATGTGATGTATTACACAAGTGACCAATGGACCAAAAATAGGTGAACCTCGATTTATTAGCACAAACCATACATACCAGATTTGTTGACCCAGAGTTGATTTGCAGCACATGGGCATGTTCGATATGGAATTTAGGAGAATAAGTGTTGTGCCATGTACCTATTCCTGGTGACTGACACGTACAAATACTTTCGATTCCTACTTCTGCCACAAAGAATGGCCGGAAGTAGTGGTTAGGGCAGCAATTTATCATTTTATCTTCTGATACAGGTGCGCATCATGGGTTCGAATTAGGAAGTTTTTTTTTAAGCCACTGCGTCTGGTGCATTCTTATTTGGTCAGTAGGAATCACAGTATTGTGCTGCAGTGTTGATTTGTTGGGCTGGATGCAGTCATGACTCATGCATGTGTCCCTGCCTGGCTGCACCACCACAGCCTGCAGGGTTAATTTGGAGGCGCTGATAATATGCATGAGGGTACCTAAGCTAGTTCTGGTGATGTCTATTGGATGTGAAGCTGGAGACATGTGCACCCTTTCCCCCCATCGAGAGAACAACAACTTTGGTTCATGTAGATACTTAAGTAGTTCAGTGAAAACTGGTAGTATGACATTTCACACGGAAAAGTGGTTTGAAGTCCAAAGGAATCAACCAGATGACCATAGGGCAAATACAGTAGCAAACTATACAAGGATAATCTATACGTTAGTTCATCCAAAAAGTATATCAAACCTTTCAAGCCAGCTGTCATTTAAAGATGGGCCCTACCACATTGACATGAATAAAAACCATAGCAGTACTCTCATGTTTGCGATACAATTTATCATATTTTAGTTGGTTCAAGACTTGTGAGTTATGAATGCCAACTATGGTTGAGCTGGAAAAAATTGTACATGAATAATAATGATGCAAGTTAGTGTATGGCATGCAGAAATGCATTAGTATGAATTAGACAATTACTCTGGCGCATGATATCCAAATGTTCCTAATACACGAGTTGAATGGAGGCGTGCTGCCATATCTGGAGCTTGATTTAAGAGATTGAAGTCTGCAATTTTTGCCTTGAAGTCCTCAAACAGAAGTACATTGCTTGATCTGATGTCCCGGTGGATGATTGAAGGCTGAACCTTCTCATGCAGGTACTCTAGACCTTTTGCTGCCTCGATAGCAATTTTGACCCTCTGCATCCAGTCAAGCACAGGCCCAGGCTGCGCACCTTGAACTCCTTTTCTTCCTGTTTTGTTAAGAAATACGATGCAGGTCCATCATAACTGAACTTGATATCCTAAAGAATAGCTTTATGCGCTTGCCACATGCTAAGAATACTAGGTGCTCAATGCCTTACCATGCAGAACATCATGAAGAGAACCCATCGTTGCAAATTCATATGCCAGTATACGATAGTTGCCCTCCACATAGTAACCCAACATCTCAACAAGATTTTCGTGTTTTAGCCTTGATACCAGTGAGACCTAGAGTCCATAAACACAGAAATTATAGGGCTTAAGTCTATTGGTACTATCATCAATCCATGAGGAATAACCAACAGAAAAGGAACTATTTAAGAAGCTAAAAGACCCATGAGCAATCACCTGTTTCAAGAATTCATCATTAGGCTCATTTTCAGCTGCATCAAGTTTCTTAACTGCCGCTTGCCTCCCATCATCCAAGGTGGCATGATATACTCGTCCGTATGAACCTTCACCAATCAGAGCATTCGATCCAAAATTGTCGGTCTTTTGTGTTAATTCCTCCAATGACAATTCAGGGACATCAATTATAGGAGGGGAAATCTCCGGCTCAGGTTGACCAGGAGGAAGTTTCGAAGACTTCTGCTTGGCTGATGAATGAATACATAACAATGCAATCAGCAAGGACTCGAAAATAAAAAAAAATAAAAACTCAGCTAAAAGGCAATATACCAGGAACAGTAACATAGTTTCCCAAATAGATTGTAACATAATACCTTAGGATGTTGGAGTGAAAATACACAGCAGAGAGAGTCAAATATGACACAAGACCATTAACACCCAATCTTGCTAGTTGCTACTCACTGCTCAAGGCAGTCATTATACATGTATGAACATTTTGTAAATAAGGCCCCTTAAAAAAAGAATCTAAGAATAGTTTGCATAACCCAAAAGTTGCATGTTACATAAAAGCTAGAACTGGAATTCCATGAACACAGCTTGAAGCAGTTTCTACCTAATTTACATAGAAGATGGTGAATAATGGTGCATACAATTGCTATGAGAAATGCTATGATGGTATCCTTGTATGTGCTAAGCTGCTAACTAGTAATCAAATCCATATCTAAATCCACTAAGGATACAATTGATATTCAATTTGTATTCATAACCCAGAGTGAACCAATTCATATTTTGCACCCAACAATAATCAGACTCGAATAAAAACCTGAAAGCATAAGTAAAAAATGGACTGAAAATTGCCTTTAGCTACTATTCAAACTGAATCTGAACGAGTGCGGTCCTAGTTCCCATTACACATCAAGGGAGGAGCAAAAGTTGATTTCTTGCAACCTTAAAAGGGAACCCATCTCCTTCTTTAGTGAATGCCAGGTCTCCTGACCATTTTTTTTAAAAGGAACGACTTGCACTGAAATTCACATGGCAAAAACACAAGCATACGAACACACCGTCTAATTTATTGCTCTGAGCTTTGGAATGTTCCTTTTCATGTCCTTCCTCCTCGTCATCCAACCGCCAATTACAACAGAACCACCGCCTCATATTGTCTCCTGATCTCCTCACCACTTCAATCCATGCAAACAAATGCACAAAACAGTTAGCATATGTACAAAAGTTCGGAGACCACAGTGACTAAGTCATTTCATTACGCAAAAAAGTACATTTCTATACAATCAATCAACAAGTACATCTATCCTCTGTCGCTACGCAACACACAAAGTTAGCTAGAGTTCAACTATATTCTCTGTCAAAAGTGCTATGAATAGCGCTTGTATTCAATATGAGGCCAATGGGCTAGTATATATACACAAAATACAGGTGGTGAATATGCACAGAACCCCTTATAATAATGGGGAATAACACACTTAGACATATATCTCTAACACCCCCCCCCTCAAACTCATGGTGGATCAACAACATTGAGTTTGGAGAGGTAGAAACCATGCTGTGCTCGAGTCTGGGCCTTCGTGAAGAAATCCGCTATCTGAAGCTCGGAAAGCACATACTGAAGAGCAATCACCTGATCATGCACACAAGACCGCATGAAGGAAGCATCAACACCAATATGCTTGGTGAGCTCATGCTTCACAGGATCACGAACAATCTTGATAGCTTTGTCTTTGTCGGACAAGAGAGTCGGTGTAGTGACGAAACACCAAAATCCTCAAGTAACCACCGTAGCCAAGTAATCTCTGCTTCAAGAGAGCCATAGCTCATAACTCGACCTCTGCGCTCGAGCAGGACACTGCGGTCTGTTTCTTTGTTTTCCGTGCAATGAGAGAACCACCAAGAAAAACACAAGATGTGAGAGATAGACCGTGATCGAGGATCGGTGGCCCAAGTAGTATCCGAATAAACTGAAGTCAGAATAGCAATTTGGAGCGTGGAAAGAAGAGACGGCGAGAAATAGTCCCACGAAGGTATCGCGAACTTCGAAGAAGGTGGTAGTAGTGGACTGAGTGGGAGCGAAACGAATCGACTCGGAATGTGAACTGGATAAGTGATATCGGAATAATGTGACAAGATAGACAAGACTCCCAACAAGATGGCGATAGCGAGTCGGATCGAAAGAGGCTTGCCATCAGATGGTCGGAGGTGAACATTGAGCTCCATGGGAGTCTCAACAGTATGATGATCAGTGAGAGAGGCGCGATCAAGAAGATCCTGAATATACTTCTCTTGGGACATAAAGAAACCATCTGGAGTGGAAGTAACCTCAATCCCAAGGAAGTGTGAAGAGGACCAAGATCGACATAAAGAATCGCTTTCGCTAAGACGAGCCTTGACAAAGGCAATGTACTCGAAATCATCTCCGTTAATGAGCATATCATCAACATATAGAAGAAGAAGAGTCCAGACCACGAGGCGAAGTGTGGACAAAGAGCGCGGGATCATGATCACTTGCTGAAAAACCAAAGCGGTGACCACGAGGAGAAGCGCTCAAACCAAGCACGAGGGCTTGCTTAAGGCCATAGAGAGAGCGGCGAAGGCGACGCACCATGCCCTCGAGAAGAATACCCGGTGGCGGATGCATGTAGACCTCCTCACGCAACTCGCCATTAAGAAAGTCATTCTTAACATCAAGCCGAGAAAGCAGACCCGATGGCGAGCAGGCGCCCTTGAAAGAAGAGCGCGACGGTGGTCATGTGGGCCACAGGAGCAAAAGTCTCGTCGTAGTCACGACCATGCTCTATTTGGAAGCCACAAGCAACAAGACGCGCCTTTATAGCGCTCAAGAGAGCCATCGAGCGAGTCTTGATCTTATAGACCCACTTACACGTGATAGGGCGAGAGTGAGATGGAAAAGGAACAAGATCCCAAGTACCGATGCGCTCAAGGCGACAATCTCCTCGGCCATGGCATCTTGCCACTCGGGATGAGCAACAACATCCCGTGGGAGATAGGCTCACAAGTAGGCTGCGCCCGACAAAGGCAAAAGCAGGCGGGGGTCAATCGATGGCGATCGCGGAGGCGTGGCGAGGAAAGATGACCCATCGAGGAAGATGGAGCATCGAAAAAGATGGAACATCGAAGAAGATGGCTCATCTGGAAGATCCTCAATCTGAGGTCGCCGAGTGTAGACGAGTGTAGTGGGGGATCTGAGGAGCCGCAGAGACGCGGCAAGGGCGACAACGGCGGAGAGGCCACGGGGAATATGTGGAGACTCGATGGGGCGGGTGGACAAGGACAAAAGCAGATATAGGTGTATCTGGAAAGGTCAAAAGGACGAGAGACTCCACAGAGGAAGCCGAAGGAGAGCAGGGCGTGGGTAGAAAGGGCGATACTCGTCGAAAGTCACATCCCGAGAAATGCGCGTCCGTCGACCAACAGATCCCAAAGACCGATAGCCCTTGTGCTCAACCTTCAGATCCCGAAAAACACACTCAACAGTGGCGGTCGGTTTGAGTGCGTTCTTGAGGCGAAAAACGTGAGCAAACGCACCAAATAAACGAAGGCGGCGAGTAGTCGGAAGGAGACCACGAGACGCTCAAAAGGATTGCATACGAAGAAGCGAAAGAAATTTGGATGTTGACGAGATAGGTGGCGATGGAAGCGATCTCGGCCCAAAAGTGAGGTGGAATAGAGCGGCAATCATCGAGCACGAGCCGACTCAAGGAGGTGACGATGCTTGCGCTCAAGAACACCATTCGAGCATGAGCACCGGGACAAGAGAATCGGCGAGAGTGCCTGCTTTCGGAAGGAAGTTCTTGCAGTGATGAGAGAGATACTTCATGCGAGTCTCACGGGAAGACATGAAATATATCCAAGTGTGGCGAGAGAAATCATCGATAAATATGATATAATATCGATGACCTCCTTTCAAACGAAAGGAGCCGGACCCCAAACATCGGAATGAACAAGATCAAAAGGACGCCGAGACACGGACTCACTATGGGGATAAAGAAAGTGAATATGTTTACCTAACTTACGTACGACAATCTAAAGACCGTCTCTGAGGCAGACCCGAAGACCACGACGAACTAAGGACGACAGGCAGATCCACACAGATGGCCAAGACGGTGATGCCACTTTGCTAGAAAGAGTGGTAGACCAGATGTGAAGCGAGCGATCAAGCGCGACGGGCAAGCGTGAAGAAAGATGAAGCGATCAAGCTCCCAGAGACGCCGTGAGTCAAAGCGCCGAGGGCGAGAACCAACTAGGGCTCCGTGTGGCGGTCTGAACACAACAAGAGTCGAGTTGAGAATGACCCGATAACCAAGATCGATGTCTGCTTGTGAAGAAAGAAGTCGCATGGTAAGGCGAAGAACATGAGCAACAGAGGAACATGAAAAGATGAGTTGCTAAGAGATCCTCGACCGAGAGCGAAAGAGATGTACCATCGGCAGTAAGAATCTTGACGGGAGAATCAAGAGGTGTAATGAAAGGCAGTGGAAGGATCGAGTCATGTGAAAAGATACTCGAATCAAGAATCCACGGGAGGAGCCTAACTGTGGAGGTGGTGGTTTCAGCGATGCTGAAGAGTCGATGTGAACCGTGAGAACACATCGAGGAGAACTGAAGCGGCAAGCGGCGTCGAAGTCTGGCTATCTCGCCAGCCGATGAAAGCTAAGGAAGAGTCGATCTGACGTCGATGTAAAACTGCAGAACTGCCGAGGAGAACTGAAGCGGCAAGCGGTAGCCAAGTCAGCTATCTCTGCTCGATGAGAGAAATCTGCTGAAGAGTCGATCACGACGTCGATGTAGAAGCACTAGTGCGGTGCTAGTAGAAGAACGGCGTGAAAGATGCCGCTTCTTATAGCACCGGGACTCAATGTGGCCGACCTTGTCGCGATAGGAAGCGATGAGGGCGACCACCGCCAGATGGAGCGGCCACCACCACTGTGGCGGCCATTGGAGGAAGCGATGTCTTTGGCGTGGAGCAATCGGTGTAGCAAGTGGGCGGCGGCGAGCATAGAGTGGCATCGAACCGGCACACTCGGTGAAACAAGCCATTGGTAGCGGCTACCGACGGCCGGCGACAACCACAACGAAATCTAACAGCGGCAATCAGCAGCGGCGGTTAGATCGGCAGTTTTTTTTCTCTTCTTTTTTTTTGCTCCTTCTTTTACCAAACTCAAGCAGCCAAATAAAGCGGCGTGTGAGGAACCCTAGCTCCTGCGGCCCAGCAGCAATGAGCGGATCGTGCAATGGCGGCGGAGGCGGTGCTCAGCAGCTGCCTAGCTCTCCTGCTGGCGGCAATGGTGGATCAGCCATGGAATGCAGGAGGAGGCGGTACTGCCTGCGGCTTCCTCGGTCTCAGCGAGACTTGGCGCCAGTGATGGGCGGATCCGTCGAGTTGTCCTCGGTCTCAGCGAGACTTGAGCGCCTGAGCACGAGCACGACGAAGCGGAGGATGGGTGAGGCGAGGCGCCTCGGTGAAAACGGCGTGTGGCCGAGGCCGAGCGAGGAGCCCCCGGCGGAGACAAAGCGTGGCGACGCAGTGCCGAACCCGCCAGCCGTGACGAAGATCCGTGAGGAAGAGTCGGCGTCATCGTCGGGTTGTGGCGACAAGAGACGATGTGGTGGAGGCGACGCTAAGCAAAATGTAGTCCGTCCGGTCCGGACGTCAAGCGAAATCGGGCGTCGGCGGCTCGACGAAGACAAATCCTAGGTACACTCTGATACCATGTTATGAATAGCGCTTATATTCAATATGAGGCCAATGGGCCAGTATATATACACAAAATACAGGTGGTGAATATGCACAGAACCCCTTATAATAATGGGGAATAACACACTTAGACATATATCTCTAACAAAAAGAACATTAAATTTCCCAGTACAGCATTCACAGAGACAGCATAGACCAACATGAACATTCTTAGAAGCACTAAAGCTACGTTTTTCTTTAAAAAAAAAGGGGGAAAACCTTTAGAACGAGATATCTCAGGTATGAAATAAGCGTAGCAATTCAGTCGCTTTCAGCTTATTTCCAGAAGCGCGTGGAAAGCGCAGACCCAACCCAATTCCTCCATCGCTTTCTAGTAAGAATCGCCCCAATCCCACAAGGGAACTTTTCTTTCGCATCAAAAACAGGAATAACACAGTAATGGAAAGCTCGCATCTAATCTTACGGAATGGCGCGCCTTAGTTCGCCGTAAAAACCGACGAGTAATGAATGCGCGGCACCAACCAAACATTTCAAATCGAGTAATTACACGCATAGAAGTAATTCTGTTAAAGAAGAAAAAAGGAATCAACCAACCGAACGAAATGGAATGTTCCTCTATGCAAATCAAGGTCCTGCCAAAACCGCCCAAATTTTTTTCTTTTTTTTTTAAAAAATCACGGATTGAACCAAACGGCCGGCGATGAACAGGAGGAAGATAGGCGGGTAAACCAATCCCAAATCCGCCGAAACAATAATTGAAAATCAGACGAGCCCCGACCTGAGCGAATCCAAACTCGTCAACTCCGCAGGCCAAGCCCCCAAGGGCACTCACTAAAAAAGTAGAGCCACAGCGATCTCGAGGAGCCAACCAACCGACCAACCAGGAGGAGCTGAGCTCTTTACCTGCTCGCCGCAGTCGCGCTAGGGTTCGGACGAAGCGAGGCTTTGCAAGCCCAAGTGGAGCGAAGCGTAGCTTGGAAGCTAAGGGAAGGAAGGAAGCAGAGGGCGGTGGCAAGCACAGCAAAAACGCAGCTTCGCCTCCGCCTCCTCCTCCTCCTGGCTGCTTAAGGTGAAGCCGTCTGTATGGGAGGGGGAAGATTAGCTCGCTAATTACACGATTAAACTTAAGCGCAGGCGGCTTAACAGCGCAACAGCACGCTGACCCTGTGGCCGTTGATTAGGGACGGAGAATGAGCTGGATGACGTAATGGTGTGCATGACATGTGGGGACCGATCACGTGGGATCCGCTCGTCAGCGAGGTGGGCGGGAAGAGGGACGCGTGGGGTGGCTTGTTTTGGCCGTTACTACCAGCGGCCCGCGCGTCACCTTTGGTTGGCTCTGCCTCTGCGTGACATGTGGGGACAACAACAGATAAGGCCCACCTGTTCGTGGGTACAGCTCAGGTGAGGAGCGCGCGAGCGATGATATGCTGCGTGGACCGGGTCTGCAGTTCAAAATGCATGCGGGCCCCACGTCAGAAAAGCAGCACCGAAAACGCGTGGCGCCGGGCGCACTGGGGCGGGCGACATGACGCCGATGTGCTGCGAGTGGCTGACCCGGTGGGGCCCAACAGAGTGCGCAACTCACACGAGTAAACTATGGAACTAGGAAACTATACAAGTCTACACAGGAATATGGAATACTCTGGATGAGATCCGGATTGCAGTACTGCAGACGGGATACTTTGCGCACAGTAATTTAAGTGTGATATAGTGGTACTGTATGGTACTGTAGAATTTTCACTGTAGTACAATGCTCGATTTTATTGCGAGGAAAAATTTGTACGGTAGCACTTGATCTGAACCATTGGATTTCAATCGAATGGTTGAGAGACGCTCCTGCTCTAAGTCCCTTTGGATAGCATCTCAAACAGGAGTACTACAGTACATATCGTCCATCAGCGGCGGATGTTTAATGGATACCAATTTTGCTCCATCATAGACAAACACATAAAGAAACAACTTCCTAGCATTACATGACGAGAAATAAAGGTATGGGGCGAATACAAGTGTTACCAATGAAACACTCATTAAATATTCATACATACGCTGATTTAAACCATACGTGTAAACCACACATTCTGGCAAATAAAATTACGAAGAAGCAAATAGTTCTAAGCTTTAGATCCGAAGGTAGCATTATCACATTCAATTGTTCCATAAACCACACATTCAGGTAAAGTAAAATTCTGAAGAAGCGAATAGTTCTAAACATTAGATTCGAAGGGAACATTATTACAATATGATTCTTCCATAAACAAGATATTTCATGATATGCAAATTATTTAGTCAATTGAGCTAAGATCAGCCTGAATTTATTTTCCTTCGGCTCAAATTTTCGAGCCCATAAATGTTTCACCCTATCATGAACTTGACCTTTTCTATCCCATTAAGGACATGTAGCAAAGTCTCAGATGAGCCAAATATGATGGTTGCATATTGAGGTGTTCTCGGTTCATTAGGCTCCTTTATGATCACTCACTCAACATCCCCAAAATGCATGCAATACAAAATGATAAATGATAAACAAAAACGCCATGCATGAACAATAAAGTTGAAATAAAAGTGCATCTATTTATAGATTCATATTAATAGTACTACACGATAAACACTCGCAAACTTTTTTTATGGAAGTAGCTTTAAAAAGCTTTTGCGAAAAACACAAAATGTATTGATTGTAAAATCCGACTTCAACACATGACTCGTCTCTTAGAGCATCTCCAATTAATCCTCTCGTCTCTCCCACTTCTTTGCGTGATGTAGCATCATTAGACCACCACTAGCATCAAGCTGGGAAACCCATTGGAGATGCTCATGTATTCTTCAAGTGTTTAGCTTTTCACATTTTATTATTTACCATTAGTCATTTAAATTTTAGATTATTTTTTTGAATAAAACTATATGGAAAGCAATTTCCATTGCGTCAATAGTTGAACTATTCACGAAATTTGTATAGTCCCATCAGTTATCAATCGACGTGTCTTGTTTGTCGGTTTGCTCATCAGTTTCCAGGGGCATCACGCCATTTTTGCATCCTTCACTCTTATATATGTTGAGTAGACCCATGAGATCTAATCTAAATAGACTAATTCCTTCTTGAGCTTTCTAGCCCATGCCTTTCCTCTCATGGTGCTGAAGATCTATAGGCATGTCTTTAGTTCTTTCTATCATATGCAACAAATCCATGAGCGTTATGCCTTGCAAAATACCCTCCTTCAAGAAGAACCACGATTGCCAAACTACTATTGTTCTACATAGTTTTGGTAACTTCATGACCTTCTAACAGTTCTACACACCAAGATTTGTAGATTTGCATACCAAGGCCCAAAATTTCCTATGTGTTGCAATACTTGGAATTGATTGCGAAAATTAGATATACTATTTGTTGATTTCTTCCTACTTTACTCGTATCTTCAAATTCCAATTATGGATCTTCACCTGTGATATCTTGAAATTCTAGGTATGGATCTCCACCCTCCCCCTACAAATTGTTCTTCTTTCTTTTTTCAGTATATCTTACTCGTATACTTTAATCGTGTTCCATTCTCTATTCTCTTGCTTTTATCAAAATATAATAAACAAACTTTATTTGCCTTTACCTATGTATGTTCTATAGTTTTCTATGGTTCACTACGATATGGTTAATTTTAATTATTTTCTATCCCTTACTATAAATTCAGTCAAAATTACTTTGTGTGTGAGAAGGAGGGACGGAGTGGGGGGGGAGACTACAATATTTGAGCTACTATTTTACACAATCCATTCATGATATTTTATGCAAAATCAAGATTGACTGTGAGAATTGATGTGTTTGTTGATATTTTGAAAAGGAAGTCCAAGGCCATCAAAATAATGTAAAAGAAAGTGTATAATAGTAAGCATGATGTCAATACGTGTTCCTTTTAGTAGTTACTCTTGTTCCTTTTGTAGCATGTCAATCAATGCTTAAAATTGTTGGGAAGATGATCAAATATACGGATTAGTAATACTTGAAAAAATATTTATAAACTTGTTGTGGCATATCAATCTATAAATATTGTTACATCCAAAATATTAATGACATATTTTCTAACTAATGAAAATGTTTAAATGTGAATGATGTATTTACGCATCAAGAATTTTTTATGATGCCTACCTACTATGTTTCTTCTTCTATTTTCCAATCTAATGTATATATTTTAAGTGTTGGTTTGATTTATCTATGTTTCATTCTAAAAGCATGTACTTCACTTCATCATCATACTTTTTTACTAGTTTTGCATTATGTAATAGGATTATGATTTTTGTAAATAAGATAAATATATAGGATAAAGAAGTAAGAGAAAAATAAATTTGAAGCGAAATAGTAGAAAAGGGTACAAATCTCATTGTAAATATGCTCTCATTTTGATGTCTCAATTGACGAAGTTTACAAGAAGAAACAATTTCTAGAAACATTATACATGTACAAAAATATGTAAACAATACCAACAAATGTATAAAAATAAGATACACCAATAACATGAACCTAGAAAGAGAATAGTACCTCATAAATAAGTCATATACTTCCTTTTTAGTCAATGGATATCCATTGGAGAAAGTGACAAATAAGGTTCTCCCATCTTGTCGAACAAGGGGACAATGATGTTGCATATTTGAGCGGAAATAGGGATCCACATTCATCATAAAACTTACGAAGTCACTTTGAGGAAAGCTATTGGCTATTGCTGATGGATAACGGGAATAAAGCGTACATTGACTAAGTGATGACTCCAAATCATGTATATTTGATCTTGATGTTGTGCTTACTCCAATGTTTTGTTGGTGCAAGGACTCCTATCCAAACATGTTTCAAAGGGATTGATTGAATAAGCTCCACCCTCTAGTTTTACAATATCTTGTAGGTGCCGACTAGAACCAGACATACTCCTTTTAAAATTGGTGACTTCTCCTTGGTGCTCATAACTCTGCATGGGAAAAGCCTTGTATCAAGTCAAATAAAAGTTCATTCAAGAACGGTAAGTGGGGAAAACCATTATCACCATCTATACAATTCCTATCTAAATATTAAAGATGTCAATGCCATCATTTCTAGAAACTTATTGTAAATTTATTGATAATTTCAATATGTTTACCCTTACAGTGCTTCCGTGAGGTTGATCCTTATAATATTAATAAGCTTGACTACTTGAATGGATTGATTCTTCCATCTCATGGTTCGTCATTTCCTGATTTGCCTTTTTTCTGTGATCATTTAAAGCTTTGTAGCAGATATTTTTTAAGCAGGATGCCATTCATTCAACCATATATACACAAAACTCACTAGTTGTCTTAGATCTAAAGGTCAAATCATCAGGGTTTCCATGAAGGGTCATCATAAAAAGAATTCCTAGCGAGAGCAATAGCAAGGACTTTATTACCATCAAAGGAATTTATGTGCCAGAAGAGATCAACAAAACCATTTCCTTCAAGCAACAACCAATAAGCTATGATCTCCATAGAAATAGAGGGCTCCATCGTAAAGGGAAAATACCAAGCGAGAGAAAAGTCAGCGTCCATCCTTAAGGCAAGAATTGATAGCATTAGGTAGATTGAAAGTAGCCATAGGAAAAAGAGAAAGTAGGGAAGTGAAGAAAGGAGATAATATTTGCTAGGATTGGAAGAATAAAATGGGGAAGGCAACACCGATGTTGTCTATACTTAGAAATATATTAGAAGCTTAGTTATTTTCAATGGGATTGCTCACGAACTCCATCCAAATACAATGTTAAAAGGTGGAAGGCAGAGGGGGTGAGGGGGTGGGGAATAATGACAAGGAGGGTAAATGGTAGAGAACCTTTACTCAATAACTATGTTCACATTTTAAGCACACTTGATACAATAATTAACATGCACTTTATTTCGTGCATAGTCATATGAAATTTGATAATTCCACTTGTAGCTTTCTAGCATCTATCCAAAATCATGATTTGTGTGAATGTGACCTTAAGGACCCTTGTATAAAATAAGTTTGAGCCTATCTTGTATACTTATTTTTGCATGTACATATTCTGAGAGCTTACATATAAATGTGATACAACAGTTTGATTTTTTTTTTTAAAGGAACAAGAAGAAACCAATATACTATTAATACCAAATAAATTTAATATGCCAACTCAGTAGGTATCCTCAAAATTATAAATTATGTGAAAACAACTTAATAACTTGTTGCCATTGTTACACTATTATACTTATGGTCCAACCATAATCATGTAATGTTCATTTTGAGACATATAGCATCTACTATAGCTTTATCAACAAGTTTAGACTACACTCACAAGCCATCATTTTTGTATGTAACTCGTCTATAGCAAATTAAGTTCGTGTTGGGTGATTAGCCAATGGAATGCTTTATTTGTGAGTGATGAACTAAACTCCAACTAGCTAGTTTTGTTGTTCTTATCTTACCTTTAAGAACATCACATGATGCAATGTTGTGATAAAAAAAGTTGGTGTAACAAAATAAAAAGGAACACGACAATACTTACAGGTGGCAAAACAAATGGACATGGTAGCGTTTAGTTTCTCAATTTTGGTGTTGCTCTTTCGTGCCATATGGTCTATTCTTTCTCCTTTTAGCATGAATGGATAGCTTTGAGTACCGTAAAATCTTTAGTTCGTTTAATTGGGTCATATAGGGGACGGACTTGGCCATGTGTTGTTTGGTACGTTTTAATTGGCCATTTCTTCAAAGACGTTACCACATTAACCAATGATTATATTAAATGTTTACCATGTGTTCACTCAAATGTCTTTAGAGAACTACAACAACATGGACGCTGGATTCTCTAAGAGTTGCTTTTGCAAAGTGAAATAATTCTTTCTTTGGTTTGCTAGGTCAAAAGTGGCCCACAAACCACACACCACACCCACTTGTTACCATAAGTTACCATTATTGTAGAAACAAATAGATATAGAGAGATGTGCATAACGTTACGTGTAATTTCTAGCTATACAAAAAAAAAAGCATTGAATTTTTAAGGTGGTTTTGCAAAGTGCATAAAAAGAATTTATTGGTTTTGCAAAGTTGACAAAATGGATCATTTCTTAGTTGCTAAGTCAAAAGAAACCAATGTTGTTTTGTGTAGCTCGAAAGTACACCTACCATGGTACATATCTTTCCATATTTATTCTGTAACACCCTAGCTATGCGAAAGCCAAGATATAACTTACATTAACAAATCAAAACCGAAACTATAGATTTTCTTTATCAATTCAACAACGAATGACAGCTAGACATCAACTAGTCATTTCTAATAACATTACTAACAAAAATTTCAGTAAGGAACTAAAATCAAAACCATGGATATTACAACCCAAACAAGATCATACACATCATTAATAAGTTCCAACTAGATAGAATCATCATCTAACATTTAAAAACTCTGAAGGAAACTATTGGAGGTACCAAATAACCAATTATTACATTAAGATGTTCTATTTTATTGGAAGCAACAGAAACATTATTTAAGTGATAGAGTGTGTAACAATGCGATATGCATATGTGAGCTACTTCCACCCAATAAATGTCGTCCTCAACGATCACCTAAAACATTGAATGGCAGGCGTGAGTCCAAGACTCAGCAAGTATATATGAACAACATATAAAACAACGAATCGAAGGCAGATCATTCTCAATACATATGTAAATGCTATGCACTTGATGCAAATCATGAATATGACACCACTTCTCTTCTGCATATACCGGTATAGCTCGTGTAACACCCATCGATGTTCACTTATGCCCGCATTCTCAAAACACGGAGATCCATTGCTTCTATGAATAATCTTTCATACGGGGATCTAGTTGCTCATATTGAAAATATGGGCATCTCAATACCCACTCCCGTGGGTTAAATATGAATATTTGAATTGAATGAAATGAAATATCCACTCCCGTGGGCTAAACATGAAAACTTGGAATGAATGTAATGAAACGAAATGAACACTTTCATACCTTCCAATTGTTATAAACATTTAACAGAAAACATGCAATCAATGGAAAAAATACTCATACTTCATAAGATTATCCATATCATAGTCATTCACCCAATTTGTACAATCAAGCATCCAATATGTCTCTAAATTGTACTTGCCTTTCGTGTTGCGACAAAATGAAATGTAGAGAAGGCGAAACCAAACCCAAGATCATTCCACCTATAATAAATGTTTTACTCAAAACAAGCTTTGACAAAGTAGCACAACGCTTAATCACTACGCTCTTAACCGCACTCCAAAATCCAACACTTCATATATTTAATCTACTCAAATAGAATGACGAACTAGCAGCAATTCAATACTGGACAACAACCTTCTAAAATTCATATATCACATTCTGCTTGTCATAAAAATGCATTTTCAGTCTCTCTGAAAATCTTACGAAATTGTCTACAATAGTTAAGTTGGTGAGATCTTCTAATTGTGCATTATCTAAATTTAACAAAAAGATTAATAACACTGTTAGAAACTGACAAACAATCTGGACAGTAGACTTAAAATAGCCATAACTTTCATTCGGCTGATCCAAAAATTATGTTATTTAACATTATAGAAATATAAAAGAATTATCTACACAATTCATGTTGGTCAATCACGTCTCTTGGGACCCTAGGCATATCATATGGCTTCCACACAAAGACATCCGAGTTGGCTCGGAGGAAGGTGAGGAGCTCGTCTTCCTATTTCTCACTTAATTCCGCGCCAATTCGGACTGTCTTGGATTAGTCTTCGAGGTTGAGTGGCACTATCTTTACCTGCTCATTGAGCTGAGGAGTAGCCTTGACTTTCGCGGCCTTCCTTGTTTTATCCTCTAAAGTAAGATCTTTCAGAGTTAATTGATCGACAAGTTCTAACGACTTACGATCACATGAAAGCGTGACAGCCTGGTCACCTTGTACCACAATTACACCCTTTGGCCTAGGGATCTTGATCTTCTGGTAGGCGTGGTGTGTAGCTGCCATAAACTTTGTTAGAGATGGTCTTCCCAAAATTGTATTATAGGCAGACTCAAAATCAACCACTTCAAAAGTGATTAATTTAGTTCGAAAATTAGTAGCCGTACCGAAGGGTACTGGTAACACTACTTACCCTATTGGTGTAACAGATATACCTGGCACTATCACATAGAAGGGTCTTGCCATTGGTTTAATCTTAGAACAAGGAATTTGCATCTCATCTAAGTTATTAATAAATAATAGGTCTAAGGAACTATCGCTATTTATTAATATTCTCTATACTTTGCAATTACTTATGGTAGGAGAAACTACTAATGGTAATTTATGAGAAGTAGACATACCTTTAGGGACGTCCTCCTTAGTGAAGGTCAGGGAGGTCTCTGACCACTTGGGGTATTCCGGACGACCAGGTGGGACCTCAACATTGTTGACGTCCCTCCATGCTGCATTGTACTGCCGTCTGGAGGTGTAGGCGGTCGAACCCCGGTAAATGACATTGACGTGGTGATCCGTCCTTTGAAATGGTATTTTCGTGTCCTTGTCATTGCCTTGGACCACTGGTGGTCCGCCATCTTCTGGTGGGACAGGCATCAGACCTTTCCCATTGTAATAATCATTCATCTGCTTCTCCAAGTACGGCAGTTACGGAGGTCATGACCAGGAACTTTATGCAATGGGCACCAGTGCATATTGCTCCTAGACGTATTCGCTGGTCGTGGGGCATTTTGGTCATTTGAACGACTTCCTTGCCTCCTTTTGGTCCAATGACCTTTATTTTTGTCATAGGGTGGTCGCTGATCAACTACTGTGACCTCCCTAGTGGACTGCTTGTACCCCCCCTCTTCTTCTTCTTGGGCTTTTCTCTGCTGCTCGTGGAGCCTTCGGACCTCTTGGACTTCTTTTCTTTGACATCCTCGAGGCCTAGTTGAGGAGGGGTGGTCCCTTTATCCACTATTCGGTTCCACTCCACTGCCTCATTGGCATTGGAGTACCAATCGGCCATGTCGAAGAGTTCTAACTCGGACCTGGACGGCTTTACATTGAGCCTTCTAGTTTAGCTTTGATATATATGTCTTAACATGATCTTGCTAGCGCTTTCAGGCTTGATATATGTTGTGCAATATTAGAAATGCTAGCTTGTTCTTTTGGGTAATCTCCAAAGCTTCTTGTACTAAAAAATTGAAACATACCAAAAAATGAAGCCACTCCATTGCATTTCACGCATGCTCTTTCTTATGTTTTTTCCTCAATTCTGCATTTGTTATCTCTGGACGAGATGAAAGCATGATTCCTTGATAACTCCTGTCGGTGTTTTAGAACCGAACTTACGTAAAGATTGTTTGATTCGGGGGGTCTCCTAGAATGGAATCACGCAGAGAGATTGACACGGGGATTTTTATACAGGTTCAGGCCTTCTCCGGAGAGAATAACAACCCTACTCCTGTGTGTGTATGGTATTGAGTGTATTCTGAACAATCAGGGGGAAAACTAAGACTATTACAGATAGTACTTGTATTCCTGATGGCCCGATTGATCTCCTCTTCCTTTCTCTGATTGTCGCCTTTTATAGTACGTGAAGGAGCGGTAGTTACTCCAGATAAAGCGGCGCCTCATCACCTCCCGTAACGGGCGCACGTTGGTAATAATCACCGGTGTATTAACTCCTCCACATCGCTTAACAGCTATATACTAGAGATAATGGAGTATTACGTGTCATTACTCATGAGAATAACAGATGATGATCGTTTGAATCCCTTAATCAATAAGACCCACTTGTCTGTAGGTTTATTTGATCATAAGGTGATCGTAGTTGACCTAGTCGTAGAGGAGCCTACGACTATGAGGTAGTCGTAGCAAGACTTACGACTATGGGATAGTCGTAGCATATCTTACGACTATGGGGGTAGTCGAGCATAACTTACGACTATGGGGGTGGTCGAGAAGAACTTACGACCACCCATTAGGCTCTTCCTCATAACATTAAGGGGTATACTCGGGGTCCACATGGCGTCATATTTACCTATAATAAGAATTATAGATAAAAGATAAAATGAGGATTATTATATCCTCGTCATCTAGCCCCCAAGCTTCAAGTGAAAGCAACTTACTTGGTAAAGGAGTTATAGATGGTCTTACGACCACGAGAGGATCGAGAAAAATAGTCGAAGGAAAAACTCTTCGATTGTATACTACTTTGACCGTAAATATGCTTGGTTAAGAAAATTACCTCGACCATCAAGTAGTCGTAAAAGTATTCCTACGATCACGAGGTGGTCGTAGTATAGTGATCGGAAGAAAGAACTTTCCGATTATCATTTCCTTTGGTTGAAAAGATCTAACCAAGGAAGTAATTTAAACTGAGGTGTAAACGCAAACCTGATTTTCTCGGCGGACACACTGGGAATCTCAAGCGACGTCCAGATTAACTCTTTCTGCATTGAAGCGGTTCCCGAGACAATGGCGACCCTTGGAATGTCACGCCTCCGGCTCAAGGTACGTGGTTATAAATACCTACCTGGGGGTAAAACCTAAGATCTTACCTTTCCCCAAATCATTCTACTGTTCATCAAGTTCTTGTCTTCTCCGCCACCAACTCGATCGAAAATCTCCTCTTCCGAGAAAATGGCCGGAGAGTTTCCGAATGGGCCAAGTCGGAGATGGATCTGGCGAAGATGCAAACCCTTGTCAATCTTTGGGAAGATTCCAAAGAAAGTTCTTGTGGAGTGGTTCGGCACATAAGCAAAGAATGGCCGTCGGGGAGGAAGGACAAATCCCGCCTTCGGCGTATTGACAGAGTGTGGTCTTCGATTACTGCTTCACCCCTTCTCATATTGATACTCGAGCATTTTGGAGTGGAATTGGTGAACCTTGGTCCTAATTCCATCACCGTCTTGAGCGTATTCAATATATCTGTGTGGGAGTGCACTGGAATTCAGCGAGATCTTGAGCTTTTTCAATATTTCTACTGGAATGGCTCGACAATGCAGGATAGCCGAAGTTGTGGTTTGAAGCTCCATGACGGAAGTCGAAGGAGTATATTCAGATGTTCACTCGGTCCTCATGGCGTTGTGGAGGAAGAGGTGGTTTCTTTGGAAAGTCACCTCAGAAGACGATCTTTCTTCGAAGGAAGGTCCGAAAAAAAGCTTCTGGGATTCGACTCCCGGGATATCAATCAATTGCCCCTATATTCAAGCCATCAAGGATTTGAAAGCAGAGGGGTTGACTGGATGGCATGTGGTGAAGGATTTCATCACACATCGAATTAGTCCTTTGAAGAAACGAGTGCCTCCTATGTGGAGGTACACGGGGCCAAAAGACCCGACCGAGGACTACGAGGGAGGTAAGTAGTTTTTTGACTTAGCTCTCAGTTTGGTCTTTCTGCAAAGTTGTTTAAAGAATACCTTTATCTGTTTGAACAGATCTTTCACCAGCGGAGATTGACGTTAGAGTCAAACTCGTTTATAAAGCCTCGCCACTTTGTGTGGCGCTTCCTAAGATCCTTGCGGTGCGTATCCAGCAGAGGAAAGGATGGTTCGCCTAAAGGTAATCGAGAGTTGATTTTATCCTTAGGACTTCATAGTCGTAGAAAGAACTTACGACTAGAGAAATATTGTAGAAAAACTTACAACTTAGTAGTGACCGTAGAAAATCTTACTATTAGAGGAAAGGTCGAGAAAAACTTACGACTTGATCTTGGTCGTAGAAGGTCTTACGACCGCTTAGTAATTCTTCTTTTTCTGCTTTTGCTTTACTGTAAAGTAGGTATGGAAAATCGTCGGAATGACGAAGAAGTCTATCTTGATAACCATCGGTGCGAGTTGACAAAGACAAAGGCTCGGCTCCTCCGTCAAGAGACGTCGACTTACAAGAGCGTGACAAGGAGGAACAAGCTCGAGTTCTAGCCCTTGACCGGATCCTCTGCAGAGCTGTGGCGGAATATAGCCTTGATTGAAGCCGAAATTCAAGCATTGAAGGTGAGGAGGTCGGCAATGAACCTCTTAAGCGCAAACCTCGCAAGGCCAAGGTACCCTTCTATTATGACAAAAAATCTTTCGCAGTTTCTGCCACCCCTGGTTTTGCCAGGCACCTAGAAAAGGAGAACTGGAAGGAGTTTATGTCTTTTGTGAAGGACAACGCTGATCGGTAGAGCCTACTGTTGAGGTAGCGCCAGCACTTGGAGTGTCGAGACCGATCTCGGCCCTCCGGAAAGTCGAGAGACCATAGAGATGGTCCTGTTCAAGACTCACGACCGGATGTGGTCATGGTGAACCTATTCCCCAGCTTGAACTACGACCGGGCGTGGTCGTAGAAAAGAAGTCAAATAATTCTTCCATCGGGAAGATGGCTCCAAAGTTTCTGATTAAGTCCAGGACGCAGAGGTATGTGAAACAAGCTAAAGTGTAAGAACATCATTTACCTTTTGCTTTCCACAATTTGACTTGCTATCCCTTTGTTGTTTTTAGCCCGACTCCTTCAGCCCCCGAGAATGCTTCCATTGAGAAGCCTATTGCTACCTCTCCAGCTGCTGGAGAGACAACAAGGGAAGTGGTCGATGGATCATCCTCGGCCAGTGGTAGAAGAAGTCGTGGCTCCTCAAGCGGTTGTCACGATCCGTGAAAGTCGTAGCTATGGCCACCGAGGCGTGACCATAGTTCTTGAGTGGCATCTACAACCACCGAGGTAACCGCCATGACCATTGAGGTTGCGCCTACTACTCTCGAGGTAGCGGCTACACCTATTGAGGCGTGATTACGACAACCGAGATAGTCGCCATGACCACTAACGTGGTCGTGGGACCAAGCAGAGGAAGTCGCAGAAGCCTCTGCCCAAGGTGGTGATGTGCCTGACCACCGTGTGGGGAAGGAAATCGTTGCAGACCTCCTTCCTGGTACCCAAAGAGAAACTACAATTTCGAATCGGAAGATGAAGAATGCTTCAATTTCGCTACGATTTCTTTGGCCTGCTTCCATAGTGGGGTCTTACGCCTTTAGATCTCACCACCGAAGTCCCCATCCCAAAGACATTCCCAATAGAGGAACACTTTTGATAATGAGCGCATTGAGAAGGTTTGGTGGGACCAAGTTGAGAGAGTGGACGAGCTGAAGCACCCAGAGCTGGTTTACTCAATATTTGTTCGATCAACCATGAATGTAAGTATTTGATGATACTTATACATACAGGTATAATCTTCTCTTATTTCTCACTGTCTTGTCTTTTGCAGAAAGCCATAGGGCAAATCGCCGTTGTCGGTGAATACCATCGACAACTTCTAAAGCTGCGACAGGAAAAAGAGGAACTCTGCAAACAGGCAGAGAGGTGGTAAGTCACTGTTTTTCGTAATCATTTTTGACTACTTATATAGTGTTTACGGGTTTGTCATGGAAAAACTCACGACTAGGTAATCGTCGTTAAAGACTTACGACCGATGGCTTTGTCGAGAAGAACTTACGAATAGGTGATGGTCGTAGAAGAACTTACGACCATGAGATTTTGTCGTAGAAAAACTTACGACTAGGTCGATGGTTGTAGAAGAACTTACAACCGATTGACCAATGCTTATGTTCACTTTTATCCTTTGCAGGTTGAACAGTGACGCAAAGACCTTAGCCGACTCGCTCGATTATGAAAAAGAGGAGTCAAAAAAGCTATAGGAAAAAATAGAATTCCTTTTGGGGAAACTTAAAGAAGCCAACTCTGCAAACGCGAAATTGCATGAAGGAATAAGCGATGAAGTCTTGAACTTAAGACGCTTTACTTTGATCTTTATCTAACTCTCGCTTCTTTTGTAAAAAGAAGATGAGATAAGAAAGCTCGAGAATGAAGTCAAAGAAAACTTGGTCATTCACGAGCTTACTCAGATGTCCAAAAATAAAGATCAAGATCTTGAGACGCGAGAACTTCGAATATCGGGTAAGTAATTCTTTACTGCAATTCCTTCTGAGTTATCTCCTTTTCTTACTCTCACTTCTTTTCTAGGAATGGATCTTGAATTGGGAAGGCTCGAGACCCAAATCACGGAAAAACCATGATTTATAACGGTATCCGTATTGCAAAGAAGAATGCAGAGGACATTAGATCATGGGAGAAAAAGCATGCTGAGACCGTTGCTTCCCATAATGAAGAGGTCAAGAAGTTGGATTCTCGACTAGTGGGTAAGAAATTCTTTTACCCGTGATTATTTTTCTTTTCTTTTCCTCTAGAAGTTTTATCTTTATTTGGCCAATCTTATTCTTTTCAGAACAAGTGGTCGAAAACAAAAATCTTCGCGAGGCTTCGACTTGTACCCAACAGGAGATGGAAGCAATGAAGATTAAACTTCAAGGCAACATCACGCTCCTGAATAATGTGCTTGGTGAGCTACATAGTGAGGGAAAGACTCCTCAAGATGATACGATAACCGCTCACATAAGTACTATTGGGGATCAAGTCGGGACTTTGTAAGATCTGGTGACTACTCTGAAGGCCAACCAAGCTGAATCGATAAAGCATGCGGTCAAAACTGCAGTAAGTTATGCATTAGCAAAACTTAAAGCTCATGACCCCAACCTTAATGTGCAACCACTCGAAGCCGACTTCGATCGCTCAAGCGTAGGAAGACGCCCGATGGAGGAGATGCAATCGGTTAGTAGGAAAGTTTGGAGGAGATGCATTAGGATTTCCCTCTTGAGTAGCTTGTAATAAACACGTGAAAAACAAGCTTTTGTTGATGTAATATACGATCCATCTTGTTTCTCGCAAATTATCTTATCGAGTAGTTAGTAACTCAAAAGATAATTAACTAATTTTAAAGACTAAAAATTGAAGTCAAATTAATGACTTTATCCTAACCCCGACTATTTGCTTAGTTTGTTGAAACTAAGTAAATAGTCTTATCTCTACAAATCATCTTGTCGAGTAGTTAGTAACTCAAAAGATAATTAACTAATTTAAAGACTAAGAATTGAAATCAAATTATCCTAGCCCTCGACTATTTCTTTGAGTTTGTTTAGACAAACTAAGTAAATAGTCTTTAAAAGGGTTTACAAAACAGAGAGGTTTGTTTAACTTGTAGTTTTTGGCATAATTGTCATGCAATCGTCGAAAGAGTGGTAGCAATTGACACTAGGAAGTTCCTTCTAGTGGGGCGGACCACGCAAGAGAGGAGAGGCTTCGACTAGGTAATGTTAACATCTCCGACTAGATTAATTAAATCGAGAACAACTTGAGTTAAACAAACATCCAGAGAACTTCAAAAATTCGTTCACCCTTCTTTGGAGGATTCAATAAGTCCGCCTGTTATCAAGAGTTGGAAACGAGCGATGCTAGGAAGTTCCTTCTAGTGGGCGTGACCACGTCAAGAGAGGAGAGACTTGACTAGATGTGTTTCTTCCTCCGACTTAGTTAAGGCGAATTGAATACACCAAAGGCAAATGAATAAATCTTAAAAGTGCACTCTGCTTAGAATATTTTTCAAAAATGAAGTGAAGAAATAATCTAAGGTGAAAGGAGTTGGCCTTCAAAAAAAATTTCAACTAAATAAAACCCGAGTTCTTTGTGTTGGCCACAAAAGCGAGTAACGGGTTGACACTAGGAAGCTCCTTCTAGTGGGCAGGACCACATGCAGAGAGGAGAGGCTTCGACTAGGTGATGTTATCTGCCTTGCAACCAATGTAAAGAAAACTGGGTGTTTGAAACATAGTCGAAAAATTATGAAAGCACTACTCAAAAGTAAGACAATAGAGATAGAAAACACGAGTCTTTATTGTCCTAATGATTGGTTACACATAGAACTTGCGTGGCGGTCGATGTTCCAAGAATTCGAGAGAACTCGCCATCTTCCATTGCCAATCGTCTCAGCCACTCGACGAGTAACTTTGACCATCGTAAGGACCTTCCCACTTGGGAGAAAGTTTGTTCCGATTAGACTTGGATTGGCAAAGCCTCAATACCAAGTCACCTCTGACAAGGTGCGAGGTTGGACCTTCGATCGTAGTATCTTCGCAGGGCTTGTTGGTAGACCTTAGAACGAATTAGGGCTGGTTTCTCCTTTCTTCAAGTAGATTAATATCATCTGCTCGAATTTGTTCTGGTTGGAGTCTGTGAATGTTTCACTCGTGTTGACCGTATCTTTAGTTCCGGAGGAAGCATGGTTTCAAAGACAGAAGACTAGAAAGAAAGGTGTTTCTCCTGTGAGTCTGATTGGTAGTTGTCTGAATCGCCTATATCTGAGGGTAACTCTTGTACCCAAGCCCCGGCGTTTGTGAGCTGGTCAAAAACTCGAGTCTTAATTCCTCTCATTATTTGGCCGTTTGCACGTTCGACTGCCCCATTACTTTGGGGATGGGCCACAGAAGCATAACACAACTTGGTACCTAACTCATCGTAAAATTCTTGGAATTTTGCGCTCGAAAATTGCTTACCATTATCTGTAATTATTCGACTTGGTACTCCAAATCGAGTAATTACGCATCTCATCATAAACCATTTTGCCGCTTCGTTGTTATCGATCCGAGTTCGGCTTCAATCCATTTTGTGAACGTATCAATAGCCACAAAAAGGAACTCGAAACCTCCCGGAGCTTTGGGGAACGGTCCCAGGATATCAAGACCCCAGGTTGCAAAAGGCCAAGATAGAGGTATTGTTTGTAATGCCTGAGCTGGTTGGTGTATTTGCCTGCTATGAAACTGGCACTGGACACACTTTTTAACCAACTCTTTAGCATCGTATAGGGTCATTGGCGAGAAAAACCTTGTCGAAAAGCCTTGCCGACCAGCGTTACGAGGAAGCATGATTTCCACAGATGCCACCATGTATGTCGTGAAGGAGTGTTAATCCTTCGCTCTGCGAATGCATCGCATGAGCACCCCTTGAGTACCCCATTTATAGAGAACTCTTTCGACCAAAGTATACATTTTGGCTTTTCGGGATAAGCGATCTGCCTCGAGATCGTCTTCGGGTACAGAACCCTTCTGAAGATAATCATAGATGGGCACCATCCATGTATCCTCGTACTCTAGAGAGGCTGTCTCAATAGGAGGTGTCTCTGGCTCGTCGACCAGAGAAGGCTTCTGGAGTTGTTCCAAGAAGACTCCTTTTGGTACTTCAGATCGGGAAGAAGCTATTCGCGCAAGTCGGTGCGAGAAATTATCCTTCGAGGATGAATTGTGCCTCGAAACCTAAAAAATGCTTTTCTAGCTTACGCACTTCCGATAAGTACCGAGACATTGTCGGGTTAGAGCACTGGTACTCTTTGCCGACTTGATTCACGACTAGTTGAGAGTCTCCTCTCACGAGTAGTCGGCGAATCGAGAGCTTTCATTTCAGTATACTAACTAGCAAACCTTCAGATTCGCCACATTATTAGTAGCCCGAAAGTTTAATTGTATGGCATACTTTAAGGTCTCTCCGTAGGAGATACCAGACCACCCGACCGAGCCACTTAAAGTGGCGACCCATCAAAGTACATCGTCCCATTGGTCGTGGGAATCGTCTTGGGATCTGAGCGAGTTCAGATTTGTCCATTCGGCGACAAAGTCCGCCAAGATCTGGATTTAATGGCCGTTCGGGACACGAAATGGATGTCGAACTCCCCAAGTTCGACCGACCATTTTGCCATGCGCCTATTGCTTCCCTAATACGAGGATCGCTCCCAAGGGAAACTCGGGCAAGACTGACTAGTTTGTGCGCTGAAAATAATGCCGCAGCTCCTCGAAGACATGAGGAGAGCATATAGAAGCTTTTGGACCCGAGGGTAACGCTCCTTAGGTCCGTGTAAAACTTCACTTACGTAGTAGACTGGTCGTTGTACATTTTCACGTTCTCGACCACTCTGCGCTTCTTGCTGTGGTGTGGCAACTAGGTAAACCAAGAGCGTTTCTTCTGGCCTCGGAGAGACCAGAATAGGAGCACTCGTAAGGTACCTCTTGACATCCTCAAAGGCAGCGTTTGCCTCTTTCGACCACTCAAAACCTTCATGTTTCCTTAGAAGTTTAAAGAAAGGTAGTTCTTTTTCTCCCAGTCGTGCGATGAAACGACTTAAAGCCGCCATGCACCCAGTGAGTTTCTGGACTTCTTTCCGTGTAGTTGGAGGGCGCATTTCTAAAATGGCTTTTATCTTTTCGGGATTTGCTTTGATTCCTCGTATTGACACTAGGAATCCAAGCAATTTCCCTGAAGAGATTCCAAATACACACTTCTCAGGATTAAGTTTTAAGCGATGTTTTCTGAGATTGTCGAACGTTTCTTGCAGGTCAGTAATATGATTAAGTCCCTTGATGCTTTTGACAACTAGATCATCAACATAGGCTTCTAGATTTCGACCTAATTGAGTTGAAAAAGTTGCCTGCATCAAGCGTTGAAAAGAAGCGCCGGCATTTTTTAGACCAAATGACATTTTGACATAGCAAAATATACCAAATGGTGTAATAAATGCGGTCTTTTCTTCATCGTCTAGACACATATTGATCTGGTGGTATCCGAATTATCGTCTAAAAACTTAACATTTCACAACTGCGCAGAGAGTCAACCAACCGATCGTCTGAGGTAAAGGAAAATCGTCTTTTGGACAAGCTTTATTAATATCGATAAAGTCTCGCACATACGCCATTTGCCGTTTGACTTTCTAACCATTACAGGGTTAGCCAACCATTCTGGGTGGTTGACCTCTCTTATAAAGCCCGCTTTAAGTAGCTTATCAATTCGATTTAATAGCATCTCGTCGATCGAGGCAAATCTCGCAATTTTTGTTTTATGGGTACTTTGTCGGTAGTAAAGCTAGCACGTGCTCGATCACCTCCACAGGACTCGGGCATGTCGGATGCTTGCCACGCGAATACATCTGCGTTAGCTCGGAGGAAGGTGATGAGGCGTCTTCCTATTTGGGGTCGGAAGTATCCCGATCTGAGCGATCTTGAGGGCTCCCTGCGTCGGAGGAACCTCTTTGACTTTGTCGTTCGGCTTTGGTGCGACTTTAGGTTTCGACTTGCTAGTCGAAGGTCGATTTTCTTCTCGAGTTGGTATTGTCCTACCATCTCGAGGATCGACTGATCGCGGTATGCGCCATCTTCTTGTCACAATGGATTGTCATTACTCCTTTGGGACCTGGCATCTTATTACATTGATATCCATAATGAGTAGCCATTAAGAATTTTGCTAAAGTTGGGCGTCCGAGTATGGCGTTATATCTTGTCAGATCGAAATCGACCACATCAAAGGAGATTTTCTCGTCTCGAAATTACTTGGTGAACCAAATGTTAAAGGAAGAGAAACTTGACCAATTGGTTTGGCCGAAGATCCTGGTACGATCCCATGGAAAGAGTATCGTACCAGTCTTACATTGGTCCTGGGTACTTGCATGTCATCCAGAGCACTCGTAAATAAAATATTTAACGAGCTTCCACCATCAACCAAAACTCGATTGACCCGACAATTGTTGATGGTGGGTTCGACCACGATTAGTATCGACCTCGTCGAGTCGAAGAATCGGGCGATCACTCTTCTCGAAAGAGATAGTGACTTCCGACCACTTCGGTAATTTATTGACGAGAGGAGGATCTATGGAGTTTACCTCACGTTCAGCACCTTAAGTCGCCGCTTTGATTCATATGCCGATGATCCCGTAGATGTGTTCGATGGTGTGTTGCGGATCCCGAACAGCATCTCCTCTTCGCTATCCAAGATTTATGACCACTTGTTTGACCTACTGCTCGAGAGTGGGAAGTGGTCCTTTGCCGTTGTAGTAGTCTTCAAGCTTTCGTTGGAAGACCCGGCAATTGCGAACATCATGCCCTTCCTTTTTATGGAAAGGACACCACCTAGGCTTATCATTTTTCCGATCGTATGCTTACCTTTGCCTCTGTCGAGTGCGGCTTGATGTGCGTGGTTCTTTATCATTCACACCAATACCTCCTTGGAACCGCCGGTTTGGAGTTTTTGACCCTTCGCCTTGTTCTTGGACTTTTTGCTTTTTATCCTTCTTCTTACCAATGTCGCTTTGGCTCTCGAGAGGTATTGTCTTCTTGATCTATTGTATTGTTCCACTCGACCGCCTCGAAGCGTTGGCATATCGATCGACCATCTCAAGAGTTCGCAATGTAGTAGGTGGGTTTAAAGCAATGCCTTCGTTATTCTCCTACTACGGACTCCCTGCTTGAATGCTCTGATGACAGATGAATCAGAAACTTCCGGAATTGAATTACGAACCTGACTAAAGCGCTTGATGAATTGGCGCAAGGTCTCGTTGTCATTCTGTCTCATCCGGTGCAAGTCATCCTCCTTTCCAGGGCGATTGTAAGTGCCTTGGAAATTTGCCAATAGAAGATCGTAGAGGTGTTGCCAAGAGTAAATCGACTCGAGTGGTTGATTCAGTAACCACGATCGAGCGGATCCTTCGAGCACAGTTGGAAGATAATTTGCCATTACATGCTCTCCTCCTGCTGCTGCTCGGACAGCTGTTGTGTAGATTTGAAGGAATTCGATGGGATTTTGGGAACCATCAAACTTCTCCATGTTCACTGGTCGAAAACGAGGTGGCCAGCGAACAGCTCGGAGATCAGGCGAGAATGCCCGACATCCAGTAATGACTTCTTGACGCCTCCTTTGTAGGAAAGAAGGGTTGATATCATCAGGTGGTCGTACTCGACGATACCCAGTAATAGGTTGACCGGACCTATGATAGATCTCAGTCTTACGAGGGGAATACTCCTCGTAGTTTATCTGCTGCTGCAGATTCCCATGTCGGAATGGTGAGCGATCACCTTTCCGAGGGGTTTGCTGATCATCAGTCGTTCGAAAGACATTTCTCCGAGTAGGTGATCGATGCGACTTCATCATTCGCGCCGATTCCTCCGTGGTGATATGTTCGATCGACTGGTAGCCGAAGAAGTCGTATTGCTATGACTTCCTGAATGATGTCGGCGAGGCGCTTCCAGCCTTGCCATCGTGTTCCGAAGCCTTTGTGCGATCTCTTCAACGAAGAGGTCGTAGCCTGGTGCTCGGGCTAGCTCTTGAGTTGGATTCTCGAGCAAGTCATTGATGTACTGAAGTTCTTGAGCTTCCTTCGATTGATATTGGATGCGCCCAAACAGATTCTTCTGGGCTTCAATTTTCTTCCGTCGAATAGCCTCAAGAGCTTCTATGTCGGACTCTTGAGACTGCCTCAATGAAGTGCGAGAATGTCGAGGATTTCCCTTGCGTTCATGAAGGTGTTGGTCGTGTCCGCCAGTGGTGGCGTCCTTGCCAATGTCACGAGAGGGCGCAGTGTGTGATCTTCTGGAAGGGTCTCCATCTCGGTTTCTAGAAGAGTGATCTTGATCTAAGGGAAGGACGAAGACCTCCCGTTGATGATTCTCACTTGCGCCGAGGCCTCTCGCTTGAGGAGTTGTCGAGAGACACCATCTGGCGACTTGGAGTAATCCCTCCGTAGTAGGGAAGTTCAGGTTATAACCGTCTCTGTCGGCAGGTGTGATCTGCGGAGAGATGGTCGAATTTGTAGGAAAAGCATGCTTGATCCCGCTCTCTCTGGCGTCATCCGGAGAGAGAGGATCACTAAATGCCGGTGAAGTCCCACAATTGTGGCTTCTAGAGCTTGCCTCACCAAGTCGGACCGCCTTAAGAGGACTTGGACACTTCGAGGAAAAACTCTCGTCGTGTCGTGAGTCCACCTGGGTGTGGTCCTGGTCAGATTGACCCTTGTCCTTTGAGAGGGTAGATTCCTCTCTCGGACGTACTGTTGTAGTGGATAAGGATCCCTCCTCAACTCCGCCGGCGACATTGTCTCCTGGATCTGTGGGAAGATCCCCGGAGGCAGCAATGCCATAGGATGAGTCATCACTTGGTTCGTAATCGAATCCGGCATCTATGTCGACGTCTGCGTGACCGCCAAGTCGAACCAGCTCTCCTCGTTCCATTCTCCCGCCATGAATGCATGAGATTTGGAAAAGAGAGTATGTTGACAAGAGATTACCGAAGTCTCCCACGGACGGCGCCAACTGCTTGTGTTTAGAACCGAACTTACGTAAAGATTGTTTGATTCGGGGTCTCCTAGAATAGAATCACGCAGAGAGATTGACACGGGATTTTTATACTGTGTTCGGCCTTCTCCGGAGAGAATAACAACCCTACTCTGTGTGTGTATGGTATTGAGTGTATTACGAACAATCGGGGAAAAACTAAGACTATTACAGATAGTACTTGTATTCTGATGGCCGATTGATCTCCTCTTCCTTTCTCGATTGTCGCCTTTTATAGTGCGTGAAGGAGCGGTAGTTACTCCAGATAAAGCGGCGCCTCATCACCTCATGTGGGCGACGCGTGGTAATAATCACCGTGTATTAACTCCTCCACGCCGCTAATGCCTATATACTAGAGATAATGGAGTATTACGTGTCATTACTCATGAGAATAACAGATGATGATATGCTTGAATCCCTTAATCAATAAGACCCACTTGTGCAGAGGTTTATTTGATCATAACGTGATCGTAGTTGACCTAGTCGTAGAGGAGCCTACGACTATAAGGTAGTCGTAGCAAGACTTACGACTATGGGATAGTCGTAGCATCTCTTACGACTATGGGGGTAGTCGTAGCATAACTTATGACTATGGGGGTGGTCGTAGAAGAACTTACGACCACCCATTAGGCTCTTCCCTCATAACATTAAGGGGTTTACTCAGGGTCCACATGACGTCATATTTACCTATAATAAGAATTATAGATAAAAGATAAGATGAGTCTCTTCGTGTTCTTGCTCTCTATTTTGCTATTTTGAAGCTTTCTTCAATCCGTGAGTTTTCCCTTGGTTTCTTGTGGTGATCTTGCTTGCTGTGACATATGGGAGTGCATCTAAGATCATCTTAATCATCCTTGACCCACTAGCAAGCTTTACATCATATTTAGGTCTCTAACTTGGTTTTTGAAGCAACCTTCTCTTAAACAGAAAAAATTGGAACTTCGGCAATGATCTTCATGATCCTTGATTGGAATAAGTTCCTAACATCCTAGAGAGGTTATGTTTCAAATTTCGTGAAGTTTGGAGTTGTGGATCAAAAGTTATACCTATTTTGGATTTCGTTATCGTGCTGATTTTAGGAATTGGTAGTACCGCCCCTTTGCCTTTGGTCATACCGCAGAGCGGTAGTACCGCTCTGTACATGGAAGTAGTACCGATTTGCGGTAGTACCGCAAGTTACATGGTGGTAGTACTGCATTTGGAGTCTTTTCTGTTTTTGGCTGTTTCTCTTAGGGGTTTGAATTAGATTCAGTTCTAGTCTTCCGCTACGCTTATATATTGATCTTCATAGCTCTCATAGCTATTGGAGTCAAGATCATATTGAATCCGATCAAAGCGAAAAATAGATAGTGCTCCTATTCACCCCCCTCTAGTCGTCTTTTTGGTCCAACATAGACTAAGGCAACATTCGAACTGATTCTTAACTTAACCATCACGAGCTGTTAGATTAACTAAAAGAGACCCAAAGATCCAATCTATTTAACGAATTTAGCATATTACTCAATCTTAATGATCAAATCGGTTCATCAACATTTCACCCTTCTTAACAAATCATAGGTTCTAAACAAGGACAAACTCTTATTTAAAACTCATCATGTGTCAAATACAAGGACATTTCAAATTAATCAATTTCACTTCCATTGATGTTAGTTAAGAATAATTTGTTTGCACCATACTACTAACCCAACTTGATAACTCTTACCATAACAATTAATTTATTTAATTAAAACCTCTTAGTTAAGCATGATAAGACATCACTAAAATTTTTTAACACCTCCTTTTAGTCTAAAAGAAATACATAAAGCAAAAGATCTCACATTTTAAAGAACTTACAACAGAAAACTTTCCTTGTCCAAAAATATCAAAGGGGGTAAATGAGTTATGTTTTCCAATAAGAAAGATGTAACAACCATGGAATATCAATCTCGCCAATTAATAATGTTAATGTTGGACCGAAAAGGCGACTAGAGTGGGGGGTGAATAGGAGCACACTCACTTTTTCACTTTGATCAGATTCAACACAAAATTCACTCCAATAGCTATGGAAGCTATGAAAATCAAGATACTAGTACAGCGGAAGACTAGTATTGAATCCAATCCAAAATCCCCAAAGCAAAAGACCAAAAACCAAAACCTAATCAGAGGGCCGGACTGACCCCAGGCAAAAGTGCGGACTAACCTCTCTGGTCGGACTGACCTCAGGCAAAAGTGCGGACTAACCTTTTAGGCCGGACTAACCTCAGGCAAAGGTGCGGTCAGACCTCTCAGGCCGGACTAACCTCAGGCAAATGGGTGGTTAGACCTCAGGCACGATGAACAGCACAATCAGCCTGAAAACCAAAACTAAAATTGGTCTAACTTTTGATACGTAAGGCCAAACTCCACGAAATTTGAGACACACATTCTCTAAGATATTAGGAACCTATTCCAATCAAAGATCACAGAGATCCATGCCAAAGTTCCTATTTTTTTCAGTTTGAACGAAGTGTGCTAAAAAAACCGAGTAAGAATCGAAAAATGATCTAAAGACTTGCTCATGGGTGATTGATGATCAAGATGATCCTAGATGGGTTCCCACATGTCATAACAAGTTAGATCAAGCCAAGAAACCAAGTAAAAAACTCACAGATCAAAGAAAGACCCCAAATCAGCAAATAGAGAGAAAGAAAGCAAATAGACTCATCCTTGAAAGAACTTTCTTTGGATTGATTTGATATGGTATTGGTTTACAGCCACTCCATCAATGGAGGACAAAGACTCAATACATGAGCATGAAATCAAATACAACTCTCTAAAACCCTAACCTCCACTAATCCTCTCCCTAAGCAAACTAGGGTTTCAAACACAATGAAAGGGCTAGAGGGGGTGCAGCCACCCCCCTCCTCTATTTATAGTGGAGGCATAGACCTTCTAGAAGATTGAATCCTAATGGGCTCCCGTTAAGACCCACACACAAACGGGTCACACACGCACGTATTTTAAAGCGTCGTCTTCATCTCCTCTTGACCTAATCCGCTTCTCCACGTCATCTTGTGCCGCGGGTTGGCAAAAGGTCACCAAGGCGGTATTTAGTAAAATTACCAAAATACCCCTTCTCGATCTTTTTCGAAGACCGAGTCCCATCTTCGTGAAGCACCTTCCATGCTTCGCCACATGTAGGTTGATCCAGCGGCTCTCATCATGTCGGCAAGTCTCTCCCATCCGGCTCCCACCGAAACCACCATAGCACTTGCACCGACCCCCACACCGCTTGATCGAACCCGTCGCACTGAACTGCCCGTTCGGTCACATTTGTCCTTTTTGCGCCATGCTTGACTCCATTGACTTCACCCGGCATCCCCGATCGTTCTGGACCTCAGCTCTCCAAGCTTAGTCCCGATCATCCTCGCCGTTGACCGTCATTGACCTCAAAGCAACCTGCACAACAATAGACAAAGAAATCGATTCCGGGAACAAGTTCTTCACAACTTGACCCACGTTAGTCAAAACATGCATCATGCAACACATATGCCATGAAACCCACGAACTTGACCTAACCCAACACTCATCGACACCGATTGGCCGATGATCAGCAAGAGCATTCCAAACTTCGACGAAAACTCGTGATTCGACAAATCTTTAATGACATTGCCAATTGTAACATCATCCTAAGATCATGCACATATCCCTATGATATCCACAGTTAACAAGTAGTAAAAGCAACTCAACATTTGAAAGAAACAATAATTGCTCTATAAAACAAATAGAGACCAAGTGAAAACCCAACAACTGCTTTGTAACCAATATCCCCAAAAAATTCATCAACCGTGATGAGGACATCCCTCCCATGGATACAACCGCGCCTACACACAACACTCATCCACAGCAAGTGTTACAAGGACCACTTACTCGAGCTCGTACTCGCCAACTTAATTACCAGGTGAATTCATTCCTATGTTTATATATTACTGAGAATAGACCGCTACCTAAAGCAAGTGATTTAATTGTGCTTAGGAACATGGGAAAGGACGAAGGCGAGGCATGTGGAGTCATGGACATGCATGGAAGACATAATGGAGGTCACCACGTCACTTTTGGTCCAAGACAAGCAAGAGTTCGAGCGGGACCCGTTTTGGAATCCAGTTTCGTCATCTAGAATCAGCTTGATAGCACTGACTTCAAACGCCCATAACTTTCACATACGGCGTCCGTTGGAGGTCCACGAGTACTTGATGGAAAGATGTTTTCGTCCTCTTTCCAACGGATCTGGCATCACCTCCAAACTCCTTCTGGGCTGATCGCAATCATCAAAAGAAGGCGTCATATCACTTGTTTGGGCCAAACTGGCCTTTGTAGTCATACTGAACTTGGCCCATCTGCCGGCGGCCCACCCGGGGCGCGGTTACTGTTCACATGAACAGTAATCCGTGACCGTTAGTACCACCCCACTAGTCCTTTAGTTTTGTGGCTCCTCGTTCCCTATTTAAGGAGACCGCACCCCTTTAGTTTTGCTGGGATTTTGTTGAGTTAAGGTTTAGCTATTGTGCAAACTTCTGTTCTTCAGTTGTGTCAGACGACCACCTGTCAAGACAGCTTTTCGAAATCCCAACTTTTCAATACTTCATAAATATTTGCAATACATCAGATTACGTTTTATCTTATTCTTGCGTGTTCTTCGATTGCATGCGAAGAATAGACCTTCGTGGTCGTTGATCGTGCTTCCAAAGAAGGTCAATAACGCCTCGGAGTTGGTTCAACGATTGCTAAGGCATAGCGTCGTCAGTCGGTTGTAGTCGAATCGCGAGAGTCACCTCCACCAAAATCGATAGTTATCAATCTCATCGAAAGATCGGGCCAACAAATAGAACCTTAGGGTTCATCAAGTGGTATCAGAGCTACAGTTCATCGGTGAGAATTTTTTTTTCCTACAGTCCAAATAGCCAAAATTAAAAAAAAAAGGTTTAGTTCATTGTCCAAGCCAATTTGTGCCTTCGCAATTTGTTCTTTTTAGTTTTGCTTTATTGAATTGTCGTTGCATCGTCAAGTCTTTGTGCTGGTTTCTTGTCTAGATTTGTTTAGTTTTAGGGTTTCTTGTCGATCGTCTAGCTTTGTTTGTCCTCCCTGCCGCGAATCATACAACAGCAAGCAGCAGCGCTGTTCGGCGTATCAAACAACAGAAAACAGCAGACCAACTCGCGAAGTCACAGATCTGCTCGACACCGGCTCCACCCGCGCTGCTCCTCCTCATAGGCGCCGCCGCCCCAGATAAATTCGCCACAACAGCAAACGCAGCGCATGGGGTCACAGCCAAACCGAGGGCAGCACACAAAAAAAAATATCGCAGATCGGTTTAGATCGCCGCCGCTGCCGGGCGACGCTGCTTCGAGCCCACCTCCGCCGCCAGCAGCGCTTTGAGCCGCCGCCGCCGCTTTGAGTTTCCGCCGCCATCTCCGTCGGTCCGCGCCCTTGCACTCCCTCGGCCGCGTCGCCTCTGTAAACCCTCGCCCGCTCGGCGCCCACGCCATGCGCCAAGGCCCGCCCTGCCCTGCCGCGCCGCCGCCGAAGCCCGCCTCTCGCGCCGCCGCCCAAGCCGCGCCGCCCGCCGCCGCCAAGCCGCCACTGCTCCCGCCACACCACACTGACCACCCTGCCACCCACACATGCCTGGCCGAGCCGCCGCCACACAGACGCTTTGCGTCGCCACCTTAGCGCCCGAGCCGCCTCCTCCCGCCGCCGCAGACACGCCTCGCCACCGCCGCTTGAACATATCGCCGCCGCCGCGCTCACCGATCCGAACCGCCCCTTCCTCCTGGCCGCCCATTGCCAAGCAAGAGATTGACGCGCCGTCGCCGCCGAGAGTTTAGGAGTTGGGGATTCAAGTGCTCTTTTTTTTTTTTTTTTTTTTTCCTTTTTCGTTTTCACCAGGTGGATGAGTGTCCAGTAGCATCTTGAAGTTTCTTGAGGCTTTAAAGCTCCTGAGTCTTTATAAAAAATAAAAAAATAAAAAAAAAGGAAAGAAAGAGTTAAAAAAAAAACAAAAGAAAAAAAAACAAAACAGAGAAGAAAAAAAAATAGAAAAAAAAGAAGAACAAGAAAAAGAAGAAAGAAAGAGATAATTTTTTTTTATCAGAGCTGCCTCTTTGTTCAGTTTGGCATAGACATCCATTACTCGTTGGCGTGATTGTTCAGTTTGGCCTTCTGCTGTTCTACTAGTCGTTCTTGCGAGTTGCTCTAGCTAGGCTTGGTTTAGACTAGGACCAGCACTTGTGACTAGTACTTTGAACTGCTATTCAATTTTGCATACTGATTTGAACAATTGCTATTCCTTTGCTACCATACTTGAGCCCTGCCAGCTACACCTCTTCTACACCGTACAGGTTGAACTTCACCTGGCAATCGCTCCATCCAATCTTCGGAGATACATTGACACCGCTGGTTGCCGATCACCCCTGTTGCTTGGTAAGAATTCGATAAAAGGCTCGAGTGTGAGCGACTTTTGAACCACCACATCCTAGTAGCTGTTAGGGACATATTCTTGTGATTTGCTAACAATGGCAGGTTCTGCAGAGCTGGATGAGGATACATCTCATACTCCTTGTACGAGGGGAATCATACAACATTTTCGGCGCATCATGAACCTTCGTGCGGAAGGTCTTGAGGAAGATGTCAGGATCACTAATGAGCGACTTGCTCAACTTGAGGGCGCCCAGATTGAAACAAACGCTACGGTCGCCGCGATGGAGAGAGCGCAAGGCGTCACTAACACTTCTTTGGCAGGTATTATGGCACGCCTTGACGAGATTGCCCAGGCTTCCAATGTTGTTCCCCCTGCTGTCCCGGTGGTAGAGGGACAAGATGAATTCGACTATATGACTGATACCGAGGCCAACGACATGGGTAACCACAACAACGATCGCGCTCATCGACGGTTGCGTTTAAATCGACAAGGTATGCGACGAGACCCCCCACGACGTGAGGTACGTGACCACGATGATTCTTTTGCTAAGGTTAAATTCACTATGCCCTCTTTTAATGGTAAATATGATCCTGATGGTTATCTTAATTGGGAATTAGCTGTTGATCAAAAATTTGCTTGCCATGAAGTTCCTGATATTAGACGAGTTAGGGCTGCTACTAGTGAATTTACCGACTTTGCTTCTATTTGGTGGAAAGAACATTGCCGTCAACATCCCAATAACATACCTAACACTTGGGAGGCTTTAAAATTGCTTATGCGGCATCGATTTGTTCCCTCATATTATGCTCGTGATTTGTTAAATAAATTACAACGCTTACGACAAGGTACAAAGTCTGTGGAAGACTACTATCAAGAATTACAAATTGGTATGTTGCGTTGTGGTTTAGAAGAGAATGAGGATGCTTCAATGGCTAGGTTTTTGGGAGGGTTGAATCGAGAAATTCAAGACATCTTAGATTATAAAGATTATAACTCCATTACTAGATTGTTTCATCTTGCTTGCAAAGCTGAACGTGAAGTGCAGGGACGCCAGACGAAGACACGATCTAACTATTCTGCAGGTCGCACAAACTCATAGACGCCACGAACCCCTACTGCCCCGTCCACTAGTACACCACCACCGACATCATCCAACATCAAGCAGCGCCCCACTACCTCGATTCGGCACCACGAAGCTACAAGCGGCCAAATCAAGACCACAAGCTTCGCAAAAAGCTCTTCTTCGGTTGCTTCGACAGGACGAACTAAGGACATTCAATGTCATCGTTGCAAAGGCTATGGACACATGATGCGAGACTGTCCAAACAAGCGCGTACTGATTATACGCGAAGATGGTGGGTATTCCTCTGCTAGTGATTTTGATGATGAAACATATGCTATGCTTGCAACTGACCCTACAGGACATGATGATGAATCTGATCACGAGGAGGAACATGTTGGCGCCGAAGATGCCGATAAGTATTTGAGCCTTATTGTGCAACGCGTACTAAGTGCTCAAGTTTCTCGTGCTGAGCAAAATCAGCACCATAATTTGTTCCAAATCAAGGGCGTTGTCCAGGAACGCTCAATTCGCATAATCATTGATGGTGGGAGTTGCAATAATTTGGCGAGTATGGATATGGTAGAGAAGCTTGCTTTGTCGACCAACCCTCATCCCCACCCATACCATATTCAATGGTTCAACAACAGTGGTAAGTTGAAGGTAACACATATGGTCAGAGAAAAATTGTCTATGGGATCATACCATGATTATATTGATTGCGACGTTGTTCCTATGCAAGCTTGTTCATTGTTATTAGGAAGACCTTGGCAATACGATACTGATTGTGTGCATCATGGTAGGAATAATCAATACTCTCTCATGTTCAAAGGAAAGAAAATTGTGCTGCATCCTATGACTCCTGAACAAATTGTTAAAGATGAACTTGCTAGAGCTAGTAGAGAGAAGAATCAGGAGACTGCTAAGAGCGAAAATTAGATTGTAGCAAAAGAGCTTGAACCACATAAGAAGAAAGCATATGAAACTACTCATGGAAAGAATAAAGAAATTAAATTGAAAGGTGCTAGTTTTCTTGCTACCAAATCTGATATGACTGAATTGGGTGCTAGTAATTCTATTTGCTATGCATTAGTTTGCAAAGAAGCTTTATTTTCATTTGAGGATACACCTTCTTCTTTGCCTCCTACGTCACTAACATTTTGCAGAGTACAAGGACGTCTTCCGAAGGACATACCACGGGTTGCCACCGCTTGAGGCATTGAGCATCAAATTGATTTAATTCCTCAAGCATCATTGCCCAACCGCGCCCATACAGACCAACCCGAAGAAACCAAAGAAATTCAAATACCAAGTTCAAGAATTGCTTGATAAAGGGTATGTCGCGAATCTCTTAGTCCTTGTCTTTATTCCGGTCATTTTAGTGCCTAAGAAAGATGGATCATGGCGCATGTGTGTAGATTGTAGAGCAATCAATAACATCACCATTAGGTATCGCCATCCTATTCCTAGGTTAGATGATATGCTTGATGAGTTGAGTGGCTCTGTTGTTTTCTCGAAGGTTGATTTATGTAGTGGATATCATCAAATTCGCATGAAATTAGGCGATGAATGGAAAACAGCTTTTAAAACTAAGTTCGGGTTATATGAGTGGTTAGTAATGCCTTTTGGGTTAACTAATGCACCTAGCACCTTCATGAGACTAATGAACGAAATTTTGCGTGCTTTTATTGGTAGATTTGTGGTGGTTTATTTTGATGATATATTGATATATAGCAAATCATCAGAGGAACATCTTGACCATTTACGTGCTGTTTTTAATGCTTTACGTGATGCACGTTTATTTGGTAACCTTGAGAAGTGCACCTTTTGCACCGATCGAGTCGCATTTCTTGGCTATGTTGTTACTCCACAGGAATTGAAGTTGATCAAGCCAAGGTTGAAGCAATCAGAGTTGGCCGACTCTAACACGATCCTGCAGTCGAAGCTTTTAGGACTTGCAGATTCTACCGCCGCCGTGAAGGATTTCAAGACCATCATTGCACCATTGAATGAGCTCACCAAGAAGGGCGTGCCATTTGTTTGGAGCGCCAAGACAGAGAACGCCTTCACTACGTTGAAAGATAAGTTAACACATGCACCACTACTCCAACTCCTCGATTTTAATAAGACTTTTGAACTAGAATGTGATGCCGGTGGAATTGGTTTAGGTGGCGTGTTGTTACAAGATGGGAAACCTATAGCATATTTCAGTTAGAAATTGAGTGGGCCTAGTTTGAACTATTCTACTTATGACAAGGAGTTATATGCACTTTTTCGAACTTTAGAAACTTGGCAACATTATTTATGGCCCAAAGAATTTGTTATACATTCTGATCATGAATCTTTAAAGCATATTCGAAGTCAAGGTAAACTAAACCGTAGACATGCAAGATGGGTGGAATTTATTGAGTCTTTTCCTTATGTCATAAAACACAAGAAAGGAAAGGAGAATGTTATTGCTGATGCTTTGTCTAGGAGATATACCATGCTTTCACAGCTTGACTTCAAAATTTTTGGATTAGAGACTATTAAAGAGCAATATGTGCATGATGCGGATTTTACTTAATATATTGTTGAATTGTAAAGAAGGAAAATGTGGAAACAATTCGTCATTAATGATGGGTTTGTGTTTAGAGCTAACAAGCTATGCATTCCAGCTAGCTCCGTTTGTTTGTTGTTGTTACAGGAAGCGCATGGAGGTGGGCTGATGGGACACTTTGGGGTGAAGAAAACGGAGGATATACTTGCGATCATTTCTTTTGGCCAAAGATGAGACGGACGCCGAGCGCTTAGTTGCTTTCGCCTGCACTACATGTCAAAGAGCTAAGTCACGACTTAATCCTCATGGTTTATACATGCCTCTACTTCCTAGCGTTAGCGGGAAGATATTTCGATGGACTTTGTTTTAGGATTGTCTAGAACAAAGAAGGGAGGATAGTATATTCGTGGTTGTTGATAGATTTTCTAAGATGGCCCACTTCATACCATGTCATAAGAGCAATGATGCTACCAATATTGCTGATTTATTCTTTCGTGAAGTTGTTCGCTTGCATGGTGTGCCTAATACTATAGTTTCGGATCGTGATGCTAAATTTCTTAGCCATTTTGGAGAACCTTATGGGCTAAATTGGGGACTAAGTCGTTATTTTCTACTACTTGTCATCCCCAAACCGATGGACAAACTGAAGTTGTGAATAGAACTTTATCTACAATGCTTAGGGTCTGTGTTGAAAAGAATTTAAAAATGTGGGAAGAATGCTTGCCTCATATTGAGTTTGCTTATAATCGCTCATTGCATTCTACTACAAAGATGTGCCCTTTGAGGTTGTTTATGGTTTTGTGCCTTGTGCTCCTATTGATTTAATGCCTATTCCATCTTCGGAGAAATTGAACTTCGATGCTAAACAACGTGCTGACTTGATTTTAAAAATGCATGAGACAACTAAGGAGAATATAGAGCGCATGAATGCTAAATATAAAATTGCCGGTAGTCAGGGGAGAAAACATTTAACTTTTGAACCTGGAGATCTTGTTTGGTTGCACTTGAGAAAAGATAGGTTCCCTGAATTGAGAAAGTCAAAATTAATGCCTAGAGCTGATGGTCCTTTTAAAGTGTTTGAAAAGATTAATGATAACGCATACAAGCTTGAACTGCCTGCAGATTTTGGGGTTAGTCCCACATTTAACATTGCAGATTTAAAGCCATACTTGGGTGGAGAGGATGAGCTTGAGTCGAGGACGACTCAAATGCAAGAAGGGGAGGATGATGAGGACATCCCTCCCATGGATACAACCGCGCCTACACACAACACTCATCCACAGCAAGTGTTACAAGGACTACTTACTCGAGCTCGTACTCGCCAACTTAATTACCAGGTGAATTCATTCCTATGTTTATATATTACTGAGAATAGACCGCTACCTAAAGCAAGTGATTTAATTGTGCTTAGGAACATGGGAAAGGACGAAGGCGAGGCATGTGGAGTCATGGACATGCATGGAAGACATAATGGAGGTCACCACGTCACTTTTGGTCCAAGACAAGCAAGAGTTCGAGCGGGACCCGTTTTGGAATCCAGTTTCGTCCTCTAGAATCAGCCTGACAGCACTGACTTCAAACGCCCATAACTTTCACATACGGCGTCCGTTGGAGGTCCACGAGTACTTGATGGAAAAATGTTTTCGTCCTCTTTCCAACGGATCTGACCTCACCTCCAAACTCCTTCTGGACTGATCGCAATCATCAAAAGAAGGCGTCATATCACTTGTTTGGGCCAAACTAGGCTTTGTAGTCATACTGAACTTGGCCCATCTGCCGGCGGCCCACCCGGGGCGTGGTTACTGTTCACGTGAACAGTATCCATGACCGTTAGTACCACCCCACTAGTCCTTTAGTTTTGTGGCTCCTCGTTCCCTATTTAAGGAGACCGCACCCCTTTAGTTTTGCTGGGATTTTGTTGAGTTAAGGTTTAGCTATTGTGCAAACTTCTGTTCTTTAGTTGTGTCAGACGACCACCTGTCAAGACAGCTTTTCGAAATCCCAACTTTTCAATACTTCATAAATATTTGCAATACATCGATTATGCTTTTATCTTATTCTTGCGTGTTCTTCGATTGCATGCGAGAATAGACCTTCGTGGTCGTTGATCGTGCTTCCAAAGAAGGTCAATAACGTCTCGAGTTGGTTCAACGATTGCTAAGGCATAGCGTGCCGTCATGCGGTTGTAGTCGAATCACGAGAATCACCTCCACCAAAATCGATAGTTATCAATCTCATCGAAAGATCGGGCCAACAAATAGAACCTTAGGGTTCATCAAACCGCAACTATAACTAGAATCGACCTAAATCAAGCTCAAGGAAGAGAATAACTTTTCTAAAGAACCTCACCCTCAACACATGTAACCAAGTTATCCGGGGTAACCACTTCACTATCCCAAACCACGAACGGTGGTATAACCTGACATTACCCAAGGTCATAACCATGATCTCTATCTCTCGACACCCGATACCATCACACATAACCAATATAATCAATTATAAGTATAAAATATCATCACATAACAGTCATAGAATAATTTCATAGATATAGAAGATCATATCATATCACAGATTAACAAATGCAACGTAACGGAAGCGCAAATGCATTTCTTGACCCAACTCCCATCCTATTGTGCACTAGTGTGTCAAATTTTTAATTGAGTAAGTAAGTGGGTTAATAATTTAATTACCACGGATCTAATGCCCACTTTGATACCAACTGTAACACCCTGGCTATGCGAAAGCCAAGATGTAACTTACATTAACAAATCAAAACCAAAACTACAAAAAAAATTTATCAATTCAACAATGAATGACAACTAGACATCAACTAGTCATTTCTAATAACATTACTAACATAAATTTCAGTAAGGAACTAAAATCAAAACCACAGATATTACAACCAAAACAAAGATCATACACATCATTAATAAGTTCCAACTAGATAGAATTATCATCTAACATTTAAAAACTCTGAAGGAAACTATTAGAAGTACCAAATAACTAATCATTACATTAAGAGGTTCTATTTGATTGGAAGCAACATAAACATTATTTAAGTGATAGAGTGTGCAACAATGTGATATGCATCTGTGAGCTACTTCCACCCAATGAATGTCGTCCTCAACGATCACCTAGAACATTGAATGGCAAGTGTGAGTCCAAGACTTAGCAAATATATATGAACAACATATGAAACAATGAATCGAAGGCAGATCATTCTCAAGACATATCAAATACATATGTAAATGCTATGCACTTGATGCAAATCATGAATATGACTATACTTCTCTCCTGCATATACCGGTATAGTTAGTGTAACACTCGTCGGTGTTCACTTATGTCTGCATTCTCAAAATACAGGGATCCATTGCCCGTATGAAGAATCTTTCATACGGGGATCTAGTTGCCTATATTGAAAATATGGGGATCTCAATACCCACTCCCGTGAGTTAAACATGAATGCTTGAATTGAATAAAATGAAATGAAATATCCACTCCCGTGGGCTAAACATGAAAACTTAGAATGAATGTAATGAAACGAAATGAACACTTTCATACCTTTCAATTGTTATAAACATTTAATGGAAAACATGCAATCAGTGGAAAAATACTCATACTTCATAAGACTATCCATATCATAGTCATTCACCCAATTTGTATAATCAAGCATCCAATATGACTCTAAATTGTACTTGTCTTCCGCGTTGCGACAAATTGGAATGTAGTGAAGGCGAAACCAAACCCAAGGTCACTCCGCCTACAATAAATATTTTACTCAAAACAAGCTTTGACAAAGTAGCACAATGCTTAATCACAACGCTCTTAACCGCACCCCAAAATCCAATACTTCATATATTTAATCTACTCAAACAGAATGACGAACTAGCAGTAACTCAGTACTGGATAGCAACCTTCCAAAATTCATATCTCCCATTCTGCTTGTCATAAAAATGCATTTTTAGTTTCTATGGAAATCTTACGAAATTGTCTATAGTAGTTAAGTTGGCGAGATCTTCTAATTGTGCGTTTATTTAATTTTAACAAACAGATTAATAGCACTGTCAGAAACTGATAGACATTTTGGACAATAGAATTAAAATAGACATAACTTTCATTCGACTGATCCAAAAATAGCGTTCTTTAACATTCTGGAAATATAAAAGAATTATCTACACAATTTATATTGGTCAACATCTCTTATTCGGCCGTTATCTCTCTTTAATCTATCAATTACCACGACTGCTAATCCTGACAGAGATTCTAGACAATAACATTGTAAAATTCATATATCGAGATCTATTCAACCAAACAAGGTGAACAAAAACTCTATGGAAAGCTACTTATTTTTTCCCATAATTCTCTAAGAGATGACCAGACCAAATTTCGCCATTACAAAATCCAAATCTACAGCGCAATACAAATTGTCTACACTCGATCTGCTACCCAATAGTGTTCGAATCGTAAAAGTAATAACAAAGCAAAGGGAACTGAAGGTCACCCTTGAAGAACACGATAAGAACACGACAACGACGCTGAAAACCCCGTGAGATCCCCTTTTTATCCTTCCTCCCCCCTTCTTCCTCTTCCTCTTCCTCTTCTTCTCCTTTTCTCTTCTCTCTTCCTCCTTTTCTTGCTTTTGATCGGCAGCACAGGGGAGCACGGGGCAGCAACGGGGAGGACAAGGGGGTGGCGGCTCTGAATGGGGAGAAGGGGGGTAGCGCAAGGGGAGGGGAGGCTTAGGTTTAGGCTGCCCCCCTCCTTTTGGCCGGCTGCCCCCTTGGGCCAAATGCTGTGGGTTTTCGGCCTACGGCTCAGGTTCTTCCTACTTTCTTTCTGTGCAACGAATACTTCGAAGGTCGTAAATTTCTCTCCTAAACTAGGAATAGAGTTATTCTTATCTTTAAATTTAGCTAACTCATAGTACTTTAACTTCCTATTTGTGGAGTTTTCTGAAAACACCGTATTCATTACGAAATTTGCCTTGAAAGTTGATTGATTTGTCGACCTTGGTTCTCTGTGCATCCTACCATATGGGCCCCATATCTCAAACATCGGAACTCCAAATTAGGTCAATGAGGACTCTAAATTGGACTATGGAAAGCGATCTACAACTTATAGTTATGAGGTTTTCCATTCGAAGCCGTTCTAGACGCGAAAATCATGTTGCAAGATGATTAGAGATTCTGTCATGTTTCTTTGCGAGACAAATAAGGAATCTCTCAATCTCCTTATATTCTCTGTAAATAAATGGGATATTACATATTGTTTTCTCCAAAATTGGTAACTTATGGTGGCAAGTTGGTGCAATGCGTGAAATACTTTTAACTGAACAAATATAACAAGGAACTTTTTTGTGCAATTTGTAAAAAAAATCTTCAGAAATAAAATGCCATCTTCTTTTGAACTTAGCACACAACCCAAACTTGATCTCTCCATAATTGTTCTTTTATTTTTGCAAAACTAGTAAACTTTGGTAAAAATGTGTGCATTTTCGAGCAAGTTAGAGATATTGGATTCTTATGAAGGTAGTTTTGCAAAGTACATACAAAATGGTTGGTTACTGAATTGACAAGTTTGAAGCAATCTGCATCTTCGTCATATGTTGCTAGCTAGTTTTGCATAAAAGAACAAATGTGGAGAGATCAAGTATGGATTGCCGACTAAGTTCAAAAGAGAAGGTATGGATGGTGTGTGTGCTTTCTAGCTGTGAAAACTTTGGATTTTTTAAGGTAGTTTTGCAAAGTATAGGAGAATGGTTGGTTGCTTAATTGATAAGCCAAAATGGACCACACCCCGTACCCACTTTGACCATACGTTATTGTTTGCAAAACAAACAAATATGGATGTGTGTGTTTAATAGTTTTACAAAGTACGAGCACACAACCCAACAAGTCAAAAGTACACTTTCCAGCTATGCACAAGGCATGCTTGTCTTAAACCTTTTTGGCGGTTTCTTTGCACACATATCCAAGCATTATTGGCTCAAGATACTCCTTGGCCCTTGGCCCTGCCCAACCCAACCCACTTGTAAAAAAAAATTGCCAGGCATGCTTGTCTTAAACCTTTTTGGCGGTTTCTTTGCACACATATCCAAACATTATCGGCTCAAGATACTCCTTGGCCTTGCGCGACCCAACCCACTTGTAAAAAACAGATGTAAGGCCTTCATTGCTTTTAAGCCCATCTGAAGTTTGGCCCAATCTAACATTTACCCAACTCTAGTTAATTAGTTTATTCTAACAATTTGATATTTAAGTCCATCTTGTTTAATTAAAAAAAAATCTTTTTTTTTGCGAGGACAACAAATTTCTTTTCCCGAGGTGGAGTAGCTAAATAAGTCACGACACAACTTTCTGTGTGTGTGTATATATATATATATATATATATATATATATATATATCTCTCTCTCTCTCTTCCTCTCTCCGATTTGTTTCCGATTTGTGCAAAGCTAATTAAATACCGTGCAATTTTGCTGTATCCATGATCACTCTGCAGATGTGGCCTTTGTTAGGTGCAGATTGCAATACTCAGATACACGATTGCTAGCTGTAAGTGGAATCATGGGGTGGGTGTTAGCATTAGTAGGCGTAGTTAACACGTGAGATAGGCTCACCATTCATTCGGTGGCAAGGCACATTCTCCTAATTGCACGGCTTAATCGGAATCCTAAACAGCCTAGCATCGCATCGCAACGTACCAGTAGTATGATACTCGCAAAAGTAAACCCAACGCAACTGCCTCCCAGCCCACGTTTTTTTTTTTAAAAAAAACCGAAAAGAAAACAACACATAATGCCACGTCGCCACCAACAAACTCGACGATTTTCTAGTCTCAAAAAAAAAAAAAAACTTCGGGGAAAAAGAGAAAAGTAACGAGGAGAAGGTCCAAGGTTCTCTCTCTCTCTCTCTCTCTCTCCTGGCTTCTTCTTGCTCAAGCGACTGCTTCCACCGGCCCCAACCACCGCCCCGGCGACTCCGTCCGCCGCCGGCACCGACGACGAGAGGTGCGTACTGGCTCGACACCCAGTTTACTGTTCGCGCACTTGTGCCTTGGATGCTGCGTTAGTTACCGCCTCGGATGCCCGGAGGGGGGATACGCGCTCTCCGATTTGACTTGTGCGCCTGCTCCTGTCTCGAATCTCTCCTCGGCGGCCGCCCCGTAGTGTGCATTTGTAGACTCGCTGTTCGATTGGTTGCGCCGATTTGGCACAGGGCGCCGCTGATTTGGCGGGGGGGGGGAGTTTTTTTTAAAGCGTATTTAGGGTGCATGGGTAGGGTTTACTTTTGATGTTGTCGGATTATCTTCCATTTTGCGATGCGGAGGTAGAGCGAGTTACTTGGTTCCGTCCTCTGATCTGTTACCGTGGGATTCTACACTACCGGTAGGTGTTTATTTTCCTTCTTCATGTGATCTTAGTGTGATTTGTTGTTGTTTTTTTCCTTGTCAATCTGTTTCTCTCAGGTTGGAGCGGCTCGATTTGGTGCACTATCTCGCCGAAAACGTCAGCTCTTGGATGGGAGGTCCCCGTGATATGTCAATGGACTTAGGGTTTACTGTTCAGTAATAGCTCTTGCCACTCGGAAGTCAGAAGACAAGAGAAGTTGTTTCCGAAGCTCTCGAGAGTTGGTGCTGGGTGGTTTTAACTAAGCTGGGCGATAGTATGATCAAGCAAATCCTTGGACGGTTCCCCAAGAAGCCGTCCAAATCCGGGGATAAGGATCCTATTGGCAGGTCAAGCCCCTCAGTGTCCAACCCGCCATTGGCTCCCAGAGGTACAGAAAGGGCCTCCAACATGAGTAGCCAGCCTCCGATTATCTCGAGTTTTGGGCTCAGTTATGGGAGCGGCATGCATGTCGGGAATGCACACTCGAGGGTAAATGGTTATTCAGTATCAGCAACCTTTGAGTTGTTGCCAAGCTTTAAGGATGTGCCCAACACAGAGAAGCATAACCTGTTCGTCAAGAAGCTGAACTTGTGCTGCACCACGTTTGACTTCACTGATCCGACAAGGAGCATAAAGGAGAAGGAAATAAAGAGGCAAACTTTGTTGGAGCTTGTTGACTATATTGCATCGGCCAATGGGAAGTTTCCAGAGGTAATTATGCAAGAGATCACAAAAATGGTTTCTATAAACTTGTTCAGGACACTGACTACCCCTCCCAAAGAGAACAAGATTGAAGCCTTTGATTTGGATGAGGAGGAGCCTGTGATGGACCCTGCATGGTCACACTTGCAGATTGTTTATGAGTTGTTCTTGAGGTTCATTCAGTCTCCAGAGACTGATGCCAAGTTGGCTAAAAGATACATTGATCATTCGTTTGTTCTGAGGCTACTTGATCTCTTTGATTCCGAAGACCCTAGGGAGAGAGAGTACCTCAAGATGATACTTCACCGTGTCTATGGAAAGTTCATGGTTCATCGACCATTTATTAGGAAAGGCATCACCAACATTTTCTATCAGTTCATCTATGAAACTGAAAAACACAATGGAATTGCAGAGCTATTGGAGATTTTAGGAAGCATCATCAATGGGTTCGCATTGCCACTTAAGGAAGAGCATAAATTGTTCCTTGTCCGGGCCTTGATTCCACTTCACAAGCCAAAGTGCATTTCAATGTATCATCAGCAGTTGTCTTACTGCATTACCCAGTTTGTTGAAAAAGATTGCAAACTTGCAGACACAGTCATCAGGGGCCTACTGAAATATTGGCCCATCACAAACAGCTCCAAGGAGGTGATGTTTTTGGGAGAGTTGGAAGAGATATTAGAAGCTACACAACCTGCAGAGTTTCAGAAATGCATGGTTCCTCTTTTCCACCAGATTGCACGCTGTCTGAACAGTTCTCACTTTCAGGTAATATTTTTTGAAGTATAGGTGAATTGTTCATCTTTCCTCATCAGCTTAAGCTTTTGGGTGAATTGGTTGGTGCATCAACTCAATATGGTATCAGAGCCGAGAGGTCTTGAGTTCAAGACCCAATTGGCACAATTAAAAAAAAATTGCAGCCCACTTCTATTACACCTCTTAGGCCTAAGGGGGCCTACACGTGAGGGGGAGTATTGAACTATGGGTGAATTGTCTGTTTTTTCTCACCAGCTTAAGTTTTTGGGTGAATTAGTTGGTGCATGCAACTCAATATGATATCAGAGCTAAGAGGTCTTAAGTTCAAGACCTGGCTGTCGCAATTAAGAAAATAATTGCAACCCATTTTTATTCCACGTCTTAGGCCTGAGTTACACGTGAGGGGAGTGTTGAAGTATAAGTGAATTGTCCGTCTTTCATCATGGTGTTAGAGATAGGAATCTTTTTGTATTTCCTTATCTACCTTTTGTATTGCCTTATCTATATATGGCATACACTTTTTGTACATCCTATATATATTGCCCATTGGGCCTCTGAATACACACACAATATTCATAACAATATTAACTGTATGTATTGCCTTTGTCATGAAAAAAAAATCCATTTGTGTTTCTTCAATTCCCATTTCTTTTGTTCTGTAATTTTCTTCCATCCTTCTGTCTTGTTAAAATTAAAACAGGTGCATTGCCTGAATAGTGATCATCTCGTTTTGATTATTATGTTCCTATTCAAGGCATGGTAGTCTAGATTTAGTGTGTGGATTATGTTAATTGATCATGTGGCAGGCCTAGAATTAGACAGCCTAGTATTCTAAGTGGCACATGAAATTTATACACAGAATGTATTCTATCATCTATAGAGTTCCAATCACTTACCATGATAGTTTTCTTTGTCCTGTAGTTTTTAGTTTACTTTGGGGGTATCCTTTTTTAAGCAATTTGGTATTTTGTGCTAGCACCACATTAATTGTATAGCAAAATACATGCTAAAGTCAATTTTATACAGTTCGGATAATGGCTGAGTAGTTCTCTGGTGACTGGCAATATCACAAAAGCAAATTCTGTCAGCTATATGACTTTTCTCCACCATGGGTTGCCAATTGGATTCCTGATAAGGATTTCAGTGTATTACTGTGTCATTCATTCAAATAGGCAGAGAAAAATGGTTGTGAGGGATTTGACCCTACACTGACTTCACTTGCATTTTATTTAACTAGAGCCCTTGTGTCACATTTCGAATCTGTTCGAATTGCAAGCTTATGTGTAGACATCCTATTATGTCTACTATGCTTCCGGTTTGTTATGTGTTACTGTGTAGCCATAGGACCCAATTATCTCAAATCTGCTTCATTATTCTTCTGGTTCTTTATCTTCACTCTCCCCTATTATGTGTTTGAGACATAAGCTTTGCTTTATTGTTGCAAGACATTTATAATTGTAAATGCAAGTCCTATCGAAGTTGCACAACCAGAGTATAGCATTAATTAATGAATGGTAACTAATGGCGCTTTTGCTGCTTCTAGGTTGCTGAGAGATCATTGTTTTTGTGGAACAATGACCATATTGAAAACTTGATCAAACAAAATAGTAAGGTGATTTTACCTATCATCTTCCCTGCACTGGAGAGAAATTCCAATGGGCACTGGAACCAAGCTGTGCAAAGCCTCACTCTTAATGTGCGAAAATTGTTCTCTGATCATGATCCTGGATTATACAACGAGTGTGTGCGGAAATATGAGGAAGACAAAGCCAAAGAGAAGGAGACCAAATTGAAGCAAGAAGCCACATGGAAATGTCTCGAAGAGATTGCATCGGCAAAAGCAACGAGTGGAGAGCCTGTGCTTGTTTCTCGAACCTTACGTCATCAATCTTCAGCTGTGTAGTGAATTATTCAAGCGGTAAAGAATTTATTATTTTCTGCTGGATAGTTTGAAGTTTGGGCAAGTGTTTTATAATGTATGAATTTCTTTTATTGTTAGGTCTTCAGATATTCATGAAACATTGTACAGGATTGAATTGTACATACAAGGTATATTAAGGTGGGCAAATTGACGAAAGATCTGAGAAGCCAGTTGGGTTAGGCGCAGCCTAGTAGCATCATTTCTCAATCCTGAGTCTTGGCTTCTTTTGGCATGCTGAGATCTGCAGTTAATTGCTGTATCCTTTAGCCTTGTCCGAAGTTGGTTATGATTTGTTGTTGCCTGGTGCTGCAATATTCCCATGGGTCTTTGTTTTGGAAGCAAATGGTTGGTGGTGGTCAGTGGATAAAACTTTAGTTAGAGCTTCAAAATGAGTCGTCTCGTGGTTCTCGAGTCGGCATGGGCCTTCATGGTTGTAAATGGAAGCAAAATTTTCTTGAGTACACATATTGCTCACAGAATGTGTGAAATCCGTTAATTTTATTATGGCGTGGTCAGTCCGTGTCGATGCAATTTGCTGTTATGTGGAGCGTTTGGTGTATTATGTTATATACTCCAAGAAAACTGAATGCTCAAGGCTCAGACAATCAAGAGCTGGTGTAAATTGAAAAGTTCACCTGAAATGAAACTACGGGGTACTTACTCTTTATTTAACACTCTGTCCATCAACATAATGTCAGATACGTCTCACAAATCGCAATGATTCAAGAACAAGGTGACCTATGGATGCATTGGTCGCGATTAATTCAATTGCAATGCTGCTCACCCAAGCCAGCAAACAACAATAACCACTGAATTACTCTGTAAGCTTGAAGCACTGCCCGTCCCGGTGCTAATAACCGATGATGATGCTGGCGCTCACTTGCCATGGCCTTTCCTGGCCAGCAAGGAGCTGAACGCCGGCCGGCAGTATCGGCCGTCCTGGAAGAACATGCCGGCGACGACCTTGTACATCGCCTCCGTCATGTGGACGCCGTCCCAGTTGACGTAATTGGCCGGCTGGGCGCAGGCGGTGGTGACCTCCGGCGAGCCGCAGGTGGAGAAGATCTCGAAGTTGTAGGCGCCGCCCCCCGTGCCGCAGCAGGTCCGGAAGGGCTCCGTGAAGCCATGCCTCGCCGGGCTCCTCATGACGGCGAGGTGAGCGGCGTAGTAGTCGGCGTAGGTGATGACGGCTCCCGGGTGCTTCTGCCGGAGCCGCTGGAGGCTGGCCAGGAGGAGGCGGTTGTGGGTGTAGCTCTGCTGGTTGACGGACGCCACGCAGCTGATGTTGTCGCGGTCCTCCGGCCGGGCCAGCGTCATGGCCAGCGGCAGGCAGCCGGTGAGCGGCAGCCCCTGCACGATCATGTACTTGGCCCCTTTGTTCAGCAGCGCCTGCATGCCATGCCATGCCATTTTCAGTCGCAAAGCAATGATGATCCATTGAAGCCTTTCATTCCTTTTTCCAGAGCATCAGACTGACGCAATATTTCTGGGCTCATCGCATAACGAAAAGAACTCTCAAATGTCAGCCTTTCGAAAAGCTCCAGTACATGAGAGACAATGATCAAGTCAACTGCCACGTGATTACTACCTACTCTCAATATTGCAGTAGTAGCAGTTCTTTTTTATATTCAGAGTAGGCAGTAAATCCATGCACATGTCTTCAGAAGGAATGGATGCAGAATTTGAGGTGAGTACTGTACAGCCACTGGTACGATGAGGACATAGAGACAGTGCAGTAAATAGCCATCAAATTAGGTTGGGCGATGCCACATCACTGCAGAAACTGCAGCCCCTCATCAAAGCGTCTTCACAGTACACCCAAGCTTACGCAGGCTAAAGTACCGCATCAACATTACTACGAGGCAGTTGCTACAGTAATCTACAGTATGCTGCAGAAAAGCACCGTAGAACCAGCGCTGATTTTACCGTACGCAGGAAACACTACAGCGATTTTGTTTACAGTATGCTGTAGAAAAGTACCGTAGAACCAGTGCTGATTTTACCGTACGCACGAAACACTACAGCGATTTTGCTGTTTATTACTGTATCATGATGGTGTACACTGTTGAGATTGGACGGCCCGATTGAGCCCTAGTGCGGTACTGATGCATGTCCGGCGCCTTGAGTTGCATGCAGACAAATACATAGCCTTCTAAGCCTAACCACGCCACATTGGATCATCAGAATTGAAATTGGTCCTTTGCATCTCCAATTCAGTGCAGAATGTACTGGCACCTCCTATCTTCCTCTTTAGATTTAGATAGCTGTGTAGGGGTAATATATACTACAGTCCAAGAACTGGCTAGCTTGATTACCATGCAGAGTTTGACAGTTCACAGAATAAAACCTGACAATGTTGTACTGCACTACTGATACAAGAAGAGAGAGCTCGAGGTGGATCAAGATATGTTTTTCTTTTTAGGATTGTTACTATTAGCAGTCGGGGAGCCAGTACTTGTAGTATTGCATTCTCCCGTGTTGTGTATGGAAACAGAGAAGAGGGAAAGGTGAGAGCATGCAGCAGCGGTAAATGTTGGCAGGGATAGCAAAATTAAGGAGCCGTCGGCACCTTCGATCTATGTAGTACTCCTCGGCAGTGTCCTATTTTGGTTGGACACGGGATTAAGGAGGAGGTTGCAAAACCAAAAGAAAGACAAGAAGAAACAATCACGCTACCTATGCAATAAACACTTTAGAAATGTAAGAGAGAATAGTTTGTGAGAGTGTTACTTATAAAAATGGAGAGAGTAGTACGTAATACTCTCTCCGTTTCTTTTTATAAGGCGTATTTTGTTTGGACAGAGGATTAAGGAGCTCATGAAACCAAGAGAATGGTTGGGGAAAAAAGACCAGTGCCCATGGTGTTAATATCTTGGGAATAAGATAGATGATAGTTGTGTGAGTGTTTACTCATAAATATAAAAGAGAGAGGAGATTAATGAGGACAAAAGAAAGAAAAAATTACTCCATCCGTTCATAAATATATGGCGTTTTAGAGCAGAAAAATTTCTTAACTTTGACTACTAATACTATTTGTATTGGTCATGTGAAAATAGTATCATTAGATTAGCTATGAAAAATATTTTCATAATATAATTATTTTATAAACATATTCATATAAAAAATAATAGTTAAAGTTGCATGCTAGAGATCCTGCTGATGTCGAAAATGCCAAGAGAGTATTAACTTTTTAATATAAGATTGCAAAAATTGTATGTCTTGTATTTTGAAAGGCTAGCCGCTTTACTCTGTGGAGGTCAGTAGGAATTAATGGCACCGAAATCAGGGTAAGTAAATGCACCGAACCTATCAAATCAAATGCACTGGCAGGGACAGCACAAGATGGTATCTGAATTCTGAAGGCGTTAATGCCTGCTTAATTATACTCATGTACCAACTGCATTCTACTATCTACCAACTACTCATCTAGCAAGCATTCGGAGTAAGTAACAGTACCACTAATCTCTTGCTGAACTTAAATCAACATGCTCGATCACTGAATTCTAGACTTCTGCTTGATACTACTAGATTTATGTATGTATGTCCTCATGATTAGTGCTGTCAGAGAGTGAGAAGCACAGAATATATTACGAGAAATTATGTATTATTACAGGAACAGGTAATTGAGCGAGCCATGCCCATGCGTGTGTTTTAATTAGCTGTGCCAAGGAATGGTCACGCACTCATGCATACATACCCCAGTAATTAGCGAAGCCATGCATGTAATTAATTGCATCAATTTACGTACCTCGATGAAGTTGGTGACCCTGTCGACGGCCATGGTCCGGATTTGCTTTGGGGGGACGGTATCGGCGGCCATGAAGCTGTAGGCGTAGTCGTTGGCGCCGATCTCGCCGATCCAGAAGAGCGCCTCGCCGATGTCCTTGTCCTTGGCGCCCGTCCGCCGCAGGTGCGCCTCGAACCAGGTGAGCTGCGTCATGATGGACTGCGGCGTGATGTCGATGCTGAGGTTGTTCTTGGCGAAGAAGTCGTGCTCGATGGCCGTGGCGCCGGCCACGGCGAAGTTGACGCCTATGGTGGAGTTGGAGGCGGAGGCGGAGAGGTAGGGCGGGAGGAAGGAGGGGAGGGAGAGCGCCTGCGCGAGGAAGTCGACGACGAGGCGGCCGTCGGAGTAGCGGTTGGTGGAGCGGTGGAAGAAGGTGGCGCCGTAGGGCGGGCTGGAGACGTAGCCGAAGGAGTAGGGGCCCGTCGTCGAGTGCGTGTTCCCCGTGTCCGTGAACGAGTCCCCGAACGCGTACACCGTCCGGAACGGCGCCGCAGCCGCCGGAACCGCCACGACGGCGACGGAGACGACGAGGAGAAGAAGCCGACGGCCGGTAGTCGTCATGCCCGGCACGCGAGTGAGCTCAGATGCTACTGCGTCGACCTGCCGGTGTTTGCGGCTTTGTGTTTCAGCGCGCCCGTGGTAGTTCCTTTTATATATAGTTGGAGGCATGGCCGTGATGAGGAAACTGCAGCCTGCAACTCAATCCATCCATCTACCGGACTACTATGTACTACTAGCAAGTGTCCACGTGTTGCAATGGATTTCAAATAAAACATAATATACGTTATAAACTTAGAAAACCAATATACATGAGGTAATTATCCCTACAAATAAAAGTTTCATATATAATTTGCATCCAATCAACAAACTACATAGAATTTTATCACAAACCATAAGTACAATTAATCTAATTATCCACAGAAAATCCTTCAACTATCTTATATATGTGTGTACATGTATTCGCAAAAGATCACACCAACTCAAGAGGGACCACATGAAAGACACACCACCACCAAATCCTTCTTTTCTAATAGTAAAGATATTGTGGATGTTCCCTTGGGCAGGGACTATTTTATACGGTATATGCTTGAATGCTATGTATGTGCTTGGAGGGAGTACTACATATACAGTACATGGAGTACATGTGTGGAAGTGGTAATCTATTAACTTATTAAAGCTCGTGGGGTTGCCGATTCCCAACCGAGGCCACGTCGTCCGAAAAAATTGTCCATCTGATCGTCTCCTGGACGATAGGATCGCATGGAGGAGCCCCTGGCCAAAGCCTTATCCCCGCCTCTCTCCTCCCGTGTTCTCGGCTTCGAAAGCAATTTATGCTCCTTTACCCTCCTTCGTCGCCGCCACGACGCCTCCCTCTTCCTCCCTCATCCTCCCCCGCCTCCCTGTCCTCTCACCAGGTAGTGCTTGCGGCAACCTCATGAGCCCACGCTCCTCCTCTCCTCTCCGAGCTATCGTGACTCACGCCACGGGTTGTCCCTTGCCTCTCAAGAACCGCTTCTCCTCTCTCAGAGTTGCCGCTTCAGCCACATCGGCCGTCCTCGGTCTCCCCAAGAACCGCCGGTCGTCATCGATATCAGGTCTGTGTTCTCTATGATGAGCTCAAGGTAACTCCTCTTGCTCCCTGGGCCTCCCTACCCCAAGCCAAGCAGGCCATCGCCACCCGGCCATGACGCCTCCTCTTCCTCCTCACCCCCTTCCCTACCCTCCCGTCTCTCTGCACATACCAGGTAGCCCTCATGAGCCCACGCTCCCTCCTCTCCTCTCTAGAGTCCGTCGCCCCAGCCATCACGGCCATCCTTTGCTTCACAAGAATCACGGCCGTCACGATATCGTACTCATTGCATTGAGATCTTCACTCATAATTTTTTTGTATGTAAAGATCCTCAGCGAGGGCAAGATCAAGTCTTTGCATATCTCGTAACATGTCTCCGTCTGCTCATCCAAATATGAAGGTATATGTGTTTGTTCGTTACAAAGATGTCGATTTCCTTGATTGTCATGAATTGTCTGCTTTTGATCAAGATGGTTGATTATGAATATACTTCACAAAATTCAATTATGTTTTGTGTCATTTAGCTTTTAAATTTGCAGATGGTTGTGATAGATGAGATGGACTCATTTCTCTTGAATCGCATGTTGGGCTTAGGGCCAAATACCAAGTCAGTATGTTATTGTTTATCTTACCTTTTTATGGTAACATTGTTTCATAATGTCATAAACACAATAACATTGTTGTGATATAATCGATATATGAGGCGGACTCATTTCTTTTCGCACCACATGTTGGGCTTAGGGCCAAATACCAAGTCAGTATGTGAATGTTTATCTTACCTTTTATGATAACATAGTTTCATCATGTCATAAACACAAGGAAAAAGTCTAGTTTACTCCTCGAACTATCGAAAAGTCCGGTTTACCCCTAACTACAAAACCGGTTATTTTACCCCTAAACTTGCAAAACCGACAAAAACACCTCATGCCGGTTTGAAGGGGTGGTTTTGCTGATGTGGCGATGGTTTTGTCCCAACAAGATGTGTGTGTCCCATTTCTTCTTCATCTCTCCTTCTTCTCTCTCTCTCCTCCATTAACTCCTCTTGAGCTTTGCTCTCGGCTCCTTCCTTGCTCGCGTTCGGCCCGGCCTCCTAGTGCTACCACCATCGCTCGCCTGCCATCGCCATCCCCTCTTGCTTGCGCCCTCAGCTCCTCCCGTGTCATGGCATGCATGCGGCTGCATGGCTGCCTCTTGGCCTTGAGGAGATGTCCTACTTGTGCCCAGGATCAGGGCCATGCAGGCTCAGGAGCGGCAGGCATTGGGGGCAAGCCGAGCCGAGCCGCATGCGCCATGGCAGGAGGAGCCGAGGGCGCAGCCCAAGAGGGGACGGCGGTGGTAGTAGGCCAGCGAAGGCGGTGGCGGCGACTGCCAAGCAAGTGGAGCCCAAGCCGAGGGGAACTGAGGCGTCGCACGGTGGACCGAGAAAGGACTGAAGGTGGTGAGCCTGGCAAGGCCCCAGAGAGAGAGGGAGAGGGAGAGAGCCGGTCGACGAGCGTGAGGAGCCGGGCCATGTTGCGGACAGGAGGCGGGAGGAACCGAGGAGCTGCACAGAGGACATGTGTCAGTGGCACCATGGGGATGCTACTGAAGTAGGAGGGAGCTCTCACGTGTTAGAATTAATCTTGATGATTTGTTATTGGTTCCTTAATTAGCGCATGTAGTTAGGGGGTTAATTAGTAGTGGCGTAGTGCGTGCGTGCGATTAGTGGCAGGTGTGGCTGCATGTGTGCTAGTGCGTGTGTGGCTTATACAAGCTTATGTGTATTCAGTTTGTGAAGTCGAGTTGAAGAGAGAAATACGAGAAGAAAATTGCCCCACTGTGTTCCTCTTCCCGTGTGCGTTAAACATTGAGTTTGGTGTTTGATCTTGGGTGTGTCCAGCAGTCCTAGGTTCAAAGCCAACATCACGGCGGCCGTAGGAGGACACAATGCATGTATTCTTGCGGGATGTTGGCTCGTCATGATGAGGGCGACGGTGGCCTCTGCTTGGGAGATGGAGAACCACGGCATGGTGTCGAGGAGGAGGCAATGCGTGGTTGAGCATGCGGCAGAGGCGAGGAGAGTGAAGGTGGCGGACTCGGTGGAAGCAGCAAGCAGAGGCAAAGCGGATGAACTGGAGCGAGAGATCTGTCTGCGCCACATGGCAAGGGCATGAGAGATGACGCGTTGACAAGCGGCGCAGCGAGGTTGGGGGAGAGCAAAGTGGTGGTCCACAAAGGAGAATAGTCTCGTGTAGGGCTCCTCACAAGGCGGGCGGGCCGCCCGCCAGCCCGGGGTGTCGACGGTGGAGGTGGAGAAGGCATGGCGGAGGAAGAGAGGGGTGGGGCGTGGAGCTTAAGGGAGAGAAAGAAGAAATGAGAAGAAGAAAAATAAGAAAAGAAAAGAAGAGAAAGGGGAGAGGTGGAGTGGAGAGAGAGGGTGACGTGGACGTCCACGTGGCAAAACCGCTGCCACATCAGCAAAACCACCCCTTCAAACCGGCATGAGGTGTTTTTTGTCCGATTTTTGCAAGTTTAGGGGGTAAAATAACCGGTTTTATAGTTCAGGGGGTAAACCAGACTTTTCTGATAGTTCGAGGGAGTAAACCGGACTTTTTCCTAAACACAATAATGTCATAAACAGAGCACAGAGCGCACTGGTTCTCTTGTAGTTCATATTTGGTCTAAAGTTTTACTTTTTGGATATTGGAATATACTGAGTTATCTAGCCAAACCATCAGATAGTTATTTCAAGTATGGTAGTCATGGTGGTAGCAGATAGCCTTTTAATTAACTTTGTTTACTATTGTGCAGTCAACTTTTTGACCCGTGATTTTTCTTACCAATAAGGAGATGGACCTAAAATCGCAAAGCGGTAGGTTGATGTTTACATTGCGCTTTTCAAGGTTTGGATGTGTTTCAATAGTGCATAATTGCTGCTGTGCTTACTGTACGTGGTTGTGAATGATGAATACTTTGTTCGTTTGTTGTCAACGGAGGTGAGCCTTTGGTGGGTTCAGATTCTTGAATGTTTAAAAGAAAAAAAAATGAAGCGCAACGTTTAAACATTCAAGTACCATCGATTCGCTCATTTACCCTTTCCATTTGATAGTCAAGGTAATCTTTTAAAAATTGCTTGTCAGTAAAAAAGAGTTCATGGACAAACATGTCACCTTCAAAGAGTATTTGTAGCTACATTTTGCATTTGTTAGTGACATACTATTAAAAATAAGCTAGACAGTAACAGAGACAAACATACAAGACACAATTACAGTTGGTTTTTTACTGAAGCTCGAATGTGTAGAACACGCAAACAACTAATTCGGGTTTGTTCTCCCAATTATCATGGATAACATATCTTCGGTTACGACAACATAGAAATAATTTATTTCTAACCACTAATTTATATTCTTTTACCTTCTGTTCATAGGTTGTAGCTCTCTACATTCCAGATTCTAACACCTCAAGCGATTGGTATGTCACCAGAAAATCTTGTCCCAAACATGATAACAAAAAGATTTAGCAAACTCTCCTTATGTATCATCCAGTTTTATGAATATCTCTTTAAAGAATGCACCATATTCTTTATTTATCATAGAATTACAATAGAGAATGTTTTGAGGGATTAGCTAACAGCTTAAGTTGCCTTCTTCTCAGTATGTCGCAGCCTCTGTGCATCCTTCAAGCTCAATGGGGTTGATTCATGTACTCCAAATGCGGAAAATTCTTTCTAGCAACTTTAATTGAAAAGGCTATTATTCGGGTTTATAGCCACTTTGCTACTTTCAAACTTCTTGGTACGATTCATCCTATGTATGCTTAGTTTTGAATTGCAATCTTTGAATGTTTTATATCATCTTTGTTAATTCATCTATTTGGTTAGACGTAACCATGTTTACAAGTTACCTATGTAGACTACACTAGTAATTATTCTTTGCAGTAACTAGCCTCTTGAATTGGTTAGACTTATTTTCTCTATTTTTTCTATTCGTTCGACATATTATTGTATCATGGATGGTTATGTTGTATGTGAGAAATGCAATTTGGTTATCTCGTCCTGTATCGCTTACCAATGCACAAATGTAGTTTTTACCGTGTCCTATCTATGGCTAGGAAAATTGCTTAATCTTGGTTGAGCTGGATGGAATATGATGGAGCCATTGGATACGTATTTATTATTGACAATAATTGCAAGAAAGCCTCACAACAATGGAATTCCAAAAAATATTTTACGATAAGGTTAACCCTTTCTGGTTCACTCTGTAGTATTTGCCTAACCTATAAAGCATTTATTTCCTCATTGTTATCCATGTTCCCTAAATGTCTGAATTACCCCTTTCTGGAATAACCAGCCTAATCTTGCTTGAAAGTGCATGTCCAATCATACCTGCGGCCACAGTGTATACCATATTCCTTTCCGTGATAGCCATTCCTTTTCATAATGTGATATTTTATTCAAATGAAGTCGACTTGTGGTACTACCGACAAGATATCGAAAACAAATATGGATTATTTGGTCATGTTACTCGCCATTCTCCTTTTTTATTTGCACCAGATGAGCTTCACTTTATACAAGGATTCACGTCTTTGCACATACACACTCCATCAAAGAGCTTTCCTGTTAGATATAGACCATCTCCAAAGAAAAACGCAATGGAACACTCCCTGGTAAATCCTTTACTCAATAACAATTTAGAACTTCATTGTCTTCTAATGCAATATATTCACTTTTATAATGATGTAGTCACCTCACTCTCAAACAACCGAAAAAGGGCTCTCACTTGAAGATAGAACTCCTCTAGAAATGCATGATGCTCCCCTGCAGCTCAACTCTAAAAGGTACAAACTGAATTGAAGGTTTTGGTCCTTCACCAAAAGAATATAAATGAGATCACTCTTATAGGCCATAGTTAACCATACACAACACCACATACATGCGCTGACATTTTCTAGATAATGACAACAAGAACACCTCTGGATGCATCAAAAACAGCTAGGAAGTCGCTCAAAGATGACGACAGCGCAGACCCATTAGCAAACCTTAGGTTAGTTCACCATTTTATATGTCGTTCTTCGATGATCACCTCTCCAATTATACATGTACAGCTTTATGGTTTATCATCTTTCTTAGCATGCAACCATAGGTTTTAAAAAAATTAGTGTATGATCACTTTGTGCAAAAATAGCTCAGACAAATAAGATATCATGCAAATTCAAACAACTATAGAACGGATTCACATAAATGAATAGCTACAGACTATACACGGCATAGACTACCAAATTCTTTCAATGCGACGTCAGTTTTTTCCCGATAACATTATTTAAAACACATGTTCAGATGCCTCTTTTGTTCATATCAACCTCTCAATTCTTTTCATCATGTATTCTTTTTTAGATAAAAAACGAAACGAAACAAAAAATGTATTTAGACAGATATAGACCTAATGTACTTAGTCAGTTCCATGTTATATGTTCTTTTTCAGACAAATATGATCCAGCCTTTACCAGGATGTCTTTGTTCATAAGATCATTATTTTCCTTTTTAAAAAAAGGGAATAGCACTTGGTTGTAAATCAACATTAACCATATCTCTGTTGAGCAATTCTAATTAACAATACATTTATAGCAGCGACCTCATGTCATAGTTAGATTCAAATACTAAAAGATGTACTAATACATGCTAGAATCATTGTATAGCTCGAAAACTCACAAGAAAACCTGTTTGGGTCCACAATTCATTGATAGCTTACTTAAATCCCAAAAGATAAGAATTTTAACCACATGATACAGCCAAAAACAAAAAAAAGTGTGAGCTAACCGTATTAACCACTAATCCTTACTAACTTTCTGTCTTTTTCCTTTCTTTGCAGATCAGAACTACTATGTCCTAAACCATCGCCATAACGAAGGTAATCAGACATGATTTTTGATCAACCAATCTGAGCACACTCTAGCTCAGATTTGCAATATATTTTCTGCTACTAGGAGCTTTGGTTAGCTATATTCACTCGTGTTTTACTCTTAGTAACTCGTAGTGTTCAGATAACGCATGTCGTACTATTTCTTTTAGTATAGCCCAGTACAACGATGAAAATGGTACCTCTGTAATGCGTATATGTTTTTCTTTTTAAGAAACCTACATGTGTATAACACCGTTTGCTTACACGCTATCTACCTAAACACTATCTACCTAACCACCACGCCTGTTCTCCTGCATGCCCATGACATTAAAAAAGAGACTTGTGTTATCTTTCATTGCCAGATATAACATATATTGCACTTACTACTGACCACATAAACTGTTTGAACATAACCTGTTTGAACCCAACTGATGCACTACCTAATCGCAAACATACCAAAAAAAATTTACAATCCACTATGTTGAATTCAGATCGCTACTCCCAATTTTCCTAGATTGATGGTATCCTACAGCCTGTAGAGTTACACTAATTTATTTCTTCTCACCGATGTATTCAATAGCTCTCAGTGAAATTTTTTGCCTCTGAGTCAATCTCTAATTACTCGGAGCTCCTTGCAAACAGATATTATGCGTGCATAACACTCACACACAAGACTGCAAACTACACCATCATTCCTGCACCCACCAAGAATACCTCACCCCAGACATCGTTAGACTATTCTCAACACGGGTGCAGCGAAGCGCACCAAAACGTCCTAGTAAGCTAGTAAATTCATGGCAACTAGCAGCCAGCCGCGCCCTTGGGCATGCGCGTGAGTCACGCCGTGCGTGTGTAAGATCGAGGAGGCCGACTAGAGGGGGGGTGAATAGGCGTTTTAAAAACTTCTTTGTCTAAAACCGATTTCTAATACGGAAGCTAATACAAATACGGTTTTGCACAATTAAGGCCTAAAACAACTAGGTTCAACTAAGTGCACCAACAATATGAGACTATATAAATGATAGCAATCATACACATACAATTAAGCAATTTAAATACAAGTAATGTAAATTGCACAAGTAATCAAACCACAAATGACACGGCGATGTTTTACCGTGGTGATCGGAGAATTGCCGGTCTCCCCTAATCCACGTTGAGGCAAGCCCAAACTAATTGGATCGGCTCCACGAATTGAGCACCCGCCTCCGAGGTAAGTCCAACCATTTGGACCGGTTCCAGACCGAACCAACACCTCGCTCCACTAGGGTTGCTCTTTCCTCCACTCCGGAGATGGCGAGCACCACACCACTCACACATCGCCTGGGTCTTCTCACGATCTTCTTTGAGAAGCTCACCGGCGCAACAACGCCACCACGCCGTCTAGGTGTCGGCAAACACCAAGAGTAACAAGTCTCCAACGCTCACTTGAACCAATCAAGTGTCAATGCTATATGGCTACGAAATCCACAACCTAAGGCAACACATGCACTTAGGGTTTGCTCTCTAAACTCACTAAGTGCAACACGTGCACACAAGAGTAGAGAAGGCTTGCTCTTAGCTCAAGGAGTGTCTAGCACACAGCCACAACACTTGGATATGTTTATCACCTCACCAAAGAACCTTCCACACACAGCCAAGGTGGGTATTTATAGCCCACACAACCAAACTAGTCGTTGGAAGCAAAGTCCCCGAAAATAACGGACAATCGGTAGTACCGCCAACCGATGGTTTGGTGACTATCATGAAGCGTAGTAACGGCTATAAAACTAGCTGCTATGCGAAGGGCTCCGCAGATTATCGCCAACACATACGCGGTAGTTCCGCCATCGTAATATCAAGACAAAGCACAATGATTACCGCCAACCGAGAGAGCAACTTATGCTCACGAAATCGGCTAAGAACCAAAATACATCGGCTTTTGAAAAATACGTACCGCCAACATATGAACGGTAGTTCCGCGAGCCGGTAGTACCGCACACGGTTACGCCGTACTATCGCGCTCGGCAGAGCAAACCAAGTCCAAAATGCAACGCCATCGAATTTCCATACCGCTCCAACACGCCGGACCTACGGCGACGCGGTAGTACCGCACACACAGCTTCCGGTACTACCTCACCACGTAGTTCCGCGATATCCACGCCGGTACTATCAAGACGACCTCGAGCAACACATGCTCAACAAGTGCGGTAGTTCCGCTAAGCAACCACCGGTTATATCACAGAGCGTAGTTCCGCAAGAACACATGCCGCAGATTTCACTGTGTTTCAACAGAAAGCAAAGTTTGCATACGTTTCAACTCAATTTTGCAAAACACATTTGCCAAATTGATACGTGATGCAAACACAAGTTCAAGGCATGATTCTCAACAAGTTGCAAAACACATTTGCCAACTTTTAGAATCAATACCACAAGGAATAAGGTACATGGACTTAAACCATTTGCAAAACACATTCGCAAACTAAGTCACATGCTACAAGGAATATCCATGAGCCACACCTATTTGCAAAACACATTTGCAAATATTGGCAACATGTTAAGGTGAGCTAGAGCAAACACAATGAGCCATCAACACATAACTAACTCAAGCTACTAGTCAAAGACCCCTCTTAATAGTACGACGACCTATACGAGTAATCCAGTCTCCCAACCAAACACCGAGACCGGTAAAAGACTAGGAACACATCCTTAGCCCTAGCTAGCCATACCTTTGCCTTTAGCATCTTCTTGAAGCTTGATGACGCACATCCTTGCTTCAACTCCGGGTTCTTGACTTGATACTCATCAACACATGATGACATCCTTTGCTTGCCCTTCATCAACACATGATGAAGCTTCTTTTGACTTGATCAACACATGATCATATCTTCTTCATGATCATCGACACACGATAATTTCCTTCATCTTGAACTTAATGCGCATCAACACATGATGCATCCTTTACACCAAGCTCTTGACTTGATGACCAACAACACATGATGTCATCCCAAACTGTCAATCTCATGGAACATAACCTATTTCATCCAACTCATAGAAAATGTTAGTTCCAATAATATGATTATCATTATTTACCACACCATACCATTAACTCATGGGACAAGATACCACAATCTTTCCCAAAATAGTAATTGATGATAATCACTTCAATAGCAAATAATTGAATAGAAATTGATGTGAGTATATACTAACTACATAAGTTATATATATACTCAACATGAGTGTATACGAACTACACAAGTTGTATATACTCAAGGTTATATGAGCATATATGAACTACACAAGTCTCAATGCTCATATGAATATATTAACTACACAAGTTATGTTATACTCACATATAAGTATACTTAGACTACACAAGTCTTATATACTCATATGAATATATTAACTATGCAAGTTAAATATATTCACAGATATGTTTTAAAGTAAAGATCCCAAATATGTGGAGACAGGAATATGAATCAATACTAATGAAACCACAAAATATAGAATGAACTCCCTCTAAATGTGTGCATACATAAATGTGTAATGAGATCATATGCACATATTCAAATTAACCTTTTGGTGGAGTTTAACCTATATTTTTGATCCAAGGAATGCCACAAGATATAAGAATTATGAAGTCGAAAGCATACCTCTTTGATTTTCACCTTTATATCCAAATGAGACTAAACAATATGTATAACAATGAAATGTTAGTCTCACAATTTAGACTTGTCATTAATCACCAAAACTCTATTAACATATAATGGCGGGTCTAGATCCTTCAGCGTGGGGCCCACGCGTGGAGGGAGGAAGTCATCGCGATGCGTGGCCCTTGGCGCTCGTGTGCGGGGCCCACGTGTGGAGGGAGCGGCTCGCGCCTGCGCAGCGTGCGTTTGGAAAATCGGGCGGTAGGGAAGTAGAGCGCCCAGAATCCGACAGCTACAAAAATTCAGGTGACGTGGCCCTCAGATTGCTCCTCAAGTCTGCCTCCTTTTATATATAAAGATTATTACATGCGCAGATAACTAGTTGGTTTAGACTTAGCACAAGAATTAAGTTGCTACCCTTGAGTGCTTCCTTTTGTTTGCAAATTAATAAGGAGGAACTACGGCTCGGACGTACGGTAGGAGCCTTCCCACCGTACTATCTGGGTCCGATGCCTGCAACATCTGATAAAGAGCAGTGCAACATTTTCTTCCACTAGTTGCAACATATCAAACACTCATATGCAACATTGTCTCAAAAATCTTAGGATCAAGCAAACAAACATCCTCATAATCAAAACAACACAACTATTATCAGAAAAACAGGCACACAAACACATCTGCAGATGCCAAAACATATCAAAAAAATGCAACATCTCATAATTTTGTATGCAACAATTTTTTCCGTCGTATGCAACAAAATTTCCCCTCGTGTGCAACAATGTTTTCCACGGTTGCAACAATACCTCATTGAACTGTGGATGCGAGAACAACCGGAGGAGGAGGAACGATGCTTGGGAGAGGCAGGACAAAGAACGGGCGACGAGTTGGTCTTGCTGCCACACTTAGAGACAACAGAGACGGATCCGACCGAGGGGACAAAGAGAAAGGAGCCACCGGATCTGACCACTGGGAGGCCGGTGCAAGCGTCCTCGTAGGTTGCCACCACCAGATCCGCCGCAGGAGGCTCGAGAACATGTCATGCCGCCACATCCGGACGCTTGAGCTCGGGAGACGCGCTATCGCCAGATCCGGCTGTGGATGCAGCGCGAGCGAGGCGGCGGAGGTCGAACCAATGCACGACGCAGAGCTGTGCCGAGGCGTAGGGTGCGGAGAGCTGTGCCAGCGCGACCAGAGCGCGTGGGCGGGCGCGAGCTGGGGGACGGTGGCACCGGCAGCAGGACGACAGAGCATGACGCCGCCAGGCCTTCACGGCAGAGAGATAGAGGCAAAGGGGACGACAACGTGAGGGAGGCCACAGTGGAGGGGGAGGAGAGGTAGGCGAGCAGTGGCTTGAAGTCGAGGCAAAGAAGTGGCGGACGAGAGAAGGTGGAGCAACATGCAGGGGAGGCGAGGCGATGGCGGTGGTGGGAGGAAGGTTGGGAGGAGGAGGAGGGCATGTCTGGGAGGAGACGACGGAGAAAACGAGTGGTAGAGAGAGCGGTAGAGTGATGGGGGTTAAGGGAGTTGGTGGATGAGAGCGACAAGATAATGAAGTGAAGTGAAGCATGGTTTGGTGTCCAGTGCATATGGATGTATGTACTGTAGCGTTTCCCAAATTAATATCGTGAACTCACTCTACCTCTCTCACGGGAAAGAGAGCCGTGGGGAAAACGCTCATTTACTCGTGAGATCATGGAAGGGTATAACGGGAGAAAAAGAGGCAAAAAAAACCTCGGAGCTGTAGAACGGTTTATACTTAGAGAGAAGTTAGAAAGGTTTAAACGACCTACGTTTAGGAGGAGTAATTACGAAGACATAAGTGTCTGGTCTGATCGATGGAGTAGGAGGTCGCTGAGTTGGAAATGGACCTCTGCATTGAAGGATTCGATGTAGATGGTCTATAGTGTATGGTATTAGAAATGATCTCTACTATTCGGTCAAAAATCAAAGGTCGAGATTAATAACTACAGTGTTTTTTGCTATAGTAAAATCGTTGTCATACATATTTCGCTATTGCGCTGATATAATATTGTTGAGTGCCATATTAGAGCCCGCCAATAGTAAACAAGTGATAGAGGCCGGAGGGAGGGAGGAGGTTTTAAACATGTTGCATTGGTCCTCGTTGCACCAACCCTTTGGACCGGCCGGCTAGGCTAGGTTAGGTGGCCAGCAATCACTCAGCCGGCTAATACTAGATGATCGAGCAGGCGCACTAATAAATCGCAGTTACAGCTCTGTTTCGAGGAAAACATTATCCGAGGACAGTGATAACACCGGTCTTTTAATTAAAATTTGAATTTTTCAGATGTAAAGATAAAATTTATATAAATTTTGAATTTAAATAAAAACTAAATAAATCTAATTTTTTACCTGATATAAATATTTATCGTACTCCACCGATAAGACCGGTAACCAGCAATATTCGGCGATAGGACGTTCACTGCTCTGTTTCCGCCTGTAAAGTTTCTTCTATATAAATGTGTCTGGACCGGCCTGTACTGCGCTGCACAATGCGGCAGCAATGAGCCAGCTGCTGAAAGGAGGTTCAGAATGAATTAGCTAGCCCGGCCTCGTGTTCCTGGATCACAAGTTGATTTTAGACAAGGACCACTGGTCTGAGTCAAATCTTAAAAGTCTCCTTAGCAGATGCATGTTAATAGTCACCGACTCCGGCGGCTGGCAATTAATTGCTAGCTGTTGTACGTACGTGTGCTCATCTCCTCTCTCATAGATCCATGCGTGACGAGCTTGGCAGACGTACTGTGCAATATCGTCAGCTCCCGGGGCGGCGCGCTTGTTTGGTTGTTTGGTTGGTGATCTAGAATTTATGCTTAGAAAAAATAGTATCTAGATATAATCTAGAAAGTAGATGATTTTTGTCTGATCAGACAAACTTAAAAATGAGTTGTTTGGTTGAAAATCATACTCAAATTGTGAATGAAAAATAGATCGCTGGATCAAGATACATGGTGGATGGAGCTGCTGCGTCGGCCGTTTGTTTTAACGCTCAGGCGTTCTCTGCCTGGCTGGCAGCAATACTCTGGAATCTAAGCAAATATTGAACATGTGATCTCCCGACAGCTGCTGGCGCCAGGCAAACAGGTCTAGGGAGCAAAGCAAACAGGCCCGGAGATAGGGTCTGTCTTTGTGCACACAGAACGTGTTAGATAAAAATAACAATAAAATTTTATTTAGTCATATTCAATACAAAAATGTGCACACACGAACATGCCAGATAAAAATAACAGCAAAATTTTATTTACTTACATTCAATGCATAAATGTTATTGATTGGTTCCTCGTTATATTTTCTCGACTCCGTCGTTACGGGTGAGTTCCATTTCCAAATGCATTACATTACCTCCCAAGCCAAACCTTCATCCGCCGCCGCTCATATAGTCGTATGCGCGCACCAACAGCGATGTGAGCGGTTCAAACCGTGACGACCTCCCGTCAAATCCTCTTTCTCTTGCTCTCCGTCCGCCTCCCACGTGACATGACGTACACCACCTCCTCCAACACTCGAATTTTTGGCAGATATGGCACCTTTGCGATCCGTATTTACAGTATTGATCATCACAAACATGTATTTATAAATATGATATCGTTGCTACACGGCCGCCGTACGGCAATGGCTCCCGCACCACCACGTGGCCTCCTCCCCACCGCCCTGCCGCCACCACTTGTTGTCAAGACAATGGCTATGCAAAGAACGGCCACACACCGCCACGCCTCCGCCTCCGCACCGCTAGGGTTTAGGGAAATTAGGATTTGGGAAATTAGGGTTTCGCGGCCGTACGACAACGGCCTACACGCCGCCATGCGCCCTCCCCTCCCGCACCGCCGCTAGGGTTTAGGGAAATTAGGGTTTCGCGGCCGTGCGACAACGGCCTACACGCCGCCACGCGCCCTCCTCTCCCGCACCGCCGCTAGGGTTTAGGGAAATTAGGGTTTCGCGGCTGTTTATAGAAAATTTTAAATACAGTAAATGAATTCAAAAAATTATAAAATTTTATGTAGAGCCTCCCAACACAATGTACTATACAGTGTAAATTTGCCATAATTTTATTCGTTCAAAATTTTCCTCGCAATTTCATATAAATGCATTGTTTGTACGAATTTGTAAATGTGGAAATTGAGTTCCAAAAATTATGAATTTTATTTTGTAGGCTCATCACGCAGTGGACTTGATTGTATACTATTTGGACAATTTGATATGTATTCTGGAATTGTCTCAAAAATTTAGGATTTAGGTCGCGAAAATTTGGATTTTAGGTTTCGGAAATTAGGGTTTCATGATTTCATGTGACTTGGAATGTATGGAAAAAAAGTTGCATTGCAACTCCATTCGAGATGTCGATATACAATATGGCGCAGGAGTATACACATAAGAACCAAAATACGCGTACAAATATAGCAAAATAAAATATAAATACAAATATACCCAAATATAATCGCATAACACGTGTATATATACCAAAGTCTAGATAAGCTTATGCATAAACCGGGATGACAGGGGATGGGGTATTATAACATGTAACCCGATCAAAAAGGACACTCTTTGTTAATTTAGCAGTCTACTGAGGAAAATATGTGGCATGCAGATCATATAACGATGTACTGTAACCTCCGACTCGTGTGCATTTCAAGGCTACGGTACATCGTTATATGATCTGCACGCCGCGTATTTCTCTCAGTTGGTTCATGCACAAGCTTATGTAGCATGTGGTACAGTACAAATCATCCGGGGCAAACTCATAATTTGACAAAGAGCGTCCTATTTAACGATGTGTGTGTAACATCCTAATTTTCAAGACTTTTGAAAAATTTCAAAATAAAATTAACCATTCGATTTTATTGGATTAATAAAGCTTAAACTTAAAATTTTAGAAAATAAAAACAATTTAAAATGAGTTAATCAAACTTCAATTAAATCAAAAATAGTTTATTTGAATTCTCATGGGTTTTATTGGATTTAAAGTTAAAAAGAGTGCATTAAGTATTTTCTTGCATTTTCTGGAATTTAAAAAGGGTTTTTCTTTTTTGCCCGAAAGCCAAAAATAATTTAATTGAAAAGTTAAAAGCTAAAGTTAAGTTGAAAATAATTTTATTAGGTTCCAAATAACTCAAGGAATTTCTGTGTATTTTTCTTAAAATTTTTGGACCTAATTAACTATTTTCTAAAAACCCTTTTCGATTTCTTGAATTTCTTTAATAAAAATCATTTAAATTCCTCATTTGGCTAACGGGCCGATTTCCGCCCAAATTGCTTCTCCTCCTCTGCCTTGCCCAATTTCCTGGCCGCTTCCATGTGGCCCAGCCACCTCGCCAGCCCACTCCGCTCCTCCCCACACGCCTCCGCTGACAGGTGGGGCTCACTTGTCAACCGCTTCTCCTCCCCTGCTCATCTTCCTCCCCGCCCGTTGGCGCCCCATGCCACCCTTCGCGCATGCCCACATCACACCGCGCAGAAGTTGCCACCATCGCCCATCCTCGCCGCTCCCGTCAACATGCATTAAATTCCGGGATTCCCACCACCACCGCTTCCCCCATTTTCTTCCCCATCTCTCTCTCGCCCCTGTTCGCCGGAATTTCGAAGTTCTTCCTCGCCGCCCGAGCTTCATTCAACCACCGATTTCATCACCATCGTCGACCCTCCTCCTCCACCGTCGGCATCGCACGCTCAGGCTCTACCTCGTGCGCGCTTCCTCGCCACCGGAGCCCCACAGATTGCCGTCGCCACCGGAGCCCCATCTTCGCCGCCACCTTCTTCGCCACCACCGGTGAGCCTCTCTTGCCTCATCGACGAGACCAAAAGCCCTAGGTTCCTTGCACCCCCTTCCTCCTTTCGCACCCAGCGAAGCCTCGCTGCGGGCGCAGTAAGCGCCAAAGAAGCTACGCGCGCCGACCGCCAGATTCGGTGCCAACGTGGCCGCCACGCCACGTTCACGCCACCTAGGCGCAACCTCGGCCGCCTCTATTGGCATGGCAGCCCACGTGGCACGGCCTGCGCCAGAGTCGGGTTCATCAGTGGATCGGCAAGACGCCCGTGGACCCAGTCCACCGCCCTGGGGCCCACTTGTCAGTGGCTCAGCCATTTTCCAATTGAAAAATAATTCCGAAAAATCTGAAAATCCCCTTCTTCATCATTTCATGTATTTTCAATCTTCTGAAGGCCTGTTCTCTTCCGTTCGAACTCCGTTTCGAGCGATTCAAATTTATAAATTCATCTAAATTCAAGATCTATCTATCTACACTAAAATTATTTGATTTGGAGTTCATTTGAATTTATTTGAATTTTATTTGAATTTGCTTCATCTTCCCGTGTAGATTTCGACGACTCCGGGGAACCCAAATTTTGCGAAGAAGTAGATCCTCAAGCATTTGAGCAAGGCAAGTTACAACTTTGATCATATTTGAATCCCAATATTTCAAGCTATTTAAATTCCGTTTTAAATTATTATTGCATGCGTAATTAAATTCAAGTAATTTAAATCCATGTTTTAACTTTATAGTTATTCCTAATTCCTTTGTACATACAAACTTGAATATTGATTTAACCTCCCCTTAATACCATAGTTAAAAACTAGTTGGTACATTAGTATGAACTAGAATATGTTGCAAAACTCCATACTTAGTCAAAGCTTAGCTAAAAAAATATTTAATTTGGGGAATTTAGCCAAAGGTTCAACTGTGATTTAAAATGATACTATGGTATGGTATATACCATAGAAATTTATGAAATATTTTAACTTGTTAAACAAAAAGAAAAATTAGTTTGGACTTGGGCGACATGGATGTTTGGATGGTGCACGTTGATGCACGGAATCGAATAATTTCTATTTTTATGGAAAGTCGTCCAAGTCAATTAAGGAACGGTCTTCGAGCGCATTTTGCTAAGCCACATCGTGCTACCACATGTCTCGAATGGGAGGGACCTGGCTAACTAATTTGCAACGTTCTATCGTGGTCATGCCATCTGGTTGCGTTGGTGTCTTTTATGACCTACTTTTATGTATTCCCACCTGGCGCAAGAGGGGGCCTGAACCCGGCAGGTTTCTATCCAAAGAGGGCAAAACCTTAGCAAGGCGGGACTATGGTGAGATGACGCATTGTAAAGGCCTTGTCACGTGCTCTAGACTGCTTACCTAAGGTAGTGAGCGGTGGCATCGACGGATGCCAAACAAACTAGAGAAGTCGTGTCATATGGTAAAGCTGTACACCTCTGCAGAGTGTAAAACTATTCGAATAGCCGTGTCCACGGTCATAGACATGCTAGCAAAGCCACACCAAGTTAGATTTTAGTTTTGATTTCAAAAGACTTTGTCAATGGTTGATGGATGGTTTATTCATTTGGGAAACTGGGCGGGTAGCCATGTAATAGGATTGTATCCTTCACCACTTATTGATGAATGTTATCTGACTATAAAACTTGAGATTTAGAAAATAAATTTTAGTTATAGAGTAAACTGCTTTAGAACTTAGTATGAATATTTGAATGAAAAATGTCGCTTTATGCAAATTGAGCCATATAAGCTTCCCTTTGTTGAATCATTACATGCATTATAATCTGTTACTTGGGTGTAACTTGCGGAGTACATTCATTTGTACTCACCTTGCTTAATAAATTATTGACCAGGAGAAGAGTACTACGAGGAGAATGAGAACTTGGACGATTAGGCTATGCCTCCAGACGATTGCCTGTGGCGAATCGTGTGGTCTACTTTACTGTTTGCTTCCACTGTATTTTGTTTGTTAGCTTTATGCCCCTTTTGTAACAAACCTTAATTATTATCAATGAATGATGTTTTATGGTTATGCTATCCACTTTTGTTGACTGTGTACACTAACTGTTCCTGGACTAGTATATGAAACACAAAGAATCCAGGATCCTTCGCTCCCGGGTTCGATAGTGTGCAACTAGTCTCCGCGGGGCCATAGTGAGTGCCCCTTGTCTCGGGGCTGCCCACGGTGGCGGTGAGTGTCGAAGTCATCTATATCCTGCGATTCCATGATGTAAGTGGATCGTACAGTAACAAACGTAACAAGGATATAAATTGTATATAACTCACGTCTTCGATATGGAGTGTCTCTGGTCAGCCGGATACGCTACGAGATCGGTCTATCTCGGTCGAATGATCCTTCCCTTTCCCGTTGCTGTGGCACTCTTTACATCAGCCTGGTATGTCGAAGTCGTCTATGTCCCGCGATTTCATGATATAAGTACACCGTACAGTGAAAAATGTAACAAGGATGTAAATTATTCATAACTGACGTCGTCGATATGGATTATGCCCGGGCGACCGGATACGCTATGGCGGTCGGGCTCAGCTGCAAGAGCCTTCCCCTTCCCCTTGTCACGGGACTCTCCATGTCGGGCTGGTATGTCGATGTCGTCCATGTCTTACTATTCCATGATATGGATTACGCCCGGGCGAGTCTTGGGCTCCTTCGGTGCCTCCTCAACAGGGTCTGGTACGTAAGGTTTCCACCGCACGGAGGTCTCGGCTCGTATCGAGTAGTTCAGCATATACTTCTGCTGTATGAATGCCATGTCATATATCTCTGGGCCGTCGATCCACTAAAAGAAGTGGCAGTGCATCTCGGGCTGCCATTACATGGGGCTGAAGTTAACAGTTTATGGAAATAAACGTCGGGAGAGGAAAAATGATGTGTGTGAAAGAAACGGTTACAAGGTGGTGCCCGCACGTGTAGTACACCAGGGCGGAGGTGTTTGGGTGTGTGGACTGAATGATCTCCGCCGGCTCACCACACACACTATAGGACCGAAAACCGTGGTGGTACCGGAGCATCTTTCATTGAATAATCCGTACTGCGGATGTTTGGCCTTCTGCGCAAGCCACTTACGCCTCTTCAACATCCTCGCGTAGAAGTTTGCCGATGAGTCCATATCTGGGTATCGTACAAAACAAGATGGATAATACATTAAATTATGACACTAGATGACGACCAAATGAGCTCGGCCTATTGGGACAATCTTTCATTGAGTGCTCAGGGGTCTTGCATATCCTGCACTTGATTATACGGCTAATACTGATACGTTGGCTGGCATCCATATCGTTCCGGAAGCGTTGCGTCTGCCGTCGCCCCTTCTCTATTCTCTTCAAGTCCCTGTTAAGACTCCATTGCACTATGTCCAGCCAAAGATCCTTGTAGTTTATTTCCAAACCGTGCGAGTGAAACTTTCCACTCCATGCACCGAAAAGATGGTGCATGTCGTAGTACTCGGAGATGTATAGCGTAGACATCTGCCTCATTTGCGCACACGCCTTGTACACATGCGATCATGGCTTGTGGAGAAACTTCGGCTTGTTGTAGGTGCATGTCGCCACATCACTCAGGGTGCATACCTGTTTCCTTTGCCTTCTGGCTTGACCATTGACATATTTCTGTCGAAGTCTAATCTCGTACTTCCGCCTGAGGCCATCGATCACCAAGATGTCGTGCATTCAGGCCTTCTCCATCTTCTGGTCCATGTGCCTTTGCATATTCTCGGACCACTACTTGCCTTCCTCCATCTGTCGCTTGGCTGCGGTGGCTCTATTGATGAAATAACCAACAGTGTGAGTCCATGTCTCCTGGACGATCGCTGTGAAAGGGAGGCACCGCACACCTTTGAGAACGCTGTTGTAGACCTCGAACATATTGGTCATCATAATCTTGTACCACTTACCGTCTGTGTCATAGAGGAAGGACCATTTCTCCAATTCAAGAGCATGACCATGAATTCACTCCGAGAAACTTATAACAGTGTTGGGTTGCTCTCCCTGCAGTGTCCTCGGAGTGGACTCCTTTGTATGCCTCGTAGTCTGGTGTTCGAGGTCTCTCCATATGGACTCAAACTTCCGCCTTTGGTTCTTCAGACACATTGCCTTGAACATCTTCATGACTTCCTGATTGCGGAACCACGTGAATAAGTTAGATGCAAGATGCCTCATCCACCACCTGGATTGCACGTCATTCCACTAGCGAGACGGATCCGTCCCACGCTGCATGGTGTTGATGGCCGCCAACAACCCAGCATTACGGTCTGTGATTAGGTAGACGTTGAGTCGGTCTCCCATCACCGCCCTCTTCATGTTCTCCAGGAACCACAGCCAGCTGGGTGTGTTCTCGCTCTCCACAATGGTAAATGCCACTGGGAGGAACTGGTCATTCGCGTCGGCCGCCACCGCGGTGAGGATCGTACCCTTATACCTCCCCGTGAGGAAAGTGACATCCATCGTTAGCACGGGATGACAGAACTCGAAGCTCCTGATGGCCTGAGCGAAAGCCCAGAACACCCGGTCCAGTATGAAGCGGTTGGGCCCTTTCCCAGCATCTTCACGGTCAAGCTTGTTTATGTACGTACTGGGGTTTGATTTGACAATCTGGTGAAGCAACCTTGGCACAAGGATATACGCCTCTTCGTATATCCCGTACATAGTCTCGATGACCTTTTGCTTGGCTCATCGGACCTTGCTGTAGTTGACTGGATAGCCAACTTGATTGACGACTTCCGACATCATCTTGGGGGAGACAGACACGTTCGCCTCAACTAGGTGCGTGATGAGGTTTGCAACATAAGCGGAAGTCACATTCTGATGCTACCACAGGGGCTCGCTGAGCTCGCAAGTGTGGTCGATCAGCTCATTGACCGTGAAGACCGAGCCGAAGATCTTTGCTCGGTGAGCGCTGACCTTGCCAGGGTAGTCTTCCACTACGCACTTCACTGCGCACTTTCCTGGGTTGGACCGGTGCACTTGGTACACATGACTAATGGACAAGGCGTACTGTGCTATAGCTTGTTGCACGGCCACCTTCTCTGGTAAGTGCTGCCCAACTAAAAGGGTGTCAGCTTCAAACCCCCACTAGGAGCCTTCTTCTTGCGGCAATACGAGCGAACACACCGCGATATCATCAAATCTCGATGCCACGTAAGGACCATCGGCTTGGTGTGCGTCCTCGTTGCTACCATCCGAGCTTGGATCGGTGTCCTCGTCTGACTCCAACCCGAGAGGCTCGTCCGGTAGATACTCATGGCAGTCGATGCGGGCCGACCACCACGTTTCCGCCCCCTCATTTGACACAAAATTAGGCGCGGGATTTCCCTCTGAGGCAGCACATTTCATGCTGCCATCTTCAGGCTTGGGCTGCGCTTGCCCGCTTGTAGAGGCCCGACATCATCAGGGTTTCCCGGCGTCTTACGTACGAAATTTACGTACACCAAGGCTTCCCATGAATGGCCGCCTCAAGCTGGGAGGCAATCTCCATGTACTGCCTCCATGCTATGCTTCCATTCACCTTGACGAGCTCCCACACATAATTTATGCAGATGATCGCCTCGATCACAACTTTCTTCGTTGTAGGCTCTGTGACGAACTCCGTCCGGATGCAGCTTCGCAGCTCGTGAATATTCATCGCATGGAGCCCCTCCGCCCGGACCACCTTGTATTGGCATCTCGTCAGGTTCAACCCATCGGGTCGGACCCGTACGAGACCACCGTCGTAAAACACTAACAGGTCTTGCATATTCGAAAATACCTAAAGCCACAACAACCCCATCCGCTATTACCTAAAACACTAACAGGTTCAACCCATATGTGTAATTAAATACGACAGATTGCATGCAATGATGTAAGTGATGGATTACATATGTGTAATTAAACACGAATAATTACTACTAATTAATTACCTCTAAACTAACTAATTACGATTGATTAATTATCACTAAAATAATTAACTTCATTTCCACTTATTTAATATGCCGTAATGTTGACTACTAAACTAATTACGACTAATTAATTACAACTAAAATAATTAGTTACTAGTGAACTAACTAATTACGACTAATTAATTATACATAAACTGACTAATTACGACTAGCTGACTAAGACTAATTAATTACGACTACGGTAATAACGGCAAAAGCATCCGACAAATTACCTGCCTTTCGGGGAAAGTAATCAAAAAAGGCCGAGCGACGAGAAGCAAGAAAACAGTTAACCTCCCAATAAAATTAATTATATTATGTTCTCTGAGTTTTTAGCGACGAGCGCAGGAACGAGAATCGAAACACAAATGAGATGAGCGAAGAGAGAGTGCCAGAGTTTGGTATTTACAGCCGAGCGAAAGAGGAGTCACGGCGCTGGCGCCGGGAATTCCGTAAGTGTTGGCTCTGGAATTTCTGGACGAGACGACAGATGTGCGAAGGAGGGGGAAGGGACGATAGGAAAGATGGTCACCACGCGATTTTTAATTCTCCGAAATAGTCTGGTGCTTGGCGGAGAGGTGGTGGCGAGAGAGAGGGCAGGCGTCGAAGGAGGGTGTGGGTGCGAGAGAGGAGGCGACATGGCGGCATGTGGGCCATTGCCGCACGGCCGTGCATATGCGACAACCTAGCGAAATAGCGGGCGAGGAGGCCACATGGCGGCGAGGGGGCTTTGGCGATGGGGCGGGCAGGGAGTGCCACGTGGCGACGGGGAAGCCGTTATCAAGATGGCGGCCGTCAGACAACAACCACCACGATGTGTCGACAACGAAGGCGAGACCTCTCCTCTCCTCACAGTGGCCGTACGACAACACAGTTATATTTGCAAATATATGTTCACGGTGATCAATACTGCAAATACAGTTTGCAAACTTGCCGTCTTGCCAAAAATTCCCAACACTCCAAATATGTACACGTACGCACGCACCTCGACCTCTCCATCCACAAATCTCCCAACTCACCATCAATAAAATCAACGACTTTTCGTGAATTTTTGTGTAATCGCCACGTACACCATGGCCGCCGAACACCGGGTGCTGCCCCTCCTCGCGGCCGTTGTTATCGCCACCTCGGCCGAGGACATCCTCACCCCCGTGGCGAACTCCCCGCTTGGGTCCTTCGTGGGGGACCCGCCGGCCTCCGACGACGCCGCGCCCGTCAGGCCCCCACCATGACCAAGCCCAAGCCCGGTGCCGCCGGAGAGGCCACGCCCGCCAGCGGCGCTTGTTCTGGTGGGGTTGTGGCTCACATCGGCGCCCATCGCAGCGCTCGCCGCCGGCGCGCTCGCCTTCTGAGGGGACAGGCGTTTACCAGCTTCCATGACGTGCAATGGTTTGCTGGGAATGAGCGAGACCTCCGCCTGTGTGTGTATCATCTCCCCATCTTCAGAAGCGTACTGACTTGTTTGATTACATATATGTGTAAATACAAGGTATATACACACACCAGTGCTAATCTGATGTATAACATGTAACATGTCAAAATGCTATTCATATTTATGGTAGTACACTGCTAACTAAATATCGAGTTGAAAGGTGGTAAAAAATCAGGCGAGGAAGATATACATTTGGAGCCACGTTACATCCATCCCAAGTTCCCAACTGAACAACATCAAAGGGATGGACACAGAATCCTTTCCTCGTGAGCAATCCACAAGCTACGCGTACTCTACAGCCTCAATTCTAAGAACAAAAGCATAGCGCTTACATGATTTGAAATAATTTGGACGCCTGGTGGCCGCCTCCTAATGCTCGCAGCTAGCCCGTCTGCTGATTTTAGGTGAACACATGGAAGCAGCCGATAGGCTAGAGCCGGTGATCTTCGATGAACACAGTAGAGCAGCAGATAGGCTAGAGCCACCAACTTGCACTCACTACACTGCGTCTTCTCCATTCTCTTGGTCCCTCGATTTATGGTCATCTGGTGAGGCAGGGTTGCTTACTGAAGAATGACTATCAGCTGCTTCCTGAATTGTTTCCTACACATCACAACGAATATATTAGAATCTTTCAACCTTTCATTGATCCACACTTGAGAGAGCTTTGTTGTTTGCAAATTCTTCTGTTTTTCATACTTAAACATGCTTGAGGTAAGAACAAAGTACCTCTTCTGTGTTTCCATTCGGAGTCCTCTCATTTGTACTATGGCTAAGTCCACCATTGCTGTTAGTTATAATCGGTTCATATTCATGAGATTCCTGTTTAATATTTCACAACCACCAAACGGACTTAGTACCTGAATTAAGTGATATACCAATCAACAAATTAGCCTAACCTGTTCATCTTTGCTGTCTCCAGCAGAGACGTCAGAATTCTGTTTTCCATTAAGGGCGCCAGATTCTGTGCCAGCCTGTTCTGTTTGTTTTGCTTTTTCCAGAAGTTTTTTTCTGCTTGATTCTTCTTCCATTAGTTTCCTGAATCTGAAAGTCAAAATGTACAAGAGAACATCACAATATTACTACATTTGCACCCTGTAAAGGTTAACAAAACACAAAATTTCCATTAATCCTTCAAACAACACAGGACCAGATTAAACTTATAGCCCACTTGCACCCTCCATTTTCTTCTTCCTACTTCCCCAAGGTGGTCCTCTGAAGAGTTAGAAACTCAATGGTTTATTAACTCTCGCTTTTCTATATTCTTCTCCCTGCCAAATGCATTGACTTTATTTATAGGAGTATGGTTTCCCTTGTGAATGAGCAATAACCCAAGCCAAATGTGGCACAAAATCAATAAAATGCCATACCCAAAGCTACTAATACTTAAAGCACAATTGGCTTGCTGTACCCATGATGTTTTCTTTAGAGGAACAGGGCAAAAACCCTGGTTCCATTTTATTGAAAAATGAAACCATCACTCATGACGTCGTGGTCGTGGTGCCAAATATCCCTAGCAGGTAGCAGCCCATATGCAAATATGAAGGTGCAAACAACAAGAGGATGTCATGCAGCATTCGCATGGAAGGTTTAGTGGATTAATACTGCAGTCTGCAGCTAATTTACAAGTAGAGGTTGCTAATTTCAAATGTTACAACAGAACTTCAAATATCCCCTTGCATTGATCATAAATTTCTAATTGTACAAAAAGGATTCTTGAAGTCCACAGTTTAATTTCTTCGGTTTTCCCCTTATTTTTAAGCATTTGACTTCTATTTCAAACATTGGGCATTTCTTGTGTTAAGTGTTCATCACCACCTAGATTAGCTTCTAGAAGTTGGCTGGCTATGGTTACCGAATTTTAATTTAGCAAGATGCCAATCAAAATGCCTGGCAACTGTTCATTGTTGTAAGGATCTTGGATCCTATGGTTTAGTGACCATGACATTAGCTCTGAGATAGTACAGACACTCAACAGTAATCTTAAACAATATCTAAACATTACCTTTCACCGCGTTGAGGTCCGCCTGGTTTTGTCTCTTGAATTGGCTGGGGTTTACCAACTTTAGGGAGAGACTCACTCTTAACAGCAGGTTCCAACTTTCCAAAATTAGTTGATTCGTCTCTAGCAAGCTTGTCAATATATTCTTTAACAGGATTTTTGGCACCTCCAAGCTTTTGAAGCCATACTTGTTGTGCAGTGCTAAGGATATTGTTTGTAAGCCTGCAAGAAAGTTATGGCTAACGACATCCACAAATAAACAAAAAATTAACCAGAAAATTGAACAGAAAACTGGCTAGCTTTGATGGGAATTTCACATATATCAACATAAAACTAAAAAGAATGCGACAGTTGCCTTACAAGAGAAAACAAAGGTGCAGTCAGTCAATGTTTAAAACAAAATAAAAAAGAGTGAAAACCTGATCTCTATTGTGTAAACTGTAACGTGCTAGATTCCTGGCAAAACTAACATTGATGTATAAAAGTATATAATAGCAACTTATTCTACTTGAGCATTAATTTTCTCTCTCTGTCTCGATAAATAGTAATTATAGTCATAGATGCCACATTACTAGTAGTAAAAACCAGTGTTAATATTTTTTTGACAGAAATCTATCTGTGCTCTTTTCCAGAACTAATCTTAATGTACAACTATGCTGTCAAACATCTTCCAAGGCAATATAGAGAAAGCTTCTGATTAAATGGAGAGAAAAACTGCACTAGTGGAGCCTGGAACCAATCAAAATAAGCATGGTCTAAGAGTCTGCTCATATCAGTCTAAAGGTAGAACAGATTCTTTTTTTTTAGGGAAAAGATTCATTTTCTAATCCAGCTCAACACTTTCAGGTAGTCTACAATAATACAGAAAGGAAAAAACTTAAATAAAACTCACAAACAAATAATGACAAAATGTTAACAGTTTATTCAATAATCATTAGTCATACTTATCACATTAGGATTATCAGGTCAAGTCAAACCGAGCTGCTTATAGGCCTCAACAGCCAAAGTGACAATGTTTTGCAGTGCATTGCAAAGATTCACCATAACCAGGATTCTGGACCATTTAAAGTTTTTGTCACGTCCTAGCGAACGTATCGGATAGTCGTGAGTTGTGGGAGGCTTTGGCCCCAGCTTCCGGCAAGGAGCCGTGACTTAGATGGATACTAGGGCACTCGGTAGCAGCAAGGCGCAAGGGCAGGGCGCACAACAGGGATCGGCAGAGAGAGGAGAGATTGAGAGGGAGGATTTAGAGATAACTTCTTGATTCCCTTCAATGAGAATACATAGCATCCTTCTATAGTGGATGCTGGACCCTCTTAAGCTAATACGAACTCTACACAATCCTTTCCTAATACCAATCCTCTGCTTAATTCCTAAATGTCCTGAAGGGACTTTAGCTATTAACTTGCTATATCCGAAAGGGATACTTATCTGATCTCTAATAGCAAATCCAGAAGGGATTCCTAAGTCTCCTGCTGTTCGGCTGCATTAGGGGAATTCGGATCGGTCTGACTGGTCCTTGGACCGGTCGGACCGGCCAGTGCATCGTTCGCACCGGTTGGACCGGTTGGGTCTGCTGCTATGATGCGTGATCGTCGACTATAGTGCTTACCCCACATGACAGTTTTAAACTTAATAACAGGTTGTGTAGATAATTTAGCTACTGTCTGCATTCTAATGGACGACGCTCTGCTTATAGGAAGTTATTATTAAGCTCTTCTTTCAAAAAAGCATGTTTACTTAAATGAACATTGAAATTTGTAAATGTGCTCACCAATATAGACTTAGTCCAGAAGGAACAGAGAGAGCAAAATAACCAATTAGCAAAGGCAGGAACTTCACTACAGCTTGAGCACCTTGCTGGCTAGGATCATTGGTCTGCAACACAATGATACGGCAAACAGTAAGTTGAAAATTGAAATACAGCCAAACTTTATAATCTACGGTGAACATTGGCATCATACAACAAAGAAACTGTGTGCCCTTTGTTAGATATGTCTTTTGTATAGGGTGTTCTTTGCATATTTACCTATACGTGTAACATGTTTATATTGGCATTTAGCCCATTGGAATAGATCAAGGGTTCATTGTGTAACACCCTTGATCTTTGTGCTTTTTCAATGCCCAATTTTTTCCTCTGAAGAGGTAGCAATTTGAAGAGTTTGACAGAATTACTACTACACAGATCTTTACAGTTTAGTTAGAGGGAAGCAGAGAAAAGCAAGCCATGTGATCTTCTGTACATCTTTGCAGAATCACGAGAGGTCCACCAAGAATAATAAAGCCAACTCGCAGTCATGTATTCATTAGGAACTCCATATAGATACAATTCAACTGATAAGAAAAAAATCCATACCAAATGCTGAAGACCAAAAAGAATGACCTCTTAGGAAGAGTAGAATATAATGGATCAATTGTTCAAAACTTGGCAAAACGAACCTGTGGTGGTTGCATTATTTGAGCAGATACGTATTGTGAAATAACAAGAAGAACTGGTAGAACAAGGTATGCCGAAGTGTCCGACCAGCCAAGAGGTGGATGGCCATCCTACACCATCATCAATTATACTGGAGTCAAATAAATACAAAATCAACTCCACATTCTACGAAATAATGTCAACTAGCATTAAAATGGCCTTCTCCAAAGAACTACTTATAGGTCAATGCAGAGCAGCATTTATTGCTAACCATTGAATTTTCCAGGAGTGAAATAGAACTAGATGTGCCTGCTTTTGCAAATACATCATTTTAAAGTGCCTACAGATTGTACAATACATAATTATGTGCAATCGCAGCTTCTTAATGTTTATAAGCAAATTACACCAACTTACGAAGCATCAAAATTACGTGCAATCGTAGCTTTATTCTACAAGCAAATTAAACCAACTTATGAATAATCTTATCAAGCAGACCTGAATTCCGCAGTCAAGTTTTACAAGCAGATAAAAAATTTGCCCATCCTAGAAATGTCTACCAAAGGAAATAAAACTCATCGTTTTGTAGAAGACTTTCCTCCAATGTTCATGGACAATATAATTATGTTGAACACACAGCTGCTGTGCTACCTGTCATGCCAGCAGGTGCATACAGGAAACCATCCTTGTATCATAATTTTTTATTTTTGAAGAACTAGATACAAATAAATTATTCTAAGTGAGATCGCCATTTTCTGTGACAAGAAAAATGTTATATGTAAATGGAGTCTTTTATACAGAACAGAACAATCTTCATGAAAATAAAATAATTGAGCATAACATGGCGAAGAATCAACACAATCTTTAACTATATAAATTGCACATTTAAGTAAGTGGTCATGGGTAAACTGCATCGCTGTGTGATCGTAAGTGCTACAGTGATAATGCACGCAAATAAAGGTAGCATGTTCAATGATCTTACAAGTTACAATGAAGGAACAAAGCCTGGATATACAATGGAGTTATTTATCAAGTTCTACTTGCTTACCGTAAAAGGAAAAAGCCAGGATATTCCCTGGCCACTTTGTCGAGCAGAAATTGTTGTAGGACCAGCCAAAGAAGGTATCCAAAAAAAGCCTTCAGTAAGAAGTCCCTTTTTAATGAAGATACAGACACATCAGGTAATTTAGATGCTTACTGTTTAACAAAAAGAAGAATGACAAAAGAGAATGAACGTTTAAGCTGTTAAGCATATCAACCTCATTAGCTACATTGGAGAGAGCTCTGTATAGACCAATCCAAACCGGTATTGTCACAAGAGTAGGCAAGCATCCTATTGTAGAAAAATGGGAAACTGCATGTGAATAACTAATAGAAGAAAATAACTAAATAGAAGAATTAACAATAGACCAAGGAAATGTGAAACCTAATGACAATATATTTCTACTAAGCCTTGCTATGAATTAAGCACAGAAAGGGCTCACATAGATAGGAGAAATACCAAGCACAGTATTCATAACTACCTGCAAGTGGGTCAACACCAGACAACTTATATAAACGAGCAGTTTCGAGTTGTATCCTTTCCTGGAAAAATGAATAAATAACTTACAGACAAAAGTGATTCCAGTAGTATTCTAATTTCTAAACCATCGGTGTGATCTGTAATGTACTTTGTAAGTTCATTTCATTATATCTCTCAAGTCCCAACTCCCACGTGAGCTTTTTAAGTCGAACAGTAGTTTGTTCAAGTGGAGTTTATCTGAAATATGCATTTGGATAATAAATACCATATGTTTTTACAAGATATTTTGGATATAAGTACCCCATTAGCTGCATGTCTTGAAGAATTTTGAGTACCAATTGACTTTTTTAAGATGGCATGAAAGAAGAATTGAAAGAAGAAAAGGTTCACAGGGGGAGGAGGTCCCATTGAAATTGAATTAGTTATTGTAAAAGGATTTTCGAGTATTTACCTAAAGGAACTAAGGAAGGAACAAACAAGGATAAGAGAAAATTGCTTGTAGTTTGTTTTGTCCAATTAAGATATATGGAACTTATGTCAAAATTCAATCACGAGGCTTCCCCACAAAACATCTTAACAGCTTCGTGAAGAAAATATAAAGTGAGCTAGATGAGGAAATATGTCTTTCACTTGATGTGGACCTCAATTTATCATTTTATTGCTACATATTTTTTTTACCCTAATAAATTGATAACGATAAGAATTGCAAGGTTTACCCTGCCATTGGTCCAACGGTGTACATTGAAGAATCCAATGTAAGAACATGTGGAGTGATCCAATACAAAAACATGTGTGACAGTCTAGCCCATAAGTATATTATCATATATCGGATCAATATGTAAAAATATAACTACCTGATCACCAGCATATCGTTCTTGAATAGCCTTCACTTGAGGTTGCAGTGACCTCATTGCAAGTGCAGACTCAACCTATGTGGAAACAACAAAATGTGATAGTTTCAATATTGATACAAGAATATCAGAAACATAATATGCACTGTTTTTAGCATCAAGCAACCAGAAGTGCAATATCCTGACTCTCAAAGTAATGAAAATGGAAACTTGTCAAACTCATATCCTATTTTTGCCTCATTCAAAGAAACCGTTAGGAACTGTTGGCTACCAAAATATTTGCATAAAGTATAAAAGGAAGACAACTAGTACTTAGACAGGAGAGCAACCAGTAAACTCGAAGCATTATTACCCACGTGATATCTGCCAAATATAAGGTGCATTAGTAGATGAGTGCATAATTTACCAAAAAGTAGCAAACATGCAAATTGTAAAAATAAAAGTTTCATGCATCAACGGGAGGGTGTGTTTTTACATCATCATTTATCACGAGTAGGTAAATCTTGAATGCCAAATTTAACTCGCAACACCTAATGTCATCAATTGTTGTGTGCCAGAAGGCAGCAAAATCTTCACCCCAGGTAAAATACCATGTGATTCACATTTTTCTAGTCAAACAGCTCCCACATTAAAGTTTCTGTCACAAGCTACCGGTACAAAGGATCAATTCATGCATTAATTACTGGTTCAGCTGAGAAGGTCATGCAAGGAATCGCCGCTTTATAGGACATGCTTGAAGCTACAACCAGACACCAGTACATACAAGAAAGAAAACACTGCCACAATGCCAGATATGCATCATGTGATCATGTATTGATAAACGTCTCGATTATTTTGTTGAGTTGCGGATCACGATGTTTCAAAAGTTAGGTAATGGTAAACCCTGTTATTTCCCAAAGACTGATGATTGAATGTTCAGGCATATTGTATTACGTCTTACAGAAAGATTCACAATATAAATACAATTTTTTAAGTAGTAATACGCTGATAGAGTAATTTTAATCATGACCCAACAAAATAGTGAGCAACCTTCACCACCTTAATTTAAATAAACTCTACTATAATCTATAGTCAACTATATCACAATCAGTTCTGACTGTATCAACATGGTAGAGAGACCTACCTGCTTCTTTGTAAGAGGAAAGGTAGCCGCCTTAACAAGAACTGTTAGGAGGATGATTGCAAAACCATATGGATAAGGAACATGGAGAGCTGATAGACCATCTTTCAGAACCTGCCAATAGGGGAAAAAATGTAAATCACCTGAAAATGTTTGAAGCATGATATAAGCATATAACAAAAAAGACATGCGGACTGAGAAGATTTAAAACACACACACACACAAAAGATGTTGTACAGAAAAGTGAACGCACACGCTTATACTAATAAGTTCATAACTGTATAGGCCACTCATATGATCACATGCACAAAAAATGCAGAAAAACAGGAAGTAAACACAGATCCTCTCTTCATCTCCTTTCTCTAATATCAATTTTCTCTATTAGAAAATACAAAAGAAAAAACAGGGTATGTTTGTTTGCCCAAAAGAGTTCAGATGTTAAACGGAAACGTGGAAAATTTGTGCATCAGTTCTCAATTGCAAGTGATCCTTTCCCTGAGAAACAAACTATAGCAAAGACTCAAAAATATATTAATTAGCAACTGTTGCTCATTAACTGAACAGCAATTGCTGAATGTGGTCATTTCCCTCTTCCTCTGCGCGCCTTCTCCTTCGCTGTTTCGTCTTCCTACTCGACAGTGCCTGTGACAATTCAATCTTACCTAATCTGCTTTGGACACAGATGTCAAGGAAGCCTTTTCTTTTCTTTTTCTGAAAAGTCAATGAGACTGTTGCAGCACTTGCAATAAACAAATTTGGTTCTTACAAAATCTTACAAGGTCCTCAAGTACAGCAACAATTACAAAATCTTACAAGGCCTCTCGGTCTGCACGTACAAATCAAAGTTCTTCAAATAAATAAGTTAACCTGCCACCCTAACTAAATATATCAGTTAATGCAATCAGTGCCTAACCAAACCTAAGTTAATAGCTACATGATAAATCAAATGGACTCAAACTTTATCCTGTCAAAGTTTCCAAAATTTCTAGTATATTTTTATGTGCATTTTTTTCTTTGATACCCTTCAAAAGCATACAGTATATTTCAATATTTTTTTCAGTATCCAATTATATAGTGCTAAATTTCCACTCCCACTGTTGATTTGTATAAGGCACAGTCTCCAAAATTGAACTTTGACAATTAATTTCTTCTATAATATATTGTTGATAACTACAAAATCATGATCGTGACAAAGTATTCTCAAATATGAATCCGACAGTATCACTTTTGTGTCACAACCAATATTTTGTTGGAAAAATTGTTGGTAAAAGATTAAAAAAGTTTGAATCTCAAAATACGTGGGCTCCTTATAAAAATCAACGGAGGGAGTACTAATTATATACTGGTAGGGCATGACAAATTTTGTCCTCCTATCAAACTATGTGAATATATTGTTCACTACTACGCAGACTCGCAGTAGTTGTAAGTGGTCTTGGGATTTGATAACATTGGCATCCATCTCATATACACTCAGTGTCAGTGCTCTGGTAAAAGTGCCTTGCCTCGAGAGGGTGCTCAGAAAGCTAATAAATCCATTCCTCGAATGGCAAGAAGACATCATCACCACAAACTATTTTCGAGCATGTTCAGAAAATATAATGTTCCCTTGCAACAACACAAGGATCCCTGAATTAAATTCTCCAGTATATCGCTCACGGCCAACACAACACAACACACGACACGCAGTTATGCAAACGCCCCTGCACCAATTGAGCAAAAACAGACACGCACAGAAGCGCACGCAAACGCGGCAGGCACGCACGCACCTTGAGCACCGTCTCCATGGAGTTGGTGATGCCGGAGAGCCAGTCCCCGGTTGTCTCCTTGGCCCCGCCCTCCACAACCACCGGGGACGCCGAGACAGCGGCATCCGCGACGGTGTAGAGGAACGCCTCGACGCGGCCGAACAGCTCGCCGACGTCGGCGAAGCCGCCTCCTCCGAGCGCGGCCACCGGGCGGAGAAGGCGGAGGCGCGGCGCCGCGCGGCGCGGGGGGAGGCTGCGGAAGCGGGAGACGGAGGATGAGGGGGCCCGCCACGGGGTTAGAGTTAGGGCTAGGGTTTGGGGGTGGGCGAGGAGGAGGTGGAAGCGGGAGTGGGAGTGGGAGGGAGATGCCATTGGAGAGGGCCAGGGGGGAGGAGGTGGTGGTCGGAGATTGGAATGCAGGCAGGCAGCGAGGCCCCGAGTCCAACTCCAACAGGTGGCGCAGCGCACGCACTGCACAAAACAAACCAGCAAGGCACTGGTAGTAGGTAGTAGCATCGGATCCAACTATGTGGAGCATCTGGGTACGGAACTAATTTACGCACGTGGGCCGGTGGTGGATAGCACAGCAGCGTAGAGGCGTGGGCCGGGCCTGACCGCAGGTGGCCCTATCCTATTTACCACACGTGATTGCGCCTTAGAGCACGTACACGTAGAGTAGAATTTTAACTGATCTGGACGGAAGAGGATGAGAAAAAAAAAGAAAGAAGTCGTCTATCATGCGACAATCAACTCTACCATGAGAAACAAGAATTTATAGGTCTGTAGAGCTGATTAGACTCTATCACAACTCGTTGTACGAGCTGTCTTTAGTGTTATCTATAAGTGACATAGAGAAGTATTATAGATAGCTGTTGTTTGCACCATTGTACACGTCCTTAAGGACATGTACAATAGTATAGACAACTGCTGTCTATTGTTCATCTCCATATCATTTATAGACAGCGCTAAAGATAGATTGTATAATAGATTGTCTTTCTATGTCTCTATAGACAGCTCCTTCATATACAATATATCTTGTTTCTCGTGCTACAGTCGACTACTGTATGAGAGACGACGCAATTCTCTATGCTTTCCCTCTCTCCTCCATATCATCTCGTGTCCTATATATCAACGTTTACAAACAGCTGACGTCACACAATTATACGTGCTCTTAATTGAGACAGGGAAATTCCTCTGTACGGAGTGGAATTGCTGCTTTCCAGCTACGTCAGCAGCTCACTTCACGTAGAGACGACTTATCTATCTATCTATCCGCCTACATACACAATATGGGTGGCCAATTAAATGAACAAGTGAGTGAACTGAGAAGACGATAAATAGGATTTGATGAGCGTTCAGATTCAGATTCAAATGGCACAAATCATCGAAAAACAGTAAGAGTGAAACATAAACACTAGTCGATGGAGCACTTTTTTTTCCTCCGAGAACACGCAAAAGATTGGCGCGCATGGCATCGCACTAAGAAGAAGCGTCCGAGAATGGAAGCACTTGCTCGTCGATCCAAAACCTGAAGCGGAAGCTTCGATTCCCCCCGCCTGCGCGCTGTCTTTCGGCCACCTTGCTGCATGCCGAGCTTCGTGAGCTCAAGCGCCCTTGCTCTCTCTCCACGAAGAACTTGGCTTGGGGTCATTTCGCATAATTAAGGTTGAAACTGCACAAGTCAGTGGAGACGTGTCCTGATAATTCATATCTGCAAGTACAACGAATTGAACTCGCGATGCACGGCATTTTCATGTTCATCCCTACTCTATCTGAACTGTACACTAGCTAGGTAGAAGAAAATCTTTTCAGGTGGATCAAATTGCTCACTCGTACGTTTTCATTAATTGTTGATGCTTGGATTAGATATATACTAGTACTAAAACTCTCCTTGTCATTGTGCAGGTTTTTCACACACAAAGCTAGTGAAGTAAGTTCTCGAGAACTTGCCCGATGCCAGGCCGCTAAACAAGCGTCCTGACTCCAGGTCACTGGACCGTTGTACCCGTAAGCCCAAGTACAAAGGAATACCCAAAAGATCTTGATACACCTCCACCTTTATAAATCGTGTTCTGCCTCACCTCACAATCGGTGTGGGACTATCCCGACAAATTAACCTGCGTAAGAAGATCAGCTAAAAGTACTATTTGACAAGAGAAACCGTGGTATATGCACACACACGCGCGCAAGGATCAGAAATCAAGCTGCTGTTCAAAAGAGTCATGCATGCCATTCTGAGCACAGCCATCAGGATCAGAAATCAATCGGTAGGTAGGTCACATTTAGCTTAATCTTGACCGTTGCTATCTGATCGGACGGTCCCTCCTCTCGGAACGACACGCTCTAGCTGCCCGATCGGCCACGGCCAGTTCGAACGAACTGCACCACACCGCCAAGGAAGAGGAGAGAGATGACAGGACAGATTAAACAACTTACGACGTCTCAATGATCAGTCCTGGTCTCCGACGGAGGAGGCTGGAGAGGGGACATGATGATCTCCTCCTCCTCCACGGACGGCAGGCTCGGCTCCCACGTCCTTCTCGGCGTCGCGGCGACCCTGCCGAACGCCCTACACCCAACGGACGGCGCGGCGGCCGGATCCTTCCGCTTCTTGCCCATCTTCTTCTTCTTCTTCTTCTTCTTCTTTATTCCCTTCTCCTTCCGCTCCGCTGGCTCGGCGCTCTGCTCAACGGCGAGCCCGCGGGCCACCATCCTCTTGAACTGGCACTCCGCCCACCGCTCCTTGGCCACGAAGTACTCCCTCGCGCAGCACCCGCTCATCAGCATGGCGCCGTCGTCGTCACCCGCCGCCGCAGGCTCCGTCTGCCGCTCCTCCGACAACGACGTCCAGCCGCCGCTGTGGTCCTGGCCCTCTGACGACGAAGTCTCCGTGGACGACGTCACCTCCTCGCTTCCATCGCCGTCCTCCTCCTCGCGGTTAGCTTCTTCTTCGTCGTCGAAGGCGCCGACGGAGCCCTCGGGGATGTTGCGCTGCAGCTTCTCGATGGTGCTCTCGGGGAGGAGGAGGAACTTCTGGCCTGGGAAGAGCGGCTCGAACGGGCGGACCCTGGCGCCGTGCGGGTTGCGGAACACGTCAGGGTGGGCGAGGCACAGCCCCGGCGGGTGGTCCCGGATCACCGTGCACGCCAGCACCACCCCCGTGTACACCTTCACCACCCCGCTCGATAGCACCACCCGCACCACCGAGTCCCTCCTCGCCGACGACGAAGGCGACGAGCTGATCAACTCCAACGACGCGCCGCCGCCGTCCACCAACCGGTGGTCTTTCGGCTTGTCCTTGGCAGCGCGGAGCGCGCGGCGGGCGTACTTGCCGAGCGACAACAGGGTGCAGGACCCCTGTTGGCTACTACTGCCGCCGCCATGCGACATAGCGATTGATTTCTTCAGACGGAGTGCGTGGTGGAGAGCTTGCTCGATGCATACATGCAGGTGCTGGCTCTTGCTCTGGTCTTGTCAGCTTCTTGCTGTTTGTCGTTGGCAATGGCGACCGTAATTTAGCCGGCTCGATCGGGGATGCTTCTTGCGATCATCAACACAGTACTACTCTTCTTGTTTCCTGGCCTTTGGAAGTATCGCTACGTCGATGAGATCGATCATGACACTAGCTATATCTTGTCTAGGGTATACATATGGACGGTCGCGGCCATGCCTAATTCGTCTAGCTCTAGGGGCGTCAACGCGTGCGATCTTCGGATAATATCAATGTGTTCCACTCAGTTCGATCGACTGTTTGGATCATGTCAGTCATGACCAGCTTAATGATACATGGAGTGGTATTTTATTCGATTGATGACTAGCTTACTATAGCTACGAGCTCACAATTGTTACTCAAAAAAAAGTTATCGGATTAGATATACTTTGGAATCCAGGTGCAAACGAAAGTCGTTTTGGATATCGATACGGTTCCCAAAAAGTAACTTTGAACACTAGTTTATATTTTAATAAATTTATAAAACCAAATAAAATTATATTTTTATAAAAGTTTTTTCGAGACAAATCTATACATATCATTTTTATGTGTTCAATCTAAATATTGAAAAAGATATCGATATTCAAAGCTTATAAAGTTTGACTACGCGTGCTCCAAAACAACAAACAACATTCTTTTGTGATTGGAGAGAGTAACTTGATTCTCTAGAATCAACCCACAAGACGAAAGGAATAGTTCTAGACCCTTTTTCTTTTTTTTTCCTAGAATAGATTTGCATCTTGCAAGAAGCAGCTCTGACAAGGAGGCCATATCTAGCTATTACTAAGAAGTTTGAACCAGCATTGTCTGGTGACATTAACATACGTATATTCATATATACAGGTGGTGTTGAGGGTTCAGCCAAGTAGCAGGTGCATGCACGAAGGATGCCTACCTACTGATTGTAGCACTGCAAAAAGTTTGCAACTTTCGGTTACGTAGTCTCCAATTGAGATGAAGTCCAGCAGAATGTGGAAACAACGACGAAGTTTTCGGGCTGTCTGCTCGTGCTGTTGTTTCAGTATAATCGCTTAGTTAGAAAACTGGGGAGGATAAGCATGCCTCTGTTCATACTCACTGTGAGTCCGACTCAAGGAACACGTCCCAGTACTCTTTGTACCGCCTTCTTTATGCCCTCCTGGTCTAGGCTGGTTGTCAAATATACTTCTTGGACCTGCCAAGTTAAAAAAGGTATATAATATATCCCACAGTTAGTTACATACTGCAACAATTTTCCTACAATTTGTGTAATTCATAGTATTGAGTTACCAATGCAACGAAATGAAGTGAGGAAACAAGGTGGAATACGTAAGACTCTTGTGATCTAGGGACAATAGCTTCTAAACTCTCAGAGAAATCCAGATGATCACTTTTTTTTGGCAGCTTGTACATTGTAGATTACTCAAGAATGCCATCCAGCTACATAATCCGTAGTATCAAATTATGATTGACATCTTTATTATGCTATAGTATAATATTCAAACCTAGAAAGAACAATGTTAAAGAAAGTTCAACCGTATCATGCTATAGTATAATATTCAAACCTAGAAAGAACAATGTTAAAGAAAGTTCAACCGTGGTACTGAGAATACCCTTTTTCATTCCACTGTATAAAGATAGGCCTTTTGGTGTTTACTCGAACAGATGAAAGAAGTTTACATTAACTTCTTCTGAGAAGACATATCAATGGTTAAATTATGATCAAGATGCCATTCTGAAGACAGACTTGTTATTGGTTTATGGGCTGTGGCATTTGTTCTGTTGAGTTGGGACCGAAAACAAGCTCAGGCAAAGTACTTGCATAATGAAACTCCTTATAAAAAGAAAACAATGCTATATCAAGGAGAATACTAACCTGTCTCCCAGCTCGAGCAAGAAGCTTGAACTGGTTGTCCTTAGCTGGCACCTGCACAACGAGATCCAACACATCAGTCCATGCTTGTCTCGTGTGAACTTGAACTAGTAAAATTGACGTCAATTGGGACCATACACTGGAAAGCCAAAGCTCCAAATCTTGTGAAACCACGCGTTTCTCCAATGCTTGGCGCCCAAACTGCACATCTGTTATACTATGAAGATAATACAACTAATTAAAGTATGGAGATTATGATAGAACCTATACAGCAACATTTTTTTCGAGAACGCGCAAAAGCATTGTGCATAGTTCCATTAAGAAGAAGTAATACAGCAACATTAAAAACTAGATATCAAACACACAAGCAGAAATCATACCCATCCTCTTGTGATAGTTCATTACATATACCATCAAGTCCTAGAAGAAGTTCAACTTCTGTAGGAGAAGACGTGATCTGAGCATTAGGTGATTGATCAGCTTCCTATAAAACAAGTTTATTGCATGAGCCCACCTTTACGAGAACAAAGTTTCATAACACACCACTAAGACATTGTGTATTCGACAACTAACCAAAGGAATAAGGATCTTCCTCCAATTGGCTGATTGACAAAGCTATCCTTGACTTCTCCCTGTTTTTGTAGGCAATATAAGTATGTCAGATTATTTAATATGATTTTCTGATCCATGATAAAGTTGTCCAGTGTTTCCTGATTTCCCTATTGGTAACAAAGGAATGATTGGCTAAAGTAGATTGCAAACTCATTTCATTTTATTCATCTAATCCTTAAGAATTGTATGTGTTTTATAATTGCCAAAGCGATAACTTGATACTCGTGACATGCTCTTATTAGTTATTGCATCCTTAAATGCTAATGCATATGATTCTACTATCAATTTCCATATATGCTATTTTTGCTGGTGCAGTATATTAAATTGTACACTATAAATTCGATATCGAATGTACTAGATACTTTGATGACAAAGTAGGCAGTGAATCAAGTGAAACTACTTCTTGAAGACACATGTAACAATTGTGGAGCAAGCTCCGTAAAGTAGTAGATACTTACGTATCAGCGCGCACCACTATGACCTTGACAGTATCACCTTCATTTAGAAAATCTCGGACATCTTGGACAAGATCCCAAGAGACCTCAGAGATATGTACAAGACCAGTAAGATGATAACTTCCTGTTTTGAGTGTAGTTGTTCTCAGAAACTCTACGTGAAATATTTACAACAAAAATGACCAACGGTATTGCCAATAAGTACCATCAGGAAATCGCAGGTGAACAAATGCACCATAGTGGAACACTGAACCTACAATTCCATCATAGTCTCATAGATATCACCAATCTTGACTTGAGAAGAGTACGTTGACCAACAGGCATCCTTCTCAGAGAAGACAAGCTTCCTTTCTTCCTCATTCACTTCAACCACCTAGAGTAGTTAACTTCAACTTGTAAGAAAAACTTATGAAGGTGGAATACTGAAATCCGGAGCTCATTTGATCGAAATTCCAAAGTAATATATTTAAGGGACAATACAAACTGTCAGTGTAACTAAGTGTTTGTTCTTTTATGTGTGATAGGCAGTAATTGAGAAGGTCATGCTACAGTTTTGCCAGCATGTACTTGGAATATTTCAAAAATCAGTCTTATAATATCAAAAATTAAAGAATAGTTCCTTGAAGCGGCAAACCCAGTTTACTAGTGAGGTAGTGCTATAATCTTCCGCCACACGGGCAAAGCAAAACTAAAATATACCATTTGTACATGTCACACTGAAAGGTGTTTTAATCAACTTTCGGCAGCATGATATAATAGTTGAGAACTGAAACCAGCATGCTATTTATACTACTATATATAATACAGTGATCAAATTTTACGTCTATCATCCTCTTTCACTAGCTTATAACAGTAGCTACAAAGAAATGTGTAATTGAAGTAGCAATGCAAAAAAGAACAAAAACTTAGTTACCTTGACAAAAATGGATGTTCCTACTATGTCCTTTGTAACATCTTGAATAGGCCTATTGGTATCTGCAAGAAAAAACAGACCATCAACCATAAGTTAAGCTACGAGAGCTACAATCAACTCTTAATTCGTGTTCAATTGTAATTACAGTAGGTTTAAGAAAGCCTGACAAATTCTGGAAAGAACTCAAGAAGAAAACCCGAAAGAAATTACCTTTACACCAGTGCGCGGGGCTGAGGAGAGGGTTGGGCACGAACCCCTGGAGGGAGTTGTACCTGACGATCAACCCGCCGCTGTTGGCCCACAGCACCGGCAACCTGAGGATCTTCCCCTGGTCCTAGTCCGCGCGCGCAGCCTGCCAGTCCACCGCAAACTGCAGGCAACATGAGGACACTCTTATTTGATCCCCCCAAGTTGGCATTGCATCAAACAGCATCCGCGCACTCCAACAGAAGCCAAGGACAACCGCTTAGCGGTCTAGGAGCAGTAAATATAGCAAATACCTCAGGCGCTGCGTACCTGGGCTTGGCGCGCCTCGTCGACTGGGACGGGGGAGGTGGTGGCCGCGGTAGATACGGATGCGTCTTCCTGGCTGGCGGTGGTGCCTGCGCCCTCGGCGGTCGCGGCGGCGGAGACGTGGAGACGTGGAGGGAACGAGATGGTCGATGGGGGATTCCGGGTGGATGGGAAGAAGGCCGCGAGGGAGGGCGCGGGCTTCAGGGACGCGTCCAGCATTTCGTTCGCCGGCGCCAGTGGTGGAGGAGAAACGAGTGGCCGTGGAGGGGAAACGCGACACGAGGGGATTTTCTTTTGCTCGTCTGTTTGATTCGTTCGGACTTGCGATGGATGGATTTGGTTGCATTTGGGTGGGAGAAGCGCCTCGGCCGTCCATCCTCCGGCAGCATCCCCATCCCATGGTAGCAGAGGCCGAGTTGGAGTGTTGACACGTGGCTTATTAATGTATGGTGCATTCGGCCTCTTATGTTTTCTTGTATCTGTCTATTGCCTAGGCTTATGTTTTTTTATAGTCTGAACGCTAGCGTCGTACGTTTAGTGGTGAAGTTAGGATTTCAAAGAGCGTCGGGTCCAAAACAAAGAGGCTATAAATCTATAACTAATGTCAAATATTATCAACACTGAGACATAGCAAAAGTACAACACAAATGCACAATCGAAATAAAATTTGAATTCCATGTTTAACGATGCGACAAAATAGATAAAACATAGCAAAAAAAAAGAAAAGAAAAGAATGTAACATACCACTGGAACAAGGTAATTTTTTCTTAATTAACAAAGATTTGGTTCATTTGAGCCTATCGTGTCTTCTAGATAGCAACTCTCTTAATAGACATTTGTACTAATAAACAAGGTAAAATTTCTAGAAACCAGAACGATGTGTACTACGTTAACTATCATGAATCTATAATCAACAGCGACCTTTAGGTCAAAGAACAGGGTTAACACTTAACAAATTCACCAAAATAATAAAGAGAGGGAATGCAATGTCATTCATAATCCCATTCCATCACACTATACTAGAGGAAAGCCACAGAATTATAGCATAGTAGTGTTTGTTTAATTGAACAACTTACAGATCATTGCAACTCTATCGTAGCCTGTAAATTAAAACCTCCTATTCGGCATCACTTTTACACCCTTACGGCTTCATTTCTCATTCAAAAAATGGCTGATTAAACAAGCCTACCATCCATTCCTTTACAGATTAATTTTTCTTTCGCCGGTTGGTGTTTAGCCCCACGGGAATGTGACCTCGAGCAATGCGATTTAGGATAATCAGAAAGAAATCTGGACCCTACAACTTACAAGGAGGCAAGCAACCAGAGGGCTCCCCAATTCTGTGCACCTAATCCCCAAAACCTACATAGGTAGGTAGATCAATCAACCGCAACTGTAGCAGCAAGAATCAAAAAGGTTGGCATAGGGAAGGGGAGGGACTGACTGACTTGGAGACGGAGCAGTCCTCAAGCTGCATCTCGCCGCCGCCGACTCGCTCCATTGCTTGTCTCCGACGGCGAGGGCGTGGCTGGATACAAATACTCAATTAGAAAAACTAATTAACATGGTTTCACAAAAATTCAAATAGAAAGTTAATAGTCATACTCAATTACTCATACAATGCTACAAATACTGAAATACATCAATTAGAAAAACTAGTTGACATGGTTTCACAAATCAGTAAATCACAATATGTCTGTCTCCACTCTACAGTCTCCAGTCGGCAGTCAATAGTCATACACTCATACTCATAATAATTGAATTCCAGTCATACTCACAATTCACAAATCACAATAATTGAATTCTAGACAGGCAAACATCACATAAGTCAATAAGTCATACTGTGACCTAACATTCCATTCAAATTTTGAACTCATCTCAATATCTCATACTGATTACTCACCGGGAGGGACCGAGGGAGTAGACGCAGAGGAGGCGATGGGCTAGGGGCGGCGGCAACGTGGTCTCGCAGAGTCGCAGAGGAGGCGCTGGCTTGGGGGCGGCGACGTAGCATAGCTTGTCAGTCTTGCTCAAACTGATTTCCTGGAACATTCAGAATAGAAGTTCAGAAGTGAAATCGGCAAACAACGTAACGGTTCGACGACTTCAGCTAGGAGCTCCAAAGTTGATCTGGACCGTAGGAGGGACTTAAAGGAGATCTAACGGGTGGAGTTGATTCTAGTAATTACTGTTTAAACCTGTGGATGTAATCTTCTCCCCGTCAATTGCTTTAACTTTGATAGAACTCACCTGCTGTAAGACTTTTGTCTATTTACCAAACTGTAAAACTCTCGGGTATATAAGCCCTATCGCTGGTAATAGAAGCAGCATGGATGAAGTATATTCCTAGTCTCTCATAGAGTAAAGTAGCTCTAGGCTTTGCTTTTCTCGTTCTTGCCCAAATCTGATACAAGTCGACTCATCCGTTTGTCATCCAATTGTCAAATCTTCTTGATTCCTGACAAAGGTATCAGAGCTTCATCGATTCTTGGTCTAGATCCGTGAAGGTTAGTGACGGATTTCGATCTGTTGCTGTAAAATCCCTAAGCAGATTGGATCTAAAACCCGAAGCGAGGCGAGGAATCTCGAGCGGAAGCTGGCAACTTCGGTAACCTGAATCTGTGAACTCAGGTATATGGTTTCAAAGACTCGATCTCAGAACAAGATGGCCGGAATCGAAGGAAGTTTTGATGCGAAATCTGAAATCGCAACTATGCGAGAAGAGATAGCAGAACTCAAGGGAATGAAAGCAGAAATGGCAGAGATCAAATCTCTTTTGAGGAAACTCTGTACGTCAGAAAACGATGGAACCACTACTCAAGCAGCAACTAATGAGGTAAACACTTCTGATACCCAGCCAGCGATTGTAGTTGATAACTTGATAGGGGGTGTGGGAGGAAGGAGTATACCGGACCCAAACACTACTGGTGTTAGAAATGAAACCCGTGGAGTTCAGTTTTGCATTGAACCGAACACTATAAATCCATCCTTCGCTCCAGTTTTGACCACTGCTGCTAGAGCTAACGTACAAGGAGGTCTGAACATACCAAATTGTCAAACCAGTGGGCACCCACGAACAGGAGTTGGAAATCATTATGGCATTGATTGGAACCACCCTTTCTTGAATAATCACCAATACAACCCCATCACGGTCAATTTTACCAAAGGACAACACATCACGCTTTGTCGGAGTTAGAATGCTTGATTCTCGTGAATTGCACAAACCGGTCACATGAACAACACATCATGTTATGCCGAGGTCGTGATAAGAGGACCAAAGTTGGAAATTTCAGATTTCAATGGAGACAACCCTAGAATGGTCAAACAAAGGTGAGCAGCCAGCATTGTCGTGGACTCCAATGGATCAATGGGTCAATTTGGCCACATCTCATTTCCAAGAGAGAGCAAAGAAGATGGTTAAAGGGATAGGAGTTCCATGGCAAATTTTGAATGGAACCAACTATGTTCTATGGTGGTCGAATCGCTTTCTAAGCCAATGCACATGATGCGGTGGAACAATTACAAAATATGAGGCAAATGGGATTATCAGTGTCTCAATATATCGATAAGTTTGAGGAATGCATGGCATTAGTGAAGAGAGATCATGCATATATTCAAGAAGCGTTTATGATGAGTTGCTTTATTGGAGGGCTAAGGGCGGAAATCAAACATGATGTAATGGGACAAAGACCACAGGGATTAATGGAGACCTACTGGTATTCAAGGATTTATGAGAAATCAGCGGCTGCAAAAAGTCCACAATCTATGGGAGGTTTTAACAAGAACAAGTTTTCTGGAGGTAACAATAGCCAATACCGAGCCAACCCAAAACCAGTACAATCAAATGTGGACAGGAATGGAACCGGCAAGAACACAGCTAACCTCGGAGAGAGGGATAAGAGAGCTTGTTGGTACCGCCAGAACCCCGTCGATGAATCATAAGTGCAAGGTAAAAGGGCCATACATGCACTACTATTGAAGGAAGATAGCCAATTAACAAGTTGAAGACCAAGGTGCCAAGATGGCTATACCACCGCCTCCCGATAGTCCAAAGCCGACATCAAGTGGAAACCAAAGAGGAATTAATGCAACTCTCTCAACATGCAGCGCAAGGAACCGGTGGTCCATCTACTTTCTTCTTGATTGTTATAGTCAGAGGCAAGAGGGCTGTAGCGTTGGTAGACAGTGGGAGCACAAAGTCATTCATGGACATTGAATTTGCTATCAAGAGCCAATGCCCACTCGGTTCAGCAACAGCGAAAAAAGTTACAGTGGCTGGAGGAGGGGAATTAATGACCGATTCAATGGTTAAAGATCTATGTTACAAGGTCCAAGGCATTAATTTTCAAGGCTCATTCAGGTTATTAGCCCTCAAGAGCTATGACCTCATACTAGGGCGATTGATTTATGAACATAGCCCAATTATGTTGGATCCAAGAAAAGGCAATTATCAATATATAAGAATGGAAAAACATCCTACCGAAGACTATACCGAACCAAATGATAAATGTATGATCAGCTCTACACAATTGGAGAAGATGGCAAAGAAGGGAGTAATAGGATGCATGATACATGCAAAATTCATACCAGAAGAAGCAACTTATGAAGAGAACAGCCTTCCAAAAATTATTGAAGCGATACTTGGCAATTTCCTGGATGTGTTCAAGGAACCACACGGTTTACCACCAGTGAGAGATTGTGACCACTCTATTCCTCTTAAGGCTGGGGCTGAACCTCCAAATATCAGACCATACCGAACTCCACACTACCAGAGGGAAGCGATGGAAAACATCATTAATCAGCTATTGGATAATAGAGAAATCAGGAACAGCGTGAGTCCTTACTCTTCTCCAGCGGTTATGGTGAGAAAAAAAGATGGATCTTGGCGTATGTGTGTCGATTACCGACAACTAAATGCAATGACTATCAAGAACAAATTCCCAATGCCGGTCATTGAAGATTTGCTAGATGAACTGAATGGAGCACGTGTTTTCACTAAATTAGATCTCGATCGCTATCACCAAATCGTAATGAAGGAATCGACATATCCAAAACAGCATTCAAGACTCACTTGGGTCATTATGAGTATTTGGTTATGCCTTTTGGGTTAACAAATGCCCCTGCTACTTTTCAAGCCTTAATGAACAATATATTCAGACCTCATCTTGGGAAATTCATACTTGTATTCTTTGATGATATATTGGTATACAGCAAAAACTTGGAAGAACATGGGCAATATTTACATACAGTGCTAACCATTCTTAGAGAGAATCACTTGTCAGCTAAGAGAAGTAAGTGTGTAATTGCTGTAAATCAAGTGGAGTATTTAGGACACATCATTAGTGGTTTTGGAGTTGCCACAGATCCTAAGAAGATTGAGGATATTATGAAATGGCCGAGGCCTCAAACCACCACTCAATTGAGAGGGTTTTTGGGATTGACGGGATATTACCGGAGATTTGTTAAGGGATATGGTCAAATATGCAGGCCACTATTTGATTTGCTGAAAAAGAATGCTGGAGAGTGGCAAGAGTCACATGTCCAAGCTTTTGAAACCTTGAAGAAAGCAATGACTAACTGTCCAGTCCTAGCACTACCGGATTTCTCTCAACCATTCACTATTGAAACAGATGCATGTGGGGGAGGAATTGAAGGAGTGCTAATGCAGAAGGGAAGGCCCATTGCATATTTCAGTAAGAAATTGGGAATCAAAGCTTCATCACAATCCATATATGATAAAGAAGCTATGGCTATTCTTGAGGCCCTAAGGAGATGGAGACACTATATCCTAGGAAGCATTTTAATCATCAAGACGGATCAACAAAGCCTTAAATACATCACCACACAAAGGCTTACTGAAGGTATTCAGCATAAACTTCTTCTCAAGCTTCTGGAATTCTATTATACAGTGGAGTACAAAAGAGGATAAGAAAATTTGGTGGCCGATGCACTATCAAGAAGGGATGTCAACACACAGTCTGATGAGTTAACATGTAATGTTGTGATAGCTATAATTCCCGAGTGGGTACAAGAGGTCAAAAAGCAGTTATATTGGGGATGCTATCACCAAAAGTCATTGGAAGACTTACAACAACAACCGATAACACCTCAGGATACTCACTAGCCTCTGGTCTCATTCGGTACCATGGCCGAATCTATGTGGGCAGCATGAGTGACATAAGGCAGAAAATTCTAAATGATTTTCATTCATCAGCAATTGGAGGGCATTCTGGAAGAAGAGCTACCTATCAAAGGATCAAAAAAACTCTTCTATTGGCCAAGACTACAAAAGAGTGTTGAAGAGATGATAAATACTTGTCCTACATGTCAAATATCCAAGTCTGAAAACATACATATTCCTGGATTATTAGATCCACTAGAGATACCTGACAGGGCATGGTCACATATATCAATGGACTTTGTAGAGGGGTTGCCAAAGTCAAGAGGTAAGGATGTCATCTTGGTAGTGGTTGACATACTAACAAAGTATGCTCACTTCATTCCTCTATCCCATCCTTATTCAGTTCAGCAAGTTGTGCAATTGTTCATGGACCATATTTTCAAACTGCATGGAATGCCAATGGTTATTGTCACAGATCGAGACAGAATCTTCACTAGCAATTTGTTCCAAGAGATGTTCAAGACCTTGAGAGTCTCCCTTCGTTTTAGCACCGCCTATCACCCACAAACAGACGGCCAAACCGAAAGAGTAAATCAGTGTTTGGAATCCTATTTGAGGTGCATGACTTTTCAAGAACCTAAAGAGTGGTTGACTTGGCTGCATCTTGCGGAATGGTGGTATAACACCACGTATCACACTTCTTTGAAGATCACCCCATTCCAAGCATTATATGGTTACCATCCACCACAAGTGGGAGAACTAACCATAGCATGCAACATATCAGCTGATGCTCGGGTTCCCATTGAACAGAAAGAAGAGATGATGCTGAAGGTCAAAGAAAACCTTAAACAGCTCAAGGTAGAACCAAATACTTTGTCGACAAGAAGAGAACCGAAAGAACTTTTGAAATAGGAGATATGGTGTATTTAAAATGCAACCATATAGACAAAATGCTTTTGGATTGAGAGGAACTTTGAAACTTAGATCCAAATACTATGGTCCTTTCAGAATCATGGAGAAAATAGGAAAGTTAGCATATAAACTGCAATTACCTGATGATGCTCACATTCACCCTGTGTTTCATGTGAGTCAACTAAAGAAACATGTAGGCAACAATGCCATCCCTCTTCCTGGGTTGCCACTGGTAGGACCGAATGGAAAAATAAAACTGGGTCCTGTTGCAGTCCTGGAAAGGAGAGTAATTCCCCGAAGCAATGAGCCTGTTGTCCAGTGGAAGATACAATGGGAGAATTTGAGTGATGCTGATGCCACATGGGAGGATGCTTCATTTGTGCAGAAGACCTTTCCAGATTTTCATCCTTGAGGACAAGAATGAAGTGAAGAAGGGGGTATTGTCAGTCTTGCTCAAACTGATTGCCTGGAACATTCAGAATAGAAGTTCAGAAGTGAAATCGGCAAACAACGTAACGGTTCGACGACTTCAGCTAGGAGCTCCAAAGTTGATCTGGACCGTAGGAGGGACTTAAAGGAGATCTAACGGGTGGAGTTGATTCTAGTAATTACTGTTTAAACCTGTGGATGTAATCTTCTCCCCGTCAATTGCTTTAACTCTGATAGAACTCACCTGCTGTAAGACTTTTGTCTATTTACCAAACTGTAAAACTCTCGGGTATATAAGCCCTATCATTTGGTAATAGAAGCGGCATGGATGAAGTATATTCCTAGTCTCTCATAGAGTAAAGTAGCTCTAGGCTTTGCTTTTCTCGTTCTTGCCCAAATCTGATACAAGTCGACTCATCCGTTTGTCATCCAATTGTCAAATCTTCTTGATTCTCGACATAGTCAAGACTTTTGCAAACACAGAGTACAGTATTGGCAAGGCCAAGCGACGCCATGGAGGAGAGGAGGCGGGCCGACAGCCACGCGCCAGTGAGGAGAGGAGCTCAGGCCTGGGGGATCTATGTGTCGGGCCGGGCCACTGTCAACTGGAAATTGGCTCTTATACACAGTAAAATATCCTACTACTGGCCCATCTCCGTCCCTGCCTACTTGTTGCAATATATAAAAAAATCATATGCAACATTATAGAGAGAGAGATTAGAGAAGAATAGAAAGTATAGGAGGAGAGAGAGATTATGGAAGAACCGGAAGTATAGTCCGAACATAAAAAAAAAATCTTGCAACATCACCGTAAACATGATACAATATTTTTTTCTACAGTCGTAATATTTTTTTCAATAGGTCGCAATATTTTTTTCCGACAGTCGTAATATTTTTTTCAACGGGTCACAACATCAGAACCAGAACCATAAGCAACATGTTTTTTGGCTTTGGATTTGCATAAAAATTCTTTCTCACATTAATCTGGATTTGGGAGCTAGCCTTTGGGTTTTGGCCTAGAGAAGCTGTTGGACTTAATATTTCTTTAGGACGGGGAGGGGAGTAGGAAGAGAAAGGAGTACGAGGTGTTTATGGGCGGCTGCCGCCATGACGTGCAGGTCGCTCATGAGGCTCGTCCGGTGCGAGGGACGCAAGACCACCGACGTATAAGACGGGCGTCCGCCCAGGAGCGCCAGAGAGATCGCGTCCGGCCCCTAGGGGCCAGATTTGGACGTGTGTCAACGTCCGCTGTGTTCGTTGTGTCATTTTTGGCATTACGCTCGCCGCCATTTTTGTGAATCATGACGCCAACCATGCCATTTAGGCCAAAAACTCCGGCTAGTCCAAGACGTGAATGGTTTCTTCAGTTCCTACCCTAGTGTGATTTATTGCCTCACAAACCTCTCTCTAAACAACATATGCTTTGGCCAACTGGACATGCATCTTGTCATGTTTAGCTGTTTCGAGCAAGCTGAAGCATCTGAGCCTCTTTCACCGTGATGCTGGCCATCGGTCTGTGTGGAAGATAGACGCGCCAAGCTCAAAGCTCAGCGTTCTGGTGCTCTACACGTGCAGCTTTGAGAGGCTTGAGCTGGTCTGCCTTAACAAAATGGACAAGTTCTATTGGGATACTTGCATATCTCACTATCCATTAGGGAGTTGCACCTCTCATGTGGTGCGACACCTGATCATTACGGGTTTAAATTAAGTGAGCTTCTACATGGAACCGCAGACATACATACTCTCATATTGGATTTCCAAGAAGAAAAGGTAATTACTAGTTCATTTTGTATCCACTAATATTATCACAAATATCGTAGTTATATTGTGGATGTGTTTCTGTATATGTGATACGATACAAAACAAAAGATAGTTGTAAATTGTTCGGCAACACTTGTTGTATAAGGACGGTACGCATCACATTATTTTTGGCTTGTGCATAATTACAGTATGTTCTTGCGTTATTTGGACTTCCTTGAAGCATCTCATCGATTAGGAAAGGATTAGACTAATGAGCCCAATTCATCTCTATACTTGCAAAACGTTCGTTCTTATTTACTTTATTTACCTTGTGTCAGCTTTGGATGCAACCTGAAATGAAGCAACTCTGCACCGCATTCAACAAGCTAAGGAAGCTGTCTGTAGTTGGTATCTTTGTTGAATTTGACCTTGTATGGACGACAGCCTTTCTTGAGGCAGCACCCTCCGTTGAGATATTACATATTCAGGTGATTTTTGCTGTTTCCTTCTCATAATTTTTTTGTTAAGTATATATGATTTTTCCCTTCCAAAATAATGTCGCTGTAAGGTTTTCTTTCATATGCAATTTATATACACCTCTTCAGCATCCTCTACTCTTCCTCTTTATAGTTGGAGTGAGGTACTATCTGTCCCTCACTTTTTCCCCCAAATTATGTTGGCTTTATTTCATTCTTTACATTTAGAGTTTAGCTTATTTTATCACAAATGATAACTAAAGTGTTGTCGATTCCGGAAATCAAACTATATGTATAATGAGTTGCTCATGAAAATATAGGTATGCAAACATGCATGTGAGGTGGACAACCAGGAAAGACGGCAGACCTTCCCCGAGAGGCTGAGGACACGAATCCTTCATGGGAGATGGACATCCGCTGCTCCAAGAACTGGCTATTGAAAGAGCTCCAATTCGTCGGCTTTAGGCCACTGGAACAACAGTTAACATTCATAAGAGCCGTGCTCAAGCGAGCTCCCAACTTACAGACATTAGTTCTGAAAGAAGATGAGCCATGCGAGGACTGTGAAGCCCTTATACAGCACCTTGTTCTTCAACAGGACGTATATTTCCAAAGAATAAGGATGAGCAAGAAATAGTGGTCAATCAAGTTACAGATGGTATATTCTCCTCAGCGCAAATAATTTTCGATAATTAAGAAGTTGTAGAAGCATTTTACATGCTAGTTCAGACTTCAGATAGGAAAAGGCCATCGTTGCAAAATTTGGTAACTTCACCTTTTTTTCCCCACGGCATTTGGCAAAGTTAACTTGATCAATGTTTCAATGTACAATTGTACAAACTGCATCCCTTTTCCTGCATTGCAGTTTCAGCGAGCTTCTCGCAACAGTTTCACCGGATTTCAGCTGGGCCCAATACGGCTCCGTAATCACCTTGAAAATGGAAAATGAACGCACAAACAGCAAAACAACAGCTCCTCTTCATCAGATACTCGGGTGAGAAGCTCATCCCATATGGTAAAGAAAGAAAAGAAACAGTGTTTTATTATTGAGCTCCTCCTTATTACACACTTTTCTTACATTAAAATCATCATGATATGACAAGCATATCCTTTTATGTATCATACAACAAGCAAAAAACAATGAAAGAAAAACTACTAGATGAGGGTATCAAATGGTATAATCTTCCCAAATCTGTAACACAAGAATTTTTCTTTCTTTTCATGTCAATGCAACAGCACTGGATCATTGTGAGATCTTCAGGTAGAGCTCCAGTGCCTCGCCTTCTCAAAGCCGTTCCTGCCGTAGTAGTGGTCCTCCATGGCCCGCTGGATCTCGTGCGTGTTCATGATTTAACGGCGTCTTTGCACCACCGCTCGTTCGGTAGTACTGGCGACGAGTCAAACCGCAGCGGCTTGTCGGACTTGTTCCACACGCCGAGGCCGCCGCCGGGCCGAGCACGAGGCGATGGTGGGCGCCACAGAGAGGCCTTCTCCTGCCGAAGACACCTCGCCGATGATGTACACGAAGGAGTTCCACCCTCGGGGATGGGCTTTGGTACCGGGACCCCACGATCGTGAAGTCCATGTACATTGTCGGCGTCCGGGTGTAGACCGGTGAGCGACGCCAAGGCCTCGCCAAGAATGATCTTGACCTCGACGCCGTCCTTCTCAGCATGGCTTATGTCCTTGCTCTGAAGTTCTTGGTACCGTGGCTCAATCCTGAGAGCAGGAAAAACAATCAGCATTTGAAAAACAAAATGTTGAGTGACTGAACATGTAGAAATTGTTCAAGAAGATTTTTACATACATCTTATCTTTGGAAGAAAGATTGATCCATAGCTGAAGACCCTTCTGCACCCCATCTGCTGCCGGCATCTCTGAATGCACGATGCCGCGGCCTGCCGTCATCCACTGAAGAACAGAGGTTTTTTAATTGCAATGTTAGGATAGGGAAAATGACTCTTTTTTTTGTGGTGAAACATTGAACGAATGAAGTGCATGATGATTTCCTTGATTAACTAGAGAGTAGAGTGAGACCTGGACATCTCCTGCCTTGATGGTGCCCTTGTGGCCTGCAAAGTCCTGGTGAGTGAAGGCCCCCTGAACGAAACCCAAACACAAGCATGCGTTTCAGCAAACACCTCACGGGCAGCAACATATAAAAACACAAGATGCAAACAAGGAAGCAGCAGTCGTACGTCAAGCATGTAGGTTACGGTCTCAAATCCTGCAAGCAAAAGACCAAACCAGTCAGAATTTCTGGTTCCAATTCACAAATTCCAATGCAAGCTGAAGATTTGATTTGGGGAAGAAGCAACCAACCTCTGTGGGGATGATCAGGAAATCCGGCGGGCTTGGAAACTGGTAAAAGAAAAGAAGATTTTAACGAGTGTCAGTGTAATCGAAACAACAAATTTGATCATTTGGGTATCCAAAGATTGCAAATTTAAGGCGGTCGAATCGAGTGGAAATTACGCTTACCTGAGAACTCATCGAGCATGAGGAAAGGGTCGAGGTTCCTGAGCTCAGGCCTGCAGATAGAAGAAAGAAAGGTGAACGCCCCATGAGAAATAGCTGGAACGAACCAGCAGGGCCTCCTCCACTCCAAGAACAGGCCTGAATGGAATAAGATCCAACAGGACCAGGAAGCGAATCGAATTCACGCGAATATGAAGCGATGATAGATTGATACCTGCCGATGCTCCTCCTGACGGTGGCGCCCTGGCCCTCGGGCTGGGACTCCGCCAGGAGCTTCTTCAGCACCGCCCTCGGCTTGTCGAAAGGAACCGCATCTGAAGCAGACGAGGAGGACGACGACGACATGATTGCTGGAAACAAGAAGATGGTTGCAAGCAAGACTAGCTTAGCTTTACAATCAAGACAGGAAGCAGTAGCAGCTTGGTTTTGGCCGTGTCAAAGGCAGTACTTGTCGTCCTCGCTGTGACGGATAGTCGATGGCTGTTGCTGATCTTGGTAAGACTGAGACGCGAGGAGAGGGTGGTATAAATAGGGGAAGAGGAGAGGAGGTCGATGGCTGTGGCACTAGAGATAAATGAATGGGAATTTGACCAGGATCGATGGAGAGATCCTCTTGCTCCTGATTGTTGTCGATAAATTAAATAGATAAATGGAGAGGAACGTGCTGGGCTGGAGTTGACCGGCGTGATCCTGACCGGCGTGCTTGCGTAGGCGGGGCGTCACCCGCTCCCTGACGTCAGCCTCGCGTCGGCGTTATGCAACTCATTTCTCTCCTCCACGTGTCGGGATCTATGCCTAGGAATCTCCCAGACTAATCATCCGTGGCTCGCACCTTCGCCACCACAAACAAAGAAAATCGCGCAAAACGTCTCAATTTTCGACAGTCACGACCGGATCGGAGAAAGCAAATTCTCCCCTCACCTGATCCTTGGATCAATGGGGGTTGAGATGAACGGTAGATGGGAAAGGCCTTAGATCATACGTCCTCGAAATCACTGCAAGACACACCATCCACATATCAACTGTATTACCCAATTTAATAGCCTGTGGAAACGCCGCCTCCTCGCGCGGGCCACGTCGCCCGAGATGCGCCCGCCCTCTGATCTCGCCCCGCTCGCCTCCGCATCATCCAATCTGACCCGTTGCGCTTCGTGGGAACGGCCACAGCCTTCGCTACGTCTGGTGGCCATGTTGCCTCTTGCCTCACGGGCTTGCACGGCTCCTTCGGCCCAACAGCGCAACACGCGTCCGGTGGCCTACGTAGTCGCGCGGCCTGCCCACGTCTTCGGCCAGACAAGCGTCTGTGTCTGCGCCGAAGAGCGCGGGTGACCTTCCTAGTAAATTGAAAAGGAAAAGACATAAGAGATTTCGATTATAAAGATGAACGCAATGCTTGTACCAAAACCAGCAAGATAAAAGAAAAGGATAAATCAAAATCTAGACTTGAGCCTTAGCTGGAGCACGAGACGGTGCAGGCGCTTGTGCCTTAGACGGTGCAGGTGCTAGGGCCTTAGTCGGCGCTGGAGTTAGAGACGGGGCAGGTGCCTGGGCTTGAGGCGGGGTTGTAGCCGGGGTCGGAGCCGAAGCCGCTGGCGTTAGCGCCAGTGCTCACCATTGCCAGGGCTTCTTCTCTTCAAGCATCTTCTCGTATTCAGCAAGGGTTATCTCCTGTTCCAAATTTGCTTGTCAGGAAGAAATTTCAAAAACAAATAAAGATATCATGTGACAAAAAATGCATGAAACATAAGGAATTACCTCTTTTTCTTCCTTAACATCCTTTATCTCCGGTTCTTCGTTAGTCTTTTTCTTAGAATCATCCACCTTAAGGTCTTGCCTCTTCTTCCTCTTCACAGAGCCATTGACATTCACTTTTGGCCTATATTGCAAATTCTTCCTCCTCGACTGCCCTCCACCGTGTTAAAACATGTAAAATGATCCTAATTTTTCAGAGTTTGTTGTAATCTAGACTTAGTTAGAAGAGAACGAGTCTAAAGGGAGGCCATGATTCCTACGCTGCGTCATGTGTGAACTGTCCCCTATTCTTTCGCCTGAAGTAGTTGTTTTCAGTTTATTGTTCTTGTTTGTTGTTTTTAGTTTATTGTTCTTAGTCTGACAACAGCTATAAATACAAGTCAGTACTCACTCGGCTATTTACGCCAGATCAATCCTCTTCTCTGAGTAATTCTCACATGGTATCAGAGCCCATATAATCTCTCACGAGATGTCGACCTCCAGTGCTACCTCCTCTGCCACTTCCGCATCCAGCAGCTCAATGGCGGCGGGTCTCCTGCCAACTCCTTCCTTCTCGCATCTGATAAACATCAAACTCACCGGCGGCAACTATCTCATATGGAAGGCTCAATTTATGCCTTACCTTCGCAGTCAACAACTGCTTGGGTATATTGATGGATCTATAGTGGCTCCGGAGAAGATGATCACCACAACTGCAACCGATGGTGCATCTCAGGTTCCCAACCCGACGTACCAGATTTGGCTCCAGCAAGACCAAATGTACTCAGTGCTCTCCTTTCCTCACTTTCAAAGGCTGTTCTTGCCTAGGTGATGTTCCTCACTACTTCTCGTGAAGTGTGGACCACTCTTGAGAGTATGTTTTCCTCAAACTCTTAGGCTAGAATCAAGCAAATTAGATTTCAGCTTTCCAACTTTCACAAGAAAGATCTCTCTACTGCTGAATACTTCAATCAAATGAAGCTATTTGCTGATAATCTAACTGCTGTAGGTGAACCTCTTAGAGTGCAGGAGGTTATAACCTATATGTTTACTGGCTTAGATTCTGATTTTGATGCTCTTGTTACCACTGTTACCACACATCCTGTACCCATATCTTTGAGTGATTTCTATGCCCATCTCTTGAGTTTTGAGATGCGTCAAGATCACAATACTGCTGTACTCAAGGCCACAGGGTCGTCTGCTAACTCTTCCTCAAGAAACAGCAGTAACAACCGTGGGCGCGGCAGAGGTCGTGGACGTGGTAAGTCTGGCATGCCACAGAAGAACAATGCATCAGAAGGACAGCGAAGCAATGACAGTAGACCAATGTGTCAAGTTTGTGGCAAATTTGGGCACATAGCAATCACATGCTATCACCGGTTCGACCACTCATATCAGGCAGAAGATGAGTGTGTTGCAGCCGTTGCAGCAACAACATCATCATCCTACAACATTGACACGAACTAGTACACTGACAGTGGGGCAACCGAGCATATCACTTCAGATCTTGACAAATTGGCTATCAAGGAAAGGTACTATGGCAAGGATCAAGTTCAAAAAGTAGGAGGCTCAGGTATGTCTATTGTACATCATGGTTATTATGAGATTCAGACCCCTCTGCGCCCCATACACCTCAGTGATATCCTTCATGTCCCCCAGTCACATAAGAACTTGATTTCTATTCATAAACTCACCACTGATAATAATGATTTTGTTGAATTCCATCCAACTCATTTCATTCTGAAGGATCAAACCACGAAGAGACATCTACTCCAAGGTAAATGTAGAGGTGGTCTCTATCCAATTCCATGAAGCTACAAGTTGTCAAGTCGTCCTAAAGAGGCTCTCTCCAGCATCAAGACCTCTAAAGAAGACTGGCATTGTAGACTTGGGAATCCAGCTTCAGCAGTTGTTCAACATGTTTTGCAGCACAATAATCTTCCTTTTAGTTCTCAGCTTGGAAATAATCTACTTTGTAATGCTTGCTTACAAGCCAAAAGCAAACAACTTCCTTTTCCTATTTCTGATAGTATTTCTTCAGCATCACTAACTCATTTTCTCTGATGTATGGGGTCCTGCTCACGCATTAGTCAATGGCTTTAAATATTATGTGAGCTTTATAGATGATTTCAGTAAATTTACATGGATTTATCTCTTAAAGACTCATGCTGATGTTTTTACTGTCTTCATTCATTTCTAAACTGCTGTTGAACGTCTTCTGAACAAGAAGATTCTCTGTGTGCAATCTAACTGGGGAGGAGAGTATCAGAAGCTCAACACCTTTTTCAAATCACTTGGCATTGCTCATCTTGTTTCTTGTCCGCATACCCATCAGCAGAATGGATCTGCTGAACGAAAGCACCAACATATTGTGAATGTTGGACTGTCACTGCTTGCTCAAGCTTCGATGCCAATCAAGTTTTGGGATGATTCTTTCCTCACTGCTTGCTTCCTTATCAATCGCATTCCTAGCCCAGTGATCGAGCAGAACACTCCCATTCAGAAGCTTCTTGGTACCAAACTCGATTATCGTTTTCTTCGCACTTTTGGTTGCGCTTGCTGGCCAAATCTCCATCCTTATAATAGAAACAAACTTCAATTTCGCTCACAATGTTGTGTCTTTCTTGGCTATAGTAACCTTCATAAAGGTTACAAATGTCTGAACACTTCTACGGGGCGCATTTATATCTCACGTGATGTTCGCTTTGATGAACACACATTTCCATTCTCTGAAAATCAGGGTAACACTGCTCCTCGTCCAACCATTTTCATCGAGTCTATCTTACTACCGTCTCTGAATCTCCGATGTACTCATGGTGTAGATAGACATGTTTGTTCTGTATGCTCTAATCTGAATCTTGCATATTGTTCTCTACACAGAGGGGGGTCATTCTTCTTAGAATCGGCAGCTTTCTTCTGATTCTGAATCTGAGCAGCCTCAGCTGACACAATCTCAGCAGCCTTAGTCAACACAACATGAAGCTCAGCAGTTTTCTCAAGATGATGCTTTTGATCCTGATGCCAATCCTGTAGTTCCTGATCGTGTATGCACTAGAGCACAGAATAACATCAAGGTACCTCGACAGCATGCAGATGGTACTATTTTCTACCCCTTCAGTGGTTGTTAGGCTTTCCTCAGTTATCTTGAACCAACAAGTCACACAGAGGCAATGAAAAAATAAGAATGGAAACAGGCTATGATTGAGGAACTAGCTGCACTTGCAAGGAAGTCCAGTGGTGAAACCTATAACCATCAGGCGTATACTCTCTGTTGCTATTTCACATGGGTGGCATCTTCGGCAATTGGATGTACAGAACACATTTCTACATGGAGTTCTTGAAGAAGATGTATTTATGCATCAACCACCTGGCTTTGAAGATCAGCAATTCCCTCATCATATTTGCAAATTGGATAAAGCTTTATATGGACTTAAACAGGCTCCTCGATCTTGGTATTCTGAGTTAAGTTCCAAATTACAAGAAAAAGGATTTCTACCATCCAAAGCAGACACTTCATTATTCATCTACAATCACTGTGGTACAGTCATTTACTTCTTGATATATGTAGATGATATGATAGTAACAAGATCCTCAATTCAAGCCATAGAGAAGCTACTCCATGAATTGCAGAAGGACTTTGCTCTCAAAGATTTCGGAAATCTGCATTATTTTCTAGGTATTGAAGTAACTGCAGAGAAAGATGGTCTTGTATTGACATAGAAGAAGTGTATGAGGGATCTTCTTCTTCGGGCTAACATGGAGAATTGCAAAGCTGCTACCACTCCCATGTGTTCCTCTGAGAAATTGTCCAAGGCTGATGGTGATCAACTTTCTGCAATAGAAAGCACAAGATACAGGAGCATTGTCGGTGGACTCCAATATCTAACGCTCACAAGACCTGATATTGCCTTTTCAGTAAACAAGGTATGTCAGTTTCTACACAGTCCAACTAGTGGTCACATGACAACAGTAAAGAGGATTCTTCGTTTTTTGAAGTTCACACCATCAACTGGACTAAAAATCAGAAAGACAACATCCACTCTGGTAAGTGCTTTCAGTGATGCAGACTGGGCAGGATGTAGTGATGATCGCAGGTCCATAGGGGGATTTGTTGTGTTTTTCGGTGATAATTTGAATTCTTGGAGTTCCCAGAAACAAGTTACAGTCTCTCGATCATTCACAGAGTCTGAGTACAAGGCCTTGGCAAATGCTACTGCAAAAATTTTGTTGATTCAATCCCTTCTCAAAGAACCGGGCATCTTTCAGTCACGGCCACCAAGTCTGGTGTGACAATCTAGGTGCAACTTATTTGTCGGCAAATCCTGTGTCTGATGCAAGGACAAAACACATAGAAGTCGATTTCCATTTTGTTCGAGAAAGAGTTGCTCAGAAGTTGCTGCAGATTCGGCAGGTACCACCCATCAACACAGTACTACCTTCAACAGGTTCATAGGTGGCAAACCAATCCTTATTAGGACACATATGAAAGGTATAGGCAGAATTAAGAATCCATTTATCATTGTTCTTAGTACATCCAGCAAAGGTAACAAGAACTTCTCCATCAGAACTATCATCAGCAGCAAGGGAGGTTTTACTTTCATCATTTGGTTTACCTTTTGGCTTATAACAGCCAGTTTTCTTTTCTTTATTCTGTAGCTTCCAACATTCAGAGATGTCGTGCCCACTTTTCTTGCAATATTTGCACGACTTGTACTTGCCTATTTTGATTGGTTCTTGTAGCCATTCGAACTTTTGCCTCGAGATCATTGTTTGAGTTCTTCTCCTTTTGCCTACCACAAACAAACAAGACTTCTCCTTGCGAGCTTGAATTTTCAGAAGGTACCATCTGTTTCATCTTCTCCTTAGCATGCAGAGCTTCATAAACTTCATTAAGAGTTAGAGTATCTCTACTATATAATATGGTATCTCTGAAATTTAAAAAAGAACTAGGTAGGGAACACAAAAGAATAAGATCCAAATCCTCATCATCATATTTTACCTCCATCGACTCTAGGTCGGCAACGATCTCTTTAAACACTAAAGATAATCAAGCACAGATCCCCCTCCTTGTAATTTGTGAGAGTACAACTTCTACTTGAGATGCATCTTGCTGGTGAGATTCTTTGCCATGCAAAATTGTTCCAGTTTCAGTCATAATGCAGCAGCTGTCTTTTCCTTCAAAACCTTTTGCAAAATATTATTTGATAAATGAAGGTGAATATGAGATAAAGTCTTACAGTCTTCACGCTTCTCATTCGCGGTCCATGTGATAGGTTGTTTCTCAAATCCTTCAAATGCATCATCCAAATCCATCTGTGCCAGGACAGTCTTCATCTTGACTTGCCATAGCGAAAATCTTGTGTCTCGACCCAGGAGTGAAAGATCATACTTCAAAATCGCTATGAAGAATAAATCCTGAAATTGCTGGTACTGATCTGTTTAAACCTAATAAAAATCAAGATATATTTGATACACGTTTTGTGTAAAAAACAAAGATCTTCCAACCGCGATTTTTTTTATATTAATTAACCTTTTTTTGAATTTTATTTTAAAGTTAACCCTCGACACACTTTATTTCCAATTCTGACCCCTTTAGCCACGCGTGACAAAATAACACTGTCACGCGCCAGGATAAATCCCTAAAATAGCACTTTTTGTCACGCCACTAGTTGTGGCGTGACCAAATAACACTGTCATGCCACTTCTAGTGGCGTGATAAGAGTTTGACCAGAAATGGGATGGCGTGACAGTGTTATTTTGTCACGCTACAGATAGTAACGTGACCAAAAGAGTCGAATTAGAAATAAAGTATGTTGGGGTTAACTTTAAAATAAAATTCAAAAAACGATTAATTAATAATAAAAAATCTCCAACCGCCTATATGCTTCTCGGATGGACCAAGCAAAAAAAACACTTCACGTGAAGAATCCTTGAAGTTTGCTGTGAGATTTAATAGAAAACAATTCTTCTTGGGACTTGTGCTTGGAATCAGATCACCGTTTATGTGCGGCCATGTGTCCCTTGTGTTTGTGTTTGTGTTTGCCCCTCTTTTTCTTTGGAAATGTTAACAATCGGTGTTATAATTTTTTGAGAACACGCGCGCATTGTCTTGCTCTTTTTATTTGGAAACATTTAGGGACGGAGCTGGCCACGGTCAAGTCTTCTAGCCAGTTCAGTATTTTACTGATTTTTCAATAGGTGGCTACGGTTAAGTCTTCGGGCCGGTCCATATTTTACTGATTTTTTAATAGCTGGCCACGGTTAAGTCTTCGAGCCGGTCCAGTATTTTACTGATTTTTCAATAATTTTTATACGAGCTTTTGATTTGGGTCCAGGCCTAGCTCTGTCCCTAAAAACATTAATAATTGGTGTTATAATTTTTCGAGAACATGTAGAGGCTCTGCGCATTGGCTAGCTGGGAAGACAAATCAACTACAAGAGCAGTTTAGTGCTATACCACTTTTGCACTAGTTGCATTCTTCTCGTGCTGACGCTAGCGGTATACTAGAACAGCTGTCAACAGTAACATGTATAATGGGCTTATGTCAGCCGTTTATAGTCATTGTCACATAGGATTTTTGCTAATGTAGATGAAAGAGAATGACGAGAGAGAAAGATGTTGTCTACAACCCTATAGTCGACTGTATCACAAGAAACAAAAAATCATTAAAAGATTGTGTTTTCCATAAAGACAACTAAAAAGACAGCAGCTGTCTGTACAATTATATAAGTTATCTTTAGTGCTGTCTATATATGATATAGAGAGTTGCTATAGAGTATAGACAGCATGTCTGTACCATTATAATTACCCTAACTATGACTTCAATAGTTTTTTTCAGGATCCAAAACCAGTACCAGGAGGAGACGCTTCGCTCCACCCAAGAATAGTGAGCAAAGCGCATGAACAAATTAAGGTGCTTTTGCTGGTGCTGCTACAGCCTGTAAATACAGTAAACAACACTTGGCAAGCAACTGATCAACCATTAGTTTATTTCCTCTGCTGGTGAGTTGTGATAAGGTAGATCTAGAGAATCGACTGCAACAAGACAGATAGATTTATATAAAATAAAAGGTGGGAGTATTCAATCCTTGATCATGGTCCCACGATGATTTTCGTAACACCTGCTAGTTGCTCGATCGGTCTAACATGAAATATTGAGTATTGAGCCTCTTCAGTTCGGTATAACGCTGGGAAATCTACATGATCCATGACCTGAAAAAAACATTTATTACTCCAAGAGTTATAAAAGTGGTTAAGAAAATATAACATCATGTATACAAAAGAAAGATTTCACTAATCCAAACCAGTGTACACTAAACCATATATGCAAGGAAAAACTATATAAATTGATTAGATGCATTTCTAAAACGAGAAAACTAGCTCAAAAATACCATCCGGTGTGAGGTTGACATGTCGGTCCTATGCCCACATGTAAATGACACATTTGATGGTATTTTCTAACTTGGTGGTCTATGTGATGGTACTAAGCAAGCTTGTAAAATTGTCTGCCCTAGCTAGTTTTAACATGGACCTCCTTGGAATTTATCGTCACTTTTTAAGTCGTCTGCATAAGTTACTCTATCTGAATCAAATCCAAATAAACTCACAAGCCCCATTCACATAAGCACACTTGTTTTTGTCTAAATAAATCCGACATAGCTGCACTTGGTAGTATTTAGAGGGTTGCTAAAATGCTAATACATAGTAATGGATTAAACCATTTATTTAAAAAGGTAAATGAGCTCAACTGAGCATGTGTTTCTACAATTGCACCTAAAGCCTGAAGACGACTCTGCACCAGATATGTCTCCTTTTTTTTAATATTTTATAAGACTCCAACTTTTTTTTAGCCTACTGTTTTTTAAACGTATTTTGTTATCATGCCAAAACAAAAAGAAAAGAAAAGAAAAGGCACGTGATCGGGCACATTTCAAAGAGTGCATTGCCGCGAAAAAGGGAAAGAAAAAAAATAAAGAGAAGAAACAGTGCAAGTCCAAGTACTCACTGGGATCGGCGGTCGTCTCGACGGCGAGGCCGCCGAAGTAGCACCACCCGCCGTACTGCTTGCTGAACGTGTTCCAGTGCGCACTGAACACGTAGCTCGCGTGCGCGGTCACCGTGTCTGGCAGGTAGCACTCGCCGCCGGTCCGCACGGGGTCGCACAGCCCGGCCTTGTCCGAGCACGCCGCCGCCACCTGCTCCCTAACCGCCGTCTCGTTCACCGCCCCGCGGTCCGTCCTCACCACGCACCACAGCTGCCCCGGGTACGGCCGGTCGTTCGTCGCCTGCGGCAGCGGCGGATACGACTCCGGCGGCCGCCGCCCCGTCAGGTCGACCTCGTACACCGCGCTGCCGTTGGGGTAGAAGAGTCCCCAGTGCCGCTCCGTGACGGGCCCCCACTTGAGGTCCTCGTTGAACAGCGCGAACACGAACGCCGGCATGCGCATCCCCGGCCGCCGCGGCGTGCCGGCGCCGGACGCCAGGTGCCGCGCCATGTTGCGGTTGTACGTGGCCGCGTTCCGCACGTTCGCGCCGAACTGGTCGAGGTCGCCGGCGTTGGGCCACCCGGTCTCGGCCAGTGCCAGCCTGACGCCGCAGCCGCCCGCGCGACACATGGCGGCGACCACGGCGTCGAGCATGTGGTCGAGGAGGTTGGTGTAAGACAACCCCGTGCCGGGGTCGTGGTACTGGTACCCCGGCGCCGGCTCGAGCAGCGCGTAGGGGAGCGGCACGATGGTGTGGTTCGCCGACCAGGTGAAGTAGGTGTACGCGTCGACGAAGAGGTAGGAGTCGGTGCGCTCGAGGAAGGCGAGGAGCGGGCGCATGACGGCGTCGGCGATGTCCGGCCGGAACACCCCGGCGGACGGCGGGAACACGTTCTGGCAGTCGAGGGCGTCCATGCCGAGCGTGGTGCTGACCTTGACGCGGCGGAGGCCGTGGTGGCGGAGCGCGCGGCGGAGGTTGGCCATGGCCGGGACGAGCTGGGGCCAGCGGGACTTGGTGGTGGGGTCGGAGAGGACCTCGTTGCCGACGAAGAGGTAGCGGAGGCGGCGGTTGCGGCGGAAGGGGAGGAGGGTGGAGGCGACCCAGGCGTCGGCGGCGGGCTGGGAGGCGGCGAGGGAGGGGATGAGCTCGTTGGGGACGCCCGGGACAAAGACGATGCCGGAGGAGGCGGCCGCGGCCAGGAGGGTGGCGTTGGAGTCGTAGAACCTGACGGCGGCGCCGCCGGCCGAGCGGACGAGCTCGAGCGAGCGGTGCGGACGCGGGAGGTCGTCGCCCAGCGTGCCGTAGTTGACGCCGAGGAAGTGCGCGGTCCCCGAGGCTGACGCGGCGACCGTTGATGTCACAGTGGCAATGGTGACGAGGAGGAGGAGTTGGAGCGGGATGAGGGATGCCATTGCCATGGTTGACTGGTTGAGGTGACCGTGTGGCAGCGGGAGTGCTCTTGTGGTTTTAAGGAAGAAGGTTTACGCACTGTTTTGAAACTCAAGGATTTCACTAAAAACTTACTGAAAATCACAAGAAACAGTTGAATGAAAAAAAAAATCGTGTTCCAAACAGAGCCTTAAGCATTAACCATGCGTGCTGGCTGGTGAGTTGACCACTATTGCTAGACACGACTCTCCAGTGCCACCCGATTCACCGGGGATAGTGCTAGATCTCGTGTGAGGGTAACCCGGATTTGGCAAGTTGTGGCTGCAATGACTCGTGCATGCGAGCTTGAAGTGCGATGATCGGGCGTGCAAACTCCGCGACGACGGCGGGCGGACGATCACAAATAGCATGCAGGCTCCGTGTCGATGGCGGTGGTGATTTTGTGTGCTCAAGCTGCAAGCGAGCACGTGGGCTCAATGCCTGCGATAGTGACAAGCGAGCGAGAGCGTGGGCCTAGCAATAGCGACAATGGAGGTGGGCATGCAGGGCCGACAACTCGTGTGAGGTTTCAACAAGTTTCATGTAAGTTTCGTCAAGTCCTATGTATGTGTAAGTTTCATGAAGTTCTATGTAAGTTTCATATAAGTTTTGTGAAAGTTTAATCAAGTTCCACGTAAGTTTCACCAAGTTGCATACAAGTTTCATCAAGTTCCATGAAGCTCCACAGAGAGAGGAGGTCGAGATTCATTCTTTTTGAACTCTGAATACTTGTCAAGCTTGCTTGAAACTCAGAAGTTTAATCCTGTCTCGTTCAGATGATTGAAACTTCCTTGGAACCATTTTTTTTTACTTCTTGAAACTAGCATTTTTTACGAAACTTACTTGAAACCTTTCTCAAACTTCATAAAAAGTGCCGGAAGTATTTTGAAACCATTGAAACTTGAGATCACCTTTGAAATTTAAAGTTTTGGATTTGAAACTTGAAGTTTCATTTTTTTTTAAACTTGAAACACATCCGAAACTTTAAGCTTCATTCTTTTCGAACTTTGAATACTTGTGAAGCTTGCTTGAAACCGGAAGTTTCATCCTGTCTCGTTCACATGATTGAAACTTCCTCAAAACCTTTTTTTTGAAACTTCTTGAAACGTGCAATTTTTTTATGAAACTTACTTGAAACCTTCCTGAAACTTCACAAAAAGCGCCGAAAGAATTTTGAAACTTCCACAAAAACACACTGAAACATGCTTGAAACATCGAACTCGTAACCTGAAATATTTTTGAAACTTATAACGAAACGCGTCGAAACCTAGTCGAAACTTCAAACTCAAAATCTGGAACTTTTAAGCAACTTAAAGTTCACGAAACTACATGAAACTGCTACACAGTTGGAAATGTATTCCAACGGTATAGCGTGAGCTAGTAGTTCCCTTTCTTTTATACTACTGGAAATTTTGAAAAGACCCACTTGTGAGTGACACAACGAGTGACATATAAGGGGTGATGTAAACTTTTGATGACAAATAAGGAATTGCCCCAAAAAAATTCATAGCAAATTTACCCATAGGACAATTGGATTGTTTGGTGAAGCACCTCGTTTTAGAATGAATTGGTCCATTATAGACTATCAGAGTCCAAAGTTTTAGTCCCTTTTTTTTTACTAAATCCATGTACTCTATTTAGAGTGGCGATTCTACATGCGCATGCAGGTGCATGCACTATCTCATCCGTTCGTCCCGCCACAAGATTCATGTGTTCCCTCTCCCCTCTCTCTATTACTTCATTCCCTCTCTCTCCTGGCTCGCCCCGCGCCGTCGCCATCCCGAAGACGCACCTCTGCGACCTCGCTCGTTGTCGGACATCGAAAACCTCGCCCGAAAATCCCACGCCGCCGCCTGCTGTCGTTGGAAACCACACGTGGCGCGGGTTTTCCGGCATCTGGTGGGACCGCCACGGCAGCACAGCGAGAGGAGGAGGGAGAGAGGGGGAGAGAAAAGAAGGGGGTGGCACCAGGGGCGGAGCTGGGCCCGGGCCTCTCGGGCAATGGCCCGAGGCCCAGCCAAAAAATCACACAGGAAATGAAAAAACATTGCCATGGAAACCAGATGTTGGGCCAAAATTGCATAGGCCAGCCCGAGGCTCGCGGCAGTTCTGCCTACGCCCCTGGGTGGCACACGAATCTCAGAGCAAGCCTAACAGTGAGGATAGCATGCATCTGTAGGTGCGCATGCATGTATCATTGCATTTCCCTACTCTATTTAACTTAATGCCCCAAATGATCTGGCCCTAAACTATTGTTTTCAGCCATCTCTTTAACCGTATTTTATTGTGAAAACACATGCTGGTGCATTTTTTTTGCTGCTTCTTTTTTCCCCAACCTATTCTACCGCGGAAGATGATCATACCTATCACTCTCCATAAGTTAGCAGCATGCTCTTTCCACCAAAGCTGCCTTCAGGATGAATTGGCTTGGCTTGGCGGTGCATTCGTGATTGTACTCGGCCACTCTAGAAGTTACTAAGTATTATCAAGGGCAGACTTAAAAAAGGCAAAGTAGGAATCAGACATCACTTAAATTTTAGTTTTTAGTGAAATAATCCAATATCCGATTACTTATGCCTCCGCTCAGCCCAGTAGAGATGCCTCTATAATCTACTTTGCCCCTGCTCACTTTTTGAGCTTGGTCCGGCCCCGAGTATTACGGATCAGCAAGGGGAGTGAATGACCATAAGGCAAACTGCTGAAGGAAATCTACCAACTACAGTACAACAAAACGCTCCTCGCCATCAACTTGAAAGATTCCAAGGATAGACAAGAGATATGGCAACCCATTATCGATCCCACATACACAAACATGATGATGGTCATAAGAAAAGCAGGTAAAATCCCTGCGTATCCATTGGATTCACGAGCAAGCAATCGATCTTTTGACCCCTGATGTTTCGATGAGCGTTCATAGAGAGTTGACTTCACCAATCTCGACGGAGCAACAATTTATTTTGAATTTAAACCGGGTCCTAAAGTATCATAGACTCACTGAAGATTTGGAGGGTTTTCTTCGAATCCCTATAGCTAATTACTTTAGCTCTCCGTCTCAGAACAACCAGCAAAGACAAGCAAACGAGAGAATACTGAAACAAATCAACTAGCTGCAGAGTATAATAATAACCGAAGAACAGTGCACATGCGCTCAACTTGCATGTTATGAATTCAACATTCAGAGATAAGAACGACAAAAAGGGGCCACAACAGCACATCATGCGGGCACACCAATATCACGAAGAGGGGAATCGAGCCATGGTTCACCGAGGTGGTAATGGAGGCGATGGAGGCGGATTAGGCTGGAAATAGAGAAGAAAGCGACGCTACGAGCTGCCGGCGAGGAATCCTCCGATTGGTTGGGGGCTTTGGCTTGCGGAGGCTTGGGACGTGGTGTGACGCAAGGAGAAGTGGAAGAAGGGCCCCAGGTTGGCCGGAATCGGCGAGGGCGGCGCGGGCGACCGGCGCGGCTTGTGTGGTTCTTCTGGGCTTTCGGTGAAGGAGATGAAAAAGGGGGAGGAGAGGCCAGAGGGGGGGGGGGGGCGCTAGGCGACTCAGTGACGGCCTCTTATAGGCATGGATGGAAGGGAAGTTCGACGATGCGCCAGAGCATTGCCCCGCGTGAGTTGCTGGCGGGATGGGCACGCGGCTTCGTGGCAGCAGGGGCACGACGCGACGTGCATGCGAGTGGCAACATGGCGCATGGCGCGTGGGAGTGGCGAGCGAGCGTGGCGCCAGCACTGGTGACGTGGGAGCAGGCATGGGCGGTGGCGACGAAACCAGAGAAAAGGTGAGAGAGAGATGGCTACTGTGTGCTCTCTGGTTCGGCTGAGGGGAGAAGAAACCTATGCCGAGCCAAGTTGACCGAAGAAAATTGGTTTGGCTGCAACAGACGTGGCTCAAGGGCCTTGGCCGAAGAGACAGTAGAAAGGGGTAAAGAAAAGATTAGGGACAGCTTTAGGAAATGTGATGATTTTAGCTAAGAAAATTATCTTGTAATAACGGGTAAAATCTAATATTCGCTAAAGAATTCTACTTAGGATTTTGGAAATTTAGAGTATTAGATTTTGAATTTTATGCCTTCGATCTTAGGATTTCTTACTTTAGGGTTTTTGTCTCTAGGGTTCATGTCTTTAGAGTTTATGGTTTTATGGTTTTTATCTCTAGAGTTTTTGTGTTTAGGGTTTTCTGCCTTACACTACTTGTGCTAGCAAAATGCAAACGCAATTCAAATAACTCTAAAAAATTATGCAATCAAAGCGATAACGAATAATATGCAAAAAAAAAAATAATAATCCCATATTTTCGTCTTTGGAACTTTTGGGATGTTAAACCAGTGGAGGGAGGGACCAACAAGTGCGATTACTGAATTTTTTTGGCTTAATATCTGTCACATGTTAAGCTTACTTTGCTGAAGTGTTTCGATGTTATCATTGATGCAATCAAGATACGTGTTGCTCAAACACGGGTTCTTCGTGTAACAGGCTTTTGGCCTCTGATGTCGTCCGATCGTCCCTGGGTGATGTTCCAGCCATGTCATTGTAGTCACAGGCATATATGGTTGACAGGTAAACTTTGACGCATTTTTAGCATATGTTCTTGACAAATGGGTTACTCTCTCAAAACCAGATTTTACATCCATCAATTGCTGTCAGTGTTGTGTATTTCAGCCAAGCCACACTGGCAGCTGTTGGATTCTCAGGCTCTCTGTTTGGTTTGTCCCCAATGCGACCGAATCTGTTTGATTCGCACCCACTCGGCAGGTCAACTTCTTTTGAGTGAATACGATCAACCGATTGAGCATTCAAACTATTTTTCAGTTCATACATTCAACTTCTTTCTTTATACATTAGACTCAAATAAGTGGCGGTGGCAGACCAAATGTACATATATTGGTAGTTTTTTTTATATTTCTTTTTTCCAACTCCACTCCTGGAGTACAATGTCAGATTCTGTATTCTGAACATAATATGACCTCCCCAAAACAGTTTTGTATGACGATTTCTCAGTGATAATATGGATGGGTGATGACTAATGGCTTCCTGAACTATGCGGTTCTTCCATGCTGTTGTTGAGATATTTCAGAGTAGAGCGTGCGAATTGAATGTCACGTCTTGGACTCGAAAGCATATGATATGACCTGACGGTTTTGATATCGGTGTCGTGTTCTTCCTGACATGGCAGTAGCAACAGCGTGCGTTCTGAAACTGAAGGCTTGCATTCATTGATCTGCCAAATCAGCGAGTACCTCGTGTTCTCATTGTTGGCGATTCTGTAACGCCGGTTCGCAGTACTCGATCGATGCGGGCGGCGGCGCGGAGCGGCCGAGCGACTGAGGGGAGCTTGTACTTGATGCAACCTTGGATGACAGCAATGTCCCGAACGTATCTGGGCAACTTGTGGTCGTGCTTGAGCGGTGGTGGCAATGGATCAGTGGCGGAGCCACCCCGGGGCAAGCCGGGACGGCTGCCCCGGGTCTCCCGGCGACGGCAAGCTCACCCCCGCCAACCCGCCGGCGCTGCGGCGCCCAGCCTTCAGCAAGATGCCAGGAGGAGCACGGAGCAATGGAGCATCCATGGCCGTGGGCCGGGTGGTGGGCATCCGAATCCGAGGCAGACAGCCCATTAAGCCCAAGGCCCAAGCCAGCTCCCAGGTGACAAAACCTAATTTCGATTTCTTCCCTAAATCCAATCCCCATTCCTCCTCTCTTCGATTTCTTCCTCCTTTTCTTCAGATCTTCTTCTTGGTGGTCATGGCTGGCCGTCAGTGTCTTGGTCGAATCGAGGGGAAACCCAGGTTTGGGCGGGGCGCCAAGAAGGTGTATGATGGCCATGCAGCAGGGCATGGGTGAGGCGAGGCAGGGTGCATGGTGGGCAAGTATAGCAAGGTCATGATGGTCATGTGTGACTCATCCGGTCCGACCGTCCGAGGCAACTTCTTTGGTGAGGTGAGAAGTGAGGTATCGACTATCGGTGGTGAGGTGAGGAGCATGTTTGTAACTTCTAAGTCCAAAATACCAAATGAAATGACAGATGCTTTGTTAGTTTGTTTCATGGTGTTCTTGTGGTTGTGGAGTTGTCAGTTGTGGACTTATGGGTAGTGCACTCTCCATTTGAAATCTTGAATGTTGTCTTGTAGGAATTCTAACTTCTAAGACCAAATGATAGATGCTTTGTTTAATTGTTTCCATTTGAATGTTGTCTTGTAGGAATTCTATAACAAAATGAAATCAATACAGACTTATTTTAGAACCGCAATAGTAGATGACAATTCTCCAGTACAAGCGAACGCATTGTGCATATTGAACCACATTGTGCATCAGTATTTTTTTAAGTACAAGTTCGCTCCGGGTCTTTTGAATTCCTGGCACCGCCACTGCAATGGATTGTCCTGGAGCACATTGAAGAGCAGGATACCCCTCGCCAGATGTCAATAAAACCCATGAAACCATGGCCTCGACTGTCCCCCGAGCGGGATCACCTTGCTCGTACAGTGGAGGAGGCGATGGCTGCACAGTGTTTTCGCTACTGGTTGGAATTTTTTTTTGGAGGGCAGCGATGTCGGTAAGCGGTTTTTTCGGAAAAAAAATTCGGTCAATTTCGGATTATAAATTTGAATTTTTGGGATTTAAAACTTTAAAAAATCAAATTCGAACAAAATTCAAGCAAATTCAAAATTTTCTAGACAAAATTCATCAAAATCGAAAATTTCAGGGCTCATTTGAATCTTACCGGTTACCGGCGGTAACCGACGAAAACCGGCCGATAAGTTTTTCCTATGGCTACATGCCCCTAAGTTGCAGCTCCTTGGTGCTCCAAGCTCCGAGCTTGGAGTGGAAGAGATGGATTGTATATGTAGATGTAGGGTTCGCGCGTGTAAACGAGCGCGGCGATGGTGAAGAATCCGCTGTTGCTGTGGGGGCGCAGGATGAGTCTAGTATTCTAGTGTGGTCGCCGCGGTTGCAGGAGGCCGACCTGGGAATCCGAGGTGCGGGAGCAGATGGAGCGACGCCGCCCGCTGTTTCCTCCCTCGGGACGTCACGGGATCCTGTAGCCTGTTAGGATTAGGGGTTGTTTGATCCAATCTCACACGCGAGTAATCTGATGGCCACTAAATCGCTCACCAAAATTCTGGTAACACTCAAGTTTGGCTTCATCGCAACCCAAACATTGTTTTTTTTGGTTGCTAATATTTGGTTTTGCCTAGGGTTTGGCTATGATTTTTTTTTTGTCTTGACTCATTTTGACCATCAACCAAACAATCCTTGAGTGTGCGCCACGGGTATGTATGGCCAGGTCAGGCGACATTCCCTCTTGAGCCGGATTTTTAGATCTCATGATGTGGCCAGGATTAACGTGTAATACACTCCTCGCAACAATTAACAAAAAGGATGTAACAAAGTCAAATTTGTTGTAATTTTTTTAGATTACACGTCGCAACAAAACCAAACACTTTTTTATAACAATTGACAAAAGATCTACAACAAAGTTTTAGTTTTTTCGGTACTCAATGGTTTTCACCCTACATGCTTCCATTCAATGGTAAAGGCGTCTGGTGGTAGGTGTAGGAAGGGCTGGAAAAATAGCTCGAGGCTCACAAGCCTGCTCGAGCTCATTACGGTCTGGCCCGGGCTCACGAATTTTCAAGCTAACTCGAGCCCCATGTTTGGCTTGGGGAAAAATCGAGTCGAGCTCAAGCTGCTCGCAAGTCGGCTCGCGAGCCAATTGGCTCGTACTTGTTGAGTTGATTGCGCAGTCGCTCTCGCTAAGCCCGTTCGGCCATTCAGCCCATTCCCCATCCATCCCCAAAATTCCCCACCTCCCACTCCCACCTAGTCCCAAACCCAATTCCCCTTTCCCCACCCCATCCATCCCGATCGGCCGCCGATCCCCTTTCCCCACCCGGCCACCCCATCCATCCGTTCCCGACGCCCTCGCAGCCCTCACCGCTGCCTCCGACCACGTCGTCGCCTCGTGGAGCTGCTCCGATGCCCTCGCCGCCGCCTCCGACCACGCCGTCGCCTCGTGATCGCGAGCTGCCTGACGACGCCGCCACCGCCTCCAAGTTCCGACCACATCGTCACCTCGCGGAGTCGCCTGACGCCTCGCCACCGCCTCCAAGTTCGACCACGCCGTGCCTCCATGGCTGCCCGACGCCGGCGAGATCCTGCTCTCCGCCTCACTTTGCTCCTCGCTCCTTTTGCTTCTTCCACGGCCGATCCGATTCATCCACTTGGGCGAGGATGCAGATTTTTGTTGTGAATTAATGCTCTTTGGTTGCGAGGATGCATATTTTTTTGTGAATGAATGCAGATTTTTGTAGATGCAGTGTGATGGATAGCAAATTGTCTTGTAAATGAACACATAACGAAGGAATGAATGCCGCCTACTCCTAGCTCGCGAGCCGGCTCGAGCCGAGCCAAGCTCCCCTCCTGGCTCGTGGTCAAAACGAGCTGAGCCGACTGTTAAAACAAGCTTGAGCGAGCGGCTCATTTCTAGCCCTAGGTGTAGGTGTTGCAGGGGTATTTGGAAAGTCGGTAGTGCATAGTGTTTCAGAAACCGGAGCGCTGCCGTTTCATTAAAGCAGGAATCAAAAGTAACTAGCCGAACAAAATCACAACTCTTATTGTGGAGCAAAATGTCAAAACATTTTTCGGTTCAGACATTTCAATCTCTTTCTTTATATACTACATTACTAGGAGACTCAAATAAGACTTGAAAGCGTATGATATGACCTGACGGTTTTGATATTGGTGTCGTGTTCTTCCTGACATGTAGTAATAGCAGCAGCAGCAGCAGCGCGCGTGCGGCCTTAAACTGAGCACTCAGTTTTGAAGCCTTGCATTGACTGACGCGGCAAATTGCCCTGCCTGACTGACGCCGAGGGAACGAACGAAAGAAAGAAAGGAAGAAGAGAATATACACGGTGTATAGGTATTAAGAATGATTTTCACCGTCCAATCAAAAATAAAAGAACAAGGTCAGGCGATACAATATTTTTTGCTACAATGTCTTCTCACTACAGTACATTGCCCCGTCTACGAGACCTCAAGAAACACTGCTCACACGGTGGGTTCTGCAGTGCGTTGAAGATCCGGATCCGACTCACATGGCCATGCGAGCGCTCCACTCTGGCCTTGCTTGCTGGCAGTTGGATAGATGCTCGACCTCAAGCAAAGTTCACAGCGGAAGCTGCCTGCCGGTCGCGTGGACCGTAAAGTTACTGCAATACTACTCACCGATCCATTTTACCGTCGACGAGCGACGACTCGTGAGTAACTCGACGGTGAAGAGCACTGACACAAGCAAAGAGCACACTTTGTTCCCCGAGTACACTCGAATGAAAAGATGCAGAAGAAGCAGAAAATAGAAGAGATGCAGAAGAAGCAGAAAATAGAGAGTTAACAGCACATTTAGTGTGTACATAGTTAGCTCCGTCTTCTTTAAAAAAAATAATCTAGTTTTTATTCTGAATTATAGTAATAATACTATTTTTTTATTTTATAGGAATAATTATCTGTCGTTCAACCGTTAGACGATTAGCCTAAGTCGCTCCACGGTTGATCCTAATGTCTGTTAGGTCAATTTAGCGAGGCGTGCATTTGTCTTGTCAATTGAACAGCAAGTGTCGAAAGTCATTTCAACCGTTGAGCAATTTGGGCTAATCGTCTAACGGTTGAGCGACATATGATTATTTCTATAAAAAATAATATTATTACTGTAATTCGAAATAAAAACTAGATTATTTTAAAAAAAATCCAAAAAGGAATGCGGTAATTGTGCCTGCCTGGTACGGCTGACTCTGTTCTGTCGTAGGCCGTTGGCTCTTTTGGGTTTTCTTTCTCGAGCCTAAAAGAGACGCGTGTTCAATGCGACTGAAAGCTCTGCTACTCTGCACCCGGCCCGCACTCGTCTTGACTAGTACTACTTGTTTTTATTCAGCATCTACTTACTACTCAGTACACTGGCTCGGCTGCCCGGAGGGTCTATGGTTGCTTAGACCCTCGGGCAGCATATTATATATAATATTGCTTATTGTTGATCAAGTATTATATATAATCTTTGATGTGTGCCAAGCTAGTTAAGCATTTTCTGGCCATGTAAAAGTAAAAAACAAAATATTTGGATGTAGAGTACAAAAAAAAAACAATGCTATGGTATGGAGGGCCAAATTGTGCCACTCAACACATGTGAATGGTGTTGTCGTGTTGAGCGTTGACCGGAGTCTTCAGTGAGTTTTGGCGTGTCGCTTGGCTCCTACGAGAAACATTGGTTACTTAATTTTCTACGAGAAACATTGGTTACTTAATTTTAGACCTATTTATGGGTAACCCATTTCAGGCCTAGGCCCATTTCAGGCCTAGCCTGGTTTGGGCTCAGGACTTGAGTTCCGCCCAAAAAGTCAGCGAAATGCAATTAAAATAACTAAAAACTATTTTTTTATTTTAAAAATAAATTAAATATTAATTTTTATTCAAAAAACTAAAATAATATTTTTTAAATAAAAACTGTTTGAGATCGTCCTTTTTCGGCTTAGTCCGGCCCAGTGTTTGATCAGATCTACTTAATTAATTTGGATCGACCACTGGATTAGCTAGCTAGCGTACCAAGGCAACAATTAATTCTCGAGAATACCTCCAAATATAATCCGAGCAGAATAAGAAAATAAAATAAAAAGAGGAAATAGCATCACCATATAATATGTTCCTGGCCCTGGAGCCAAGTCCAAGTGGGCAACCGGACCCGGCTATATATACCCCTCCCTAGTCTCCTCTCTACGGTTTCGTCCCCTCTTCCGACCCCTTCCCTTCTCTTGCGATTGCGGTGCGGTGGAGTGCCCCCCTTCTCCTCCTCAACCCTACTCCCCCAAATCCAACCTCGGCACTCAAAAGCGCCATCGAATCAGCGAGCGAAAAATTTTAAAAAGGGGGGAGATCGCAACGAAATAACACTCACTGCTATTCGATTCCGATTCGGCGGGGGTTGGATCCTCGGATCCCCCGCGCCGAGGAGAATTCGGGGCCGCCCCGGCCAGATCCCCGCGATTCCGGCGGCGGCGGCGGGCATGAGAGGCCGGAGGACATGGTTGCGGTGGCCTATGGTGCGGGCGGGCCAGCAGGAGTGAGACAAGCGCAGCGGCAGCAGAAGCAGGAGGAGGAGAGGCGGAGGAGGTGTTTGTGGTGGTCGTGGCTTGAGGCGGAGGAGGAGGGGGGTGGCTGATCCGGGGCCCGAGGCGGCCGTGCCATGTCTCGCTGCTTCCCGTTTCCGCCCCCAGGATATGACAAGACCGCGCGCCCCGACGGCCAGCTAGCCTCGCACCTGCTCGAAAAGGTGGAAAACCCGCACATCTCCCCCCACTCCCATGCCCCGTCTCCGTCCTCTTTGCTCCGTTGATCGGTCCACGGCCGCTCCTAGTACACATGGGGATGGCTTCCCCGTCTCCGCGAGGAGATTTTGAGCAATTGTATGCTGTTAGTTGATTGCAGAATTTCGGAGTCAGCCGTAGCTCACATTCTAGTGGGGGGAATAGATATAGGGGCTAGGGCTAGTTGATTAGGGCTGATGTGTGAGGAATTTTTAGTAGCGTTTTGGGTTCCTTGGGTTAGATCACAGGCATGTTGGCTTGTGGAAGGCGTTGTCGTTATACGCGGGGATCGTTCACTGATTGGGAGGGAGCCAGAGGACGTAGTGTTGCTAAGTCAATTCTTTCCTAAAGAGTGCCTCCCAATACCTTGAACTAGATAATTAGGGCTGCATGCTTCTTATGTATGGATCAACGGAAGAAAACGCGCTGGTCTACGTTGGGTTTTCTTCATTGGGCCTTAGGTCATGCAAGTTTCAACTGTATTAAAGGGACCCATAGATTTAGCATATTTAGTATGTCAGGCTGGTGACTGAGATCTACTTGGGGAAAAACGTAACGTATTGTTTTGCCCCATTCCCCTGGCTGAAAAGATTACGGAGGCTGTATTTCTATTTTATTTTTGTGCTGCTAAAAACGGATGCAGATGATGTTCTAGGGATGTTACATCCGGTAGCTGCTGCAGGAAAATTTCTTTGGCCCATCACTAGACCACCTTCTGTCAATATCTTGCTACTATAGTTGAAGTTTACATGAGGAGTTAACACTGGTTCCTAATGGTTGTATTCTCATTTCTCAATTTCCCGTCGTCTGACATGTTGACCTAAGGGTTGGACATTTAACCAGTATGCCCTTTTGATGGACTTTATTCGTGCCAAATTACCATGAGGGCATGATGGAGGTTAGCATAAAGTTGTCCATGTAAACATAAATTACTGACCTTAGTCTGTAAGTTCATAATCACTATGATGAAATAAGTCCTGCTAATTGCTGGTCTCTTACTAAGTGTTCTAAATCAATTGTGGCTGTGCTGTCTAGACCATGTTGGATGGTGGATTGGATCTATGTGGGACAATTACAGTAATCATTTAGTTGGCAAGTTATCAATCATCTCGCTGCAGTTAGGTGTAGTTTAAGCTAGGGTATAATTCTATATTTTTGTCAGCTAAAGATTATATAATGCCTTGTTACTCTCTCCATTACAAAACAGATTATGTTTTGACACACATTTCTTGTTACATAATAGATGACGTTGTATGTTTTCAAGGTAGTCTTTTCGAAATATGCCCTTCTATTAATCATAATATTTATTGGGGTTGGGATTAGGAGTTACTAGGTGGATTAAATGAGGGTGGATTTATAATCTTCTTTGATTTCTTAATATGTGTGCAACTTGCTAAAAATATCATATCATATATATATATACTGCTAATAAGACAGCCTATATATGTCCATTACCGACCTCAAGGTTATTTAGGAACGGTTCTGTTGGTCATTTTCATACCTGATTATATACTGCAGCTGGACTGGTTGCTTCATTCAGTTGCATTTTCTTGCGTCATTGTGGTTATAGATGATTCCATCCTCAACAAATAGTAGGCTTAACAGCTGGTCCTATTCTTGGTATATCACTATGCCTGTTTTCAAATTTGATGTAATTTACATATGTTGGTGTTCCTGTTATGGGATAGACTCTGAAATCTAACTTCAGTGGCATTTCATGATCGATCTATCTGCTTGTTGCCTAGTTTCTTCTGCTTCAGGAAACTTAGTTACAGGTTAACGTGTTTGCCCCTCCTGCTCACTCTTCTGTTTATTTATATTTTTTTAATAGCTGTTGAATGTAATCATGTTTGTTAATAATGCACATGTAGAAAACATAAACTCAATGGGCATGCAACTTGGAACTGGAAACATTGTTATACTAGAAATGAAACGATTTGAATTGCCTAGTGCCACAAATGCATATGGCATGTTTTTTTAGCCTTTTAGGTTATGTTGGCTGTAAAGTATGCCTATAATGCTTATGCTCTTAATCCTGAGAGCATTTATTAATAATATGGATGATTGTATCCAGGGAACAAACTCACAAAGTTCTGTCTTAGTTCTATATTATTTATGAAAAAATCTTTGGTGCAGCAAAAGGTTATCCACTATCGATGCTGTATCCTACAAATATATACATTGTTTGAAAGCTTATCAAATACACAAATATAATGACCTGAACGTTTCAGCATTTTTTTTGCCCATCATTGTTGTTATATGGGAATCATATCTGGACCTTCATGAGGTGCCTTCTGGCATCAGGGAACTATTTTTGCACTTGGATTTTTCCCTCATAATCGTTCTAAGTCTTAACGACGTAAAAAAACAGTTGTTATACACAGTGCTTTGAGGGGAAAATGTCCTTATTTAGTGGCTTACTTCCAACTTAGTTTTTTTAACTGAACCCACGTTCGGTTTCCCAATGTGAGGGTGTTTTGTGCATTACCCTTACTAAATTCACAGTTTAATTTCCAATACTAAGAAGCTCGAGGGTAAAATTCGAAAATTACTGCCTAGGTAGCCTAGCCCTTACAATGCATCAACCAAGGTAACTCCTTGAATGAATATGGTGAAGAAATATCGCCACTCACAAATACTGAATTGTAAATGCTATAACACATATCAGATGAATAAGTATTGCCTTGCAGGTATGGGTCTTTAGTTTGGGTTGTGGACATTGTTTATTGATCTTGATTATCGCGTATGCTATCTTTAGCCTTTGATGTAGCCAATGATTTTGTGACCTGCGTATAGCACTATAGAATCTTGATATATGCTTGCTAGTTCCATATTGCCCATTGAGAAAAACTACTTATGCTCCATTTGGGTACACAATTTGTTACAAAGTATTGGTTTCATAGACTATTTTAGGATATTTGGTGGTTTGGCCGTTTGTTAAGTTTTTTCTTACATACATAACAAACAGTATTTCACTCAATATGGCAGATGCTCCTGTAGTAACCAACCCTATAGCACATTGCAACAAATCGCTTGCAAACATGGCTTTAGTATGCATTGAAAGAAAATTTGGCAAGTTCATTGTTGGACTTGCAGCACTCTGTTCACTGATTGGGCTGGTTTGTTAGATTTGTAGCATATAACCTCAATAAACTAGCTTATGTAAGCCATGATGTTTGGATAACTTGCTTATAATATATACCAAAGTTACAGACTCTACCCACTCTGGCTTATAGAACTTTGACGTTTTCTGGTGCAAATTTAGAAGTGCAAAAGGATGATTAGTCTTTTCAGGCAATTATTTCCATATCAAATAGAGTACACATCCTTCCGACCTTTATTACTCATTTAATCCTCGCATGAATATGTTACAATTTCCAGTGGCAACTTGATTGCTGGTACCAAATCCATGTGGTTAGTCTCAAAGGAGAAGGCTTGGACAATACAGAAAGTATTAGCCTTCATTTCGATAGGATAGGGCTGTCGCCATGTGTGTTGAACAAACTTGTTCTAACCTTTAGACTTAATAGCAAAATAAGCAGAAGCTACGGTCAGAGAGCCAGCTTATTTGCTTATCTTTATTCGATATTTGTGTAGTGCGAGTTCATCAGTTCAAAAACAACATTTCTGGTACAAACTCAAGAAGGATAGAAATAGAACACTGGAAGCCAATTAGTGTAATTAAACGATTATATTGGTAGTAATTTGTTTTCCAGTATGCCTTTACGCATCTACCCAGAATAGTCGCATGGTATAAAAGTTCTTATTGCCTTGATCACCCTGGAAGGTCACTGTTTATCAACTCGGACATTTTGGTTAACAATTTCTTTTTACAGTTTTTGCAATATACTCATTTATTAGTGCTATGCTAGCTACTTGTTTTCTTTGCATTTGCCAGCTATTCGTTTCATGCTTGAACTCTTCATAACTTGGAGGCAACCTCCTTTTTTTTCAGGAGAAACACAAGGAAAAGAAGCCTAAGAAGGACAAGAAGGATAAAGAGAAAAAAGAAGGAAAAGAAGGCAAAGAAAAGAAGGATAAAGAAAGGAGTAAAGATAAGCACAGAGATAAAAAAGATCGAAAAGAAAAGCACAAAGACAAGAAAAAGGACAAGAGTAAAGATAAAAGCAGGGAATCAGAAGAAGGAACTGAAAGACGTGGCGAGGCTCCCCATGATCAGAAGGTTGGAGGGAGTAGCAGGAAGTCTGAAGAAATTAAGGATCCCAAATTCAGGGAGGACTTGGGCAGAAAGATACAATATGAGAAAGGGGCGGCGAGTCAACCTGTGGAGAACTTTCCTGTTTCAAATGAACGAAGTCGTGAAGGCTTTAGTGCTGCACCTGCATCGGAGAATGAAAGAGCTGCAGTTAATAAAATGCATGTTCACTCGATTAATGCTACAAGGAAAAATGAGGGCTTGGGGCAACAGAGCACCAACCTCAATCAACAAAAAAATGGGACAGCAATACGACGTGTTGAGAACTTCAGCAGTTCATCTCAAAGAACTCCTGATGGCTTTAATACAGCACCTACAATGGAGAAGGAAAGAGTCAAAGTTTCAAGACCTCTCTCTAACTCTACTGATTCCGCACCAAGGAAAGAGAGGATGGGACAGCGAATCAATAACATTAGCATACTGGTTCAGAAAAGAACGGAGAGTCCAAACAAAGAGATTGCAAAGAAAGAAGTTGGCACCAGCTCTCCCTTGCTTCCAAGCCCTGCTAATACTATGCACAAGGGAAATGGTAAGGTTGGTCGACCAATGGAGAATGCACCAACATCCATGCAGAGGTTTGACAGTCCATCAACATCTAGTGCAACTGCAGGAATGGATAGAGGAGTGCCTAGGTCAACTATCCCAAGCCCAAGCATTACAATTCGAAGGCCAAATGGGATGGTACAGCCGCCTGAAAGCTTTTCCATTTCTACTAAGAAGCCCAAGGCAGGAGGCCTTTCACCTGCTATGGGGAAGGAAAAGGAGCAAGGTGGAAGGATGCTACAGAATAATATGTCAACTGATCAGAAACTGGTTAATTCAAAAACCCCAATTGTGGAGAAAGTTGCAGATGGAAGAGCTGAAAGGATGGAAAAGGTCAGAGATGGGGCACCTGATGATGCAAAGAAAGAGGACAAAAAGAGCGATCGACGTGAGAAAAAGAAAAGGAAAGAGAAAGATAAACACAAAGAGAAGAAAAAGGAAAAGGAGGCAAAGAAGGAGAAAGAGGAACAAAATCACAAAGAGCATGATAAGCTAAGAGAAAACAGTGTAAATTTCCAGGTAGATAGTCTTCCCATGAAGCCCTCAGTCCCTCCTTTAGCCCCCGCAGCTGATGATGCAAAAGCTATCCTAGCTGATGAAAACCTGAAGAAGCGAAAGAACCATGAGATGAATGGTTACTTACAAAGTGAGTTCCTAGCTTTGCTTTTTTGCACTTACAAGCATTATATAGTCTTGTAGAACACCATTATGCTTTTCTATGGTGCTTTATATTATAAGACTTCTGATGCTGTACAGACCATCATGATACGCGGCCTACAAAGTTGCCGAGACCAGCCCTCTCCAACAGTCATGTGGAGAATGGTACAGCATCTCATGTAGCCGCGCCACTCTCTTCCATGAAGCCAGATGCCATAAACATTGTAAAGGCTGAAAGGCTCCCTAAGAAGGAAGATAATATCAATGGCAACCAAGAAGCTCAGCGACCTTCAGTCGATTCAGGGCTTCGGGATCCTCTGGCTGCATATGAGAATGGCACACCGTCTAGGAAGTCACCTCACCCAGATTGCAAGTATCTTAGCCAGGTATACACCATTCCTGAAGCGCCTCAAATGGTGGAATGGCATGAGCCTGATGACCAGGACTGGCTGCTCGACCAAGGTAGCACTGGCACCCAATCAAAGAAGCCCACATCAGAGACTGAGGCCGATGGAGCGCCCCAAGTGTGGGCTCAGGCTCTGAAAATTGACCCGGCTGATGTCATCGCTTTACCATACGTCATTCCTTTTTAATACAATGCTGCCCAAACCGCCGAGTAAGGATCCTGTGAAGTAACTGAGCATTCAAACATCAAATTCACAGCCTGTTTCTGCCACTGCTTTGCTACAATTTGTGTAGCTTGGCACAGATGGATGATTCTGTTACGGGTAGCTGTTCTTATAGCCGCGTGCACCCTTGTAGATTGGTGCATGGCATGCAGCACTTGTGAGAGTTGACTTGGCAGCTGAAGAGTACCCCGACGAGCGCTGCGTGGAGAGACTGTTACTTGTCAGCTATCCTGCTGTTACCGCTGCACAATTTTGATTCGTAAGGTGTAAAAGCATTTTTATAACCAAAATGTACATTAGAGGGGGGACGAGGAGAGGGAAGACGAAGAGACCTAATTCATTTATAGTTGGATGGTGCCAAATGCTGGGCGAGAGAATCTGCTTCTGCCTGATTTATTCCAAAGTTGCCACTTTACCCTGACTTGTCTTGTATATAACTCTTAGTTTACATAGATGATGTTCCGAGGTTTCTGAGGTTGTAACAGCATTCATGTTGAAGAGTCAATGTCATCTCGTGTCACATTATGAGGTACCATGAGAAGAGGATGAGGACTTGTTAATTTTGATTGACTTTACCTTTGAACGTTACTCCATGTTGCTTTTTTTTTTGAGTAAATATCACAAAACCCCAGGTTTTGGAGCACTAATATCATAAAACCCCACGTTTTGTGATTTGTTTCAGAAAACCCTAGGTTTTGGTCACGTCACGGATCTTGGCGTGGCAAACACGTGCTGTCACGCCACGGATCTTGGCGTGACAAGGCTATCGTCACTTTGGTCACGCCGAGGTCCGTAGCGTGACAACGTGCTTTTGTCACGCCACACGTTGTGGCGTGACTAAAACATGGGGTTTTCTGAAACAAACCACAAAATATGGGGTTTTCTGATACTAGTGCCCTAAAACCTAGGGTTTTGTGACATGTGACATTTACTCTTTTTTTTTTTGTTCAAGTGGCTTGTTCGGAACTGTTAGCATGGGCATGATGGTCTGTTTGTTTTTAATGGACATGGCTCTCTAAGGGATTGTTAAGTCTTAACAGTCGTTTCAAGTACAGTCACCGTTTTATGTTCAGCTGATGTGCATTGGGGCTGTATTACTATTGTCAAAGCCAATCATGTTAATTGTACTTCTCTTTGTGATCCCTTCACCCATTTTCCAACGATATGCTGCGCTCGCCAAGTATTGTTAAACTTTTGGCTCTGTAAAACTACCCCCCCCTCCTTTTTTTTTATTTTCGCTTTGCATTTGCTCCGCTTTCATGGCTGCTAGAATTTTTTTTATTAATTAATCGTTTTTTAAATTTTATTTTAAAGTTAACTCCCGACGTATTTTATTTTCAATTCTGATCCTTTTGGTTACGCCACGAGTGGTGGCGTGACAAAACAACGCTGTCACGTCAACTTGTATCTGAAGCAAGCTCTTGTCATGTCACCACTAGTGACGTGATAATGTTGTTTGGTCGGGGCTGCCAATCATGTTAATTGTACTTCTCTTTGTGATCCCTTCACCCATTTTCCAACGATATGCTGCGCTCGCCAAGTATTGTTAAGCTTTTGGCTCTGTAAAACTATCCCCCCCCACCTTGTTTTTTTTCGCTTTGCATTTGCTCCGCTTTCATGGCTGCTATGGGTATATGCCATAAACATTTTTGAAATATCCTGCAAAGCATTTCCCAGGGTTAAGAGAAGGGTGAAGTGTTCATCAAGACTAAGCATGATTTGATGCCCGGCCCGTTCTTCTCTGTGTACAGCTCACTAAACGTGCCTAATGCTGCACCAAATGTCTACGAGACTACGGCTACCTATGACCAGTAAAGTGTTTTGAGCAAATGGCAAGCAGTGGCACAATTAGACGGCACGGCTAGAGAGCCCGGCCGGGCCCACCACTGGAGTGCTTGAGCGTGACAAGATTGCAATGGAAACATCGATCCACACTTAACTTTCAGTTTTTAGTGGAGCAGCCAAAGACTGCTCTCAATGCTCCACTTTGGTTAGTATCTTAAGTATATCATATAGACAAATTGATGATGTGGTATTATAGTTAATGAGGAGAGATAGTACTCTATTATCTAATTTGGATACCAGTTTGGGCTCGAAATCCAACGCGTAAAATTTATTGTATACTCATGCATGTAATTAAATGAAACAGTCTAAAATACTACACAATAAGAAACCTTGCATTGGAAAGATAGTATCTTAACATTTCTCATGCACTAAGAAACTGCACTAAGATATTGCCCATTAGGAGCAACCTAATGTCTGATCATTTGTGTTCTCGCTTAGCCTAATAGAGATGTCCCGACCGTCCACTGATGCCCCACTCATTTTTTTACCCGGATTTGCCCCTATCGATTTCCATGTGCAACTCCGGACTAGGCTCCGGCAGCTAGCCGCAGAAGAGGATTGATATTGCAGCAGCAGGAAGCTAGGATGAAAGTGTGTACCTGAAAAAGTTGGCTGGCCAACGGAGACATGGACACACACGAAGTAGAAGAAGGAAGAAAAGTGCAATTGCAGTGCTTATCCCCACCACAACCACCACTTTGCTGAGGTGAGAGAAGAGAGAAGCATTGTGGTAGTGTGACAAACAATATGCATTACTTCTTCATTGATGCATCATGCAGATGTAGGGTGAGATCTAGGGGCGTCAACTCGTCGTTGTTTGATGACGATCTATCTATCGAATTCGGCCAATGATGCTCCTTTTCTTTTCTGATCAATCATATTCATACAACCTACGTGTAAGCTACCATATCACCATCATTCGGCAGATGCAAATCAATCACGCGCATGCTCCATCCATCCAAAGATCGATCGCCATCCAGTGGCCACCTAGCTGCCACCGTGCGCGTGCTTCGTGGGCCACTACTGAAGCACTACTCATCATTATCTCACATTACACCGTGGCTATGCGAGAATAATTCCAAGGGGATCTCTCGGGGTTTTTTTCCCCGTCTGAATCACAATCGCACTCTAATCTTAATCTAGTGAGTACTACTGTTTTTAAGAGGTTGAAACAATTGACTAGTGTAGTCGTCTTAAGATTCGCAATCAATATATTATTGTAAAATTAGCGGTTTCAGCAAATATTCGGAATTAACTCTAGCATAAATTTTAATAATTAAAGCATATTTCCAGCATCATATAAATGACAAAAATTACATATAAACATGTAGTTTCTTGACGTCAATTAAACAATATAACATGCTCAACAGATAGGATTCAAAAACATAAAATCAGTATAATGCTTAGATTTAATTGTTTGTTTATTGCACTCAGATGTCGGACAGCTCAAGATAAAATCTTAGCCTCCTCGCCACTAATGTCTATACTATTTATAAATTAAATATGACAGGGAAAATCCAGATTTTGAGTTCTAAAGAATGCTTTACTAATATATCAAAATTTAATCTCTTATACAGAAAGTTATTCTGCTAGCCAACAGAGAATTGAATTTGATTAACAGTGCAATTAATCTCATAATCAAAACTATAGTATTTCAGTCAACAAAGAAGTAAATGACTAACAGAGCTAAAGTATGACAAATTGCAACATGTAAGCCTTCAACTGACAGAAGACCAACAAGGTCGCAGATCAGAGAATCAAATCGATCCGATGAACACAAAGGCAAACCGAATCAACTAAAAATAACAGAGCCGAAAGCTAGATATATAAGAATCAAATCGATTCAATGAGACACGATTATAACCGAATCAATTTGAAAATAACAGAGATGAAAGCTAGATATATAAATTGACAACAGTAAGCAACACAATTAGAGCTCAAAACTGAATTAGTTATCAATCCAATTTCAGTATATAACTATTATCTTCACTGAGCTATTAAACCGAACCCACAGAATCACTCAGCAATATCTCTCAGTATTAGTATCAATCCAAATAATCACGATTTCATATTAGTACAACACATTACACCGTGGCTATGCGAGAATAATTCCAAGGGGATCTCTCGGGTTTTTTTTTTCCGTCTGAATCACAATCGCACTCTAATCTTAATCTAGTGAGTACTACTGTTTTTAAGAGGTTCAAACAATTGACTAGTGTAGTCGTCTTAAGGTTCGCAATCCATATATTGTTGTAAAAATTAGCGGTTTCAACAAATATACGGAATTAATTCTAGCATAAATTTCAATAATTAAAGCATATTTCCAGCATCATATAAATGACAAAAATGACATATAAACATTTAATTTCTTCACGTCAATTAAACAATATAATATGCTCAAAAGATAGGATTCAAAAACATAAAATCAGTATAATGCTTAGATTTAATTGTTTGTTTATTGCTATCAGATGTTGGGCTGCTCAAGATAAAATCTTAGCCTCCTCGCCACTAATGTCTATACTATTTATAAATTAAATATGACAGGGAAAATCCAAATTTTGAGCTCTAAAGAATGCTTTACTAATATGTCAAAATTTAATCTCTTATATAGAAAGTTATTCTGCTGGCCAACAGATAATTGAATTTGATTAACAGTGCAATTAATCTCAGAATCAAAACTATAGTATTTCAGTCAACAAAGAAGTAAATGACTAACAGAGCTAAAGTATCACAAATTGCAACATGTAGGCCTTTCAACTGACAGAAGACCAACAAGGTCGCAGATCAGAGAATCAAATCAATCCAGTAGACACAATGCAACCGAATCAACTAAAAATAACAGAGCCGAAAGCTAGATATATAAGAATCAAATCAGTTCAGTAGACACAATGTGACCGAATCAGTTGAAAATAACATAGATGAAAGCTAGATATATAAATTGACAACAGTAAGCAACACAATTAGAACTCAAAACTGAATTAGTTATCAATCCAATTTCAGTATATGACTATTATCTTCACTGAGCTATTAAACCGAACCCACAGAATCACTCAGCAATATCTCTCAGTACTAGTATCAATCCAAATAATCACGATTTCATATTAGTACAACACATATACCAAGTGATCCACAAAATGGAAAACCAGACAACTCACGAAAGCGGATGACACTCAAAGCCACCGAGAAGAACCGAGCAAGGCACGTGAATCACGCCGTCTCAGAAAAACCAATCGCCCCACTGTGCCACGTTTGAATGGATGAGGTTGTCGAAGATACAATGTCGATTTGCAATTCAGGACGCACCAGATTGCAAAGTCGAGGTACAGGGAATGTTGCGCAAGAACCAACCGAGGAAGCACCGAGAATCTGAGGCCCTTTTTCCACACCAAGTCAATCCAAGGCCAACCCAATCCCACCTTCAAACAACACAAGGTCAAGCCCTCATCTCACCTCAACCGAGAAGAGGGAGCAAGAACCGAGATGCACAAAATAGAAGAGTGATTCGGTCCTCACCGCCGACGGCACCGAGCTCAACCACGGAGGCGCGACGGCTCCGAAAGCCACAAGAATCGAGATCAAACTGGGAAGAAGAAGAACCAAAGATTGGGGATTACTTACACAATTTTTTGGGATCTAGAAAAAGGGAGAGGAGCTGCTACTTTTGTAGAGGAGGAAGATGAGGGGGAACTGTGATACCCCAAATTTGTAATCTGGGACTCATTGTGCATATTTGTGTCATTCTCTGGATCAGTGGATAGCACACACAGTTATATTGTTGGTTCAAACATATATCACGAAATTGTAAAGCTATTGCATAATATTAATCAAAGTGTAAATATACCTTACGGCTTTTGACTTGCAAAATAGCTGGGCAGGCCAAATACTTTCAGAGATCACCAGCGAAAGTAGAATCAAAGTATAATGCGTGGAACCCTCACGATATGCCTACCGACAATCGACTGTGGGTTCACGACCTAGTTCTTGGCCCTTCTTAATCTTCAGTCTTGTCCAATACTCATATTTGTCCCTGAAGCCTTCTTTTGTACTTATTGACTAAAAGAATATAAATAGCGAGTATGAGTACACAACCGTACTCGCGAGCCAACACACAATGCAATTGTTATAGATGCAAGGATAATCAAAGGGGAGGCTCATGGTTCTTTTATTTTGCACAAAGCCATTTATTGAAATAGATTAAGTAATAGCAAATCCTAAGACTTAGCATTTTACTAACACAAGTTTTATAAACTGAGTTTTTGTTGTAAAGTACTAGTGGAGATTTCATCTCCTATATCATTGAGTGAGTACGTCCACTCAATGCTCAGGCTATCCCGTATTTACCACTGGTCCCCGACCAGGCTTTCTCAACTCTCAGGGCTCCAACCCAACATTTCCAACTGTTGGGCTCCAACCCACCCTTTTCATTCACACACACACACACACACACACACACACACACACACACACACACACACACAAATGGTTTTATGAAAAGGAAAGCTATATCAATCAAGTTCTCAGTACCACTCTTGACCGTGAGCATGGCTATCTAGATAGTTTTCTTACTCTGCAAAGTTTGTACACTTTACCCATAAGAGATAAATCAACTTATACTGCCCCGACACACTTTCGTAGGTGTGTGGCTAATATTGATTATCACAAGGCCTTTACAATGTCCCACCTCAACGCAACTTCGCACCACTAGGTATCATCTCCTTAGGGCCTCCCTTTGCCCACGAAAGGTCTCCCATTTGCGCTATGCAGTTCCCGCGGCTTCGTTTTCCCTCGAATATCCACCCGCATCCTCCAATGGCGAAGCCACACTGAGACAAACAAATTAGTTAGCCAGGTCTTAAGTGTTACAGACTTGTGGTTGCACTGTTTTACATGAGAGGTCATTACTAGATTCGGTCCTTAATGACTCGGGCGGTACATCCACATACCAACATTCTCTCGTGCACCCGGCACCAGCCACTCTTTCCAGCCGCCCGAGTCTAAATCTGTTTTTCAATTTTTATTTTGCTTTCAAAATAACCTTTAGTCCAACATACTAGCCAGGCTCCCAGCCTCGACTGCCTAATATCATTTTCAAAGGTTAAGTGATGTTGGGCAATTTATTGCCCGAATGACAATGATACTACGCCAAGCTAAGCATGTCCTTTTAGCATGTATTTAGTGGCTAACATGTATCCCATTAATCTAGGGTGACAAATGATAGCATCCAAGTTCAAGGGTTGGAATTTATACACATTTACCATTAAGGCAATAACTATAAGCTAGACCAATATATTTGTATAAATCATAGCAATGCAATTTCATAATTTAAAATAATATAATTGCAAAAGTAGGTGCAATATGATCAAAGTATTGACTCGCCTTGCTCAATATTCTGATAACCTCGGTCCTGTTCTTGCTCAATGTTTTGATAATTATCTCGCTCAATGTGCTGATAATCGTCCTGTTCAATATGCTGACCATCTTGATCTTGTTGGGATTGTTGTCCCATCACAGCGTCAGAGTCTAACTACGCAGCATACGATTAAATCCAAGAGCGCCTGAATGTAAGCAAATGAAATCCAATAACTCCAAAGGCATTCAAAGCAAATGAAAACATTCAAGTAGAACTAAACATACTTACCGGTGTTTTGAAAGCAGGGGGTACTTTAGACGAGACCTAAATATATACTCAGCTGGAGCTGATGAATGAAACACTACAGACAAAGTATATCCTAAGGGGTTGATGAAGGAAATACTACAGATAAAAGTAGATAAATCCAACAGAGAGAGAATGTCCGCAGGAACATTTCTCAATGGTTACCTAGATAGAAGAGATCACCTGGTTAGGTAATATTCCCATATCTGCTCTCAGATCTCGAATTGTCCGATCACTAGGAATGTATAGCGATGGATGATAGCTAGGGTTTAGACGATGTTGTTTGGTGGATGAACTTCTATAATCTATATGAGAGCATACCACCGCTGCTCTAATAATTCTTTTAGTTAAGTAGATTACTACCTTACAAGGTCTATGGCTCCTAACCTTTGCTTAGCGATCGACCTTAATACTTCGATTACCAACACTAGCATGAAGCTAGACCCTAGTCATGATTTTGTTAGGTCATGGCATACAACCCTATGTTCATTTGGGTACCTTTAGACATAAGGCTATATGTTAATGGAACTTGATTATTATCCAATTGCTTTACTGCCCCGATTAACTATTTGATTAAATGATTATACATATTATTACAACAACGGTCTAGGGCTCACTAGTGTTGGGTCATGTGTGTGTGTATGCCTAAACATGACTGTATCATCTTAGGTCTTACGAGGTGGTCGATAAGGGACTGTGTTTGACCCACGGAGATGGCCAAATAACCTATGCCATCACTGGAGAATCGAAAGGACATGCTACACTCAAAGTTGGTCAAACAATCAGTAGGAGAATCGTTGATGGTGAAGTTGTTTTTCTTAACAGGCCAGTAATCACAAGCACTCTCTCCAGGCATTCTATGTATACATCCACGATGATCATACAATCAAAATCAATTCTCTTATATGCTCTCCTCTTTCGACAAACTTTGATGGTGATTGTGTGCCCATCTATTATCTGTAGACACTTGTTGCAAAAGTTGAAACATTGGAGCTTTTCAGCGTGGAGAAATGACTGATTAACCTTAGCCAAGCACTTTTAATGTTCCCATCACCTTAGCCTCGGTCTAGGGTTTACTATTTATTGAGACAACTATATGCTAGTCATAGCTTCTAATTAGTTTTGCTCTTTTGACCAAATGCCCATGACCCATTTAGTTTATACTAATTAGTCATATATCACTAATTGATTTAACAAAATGTCCTTCCTGATTGCAACTACCCTTATGCTATACATGATAACAATTTACTGATTACTTTTAATTTATCCTCTTAGTTACCTGATTTGGCCCTCACAATTAATCACTAATTGATTTACTAACCATTTACCTTAAACTGTTATACCAAGTTAATCTAGGTGTATTATGTCCACATAACAAAAGGCTCTCTGATCATTTCTTGATTAACTACATTTAGGTATATCAATTATTGTTGGAGTACTCATTAGCTAATTAGCTCACTAACAGATACTAATTGGCTTAGTTAAAGGAAGTATATGGTAATTAAAACATACTTCGATAATCTATCTAAATCCTTGATTAACAATGTAGCTTGTTATTTGCATCATCCACTGACTAACCACCTTACCTGCAAGCCTTATAGTCAGCTACTACATGCTCTGCTAACTGCTACTAAACGAAAACTGATCTTAGTGCTAATTGAGAAGCCATTGTTTAATCACTTAATAACATGAGGTCCACTGACAGATGTTGTCTAACCTTACTGTTTTCTGACAATAGAACTTCTAGTGGCTAAGTAGTCTACTAACACTTTATAATTGGCTAACTAATTACCAAACTAATTATCTAATTAACAACTCCTAATCAACCTAACTATTTATGCAATGCTATCTACACTTACTCACTGATCTATGTCGCTACAAGACTACTACAAACTTGCCTTTGAAATTTTAGTTCATATTAGTTCAGTGCTCACTGACAACTACCCTTACCATTCATCTTAAATCACCTCTAATCATACATGTAAACCTCTAACCTCCTTGATTTAATCTCCTACATGACTGGGGCTCATTGATCAGGTGCTTAAACACAACATACACAGAGACATACAGAGGGAAAGCAGAGGAAGACACAAGGGCGGCTCAGCCATGGCTTGTCATCGGCGGTTGGAAGGTTGACAGCGGCCATGAACATCAAAAATGGAACCGCAAGCCCAAGGCAATCCTGAGGGCGGTGGAGGTGTGCCTGGAGATGACCGAGAGCGATGGGGCGACTGCATGTAGTGGCCGACCATGGAGGGGAAGTGGTGCGACGGTGCCGGAGAGGGAGAGGAGGGAGACTAGGGGAAGCATGGGCACGGGGGAAGCTAGGGGAACCTACCGGCGTAGACCATGTGGGCTGAGGGAGGCCGTGGCGGTCCGACGGCAGGAGCTTGTGGTGGCGCGGTGGGGGCGTCGTGGCGGCAGTGTTGAGGAGAGGGAGAGCCTCGACGGGTATAGGGGAAAGCTAGAGGGAGGCGAGGAGGTGCTCCCAATAGAATTAATTGCGTTGGGGCTCACTAGATAGTGTACGGAGGTGCCGGCAGCGGAATCGGTCGGATTCGACGAAGATGACCGTGCGGCGCGCTCCGATGGACGGACCTTCCAATTAGTTGGGGTTCTTGCTTGCGGAGTCACGTGGCGCGCCGTGACGCAGTCGGTCCGGGGAGAAGGTCGCCGACACGGCCGGGAATGGCGAGCGTGGCTTAGCGGCCGGGAACGGCGCGATGGATCCTCTGCGGTTGCTTGCGGTGGAGAAGTAGGAGGGGAAGGAGAGTGGTGGTAGGGAGCAGGGGGAGCTGTGGGCTGGTGTAAGATCGAGGTGGCCGACTAGAGGGGGGGTGAATAGGCGTTTTAAAATCCTTTAGGCTCTAAAACCGATTTCTAATGCGGAAGCTAATACAAATACGGTTTTGCACAATTAAAGCCTAAATCAACTAGGTTCCCCTAAGTGCACCAACAATACAAGTCTATTAATAAGTATATCAATTAAGCATATGACTTGTAAGCTAATCAATTCTAGCAATGATGAATAGCACAACGAACAATTGCAATCATACACAATGAATAAGCAATTTAATACAAGGTATATAAATTGCACAATGTAAAGCAAGCATTCATACACAATGAATGTAAATGCAATAGTAAGGCACAAGGATGCAAACCACAATGGACACGGTTATGTTTTACTGTGGTGAATCGGAGACTTGCTTGTCTCCCTAATCCACGTTGAGAAACCCAAACTAATTGGGTCGGCTCCACAATTAAGCCTTCCTCCGAGGATCAAACACCTCGCTCCACTTGGGTTGCTCTTTCCTCCACTCCAGATGGCGAGCACCACGCCACTCACAAACCGCCTGGTCTTCTCACAATCTTCTTTGAGAAGCTCACGGCGCACACGACGCCCACGCCGTCTAGGTGTCGGCAAACACCAAGAGTAACAAGACTCTAACTCTCACTTGAACCAATCAAGTGTCAAAGCTCTATGGATAGGAAATCCACAACCTAAGGCAACACATGCACTTAGGGTTTGCTCTCTAACCTCACTAAGTGCAACACATGCACAAAAGAGTATGAGAGGCTTGCACTAGCTCAATAGAACTCAAAGGGGCACCAAAAACTCTCCCTCACACGGCCAAGGTGGGTATTTATAGCCCACACACAAAAACTAGCCGTTGGGAGAAGTTTGTTGAAAACTTCAGCCGAGGCCGGACTAACCGCAGTAAAAGCCGGTCGTCCGCACCCCTCCAACGGTCGAAAAACTAGCCGTTGGGGCACGGCCGTCGGCCATGAGCAAAAGCCCGGTCGATCCAGCTCAGCCGGTCGACCGCTCAAAACACGCCGGTCGAGACCGCTCGAATTTTTTTCGAAAAGTCGCTCTCTGGAAAAAAGCTGGCCGGGTCGATGACCCGCAAGGCCGTCGATCCAAGACTCATAATCGCGGTCGGACCGCGAGCATATGGGCGGTCGACCTTGCTTTCAAGCGCGGTCATCCGCACCTGAATTTCAGCACGAGCAACACTCGGAAAAACGGTCATAACTTTTGACTCGATGTCGAATTGAGTGATCTTGGACTCTATGGAAAGCTTATTCAGAGGGCTACACAACCCTCCTATTTGATTTGATCTCAAACACATTTTGATCAAATCAAAAAGCACAACTCCAAAGAGCCACTACCTTGGTCTAAGTCCAAACAATTTGCAACAAGCAATCTTAGACCATGCCAAAGGAAAATGCATGAATCCCAGCAATTTGTAAAACACATTTGCAAACTTAGATCATGCCACAAGGAGTAGGTACATGGACTTCAACCATTTGTAAAGCACATTTGCAAAGTATAGTCTCATGCTACAAGGATTATCCACGAGCCACAACTATTTGCAAAACACATTCACAAATATTGGCAACATGTTAAGGTGAGCTAGAGCAAACACAATGAGCTATCAACACATGACTAACTCAAGCTACTAGTCAAAGACCCCTCTTAATAGTACGGCAACCTATACTAGCAATCCGGTCTCCCAACCAAACACCGAGACCGGTAAAAGACTAGGAACACATCCTTAGCCCTAGCTAGTCATACCTTTGCCTTGCGCAAACACTTGAAGCTTGATGACGCACATCCTCACTTCAAGTCCAGGTTCTTGACTTGATATGCATCAACTCATGATGCATCCTTCACTTGACCTTCATCAACACATGATGAAGCTTTACTTCGAGATCTTGACTTGATGCTCATCAACACATGATGACATCTTCCATCCCGAGTCTTGATATGCATCAACACATGATGCACTCTTCACTTGACATCCATCAACTCATGATGGGTCTTCACTTGACTTGATGATCAACACATGATCATCTCTTCTTGACTTGATGACTATCAACACATGATGTCATCCCAAGTCATCAACCACCTGGAACATAACCTATTCATCCAACTCATGGAAAATGTTAGTTCCACGATATGATTATCATTAATTACCACAACATACCATTAACTCATAATGGCGGGACAAGATACCACAATCTTTCCATCATTGGTAATTGATGATAACCACTTCAATAGCAAATAATTGAATAGAGTTTGGTATGAGTATATAAGCACTATATAAGTTATATATACTCAACATGAGTGTATACTGAACTACACAAGTCGTATTAACTCAAGAATACATGAGCATATATAAACTACATAAGTCTCATATACTCATATGAATATATTAACTACACAAGTTAAACATATTCAAAGATATGTGAGTACACATGAACTACACAAGTTATGTTCTACTCACATATAAGTATATATAGACTACACAAGTCTTATACACTCTTATGAATAGATTAACTACATAAGTTAAACATATTCAAAGATATGTGAGTACACATGAACTACACAAGTTATGTTCTACTCACATATAAGTATATATAGACTACACAAGTCTTATACACTCTTATGAATAGATTAACTACATAAGTTAAACATATTCAAGAATATATGAGCACACATAAACTACACAAGTTATGTTATACTCACATATAAGTGTATATAGACTACACAAGTCATATATACACACTTGAATATACTAACTACATAAGTTATATATATTCAAGAATATGAGCATATATAAACTACATAAGTTATATATACTCACATGAATATATTAACTACACAAGTTAAATATATTCAAGGATATGAGTATATATGAATTACACAAGTTATATATATACTCATATGAATATATTAACTACACAAGTTAAATACATTCAAGAATATATGAACTACACAAGTCTCATATACTCATATGAATAAATTAACTATGCAAGTTAAATATATTCAAAGGACATGTTTCAAAGTAAAGATCCCAATTGTATATGGACAAGGAAATATGGATCAATACTAATGAAACCACAAAACATAGATTGAGCTCCCCCCTAAATGTGTGCATACACAAATGTGTAATGGAAACATATGCACATATTCAAGTTAGACTTTTGGTGGAGTTCAACCTATATTTTGGATCCGAGGAATGCAACAAGATATATGAATACAAAGTAGAATGCATACCTCTTTTGATCTTTATATCCAAACGAGACTAAACATGATATAACAAATAGAAATGTTAGTCTCACAAATAGATTCATCATTATGAATGCATACCTGTTTGGATTTTTCTTTTGTTTATCCAATGAATTGGATTTGTCATTAATCACTTGCATGCCTTCATGATTATTACCTTTATATCCAAATAAGACTACACAATATGTATATCAATGAAAGTGTTAGTCTCACAATTAGATTTGTCATTAATCACCAAAACCCCATTATCACATAATGGTAGGTCTAGATTCTTCAGCTGGCCTATATAGGCATGAGGGTGGAGCGGCCGGAGGTGGTTGGCGTGGGCGGCGAGGTGACGGGCGTGGGTGTGGCGCGTATGCAGGGCACGGGCGGGGCTATGTGCGTGGAGGATGAGCTCTGTCTCATGAGGCCCAGTAGTTAGTGGAAGGAAAAACAAAATAGGTTTCCAGAATTTCAGAAAACGGTTGAGGGTTTATGTGAATTTTTAGGCACAAAAACATAAGTCCAAAAGTTATGTAAATTTATAGGGATGTTTCTGACTAAGTTTAGTTCATACTGTAATTTTTGTAGAATTTTATTTGTTCCTTAATTCTTTCTAAAAATATTTTAAGCACCTAATTTTATTAAAGAAAATGGTAATAGGAAAAATAATAGAACTTTAGGCTTGCTAAAATTCTGACAATTGCTTTGAGAATTTCCTATGTAGTAATAGACAGAATCTGATATGTACAAAAAGAATTCTATTTGGACTTTTGAGTATTTAGAGTATTAGGTTCTAAATTCTACACTTTCGATCTTTTAGGGTTTGTTTACCCTACATATAATATTTTTAAAAGGGCAACGCCTTAAGTTTATTTTGCTTTTGCAATTCGTGTTTCTAGGGTTCACGTTTTTTAGGTTTCTGTATTTTAGGGTTTTCATTTCTATGGTTTTTGTTGTACATTAGTTGTGCCGACAAAACAAAATGACATACAAACAATTCCCAAGGATGCAATCAAGGCAAAAATGAAATATCACGCAAAAAGTTTTGAAAATCCTATATTTTTGCTTTTAGCTACTTTTGGGATGTTACAGAACTGTCCCTTTCTGAAATGTACCGATCATAAGAAGACGCCTGGCCGCTCGCGCCTCCAGAGTCACCGCCGCCCGAATCTCCCGCTCTGACCACACAAGCACTAGAGAAAGAGGGGAAAGTCCTCATCGTGCGCGAGTGGAAAGAGCTGGAGAGGAGCCTCTGACCTTACCTTCTCCTTCCTCTCACACCGATAGATGGACCCCACCAGTTTTATTTTCCTTCTTTTTTATTTTTTCTTTTCTCTAATTGAGAAATTACCAAAATGCCCTCAAATAACAGCACATCACAGGTTCAGATCCTGGAGAATGAAGCTTGTTTGTCCAGGCTAATTACTAGCAACTTAGTCCTGCATCGGACGCTCGTTCGTTTTGGATAGCAAGCCAGCAACAACCAACCCGTGCTTCCGTCCGTCCGGCCATACATGCTCGATCGTCTGCACTGCATCGTCCTACCCATTTCTGTCTGCTCCAGTCCTGTATACATGCACAGATAGGTGCCCAGCCCAGAGGAGTTTTCACTGGGCACAGTCAGCCCTCGTACTTGTGTACCTCCTGCAGATCCTAGCAACCACCATGATCCTCCTCATGTGTCTGTTGAATTCAATTGACCACATCCGCGTGCATGTATGGCAGGTGTGCAGCCTATGGTGTTAACACGAGTAGTACTAGTATTAATTTGGACCTGCAGTTAACTACCAGTGTATATCAATCAGTATGACAGTATGTATCATGCAGGGTTGAAAATTGAATTGATCACCAGCTATAGTATATGTGTATCCGTCAGCGTCAGTATCGCTGCATCGGATCACTGTCGACGTGTGTACTGCAACCACCACCAACCACCACCACATTTCACTATCAAGCTCAAGCGACTGCTACAGAGAGGCGGCTAGTAGAGCATCACACTGTAAGGAAGGGATGCTGCTTTCCAATTTTGTCTTGCCTGCTTGCTTGCTTAGTGCTCCGGCCGGAATCGCTTGCACCCCACTCCAGCAATCTACGTCCTCCCAGGATTGCAATCTGCAGAGTGGTGGTTGTCTGACTCCGAGCCCTGTTTCTTTTCCAAGGCTGTCTACAGCAATAGTACTCTCCATTTTACATGTAACTGATGCAAGTAGGCAATAGACAGCATGTGTGAAGTGAAGCGAAGCGAACCTGCAGCGTGCACGGCTCCATAGATCGATCCTGGACGGCAAGCTTGGTCTTTAAGGCAACTGTGTGTGTGAGAGAGAGGGCACAAGAGAGACAGAGACAGGTTTCATGCAGCCATTAATTTGTTGTTGCAAATAATGCACTGAAAATAGACACACGAGACACGAATTTTACGTTGAAAAGCCTTGTGAGAAAAACCAAGAAAACACAAAGGTGATATCACTATACGATGAGATGTTTACAATAAAACTTTTGCCCTATCCTATGGACTACAGGGATGAATTTATTGTTAGAATTGGGCTCATAAACGTAAAGACACATTTATTCCTGAAATTCCAAAGCATGCATTATTTAGTCTCATATTACCTAGCCAAGTGGCGGGAGAGCAATTTATAAGGTGGGGGTCCTTGCCACCCCTTGAAACATATGACACATGACATGATGAGGATTATAGCTAAAGTCGCACACACGCATGTACGCACGCGCGTGTATATTCATGTGGCAATCGCGTGACTTGCGACCGTAAACATGTCGTGAACTTAGTCCACATTTCCTTTTGCTAACCGTGTATTTCTCTCTCCCCTTTTAGATTGGTTAGACCAATGTGATCGGAAAACATTGGTCGGATCCATAGACCAGTGTGGTCGAAATAAAATAGTCGAAACACAATGGTCAAACAAATGTTGGTCGCATCCATAGACCAGTGTGGTCGAAATAAAATAGTCGAAATACACTGGTCAAGTTGTAGACCAGTGGTCAAAAATGTAGACCAGTGTGAAATCAGGAACTGATAAACACCGTGTAATTACCATTAATTGGTTTTGAATTAGCAGTTACCAGTGGTTTAATATGTGCTTTATTATGCAGTTACTATAGAGTAATTGTCTCAACCTTTAAAAGATCTGAAGACGTCCAGACCTGAGAACGAATTGATTCACTTCTATATTATTCTTCTTCCTCTCTATTCTATTGTGCTGGAGAGTTGTGATGTTGAATTAAGCCATCACTTCTCCTCGGCGTGCACCGGGAAGGAGGGTGAGCCGGTATCTTCGAACCATTGTCGCTAAGTTCACCTGCACAAGGGGCGGCAATAAGATTCTGGCAACAAGATTCATGCGCGACCGCCGCTTTCATCGCTTCATCTACGTTCGCCTTCGCTTGAGTTTGCGCTGCTTCCTGTTCTTCATCAAGCCCGATTGTAAGTTGGTTGTGCGACCAAACTATTTTGTTATAATTCTATTATTGTGTATGTTTAGAAGTGCAATGAGTTGTCTGTTGTTAATATTTGCTTTATGCATCTCTAGTTTTATGTGATCTTTATCTTATAATAAAATATGGAATTAATATATTTTGCACATTTATAGTGGTACGTGAAAGACTTCGTGTAGGAATAAACATATAGGTTGGAGTAGGAAACGAAATCCGTATCACACTCAAACTCAACATTTGTTGTACTAATATAGACTCATGCATTACCTGATGCTGAGTACTGGAAAGAGACAGTCCATAGTGAGATAAATTCCATCATGGCTAACAGGACTTAGGAGATCGCTGATCGTCCTAGCGGGTGTAAACCTGTTGGATGCAAGTGGGTCTTTAAAAAGAAAATGAGGTATGATGCTACTATTGACAAGGCAAGACTTGTGGCTAAGGGTTATACCCATAAAGAAGGTGATGATTATTTTGACACTTACTCTCCTGTTGCTAGATTAACCACCATTCGAGTGCTCATTGCATTAGCTGCTTCCTATAGTCTACACATCCATCAAATGGATGTAAAGACAGTTTTGCTTAATGGAGAGTTAGAGGAAAAAATCGATATGGAACAACCGAATGATTTTGAGATTTCTGGACAGGAAAATAAGGTGTGCAAATTAATTAAATCCTTGTATGGCCTAAAGCAAACACCTAAACAATGGCAAAAAAAAGTTTGATAAAACTTTAATATCTACTAGTTTTGCTGTGAATGAGGCAGATAAGTGTGTATATTATCATTATGGTGAGGATCAGGGAGTGATTTTGTGTTTGTATGTCGATGACATACTTATATTTTGGACTAACACTGTTGTTATTGACGATGTCAAATCTTTCTTATCTAGATGCTTTGATATGAAAGACTTGGGAGAGGTAGATGTTATTCTGAATATCAAATTGATAAAAAATGAGGATGTGATCACATTGAACCAATCCCATTATGCTGAGAAAATATTGAATTGGTTCGGTCTTGAGAACTACAAGATTTCCTCAACTCCTTATGATGGTAGTGTTAAGCTTCGAAAGAATCAGGGATTAGACAAAGATCAATTGATATACTCACAAATTATTGGGTCCCTTATGTATCTATCTGGTGCCACAAGACCTGACATATCATTTGCTGTGAGCAAATTAAATCGGTTTACTTCTAACCCAGGAGATGATCATTAGGAGACACTTGAGAGAGTATTCCACTACTTGAGAGGCATAACTTCATATGGAATTCACTATACTCGGTATCCATCTGTATTAGAAGGATATAATGATTCAAATTAGATATCTGATGCAGATGAGATCAAAGCTACAAGTGGTTATGTCTTTACCCTAGCAGGTGCTGCAGTTTCATGGAGGTCATTTAAACAGACCATATTGATGAGATCAACCATGGAAGCATAACTTGTAGCACTAGACATAGCCACTGTTGAGGCTGAATGACTTAGAGAGCTACCGTTGGGCTTGCCACTGGTTGAGAAACCAATACCGGCAATCCTAATGTATTGTGATAACCAAACAGTGTTGATTAAGGCTACAAGTACTAAGGATAATATGAAGTCCTCCAGACATGTGAATTATAGGCTTAAATCTGTCAAAAAACTGAGGAACTCTAGAGTAATTACTGTGAATTATATTCACACTGAGAAAAATCTGGCAGACCCTTTCACAAAGGGGCTAGCACAGAAGGTGATTTCTGTTGCGTCTATATACATAGGAATGAGGCCCATTGGAGTTACAACTCAACAGCAACCCATACCTTCTTGATCAAAGATCTCGTGACTTAAGTAATGGAAAAAAAGTTGAAGTTGTACCAAGAGAGTACAATCGATAATATCTGTACATGTGTCCTAATAGACAAAGTACTCTCAACTGTATGGAAGGGAGGCTTAAAGCTTTAATGTATTCTAGTGTCCAATTAGGAAAAAAAAATATTAGCCTACATGATACCTAAAATGAATACACCCACTTGAGCTTAATTGTGAGGTCACAGTTCACAAGAATATGGCATTATCTAGAAAGCTCATGAGCAGATAAGGGAGCATGACCAAACAATGCTCTGTTTAGGCGTGGTTCTTTAACAACCTAGTATCAGTTGAGATTTCAAGTGAAATCTAATCATGAAAAGTTGTGAATTCAATGCATAGTCCATTCATCAGCTGTAAGAAGACGAATCTTGTTATTCTAGGTACAAGTTCAATCCATACGAGACTTACACTAAAAGACTAGTATATTAACAATACTTTAGCACAATAGTCCTTATCATCGTTTTTTGCTGCTTGCCTTGGAATTGACGGGGGATTGTTAGAATTAGGCCTATAAGCGTAAATGCCTATTCATTCCTGAAATTCTAAAGCATGCATGGTTTAGTCCCATATTGCCTGGCCAAGTGGTGGGAGAGCAATTTATAAGGTGGAGTCCTTACCACCCTTTGAAATATGTGACACATGATATGGGGTTACATGAGGAGGACTATAGCTAAAGTCACACACGCACGTACGCACGCGCACCCGTATAATCATGTGGCAATCGCGTGACTTGTGACTTGCTACGTGTGACCATAAATGTGTCGTGAACCTAGTCCACCTTTCTTTTTGCTAACCGTGCATTTCTCTCTCCCCTTTTAGACTGGTTAGACCAGTGTGGTCAAAATAAAGTGGTCGAAAAATATTGGTCGGATCCATAGACCAGTGTGGTCGAAAAATACTGGTCGAAACTGTAGAACAGTGTGTAATCAGGAACTGTTAAACACTGCTTAATTACCATTAATTAGTTTTGAATTAACAGTTATCAGTGGTTTAATATGTGCTTTATCATGCAGTTACTAGAGAGTAATTGTCTCAACCTTTAAAAGATCTGGAGACGTCCGGACTTGAGAACGAATTGATTCACTTCTATATTCTTCTTCATCATCTCTCTTCTATTGTGCTAGAGAGTTGTGATATCAAACTAAGACATCCCTTCTCCTCGGCGTGCACCAGGAAGGAGGGTGGACGGGTATCTCCGAATTACTGTTGCAGAGCTTACCTGCACGGGGCGGCAATAAGGTTCCTGGGCAGCGCATTTGCGCGACCGCTCGCTTCACTGCTTCATCTACGTTCTGCACTACTTCGAGTCTGCGCTGCTTCCTGTTCTTCATTAAGCCCGACTGCAAGTTGGTTGTGCGATCAAACTATTTTGTTATAATTCTATTATTGTGTATGTTTAGAAGTGCAATGAGTTGCTTGTTGTTAGTATTGCTTTATACATCTCTAGTTTTATGTGATATTTGCATCATAATAAAATCTGAAATTAATATATTGTCCATATCTCCAATATTTATAGTGGTACGTGAAAGACTCCGTGTAGGAATAAACTTGTGAGTTAGAGTAGAAAACAAAATTTATATCACACTCACACTCAACCTCAACATTTGTTGTACTAATATAGGTTTGTTTATCTTCCTTCGTTTGAATTAAGTGTACGTGAACAATCCCTTTCTCATTTCCTTTGCCCTCTGTGTTCAGAGCAAATGGATTAGGATCAAAGCAGGTGGTTGGAGCAGAGACAAGACTTGCTAACCTCGGCCAAATCCCGACAGGCTGATACCAAATTGAAGCATGCAAGATTACGAAATTGACTCTTGTTTTTTACTTGTTGGATACTACCTGCTAGATTTTGTTGGGGACTGTAGTGTCGGCTATGGTTTGGGGGATCATTCTAGCTATACTGGAGTGCAAACATGAGTGCATCAATTGCCACTGGGAGTTCGGTCGGGGCCAGTTAAACCGTGCTGCCTGTACGGGCTAGGCAACGGGAGTTTCTGACCCTGAATGTCCCGTGGCCATGGAACAGTCCACTCCACTCCAGTCCTGTCCTGTCCTGTCAAGAAGAAAGAAACAGAGAATGTTTATCTGTCTGGGTATGTACACAAACAGCGAAGACACTACACTACAGGCAGAATCAACAATTAAACCACAAAGAGAAGAGAAGAGAAGAGAAGAGATCGTGCACCATCTCTTCTCATGAACGAATCGATCGACCGAGTGCTTCATATGGAAGCAGCCAATGGCCTTGTTCTTACTCCATCTGTTTCATTCACTCCGACCGTGTGGATTTACACTGAAGATCGTTCGGTGTCGTTTAACGCAGATACAGGGATTAAACTGAAGATCATTCGGATCCCGATTGAGGATGCCATACCAATCTCTGTCTCTCTCTCTCACCAAACTCCACAAAGGCCAACCCAAGCAGAAAGTGATCATCCATACAAACAAGCTAGCTAGCCCACTTGCACCATATCCTTCCCTCCCATACAGGCATACAGGCAGAGGTAATATACATATACATATACATATACATATACATATACATATACATATACATATACATATACATATACATATACATATACATATACGTATACGTATACATATACATATATATGCTCATAACCACTCCTTGTTGTCCTCTGTATGTATATATGCTCATAACCACTCCTCCTTGTTCTCCTCTCACCGTCTACGCTCCATAATTGCATATACTATACTGCCCGATCGTCTCCCCTCCCCTCCCCTCCCCTCCGATGAAGGACCGCCGCGCCGGCGCCGGCGTCTTCCCCTTCTCCATCGGCTGCATGTCGCAGTCCGCCGTCTCCGTCGCCGACCCGCACGAGAAGAAGCAGCCGCAGAGCGACCCCTCGTCCTCTCCCTCCTCCTCCAGCACCACCACCACCGCACAGAGTACGTTCTTCTTGATCACACATAATAATACGGTTGATCGATGTTGTGCTGCTAACAGTTAAACATGTTACTGGTTAATTAATCAGAAGGCGCGGAAGAAGGCGAGAAGGCGAAAGGCGCCGCGGTGGCACCGGGGATCGTCGCCGCCGGGGTGCAACGGCTGATCAAGGGGATCAAGAGCCTGTCTCAGATGTTCGCGATGTGCGACGACGAGGAGGAAGAGCGGGAGATGGTGATCGGGTACCCCACCGACGTGCAGCACGTCGGGCACATAGGGTGGGACGGGCTCAACAAGGTCGGGGGCATGGGCATGGTGAACGCCTTCTCCCTCCCCTCCCCCCTCTCCCTCAGGCAGCTCGACATGGCCATGGAGGCAGCACATGCTTGATTCTCCATTGCAACACACTCCTACTCCTCCTCCTCCTCGAGCACTAGCACTAGTGGTACTAGTAAAATGCATTGCATGCATGCAATTGATGAATGATTAACATGGGTGCTGTCCGTTTAATCTGCCTTGATTCCCATGTGTTTGCTGATTACACTGTCATTTGGTACATACATGCCGTTAATTTTACCTTTGTGGTGGGATGAGATGACAAGTTCATGCATCAGTGTGTGTATATATGCATGTGAACTTGCATAGATTGTGGGAGTTTTCGTACCTCCATGGACATTGATACTACTTGCTAATTTGCTATTATGTGTACATGTGATCTTCATGTTTTCTTAATCTTCTTCTCCCTTCAATGTTGTCAGCAGTGAAGGTAATAAATTGCTACTACTCCGCTAGCAGACTAGCTAGCAACACATTAATTGTGTATTCAAGTCTTTGCTGGCTCAACAACGTTGGTACATGCGGCCATGCGTACACGCATCTACTGGAGAATGCACTGCACCTTGCTAGCTGCTGCTAGCGATTAAATAAAACGATTAAGACTAATTAATCAGTCGATTTACAAGGCTGGGTGGTACACGTAGTACCAATAATCCTACACGCGTGCCAGGTACTGTGCACGGTGAAGGAAGGGTGAAGCGATGATTATTATTTGGTTGCTTATCACGTCGAGAAAATGACGTGGCAATAGGCCACACTGCTTGGCCGAGTGTTTTTTTTTCCTCTTTTAGCATAAAAACGAGATGGTAAAAATGGGACTCATGCCACATGAAAATGCCGCGACAGGGAGTTTGCCGCTAACCCATCATGGCGGTAGCTTGCACATATGGCACCGCCATGATCAAGAGCGGCAAGTGGTTTGCTGTGATCTGGGTGTGCGACAGGCTAACTGAGAGGTTACCACGTGCCTTCCGCGGCGGTGTTTTTGTGCGGTAAGAATGCTATTTTTGTAATTTCGTTTGAAGACTATTTTTACTATTTCGCTTTAAAAATATATTAAATGAGCCAAAAACCCTATCTTTAGCATTGCCAAGGAGAGAACTATCAGATACGAACGAACACTGCTCATGGTTTACAAACCAGTTTGAGTGCAAACTTGTGATCAAATCTACTTTAAAATGTACAAAGGGGACGATAAAATTTAAGGCTGTCAGGATCGGGATCTCAGCAAGGATTGTTTCTCTATTTAATAGCTAGGAGATCCTAAAAATATTGAATAATTCACTCACTAGTCACTACTACGTAGAGCAGGGAGAATCATTTCATTTGTGAATTCCGATCCATGGCTGCTGAGCCGACTTGACGCGCTCCTTGATTATTAATCTCACCAACCGCGAATTAATAATACGCCACTGTTGGTACGTGACTCGCCACTAGCTTCTGTTTAGGAATTTAATTCCACTTCAAGCTTCGGACAAATTAGCAGACTGATTAATGATTAATCAGTTCACGCAAAGAAACATTTTTTTTTGATGCGATGCTTCGGTGTTATCAGTTTGATTGATTAGGATTAGGATTAGGATTAGGATTAGGAGTACTAGTATGTACGACAATTAATGGGATTCCAGTGACAGTTCGATTAATTAGGCAGTGTGATTTGTTTAGAGTATGTACAATAAAAGCAGGCTTTGTTCTATCTACAAAAAGCTTTTTTATGTGATAAAAAATACACATGATTTTTAAAATATAAAATAAAAGATTGATGCATCCATTTCTATGGGGTGTTCACATCATCTATAGCTTATGCCTGGGCTAGAGAAACACGGCCTCACCTGTCATCCTCTGTGGATATGTTGCTTACTGGAGATCTGAAGGGTACAGATGCTGGCATTATTGTTTATTGTAACAGGATTGGATTAAGTGAGAGCGATCAGTCCAAATGTTGTTTTTTATGTGCTTAATTAATTGGGAAGGAAACAAACAGTTCGGTGGGGGCAGAGGGTTAGCTCTCAAGTCCTTATTGTTTATGGTGAGCTTTGTTCTGGCAAAAAAGCCAGCTCGTGACAAACCTAACTGCATCATCATCACATTACTTCTTGGTTGGTGATTGCAATGTTTAAGTGGATTAAGCCTTAATTTAGTTATTGCAACCAAACCTGCTAATTTAATTTCCTGTTTTGAGTCCCAGGTTTGGGTGGAGGTCTTAATTTGTAAGTACTGCTTTATAGTCTGTTATTCTTGCACTACAGATAAAAATAGAAATGGTGGTTGCAATGATGCACTATATGCTAATCTTTTGGTACAAGCTGTGGGATATTCGTTACTCTTCAGTTGATGCTGAAACTTACAAGACCAGCTGGAGAGTCCTTGCTTGAGCAACCTTGCAACATGCTTCTGGAAAACCATGAAGTGTACAAAACTTGCACCTGATGCTTGAGCTCACAATCAATTCAGATTGAGCCCAGTGGCGGAGCTAGAAAATTTGTGTTGGGGTGCACTATTGATGATGAAAGATTATTAAGCAATTATCGGTTGATCACATATTAGCACGGGATAAACCATGCATTATGAGTATCAATTGTATTCACATGGCACTTAACGTTCCTATATAATTAGTTGGGCTTTTTTTTTCCAATCAATTGAATACTATGCACATTTAGTTGTGAAAACAACTTAAATTTATGGAGTGACAATGATGACAATTACTAACATTGATAAATAAAATTTAAATCATTAAAAATGCATAGCCATTCGATAAATTTTTATTGGTACACCATATGGCCCACATGACAGTTCACGCAGCCTACCACTCGAAAATCATGTATGGTTTTAGTACATCTATACTTAGTGCGCTGTCATTGATGCGACCTATTTACGTCACATATGTCTTCAAAATTTGTAAGCGAAATGTCTTATATAAGACACCCAATATTAGTTTTTGAATCATTGCACTCATTGTGATGGCCGCAATGGCGCAAACAAAGAGAATTGGACACTTGATTTTTTTTTAGTTAGAAACTAAAGGAGTTCCTGAGAGCTTATTAAAATAAAACACATTCGTACCATTCGCATGGAGCCACATAGGTGGAAGAAAAAAAAGGTGTCAGACTGTCTACAAAATGTGAACAGGGGGCATGGAATACAATTTGCATATAATTCTTTCAAGTGTTATCGAATTATAATCAAGTCCAAATTCAATTGAAACTATAGCAAGAAAAGGTATATAGATAATTTTACAAAATTTGGGGGTGCCCATGCATACTAGACACCCCATCTAGCTCCGCCCATGATTGAGTCTGCCGTTCTGAAGAGGACTAAAGAGGGAAACTGAAAGGGAAAGGAATACATATCAATTGTTACTTACTGGGTAATTTATTTGACTTCTTGAAGAGAACTATGGAAAAAGCAGGATATCATTACATTCCAAGGCACTTTAGGTGAAAAGGTAGCCACTTCAGTGGTTTATGCTTCATACTTCGTACTCACAAGAGGTCACATGCAATACAGTAATAGACCCTATTCATATTTGGCATCATGTTGCAGCTCGACAAATAACTCTTCCTACTTATTTGGCCAAGTGGCCAGTCACTTGTTCCTTTACTCTAGTTTTGTTCATGTCTGTCAAAAAAGCAGCCGATTGTGCTCTGGACTTGTTGGCCTGATCTGTTTAGACGATTGTGCTCTGGACTTGTTGGCCTAATCTGTTTGTTTTGAACTCTAACTGTCTCACGCTACGCAGAAGCATGTGTCTCTGAATTATCGAAATATCTCTGCCACATAGTCTCTTGAAACAACAGAACAATCATCACAAGTTGCATACCATTATGGAATCGAGTTTAGTATCAGCTGTTCCACTGATTGTCATGCCTTGGTCTCTCACGTTTATCAAGTAAGACGGTGAATCCTGCGTTACTACCTCACATGTGTGTCAGTGATATGTCCTAAGAGGCAATCATGAAGATAATTGTATCACGTTTATATTTATGAATTATAAAATAAATGTTATTATGTTCCTTGGATGAATTATCATTTATAAAGATTAGCAAGTATGCGACTTGCTGATGAAGCTATTTATTTGTTGTATCATTCTAAAAGGATTCCTGGTTGGATGTCACTAGTCAGGACACTAGTGATTTATAGACCAGTACATGTATTGATTGATGACCACGTTTCACCGATCATAGATATGGGGATATAGAATCAATAGTGTGAGCACATGTTAAAGAACATGACATTGGATTGACCCCACTTTGAGACACTATTGAGATTGCTATGTTTCCATGTGTCATCAGTTGGTGTCAAGCAATGATGACGTATAATCCTTAAACTTGATATCAACATGATTTTCTATATGTGTAACAGTACACTTAGATGTTACCAAACGCTACTCTGTAACTAGATGGTTATAAATGTAGCTTTCGGGTATGCTATGAAACATGCGGAGGAATATGACTGTCGGGTAGATTTGCCCCTCCTAGCACAACAAGGTAGATATCTTTGGGCCTCTTGATGTGATCGGATAAAGAAGTGCATGGCTGTGCCACAAGTAGTCAAAGAGTCGACCACACGAAGTTATCCATCACTAGATCGAGAAAAGATTGAACATTCCATGGATGACATATATTTCACCTAGATTTCGATAAGATATCGTGGGACAAAAGGAGAATATGCACGCATGTTGCTTAGTCCTACCAAATACGAACTAGTCGTGGCCAGATGCGAACTGGTCGTAATGAGTTACGAACTGGTCGTGAGTGATGAGGACTTGATCGTAGATCATATTGTATAAGGTTAGTCCAATTTGATATTTATGTGTATCCGGGAGTCACTATATCATACTAGGAACCGTTACCAACTTGTGGACCAGAAATGAGTTTCCAGGTCATGACTTGAAAAATATAAGGTAGAGAAAGAGATTTTGGGAGAAGCCGCAATGCGCTAGCCTTCTCTGTGCTCTGCTTATATACTCGGTAATGTGCCTAATTAAGGAATAGTGCCATCCGACACATGAATTACAATCAAAGAGATTGAGAGAGAGAGAGAGAGAGAGAGTGAGTGACTACAGGGATTGTATCGGTTCGTATTGATACCAATCTAATCTATATATACATAGCTCGTACTATCTATACAAAGCACAATTCTATCTTTAACACCCTCCCTCAATCGGAACTAATAAGGTTGAGATTGTGATTTATCCCTATGAGTTGTCGAACAGGGAGCGGCTTTGTAAACACATCGGCGACTTGGCCTTATGACAAAATAAACCTAATCTCCAAAGTCTTCAACGCCACTCTTTCTCCTACAGAGTGAAAGTCGACCTTGATGTGCTTTATTCTAGCATGAAAGACTGGATTGACAGTGAGGTATGTTGCACCCAAATTGTCACATCATAGACATGCTGGTCCTGACTGATAAACACCTAACTCTCCCAACAAGGATTGAATCCAAATGACTTCAGCAGTAGCATTGGCCAGCGCTTTATATTCAGATTTCGTACTAGATCGAGACACTGTGGCATGTTTGCGAGAGCTACAAGAGATAAGATTGGAACTGAAGAAAATTGCAAAACAACCAGTAGAGCGACGATCATCTGGGCATCCTGCCCAATCTGCATCTGAGAATGCACTCACCAAGGTTGAGGATGACTTCTGTATAGACAAACCAACTGAAGGTGTGTGCTTAAGATATCTCAAAATGCGCTTAACAGCGATCCAATGCAAGCTTGTTGGTGCACTCAAGAACTGGCAAACTTTGTTCACAGAATAGGCAATATCTAGACGAGTCAGGGTGAGGTATTGAAGAGCACCTACTAAGCTTCGATAAGTTGTAGCTTCTACTACAGATAGAACTTTTCCATCTATTTTTGTCAGCTTTTCAGTGGTGCACATTGGAGTTGCAACAGGTCTGCACTCTTTCATGTTAGCTCTTTGCAGTAATTCACAAATGTATTTTTTTTAGTTAAGATCAACCCCTGGGATTTTTGTTTTGAACTTCATTGCCAAGAAAATAGTGTACATCACCTAGATCTTTGATAGCAAACTCTTCTTGAAGTTGTTCGAACAATCTTCTTGTAGCATGATTCGAGGAGCTTGCTACTACAATATCATCGACATAAATCTACATATAGATGATGTTACCTTGATGATTGTATATGAACAGTGATGGATCAGCCCGAGAAGATATGAATCCTAATTCCTGTAGTTTCGAGCTCAACTTTGAGAACCAGGCTTGTGGAGCTTGTTTCAAACCATAGAGTGCCTTCTTGAACTTGCAAATGCGGAAATCTTGAATTTTGATAACCTGGGGGTTGCCTCATACAGACTTCCTCTTCAAGTACTCCATGCAAACAGGCATTTTGTACGTCAAGTTGCTGAAGATGCCATCCTCTTGACACTACTAGAGATAACACAGGGCGAATTGTAGCGGGTTTTACAACTGGACTGAACATATCATCATAGTCAATACCATGACGTTGTTTGAACCCCTTTGCTACTAGCCGTGCTTTGTATCGGTCAATGGAGCCATCAGCCTTCTGTTTGAGCTTAAAAACCCATTTGCAGTCAATGATGTTTTGTTGATGAAGAGGAGGCACCAAGTCCCAGGTCTGATTTTTAAGAAGAACACTATATTCAGCATCCATAGCATGCTTCCAGTTGCTGTCCTTCAGAGCCTCAACATGTGATGTTGGCTCAACCACTTCCAAGGAGGCATGTCAAAGACACCCGTAAGGTACCGTGCCATCCGTGCGCAACTTCGGTTGTCGAATGTTGTCGCGGAGCCTAGTTGTCATAGGATGGTTCCTAACAGGCTATTTAGCTGCGCCTGAGGTCAAGAGATCCAGCGGTAGCACCTGGGATGGCTACAGCAGTGACCGCGGCAGTGATGACGAGCTCTGTGGTACCTGCGGTAAAGAAGGATCAGACAACACAGGAGCATTAGTGGACGACAAAGAATAATCATTATCCATGTGGTCTCCCCCATCATTCTGGTGTTGAGAAGGATGTGATGCATCCGAAGGAGTAGCAGAAGGAAGAAGTAGTGGAGACTCTGTGGAAGGTGGATCAGAAGGTGTATACGACATCTGAGCGAAAGGATAAACCGTTTCATCGAAGATGACATCACGAGAGATATACACCAGGCATGTTGGCACATGTAGACACTTATATCCTTTGTGAAAGGGACTATACCCAAGGAAAACACAGCGTTTAGATCAAAACTCAAGTTTGTGTGTATTGTATGGTCTAAGATTAGGCCAACAAACACAACCAAACGTTCATAAGAATGAATAGTTTGGTTTAGATCCAAAAAGACGATGCATAGGTGTGTCTAGATTGATGACTTTGCTTGGGGTTCGATTGATAAGAAAGCAAGCAAGTTGAAAAAGCATCATCTCAAAACTTGATGGGCATGTTTGCATGTGCTAATATAGAGAGACTGACATCAACAATGTGCCTGTGTTTTCGTTCCGCCATGCCATTTTGTTGATCAGCATGGGGGCAGGAGATGTGGTGTGATATGCCAACACGATTAAAGAAGGAATAAAGTTTCCTGTATTCACCGCCCCAATCTGTTTGTATGCAAACAATTTTTCTATTCAATAATCATTCAACATGAGATTGAAATTGCATAAAGATGGAGAACACTTCAGATTTATTTTTCATCAAGTAAATCCAAGTGAATTTGTTGTAGTCATCGATGAAACTGACATAGTATTTATAACCACCAGTTGAGACAGGTGCTTGTCCCCAAACATCTGAAAGCACAATCTCTAAAGGAAAATATGATTTTTTTTATTGGAAGAAGTATAGGGTATTTGATGAATTTTGCCCTGTTGACATGCATCATACACTAAAGTTTTATTCGACACACTAGAAAGAGGTAAATTATTCTCTTGAATGACATGACGAACTATGGAAGACGGCGGATGACCAAGATGGCAGTGCCAATGATCTTGAGTTGGCTTGACCTGATTTGAACGTAGGTGTGGCATGGGTTGGCGCCATTGGGTAGAGACCACCCTCACATCTCCCTCGATGAAGAACTTGGTTCGTTGCTCGGTCCTTTACAAAGAAATATTCAGGATGAAACTCAAAGAAAACATTATTGTCTTTAGCGAGTTTATGAACCAGAGGAGATGTTTGGAGGCTTTGGGAGCATGAAGAATATCATTGATATTAAGAACATGATTTGGGGTATGGATTTTGGAGTGAACAACATGAGTAATGATCATACCTGCATCGTTTGCAACCTGCACGTGATTCTTGCCATGATATTTCTCCTTGATCGTTAGCCGATCAAGATCACTTGTAATGTGATCTATGGTGCCAGTGTCCATATACCAATTTGAATCAATGGTATGGACTGTGTTGAGACAGCAGTAACAACACGAGGTTCTTCAGCTTGGTACGAGTGATCGAAGTGATGGAAGCACTTGAGTGCAACATGCCCAACCTGAAGGGATACGGGTAGGCTACGATAGCTACAATTCAAAATTTATATCACGTAAACCAGAAAGCCAAGCAAGAAGATGATCACAGATCATTACCACCAGACGCGCAGAGCAGCGGAAGAAGAGTTGGAGCAGCCTGGTACAACGTAGAGCGCGTCGATGTAGTAGTCGTAGTCGATCGGCCAGCGTCCTCGCGAGTCGATCATCTCCTTCAGCAACTTCTGCAGTTCCTTATGAAGATCGCAGATCATCCTCAAGCGCAACAGCAACTGCAGTAGCGTCTTTATGGTATCCACACATCCAGGGAAGGAACAACTGTACGCCGGTGTGCTAGCACCAAGTCACACAGCAGAGCTCTCAAGAAGATGGCGGCTAGGGTTTCGGTGGAGCAACTCACGTCAATCTCATCTTCCCAATAGCCTCAAGTATCTCCTTATATATTGCTCATGACGGATCCTATCCGAACACGTTTTGTTCCAACCCGTTAAGTATGTGACCCGTTAGGTTTATGTGTAGTCGGTTGTGACTCGAAAACCCTTTCCGATCACGAGTCGTTAGTGGTTCCTAGCAGGACATAACGATTCCCGAATACACATAAATTATATCGAACGAACCTTAATGCAATATGATCTACGACTAGGTTCTCATCACTTATGACCAGGTCATATCTCTATACGACCAGTTCATCTTTGGTCACAACTAGTTTGTAACTCCTTACGACCAGGTTTCGACCACTCTGTGATTACGTTCAACTAGTCTACGACCAGCTCGTATCTCCATACGACCAGTCCATAACTGATCGAACTAAATGACCTACTCGTGTATTCTCCCTTTGCCTCACGATGTCTGGTTGAACTCCAGGTAAGATATCATGTCATCCATGGACTGTTCAATACTTTTTCGATCGAGTATCGGATAACCTTATGTAGTCGAACTCTTCGACCACCGATGATACGACCATAACTACTACCAAAGCATTGGTTTGTATCCCTAAATTGCAAACTAATGCTAGAACTCAAATTGGCGCTATTGGTGTTGTTTTGCAACAAAAGGTAAAACAAAACGATGTGAAGGCCGATAGGGTGGATGAAGATGCTGGCCAACGAGAGGGAACATGCCCTTGGGATAAAACCCTAGCGCATGCGGGTGGTCAAGAAAGACATATGGTGACATGGTAGTAAGGGTTGCATTGGCGTTAAAGGAAGCATCAAGTGCATGGAACAAGTTCGCGCAAGAAGCTAAGAGAAGGAAAGCCCACAACACAAGGGAAACCGAGAGGGAGACTTGGCCATGCATGGGGAGGACGCTGGGAATATGGCATGTGGGTTGGTTCAGTTTGGATCCAATTCGGACATCCAATTGGTGTTTAATATTTTTATTCTAAAATTATAGTAGTTTAAATTTTGAATTAAAGCAGGAGTTTGCAACATGATTTTGGTTCAGATCACTGTTCACCTGGTCGGTTATTGTTTATCCGACTCTGACTACTGTTCATCTGATGTGTACTATTCATCCGAGTCTTAGTGCTTGCGTGGGAGGCTATATAAACCCCCCATGGCCGCACCATGTAGGTGGACAAGTTATGATTTAGATAATAAAATCAGAAAAGCCGTTTTGGCGCATATCGTATATTCTTGAGTCGTGAGATGAGTTGAAGAGATTGAGGGAGAAAGATTGAGAGCGAGATCAAGACATTGCCATCTGTTGCTGGTCTTGGGCTCAAGTCAAGAACACTTATGTTCTTGGATTGAATCGAAGCATCTATAGCTACTTCCTTGCAATTCAATCTACTAGATTGATTTGTGAGTGTGCTGATTTCTTGCAATTCAATTCGTTCGAATTGGTTTGTGAGATTGCTACTGATCTTCGAGTTTACCATGAAAGATTAGGCCAAAAATCGAGATTCATCTAATCAACTATGTGAATCCTTATCAGGTGGTATCAGAGCTTCAGTTGCTCACGGTACTTTGTTGCTGCGAAGATCAAGGATCGACATGGCCGACATGAAGGAGATGAAGTCGGTCATGCAATTCAGCTACACTATAGATAAATGTGAGAAGGATCCACTCCACGATCTGAGCTATATATTCTTCAATCGGTGTCGAGTGGGGAACACAGATTGTGCTATGATGATCGATACGGGAAGCTTGACAAATGTTGCAAGCCAAACACTTGGGGACAGAATGGGGTTGGTCACAAAGACACATCCGGAGCCATATCTGTTGCTTTGGAGGTTCAAACACATTCTAATCACAAAACAAGTGGAGGTAAAATTTTCTTTGGATGGGTATACAGCTATTGTTACTTGTGATGTGATTCCTATGCATATGAGAGCATGTTCGTTGTTGATTGGTGCATATTGGTTGAAAGAACAGAACATACACCGAGTTGCATCACATCCCGTCATACGTTACTCTTTTCCATGGAGAGGAACGCGAAAGGAGATTACATCTTGGTCCTCGTCAAGGTACTTTGAAGATAGACAGCGATGAGACAAGGTCCAAGAAGACATTAAAGAGCAGCAACAAAGGTTAAAGGCCAAGAAACGGGAAGAAGAACGGTTGGCCGAGGAAGAAAAGAAGAAATCAAAATTGACGGCCCTTCTTTCTACCCAAAAACAGCAAGAGGAGGAGTCATTCCATGATGACAAAACCGCCAGTGAGGCACCACAAGACGGTCTTTGTATACTGACCAAGATGGTTCGAGTTGACGACACTTCAATTCTCGCAACAGGGCAGTGAACCAACGTGTTCAAATCCGAGTGCAAAATCTGTAGCAAGGTTTGCAAGCTTATCGTTGATGGTGGAAGCTACAATAATATCATTAGTAAGGATTTGGTGCAAGCTTTGGGGTTGACAACATGGCGACATCCAGAACCGTATTATGGACAATGATTGTATAATGTCGGTAAACTGAAAATTACTCATCGTGTCAAAGTTTGTTTTTCAGTGGGAGACTATCACGACAAGGTGGAGTGTGACGTCGTGCCTAAGCACGTATGTCACTTGCTGTTGGAGCGTCCGTGGCAGTATGATCGCAATGCTACGCACCACGGGAGGTCCAACAAGTACTCTTTGGTGCATTAGGGAAGATCATCTACCCTATGTCCTATGCCAGAGAATTCTATTCGTGCTGAGGAGATCATCGCTAAAAAGGCGATCGTGAAGACTACCCCGACGAAAATTCCCGAGGTTACACAAAAGACAAGGATGTCTTTTCTTGAAGAAAGGGAGGATGATACGACCATAACTACTACAAAAGCATTGGTTTGCATCCCTAAATTGCAAACTAGTGCTAAAACTCAAATTGGCGCTATTGGTGTTGTTTTGCAACAAAAGGAAAAACAAAATGATGTGAAGGCCGATAGGGTGAATGAGGATGCTGGCCAACGAGAGGGAACATGCCCTCAGGATAAAACCCTAGCGCATGCGGGCGATGAAGAAAGACATGTGGTGACATGGTAGCAAGGGTTGCATTGCTGTCAAAGGAAGCATCAAGTGCATGGAACAAGTTCGCGTAAGAAGCTAAGAGAAGGAAAGCCCACAACACAAGGAAAACCGAGAGGGAGACTTGGCCATGCATGGGGAGGACACTGGGAACATGGCATGTGGATTGGTTCAGTTTGGATCCAATTCGGACAGCCAATTGATGTTTAATATTTTTATTCTAAAACTATAGTAGTTTAAATTTCGAATTAAAGTATGAGTTTGCAATAGGATTTTGGTTCGGATTACTGTTCACCGGGTCGGTCACTGTTCATCCGACTCGAACTACTGTTCATCTGGCATGTACTGTTCATCCGAGTCTTAGTGCTTGCGTGGGAGGCTATATAAACCCCCCATGGCCACACCACGTAGGTGGACAAGTTATGATTTAGATAATAAAAATCACAAAAGCCGTTTTGGCGCATATCGTGTGTTCTTGAGTTGTGAGATGAGTTGAAGAGATTGAGGGAGAAAGATTGAGAGCAAGATCAAGATATTGCCATCTGTTGCTGGTCTTGGGCTCAAGTCAATAGCACTTATGTTCTTGGATTGAATCGAAGCATCTATAGCTACTTCCTTGCAATTCAATCTACTAGATTGATTTGTGAGGTGTGTTGATTTCTTGCAATTCAATTCGTTCGAATTGATTTGTGAGATTGCTACTGATCTTCGAGTTTACCGTGAAAGATTGGGCCAACAATCGGGATTCATCTAATCAACTAGGTGGATCTTTATCAACCAGTGGCATGGCCATGCACGTTTTTATCCGACCACTTCGAGGGGCCCAGAGACATCTCTCTTGTTATGTTAGGAGGGGCAAATCAGTAACATCCTAAAGTTCTCATTACCAAAATAAAAATAAATAAAGTTATTATTTTATTGGATTTCCTAAAATTTAAAAGAGTTTTATTGCTTTATTTGAATTTCTGAAGTTTTAAAAGTCAAAAATAAAATTTATTGAATTCTTTGAAGTTTTATTTGATTTAAGTTGAAAAATAAAAATTCAATTAATTTCTAGAATTTTCTCGAATTTTAAAAGCTTTTCCCAAATTATTTTAAAGCCAAAAATAAATTATGTGCAAAAACTATTACCAATTTTAAGTTGAAAATATTTTATTTAAGTCCAAAATAACTCTAGGAATCTCTATGAATTTTCCTAAAATTTTTGGATTTTGTTTGCTATTTTCTAAGCCCCTTTTTATTTAATCAGATTATTTAAAATTGGAAAATCAATTTAAAAACCAAATACTCATTTTGGGCCGAAAGCTCGTCCGGCCCACTTCCCTCCACCGTGCACGGCCCACTTGGCCATTTGGCTTTCCCCGCGCGCGACCGTTGGATGCAAATCCAACGCGCCAGCCGATCTCCCTCTCCCCTTTCTCCCTTGCAGGTGGGCCCTCCCGCGCCCTTTCTTCCTCCCTCGTTTCTTCCCCGCACGGCCAACCGACCCCGCCGCCATTTTCGGCCACGCCAAGCTTCATCAACGCCTCCATCTCCTCCCCTTTCTCTGCGCACGCACGCGCATTCAAATCCCCACGTTCTGTCGCGCCCATTCCGGTCCACTTCCCCCTTTATAGCGTGCGAAACCGCCGGATCACAAGATCGCCGCCGAAATCCTTGCTGGTGCGATCTCCTCGTCCCGGCCTCCCCATGGCCTATAAAAAAGAGCATGGTGAGCCCCTTTTCACCCTCATCAAAACCCCTCAAAGACCTCTCCCTCTCTCCTACTCAATCGGCGGGAATCGGAGTTTTTCTTCGCGCCACCGAGCTTTCGTCGCTCATCTTCTTCGGTGCCGTTGAGCCTCCCCCGACCACCCCGACCTCATCGTTGGGTTCGCCTCGACCACGCCTACTCGGTGCACTCCTCGCCCTCGCTGGAGTGCGCCCGAATCACCGCGTCGCCTCCGACCCAATCTTCACCGCCACCTCTCACCTCGCCGTCGGCAAATCCTTCGCGTCCTAGCACTGCCAAGGTAAGCCTTAGAATCTCCTCGTCACCCTTGTGCGTTTGGTACCACCGACGCTCCTCGTTGTGGTGCGAAGCGTCGGCAAGGAGGTCGCCGTAGCGCCGTCGCTGCCAAGCTAATGTGGCTCAGCCATGTCATTGCTCTATCATCGCCACGTTGGCCAAAAATGCCCCGTCACTGCCCACGTGGCGCTGACGTGGCGAAATCTTTAACCGAAAATGAAATTCGGGCGATGGCGTCATGCTGACGCATTATTTCGATTTTCTTTCAGAAAAATAATTCCAAAATCCAAGAAAGTCCTAATTCCTTCATTTCATGTGATTTCAAAACTTCCCGGGGTTCGTTCTCCTTCATACGAACTCCGATTTCGTCGATTCAAAATTTTAAATTATTATAAATTCAATATCTAGCTAACTAAACTAAAATTATTTAATTTAGAGTTCATTTGAATTTTGTTTAAATTTGGCTTATTTTCGCGTATAGATTTCGACGACTTCGGAGAGTCAGATTTCAACGCCATTTGAGAGCAGCTAATTGAGCAAGGCAAGTTACATCTTTGACCATATTTGCACCCATTATTTTAAATTATTTAAATTCTATTTTAAATTATTATTACATGCGTATTTATATTCAAGTAATTTAAATCCCCGTTTTAAGCTTCATAGTTATTCCCAATTCCCTTTTATGACCAATAATTGTCAAGAGAGGTGGCAGGGAGAATCTTTCCGATTGCTATGTAATCTGGAGTTAGAATTTTATGTTGGGATAATAAAAGTAGATTGTGGGTAGATGTTTAATGATAAAGAAAGAATATTGATGGATATCGGATTAATGAATGTTGAACTACAGAAATAGGTAATTATTGATATTAGACCATTGGTGAATATGAATGATAGAACTACATGATTGTTGGACATTGGGTTATAGAATTTGATTATTGTTGAGATTAAATTATAGATACATATATTATTATTGGGCATCGGATTATTGGAGATGGAATTATAGGATTACATAATTGATGAACATGGGATTGTAGTTATACATTATGGATGGATATAGAATTATAGAATCATGTGATTATTAGATATTGGATTATACGAATACATGATGATAGGATTAGCAACTCATGATGTTAAACTTTGGTGGATTAGTTGAGTCAAGCAGTATGGATAAAACTCTGTGGGATTAGTGGGAAGAATTGGTTATATTGGATTATCGGATTATATTGATGTTGGATTATAGGAGTATATGGTTGTTGAATATTGAACTATAGGACTAAATGATTATTGGACTATAGCCTTACAGGACTGTTGGATAATAGAGATATATTATTATCGGATGTTGGATTGTAGGTGTAGAATATTGTTGGAGAATGGATGGACAATGTCAGATTATAGAGATAGATGATTTATGGATATTGGATTACTGGAAGTTGGATTATAGGAATACAATATTGGAGGTTGACCTACTGACCTTGAAATTGACAATTCTTGAACATCAATCCATCATACCTTGTCGCCCTAGATAAAACTCTTGTTAATACAATAGTGTTAACAGGATGCTCTTGATTGAAAAACTTTATGCTTAGTCAAAGCTTAGACAAAAAAAATTTGATTTGGGGAATTTCAGCCAAAAATTAAATGTTGTTTAAATTGTATCCATGGCATTGGAGTGTTATGGAAGTTTATAAATGACTTTGAAAATGAAATAAAATGATTGTTTGTACTTGGGCGAAATAGTTGTTTGGATGATGCATGTTAATGCACGGGCTCAATCTGATTAGGGTTGAGGCCCATGGGTTATTTTGGAGGTCGCCCAAGTCAGTTAAGGACCGGCCTCTGAGCATTCCTTTGCTAAGCCACATCGTACTACCACATGTCCTGAGAATGGAGAGGGGACCTGGCTGACTAATTTGCAATGTTCCACCGTGGTCGTTCCCTTCAGATGTGGTGGGTAGTCATGTTATGACCTACGTTAGTCCCACCTGGCGCAAGAGGGGGCTTGGAACTCTGTGGATTTCTATCCAAAGGGGACGAAACCTTAGCGAGGGGGGACTGCGGTGGAATGACGCATTACAAAAGCCTTGACACGTGCTCTAGACTGCTTACCTAAGGTAGTGAGCGGTGATATCGACGGATGCCAAACAAACTAGAGAATTCATGTCATGTGGGTAAAGCTGTACAACCTCTGCAGAGTGTAAAACTATTCGAATAGCCGTGTCCACGGTCATGGACATGCTAGCAAAGCCACTCAAAGTTAGATCTTTGGTTTTTGTTTTCAAAAGACTTTATCAACTGATTTATGCAAATGGGAAATTTGGGCGGGAAGCCATGTGATAGGAGGGTATCCTTCACCATTCTTGTGTGAATGTTATCTGACTATAAAACTGAGAATTTATAAAATAAATTTTAGTTATAGAATAACTGCTTTGGAACTTACACATGTAGGGAACCATGCTGATATCAGGTCTAAGGATTATACATCATCATTGCTTGAGACCAACTAATGACACATAGAATCATAACAATCTCAATAGTGTCTCAAGGTGGGTCAATCCAACCCCATGTTCCCCAACATGTGTTCACATTATTGATTCAATATCTCTATATCCATGACCGGTGAAACATGGTCATCAATCAATACATATGTTGGTCGTAGAGTCACTGGTGTTCTGACCAGTGACATCCGACCAGGGATACATTTATAACGACATCATGTAAGTTAAAGAGTTTCACCAACAAGTCACATATTGGTTAATCTTCATAACCAATGATTCATTTAAGGAACAGAATAACATTTAATCAATAACTCATAAACATAGACGTGATACAATCATCTCTATGATTGCCTCTAGGGCATATCACCAACAGTCTCCTACTTGCACTAGAGTCAATCATACAGGTATCGAATACCCATAGCTCTTGTGCACGCCTCATGCTTAGGTTGCGGGAGAGGCTTTTTATCAATGGATCAACAATATTCAAATCCGTGTGCACTTTGCATATCTTCACATCACCTCTCTCAACGATATCATGAATAATGTGATATCATCGAAGTATGTGTTTGGACTTTTGATGTGATCTAGGCTCCTTAGCATGTGCAATGGCTCCACTATTATCACAATAGAGATCCATTGGACTGGAAGCACTAGATACAACACCCAGTTCACAAATGAACTTCCTAATCCATACAACCTCTTTTGCAGCTTCCGAAGCTACAATGTACTCAGCCTCTATTATAGAATCAGCAACCGTTTCTTGCTTGGAACTTTTCTAGCTCACTACTCCTCCATTCAAACAAAACACAAACCCTGATTGCGATCTGAAATCATCCTTGTCGGTTTGGAAGCTAGCATCGGTGTAACCATTTACGACCAACTCTTCCTCACCCCCATAAACAAGGAATGCATCTTTAGTCCTTCTCAAGTACTTAAGGATATTCTTGACTGCTATCCAGTGACCTTCACTTGGATCTAATTGATATCTGCTCGTAACACTTAGAGCATACGACATATCTGGTCGTGTACACAGCATGGCATACATGATAGATCCTATAGCCAAAGCATATGTGATTCTACTCATTTTGTCTCGCTCATCAGTGGTCGTAGGACACTGACTCTTGCTAAGATTAATACCATGTGACATAGGCAAGAAACCTTTCTTGGAATCTTGCAAGTTGAACCATTTCAACACCTTGTCAATGTATACATCTTGGCTTAATCCAATTAGCCTCTTAGTTCTATCTCTATAGATCATTATACCAAGAATATATGCTGCATCTCCTAAATCTTTCATCGAGAAACTATTTCTTAATGAAGTTTTAACATATTCAAGTATTGGAATATCATTTCCGACCAGTAGTATGTCATCCACATACAAGATTATGAACACAAGCTTGCTCCCACTAACCCTTTTGTAAATACAAGATTCTTCTTCGTTCTTGATGAAGTCAAACCCTTTGACTACTTCATCAAAACGAATGTTCTAACTCCGAGATACTTGCTTTAATCCATAGATGGATTTATTAAGCTTGCATACCTTTCTAGCTTATTTTGGATCGACAAAACCTTCAGGCTGTGTCATGTACACATCCTCACTTAGGTTTTCATTTAGGAAAGCTGTTTTGACATCCATCTGACATATCTTATAATCGAAATATGCAGCAATAGCTAGAATGATCCGGATAGACTTAAGCATAGCGACAAGTGAGAATGTTTCATCATAATAAACACCTTGAATTTGTTTGAAACACTTCGCAACCAGTCGTGCCTTATGAATGTGAACATTTCCATCCATATCTATCTTTTTCTTAAAAATCCACTTGCACTCAATAGTCTTAATACCATCAGGTGCATCAACCAAGTACCAAACTTGATTATCATGCATGGACTTTATTTCGGATCTCATGGCCTCATGCCATGACTCAGAGTCTGGGTCCACCATCGCTTTCGCATAAGTTTTAGGCTCATCATTATTCAGCAATAATACGTCATGCTCATACCTTATAGGCAATTGACGTGGCCTTTTTGATCTATGTGGGGCCGATGCCCCATCTATAGGTTTGACAATATTTTGTTCATCCTGTAGAGGTTTAGTAGGAGTTGAAACATTTTCAGATGGTTCCTGAATTTCTTCGAGTTGCACCTTGCTCCCACTGACTCCTTTGGAAAGAAACTCTTTCTCCAAGAAGACGCCATTACGGGCAACAAACACTTTGTTATCAACCCGATTATAAAAATAGTATCCTTTAGTTTCCTTAGGATACCCCCACAAAGAAATACTTATCAGACTGGGGTGTGAGTTTGTCAGACGTCAAACATTTCACATAAGCTTCACAACCCCATATCCTGATAAAAGACAATCCAGGACTCTTCCCGGTCCATATCTCATATGGTGTCGTTTCTACAGTTTTTGATAGAACCCTATTTAAAGTGAAAGCCGCTGTTTCTAGAGCGTATCCCCAGAATTGCAATGGAAGATCAGATTGGCTCATCATAGACCGAACCATGTCCAACAATGTTCGGTTCCGTCATTCCGACACCACATTCCATTGAGGTGTTCTTGGCGAAGTGAGTTGTGGAACAATTCCACACTTCTTTAGATGACCACCAAACTCATGGCTCAAATATTCACCTCCACGGTCAGATTGTAGACATTTGATTGTCTTGCCAAGTTGATTCTACACCTCATTATGAAATTCTTTGAACTTTTCAAAGGATTCCGACTTTTGCCACATCAAATAGACATAGTCATATCTACTGAAATCATCAGTAAAAGTTATGAAGTATTGAAAACCACCTCTGGTCAGAGTGCTCATTAGTCCACATACATCCGAATGTATTACGACCAGTAGATCACTCACCCTCACACCTCTGGTCGTGAAGGGCGCCTTTGTCATCTTGCCAAGTAAACAAGATTCACATGTTTCAAATGATTCAAAATCAAATGAGTTTAGAAAACCATCTTTATGGAGCTTCATCATGCGCTTCTCATTTATATGACCGAAACGACAATGCCAAACGAAAGTGGGATTCACATGATTAGGTCGAAGTCTCTTAGCATTAACGTTACAGACAGGTATATCCTCAAGATTCAAAACATACAATCTATTCACTAATGGAGCATGGCCATAAAGCATATCTTCAAAATAAATTGAAAAACACTTGTTCTTTATTCTGAACTCATAACCTTCTGCTCCTAAACATGAAGCAGAAATAATGTTTTTGCTTAAGGCTGGAACATAATAGCAATTATTTAGTTCCATAACTAATCCTGAAGGTAAAGCTAATGGTAAAGTGTTAATAGCTAATGCAGCAACTCTTGCTCCATTGCCCACACGAAGATCAACATCTCCTCTTGCCAAACTTCTACTCCTTATTAGTCCCTGCATCGAATTGCAAATATGAGCAACCGATCCGGTATCAAATACCCAAGAACTGGTCAGAGAAGTGGCAAGATTATTTTGTATAACATTTATACCTGAACTAGAAGTCTTACTTCCTTTGTTCTTTTTCGTTTCTGCTAAGTACTTCTTACAATTTCTCTTCCAATGCCCAGTCTCATGACAATGGTAACATTCTGTGTCAGGCTTAGGACCCAGCTTGAGCTTCTTAAGAATAACTTTGAGACTCTCGATCTCATCTTGAGTCTTTCCTTTGCCTTTTCCCTTTCCTGACTTACCCTTCTTCTTGAAGCTAGTAGTCTTTTGAACCATCATCACATGATTGAAACTTTTCTTGATGCTCTCTTCAGCACCCTTAAGCATGCCATGCAACTCGGTCATTATTTTCTCCATGCCATTCATATGAAAATTCAATATAACTAGCTCAAAGCTCACAGGGAGCGATTGAAGAATCACATCGGTAGCCAACTCTTGGCTAAGGGGAAAACCAAGCTTTTCCAAGCTCTCAATGAGACCAATTATTTTGATCACATGAGGACTGACCGGGTTATCTTCTGACAGCCTACAAGAAAACAATACCTTAGAGGTGTTAAACCTCTCTGTTCTTGCTTGATCCTGAAACATACCTTTCAGACTTACAATCATATTGTAAGCATCCGTGGTCTCATATTGCTTCTAAAGCTTAGAGTTCATGGTTGCAAGCATTAGGCAGTGCACATCGACTGCGTCATTGCAATGCTTCTCATAAGCATTCTTTTCAGCACGAGGTGCATCGGCACTTGGTTCCTCGGGATAGGGATCCTCTGGAATATATTCCTTCTTTTCTTGTTTGAGAACAATTCTCATATTACGAAACTAGTCAATGAAATTTGAACCATTCAACTTTTCCTTTTCAAGAATAGATCACAAATTAAAGGTAGGTGCAGAAGAAGTAGTAGGTGCCATGATCTACAACAGAATATGCAAAAATTCAGCACTATGTTTATGTAAGATCTTATATTAGACATTCATGTTGGTGGTTATGTTCGACCAGTCTATGACCAGATCATATCACCATACGACTAGTCTTTACCTGGTCGTACTTAATCATCAACAGTTAATAAAAATACTCCCACTATAAACCATGTTTCCCACTAACATCATACAGTGAGTTCAAGATCCAAAAATCATTAAGTCCTAGTGAGCTTTGGCATCACTGCTAGAAACCTAGTGATTTAATGTAAGCAACCCTTTGCCAATCATATCACATATGACTCTTGCTTGTTGGGTGGCATCTTTATGCCCCGGCGACCAACATTATGCCCCAAGGCCCAAAACTATTTTGATAGCCTTGTCAAGTAAAACCAATACTATGTGTGCGGGTGTCCGACACCCACCCCATATTATTAGGATAGTTAATGGCACCCTACTTTGGTAGACCTGCCAATTAACGATCAAAATCGTGATAGACGTAGCAATTGGAAATGCATCAATTTTACTTAATTTTTCTTAAGGGATACTACTCTGTCATGTTGAAACATCTAATGATAAAACATGATCAAATAGCATAACAGGAATAAATACAAACATTCACAGATAATCATATTAAACTGTGAAATAGTATGGCCCTTAACATGTTGATCTCCATCAGCATGCTTCTTGTCCTTCGACCACCATGCTTGACGTCTTCGACTGCATTCATCTACTAAGCAATTACTCCTAAGAGCTAGTAATGAATTACATAGGATAATACCAAGCATCATATGTCGGTACGCAGACCGTTATACAATAATATGTAGCTCGATGACTATCTCATAGCATGACACGCAGGCCATGAAAATCCATTCATGCATCACATACACAATGTGCCATACTATTCACATCAAACCCTACAAAAACGAGTTATGCATAGAATCCAATTCTATCGGGCGACATGAACACATACTATCTATAACACGTGGTACAATTACCTAACACGGCGGTCCCGCTAGCCGGTCAGCAGGCAGGGTTCGAAGGGGCAGCGCTCTCAGAAAATTTTCCCGGGACATGAATCTTATTCATGTAACCGAGCCTTGGAAATCATCGGATTAATCATATTAACCCTATTCCAAACCAATCTGATCACTGCCTTGATACGACCACGTATTGCGGCATACTCCGATGGTGGAATTCCGACCGGTAGGAGTATTATGCATTGTGGTTGTGAACGAGTGTAGTAAACCATCTGGTCGTTTTAGCTCATACCTCCTCGTAAACCCATCTACTACCACCGAAAACCGATCGATTTAATCGACCAGTGCCTAGATCGTTCCATCAACATGAACCGATCTAGGTTACCAGACACGACCAATAATAGATCCAATCTACTACTACCACATATCAAGTATACGCGACCGATCCAGATCAAAAACTACGCAGGATGGCTCTGATACCGCTAAAGGGATACGGGTAGGCTACGATAGCTACAATTCAAAAATTCTACCATGTAAACCAAGAAGACAAGCAAGAAGATGATCACAGATCGTTACCACCAGATGCGCAGAGCAGCGAAAGGTTGGAGCAGCCTGGTCCAACGTAGAGCGCGTCGATGTAGTAGTCGTAGTCGATCGGCCAGCGTTCTCGCGAGTCGATCGTCTCCTCCAGCAACTTCTACAGTTCCTTATGAAGATCGCAGATCGTCCTCAAGCGCAACAGCAACTGCAGTAGCGCCTCTACGGTATCCACACATCCAGGGAAGGAACAACCGTACGCCAGTGTGCTAGCACCAAGTCGCACGGCAGAGCTCTCAGGAAGATGGTGGCTAGGGTTTCGGTGGAGCAACTCACGTCAATCTCATCTTCCCAATAGCCTCAAGCATCTCCTTATATAGTGCTCATGACGGATCCTATCCGAACACATTTTGTTCCAACCCGTTAAGTGTGTGACCCGTTAGGTTTATGTGTAGTCGGTTGTGACTCGGAAACCCTTTCCGATCACGAGTCGTTAGCGGTTTCTAGCAGGACATAACGATTCCCAAATACACACAAATTATATCGGACGAACCTTAATGCAATATGATCTATGACCAGGTCCTCATCACTTATGACCAGATCATATCTCTATACAACCAGTTCGTAACTCCTTACGACTAGGTTTCAACCACTCTGTGATTACGTTCGACCAGTCTACGACCAACTCGTATCTCCATACAACCAGTCCATAACTGATCAAACTAAGTAACCTACTCGTGTATTCTCCCTTTGCCTCATGATATCTTGTTGAACTACAGGTGAGATATCATGTCATCCATGGACTATTCAATACTTTCTCGATTGAGTATCGGATAACCTTATGTGGTCGAACTCTTCGACCACCAGTGGCATGGCCATGCACTTTCTTTATCCGACCACTTTGAGGGGCCCAAAGACATCTCTCCTGTTATGTTAAGAGGGACAAATTCCATATCTGACCAGTCATATCCCTCCGCATGTTTCATAACATACCCGAAAGCTACCTTTATAACTACCCAGTTACGAGTAGCGTTTGGCAACCCCTAAGAGTGCTATTACACATGTAGGAACCATCTTGATCTCGTGTCTAAGGATTATACATCATCATTGCTTGAGACCAACTAATGACGCATAGAATCATAACAATCTCAATAGTGCCTCAAGGTGGGTCAATCCAACCCCATGTTCTTCAACATGTGTTTACATTATTGATTAGATATCCTTATATCTATGACCGGTGAAACATAGTCATCAATCAATACATGTGTTGGTCGTAGAGTCACTGGTGTTCCGACCAGTGACATCCGACCAGGGATACATTTAGAGCGACATGATGTAACTTAAAGAGTTTCACCAACAAGCCACATACTTGTTAATCTTCATAACCAATGATTCATTTAGGGAACAGAATAACATTTAATCAATAACTCATAAATATAGACATGATACAGTCATCTCTATGATTGCCTCTAGGGCATATCACCAACACGACCTTCCCGCACACTTGGCACGTTGGGCGAGTTCCTCCTTGCGGCATGTTCTGATTGTAGTTGTTGTGCCCACCACGTGATCCTCCATGTGGCACATTCTGGTTGATGTAGTTGTCGCGGTCGCCACGATTGTCGCGCGATGCCGAGTTCAAGGTGCGCCTGAGACTTGAACCACAGAATTGTTCTGCTCCACACGCATCTCAAAACTCATCAGATGAGCGTATAGATTGATCAGAGTTACCTGCTATTTGCGTGTGGTGAGGGAGGTCACCAGCGAGTCGTAGTCGTTGTCGAGTTCGACAAGAACATAAGTGACAATTTTGTCATCACTAAGTGGCTGCCCGATGGTGGCGAGTGTGTCAGCAAGGTTCTTGACCTTGTGAAAGTACTCAGTAGCTTCCATGTCGTTCTTCCTCACATTGGCGAGTTGATGACGAAGTTGCATGATCCTCGCTCTTGATCCAGATGAGAACATCCGTTCAAGGGCCTGCCATACCTCACGTGCAGTGGAAAGCAACATCACTTGAGTAAGGGTCTCCTCGGTGAGGGAGGTTAGGATGGCGCTAAGGGCCATCTGGTCCTTGTGAAGCCACTTGACGTAATTTGGGTTTGGAACCACAGATGCGCCAGATTCCACGGTCTGCACAATAGTCTTGCTAGGCACGACAGTAGATCCATCTACGTAGTCCAAGAGTTGATGGATACACAAATAGGGAAGGAACTGAGCCTTCCAAACAAGAAAGTTCTCTCGTCCCAACTTCACATTGATCATATGGCCAACATAAGGGGATGGGAGGAGGCCGACCATCATGGAAGCAATTGCGTCCGCGCTCGAGATTGTGACGGTGGAATTCGAGTTCGTGTTGGATGATGACGATGACATGATGGCCTAGAAGAATCAATGCTCTGATACCATGAAAAATATAAGGTAGAGAGAGATTTTGGGAGAAGCCGCAATGTGCTAGCCTTCTCTGTGCTCTGCTTATATGCTCGGCAATGTGCCTAATTAAGGAATAGTGCCATCCGACACAGGAATTACAATCAAAGAGATTGAGAGAGAGATAGAGTGTGTGTGTGTGATTACAGGGATTATATCGGTTTGTACTGATACCAATCCAATCTATCTATACATAGCTTGTACTATCTATACATAGCACAATTCTATCTTTAACATGATTGATTACACATGAACCTACATGGTCACAAACTTAACGGGTTGAAACAAACTAGTTTAGGTTGGATCGGTTATAGACTCTTTATAGGGGGGGGGCATGGGGCATCTGGTATTGAGAGTTACACCACCCACCAAAATCCTAGCGAGTAGCCACCACCTCCTTGAAGTCCCTGCCGTGCGGGCTGGTGCTAGCATATCGATGTTTGGCGTTCCACCCCTGAACGTGTGGATACTGTAGATGCATTGATGTGATTGTTGATGCGCTGATCGAGGACAATCAGAGGTTGCTAGAGGAGACGATCGACGGTCAAGAACATTGGACTGTCGACTACTTCCACTACATCGACGCACGTGACGTTGGACCAGGCTGCTCCAACTCTTTTTCCGCTCACTATGCGTCTAGTGTTAACGATCTATAGTCTTTTACCCATATGACTTCCTGCTTTACGCAATGGAATTTTTAATTATGTGCTAGTGTAGCTTGCCTGTATCCCTATAATGGGACCATCAACGTGATACCTGGTGGGTACGGGCAATGATTAGCTCACCAAGGCTATAGTCACTGCACACTCTCCTCTCTTGGAGTCAGCTTGACAAAGATCTTGTTCAATGGGCTACAAATGCAATTCTCTTTTCTAAATCTGGATCCATTTGCAAAGAAGTATTTTTCTGACAGCTGCTTTGTACACTGTGCAAGCTTTTGAGCATCTTGCCATCTGGTCCCTAAGTTAACTACAAATGTCACAGTCTGTGTACCGACAAGCTCAGATACAATTTGATGCTCTTCAGCTAAAATGTCATCTGCTTCGTATCCAGATAACTACAGATTTGCACCACTGAGTGTGATACGCAACAGATCAATAGCAGGGAAATCAGAAACAAAGTTTGACAAGTCTAGGACAGAAATCAGATTACAATAACATAAAGAAGTTGAATACCAAAGATGATGAAAAAAGATAGGTGCTCCTATTCACTCCGTCTAATCCTTTGTATGTATAATTGTTTACCATCGTGGCTTGTTTAGTACGAATGTACTCGTTCTTGCATACCTTGATTCAGACGATGAGTATTATGAAGAGGATGCACCAGAAGGAAGATGAGTACTACGACGGTGAAGATCACACGATCTAGGTAGGGCATGCACTCAAGTGTTGCATGTGGAGTTGTCGTCTTTGTCTATAATATAAGTAAGTTTGGCCTCGAGGTCCGTAAAACTCTGTATTCAACTACTATGTCGTACTTTATGAAAGTACTTCGTTATGGTATTGTAATCGTAAGCATATACTGTTTATCAATATGTGTGCGACTGAAATCCTGGACAACCGTAGGAACACGAGATACCATCTTAAATACGAGTGTCCCACACAACGTACACGGGCACAACAAAAGCGTTGTCGTGGTACTGTGGTAGAGGTGCACACCATAGCTTGGAGCGACAGCTTGGCAAGCTATCGAGGATATGGACCAGGCCGTATGCAACCAACCAAACACGATCACTTACATCCGTTCTCATCCACTTCTATATACAACCAATCAAACAACATTTCAACACATCCTGACTCAACTAAAACAGCCAACCAAACACAATCTTCTTGCGTTTTTGCTTGCGTTTGCAGAGAATCCAAGAAGTGCCCTCGATTTCAGAATACTTGGACTCTCATCTGTATTGAATTTGTCTCTTAATGTTATATTAATACATTTATAAAAAGGTACGGGAGTATAATGTTATGAAAATATTAATCTAACAATATCATTTCAACACAATCAATCTAAATATTGAGAAAAATATTATCGATTAAAGATTGCGCAGTTTGACTGGTCAAAGTCAAAGAAGAGCTAGTGTTTTGAAACGGAGAGAGAGACCAGCGGATTGGAACGCCGCCGTAAACAACCCACGGGGGATTCGGAGATGGGCCAGGCCGTCTTGCTTTGCAGTGGACCGGCACGACCCAATGAGAGGGCCCACCCTGACACGGGTTGGACCGAGACGAGACGAGACGAGCACGGCTGCAGGTTCGGTTCGGCCGGCGCACCCTCCATATTCCTTTTCCAACGAGCGGGCGGGAAACTAAACGAGCAAAAACAAAAAGGGAGAGAGAAATCGCTCGCATTTCGATTCGATTTGGGGGGAAGAGGAGAGGCTAGAGAGCGGCAGTGGCCGCGGCGGCCGGAGGAGGACGAGGAGATGTCGTCCAACTTCTCGTTCCCGGAGATGACGCCGGCGCAGATCGCGGAGGCGCTGCACACCTACGGCCTCGCCCCCGCCGCCAACCTCCGCCCCGAGGACATCTCCAACCCCCAGCCCGACCTCCTCCCCTCCGTCCTCTCCCTCTTCCTCGCCTCCGTCGTCGACCCCCTCGGGTACACTGTTATATCTTCCTCCTCTTCCTCACCCACCAACTCACCGCAGGCAGGGTTTCCTATTCCTTAATTTGGGGGGGCTTTTGCAGGGACGACCTCTACGGAGACGACGCGCAGCTAGGGTTCGAGGCGCTGGAGGCGCTCGACAACCCGGAGCACCATACCGAGGCCATCCGGGTGCTGCGCCTCTACCGCAAGGCCCGGGGCTTCCTCGACTCCATCCAGTTCCCCGGATTCACACTCCGCGACCTCCTCCGCCCCGACCCACGACGCGTCGTCTACGTTCTCAGCGCCCTCATCAACTTCCTCTACTACAGGGACGACAAGCTCAGCCTCCTGCAGCCCATCGTCAATGAGTTCCCCAACTCCGACGAGCGCCGCATGGAGCTCAAGGCTAAGATCGCCGAGGTCTGGTGCCGCTCGTTCTTCACCATTTATGTTACGCTGCTTTCTGTTTGGGGAAATGCTCCCACGGAAGAGATTCTTAAATTTCCTCTTTTGTTCCCTTTTTTTGTGTGTGTGTGGGGTGTCGGGTTTCCAAATGCAGCATCACAAGGCGATTGCGGATCATGAGCTCGCGGCGCAGATGGAGGAGCCGATGGTCCAGCAGCTGGAGGCGGAGGTCAATGCCCTGAAGCAGAAGATTCAGGACTACAACAAGCAGCAGATGGCGCTGCGAGGAAAAGCCAAAGCCATAACTGATAAGAAAGAGGAGATCCTCAGCAAGGTGCTGGTTCTTACCTTGTGTCAGCGTAGTTGCCTTTTTTTCTTCCTTTTGGGAGGGCGCTCAGTTTTATCCTGACACCTTACCAGCCAAAACTCTAATATGCTACATTCAATTTGTCATATAGGTCAACTTGAATCACCTCAACAGCTACTGATTTGTTCTATGATAATGTATAATTATTGTACTTTGTCCTAGATTATTTTACCGTGGTGTAGAGTACCTGGGCTATTTTACGGCATTGTAGAAATATATATCGGCCCACTCAACCACAATAAATTGCGTAACTTGTAGCATTAAATGTTGTATTTTATTATAGGGCTATATATTTCATTAGACAAGGGGCTATTATGCCAAACACACCTCTAGCTCCTTCTTGACTTTGAGAAGCCATAACTTCAAAACTCCACCTTCCGTATGTTAGAAGCGCTCGAGACCAAATAGGTCCAGGAGGTCTACAGTTTACCATTTGAAATAGTGATCATAGTGCATAGTTTGGATCCATCATTTACTCTTGAGTTTTGACATCTGTTCGTAACCAATTGGTATTCAGCAATACTTTGTGAATGTGGACATTGAACAACTGATATTGCTCTCACTAACATAAGATGATATTTTGATATTCTGTACAAAAAACAATGTTTCACTTCATAGTGTTGTATCTGTTGCTTTTATGTTTTCCTGACTGGTACAGATCTCCCAAGCTGATTTTGAGTTGACGAAACATGCCCAAGAAAATTCCAAGTTGTCATCCAAAGTAGTTCAATCCCCAGAAAAGCTTCAGGTGAGTCCTCAATGTTCCATCTTGATGATCTTCCATTACTCCCAAATATGTTAATCTTTTTTTTTGACTTGATTCACCACACAGTCATCTTTGGTCACCAGTGATTGTTTTATTCAAATTCTTTTATTTCCTCCCTGCATTGTGCAATGATTTTCATCCTTGTTGTTTTGTTGTAGTTGTCGATACCGGTATTCCCTACTGGTTAATGTGCTCCTAAACTAAATGCTGATTGTTTAGGTAAAGGTTCATATTATTGGCTGTGAAATATTCAATTGAACCTATGAAAGGCAGTCCTTTCTTTTGCTCCAATTTCTGACTGAAGGGTCCATGTGTTGCTTAGAACTTTGTGTACAGGTCTAGAATATACCTTTTAGAAGAAAAAAAATCACCAAATTCATCTTGCCTCCAAGTCATTGGTAGGGGAGATCCACTAGTTGGCCTCACATGTCAATAATCAGGAAGATTATTGTTCGGCTTGAAATAGACCTTTTAAAAGTTAGTCCAGCCAACCCCAAAATTGAGGAACTAAAAAAAGGATGTATTCAGTAGAATGTTTCTGCTTCAATTCGATGATTGAACGGTTCACAAACTGCATTGTAATTTGTGAGAGAACTGAAATATTAAATAAATATTATTTTGACATGCCCATGCTGAAAAACTTAGGGTTCCATTCAAGGAATCCTACGGATTTCAGAATAATCTTCTGCAAGAAAATAGTATGCCTTGTTTGTCCTTAGTGATTACTAAACACAACTAGGACTGATAAGGTACTGCAATTCTCCCAACTGTCAACAGAACTTTGTATCAATGCTGAATTATTTGTTCATTAAAAAGTCAGTCATTGCTGGATGCTTTATCTTTGTTGTTGAGCACGTGACTACTAATATGTTGCCTATTCTACTGAAGTATGATAATTCTTTTGGGTGGATGACACTCATACTAGTTTAGTGGCTTCCTTCCAAGTGCCTTTTGGGAGTACACACGGCCTTGAATTGATCAGATTGATACTATGCACTTCTATCAGCATAAATGATCTGTATAAGCTTGCATAACTAATTATGGATTTTATTTCCTATTAAAGAGGGCCCTGGAGGAGAAGAAGTCAGCTCGTGCTGAGTTGAAGAACTCCGAGAAGATGGCAACACAAAGTGTTCTAGAGAAAACTGCCACTTTGGAGATATATAGTAAGGTACTCTTGTTCCACATTTCATTACAACACGCCAATGCTAAAAGGTAACTTGTTTATGCCAATTGGCTGCAAAAACTTAGTTTAGTCTTAGATGGAATTTGATAAAACGAAATTCCAACAAATCTATAGTTCCTCCATCTGCTATATACGGTTTTCTAGGGCCATTTAGTTTCCGGATATATCTCTATACTTTTTTTGGATTATCCGCTTGTTACAGCTTGTGGGGCTGGCTTGTAGCACAAGTGGTACTTACTGCTGTTCCTTGTTATCCAGTAGATATCCCATTAATGTAATTGTACGCTAAAGTATACCCATTTTGCAGGCTCATGAAAAACTGGCGAAGCAATTCTCTAAAATCCAGGCTTTACATGAACAAGTATGAATAGCTGCAAAGCTTGATTGTATTCTGGAGCTGTATTAATCTATCGATGAGACTGTAGTAACCCATTTATTTATTGCTGCTGCTAGGTTGCTGCTGCTAAAACAGTTGAGAAGGAGGTAAAAGCACGCAAAGCTAAGCTTAGCGATGAAAGTGTCTCAATTATGGCCCTTGACGCAAAGATTGTTGAATGGCAAGGAAAAGGTTGCCATTCTAAATGTTTTTTGGGCAGTATTGCTCAAGTATTGTATGTTCCTTTTTTTTTAAAAATATTCTTTTCCCTCACATTATTGCATGAATCCCTTCCTATAGTACATGAAACAGAGGAGCGTCTCAAGGCGAAAGAAAAAGAAAGGGATCAAAGAATAGCAGATGAAAATCAGAAGCTGGGTGCTTTGAGGTCCGAAATTGAATGGAAACTGCAGTGCCTTGAACCTAGAGAAAGGAAAGTCGAGGCAAGGGTTGCAAAGGTGATGTTTTTATTCTGAAATTATGGCTGGTAATGTCCTTTTGAACTTACTTTTTTTTTTGCTAAGGAGTCATGATTTCGATGTTTACATATTCTATCTACTTCTGGTTATTCCTTGGAGGCTTATTAGTATTTATATCACCGCCATTAGTCCAGAAACACAAGCTATCCATATCTCTGACTTCGAAAGCCTGCAGATTTAGTTGTCTTATTTGCTAATTGTATGTTGCTCTTTCTAAAATAGCTGACATATTGTATTCCTTTCTGTCATATCATAGGCTGCTAATTTATGTTCGGAAGCTGATTCAGTAAGGAGTGCTGCTGCATCAAAACAACAGGAAATACATGCCAAATTTGAAGAAATTGTGCAGGCGGTATGTTTGAATTAGAAGGCAGTTTCCTAAAATCATCAATAAATAATGTGCTCCTTTTCAACAATATGCATAGTTGCTAAAATCATCAATAAATAATGTGCTCCTTTTCAACAATATGCATAGTTGCTAATATAATCTTTCTGCAGTTTAACTATTACATGGGGACTGTTGACCCTTTCCTGGAACGAGTTGAGGAGGTGGGCAAAGAAACTTTGGAAAGGTTAGATCGCCGAGCTGTTGAGGCCGCCGAGGATACCTCTCCAGCGTAGCCGATTGAAAAGCGTTCACACTGCTGTTGCCACCCTCTGTTTTGTTGTCAGCAATATCTCGACTGAAAAGCATTCCAGCGCTTTTGCCGTCTTCCTGGGTTGTTCTTCGTTTGTGTTGTAGTCTTTAAACTCTCTCTTTAATGAAGACAGTGAATGGCAGAACTCCTGCCCCTTTTCAAAAAAAGATACCCACTTGACGTCTTACGATGATCGTGCTCCTGTTGAGTTGAAGGTCTCAGCTGATACGATTGAAGTTGTAAATATACCTGTTATGCACTTGTGCTAACGTTCCACTCTTGGGGATGTCTGACTTTCAAACTTTATGCCTTGTAATCTAGCATCTCCTTGTGCATATATGATAAATCTGGAGTATGGGCGACGATTGTAAGCCAAACCATCCAGTAACTTGATGTCAACGAGAAGATGGTCGTTTCTTTGTTGCTGGCTTGAGATTCGTTGATGTTGCATTGGGCACTACTAAATTGCCAATCGTAAATGGAGTTGTTGGTTACTGGTGACAAACATTTCAAATATGAACATTTTGGTGAGGGAGGAGGCTGCAGGTGGTGAGGGCATGTAAAGTGGGGTGATATTAGCTGTCTCTGATTCTTGTCATGTAAGATTTCTGATGATGTGGATGAGGGAGAACGAGGAGATAAGTTGTTTAACATGCAACAAACTGTTTATAAAGACCTTATAGACAACTATTACTGGAGCCTGAAGGTGATTTGAAGAAGGGAAATCTTAGCTCTTCTTGACCAAGACGTTGCACTTAGATCTAGCTCACTTTACTAAATAATTTTTTCTCTTAGCTTTTCTTGTCTTTAGAGAAACCTTAGCCCTTCTTGACTAGAATTATAATTACGTTGCACTTAGATCTTGCTCACTTTACTAAATAATTTCTTCTTTTGCAATCACATATGTCGATTAGTTGGCACTTATGTTTTTCCCATCAGCACATTCTTTTTCTTTTGCTTCACAGGCTCAATCTTGATGGATTTATTAGTTGTGTCACTGTCGTTCTCTTATTATTTGTTGGTACAGATTTCCCCATCTACTTACATTCTTTTTCTTATGTCTCACAAGTTCAATCTCGATGGATTTAGAAGTTGTGCCACTACTGTTCTATTATTATTACTAGTAGACCTGCGGCGCGCTTGCACGCCGTGCAGGCGAGTCAAGGCCTGGTGGGCCCCACGAGAATAAGAAAAGGCGCCGAAGCCATGCACACGAGAAAATTGCGCGTGAGGGGGCCGTGCGTGGGGCCCACGGATAGGGCTGTGCTGCGCGTTCGGCCGGAAAATTCGAACGGCCAAGAAAGGGAGAGAACGACGATCGGACGGCTCAAAAAAAATGTGACGTGGCCTAATGAATGAGCTCTAAACTTCCCTTCATTTATACCGAAGGATTTAGTACAGATTCCGCACACCCCCACCCCCACACACACTAGCTTAGATTATTTTTCTTTTTGATTTCCAATCCTGTTGGAGACTCGAATGGGAGTGGGACATCACTTAATTCTTCTACGCCTACTCCAACAACAGCTTCATCTGCGCCGACACCTCCTCCTGCCAGCTGTGTTCCTACATCAGTGATTTGGAATGGTAATGTGTCATGGGCAAATATCAGGCGAGTACGGCAGCATACTGTAGCATCATGTGTTGCTGTAGCACAGGTATTAGGCGGGACTGGTTATTTAGAAACCTATCTATTATGCGTTTGGTATTATCTATTAATTAAGCAAGTTATTATTAGATTGGATTGTTAGAGACAAATTTCCTTATAGATTATTTTTTAAGGGTCAAGTTGGGTCGTCCCTATAAAAGGGATAGCATGTATCTATTATCAAGGAAAGCAAAAAAATAAACAGAGTTAGTCTCTAACCGGTTGGCTAAAGATCAGAGCCTTCTTGTTTGTCGGGAAGAGTCCCGACCGAGCTTGAAGGGCAATTCCTCGCCTCCCTGGCTAATCAGGCCTTAGAGCCTCGCTACATCGATAGGGAAGAGCCTTGCTGACGATAGATAAGAGCGAGTGCCCTACCCTCGGTCCTCGGACTCGTACCCAACCAATGACCACAACATTTGGTATCAGGGTCACTCACCATGGCTTCTGGTGTCGCACTATCTCTCTTGGAGAAGTTGAAGGTTAACAACGACGAGCAGAAGATCCTACTCGACAACATGATTGTTGTCCATTGGAACTTCGTTGATCATCGTCCATGTGACGCGATGACGCTATCGTATCCTCTCATCAATATGGAGCCACTAAGGACTTCAACCGTGGTCACCACCGCAGCTCGAGGACGAACTGTCTTGTCGCAAGGGGTGCAATGTCACGGTCAAACATCCAGGCGAGCACGGTAGCACGCACTGCAAAATCGCTTGTTACTGTAGCAACACGTGACTGTAGCGCAGATATTATGCATGATTTGTTATTTAGGAATCTATCTATTATGTGTTTGGTATTATCTATTAATTAGATAAGTTATTATTAGATTAGATTGTTAGAGATAAATTTCTTTATAGATTATTTCTTAAGGGTTAAGTCGGGCCTTCCATATAAAAGGGATAGCATGTATCCATTATCAATAAAAGCAAAAAGAAAAAAGAAAGAAAAAGAAACAAAGTTAGTCCATAACCGGTTGGCTTTATCAGAGCCTCCTTGTTCGTCGGGAAGAGTCCCGGACTCTGAGTTTGGAGAACGATCCTTGCCTCTCTGGCTAATCAGGCCTCAGAGCCTTGCAACCTCGACAGGGAAGAGCCATGCTGTCGGTTAGATGAGGGCCATCACTCTACCCTCAGTTTTCGGATTCGTACCCAACCAACGACTACAACATAATGAGAATGGTGACAATCTGAACTCCTATGATTCAAGGCTCAAGCAAGCCGATTTCTATAGTTCAGAACCATTTCAAGAGAGAAAGTTGGAAATGCGTTGAAAGCCATCTGTTTCAAATGCAAAAGAATGCTTGGGGGAGAGCCAAGAAATGGAACAAGCCTTTTACATGACCATCTGAAACGCTGCCCAAAGAGGAACAAATCAGCTATGTCACAAACCCAATTGAACGTTCATCAAAGGCTTCTCATTGCGTCAAGAACTAAAGACGGGACAAAGATTGGGAACTACACCTTTGATCAGAAGGCATCGAGAGATGACTCTCCAAAATGATTGTCATGCATGGATATCCTTTTTCCATGGTCCATCATGTAGGATTCAGAAGTTGCAGGCTTGCAGCAATAGTCTGCATCCCTTGTTCAAGATGCCTTGTGCTCCAACAGTTAGACTTGTTATCATGAAGATGCACAAGCAGAAGAAGGGAGAACTTGTAGCTGAATTAGAGTCAACTGAGAGGTGAATCGCTGTTACTACTGGCAAATGGACTGCAGACCATCAGAAACAAGCACTGCATGGCTGAGACTGTCTACTACGTTGACAACTCCTGGAAATTGCAGGAGCACATCATTAGGTAGCTACTCCCATAACTATCCTTAACAGTTAGTAGTTCATTTTTTTTATAATATTGTTTTTTCTCATGTTATGTACATTGATATGCATTTAGGTTTCGCTATGTGCCTTGCCCTCTTACATCAGATGCCCTTGGTGAAGAATTGATGTCATGCTTCATAGATTGGAACATTGATAGAAGATTGTCAATCATTACCGTCGACAATTGTAGTGTCAATGATGATTTAGTTATGAATAGTGCTTGTATTTATCATAATGTCAATGAGCCAATATATATACAAGTACAGACATGACATATATACAGGTAACCCTTATACAACGGGGAAAATACACAGACAATAATATACATCTAACACCCCTCCTCAACCTTTTGGTGGATCAACAATATTAAATTTGGAGAGATAGAAGCTGTGCCGGGTACTGGTCTATGCCTTTGTGAAGAAGTCTACCAAGTGAAGTTTTGAAGGCACATAGTAAAGAGCAACAACCTGGTCCTGCACATGTGTCCGCATGTAGGAAGCATCAACACTAATATGCTTTGTAAGCTCATGCTTCACCGGATCTTTAGCAATGCTAATAGCATCTGTACTGTTAGACAAAAGAGGAGTGGGTGCTGAAACAGAGACACAAAAATCCTCAAGTAACCACCGTAGCTAAGTAACCTCTGCAATCAACAAAGTCATAGCTTGCAACTCAACCTCAACACTTGAACAAGAGACTACTATCTGCTTCTTAATCTTCCAAGCAATGAGAGAACCACCAATAAAAACACAATAGGAAGAGAGAGACCGACGATCAGAGTGATCACTGGCCCAGGTGGCATTAGAATATGCTTGGAGCTGTAAAGAGCTAGAGCAAGGGAAAAACAGATGACGAGTGATGGTTTCACGAAGATAATATGTAGAACACGAAGAAGATGACTATAGTGGAGCTAAGTGGGAGCAGAAACAAACTAACTCAAGATATGCACAGGATACGAAATGTCAGAACGAGTGACACCTAGATAAACGAGACTCCCAATAAGGTGACGATAGCGAGTAGGATCAGTAAGAGGCTCACCATCAGTGGACCGAAGATGAGTATTAAGCTCTATGGGAATCTCAGCAGTGTGCTGATCAGTAAGAGAAGTATGATCAAGAAGATCCTGGATATACTTTTCTTAGGACAGATAGAAGCCCCCAGACGTAGAAATTGTTGGGTCACGGGGTAGGCTACGATAGCTACAAACAAAAATTTCTACCACGCGAACCAGATGCCAAGCAAGTAGATGATCATAGATCGTTACCACCGACGCCAGTAGCAATGGAAGAAGGGTTGGAGCGGCCAGTCCAACGAAGAGCGCGTCGATGTAGTGGTCGAGTCGATCGTCAATGTCCTCACGAGCCGATCGTCTCCTCCAAAGAACGCTCTGCGGTTCCTTGTGAAGATCGCGATCGCCCTCAAGCGCAACAATCGTAGTAGCGCCTCTATGGTATCCACACGCCCAGGAAGGAACAACCGAACGCCGGTGTGCGGCACCAAGTCGCTCGGTGGAGCTCTCAAGGAGATGGCGGCTAGGGTTTCGGTGGTGTTTCACGATCTCACCCAATAGCCTCATGCACCTCCTTATATAGTGCTCGTGACGGATCCTATCCGGACACGCCATTTAATCGATTCGTCTTGGTTTGTTCCAACTGCTTAAGTGTGTGACCAGAGGTTCATGTGTAGTTCGGTTGTGATTCGAAACCGCTTCCGATCACGAGTCGAAGCGGCTCCTAGCGTAACATATCGATTCCGAAAACACACAAATTATATCGGACGAACCTTAATGCAATATGATATACGACTGTGTCCTCATCACTTACGACCGTGTCCTATCTCTATACGACCATTCATATTTGATCACGACCAACTCGTAACTCCTTACGACTTGGTTTCGACCACTCTGTGATTACGCTCGACCGCCTCTCGACTTGCTTGTATCTCCATACGACCCGATCGGTGGTGGTCGAACTAAGTGACCTACTCATGTATTCTCCTTTGCCTCACGATATCTGGTTGAACTCGGGTGAGATGTTGTGTCATCCATGGACTGCTCAATACTTTCTCGATCGAGTATCGATAACCTTATGTGGTCGAACACTTCGACTACTAGTGGCATGGCCATGCACTTTCTTTATCCGATCACAACGAGGGCCCAGAGACATCTCTCCGTTATGTTAGGAGGGCAAATCCCATATCGCATCACCACATTCCTCTCCATGTTTGAGCATACCCAAAGCTACCTTTATAACTACCCGATTCACGGTGTAGCGTTTGGCAACCCCTAAGAGTGCTCTTACACATGTAGGAAACCATGTCGATCTCGTGTCTAAGGATTATACATCATCATTGCTTGAGACCAACTAATGACACATAGATTCATAACAATCTCAATAGTGCCTCAAGGTGGGTCTTATCCAACATCATGTTCTCTAACATGTGTCCATATTATTGGTTTGATATCTCCATATCTATGACTCGTGAAACATAGTCATCAACCAATACATATGCTAGTCTATTCATATGTGTCCTCATATGTTTACGACCAGGGATAGTGTAAGAATAATTATCGCAGAAATATAGAGTTTCACAACCAAGTCACATACTTGATAATAAATATTAACAATATTATTCTAGGAACAAGATAACACATTATCCAATGTCATGAACATAATGAAATATAATCATCTCTATGATTGCCTCTAGGGCATATTTCCAACAGAAATAACCTCAACCCCAAGAAAGTAGTGAAGAGGACCCAAATCAGACATGAGAAACTGCTCATTAAGACACTCCTTGACGAAAGTGATGTACTGAGAATCATCGCTAGTAATGATCATATCATAAACATATAAAAAGAGAAGCGTCTGAACACGAGGCGAAGTGTCAATAAAAAAGCAGGATCATGAGCACTAACAGAGAAACCAACTGCAGTGACAATAGAAGAGAAACGATCAAACCAGGCACGAGGAGCCTGCTTGAGGCCATAAAGAGATCGACGAAGGCAACAAACCATACCCCCAGGAACAGAATGCCCTGGTGGTGGCCGCATATAAACCTTCTCACGCAGCTCACCATTGAGAAAGACATCCTTGACATCAAGCTGAGAGATGGACCATGCCCGAATAGATGCCATAACAAGAAAAGTGCAGACGGTGGTCATGTGAACCACAGGAGCAAACGTCTCATCATAATAACGACCATGCTCCTGATGAAAACCACGTGCCACGAGACGAGCCTTGTAGTGCTCAAGAGAACCATCAGAGTGGGTCTTAACCTTGTAGACCCACTTGCACGTGATAGGAGTACCACACGCGGGAAGAGGGACAAGATTCCACGTGCCAGTACGCTCAAGAGTATCGATCTCCTCTGCCATGTGACGTAGCAGTGTGAGAAACTCCTGAGAATCAGAAGCACGAAAGCTCCTTTGAGAGGAGGAAATGCCAGTGCCCTTTGGAGGATGGCCACCACAACGTAAATCCTTCTTCTTCTTGTAGCAGAACTACTCCACATGTCCATCCTTGTTGCAATAGGTGCAGTGGAGTCCCCTACCAACAGCAGCTGTCACTGGTGAATGCACCATTGGGGAATAAGTAGCTGGAGATGGAGCGGGTGTAGAAGCTGCTAGAATCGAAGGAAACAACGTTGACAGCAGCAGACCCGCAGCACGAAGGTGAATCTCCTCAGCACGAACAGATGCAATGGCCTCCAACAGAGTCACACGAGGGTGGCGCGCCAGCAACTGAGCACGAGTCTACTCATACTCAGCCCGGAGACATGTCAAGAAGTCGTAGATGCGATGAAACTCCAGGTGAGATCGCTGACGCTGACAACACTGACAAGTGTGACAAACATCCAGTCCTAAAGAGTCAATCTGACGCCATGCCATAGACAATTGGGTATAGAACTCGTCCACAGTAGCATCTCCCTGCTGCAGCGGCTGCTTCTAATGCACAACAGAAAGATACAAGAAATCACCAGACGGCTCGTAACGGTTGCACAGATGTGTCCACATCAACTGTGTTGAAGCCAAACCAACCACATCCCAGTGAGTTGCACCTCCATGCTAGCAACCAGAATAGCAGAGGCACGAGCATCCTCATCAATCCATGTCTTGTAGGCGGCATACTGAGTCTGAAAAGTCTCCATGGCATCTTCAAAAGCATCAGATGCCTCCTTACGAGCGCCTTCGGAAGCAGTCTTCAGGAGCACATGCTCAGTAGGTGGAGCAGGGCGAGGTAGGCAAGGCAACTCGCCGGTAAGAAACTCCTAAAGGCGCTGACCACGCATGTGGAGACGCATATGCTGAAATCAGTCCCAATAGTTGAGACAATCGAAGATCACCGGGTAGCGAGGAACAGAAATAGTGCCTAAAAAGGATGACATTTTTCTTCTTTTTGCCTTTTTTGTCTCTTTTTTTCTTGAACCGAAGGCTTTACTTCCATCGACAGACAGAGAAACCGAAGACAAGCTTCATAACAAAAACTCCAGAACAAAACCAAGAGAGAGAGAGAGACAGAGAGGCTTGGAGACGAGTGGCGGCTGCAGCTCATCAGTAGTGACGGCGGTGGCTCACCGGAGCGACTGTAGATCGGGAAGCGACCACAAGCGAGGAAGGTGCCTCGGCTTGAGTAGCCACGGTGACGGCGGCGGCTCCCCGAAGCGACTCCGGATCGGCGCCAATCGGGGCAACTTTGACAGGCGGCGAGGCGGCGGCTGCAGCTCCCTGAGCAACGGTGGATCGGTGCCAATCAGGGTGACGACGACGCGGTGGGAGTCCACAGGCAAGTGACGGCCCCGAGCAAAGATGAAGCGTCGGGAAAAGAGCTCAGGGGAGCAAAGACAAAGCATTGGGAAAATAGCTCGAGGGCGGCAGCGGCAACTGACGGTTGAGGAGGCTGGCGTCGGTCACGTGAGAAAACTCTAAGCCTACCTTTGCTCTAATACCATGTTATGAATATCGCTTGTATTCACCATAAGGTCAATGGGCCAATATATATACAAGTACATATATGACATATATGTAAGTAGCACCTTATACAACGGAGAAAATACACAAGCAATAATATACATCTAACATACTTTAGCTTTTGTTTGATGGTCTCTCTAAGCCACTTATGCAAGATGGGGAATTCTTTGCGTTGTTGTGCACATATTTTAAATTTGATAGTGAAAGATGGCTTGGATGTCATAACTGTTCCCTTGCAAAGAGTCTGTGATAGTGTTGTATATTGGATAACCACCCCTAAAAGAGTAGAGAAATTTGAGGAAGATACATGTCAATTGCGTGTTCCAACCACAAAAAAAACTTCAAAATGATGTGATGTAACACCCTGATTTTGGAGCCTTTTTGAAAATTTCAAAATAAAAAGAACCATTTTGTTTTGATGAGAATTCTAAGCTTAACTCGGAATTTTTAGAATGGATATCAATTGACTAACTCAAACTTCAACTAAAGACTCTCTATTGGTCTGTTGGATTTGTTGGAGTTTTGGTGATCTCTCCCTTTCTGTGCTTGTTTTTTTCCGTCTTTGGTCCAGACCTCCTTAGGTCTAGACCCCCTTCTCTGATTCTTCTCTGGCTTAGACCTTCCCAGGTCTAAACCTCCCTCATGTTCATTTGAACCCACTCTCTGTTCTGTTGGAACCTCTCTATGTCTATTTGGATCTCTCCATGTTCCTTGAACCTCCTTGAACTCATTTGGATCTCCCCATGACCGTCAGAACCTCCCCTTGAGAGATCCGACCGTTAGGACCTCCCCTTGAGAGATCCGACCGTTAGGACCTCCCCTTGAGAAATCTGACTGTCAGGACACACCCTTGATTTGATTCGACTGTCAGGACCTCCCCTTGATTTGATCCGACCGTTAGGACCTCCCCTTGATTTGATCTGACCGTCAGGACCTCCCCTTGATCTGATCTAACCGTCGGGGCCTCTCCTTGATTTGATCCGACCGTTAGGACCTCCCCTTGTGGATATAAACCGTTAGGACCTCCCTCGAGAGATCTTGACCCTCAGACCTCTTGTGAATTGTGAGCAGGTCTTTTAGACCTCCTGTCCTCATGACCTCCTCGTGTCTTTTGGACCTCCTGTCCTCAGGACCCCCCTTAGAGGTCAGGACCCCTGGTCTTTTGCAAAGACCTCCCTTGCGGCTGAGACCAACCCTGTGACTGATCTGTTCTCTTGAGTTTGACTGGCCCCATTTGTCAGTCACAACCTCTTTCTTTATTTTTTGACCATGTCCTTTGCACTTAGAAGTCTTCAAAGCATTTAATGCCTATTGTGTCGCATTAAATGCTACCACCTTTTGGCAGCACTCAGCTACCTTTTGTCATATCTTTTACCAACTCCTATCATTTTTCTTCACTTACTTTAGAGCCCGAGAGCCTTGGAAATCTCAGTGGCTCTGGCTATAAAAGCTTGGGCAGCCCTTCCTCTTTACCCTTTTCTCATCTCCCCTCTCTGGCTCACCCGATCAGCCCTTGGACCTCCTTCCAAGCTCTTTGGACCTCCCCTTTAAAGCCTCGGATCTCCTCCAGCAAGCTTCTTGGATCTTCCCCCTGATCACCTAGCCTCTCTGTTGGTTTTATTTCAGTGTTCTATTAGAGTTTCTTTGGATCTTATTTGAGCTCTATTTGAGTTGTTTTGTTTTCCACTGTGTAGATTACGAAGGCACCGAAGAGCAAGATTTCTTTGAGGAAGAAGAAGACACCCAGGCCTTTGAGCAAGGCAAGTTACACTCTTGATCATAATGCACCCATTATTTCACCCTATATATGTTCCGTTTTAAATGTTAATGCATGCTTACTTTACTAAGTTATTTCAATACATGTCTTTAAATTCATAGTTATGCCTAATTCCTTTGTATGACCCCTGTTGACCTTGAACCGAACATATTGTCACCATAGGAAAACCTGGTTGCTACATTAGTGTGAACCAGGATCTTTGGAAAAACTTGATGCTTAATCATGCTTAGACCAAAAATATTTATTTTAGAAAATTTTTACCATCTTTGGCCATCTATTATTTAGAAATGTTTCAAGCCATGACATTGTGTTGTCATGGAGTTTTGCCAAAAGGTTTATGAAAAGAAAACAAATGAAAAATTGTTTTGGACTGGGGCGAATTGGTTGCTTGGTTGGTGCATGTCCATGCACGAGCTCAACTTGAGTAGAGTTGAGGCTCAGGGGTTTTGTGGTTGTCACCCTAGTCATTTGAGGACCGGCCTTTGAGCATCCCTTTGCTATGCCTATAATGGGCTATGCCTCACCGTACAACCACATGTCTCTAGAATGAGGCGCGGGACCTGGCCAATTAATTTGCAAAGTTCCACCGCGGTTGTTCCACTTTGATGTATGAGAGGTCTTTTATGGCCAATAGTCTTTTATAACCTATGTTTCCCACTGGCGCAAGAGAGGGCTTTTCCGGTGGGTTTCTATCCAATGGAAGTGAAACCTTAGCGAGGAGGGGCTGTGGTGGAATGATGTATTGTAAAGGCCTTGTCATGAACTCTAGACCTCTTACCTTCGACAGTGAGAGGTGGCATTGACGAATGTCAAACAAACTAGAGGAATCATGTCATGTGGGTAAAGTGTACAACCTCTGCAGAGTGAAAACTATTCGAATAGCTGTGTCCACGGTCATGGACGTGCTGGCAAAGACCACTCAAAGTTAGATATTGGTTTTGTTTTCAAAAGGTTTTGGATAAACTATTTTTTGGGATTTCTATCCCATGGGCTTTGGGTGGGGAGTCTTGTGACAGGAGGGTATCCTTCACCGTCTTGATGATGAATGTTATCCATCTGAAAAATTGAATTTGGAAAATGAACTTTAATTATTGTTAACTGCCTTTGAACTTATTACTGGTATTTGAAATAAACTTGGCTTTATGCAAATCAACCATATTAAGCCTTCCTTTGAGATATCCACTTATGCATGTCATTCTGTTATTTGACGGGTGTAACTTGCGAGCACGGTTGTTGTGCTCATTCTTGCTTGATTTGATAAATTGAGCAGGAGAGGACTCCTTTGAAGATGATGAGGGCCAGAACAATTAGGCCGCGCCCTCTAGCCAATTACCTGTGGTGTATTGGATGGACTTGGTTTTGCTTTCGCTGTGTATTTTGTCTTGTTGTCGTGGCTTGTAAGTAACTTTGTAATAAACTCCCTCGCTGTTAATAAAGTCTTTTGTGGATGTATGTTATCACTTGTAATTGCTGTGAAAACTAGCCATTGATCCTTGGGGACTAGTTCGGATCACAGGAGGTTTAGGACTTCTCCAAGTCTCCTGATCTCCTCGAGTTGGTTTCTTGACCTCCCTCAGGTCTGGTCGTGGCTCTTGGGGAGGTCCTGAGTCTCAAGACCTCCTCGGGTTAGTACCCTAGACCTCTAGGAGGTCCGGCTGGACCTCTTGGGAGGCCTGGGAGGACTGCCTGACAGATCTTTTGGACCTCCTGGGAGGTCCTGGTAGAGTCCCAGGGAGGTCTTAGATGACCTCTCGGGATAGCCCCTGGCCAGGTCGCCACATGTGAAGACTAGATGGAATTCAGCATACTTGATGTTCGAATATGCCATACCTTATAAAGATGTTTTCCAAGGAGTTAAGCAACGTGTGACGACTCACACATGTTGCTACCTTGGGTAGCATGTTAGTATATAGCCCACATCGGATAAAGTATAACTTTATCATATGTGTGCACATTAGAGTATCACAAAGAAGTAATAGCAATGGTCCCATAATTATCCTTACAATTAGAATATAGTCTTAAACATAAGGTTTTCATGATATATGACATCGAACATCGAGTTCATGCCTATACTAGTCATGCAGGGCAGACACAAGATACTTCAACTACCCAATTCTCAAGCTTCATCTTTGCCACTTAAGGTTGAACCATTGAAGTTATGATTCTCTTAGCTTCTTTCATCTTCCATTATGGATCACCTCTGTCTTATTCCTCGACAACGAAACTGTGAGACCCCAGGGTATTTAGCTTGTAATGCTTAGTTATCATTAATCCTAGCATCGCAAACAAAATATCCCATGCCTCGGGAAAATATGTACATCCCAGAAGTGTTGTACATACACCCTTTTACAAAATCATGCATCAATTCCATACAAACAAAGAACCAAGCACGAACTAGATTAAACAGAAGACATACATAATAGAGATATTACAAAAGAGGCCGACCGGCCAAATAACAACTAAACAACTAAAGAGATAAATAACAGCGGAAGCAAAAGCCATAAGATGGCAATAACAAAAGAGCCAATTAGTGTGCCTTAACCCACAAGGCAAACTGACCGGGCCGCCAGCTAGTCGTCAAAGCGAAGATCACTCACAAAAGTTAATCCCTTGGGGATCAACCTCTTCCTCTGCAACAATTAAAGTTAAGCAAAGCAAATGAGTACAAAAATGTACTCGCAAGACTGACGTGTAGTATAACAGAACTATAAATAGCTACATGCAAGCTTTATTTAAGTGGATGAGGCTTTGGACTCATTTTAGCATAAAACAAGTTTTCATTTGCAATAATGTAATAGATTGAAAGCAATTTGGACAAAGCATTTTTAATTGTTGAAGTAACAACGATACAATAATAATAACAACAACAAGAACAACCTGGAAGTGACTAACCCAATAGTCACCACAACAATAGTATGAACATCCATTCATACCAACCCATCAAGTTTTAATTAAATGTTGTAGTCTAGTTCTCACGGGCGTTCCGGCGTGTCCATAACCTAGGGCGAGGCTATTCAATAGTTTTAACCTGCAGGGTGTACCAATGTACCCACACGCCGACCGCCTTTTCGCCACATGATTTAGCACACTTCCTTTGGTATGCCGGCACGACTTAGTCCTACGAGACATTTCCAATGGATGATGCTAATTACGAGCCGCAACCCATGGGGATAAAGACACATTAGACAACCTAACCGGTCTGCCAATGCTCCTTCCCAACACCACACACACACATTTTATTTAAACATACCCACCGACCAGCTCATAATTAACACCTCCCAAAGTACTTAGTCAAGAGAGGTCCCATATCCCCCTCGTGTGGTTAGCACGCAAAATTGCTCAGAACGGTGGCGCAAGTAACTCGGTCCTTATTGACTCAGGCATACTACCACATTCCAAAAACCACACCATCCATCCAATATGCCCAAGTCCAAATCAAACTTTTATTTTCAGATTTTGACTTTACAAAATAACAAAGCACAAGTGCTGGACATAAAGGAGTAATAATTAGATTTGTGTGATCAAGACCATCGACTAAATCGATGATCGCCCATTACTACCGATAACTAAGCATGTCTAAGCAGTTTAAATCGAAAACTACTAAGTGATAAGAGCTCATCCAACGAGCTCAAACCACAGCAAATAACCTAGGCTCATGGTAGTAGAGGATAAACAATTCCTACAGATTATGCAACTATAGGCTTGCTAGCGACATTTTAACACAAAGTAGCATGCATACATACAAGTAAAACAATATATTAACCTTTAAAGTAATGGGACGATAGAGGGGATATGATCAAACTGCTTGCCTTTGCCTGAGATAACTTTCTTGCTGCAGAGGATCACTCTCGTATTCAATATAACGGTCGGAACCTACCGAAAGAAACGAGAAGAACAAATAAGAACGAATAACACCGAGAATACTCAAAAATTCAAAGTCAACCAAAATCCATGAAATTAACACAGCAGGAAGAGGGGGATTTTAAATGAATTTAGAAACAAGAATCATTCAATTTGGATAAAGTATGCAAAAGTTATGGTTAAAACAATTTCATTCGGCTGGAAATATTCAAATTAAATTGTTTTCGGGTACTGTTCATCGCACAATTTTCCAGAATGTTTTTGAACACAAAATTTTTATGGTAGGTAGAGCATGGCATTCTAAGAACAGCAAAATTGGGTTTACTTCATTTGGAGTTATAGAGAAATACTTAGGCATTTTTAAAGTTAAAACAATTTTTAGTGCAACAATAATTCGTTTCGGAATTTTATAAACCATGTTCTCCCACTCTTACTGGGGCTGACCCAGCACTCACAAATACTCTTACTAGGCATTCTATGTATACATCTACGATGATCATACAGTCAAAACCAAACCTCTTATATGTTCTCATGACTATTTTAGTTAATCATTAACTAAATTGATACCGGTTTAATGAGAGTTTCTTAACATGACTTGCCTGGAAGGCCCAGCTCATGTTAATGGTTATCTTTGTTATTATTTCCTATTTATCAAGGAAATTCCATGTTTTAAGTGTGTCCTTTTTATAGCCATAACATGACTAAGCTTTATGCTAAGGTGCAACTATTACGGTGTTAACTTCCAACTAAAGATTTGTAATCTCTAATTGCCTTACCATCACATTGGCCTACTAAACAATTTTTGTTGTCCAATTTGTTAAATGGAGATTCACTGTTTGATTTGGAAGGACCAATAACAATTCCTCTTTTTCAGATTAGTTAGCTATAGCTAGAAAATTGACCAAAGACTGCATACTGTGATCCCAATGAGGTTTTAAAATTCTGTTTTTATGTTCATATGATTGACAACACTAAGTATTGCTGAAATGACGTGCTAAAACTAACTCCTCTCAAAACTCAACTTCAATTCGGTTGATTTATTTGAGTGGTATCATGCTTTATCACATGATCAGTTAGTTACTCAGTAGGTTCATTAGCCTACTGCCACCACTAGACTTCCTTAAGACTACTGTTGGTGCTGCTAGTTAGATAAAAGTTCAATGGTTAAGTGAGCCAAGGACATTAGTAACCACTTATTTTAGCAAGGTTATTAATATATTGACAAATCTGATCATTAACAGATTATCTCTACTGCTCAACCGACAAACAATACATAGCATTGCTGAATTATAGCGCTGAAATCTAACTTCTTTCAAAACTCTACTTCAACTTGGTTTAAACCATTCGAGTGATCAATTAGCCAATTGCATTAATACTGCTTTAACCAATTGTATAAGGATGTCACTAGCACTGACCTCATAACCATTCTCTCTGGACAGAAGTGTAACAAATAGACTCCCATCAATTTAAACTTCCAGATTTGCTAACTCATTAGAGTAACACAATTGACCCTCAACAAAAACTGGTAGACATAGACCATAGATATGTGCACGAGAGTTGTACTGACAAGCTAAAGTTTTCATCTAAACCTCATTCAATCATTACTTCAACAAGGGATTTCACATGCAGATAAACGAGGCCATCATACATACACACACACATAGAGCGCCAGGGGAAACCGAAGGCGGTGAATGGCGTTGCCGAGCGCGGAGAGACTGGGAGGCGACGGCACTCGGGCGGCTTGAGCGACACTGAGGCGGCGCGGCCAAGGTGAGCAGCGGCCGGACCTGTAGAGGAACAAGGAGCTTTGTTGAGGCATTACAACAAACATCTAGAGGGCAAGGAGGAGGAAACCGAAGGGGCTCGAGCAGGTGACGCCGATGGAGACAAGCAGGCCGAGGGGCGACTGAGAGGTGGCACAAGAGGCGACAAATCTGGAGTGGGAGAGGCGGATCCGGGCCGAGCGGTGACGGATCCGGCGCCTAGGAGCGGCGGCGGGCTGGAGGTGGCCGGTGTAGGGCGGTAGGGAGAGGTGGCCGGCGCACCGATGGAGGGAGGAGGCGGATCCGGCCGAGGAGAGGCGGCGCGGCGGGCGGCGGCGGCGGGGAGGTGGCCAAGATGGGAGGACAACAGCGGATTCTGGCTGAGGAGGTGGTGGCCGGCCGCGATCCGGAGGTGGCGGAGGGAGGCTGGCTCGGTGGAGGCGGTGGTGGCGCAACCGAGCCGGGTGGAGGCGATCCGCATGGAGGTGGCTGGGGGGCCAAGCGGCCAAGACGGGCCGGGAGCGCGAGACAGGCTAGGGGGGAGGAGGCGGCGTGGTGAAGGCGGGCGGCCGGGTGTGGTGAAGGGGAGGCGCAAGATCAAGGCGAGGCTTGCACATGTGGAGGTGGCGGTGGCCATGGCGGCGGCAGACCGAGGGGAGAGGAGGCGAGCTGGGGGTAGCACCATGGGCTGGATCTGGAGGAGAGGCGCCATGGAGGAGATGGAGTGGGGGAGATGGAGCTGCCTGGGGGGTGAGGGGATGTGGAAGAAAGGCCAAAGCAACGGCTCCAATTTGGTGAAGACAAGAAGAAAAAGGGGGACAAATGGTTAGGGGAAAAAGAGCCGTTGGATAGTGCCCCACAGAGAAAAGGAAGGTAGGAGGAACTTTGACTGCTTTTTTTTTAGAAATAAACAATTAGGGGTGAGGAAATAAAGTCAGTGGGGTTGCAGTGATTTTGTGGACCAGAAATGGCGGAGAGCTCCCACGGCATGGAGACGACGCACCCTGTGCGCTGACGGCCATGCGCGACGCCGAGCGGATGGCAATGCTGACGAGGCGGGGCATGGGCGCATGGCTGCATGGACTGAGGGCGAAAACCGACAATGATTTAAAATTAGGGTTTCTAGCCCAGGATAAACTTTGTATAATTTTTTCAGAGGTTTTTATGCACAGCATTTTTCTCCAGAAATTTAACAAAGCTTGTTCTAGGGTTTGACCAATCGACGAATCGGTTTGACTTGCCTCCGAAATTATCAAATAATTTCTAGAAATTCTGAAATTTTTCAGAGGGGTCACAAGTCATCCTTGGAACCTAGGAAAAATATTTCCCAAGGTTTGCACAAATTTTGTGACAAAGCTGAATAAGGGTTTGACTTTAGTCAACAGGAGATTTTGGTTTTTGATTTCCCATACTTCCTTTACAAGAATTACAGAATTATTCAAAAACTTCAAGATGCAAGAAAAGTTTTAAGTTCTACTCGTTTTCTTATATTTGAAACACAGACCTAGATTTGGGGATGTTACAGAAACTCTCAAGATCGAACTCTCCAAAGTCTAACAAAGACAATTATAATATATTATAGGGATTTGTACATAAAGTACTCAACAAGTTCAACCATAGCAAGCCAATAATTATACGCTCTAACTATCCAATTATACCGAATCTATACTAATAAATGACTCACGTCCTTGAGAATGTGTGTAACATCCCAAATGTATAAACAGGGTTATTCAAGTATAATTATATGTGTAGAAATTAAAACTTTTTCTCACATCTTGAAAAACCCTAAAATCTCATGGAATTCTTGTCCAAGAGTTGTGTAATCCAAAAACACAAAGCTCTTGTTGACCAAAAGTCAAACTCATTTTCCAATTATCTCAAACCTTGGGCCAAACAATTGGAAATATTTTCCTTGGTCCAAAAACTAATGTGGGACCCTCTGAAAATATCACGAGTTGTAAAACTAGTTTGATAAATTTTGGAGGTTCATCTTAATGTCAGAAGCTCTGTAAAAATTTCATGAAATTTGGAGTTCAATTGCTACCTCAAACAATTACAGAAAGCCTCATTTGTTAGAAAATTTAATTTAAAACAGAGACCTGTTCCTTGGCCGAGCCAGACTCAAACCCGGTCCAAATTTCAACCCCATCGACCTCCTTTCCCATTTGATGAGGTCGTGGCCGTTGGATCCAATCCAACCGCCACGACCTCCCCCTCAACCAACAAGACTCCAGACCTCCCTTCGAGGTCCTCTTGACCTCGTGGACCTCCTCGTCAACGTGAGCGCTAGACCTCCCATGTAAACCCGCGAGACCTCCCCTCCCGCGCATTCGGCCGCTAAGACCTCTCTTTGCACTTAGTTGAGGTCGAGGCCGTTGGATTTACATCCAACACCCACGACCTCCTCCTCAAACGTTCTCGAGATAAGACCTCCCACCTCATCAGTCATAGCCGCTGGATCAAAGATCCACGGTCATGACCTCCCACGTGTTTGAACTTCACGACCTCCTCTGAAAAACCTCACAAAGAAGGTCCTCCCGCCTTGTTGAGGTCATAGCCCTTGGATCGAAAATCTAAGGCCATGACCTCCCCTCGGTTTCTTAAAATTGGGTGCGGTTAAGACCTCACAGAGGTCCGCACCGCTGATTGAAATCCAACGCTTTGGACCTCCTGTCCATTTCTCACGTCGCGCTTTCACGTGAAGTGAAATCGTGAGGCCATGACCTCCCCACGTTTGATCGTGTGGTGGGACCTCCTCCCACCACTTAAAACGTAACGGTTCAAAAATAGGATCCGATGGCGGGACCTCCTCGAGGTCTTATCCAACGCCCATAGGACCTCCCCGTTCTTCTCCTTCCTCTGGCGCGGGCAAGCTTCGAAAGCAAGCATTTAATGCATGTCCGAGCAGGAGGTACTGCTCATGACTTTTTCTTGACCGCATTTAATGCGTGTCGACTTCCGCTCAATGGTCGGCCGAGCTCGCCTTGTCGCCCCCAAGTCTTGTCCACTCCAAGATCGTGCCATGGGCCAAGCTCACAAGGAGCTTAGCCAAGGGTCCATGACCTCCTGTGCCCTAGTATAAAGCCCCATTGGGTTCCTCCCGTAGCTTCTTTGGCACACTTCCAAGCCTTAGCTTGCACCCGTGCCTTTTTGAGCTTACTCTTTCACTGACCTCCACACTTGGCCGCCATTGTTGAGAAGCTTGAAGCCCTTGGTGGTGAAGGCTTGCTCCAAAGTGGCTCCTCTCAAACTCTTGCTCTATTGAGCTCCCCAAATCTCTGGAGTTAAACCTAACTCATTGTTAGGTTGACCTTTTCAGAGGGGCTAGTGGAGCTTGGAGCCGAGGCTTGAGTTTGGAATTTGGACTTGAAGCGGTGGAGCTCTCCATCTTCCCCAACTCCCGCCAAGACCATCCTCAACCTCTTCGACATCTTTAGGACCTCCGGTAATTCCTGGTAGTCCTTTAGTGCCGCACCCGTGAATGCATGTTGCGGAGCTTATGTTGGGCACAAGCTTGATTGTCGCGCGAGTCGCTTTTGCATTTTCGTATTTTGGCCGTGAAGGTCGTCTCGTCCTCTCGGCCACGGGCGATTAAGGCCGCCGCCGCCGTTGAGGAGGTCCGTTGGTGCGCATGGTTATTGCGGACCTAACGGTACCATTGACCTCACCGGCGGACTCTACATCACCGGCGAGACCATTTCTTCAAGCTCGATTTTGTCGGGGCGCCCCGAGCGTGTCGTGTCGCTTTTAGGACAGAGATCTGGCGTTAATGGTGCTAATCATTGCTCAATCTCGCAATCATTGGCGCCTTAACGCCTTAAATCCACCATTTATTGTGCGCGATTAAGACCTCCCAGCGCGACCTCCTCGTGGTCCTGCGCGATTAACCTCTTGTCCAAGCACGTGCGTGCGCAAGCACGTGGTTGCGAGCTCGACGTCCGGACCTCCTCCGAGGAGATCTGAGCGCCAAGACCTCCTTGGCACAACTGGGCGTCCAGACCTCCCCGGAGGTCGGTGGCGTTGAGGACCTCCTCTGGGACCTCCTCGAGGTCATCTCACCATGAGGACCTCCCTTTAGACTGGTCCGCTCCGGACCTCCTTCCTGTTGGTCCGTTGGATCTCCCATCTATGGCCACGACCTCCCTCACCTCGCGCATGTGCGTGGTTAGGAGGTCCAGACCTCTGGACCTCCCATCTGCGTGTGTGTTGTCCTCCGGGAGGTCTGAGCCGTTAGATCTGTGATCTGTGGCTCACGACCTCCCATGTCTCTGTGAGTTATAGAAATGTCAAGAAATTCTTAAGTATGAACTGAAATAAGGTATAAACTTTAGAATTTCATATCTTTCTCATTTTAATTCCAAATGAGGTCATTCAAATTGTGTTAGCTCTATCTTGAACTTGACTTTAATCCAAAAATGATTGCAAGTTGAGTTCAGTCCCAGAGCACAGTTAGCCACTAGGTTTTAAAACTAACTTTAAATATACATTCAAATTAATGCTTAACTTGTAAAATTCATAACTAATGCTCTGTAGATTCTTTTTAAGTGAGACCAACTTTGTTGGTTTCCTCTAGTAATGAACTCACTGTGAAAATTAGTGTTGAGCTTGTTGCTGTTAGAAAAATGAGGACTTGTGCATTATAATTTTGTTCAAGTTCTTGTTTTTGAAAAATTATAGAAATTGCATAATAGCTCCAAATGAGATGAACTCAATTGTGTTATTCATCTCATGAGGTGCTGGTTTTACAGTAAAAGTTTCAGCCTCACCACTTTTCTAGAAAATGTTGCCTCATAATTAAATTAGTGAATAGTGCAGTTTGGTATTTTTAGGGCTGAGCAGAGTTGTTTTGCTCATAACTTTTGCATTGAGAATCCAAATCCATTGGTTCTTGTTGCTAAATTCCCTAAAAATCCTCCTCTTGCTGCAGTAGAAATTTCAGAGGATTTGGAGTTCTGTTGCTGTGTTGTCTTTGTTGCTTTTCGTCGTTCTTATCGGTTCTTTATTGCTTTTTCCGTTAGGGTTCGACATTTGTGGTGATCCCGCGAACGACCCTCCGCAACAAATTGACCAGCAACAAGGCAAGCAGTTTGATCATATCCCCTCTAGCGTCCCATTACTTTAAAGGTTAATATGTTGTTTTACTTCTATGTATGCATGCTACTTTGTGTTAAAGGTCGCTAGTAATCCTATAGTTGCATAATCTGTAGGAGTGTTTATCCTCTACTACCAACGAGCCTAGGTTATTTGCTGTGATTTGAGCTCGTTGGATGAGCTCTTATCACTTAGTAGTTATGCTCCCTCTTGCTAGACATGCTTAGCTATCGGTAGTAATGGGCGATCATCGACTTAGTCGATGGTCTTGATCACACAAGTATAATTATTCCTCCTTTATGTCCAGCACTTGTGCTTTGATTAATTTGTGAAGTCAAAAACTGAAAATAAAGGATTGATTTAGACTTGGGCATATTGGATGGATGGGGTGGTTTTTGGAATGTGGTAGTATGCCTGAGTCATTAAGGACCGAGTTACTTGCGCCACTGCTTACGAGCAATGTTGCGTGCTAACCACACGAGGGGATATGGGACCTCTCTTGACTAAGTACTTTGGGAGGTGTTAATTATGAGCTGGTTGGTGGGTATGTTTTAATAAAATCTGTGTGTGTGGTGTTGGGAGGGAGCATTGGCGCACCGGTTAGGCTGCCTAATGTGTCTTGTCCCCGTGGGTTCTTGACTCGTAATTAGCATCGCCCATTGGAAATGTCTCGTAGGACTTAGCGTGCAAGACACCAAAGGTAGTGTGCCTAAAGGAAAGGCGATGCATGCGTGTGGGTACATTGGTACACCCCCGCAGGTTAAAACTATTCAATAGCCTCGCCCTAGGTTATGGACACGCCGAAACGCCTGTAAGAACTAGACTCAACCATTTAATTAAAACTTGATGGGTTGGTATGAATGGATGTTCATACTATTGTTGTGGTGACTTGGGTTAGTCACTTCCGTGATGTTCTTGTTGTTGATATTATGTTATTATCTCGTTGTTATTTCAACAATTACAAATGCTTTATCAAATTGCCTTCAATCTATTATGTTATTACAAATGAAACTTGCTTTATGCTAAAATGAGTCCAAAGCCTCATCCACTTAAATGAAGCTTGCATGTAGCTAAATTATAGTTCTGTTATCTTACACGTCGGTCTTGCAGTACAATAAACAAGTTATTGTACTCATTTGCTTTGCTTAACAAATTTGTTGCAGAGGCGGAGGTGAGCTCCAAGAGCCTTACTGTGCCACGTGTTGCGCTTTCTTGACGACTAGTCACGGTCCTGTCGAGATGCCTAGGGGTTAAGGCACACTGATTGGCTTTGTGTTATAGCCATCTTTATGGCACTTTTGCTTCCTCTGTTATCTTTTTAATTGTTGCTATTTGGCCTAAGGGCCTCTCTTTTGTAATAGCTATTTTCCTTTTTAATATTAACTTCTGGTTTGTGGCTTATGTACTATGTGTTGTATGGAATTGGTACATTCTTTTGTTGTGAGGTATGTATACTGCATTCTGGGGAGTATACATCTCTCGAGACCGGATTTATTTGGTTGATAATACTAGGGTCAATTGGGTGACTAAGTATTATGAGCCTAATAAATATACCGGGGTCTCACAATGTGATAGATAGTTTTCTAAAATATTTGCTATCAAATTGATCAAGTTTTTATTATGAATCATTTACTATTCATGAGACACAACAGGCAGAACTCTGATAGTTCCATTTCCTGCCGCGACACAGTTTCTACCCAAAACCAAGGAGTGACAGTCACTTTTTTGCTTTGCAGAAGATCTCTGCAGAGATTGTGCTATTGTACCCACACATGTCTCTAGCCTTTAGTGCTAACCAGATTTACACAGTTCTCTTATTGTGCGTCCAAGACTAAGAGTTCACTATGCCTTTATGATATTCCTTCATAGTATATCTGTGGCAAAAAGCCACAGCTTCCACCATCTAGCTTCTGTAGAAGCACAAATTCCTTAATCCTAACTTCTGTAGAAGTTCAGAGTTCTTAATCCCACCAGAGATGCATCTTTCAAAACAATTACTTAGCAAAGCACGAATAACCAGATATGTTGTTAGCACGAGTTAACGACGCTTGAATGCCTTATGGTAGTTGTTACTTAGTTCTTATATGATAACCCATATGTAGTGGAATAACAACACTTCCATTAACATATATTAGTGATTCCAACTACCAGCCATACTAGTGATCATTATATAATCAAATCCAGATGTCATATTGATTCTGGGTTTAGAAAGTAAGTTTGGCATGCAAGTGATAGCATATACTAGTTGCAAGTAATTGATACTAAAATTAAATCAAAGCATTATGATCAAAGGTGTTGAACTTGCCTAAGAAACACAAAAAATTGGAGTATTGAGGTTTAGGTTCAATAAGAACTTTCCCGATGCTCCGACTCCTAAAAACACCAATGGAGTCCGCTAAAGACTAAGAACCAAATGAAGACTATGCGGATGTTGGTACTAAGTCTACACGTCTTAGGCTATCGTTTGATCGAACGACACTCTCCCCCAAAAGAAAAAGGTTTTGAAGGAGAAAATAAACTAATTAATTATAAAAGGGTTTATTAAATTTAAAATGTATCAATAATTTACTTATATTCATTAACAATTTTATTTATTTCTAACATATGTTTTTTTTTTAAATTATGTGAAAAGGATCGTCGCCGCCTAGAAGGACCTCGTGCTGCCGCCCTCTGTACCTGCCCCGGGTCCTCTGCACCGGTTTCAAGGCGTTGTCGCCGCCGCTCAGCGGGACCACTGCAACTCTGGTCGACCACCTACTCTCCATGTTTGGTCCCCTTATCTCTAGCTCCCACCTCTTATCTGTCTGATTCTTGAATGATGCATGGATGGATAATGTGTGTCTGAATTTAAGCTTGCATGCTGAATGATGGATGCCTAGAAACATGGATGAATGATATGCTCACATATTTGTATCACATTTTGGCTTAACAGCCCATACTAGCATGAGGTTATCCTTAATTTCTTATGATAATACATGATTAAAATGAGCAATTAACAACCTGGGTGATGTTACATAGCATGATAATGATGGATAAAAATAATAAACTGAGCTGTGATGTACATTTGATACACATTTTAGCATGTCCTTGTTCTCACATACTACTACTAGTGCTACACATGATGTACTATTGCCAAAACTTAAAATAGAAATCATATACATGCTATTTATTTTTATAATGATGAATAGAATATTCTTGCTAAAAGAAATTATGGCAAAACTGGTAAGAATATGATACTATGCAAGATCCATGATAATTGCTCAATGATGAAATGAAAATCTGAGAGCAACCTACACATACTAGTTTGATTCATGGCAAGATCACTCATACAATAAGCAGTTTCCGCAATAAAGATCAAGCATGACAACTTTACTTTAATATGTACTTCACTCCAGAAATGATGTTTGAGCCTACCTTGATCTTGATGAGAAAAATGAGATGCTAGATGCTTGACTGATGCTTGTAATCAATTTGGGCATTCATGCTTAGGATGAAATGAGGTGTTGGTGCTGATCCTTGAATGGATTATGGTTCACTTTCCTTCTGTTCTTGTATCCTTTTGCTCCCTCCCCTTCCGTAGCCTAATCATGCAATTCATTAGCCATGTACAAGAAAGAACAATAAAGAGAGGAAAAAGGGATGAGCGCACCATGAGTTCGATGGAGCAAAATGCCTAACCGGTTACTGGATTCTATAATGCATTACTTATTCCTTTGGAATCCTCAAAATTATTTTAATTTACTTTGTAAAATGAAAATATTGGTTTAATTGAGAGTGTGCCACCTCAAAGGACACCTTGCATTTTGGGTAAAATGGTAAAAACACTTCCTATGATATTTTGGTAAATCTTGATTAGTCGAAGGCTATTTTTGGGATTTCATTGGAGCTCCCCAAAGCTGATATTGAAATAATTTTAAATTTGAACACATTTTTCTTGGAGCCACTTTGACTAAAATGTCCAAAGCTTAATGGTTATTTTGCAAAGTGGCCAAATGCTGGACCTCTTTTCTTTGTAAAAACTAATTTCTGAAATTATTTTTGAAACCAAGAATATTTTTCCCTATTTTCTTGGAATGCTTTTTCTGCTGCCGCACTGGTCGGTGCAGTTCTAGCCGTTAGCATGAATCGAGGGAATTGGTTATTTTGAAATTTATTTATACTTGTGATTTTTCTCAAATTAAAACATTTGCCTCCTACAGAAAAGTGTATACTCCAAAAGTGCACAAACATTTCCCTTTTTTAATTATTTTTCCAAAACTTGATTCCAATTTAGAAGGGCTGATGCAATGCACCGCAATTGATGCCTAGAGGAAATATCTCTAAAGGTTATCGAGGGTTCTATATCTATAACTAGTTAGCACTGAACAATCGAGCTCACAGATGCACAAATGAACGAGCTATCGAATGCAATACACTAGAACAATGAATAGATAACTAGGGTTTTGCCAGCACCGTGGCTCGACCAACACTGCTCCATAGCTAGGGCGGTCGAGTCAATAGTTCGACTCAATCCAGGTTAGACAGGATTATTACACAACGTGAACCGAAGTACAAGTCTTTGCCAAGTGAAGAAGATTGGAAATTGGCAAAAGAGATATGTGGCAGGCTAAAGGTTTTCTATATTGCCATAGAGTTGTTTTCAGGCACAAGGTATGATACTGCTAATCAATACTTTCCAATGATTTGTGAAATTCGTTTGGCCTTGCGTGAATGGCGTTCTTTCTTCTGATAAAATAATTCATGCACCATGCATACTGAGTTTGACAAGTAGTGGAAGGTTGTACATGGTACACAGCTACTATTTTAGACATCGATTGTTTATCACTTCTTAACTAGCTGCTGATGCAATCTTCTTCTCTCTTAATGCAGGTTTGACCTTAAGTGATATCCTGACTATTGATGATGAAGTGGACGACCAAGTGCCTACTGTTGAAGACATTGCTGCGGCCGACTGAGGTTGTGATAGAAATCACTTCAAGTGAAGGAATGATCACCGGTTCCAAGTATTTAAATTAAACTAGTGTGTCTGACTGTCTGTTAGGAAGTTCATTGTCCTTTTACTGTTTTGCACCAAAACTTTTAAGTAATGCATTCTGGGAGTTGTAAACTCTGTCTGGAGCTTTTAATTAAGATTTGTGTGATTTGGTACGTAGCTCCTAAACTTTACCTGGAGCTTTCGGTTAAGATTTGTATGGTGTGATATTTGAAAACTAATCACTATGCATGGCTATTACGTGCAACGTGAGGATCATCTCATCCTTACGTACGTAAAAAAACCAACGAAACCCCACGCACACTGAGATCACCGTGTCAGCCACGACGCGTCTCTAACGTGGCCGCTCATTGCATCTACACCATTGCCATCCCGCTCTTCTTCCTACGGTCCCCCCTCCCGCTCCACGTCACGCCCCGCACCCACACCACCCTCGCCACCAGCCGTCCGTGTGTGCCCCCGTTCCCTCAGCGCTTGCAGAGCCTCACACATCGCATTCCCCTTTTTCCTTTGCTCTTGCCATAGGCTCCGTCGTCACCGCTCCATCCAATCCCCCGTCCCCATATCCTCCCTCACCCTCCCATCTTGTGTAAAATTTGTGTTTTTGTTGCAACGCACGAACACTCTGCTAGTAACAGCCTAACAAGGCCTTATGTTGCCTCCTAGCCCACGGTCCTTTGAGTACGGCCGGGGCAGATGTTTAGGGGGTGAAAACGGAGCAGATAATTCCCGTCCGATCCGATATCGTATCCGAAAAAATCTAACTGAGGTACAATTTTTTAGTCTCGATCCGCATCCGATGTTATCTGTATTTGAAAAATATCAGGGAATGTGGGAAGAGCAATATCCGATCCGTATTTCATAGGATATCCGGTAAATCAACGAAATGAATATCCAATAAACATCAATATCATCTATGGTTTTTTAGTCATTGACTAATATATAATATGAATTTACATTTGATTATGTTTATGTTGTTAAGTAGGATAAATAATTCGCTAATAGGCAATATAATTTGACACTTTCGTTAGTGATGTTATATCTTTTCTTTATGTGTACACTATCAGTCAAGTTATCCGTAACCGATCTGCATCCGTCCGTATCTAAAAAAAATTGTATTCGTATCTGTATCCAACTCCAAACCCGTAGTAAAAATATAGATTAGGATACTAGATTCGAGAAGACCAGCATCCGACCCGTTTTCACCCACGGGTGTTGATCCGCCCGGAGCCGGAGGCGGGCCAGTAGAAACTCCACCCGGCCTCGGGGCGGGGCAACATGCGGGTGGAGGCGTAAACCGGCCGGCCCCGCCCCGCCTAGATCTCTAAGTAAAGTACGGACTGCAGAGCGTCCTTCCTTTGGGCGCCGACTCCCAGGCTACCACCGTCGCCATGCAGCCCTCCGGCGACCGCCCCCGACATCCGCCACGCCACGCCACGCCGACCATGGTAAGCTCCCACCCCTTATTCTACTCCCCTCTCTTTGGATCCGGACTACGCCCTTCTGCTTCCGCCCCCGCAACGCAATCTCCCGGAACCGGCGGATCTCGCCATTTCTTCTTCGCTGACTCTTCCTAGGGTCAGTTCGACGGTATTGACGGGGGCCTTCCACGAACTGACCTCGAATTTGAGAGTGGTTGGACGAGATCGTTCGGATTCTTTGCAGCGTTTGCTATATATGGGTGAGCCCTAATGCGTTCTTCTTGTAGGCTAATACGCTGCGGTTGTATCTGACTTGCATCCGGAACACTCTGGAGGCTGCCATGTGCCTGCAGGTACTCAGTTCGACTCCTTCCAGAATCACCATTTCCTACACACTGCTCAAGCAGTGTTGGTTTGAAATTTACCCTAGAGAACTTGTTTAATTCCTCACAAGTGTAACTTAGGTGGCATGTGTGTTTGTTTTAACTCCAGAATTTCCCTTGCCAAGAAGTTGAGAGGCACAACAAACCAGAGGTGGAGCTCAAGTAAGTTATGCTTCGAACTGGTTGCTATTTATTCAATGTTTGTTTGTATTTATCGGTTCTTGGTGTACGTGATTTGACTCAGACCAAGAGCAGTTAGTGCAGTAGTGTTTCGATTTGAGGATCTGGATTCTGTGCATGATAGTCGAAAATCAATGGAACCTTCGCAACCATGCTAGACACGGGCTTAAGTTGTCCCAAATTAATTTCGTAAGATGTAGATTGTTAAAGAGAAAAGAACGCCAGCACTATCTTTGGTTTCCTTGATATGTTTGTGGGAGCTATACATGCCTATGCCATTGTAAACTTGTAATCACGAATGGCCATGTTCAGTCATATACTTTCCATAAAAAATGTTGACTCATAAATACTAGTACTTTTATATTGCCTGTGGAAATTTCATTTTTCATTTTTCTTTTTATACCTTCCCTTGAAGCTCAAGGACATGAATACATCCTGTTTTGCTTACACCTTTTTAAAATTCCTTATTTACAGGACTAGCCCTGAGCTTCTGCTGAATCCGGTAATGGAGACTCTTTTAGCAGCATCTCAAATTCAATTTATAATTCTTTGATATTGCTAAAATTTTCTTGCGATAATGATTCCCTTCTTTATATATGAACTAATTGTTTTCCATGCGTTCTCCTTTTCTAACACCAATTATAGAACCAACGGATGTTCCAACTGTTGAATCACGTGGTTATTAGACAGTAGCATAAATTTTTGGTTCTATGCCTCTTCCGAATCTTCATACGCACCAGTATTGTTCATTTCTCACAATGGCATTACTCTTTTTCAATGAGTTAAATATCTCTTCTGGATTGTCTATTTAGTAGGATATATCTTTAGATTACCTATGCCAGAAGCAAACTGAGAAGTGAGAACAAATAATGATGGTGTCATCATTTATTAATTATTCATTCTAACAAATACACACTCTTCATGGGACCATGCTGGGAATCTTGAACATATTTATTTTCATGTTGATTGTGCTTAGCACTTTTGTTAATTCTGTGCTCAAGAAAATTTCAGCTTCCCTAGACATCAAATGTTCTTTCATCACGTCATAAAATTGCCAACACTGTTTTTTCTTTTCTTTTTAAGATCAGGTCTGTAACATAGGTTAGCGCTGATGCTGATGAGGTACCACAACCAAGATTTAGAGCAAGATTTCTATCTACAATATCACTGAACCTGAGGAAATTAATTTCAACTTTCAAACATTTTTCTCAGTGTTTGCACTCTTCTTATGACTTTGAAATCAACATACTAGATTTTCTGCTTTATATGCATGCATGTTGGGAATTTAGGATTGAAGATAGATAACATATTTTAGAATACTTGCCTGTAATTATTTCACACGAGTGACATAGCAAAAGTTGTGGAGTCCATCCTTGATGTCCTATATAAGATTGACATTCACAAAACTCTGGAATGGGTGACACAAAGCACATGCCATAGAACAGGATGTGGTGACAAGTCTAATGACCCCCATATTATTTAACACTTTGAACTCTACTGAATCCTTGGCGAAAGTTGTTGAAGAGGTGACTGCATGAAAACCAATCAATTGGCAGTTTACTTGCAGATGTAGCCTACACCATCTCTTTATAATGCTGCTTATTTACATAGGAAACTTACAAAAAGTTTTAAACCTTCTCAGAATTATTATTTGTAATCCTACATTTTCCTTCTACAGGTGCTTATATGCCGGAATGAAGCGGAGAAGTGTTTGATAGAGACTTCAATCAATTCTATCCGTATAAGCATGAAGGTGGTGATGAAAAGCTGGTTGGGTGTTATAATGCTTGTTAGGATAATGTTACTCAACCATTTGTCATCTGGTATACCATCATTTGCTTGCCTTTTTTATTTGACAGGTTAAGCAGGCAGATGAGCTAGAAAATATTCTTGCAAAGAAGTTTCTTAGGTTTTTATCAATGAGGGCGGAGGCGTTCCAAGTGTTGAGGAGAAAACCGGTTCAGGTATTACAATACTCCATGTACACTGAGCACAATGAGTAGTGCTGATATGATATCTCTAGTAATCTACTTCTAATAGTAGACGAACTGTCTTCAATTGAAGTCAATCTATTAGTGCTGCTAGGCACAGTAGTAAGTATTCAAGACAACTAAATACTAGTCTATGTTGTCACCCAGAGTTTTAGTAGCTTTTGAGTTTTCCATCTTGATGATATTTCACAATGTTGACTACCGTGTTTATCGTTTTTTGTTACTTGCCGAAATGTTATGAGTGAACTGCATTACATCAAGTGACACAATTGCATCACATCACATCATTGGAAAGTGGCTAACTTGGTTTTGTTCTGTTTCAGGGTTATGATATTAGCTTCCTAATAACAAACTACCATTGTGAGGATATGCACAAGCATAAGCTCATAGATTTCATTGTGCAATTTATGGAGGTAAGGAAAGGTTCTCCTTGGCCCCCCTTTTGCCTTTTATGAGCAAAATCTAATAATAAATGAACCGTAGAGACCAAGAGTACGTTTGGACATGCTTGTAGTTTTCATGTTTTGTCATGTGTGCCTCTGTGTAAATAAACATTCAGCAGTTTCTTCTGAAATCACAAAGGAATTCCTGATACAAATAATTATATAGTACTGAACTACTGATGTCAGACTCATAAAGTGGCTACCTGCCCGGCTTAAGAGTTGTCAATCTTGGATTGCCCATAGTACACAGGCATAAGAACAAAAAGCAGAAGAATCACCCATCATCTTGCTATTTTAACAGTATAGCTAAAATCATAGTTACCAGAAACGCGGTTCGTCCGAGTCGCGATATGGGATTCGGGTTGGTAGTTCGCCATTTTTTCTTCTAATTTCCACTGTGAACATGAATCCTGTACCCTAAACCGGTTCGGGTTCGATGAATCCGGTTCGCGATTCGCAGGGTTTTATAGCAAATCTGGTAACTATGGCTAAAATTCTCTCTCCCGGCGGTACAGAAGAATACAATCTGGTGGAAAAGCACTTATTTTGATGCTATACTAGAAACTGTTTAACAAAAAAGTTGTACAAGATTTGCCACAGATTACTTATTAGTCTGTAAAAGGAAATTCACACCCCTACTCGATCAAGAAAGAGAAACCGTTAGCTACATTAGTGTGTCAAATGTCAACCTTTTTTTGTCTCTTGGAACTTCGCTGTAGGTTTGGTCATTAGTGTGTAGTGTGTATATGCCATAGTCGTAGTTCATGACTAAGAGGCTGAACTGTACATTCTGAAGTAGGTTTGAGTTTTGAATGTTCATGATTAACATCATTTTGTAGCTTGTGCATTTGCATTGGTGGGCATTGTACTAGATACCGACCACCCACATCACATCTGCTTCTTTGTACTGTAGGACATTGACAAGGAGATCAGCGAGCTAAAGCTGTCAGTAAATACACGTGGGCGGTTAGTGGCGACTGAGTTCTTGAAGCAGTTCATATGACAGATTTATCTATAGCAGTGTTTGAAAGATCCATGGCCGCCCTCCATGAATACGGATACCCATGTTGTTGTGGCCTCGATGTGGAAGAGGACGTTTCCACCATTTTGTAAATATGCTGCCATTCTGCAAAAAAAACTTTCCTTTTTTCCTTTCGTTTTTGATTGAGCGGGAAGTCCTTTTGTAAATGCGTTGCAAAGGATAAATTCTTGATATAAAAACTAGACTGCCTGATTTACGGATTAGGACCTGATTGGTGGTGCTGTAGGTTTTCTGAAAAGTTGTTTTTGACTTCCTAAGCTGAAAACCAGCCGCAGCAGATGACTGTAGCTTTTCATGAGAGACCGTTTGGTGGCTTGACTCTTTGTTGGGTGGGTTGGCTATTGGACTGTGGATGAATAATAAAATGTCTGAAATACCCTAAGGCTTTTCAAAGCCATGTTTGTATTCTGTTTCTTTATTCTTTTTGTGGAAAATATTGATTAAACGACTTAAGTTTACTAAGTTATGAACAAATGGGCAACAATTTGCAATGTAAAATGTCGCATTTAGAAAAGGAAATATACATTTTCTTTAAACAAAGCAATACTGCCACAAAAGGTGCAACATCCGCTATCATATTCAAAATTTGAAAACTACTAATAAAAGGTGCATAACAAACACATTCCTACGATCTATTAGCCATAAAAGAATTGGTAATAAAATCACGAAGAGCACCAGTGTCCCTATCATCCATTAACATATTGTTTCCACCAAGACATGCAGATAGTGCCTATTGAGTAGCTCATGGTATGTAATCCTCATCCTCATTGCAACTTTGAAAAAGATGACCATGTAAGGTGTTTTTTGAATAAAGTTATGAAGTGTCATACATGTTAGACACACACACATATATGCTGTGTTATTCTTCCCTATTTAGGGTGTTTTCTGCATATTTGCTACTTCCTTGTATTTGTTTATATTGGCTCATTGGCCCCTTTGCAATACAAGAAAGCCAATTGTAATATGGTATCAGACAGGTTAGGGTTAGGGTTTCTACCCAACTCCTAATCCAGCTGCCACCTCTATCTCCTCTCCCTGAAGCTTCACGCAACTCGCGCCTCTGCTCTGCTGCCATCGCCCCGAGCGCGTCCAGACCTCTGCTCCGGCGACGCATCTGAGGTCGCCTCGCCACTCAAGCACCGCCGAGTCAGCCACAGGGCTCGCGCGCTCGACCTGCTTGTGGAGGCAGTCGCGTGCTCGAGCTCGCCTCTACCCATTGCCTCGCCTCTGGATCCGTCGTCGTCTCTCCGTCTACGCCGTCGTCTCCCTGGATCCAGCTCCTCTGCTCGCCCTGTGCCTCCAGGCGACCTCCTCTTCTCTGGATCTAGCGGCTCTCCTCTCTCGGGCTACGTTGCTGCGCCCTGTCACCCCCGAGCTCGCCTCGCCGCCCGAGTGGAGCTTCTTTCCCGGCCGGCTCTGTAGCCCCTTTGCTGCCCCGAAAGTCCAGCACTTCCCCAGGCCGCGCCGGTGCACCTCAATGCTCCCGTGCTCACCTGCTGCCTCTGCTCTGCTACTTCCGAAGCCTCTACTCTGCTGCTTTTAGAGTAGCACTCAGAGCACCAAGCCTGCTGCTTCCGAAGCCTCTGCTGCTGCCATCACACAAGATGGCACCCTCCGGAACCTCGAGCACGGGTACCGTCTCAGTTCCGAAGCCGCTAGTCACCTTCAACGGCGTCAACTATTGTGAGTTCGTCCAACACATGGGGATTCACCTGTGAGGAGAACGCCTGTGGATCTACCTCACCAGTGAGCGACCTTGCCCACCCCGCCTCACCCCGCCCGCCGAGCCCATTTTCCCTGCTGATGCTACTGAGGATGTTCAGCGGGCTGCGGTTGCCGCCTTTGAGGACGCACTCGAGGAGTACCAGATGCAACTCCACGCTTATGAGGTGTGGAACGATGAGGATACTGAGGCCTCCGCCATCGTGGTAGCCAGCATTGATGTAGCGTCCCAACCTTAGGGCACCCGAGAGGTCCATGAGAATCTCCCGAAAAGTCCATTAGGACCTCCCAGGAGGTCCGGTAGAACCGCCTAAGGCGCCGGTAGGACTGGGCTCCGGTAATACCTCTCGAGGCTCCGGTAGGACCGCTCGAGGGTACCGCCCAACCAGTCCCGAAAGGAGGTCTTAACTCAGGAGGTCCACCAAACCACTCAGGACACCTTGCAAGACCACCAGGAGATCAGGGAGTGGCCGTGAGACCTAGGATCACCCCAAATCCATGACCAAACCCAAGGAAGGTCATGAGACAAGGGATCAGCCTACGTCCACTGTGACATTGAGCTAGTCCCAAGGATCATAGCTAGCTCTTCACAGCAAAACAAGAGTGGTAACATCCACAGCGTGAGTTTTATTGTCAACATAGCCAACAAAGATTCTTACAAAAGCGGCATTGGGCCAAACATAAAATACAAAAGAACAAAAGAGCGATGGTCCATCAGTACACTACAGGCAACTGACTGGAGGCACAACCTAATCGGATGGGTCTTCTTTACTGACAAGGTCTTCTCCTGACAAAGATTATATTGAGTAGGAGTGAGCACAACTACTGTGCTCGCAAGTTACACCCGTGAAGTAACAAAATGACATGCATACATGGATAATCAAAGGAAGGCATAATATGGTTGATTTGCACAAAGCCAAGTTTCTTCCAATTACATATACCAAGTTCCAAGGCAGTTATACCATAACTAAAATTCATTTTCTCAAAGCAATTTTACAGTTGAATAACATTCATCATCAATGGTGAAGGATACCCTCCTGTCACAAGGCTCCCTGGCCCAATATCCATGGGATAGAAATCCCAAAACCAATTTATCCAAAATATTTTTTAAAACAAAACCAATATCTAACTTTGAGTAGTCTTTTGCCAACACATCCATGACCGTGGACACGGCTATTCGAATAGTTTTTACTCTGCAGATGTTGTACACTTTACCCACACGACATGATTCCTCTAGTTTGTTTGGCATTCGTCAATGCCACCTCTCACTGCCGAAGGTAAGAGGTTTAGAGTTCATGACAAACCCTTTACAATACATCATTCCACCACAGCCTCTCCTCGCTAAGGTTTCGCTTCCATTGGATAGAAACCCGCCAAAAAAGCCCCCTCTTGCGCTAGTGGGGAAACATAGGTTATAATAGACCATAGGCTATGAAAGACCTCCCACACATCAAAGTGGAACAACTGCGGCAGAACTTTGCAAATTAGTTGGCCAGGTCCCACGCCCCATTTTGAAGACATGTGGTTGTACGGTAAGTCATAGCCCATTATAGGCCTAGCAAAGGATCGCTCAAAGGTCAGTCCTCAAGCGACTAGGGCGACTTCCACAAAACCCATGAGCCTCAACTCTACCCAAGTTGAGCTCGTGCATGAACATGCACCAACCAAGCAACCAATTCGCCCCAGTCAAAGCCAATTTTTCATTTGTTCGCTTTTCATAAATCTTTTGCAAAACTCCATGACAACCCAAATAATTTGACTCATTGGTCATTGGCAGCGAAATATCCCAAAACAAGAATTGATCTAGGCTTGGCTAAGCATCAATTTTCGCAATAACTCTAGTTCATACTACTGTATCAACTAGGTTTTCATCTAGGGTGTCAAGGAAGACAAAATCAATATCAAGTCTGGTTGTACAAAGGATAACAAGGATAACTAGGATTTTAATAACAGGGATTAAATTACTTGGATTGAAATATGCATGCATTATTTAGTTGAAACCAACATAAATAACTTGAAATATTGGGTTCGATATGATCAAGGGCATGACTTGCCTTGCTCACTGTCTTGAGAGTTTTCCTCTTCGGTGCACTCAAGCTCCTCGATTGCCTTCATAATCTATCACGGAAGAAAAAGAGACACATTCAAATAAAGCTCAAATAAAGAACCAAAAGAACTCCAAAGAACCTAAAACTCAACCAACAGAAGAATATTATACTTAGAATAGGCTCGTTGGGAGAGGTTCTAACTCACTAGGAGGAGGTCCAAGGGGAAAAAGGTGGTCTTTAACAAAAAGGCCAAAGAGGTGATCCTTGCGCACGGGCCAAAAGGTCAGGAGGATGTTAAAGTCTTGAGACCAGGAGATGATCTTCATATAAAAGCCAAAGAGGTCTGGAGAGAATCCAGGAGAGGAGGTCCTGGAAGGGCACAACTACTTATTGTGGCGGTAAGAACAAGAATAGATCAATACACAAAGAGACTTACCAGGGATAAGCAAGAAATGATATATGAATGGGAGGTCGTGGAACACAGTGGCGGTTGAGACCGGTGCCAATGCTCCAGTGGAGCCTCCAACAGTGGAAACACAGCAAAGAAGGTCCCTGGTAGAGTTCTTGGCAACAAGGTCTCCCCCACCAAGCCACTGAGCGAGAGCCAGATGCTAAGTGTGGAAAAAGGTGGGGAGTAAAGGCTACCTGGGCTAATTATAGCCAAAGTATAGAAAGAAAATACTAGGAGCATACGTGTCATGATGAATGTGAGAAATGGGTCAAAAGCAGGTGAGTGACAGGGCAGGTGTCATCACCAATTTGGTGAAGGACAAATGAAAAGGACAAGGTATGCTGTTAAGGGAGAGGACAAGGAAAGATAACAATGGTGCCACTAAGTGACTACATTCAGAGTAAGCAGCCATGTACATGGCCACATTTAATGCAACATGACATGCATTAAATGCACAAGATACTTATGTGGCGTAGAAAATGAGAATGGGTAAGACTGGTAAGTGGGATCAGTCAAACTTGGAAATAGTTTGGTCAAGAAGGGAGGTCCTGAGAGACTTAGAAAGTCCTGGACAACTAGATCTCCAAAAGTGGAGGTCCTATGGTCAAGATCAAAAGCAAGGGGAAGTCCTAAAGGACTCGAGAGGAGGTCCCGCGAGCTCATAGGAGGTCTTATGGGGAGGTCCAAAGGACTGGCGGTAATCTGGCGGTCATGATCTGAAACGACCGTGACGGTAGTTCAGACCCATTTTGATCGACCGCAAGGTAGAAAAGGTCTTCTTAGACTAGATATAATCGGAGGAGGTCTGGTTGGTTGGAATCTATCATAGGGAGGTCTGAACCGCTCAAATGAAATCAAAGGAGAGGGACATTAGTGAGGAAAATGCGAAGGAGCGGGAACCGCCAGATATCAATCGAATGTGCCAAAGCGATTTGGCCGTTCGGACCATCCGCAATGGTAAAGCAGTCACAGCCTTACGATTGGATCGGGTGGTCTAGATTGAGTGGGATGTTCGGACCGTCCGAACGTTCCACCAGATCAGGCCGTCCATCAAGGATCGGAGGGTCCTCAATCATTGAAGATCAAAATCAAATGGATAAATCGATAGGACCGTGCGGTAGGACCGCGCAGGCATAGGGAACACTCAAGGGAAATGCTATATGGACACAAGGAGGTCCATATGGTATAAGGAGGTTCAAACATGGGTATTTGTGAATTTCCCAAGGAACGGTAGTACCACTGATTGAAATCGGTACTCTGCACTCCGATAACACCGGTACACTGCAATGATCGAAATTTCCAGAACACATGCTCCTAAGAGTTTGATTCTCTGATGAAGCGGTATGACCGCAGGTTGAATGGAGGTAATACCGCATGGCGGTAATACCGAGTTGATGCGGTATGGATATACCAGAGAAGGAGCATTACAAGGACTCACAAAAGGGAAGATCCGAATGGATACAGAGATTGAGAGAAGGTTAACAAAGGAGATTCAAAGGAGCCAAAAACCTAAGAGAGGCCTGGACATGAGGGCACGTCCAAGCAAGAGGGAGGTCTGGCAAGCATATAGGAGAGGAGACAACACCAAGCTCAATCACCTCCAAATGAACCAAGATTTTGAATTAATTGAAGTTTGGTCTTAGTCATTTAAAACTCTTTCAAAATCTCAGGTTAAGCTTTGAATTCTCATCAAAACCAAATGGTTCTATTTTGTTCTGCAAATTTGAAAGGTTTAGAAAATCAGGGTGTTACAAACCAACAATAATGCCAAACACACAATATCACTCTAAAATTGTACTTGCCTCAACCGTGCGATGGGTGATGACGAGTAGAGGGCTCTAACCCCGGTTTCACACTACCACCTCGCATTCATAAAATATACTAAGAAGACCATTAAAAGCATACAACACTGCAATAAAACTAAATAAACATATCAACTCCTAATCGCAACCCAAAACAATACCATTCTTTCCTGAACATCATTCTGCCCAAAACATCACCTTAGAAAAATCCTAACTTTTAATCTATAGTTCCAAAAATCATGAACTTAGACTTTATAAAATCTACACACATCTACCCACAATTTCTTAGGTGATCAAAAGTTCAGATTATTTCGTATAAACCCTTGCTTTTAACTCCGAAGACAGATCTGCCATCTTTGTTAATATCGACTGAGAAATTCCATAACTTTTAATTGGTTCATCCAAAAACAGTGATCTAAGACATTCTGGAATCCACAACAAATTATATTTCATAATAAATTTATTTCATTTTTTCTATTCTGCCACTAACTTTGCTAATTTAGCATTTTCCCATGACTGCTCCCAACAGAAAGTCAGATCTGGAAAGCATACTTAAAAATTACATAACTCCTAATATACTTGTCCAAAAAATGTGTTCTTAGACTTTCTAGAAATCTTAAAGAATTATCTACAATTCTCGAGTTGGTCCGGTTTCCTAATTTGATATTTAACTATTTTTAATATACAAGTTACTACAGCTGCTAGAATCTGACAGACATTCTGGACAGCAGCATTGTAAAAATCATATATCGAGATCTACTCATATAAACAAGGTGAACCAAGATTCTATGGAAATATAATGAAATTATCCACAATTCTCTAGGAGATGGACAGACCAAATTTCACCTCTATGGAATCCAAAACTACAGATCAACGGAAACTGTAGAATACACGTTCTACTAATGATTTCTACCGAATGAACAAATGCTAAATAGAAATAGAGGATAAAATTGATCGTCACCCTTGGAGATCAATACGATGAATACGAAAACCCAGCGAGAACCCTTTCTTCCTTTTTTTCTCTCCTTCTTCTCCCCCTTCCTCTTCCTCTCTTCTTGGCCGGCAACAACGAGGAGGCGACAGGAGGCAAGGAGCGGCGGGTGTAGTGGGCTATGGCGAGGGGTGGCGGCTCTTGTAGAGCTGCCCTTTCTGATGCTGAGGGCTGCTAGGGTTGCTGCCCACCCATCCTTGCCCTCTAGAAGACAGCCCACTAATGGGTCTTGGGTTAAAAGTCGGTGTCCCCCACTTGGGCCACGGTAATATGGGCTGAAAGGCCCAATTTCTAATCCCTCTCAAAATTCTGAATTTATATGTCCTAAATCCCAATATTTTTCTTTCCTTAATTCTCTTTGATGCTCAATAATTAAACGGGATATTACAGGTGCCTCTTTCCACATGACACCGGACTCCACTCATCTTACTTCTGTGAGACCACCTAATCTTCCTCTCACTGTTCAGACTGCGGATGACACATCTCTTCCTGTTGCAAGAAGAGGCATTCTTTCCACTTTGTCTTTTCATGCTCCTACTGTATCTCATATTCCTGGTCTTACTATGCAACTTATGTCAGTTGGTCCGATCACTGGTCATGGCTATCGCTTCACTCTTGATTCTGACTCTTGTTGTGTTCAGGATCGTCGTATGGGGATTCTGGTTGGGACTGGTCCTAGGTGCCATGATTCTCAGCGTCTTTGGGGGCTCGACTGACTACATCTTCCTTCCGCTGCCCCCACTAGGCAGTCAGCCAGTACCACCGCCTTGGCTTCAGCTGCTTCTTCCTCCGCCACTTTTGTCCAGTGGCACTATCGGTTAGGTCATATCGGAGGTTTTCGTCTTTCGTCACTAGTAGGGAGTGGTGTTCTAGGTTCTGTTTCTGTTGGCACTACTTTACATTGTACGGGTTGCAAGCTTGGCAAGCAGCTGCAACTCCCTTATCCCTCTAGTGATTCTGAGTCCTAGCGTCCTTTTGATTTGATTCACTCTGATGTTTGGGGACCGGCTCCCTTCACTTCGAAAGGGGATCATACCTATTATGTGATCTTTATTGATGATTATTCGAGATACACTCGGCTCTATCCTATGTCTTCTCGTAGTCAGGTTCTTTTCATTTACCAGCAATTTACCACCATGGTTCACACTCAGTTTGAGTCGACCATTCATATTTTTCGTGCAGATTCTACTGGTGAATATCTCTCCACTTCACTTCGTCGTGTTCTTGCTGAGCAAGACACTCTTTCTCAGTATTCTTGTCATGGTGCTCATACTCAGAATGATGTCGCTGAGCGTAAGCACCGTCATCTTCTTGTGATAGCTTGTGCTCTCATGCTTACTTCTCATGTCCCACCTCATTTTTGGGATGAAGCTGTCTCTACCGCTGCCTTTCTTATCAACCGGCAGCCCTCTTTTGCTCTCAATGGATGCACCCCTTTTGAGCGTCTCACTAGTTCGCCACCCCAATACAGTCACCTTCGTTGTTTCGGTTGTGTCTGCTACGTGCTTCTTCCACCTCATGAGCGCATTAAGCTGACTGCTCAGTCGGTCGAGTGTGTTTTTCTTGGCTACAGCTCTGAGTATAAGGGTTATTGTTCCTATGATCCTGTTGCTTGACCAATGAGGATCTCTAGAGACGTCACTTTTGATGAGTCTCGACCTTACTATCCTTGTTCCTCTGCCACCAGCTCTACTTCCTCTGAGTTGCTTTCCTTTTTGACTTTTCCTCACACTTTGCCTCCTCTAGTTCGTGTCTTACCACCCTTGTCTTCTTCGTCTTAGTCCCCACCATCTCCTCCACCCCAGTCTCCTGCACCACCATCTCTCCCATCTCCTTCGGTTTCCTCACCTCCTCTAGAGGCTCCTACCAGCTCTTCTGTTGAGACCTCTCCTTTTCCGCTACACTACTCTCGTCGTCCATGGTCTCCTCATCCTCTAGTTGAGCCTTCTACTCCCTTCACTACCTCATCCTTGCTCGGTCCCACTCCAGCCTCTCCTCCCTGGTACGATCTTCGTGATCGTCGGACTGCCAGGTCTCCTAAGCATTACGGCTTTGCGGCTGCTGCTCTTGTTGAGCCTACGACTTACTGAGAGGCTGCTGCCAATCAGGAGTGGCAGCAGGCGATGGCTAAGGAGATTGTTGCTCTAGAGCACACCGAGACTTGGGATCTTGTTCCCCTACCTGCTCGTGTTACTCCAATCACGTCCAAGTGGATATACAAGATTAAGACTCGCTCCGATGGCTCTCTTGAGAGCTACAAGGCTCGTCTTGTGGCCCGTGGTTTTCAGCATAAGCATGGCCGTGACTATGACGAGACCTTTGCCCCTGTTGCTCACATGACCACTATTCAAACTCTTCTGGCAGTTGCTTATGTTCGCTAGTGGTCCATTTCTCAGCTGGACGTCAAGAATGCCTTCTTCAATAGCGAGCTGCGTGAAGAGGTCTACATGCAGCCGCCCCTGGGTATTCCGTCCCTGATGCTATGGTGTGTCGTTTTCGTTGCTCTCTCTACGGGCTCAAGCAAGCTCCTCGAGCCTGGTTTGAGCGCTTCTCCTCTGTTGTCACTGAGGTCGGTTTCACCGCCAGTGACCATGACCCTACTCTCTTTGTTCACACCTCTCCTCGTGGTCAGACCCTTCTTCTTCTGTATGTGGATGATATGATCATCACTGGTGATGATCCTCAGTACATCGCTTTTGTGAAGAAGCGTCTCAGTGACAAGTTCTTGATGTCTGACATGGGTCCACTTCGCTACTTTCTTGGGATTTAGGTCACTTCTACACCTGAGGGTTACTACCTCTCCTAGAAGAAGTAAGTTCGAGACCTTCTTGCTCATGCTTGTCTCACATATTAGCGCACAGTGGACACTCCTATTGAGCTTGGAGTTCACCTTGGCTCACTAATGGAGAGCTCCTTGAGGATCCCACTCGCTACCATCACCTTGTTGGTAGTCTTGTCTATTTTGGGATCACTCAACCTGACATTTCTCACCATGTTCACATTCTAAGCCAATTTGTTTCGACTCCCACTCAGCTTCACTACAGTCACCTTCTGCGTGTGCTTCGATATCTTCATGGCACCATTTCTCATTGCCTTTCCTTTCCTCGCTCCAGCTCCTTGCAGCTCAAGGTGTACTCTGATGTGACTTGGGCTGTTGATCACTTCGATCATCGATCTCTTTTTGCCTACTGTGTTTCCCTTGGATCCTCTCTGATTGCCTGGAAGACCAAAAAGCAGACAACAGTTTCCTGCTCGAGTGTTGAGGCTGAGTTAAGGGCTATGGCGTCGTTGATAGCTGAGGTTACTTGGTTACAGTGGCTCCTTCTGGATTTTGGTGTCTCTGTTACCGCACCGACCACTCTTTTGTCGGCAAAGCAGGTGCGTCGGTATTCGAGAGATCGGTGAAGCATGAACTCACCAAGCACATTGGCGTTGATGCTTCCTATATGAGATCGCAGGTGCAGGATCAGGTTGTGGCTCTTCAGTACGTGCCTTCGGAGGTTCAGTTAGCCGACTTCTTCACGAAGGCACACACATGAGCTCAGCACCGCCTTTTCCTCTCCAAACTCAGTGTTGTTGATCCGCCATATAATGTGTTATTCTTCCCTAGTTTAGGGTGTTTTCTGTGTATTTGCTACTTCTTTGTATATGTATATATTGGCCCATTGGCCCCTTTGCAATACAAGAAAGCCAATTGTAACAATACATACCATTATGATCTTTAAAACTTGATAATTTCAACAAAATTTGTCATTTTATCTTCAACACGCCAAATGATGTCCAATCACATTATGAAGAGCAGAGTGCCAAAAATTGAACCACGTCCTTCTTCCCACTAGGAGCTCGACCTGTTGTCATTCTGGGACATGACACCTTTTTTCCTCTGTATGGAGCTAGATATCCCTTTCGATAAGGGTATCCCATGTCGACAAGATAATATTTTCCTACACATAAGTATAAAGTGTCAAACATTGAATGAGCGGGTGACAAAAAAATGATCACATAAAAGACAAAAGAATTACCTTCAGGTGAATGTGGAAAATAATCTGAATACTTGGAGAGTGTATCATTGAATATGCAAGAATCATGTGCATCTCTAGGCCATCCAGCTACAACGAATGTGAACCTCATGTCGAAATCACAGACAACCATCACATTCTGAGTAGCATAACCATGACGGGCAATGTCGGTAATTTGGTTCACCTTAGGCACAATAACAATTATATGTGTGCCATCTATTGCACCAATGCAATTATTGAAGTTAGATGCAAAACAAGGATCTTCAACTCTTGGATCAACTGTACTGATATGGGATTTTTTGGTTTTATGTTGTCTTTACCTAAGAGTTCAATGCACTCCATGACTTCAGTGAACTTCCTAAATATTGTTTTAGTTGACCACTTAAAATGGTTCTCCACTTGGCAAAATTATTGATGGCCACCACATGTCCACAAGAACATACCTAGAGCTTCTGGAGAATTCATCTCTTGTCGATTTCGAGCCATAGTTTTGTACCAAAGTTTCATGGAACTTAAAAAACACATGTATATTATTCAAAATATTTTGTAACAATCCATGTTATTACTTAGTTGATCTATAACCCATTGATACCAAATAACTCTTGGTTGTTCCCTCCTTTTCTTCTCTAGGTTTGTATCACTATATTGCATACATACAAGAGCAACAACTGTCGCGGCTTGGAGATGCATTGTTTTTCTCGTTTTGTTCTCTTGTTCAGCATGAAGACGCCTTGATTTCCTCTTTTTGTTCCCTTTGTCAGCATGAACATCATCCACACTAGAATCACTCTCAGTTGATGTGATCTAACATCACTTGATGAACTCATCTACAAACATTGACAAAAAAAAGTTGACATAAGCAACAATAATAAGAGCGTATGTTGAAAAGGTTGATATGAACAACAAGGCACACATATGAAACATAATAGAGTTCAAAAGGTTGGCATAAACATAACACGGTGACAAGCATAAATTATTCTTGTTCAAACATAGACATACATGAACTTAGTTCACACATACCTAATAACTCCATCTAACATAACAAACACAAATAGATGAAATACATAAAACATTGATAAAAGGAGCATAAAGAAGGCTTCTAGTTCTTTTTTGGTCTTCATACATCCTCTTGAGCCAAGCAATCGTCCCATGATGGGTCTCTATGGAGCAAAAAAATTCAGATTTTATGAAGAGTTTTGATGTAATAAAATGTCATTACTCCATTCCTCTACTCCATATTGGATAACCACCCACGTGTGCTCTATGATCTCATCATCAACTTGATCACACATCTGGGATGTTACAAAATCGGTACTAGTCATATGGTCCATTAGACATTTCACTTCCCTAACCATAGGGTCCCTCTTGTTCTTCTTTGGGCTGCGACCAACACTAGTAGCATTTCGCTTCGCATGGCATTTTGGTTCCTTCTCAACTGCCTTACTTGGCCCCTCGACAACAGCCACATCATCATCATCGTCATTTGAACCATCATGTACATTTGTGAGCTGGTATGCCAGGGATAACCGAAGATTGGCATGCCACATTAATATCTCGAAACATGACTTCAAAATGTTTTATGTTCTCGAATGGTCGGGAGTAGGGTTGTCGGGGCAGCCCGAGGGCGTCAGGAGAGCCGGAGTTGGGGAAGACGGAGAGGCGGCGGGGAGGGAGGTTGGGGTGGCGTTGGGAGAGCCAGAGTTGGGGAAGACAGAGAGGTGGGGAGAGAGCTTAGGGTAGCGGCGTGAGTTGGGTCGTTAGGGTAGCCTGGGGCGTCGGCTCAACCGAGGGGTGAACGGGGCGGGGAGGGGATCGAATGGGAATGGCATTTTAACCAGTGGCATTTGGCGAGTAATTTCCTTGAAGTTATAGTGGCAAATAGTTATACCTCTCCCACAATAAGCCAGAAAAGCTAGTGGGGAGGTGCTTCGGCTTTCACGTGGGCTTCGGCTATGGCTTAAGTCTTAGGCCCTATTTGGGGGAGTTGTAGCTTTTGACATAAGCTGTTTTTTGGCTTTCTGGCTGAAAAGTAGCTGTGGCTGATGATTGTAGCTTTTTTGAGAGATCATTTGGCAGCCTGACTTTTTGTTGGGCCAGTTGGTTGCTTCAACTGTGGATGAAGATTGAAATGTTTGAAATACCCTTAAGAGTTCTAATGGTATTTTTGTGTGCTGATTTAGTGTAAATATCAAAAAAAAAATTTACAGAAGAATTGATTAAACGACATAATTTCTTTACAATTTTCACCTGAGCAATTGTCGCATTTATTTTGGATCCGATACATCCACATTTTTTTCTCATGAAACCATATTACAATTCATAATACAATTTACCCAAAATTTGAAACATTTCACAAATTTGCCATTGAAAACATTTTATTGGAAAACACATAACACTAGGAGGGATGCGGCGGTGGCCGACCGCCGCTGGGAACGGAGGTAGGCGGTGGGTGCTGGGACAGGGAGGCGGTGACATCGACTGGAGGGAAGTGACAGTGGTGTCCTCTCAGGCGAAGATTGGGCGTATGGGCTGTCGACGGTGACTGGGAGCAGCCGAAGGCGAAGACAAGGCGTAGAGGCCGACGACATCGGGATTACGAAGTGCAGGGGAGGAGGAGGCTGAGCGGTGTGGCTCCAGCATGGAAAAGGCTGAGCGACGCGGCTCGGGGTAGGAGGCGCCGACGCGGATCCGGCTGGAGGTGGCTTTGTGGCGGCAGCGCGAGGGAGGAGGAGGTGACATCTCGTGTCTCAGGGAGGAGGCGGCAGCACAAATTCAGGCTTGGGACTATGGAGTACCGGGCTTGGGTCTTGGGGCAGCGAGGACTAGGGAGGAATGGGGGTACGAGTGGGGAGGGGATGGAACCGGTTGGGTATTTAAGGAGTAACATTTGGTGAGTAATTTTCTTGAAGTTTGAGTGGCAAACATGTATATCCCTTCCGCAATAAGCCTGAAAAGCAATGCTTCGAATTTTAGCAATGCTTTGGCTTTGTTTACTCGATAAGCTGGTGAGAAGCTAGCCTGTTTGAGGAACTTCTGGTTTTTCTGAAGTCGAGGCTGAACAGAACCATAAGTTGTTGCGAAGCTAGGCCGTTTGGGAAGTTAGCATGCAAGATTATGCGATGTCAGCTAATATATTTCTTTTTGTCTACATGTTTCCTGGGATGTTGGCGTAGCATGGTACGATATGTAGTAGTTACCAGGCCATGAGTAGAAAGGGTTCTAGGCCGTGACCTCAGCTATCCTTGTTATTATTGGGCCAGCAAGATATTAGTGATGTGAGAACCCTGACAATCTAATTAAGCTAAGCAACGTTAAACACTATTGCATAGTAAAATAAGCTAATCAACGCAGTAATTACCAACGAATTGGACACAGAATAAACTCAAATTTCATCGTCATTAGAAACTCAGATGTATGAACCCAAAATTTTCGACTAAACTAAAACAACGCTAATCAATAATTGGCAGTAAATAAAATGCACCTAAATAAAAACAAAACATAGGCTCAGTGATATCGAACGCATGACCAAACAATTGCATATAAAATTATATTATCAAGAATTCATGTCAAGTGAAATTAGAACATTAAAGACAAGCGCAGATTAAATTACAAGAATTCATCTTCAGAAATTACAGTATGAATTAATTAAAGTGATAATAAAATAATGTTGCATAATAACACACTATTACACTCTCAATTTATTTACAAAGCAAAAGTAATATATTACAAACTCGACATTTATGACAAGATTGATTTACAACAGATCAAAATATAACTTACAACACCTATTTAAATTACAATCCAAATTCTTGCATGCATATCACTGAATCCCTCCTTGCCATCTGTCCACATATCGCCAAACCATCGAACCACCCTTCGATCCACATGTGCATCGTTCGTAAAAAACATAGGAAGCAATTAGCAAACCAAATACAGTAAATATGATTTAGATTAAGAAGAGGTTGCCGTCAGATTTCCCTGAAGCTCAGTAGGATTCCCATATCAACCTAGGTCGGTTGGCCCTTTGATCATCAAGATACCCAGGCTAACCTAGATCAATCGACACCGTTCACTTCCGTAGGATTCATCACCCAGCGTTTATTCGAATCCGATACCCACGTGTTATCGACTCCCCTCAGCCGCAGAAAATCACTCACATAGTGATTTAGTAACCAATGGACCAAAAGGTCCTTAGCTCAATAGTATCATGAGAGGGCATAAGGGATAAGGCATAGTGGTCATTAGCATGCCACAAGGAAAGCCAGCCGAAATGCATCCCCCCTAATAAGCCTTCATCCCTACAAGCAGCACACAAGCCCTCATACACAAAGCCACCCCCATTCTACTTCTTCTCAGCTGAAGGAACATAGCCACACTAAGCTTCCTCAAAAGCAAGCAAGCTCACTAGGAGACCAAGAGCAGAGAACAAAGCCAGCAAATCCCCCTCAATCGAAGGCAACCGCAAGCAAGGCCAAGGACATCTAGGCCAGCACAAGGAGGAGAAGCAACACTGGAGGTCACCACCCTCGAAGGCAGACGACGACCAAGCCCATCTCTAGTTGAACCAACAAGGTAGCCCACGCCCTATTTTCAGTTTTGCCTACATTTTCACAGAACCATCCCATGTCCAGTATATCATACCATTCACACATATCACAAGGCCATAGTAGCATCAAAGCATAGCTCTCAGTTCATCACATCACAGAGATGAAGAGGGAAAGGGTTAGTGAGGGAGGGGTGGTACCACAGTGAAGCCCATGATAGTCCACCTCCCACCACCTACATGCATCCATATTTATTTTCTTTCACTATTCATCAATACACAAAAAATCTTAAAGTGGACCATAAGCATCAAACATCAGTAAGGAAATAATCAATCAAATGCTAACCTAGAATACCAGAGAGGAGGAAATAAGGGTTAGTGTAGTGCATAGAGCTAGGAGAGGCAGGGGCCAGAGCGAGGCGGCACCAGAGCGACCAAGTCAGCGGCCATGGGAGGTGTGGAGAGAGAGAGAGAGAGAGAGAGAGAGAGAGAGAGAGAGAGAGAGAGATGCGCGTAGGCAAGGGCGCACCGGCGAGTGAGCCATGGGGGATGGCGACGCCAAGAATGGAGGGAGAGAGATATGAGGTGAAGTAATAAATAGAATGGGGGAAGAAAGGAACCATGGAGCTAGGTGCAGTCGGCTGAAGAGATAAGGAGAGAGAAGGGAAATGGGGTTAAGTGAAGAATGATTAGGTATTAGGGTAAAAATTGGTAATTAGGGATTAGAAATTAAATTAAAAGGAGATTAGGTAGAGAGAAAGCGTGCGTAGCTTACCTGTGATCTTCAGGCAAGTCACCAGGAGTGTAGATTTCTTTTAAACCGCGTTGAACTATTTTACAGACTGACCAGCAGAAAATAAAAATAAAAACATATGTAACATTAATCTAAGAATTTTTTTTATCGAAGTTAATAACCAATAAAAATCGCTATATTAGACAAATAACATGTTACATTAAAAAGCATTTAATCGTATACAAATAATTAAGTTAATCAACCCCGCGTCTATTTAGAGAGTTAAATAAGTGTGTTTGAGCTTAATTAAAACCAATTTGACATAACTGTGTGAATAAAATTAAATAGGCCTAATTACATGCTGGTATGTTTAGTATTTTTATTCTCGTACGATAAAACACAGATTTAGGCAACCGCGTCCCTAGTTCCGACAGACTAGATTAACCACAGTTGGGGAGTGCTAATCTAGCGAAGGACCCAAAAACTTTATTAAATCAAAATCTGCTAAAAAGGAAACCAACTAACTATTGTGTGCATAATAGCACCCAACTGCCACTAAGTATTTATTTATGTACTTATTACTCGTGCCGTAGTATAATTGCAAGAGGCGAACCCACGCAGGCAGGTGTATCTGATTCCATATCCGTCAACGACGATCTTTGCTGCAATTCTGAAGGCAAGCTTATCTCTTGATCACCAACATAGTTATATTAAATGTAAACCGTACTTTGCTGTATCATTATACATATGTGTATGAAAACTATGTCTCAAAAATCAAATCGGACTAAAGATGAGAATGAGATGAAGAAAGAAAGTTATTAGGATGGTAAAGGGGGTCGTGGCAGGATAGAGATAAGAGAAGAGGTGGGACCTTTACATATGGATAGTATATAAAGACCAACAAAACTCTTACTCGGATATGAGGCAGTAATTAAGTGCCAACCATTTTCCCGTTTCGATGGGCAGAAAATGCTACCTTGTTACGTAATTATGTTCTCCACAACGGGTTACATTAGAGTATTGGGCACGAAAAGAGCCGCCCTAAGGTGGAGTGTTGGGCACGGAGGAGAGCCGACCCAACCAACATTACTGGAACTCGGTTGATGACGAGGTCAGCACCGACGGAAAGTAATGGGTGGAGATTTAATCACGTAACCTGAAAAATGTTCTGTATTCTGAACTCGAAATCGCATAAAAGGAAATGCGGTGAACCTAGCTCAGAATAGCTATGGGTAAAGTGGTACAAGCCTGCGCAGTGCTAAACAAAATCATGAATTCATACCAGTCTCCTGGATTGGAGTCTACGGGAACAACTAGGGGTCTATCTTCTCTCCAAGTAACAAGTAGTCTTTTCAGTATTAAAATCGGCCACTTAATGTTTTAACGAGTTGTTATTTTTAGAAAAAGAGGTGATATAGAAAATGTAATAACGAACAAAGATAAGTCATACAGTGCATCTTTTGCTATGAATGCTTGCTGAGTACATTAGTACTCACTCTTGCTAGTATTCTCCTTTGTTAGATCCTAGTTCGGCCAGGAATTATCCCGAGTGGGACGAAGAATACGCAGATACCAATGAGACTACAGGAGACGAGGGCGCTTACCACAAGGAGCAGGACAAGGTGGGCATCATATTCGACTCGAGGGACGAGTAGAAGACCGATGGAACAAAGAAGGCAAGCGAAGGGACTTAGTCCTATTTTGCAGTTATAAATTACTATGTGTAAAAACTATAGCCTTGCGTGGCTAACTAGAATAAAAAGTACAGTTTCTATCATATTGTTCTGCTGCATCAACTCTGGTAAAGCTTACTATTCGTTGAAGTGGTATCCTACCGAACAGACGAATAGTAATTCATATACTTAAGTGTGATTACCCTCTGGGATATTGACACAGGGCGTCACAATAGTGTTGATTCGGGCTTGCAAAGTAGAACCGATTATTAAAAAAAAATGATCAAAATATGCATGGGCCAGGTGGCCGAAAAGTTTAGCATCATCTGTACTGGAGTAGAGCAGAGTATGCAGTCTTTAAGCCCAATTCAGTTTTTCGACGCACATTCTGAAGCCTGATCTTTCTCCACCAAACAAAAAATAAAATGAAAAACTGATACTGGATTCCCCATATATCCATTTCATCATCCCTGGAGTTTACAGTGCCTCAAAACTACAAAATACACACTACTTCGACCCAAATCACCATAAGTTAGAGAGAGCAAGGACGCCAAGAATCACATCCACGAAGACCTTGGCTCTACAACGACGCCTGGCAAGAGTCCTGGTAACGAGCGATTAGACCCCAGGTTAACTGATTCAGCCTTTGTAGTGAAGTTGGGCATGTAGAATCTGGTTGTCTTCCAGCAACCGGTCGTACTCCAGGAGCAGCTCCTCGGACTGCTTCTGTAGGGCGTTGACATGGGCCTCTGCTGCCAGTGCTTTCTTCTCGTGATCTTCGGAGTCGGATTTCAGCTTCTTCATAGCCTCATTCAGCTTAGCAATCTCCTGCTTAAGCTTCATGATTTCACTGGAAGATTTCTCTTCCTTTTCACGGAAGGAACAATTCTCCATCTGAAGTTTCTCGACCTCCTCTCTGGAGGTGTTGGCGGCTTTCCTCAGTGTAATGAGCTTGCGGAGGTAGTGGTGCAACCGGTCAATGACAAATGCAAGGAATAGCGTATATCCTACAAGGAACGATGAACTGTTAGAAGCTGTCATGCCAGATTTAACTATGCTAAACGGGTGATCTATACATGCGTATTCTACTTGTAATAAGAGAGAGAATGTTATACTTTTGATTAAAAAAATACTACGCTAGGCTAAATGGATGTGGTCAACGTTTCCACTAGAGTAAAGACTTAATTCCAAATTTCAAATATCCCGTGCCAAATGTTCAAAAAACAATCTGACAGGAAGTGATCTTTTGAGGCCTACTATACGTCTGAATCTCCCAATCTTCAAGAAGGAAAAAGAGTAGATTGGAGCAACAGATTCAAACAAACAAGATGGTGCACATTTAACTTACAACCAAGCTGTCATAATTAATTTATTTGTGTCTAGATGATTCATTAGTTACTAGCACTGCTCTAGGGTAGGAACTTTAGTTAAGGATGATGTGTGTACATGAGGTCATATTTGAACAGCCTGACAATACATCTTTATAGTTGTCTAGATATAGTACTCTGCAGATCCAACAAATCATCCACTGCATAGACCCATATCAACTCCAAATGGGTACATCATGACTTATGACTTCCCCATAAAATACATGCAGACATTGCGCCAAACCCTAGAAAAACAACATTTACGTACAAATATATTTGATATCGTAATAAGCATTATTGCAACTTCACCAAGCTAGCTCTGTGGCAACTGGTAGGCATTGCAAATCTTGCGACCCTGACGGGCACTGCTTAAAAACAATGTGTTCTATAGTCAGGTAGTATTTTCACCGGCAATTGACTTCAGATTTTCTCTATAGTTTATTTTGGGTTGTTTTGACATTGTGATTGTAAGCTGAAATATGTATAATTCTTTTTCTTATAAGTTAATGATACACAGCTCTCCTGCGTATTCTTGGGAAAAAAAACTTCAACAGATTTACCCTAAAGCCCAAATATTTAAACGAATCATAATAACCAAAACCAAATTATTTCTTTTTTTTATATCTGGCAACATCTGGCAACTGTCCTAGCTTGCACACCATGATTCCTAAATTGCTACTAAGAATTCTAACCCAAGAGCGCTACACTGGTACTACAATGACCAACTAAAAGTAAACAGTACTATGGTTACTAATTAAAAATGTAGGTTCAAGGTTGCTTTGAGCAAAATACACCTTATTTTGAAGCCATACCTTCATATACACCTTCATATGGATTCTTAAATATGCTTTAGTAAGACAGTCCCCTAGCTAAATTTTACATGCTAGGTTATGTTCCTTACTTATTCTAACCTACCACTTTAAGTCAAAAAAAACTTAGCTTGTTATATTAGAGACCACTTATTCTCAGGTCGTAAACCTTATCACCAGACACACATCAACATACAGAAAACACCTGGAGCAGCAAACTGAACTCTTGCACAACAGAAACATGCAGAGCATTGTTAATTGAAATATTCAAATGCTTCAGGCTAAAAGGAGCCTTTGATCTTGCCTTTTTGCCTACATCAGAAGTTCGAACATTTGCCATTTTATTTCTCCAATCATCTCTCCTAGTTGGGCATAATGTGATTAATCATTAAAACAACACATAGTTAAGCAAAACAAATTTGGCCCTGGGCAGCTTACTTTCAGCTAGGGGGCTGGTCATTCAAATGCCCTCCAAGCAATTGACTATAGTTAAATTTTAATCATACCGACCATTCTCTAAAGAGTAAATGATTGCTCACGCCGTGCTTCCATATTTTTTATCACCTAGGGGCTAGGGAGCAAAAAAACAACAAAAATCTAATGGAAGTCTAAGCAATAGGAGTTCTTATTGTATCCACCCAGGCCACTGTAAGCTAGTATTTCTTCACAAGTTGACCACAAGGAACATAACATGCAAGACACCTAGCAAAAATCGTCTCGCACATCTAAGCGCTTGAGCCACGGTGTTGGCTCGTGAACCTTTTATTTATCTATCCTAAGACTTAAACTTGTTACTTCTTTTCTCCTCCTTTAATATATATGGCAGAGCTCCTGCCAGCTTTTAAAAAAGGAACATAACATAAATGACTAATGCTACTAAGAAATAAACAATCAGACTGCAGTTACCCACAGATTTTAGCCTTGGCAAATTCTTTCTTATAATTTATAATGTGTAATTTACACCCTGTAGTTTCTGCATTTCATGATTGAACTGTACCTAAGCAGCAATCGCTACTTTATACTATATCAAAGCATCCATAGCCACTAGTCCACTATCAACGCTAAATTGCTAACAGAGTAACAGTATGTTATCAGCAAAGAACTAAATGCAGTTGATGGTGGAGATTAATCAAAGAAGGCGACGCATGCTCACCAATGAGAGAGGCCTCGAGAAGGTGCGTCCTCCAGAGCACCTGGTCCATGGGGCTGACGGTGCCGAGCTTGAGGCCCCTGTTCTGGATCTTCAGGATGCTGGCAACGCTGGACATGAGGATCACCGAGAGCGTGCAGGTGAGCGTCTTCACGGTGGCCGGGCCCTTGCCCGTCTTCACCTGGTCCACCCCGCGCATCGCCAGCTCCCGCAACGGCCCAACCTTCACCATCAGAAGCAGCGCTACCGCCCCCTCCGCGAACAGCACAAGAAACAGCAGCTGAATCATAGTACCTACGGCTACGTTTCTCACTACCAATCAATTATGCTACAGCTCCGCCTTAACCGCGCGCGAGGAAGCTGCGATTTTTTAGCAAAACAACCAACTCTGCTTCCTCTCTTCAGCATCAAATTGAGGAACTGGTGCAGGAACGGAGGTTGCTTCGCAAAACCTCCACGCCAAATAGTCAGGCACCACGTTTTCGCCGGAGAAAAAAAATCAGAAATTTGACGGGGAGAGTCGGAGATGGACAAGAACCCACTACCTTTCTTGGCCTGCAAAAGGGTTTCGCATCAGCAATCAAAAGACCAAACCAAAAAAAAAGGGGGCAAATGGAAATTTTCCAGAGGAATGAGGGAAAGAAGAACCCGCCTTGCCTCTCTTGCCACGAACCAACCCAAGAACTCAGAGAAATCAAGAATCCGTGGCCTGTGGGCGCGGATTAGAGGGATCAGAATAGAGAGACGGCGGCGAAAGGCGACGAGGGTGGCGGGCGTGCAACCAGGGAGAGAGAGAGGGGGAGAGAGAGAGGGAGGTGGGGGAGCGGATCAGCGGAGGGGAGTGGGAGTGTGAACTGTGTTTTCTTTTTCACTGTTTCTTTTTTATTAATAATGGTGCTTGACGCTGCATATCCTAAAGTTCTCCCGACATGCTTAACTTCCAAGGAATTTTAAAAGTTATGAGCAATGCATTTGCAACTTTATTGAAAGGGAGTTGCTAGCTCACGTCATATCGGAATGCATTTTCAACGGTAAAGCAGTTTTATGAAATTTCGGTTGCTTAAAAGCTCCAGATTTTGAGTTTAAAGTTTCTGCTAGGTTTTAACGTTTTTCGTATTCCAGTTACGAGTTTGATGTTTTAAGCATGTTTCAACGTGTTTTGTGAAAGTTTTAAAATACTTTCGGCACTTTTTATGAAGTTTGAGAAAGGTTTCAAGTAAGTTTTATAAAAAAAAATTGCGAGTAAAAAAAAAAGGCTTCAAGGAAGTTTCATTCACCGGACTTCCGAGTTTCAAGCAAGCTTCACAGGTATTCAAAGTTCGAAAAGAATGAAGCTTAAAGTTTTGAGAAGTCTCGTAAAAACATTTTAAAAGTTTAGCCTTTCAGTGAGTTTCATGTATTTCTAGTAGCTTCCACAAGATTCCAATAAAATTTCAAGCACAAATTTCAACAAGTTTCAAATTTTAGAACTCAACTTTCAATAAGTTCCAAACAAAAAAGTTTCAAGAAGTCTCGTGAAAATATTTTAAAAAGTTTCAGGTTTCAGTGAGTTTCGCATATTTCTAGAAGTTTTTAGAAGGTTCCAAGAAAGTTTCAAGCCCAATTCTCAAATTTCGGAACTCAAGTTTCAACAAGTTTTAGGCAAAAAAATTTCATGAAGTTTCAAGAAGCCTTGTGAAAATATTTTAAAAGTTTCAGGTTTCAGTGAGTTTCGCATATTTCTATAAGTTTAGAGAAGATTTCAAGAAAGTTTCAAGCCCAAGTTTCAGATTTTGGAACTCAAGTTTCAACGAGTTTCACACAAAAGAGTTTCAACAAGTTTCGGGCAAAAAAGTTTCTAGAAGTTTCAACAAGTTTCTTGCATGTTTCATGTTTCAAAATCAAAATTCATGTATGTTGGGGCAACTTTCAGGTTTCAAAAGTAAAACCCAAGCATGTTCCAAGTAGTTTCAAGCACATCTCGTAGGTTTCAAACAAAAAAAATATTCAAATAGGGGGTTTTCAGTTCGTATGTTGGAGCGATGGTCTTACTGGCCCGTTCATGCAAATTGACAGCATTGTCGAGCATTGCTTATGCGTCCTGTAGCCGACATGTCCACTCAGCCATGCATGCTCGTCTGCCCCTCACCCCTACACATGTCCATGTCTTTTGCATCTGCTCACTGCTGGCGCTTGCACATGGTTGCCAAGGCTTCGAGCACGATCGTCATCAACTTCTAATGAGGCATGCCGCCCAAGTGCCTGCTGGGAGCCGCTCGTCGTCACACTCGCCCGCAACTGCTCGCGGGACGCCACAGTTACACACCCATCTATGGCCGCTCGTCGTGCACCATGGTGCCCCCACCCAACCATTTGCGCACCGCCCACCGTTGTGTGTGTGTGTGTGTGTGTGTGTGTGAGAGAGAGAGAGAGAGAGAGAGATGAAGGAGATGAGATGTTGTCGGATAAGGCTAAGGCAGATAAGTGAATGGATGAGAACAGTTTGGTTTGGATAGGAATGAGGATTATGTGGAAGCATCAAATGGTGCACGAGGATCCTGTTGAGAGGGGATCAGACCACATGGAGCTATATCGTTGTTTTTAGTAGAACACTATAGCATTCTCTAGTTTTTCTCTTATTGAAAACAACTTTTCTGCAGTTAAGTAGGTGGTAATCTTACTTATCTCTGTACTTTTAAAAACAAAATGGAAAGCAAAAAAAATACGTGTTAACCTAAAAGCACTGTAGACTTTACTCATTCTGTAGTTCAGTGGGTGCAATTCAACTATTCGTTCTTGTATTATTTTTGTTCGATTTTGCAACGTGCCCGCATGGGAATTTGCAATGCATGTTCGTGAAATTCATCTATTCATCAGTGTGGCCCGTGCCTTGTCGGCAGTTTTCTGGTTCATACCCTGCATTTCCCTGTATCTCGACATTATCGGTCACTTTTTGATCCGGATCCTTTACAGTACTGTAGAGTTGTTTCATATAAACACACCGTTGCAAAAAAAAAAAAAAATTATAGCTCTTACTTTCAATCATTGTTTTTGACCGGACAGTTGCACTGTAGATACAGAGGATCCAGTCCCACTTTTCTACCCTTTCCGATTGTCCAAAGGTACAAAAGGATTTTCCAAGGATAAAGGTGTACGCACTGACGCACAATGGCACAAGACCACATTTTTTCCTCTTTTTTTAAAAATGCCTTTATACTTCTTACATTTTACATATAAACCTACATGAATTTGTAGAAATAACCCACTAAATATGGAATAGTGGTGATTGACCTCATACGATAAGAAGGGTGAGGATGACAAGGGATCGACGCAAGTATGCTCAGTGCTATGATCAGATGCTCTGAACTTCTCCAAGTCTCCTATAGTGGTTTCCTTGGTTACAATAATCCAATTATAATAACTTTGGCAAAAAAAAAAAGGCTCTAGATAATGAGTAGGACAGTTCAGACTACCTCATCTTAGCTGGAGTACGAGCTGTGTTTCTAGCTTTTGTGTTTTATATATTTCTAGTCACTGTTAAATAGCATAGCAAAATTTGAGGTACACTGACCATTTCTACCATACAAGCAAGCCCCCATGTAAACTGAATTTTCATACAAGGGGCTTTCGGGGCACATCATGGTAGAGTCCACGGTAGGTAGGCACATCAGATTCCTCTGCGATTGACAATAATCAAGTTACTGCAATATTAACTAGGCATAAATGGCGCCTCAAGCCATGTGTACAAAATCTATGAATAGAATCTGTATATTCCCTTGTGAAGATTACTGTTGGGAAACAAGTCAACAAAAAAAATTAACATATGATGAGCTGCCTGGCCTTCAGCAGCAGCTAAGCTCTTACTGTTCACGGTTTCTTGGCATGTGCGGTAGTGTGTATCCTTAACCTTAAGTAAGAACAACCACCATGAAAGCATTGACAAGAAGGAGAAACGATAGTTAAGGCGATAGGTACAAGCCGTGCAGGAGGGAGTGACCAGTTGACCACCACAATACCGCATCATCCACCGCATTCAGATTCAGCAGCAGGACTGCAGGAGGAGGAAAGGAGGGGAAGGGAAGCAGGCGAGGAAGCAACAAGAATCCGACGCCATAACGGTCAAACATAACTCCTACTCCTGCTACTACTACCTTTTCTTCCTTCCCTTCCTCCTACTCTTCCTCTCCTAATCTCCTGCTCTCCTATTGGGCGTCTCGCTTTTCTTTCCTCGTCTTGTTGAACGCAACAATTCTTGCTGCAAATCCAGGCAGGGACGGGAGGAGCGGCGCCCTGAGGCGTAAAGGAGCTGCCTTTGCTGCTGTTCTTGGTGCTCACGGTCCTTCTTGGGCCCTTCTCTGACGAAATGGCCGTAAGTTCTTCCTCGATTGACCAACTTACCGCTGTTTCCGAGGTGGATCGGGTTGGTTTGCCTGGTGGTAGAAGAGTTCGTCTTGGGCGTTGCGCCTGGCATGTGGGATTTCTTCGAATTGCCTCTAATTGGCAGGAATGCTTGCCTTGTCGTTTCTTTCTTTTCCTTGCCCAATGCTAGGTTTGCTTAGGTTGTCTTATTTTGCTTCGTGGTGGGGAGACAGATTGCATCTCTGTGGAAGCAATTTCTTGTTGCCTCCTTTTGGGTCTATTTTCCTTAGATTTTTTTTGCACACAAAAAATACGAATTTGGAACCTAAATAGTCGCCTTGTCTTTTTTCTCTCTCTCTTTCTCTAGTATATAGTTCTCCCAATTGACAAGATCCAGTCTTTGTGCATTCGAGTATGTGATTTTGTTGCGTCTTATGTGTTGCAAGAATGTCTACATGACTAGTTTGCAGGGCTGATTTGTCGAGGATGTCTGTGTCCTTTATATTGATGTAGGGAGCTGGTGTAGTGAAAACGATCTCAGCTTAGTGAATGTGGGGTGTGATATAGCTTGTGTACTTGTTTGTGTGTCTGGGACTTGCCAAGCTACAAGAAACCTCCATCACTACTATCTGATTCACTGGCTGTTTATTAAGTAGGTTCCCGTTAATTGTGTTAAAGTGTTAACTATGGGCGAAGTGTTGGGAAGTGATAAATATTTTATTGTTCTGCAGTTCAGTATTATTTCCTATCATCTTTTTAATGCATCTTTTGTAGTGTTCCTGCAGTCATGATGAATAAATTAATTATTAAGTAATTTTCTTCAAGTTGTTATAACTTTTAAACAATATAGGATCTGAGGAAATCTGATTAGTTGAAGAAAACTGCAGTTGACTTGATGATGGTACGACAATGTACCTATGTGACTGCAATATACGATATGCTTTTGGGCATGATCAAATAACAATGCTTATTTTAGCAAGAATTCATCAAATGGAATAATTGTACATCTAATTCCTGTGATATATGACAGAAAACATGCTGAGTTACAAGCTCATGTAGGTTCAGCATGCTGTCTGCCCTAAAGTCTAGCCCTTTATTTTCTCTCTTTCTCCAGCTTTGTTTCTGTAGTTTACTTAATATGCTAGGTGTTACTTTAATCTGCCAGCCACAATCTAATGAGAAGGTACTTCTTTGTTCAACTGCACCAGCATAAAGGAGTTCCTAAATTTGGAAGTTGGGAAGATGAAGGTCAAGGTGATCACCTTTACACACAGTATTTTGAAAATGCTCGCAAGGGCAAATCTCCAGGGAGGTCTGTTAATCGAAACGATCATAATGGTGATACAGAAGCAGTTTCAAAGGACCCACCATCGATTAAGGGCTCTCCCCTGAGGACTGGATTGGATCCAGGGGTGCGAAAGCCCCAGGATGAAAGGCGCGCAAGCCGAGAAGATGATCTTAGTCGGCATGAGGCCACTGCTCGAAAACCGCATGCTGAGTCACCTAACCATAGATATGCGGATCATACCAACTATGATAGTGCAGCGAAAAAAACAAGCATGGAAGGGTCACCCATTCATCCTCGTCACCAGGCAAGAATTGCGAACAAAGGTGGAGTTTCATCTCCTCCTTGGGATCGCAGGGGTTCATCAGATGGAAACCGTGGAACTGCTCCCACCACACCTGGAAGGTCCAAGAACAGATCAAGCGGACGTGGTGATGAAACGGTAAAGTCCTAACTTGTGAGGCAATATATTAAATCAATTGTGCTTTTGATATATTGAGTATGAACAGAATGATGAAGAAGTTTGTGACTACATTTTAAGTTTTGCTTGTCCGTACAATTTCTGAAGTTTTGTTGTTCATTTTTGAGAAAATTTAGCAAAACTCCACATATTTTGTACAAACTATCGCAAAGCTTCAGATTTAAGGCTCATTTTCACAAAACTCCAGATTTAAGGAGGTATGTTATCACAAAACTCCTAACATGTCTCCTTAAATCTGGAGTTTTGTGAAATTGAGTCTTAAATCTGGAGCTTTATGATAGTTTGTACAAAATATGTGGAGTTTTGCGAAATTTACTCTAACTAGAATCAAATACTAACCTTAGATGCCAAGAACAAATAGAACTACAAATACACTTCCAAATCTACGGTATATCTTTCACCAAACATCCCAAAGCCGACCGCCTCCTTCAAAGCAGCTGCACATATCACAGACAGATCTATTGGGACGACCGGGTATTTAATGACGCATATCACAGACAGTTCTTATTAATAACCGTCTGTGATACATAGCTATCACAAATGATTTTTGTTAATAACCGTTTGTGACTCATCACAGATGGTTTTACAATACAAACAGTCTATGATAATCGGAGACATCACAAACCGTTTGTATTCAAAACCGTCTGTGAATTATTACAGACGGTTAGGATTAAAAACCGTCTGTTATGTGTCCGATTATCACAGATGGTTTACTTTTAGAACCGTCTGTGATACATATCACAGACGGTTTGTTCCACTAAACTGGTTGTAATAGTTCCTTCTATAGTTAAAAAATATTTTTTTTCACCGGTCAGTAATGTTGTCATGTCATTATACTGAGACTGTTTACATATATAGAAGACAGTGAATACAAATTCAACTGGTTTTTTTATTTATATATGACCAAACATCGTGGTCAGTCGCTTCTTATAAAGATTTAAAAAAAGAGTAAATTTCGCAAAACTCCACATATTTTGTATAAACTATCGCAAAACTCCGTATTTAAGACTCAATTTCATGAAACTCCAGATTTAAAGAGGTATGTTATCCCAAAACTCCAGATTTACATAATATGTGAAGTTTTGTGAAATTTAGTCGTCATTTTTGCACGTACAGCCTGAGAGAGGATCAGCTGTGCCGAAGTTTGGAGAATGGGATGAGAACGATCCTTCTACAGGTGAAGGTTTCACTGGCATATTTAACAAAGTGAGGGAGGAGAAGCAGTCTGGTTCTGGCAATGCTTCTGTCATCACCAGCGACGCAGATTATATAAACCGCTCCTCCAATCAAGGCCGCAAATATGACTCCTCGGTAAGTCCACTTTAATCTGTTGTTATGCCGCTAACTTAATCTGTTTTTTTTTTTACCAAATGTGTGGAGCAAGCATTCTTTTGTACATAATATTCAGATATCTTTGAGTTTGCTTGTAGAATTGGTTGCCACTTCATGTCAGCAGTATTGTCCGTTGAGAAGCCAGAGAGTGGACCTGAATTTACCAGTACAACTGCTTGGTGCACCTCTACTGCTTTTAGGGATCATCGCGCCATGCTTAGTTCAACAGGCTCCTCCACAGGCAGCGATCGCTCCTCCTCCTTTCACACGACTGTTGTCGCAGCAAGGGCAAGGGTGGCGGCGACTCCACCAACAACTCGGGTCCCTCCCTGGGCGTTTAATCCCTGGATTGGCCAGCCCATGCCGTTGACGCAGTCCGTGTAGCAGCCAACATTGTTGGCTGGGTAGTGGTGTGCCCCTAGCCATGACATCCTTAGCCACCGCCCATGGCACCTCCGACGCGCCCCCTACCCGTGGCACAACAGGCCTACAACACCACATTTGCGCTTGCGCACTCGTCGTTACCGGCACACTCCACTCCTTCCTCTCCGATGTGGGTCAGTCCGGCTTGATCGCGACGATGAACAACCTCTCGATGCAGGCGCCGACCCCGAGTGGTTGGGCCATGGACTTTGGGGCTACCACTCATATGTCTTCGGACGACGGTATAATTCTCCTCGGTGTCACGATTGGGAATGGCCCCACCGTTCCAATCACCTCCATAGGGCACTCAATCACTCCCCACTCCTTCCGGCTCCTTTCTTTTACGTGATGTCCTTATTGTTCCTCACCTAGTCAAAAACCTCATTTCCATTCGCAAACTCACTCGTGAGAATTCATGCTCTGTCGAATTGTCCCTTATTTCTTGTAATAAAACGAATCGGTCGACTTGTCATGTGTGTCAACTTGGAAAGCACGTTCGTCTTCCGTTCTCCTGTTCTATGTCTACTACTGTCGCTCCCTTCGAGCTTGTTCATTGTGACTTGTGGACCTCTCCTCTTTTGAGTAATTCCGGTTATCAATACTACCTTGTGATTTTGGACGATTTTTCACATTTTATGTGGACATTCCCTCTCCGGGAAAAACCTGAAACCCACGACATTCTAGAAAATTTTCACTCTTACGTTCACACACAATTCCAAACCACTTAAAGCCATTTAAGCCGATAATGACACAAAGTTTGTCAACTCCATGGCGTTGGATTTCTTTGACCACAGTGGCATTCTTCTTCGTTTATCTTGCCCATATACGTCTTGACAAAATGGGAAGGTTGAATGTGCCACTCGCACTATCAACGACGCCATGCGTACACTACTCGTCCAAGCACATATGTCACCGGCTTACTGGGCTGAAGCTCTCTCCTCCACCACATACCTTCTCAATAGGCACCCATCGTGGCCTGTTGCTCTTGTAACACCATACGAATGTCTCCATCGCTCACCACCCTCCCTTTGCCACCTTCGCATCTTTGAGTGCTTATGCTACCCCAATCTCACAGCCACCGCCAAACATAAACTCTCTCCTCGATCTACGGTGTGCGTGTTCCTCGGTTATCCTACTACCCACAAAGGTTACCGCTTCCTCGACATTGCCAATCGTAAGATCATCTCTCGTCATGTTACTTTCGACGAGAACGCTTTTTCGTTCGGCGTCAACTCTCCTACTATCCATGCTAACTACCTTGACTTTCTTCTAGACGTCATCTCCACTACTACACCTCCCGTTGCCATTCCTCACCTGCACCATCTGCGCGCATACCGCCCCTCTTGTGGTCCTGCCTCCGCTGTCGCAAACAGAGTTTTTCCTGCCACCACGCAGAGTCATTGTTGCTCAACCTTTTCTCCTGCCATGGCAGCACACTTGTCACCTGCCGATGCGTCATCTCCAATGGTTGTGTTGCCATCTTCCGTGGTTGCACCACTTCCTCCATTAGGTCCAGTACCGCGCCCCGCGCCTGGGCCCCATCATATGAGGCATCATGAAACTATTGGAGCGCCTCACCCTTTCTGCCACCATCACTTCTCTCTCTCTCCGTTTCCTAAAAATTATCGGAGGGCCCTCACTGACCCCAATTGGCGCCACGCCATGGCGAAGGAACACCAAGCTCTTCTCGACAACAATACTTGGTCCCTTGTTCCTCCCTCGTCAGGTGCTAACGTCGTGAGTGGCAAGTGGATTTTCGAACACAAATTTTGCTCCGATGGCACCGTTGCTCACTATAAAGTGTGTTGGGTTGATCATGGTTATTCTCAACAAGAAGGCATTGACTACGATGAGACTTTCAACCCCATTGTCAACCTGCTACAATTCATGTCATTCTTGGCATTGCCACCTCTCGCCCTTGGCCTATTCATCAACTGGACGTCAAGAATGCCTTCCTCAACAACACTCTTGATGAAACTGTTTACTGCCAATAATTGACTAGTTTTGTTGACCCCGCTCGTCTGAATCATGTTTGCCTTCTCCTTAAGTCTCTATATGGCCTCAAGCAGGCCCTCATGCGTGCTATCAGTGTTTTGTGTCTTATATCCGTACACTTGGCTTTGTTGCTTTTGCTTCTGACACTTTTCTCTTTGTCCTTAAAGATGGTGATGATCTTGCATATCTCCTTTATATCGACGACATCATCCTCATGGCTTCCTCACTGTCTCTCCTCCAAAGAATTACAAACCGCCTTCACTCCGAGTTTGCCATGACAGACCTTGGGGATCTTCACTTCTTTCTTGGCATCTCTATTTCTCGGACTCCTGCAGGTCTCTTTCTTTCGCAGTGCCAATACGTTGTGGACCTCCTTCACTACGCTGGCATGGCTGACCACCACCCTACCACCACTCTAGTCGATGCTCTCTCCAAACTCTCTGCCACTAAGGGTGATCTCGTGTCCGACTCTACAGAGTATGTGCTATCCAACAGGTATGTTTGTGCATGCATGACTCGTGAGAGCCTCATCTTAGCCTTATCAAGTGCATTATGCGGTATGTGAAAGGCACCTTGGAGCTCGGTTTTCACCTCCATGCGTCTCCTACCAGCACATTGACGATTTACGCTGACGCTGACTGTGGCGGTTGTCCCGACTCTCGTCGCTCTATGTCTGGCTGCTGCATCTACTTTGGTGATAACCTGGTTTTCTGGTCTTCCAAGCGCCAGGCCACGGTGTCTCGGTCTAGTGCCGTCGCCCATGCCGTTGTCGAGTGTTGTTGGCTACGCTAGCATCTCCGAGAGTTGCACCATCCTCTATGTTCAACGATCGTGGTTTATTGCAATAATGTGAGGGCCGTTTACATGTCCACAACCCCGGTTCAACACCGATGGACCAAGCACATTGAGATTGAAATCCATTTCATTCGAGAGAAGGTTTTTCTTGGCTTGGTCCGCGTTCTCCATGTCCCTTCCAGTCAACAGTTCGTCAACATGATGACCAAAGGCTCGGGTATTTCAAGAGTTTCGTTACAGTCTCGACGTTCGGCTACCTCACGATTCAACTGAGGGGGGATGTTAGATATATGATCCTTTGGGATTTGATATTATCATTTGCCTTTGTATAGTTGGTATGTGATCTCTATTAAGGGTAGTAGTGTAATGTGTGGTAGAAGTGTAATAGTCATATAGGTGTTAGGAGTAGTTATGTAATTGTGGTCTAGTCTAGGGTTTCTCTTGTACACTATATATTGTCCCTTGGGCTCTTGCAATACATCCAAGAATTCAGCCCTCATTCCTCTTCTAGTCTAGGGTTTCTCTTGTACACTATATATTATCCATGGAGCTCTTGCAATACATCCAAGAATTCAGCCCTCATTCCTCTTCTCTCCCATAATCTAACATGGTATCAGAGCCTAGATCCAAACTTTAGCCTCCATCTTCTTCCACCCAAGCCTCGGCCTTGACGTCGCATCCTCCTCGCCATCTTCCAAGGGTCACGTCTCTGCGTCCAATGCTATCGGACTCCCCAGCTTGACCCGTCACCGACGCACTCCAGCTACGCCGCTGACTACCCGAGCACCTCTGCTTTGGATCGAGCTTTGCTGCCCCCGGTTGCTCTGCTGTGCTCTGCTGACTTCGTCGCTCCTCTAGCACCTCCACAGAGTTTGACATCAACCTTCCCTGGATCTGGAGCTGGCCGAGCTCGTCTTCGCCATCACCGGCCGGATCTGAAGCTGGTCATCGTCGCCAACCTCATTTCTGGCCTCGCTCGAGCACACTGTTGTCGAATCTGTGCCCCACTGCTCATTCGAGCTCGATTCATCGCCACCATCGTGCGGAAATCATCTTCACTGATAGCTTCATCGTCTTCATCAGCTCCGGTTCAGGTTAGCCGTCTCGCCGGCTTTATCGTTTTCGTCGGCCATCTCCATCACCAGCTCCCGTCGGACCTGCTGCTTCCACCGTGCCTCTGCTATTGCGTTGCAGCCTGCATGTGTGCTGGTTTGTTCAAGCACTACTGTTGATGCTTGTGTGGTTCTTCTGCACTGTTGCTATTTGGTGTTGGTTCTTGCTGTTGGGAGGAGGTGTTATCGTTGCTGCTGCTAGTATCCTAAGTCTATTTTCCTTTGATTTCCATCGAGTCCATCCAAGTCTGATATATCTCTCTTTGAGTTCGTCAATGTCGTGCCAATTCATCATATCCTTTGTCGATCAGGCAATTGCTTCTTCCTTTTCGGGTTTCGTGGTCCGTCCATTGGATCGAGTGCGGTCACCCCCAGCATCGTTGTTGATGTGACTTTGCCCTCTTGGTCCTCTCTTGTAGCCATCTTACAATATATCTTCGCACCATTGCGACTCTTGACCAATGGCCTTGTTTGTCGTCATCACAACTGTATTTTCGTCTTTGTTTCCATCGGGCGTCAGAGTTGACACCGTCACCTCACATCTTGGGTGGGCAGATCTGGTTCGTCGTCTTTGCATTTGTCGGGTGCCAGATTCAACACCAGCACCTCACTTCTTGGTGGGCGGATCTGGTTCGTCGTCTTTGCCTTCGTTGGGCGCCAGACGACACTGTCACCTCACTTTTTGGGTGGGCGGATCTGGTTCGTGTCTTCGTCTCTCTCTCTCTCTCTCTTTTCATCGGCTTGATTTGACGTCTCTCTCTATTCCTGTCGGTTGGTTTCAAGAGTTGCATGCTTCGACATCATCTTCAAGCTTGGACTTCGGATTTATCTTTTATTTTAGTGTTGTCCTCTTCAAACTCAATACTATTGCATACGCGTTAAGTTTGAGTGGGGGTGTTAAGGTTACTAGTGTAATGTATGGTAGAAGTGTAATAGTTATATAAATGTTAGGGGTAGTTAAATAATTATAGTTTAGTCTAGGGTTTCTCTTGTACAATATGTATTATCTCTTGTGCTCTTGCAATACATCCAAGAATTCAGCCCTCGTTCATCTTCTCCCATAATCTAACAATCTCGTCTATCCTGTGCTACCGCAATTTGGTGTACTTTCCATAGCGCTTACATCTTACCATGTAACACTCTTGTACACTTTCTGTTTAATTGAAGGAATGCAATCGCTGTGTGGCGTCTTCCCCAAACCCCCCCTCTCGCGCTTTCAATTGCATCAAAGAATCCTGTTTAATTCGGTGTATTGCTTCCTTGCAGGGTTGCTCATGCTTCGGTTGGTTCAAGAACTGAGATGCTAGATGCGAGGATTACATAAACCTACGGTGATTGTGTCATTGTCAGATGAATGCCCAATCTGTCTGTCTTTGTTGTGATATTGTTTGGTAGCGAGACATGTCAGAACACGAATTTGCGAGCGTGTGGTTCAGTAGTTTGAGCCTTTTGTAACATGTGACTCATTTGTCTCGAAAGAATCGTGCAACGTTGTTCCATTGCCAGATTGAAGGGGAGCTAGAGATTCTAGTTGATTTATTATTATTATTAATTAACCCTTCTTTTTAATTTATAGTTAACCTTCCGCGAACTTTATTTCCAATTCTGATCTCTTTGATCACACCACTGGTGGTGGCGTGACAAAACAACACTGTCACGTCAGCCTGTATTTAGGCAAACTCTTGTCACGTCACGGGTGGTGGCGTGACAAAAAATACTATTTTAGCGGATTTATCCTCCGACGTGATAGCATTGTTTTGTTACACCACCATTCGTATGGTGTAACCAAAGGAGTCAGAATTGAAAATAAAGTGCGCCGGGTTAACTTTAAAATAAAATTTTAAAAAGGCTAATTAATAAATAAAAAACGTTCATTCTAGTTGCAAACCAACAAATTACCAATAGCACACTGGTACTTCGAGTTGGTTCGCCGTCATTGTGTTGTTCGTTGTGGCTGGATGAACTAACACTGCGTTTGAAAACGCGCCGGGGCTGGAAATAAAAATGCATGTCCTTTTTGAAATAAAAGATTCAGCCTAAATAACCGCAGCTAGCTTTCTCGAAAGATCTGCTCAGCTGTTGTAACTTGGAAGATTGGGAATATCGGCTTATGATTTGTCGATGCAAAGCTTTTACTCTTTTTTTTCCTTGGCTTCCTGCTATATAGACGTAAAGATCCGTATGGATTATGAAGCGTTCAGTATATCCTCTGCAATAAGTCAATAAATGAACAAGGATAGCTACAGGTAATTAAATTCCATGTTCAACAGAATCCAAATATTTCGAACGAAAAAAGGTTTTGATACATATTCTCAAATTTTGGATATATCCTTGTAAATCCGGAGGTGATTGTCATAACAAAATCAAATAATGACAGTAATCAAAATTCAGTGCTCTATGTATAAACCACACTTACTTCCAACCTAAATGAACAACACCTGATATATCTACGCATATTGAAGGACCTACGGGCAATATTTTTATATATCGACAATGTTCATTACATCAAAACCGAATGTTATCTTGTTTGTCTTTAGGGGCAACACACTGCCATAGAGCTCTGTAGGATTCAATTTCTCTTGCATCTATTCCTAGAGCGCGAAGATTTCGTGCATATTCCTGCAAAACAATACATGCAAAATAAGAAGTCGGTGCAGTGCAGTACATTGCATCCAATATAACTTGATACATCTTTAGCTCTATACCACGTTTAATCACATAAGTTATCTCAACACTTTGCCTGATATCTTTTCAATTCTTCTAAACAAGACATGTGGAAACCTTGGTATGTGTAGAATGTAGCACGGAATGTACCAAGTGTTTAAACTTTAAACTTGTTGCATAAAAAAAATGAAAATCAGGTTAGAAGAAGCTAGTAAAAAATAAAAGCTTGGGCATTGGAAGAAACCAAATAGTGAAGAGTAAAGAACAGCTATATCCTTTACAGTCGATGCAAAATGAATTTACAAAGAGAATTTCTTACAAATAATACATAGCATCTATATCATTTGTGAGCATGACGGAAAAAGGACAGCTAGCAAACCTGAATATCAAGAAATAGCTGCATGCAGATCTTGTCAGTATCAGATATGATGTTATCTGAGGCATCAGTACTAGCTCCTACTCGTCTTTGTGCACCTTGGCGCAGTCTTTGCAATGAAGATTCAGTTTTCCTTGCCTTCGTATCAAAACAAATTTATCTAAGTAACTAATAGGTAGAGCCAAATTTTCATAAGCAGTAGGCAATCCTTACTTACCACGTTGACTACTTCGGATACCATGTCATAATAAATTGCAGTGATCTTGTCTGTAGATCCACGGCGCAGCTTAGTTTTATCATCTTCAGACAAATAGTGAACACGCTCTCCTTCAAGAAACACCTGGAAGAACACAAAGGAAAAGCTCATAATAAAACAAAGCAAACTGAAAATAAACATATAAACCTGTTATGAGAAATTTCAGCTGATTTTGACAGCGCTATAAGAATATACAAGAACCATACAAATGCAGAACATAACTAGTCATGCAATAAGACCTATTTGCTAACACAAAGCCCAGAGCAATAAAAACTCAAAAAGCTTAAGCTAAACTACTAACAAGAAAAAACACCACCCAAACCAAACACCAGAGCATTGAAAGAATAATACTCTGCCTGTATCTTTGTTGTCACTTGTTAGTTATCAGTATTCAGGAAACTTTCGCTTCCCACAGGTTAAAAACAGGCTTTAAGGTGCAGGACCACAATTTCCACTGAATTGAACATTTTTAATGGTAAATATGCTATTATAGAACATACATGTGCTTTCAGTTCAGCTTTGATGCTTGAATGTAGAGAAATATAAATTGCAAAAAAGAAAAGTAAAACATGAAGGCCGTTCACCTTAAGTGGATGCAAAATTCCAGATACATACGGAGAATGCCTCACTGGAAGTTTATTGGTCATCCTATATGTCGCTGTTATTCCCTTCAGGTGTTTCAGGTCCTATACAATCAATCCCAAAAATAGTTACAATCAGAGAACAAAAGGAACACAGCTTAAAAATGCTGCATTAGATAAAATAATTTACAAATGCAACATTAACCTCTATATCCAGGCAATATTTCATGCCAAAACAAAAGACACGTATGCTTATAGTGTTTCCCTTCTGCTGACATTGATCTACTCACCTCATTTGACTTTTTAACTATGACCCCAATCATGACATTCATTATGACAGGCAACAACTCCTTTAAAGGTTCAACAGCTTGCAGTATGCTTTGTTTCACAAGAGTAAGTACTTCGACAGGGCATGCTGCTAGCAATTGGATAACATGTCCCACAAAGTTGCCTGATTCCGAAAGCTCGCCCATTACGGCATTTACATCATGCATTACCTGTACATCAATGAACATAACAATTTTATCCAAAAGACAAAATATGTCAAAGAGCCTTAAACTTCTATTTGCTCAACATTGTATACCATTTTCAGAATGTAACAAGAATTATGAAAATAGAGGCCAAAACAATAGGGAAGCTGCACAGGTATAGTAATATTGACTAGCCTCCAACCCGCAACACAATCATAATATACAACCAGAATAAAAATGGAACAGCTCTTTCCAGTTCACATGTGAAAAATGTTTTGTGACATGCCCTTTCATTGCCTCATAATTGCCACACAGTGTGCTACCAACTGCAGACTATTTCCAAAACTAACCCCACCATATATGATCCTGGTTAAGCTAGAAGTGGAAGTAGTCAGCTTTGCACTGAGCCTCTGACTCCCTGAGCACTTAGACCTTAGCATGGAGTCAACTAATCAAATTATTGCCAACTTAATTTAGTAAATTCACAAACTTCAAACAAAGCATACACTTACAAGAGTAATGCAACTAAGATGATAATACTCGGTATCAGTCATAAGATGCAAGGTTCACAGTGCAGAACGAAAAGCGCTAGGTCCTGATGACTGAAATGACATGGTCAGGGTTCAAAGAGACAGAGTATTGTAGATGTGACATACATATATGAAATCCTCCACAGGTACAGATAGTGCCCATTCAGCATCTGCAGGAGAACTTGAACTCCCATCAGAAGCTTTACGTGCAGCCAGACCAGAAGAAAGCCATGTTGTATACCTTATTGTACAGGAACATAGAAAAATAAGTCAACCTCCATAGGTTAAATTATGAAAAAGTGAGGAAATGGAATATCCTTTGCAGTAGCTAACCTTGAAATAAGCTGCAAAGACAAACGGAGGAATTTATCAGAGTGAGAGAGAATAAGAACATCATCACTCCAGCAGGACTGCAAACTTTCTAAAAGCTTAATACTTTGCTTCAACAACAATTTCTTCGGCTCCGCTTGATTCTCATGCATTCCAACAGGACTAATTGTGGCTGTAAGGGCAGAATCAAGACCACCAGCAATGTCCTGAAATCTTGTGTAATTGAACCAGTAGAAATCAGGTTAGAAACAAAGTTCTGAAGCACATCTAACAATGCAATAGTATAAATATATATGCTTACCTTAGAGAAAAGTAGACATTAACCTGCCACTGTCGCATGAATTCTGTGTAAGCTGGCTCAGAGCGGAACTTTGTTACAGCAGGCTTGGAAGGACTGTAACCTACAGAACGAAATATTAGATCAATCACGACTCCGGATAGCCATATGCATCGATCTTTAAAAAATAGAGATGTCTTGCACTTTGCAACTCTCTATAACACAACAACGAAAAGGACACAGCGCTATGAACTTCCATTCCAACACAGTTGGCAGCTGAATGTAGCACCTGGTACATATCAAAGTTCTCAAGACATCACTTCCTCAAATAAGGAACAACCCAGTCTAATCTCATTCCCTTCTTAGTCCAATATGATGGTTGTTCCACTCATAGTACCAAATAGATAGATATACACCAGCATGCTTTGCAAGCAAGCGTATAATAGTATTGTAGTAGACTTAGCAGGTCACATAATAGAAAACAATAACCACTTTGCAACATAATTAAGAATACCTTCCAGAAAATCAAGGAACCTTAAGCTCGCTTTGTAGTTTTTCAGGAATCCTTGGGGATTTCCAGAAGAAAAGGACCCAGGTTTTCCCTTCAGGATTGCAGAATGAACCTCTTTGAGTATTGAATTGGCAAGAAAATCAAAAACATGAAGTCCAGAGTTTGCTGCAAATCAAACAAGAGTCAATTAGATGATACATCAATCTAAGTCCAAATGCAGCATTTAGGCTTCAACTTATTAAGTAATAATGAAATTGTTTGAAGTTTGAACAGAATTGATAATTACCTGATGAAGATATTTCCAAAATAAATTTGCAATCTTTTTCTACACATTGCATTATCTGCTGATAATCATCTTCCAGCCCATCAGAAGATACCCCAGCAACAGCTTTTGCGTAGTTTTGAGGGACAATTTTCTGAATCAACGGGGACACCACTGTTGTACGGAAAAGTTCTTCAGCTGAAGATGTGTTGTCAATAGCAGCGTAAGCGCGCAAGCAGTTGTATATTACTTTCGCATCACGATGCTCTAGACCATCCACAAAGCAACGCTCTAAGCTACCATCCAGTAGTTTTGTAGCACCTTGGACCCTCTTCTCCATGTTCTCAATAAAAGGAAGGTTCTGTACTGCCAAAATGTAACAGAATAAGAATCATAAATAAGTTGCATTAAAATGCATATGATGCATCATGTTAGCAAATAGCAATGAAGTGAAATCTACCAATACAAAACTGTGTTAGCACTTCGGCGGTTTGGCCATCAGATTCTAGCACAAAACTTGCAAAAAAAAGAACTTACATAAAATCTTAACTATGAAGTATAACTGACCAATTTTGATGTTGCATTGTCGTTTTATTGTTATGTGCATTGTTCAATGGTGGCACAAAAATACCAAACCTTTTGTGCGAACTAGGTATATTCATTTTGCATTGCAACTTTTTCCTAATGGTTTTGTTCAACAACGAAAATAAAGCCAAAAAAAAACTTATAGGTTAGAAGTGCCTAAGGTCCAGCAGTATATGCTGGCACAGACCTGTGCGTGACTGATGTAGAATTTGAGCCGTTCATCTCGCTGGCGATTCTTTCTAAGAGAATGCTTTGTGTTTCTCTCCCAACCTCCACATTTGGTGGCGTAGTATCATTGCCTGAGTGGCCCTTATCAAGTGAAACAACCTCAACATTCGATGAATCAGATGGTGCGGTTGGTAATTCCTTGATCAGTTTCTCAACCTGGATAAACAAAAAAAAATAAACTTTAGATTTCATAAGCAACATGACATGGGATAAAGCTCTACCTAAAAATGAAATGATGGCAGATACAAATTGGAAAACATAAATAGAACTTGTTTTAATGGTAACATTGATGAGATAATCCTAGATGGCCATCAAGAGAAAAGTCAGAGCAACTTTTCAAACATGAAACAAAATTCTGCATTATGATAGGTTAAAGCATGTAAATTTCGACATATATACGCATCTGTATTCAGGGGAAAAAAATTTAGCCGGCAATGACATATCGATCATCTGTATGCAGGGATAACAATTTAGTCGGCAGTGACATTGGATCTACCAATGTTGACGAATAAGCTACATTAACGTTTAGCGAGCAGCAGTCTCAGATCGGACCTTGGAAACGACGTGCGATGTGTCAAGCAGCAGCTCCAGAAGCTCGCGGGCGGCAGTCGCAGCCGCGCGCTGCTCGAGACCCGCGCGGAGGGCGGCGAGCGCGGCAGCCGCGGCGGCGCGGAACCCGGCGACCTTGTCCCGCAGTTCGGCGAGCGGGGCGCGCATGCGCGCGGCCGCGGCGTCCACACCCTTGAGTCGGGCGCTGAGGCCGACGAAGTCGGCGTAGTCGCGGTTGATGAGGCCGACGAGCTCGGCGCGGAGGGCGGCGAGGTGGGAGCGGAGCTCGGCGGCTAGGCTCTCGAGGGGCACGTAGGAGCGGAGCTCGGCGACGTAGGCGTCCGGGTCGAAGTCGGCGCGGAGGAAGACCTCCGGCTTGAACCAGGGCGGGTGCGCCTCGATGGGCTCGCCGAAGAGGTCCGTCGGCTGCGGCTGGGACGCCATGGCGAGGGTTCAGCGCCCGGATGTGGCCGCGGACGAGGGGAGTGAAGACCTGGATCTGAGGGAGAGGGAGTGTGCGGTGCGGCTCGGTGGGTCTGGAGAAGACGGAGGAGATCGATTCGATCTAGCCGACGGTGATCTGAACGGAAGGGAGATGGAAGTCTCAACGACTTCACGAGCGACGAACGAACTGACGACGTTGGTTGGTTAAGTGTGGGCTTTCCGGGCCGGGTGCTAATCGGGCTGGGCTTATTGTGGTGTTAATCAGGGCTCTTCAAATGGGTCGTACCTTGTTCTCTCAGGTTGAATGGGCCTAAAAGATCTAGTCCCGTCACCAAGACACAAACCGGCAGCGGCCCTAGTCCAATCCAGCCCAGGTGAGCACAGCACATCTCTTTGGCAAAACACACTACACCTTTTCTCTGCACATCACCTGGAACACTCTTCGCCTGCAAATGCAATCAGTTTATTTATGCTGCAAAGCCAGGAAAATTTGCAGCCAAGAACAACGACTCATGCTGGCGATGTATCGCACGCGGTATGTGTGCTGCAAACACGTACAATTGGAGGATCGTCCTCTTGTTTCTTAAGAGAGAGAAACGGAGAGAATCGTTAGACACCTAGCTAGTCATTGTTCATATATACTTTGCAGTATTTTTTTTAGTTTACTTTGCTTCTCCGCGTTAAAAAAAAATACAGTACATCTCTCTGTCCTAAGCATCATGCGCGCACTAGGTATTGCTGCGAGGCATGTTTTTGTTTGGTTCACATGTTAAGGTTCCCTAATTTACCAATACTTTTCGCCAAACTCAACTAAGGTTAGGTCATCAAGATGGAAGTCAAACGGAATTTTGTCACACTATTTTTAGTCATTGATGCATATGGCGCGAGTAGCAGAAAATTAATCTTGCCGTATGTATGGCCCGTGATCCCACCCTACAGGTTGTATAGCAACGCTCTTCACGGAACCGTGAGGAAATCTCAGCAGTGATTTTATCAGGTATTGTCGCGATCTGGACCTTTGATGGTAGTCATTCACACATATGGCGCGAGTGGCAAAAATTAATCTTGCCGTATGTATGGCCCGTGATCCCATCCTACAGGTTGTATAGCAAATTAGCAGCAGGTCTGGATCCTCTCAGACACAGAGGCGCGAGCGTAAACAACACACCCATCAATCGGAAAATTTTGCACCGCATGTTTTATCAGAAAAAATATTGTCTTGGCGTTGATCTGGGCTTTGATGGTAGCAGGCGGCCCAAAGAGGGCAAGGCGGCCGAGGTTTGGCGATCATCACGCTTCAAGCCAAGGCCTCTCAAGCCCGCCACTCTGGCAGAAGCAGATCTGCTAAGAGCCAAGAGTGAGGTTTCAGGCCCGAGGAGGAGAAGAAGAAGCGCCTCTCTTAAAGCGCCATCAGCCCATATCCGCCCAAGCCCATCATCTCATAGTCTCAACCTCCCCAGTCCCCCAAATCCCAATTCAAAAAACTCGAATCTCCAACCTACTGCAAGGGGCAGACAAGACTGTGAGCCGAGGAGGGAGGGAGCGAGCTCGGGAGGAGCGGGAGCGAGGAGGCAGCCTGGCCGGAGGCTGCATCGGGGAGGACGAGGAGGAGGAGCCGGGAGGAGGAGGCGGCGTGGTCTGGGAGGAGGAGCGTGGCGCCTGGCGCTGGCCAAGGCGGCAGTGAGGGACTAGGACTGTCTTGGTGATTTGATTGGGCTTCGGTCTTCGTGTTCTTGTGCATCTAATCACTTTACAGATTCCTTAATCTCTTTGGCCTTCCCTATTTAAGTCTAATAATCTTCAAATAATCTCCAAAGTTCATTCACAGTAGGTTAATTTGTCTTTGTAGTTTGAATTTAAGAATGGAGAAGTATTATAACTTTGATTGATCCAGATGGCATAGTTCAGGACCCCACTTTAGAAACAATTGATGAATATACAACTTTGGACATTAGAGATAGTATTTGTTAATGAAACGGACTCAACAAATTGATGGAAATGAGTCAGGAGCTTTCATGATGCGATGGAAATAATTTGGCTTATATTTTAGGCTAGATCATCTCTTCACTATTGCATTTTAGTTATAGTTCATTGATCTCCGTCAATGCAGAGGATTCATTTCTGCATTGTGTAGCAGTTGGTAGCAGTTGGGAACTGTGATGAGCAAGCAAGATTAAGCTGTCGGTGGACGGCTCAAGCGTAAACAACACCGGCTGCTTCAACGGCCACAAAGCACAACAAAAGTCCCGTGCTTTGCTGCAGAACCGACGATTTCCAGCCAGCCAGGCAGAGGCAGAGAGGCGGAGGCTAGCCTCCCTTCCCTTTCTTCCGGTACAACCACCAACCATAGCTGCTCGGTCACATCCATTGGATTAAGCAGCGGTATTCTTCTTCCCTCAGGCTGCCAAAGCGCCCCGGAAACACCGTGTTCATCAGCTGGACCTTTTCGTTTCCTTCTCCTTTCCCCACTTTCTTTGACCTGTTTAAATGGATGAATGCTTCACAGGACGCCGATCGAGCTCACCAGCAGCTCTTCTCAAAGCTAGACATGCTCGCGTCGGACGCACGGCGCCCTGCAGCGCAAGGAGAGATGATTCGATCGATCGATCGATCGTGCATTCGTCTGCCTGCTTGTTGCCATGCACTCGAAATTCTTACTGGATTCCTCCGTTCTAAGCTGACTTCCGTGATCGAAAGCGCGCTAGTTTGGTTTCCACCTGATGTTTCGTGTGCATGCTCATGTATCCTGCAATAGTCGCCCTACCTAGTTGCGTTAGACGCGTGGCCGTATCGCCTAAACAGCAACCTCTCCACCGAGCAAGGTGAGAGCTAGCCTAGCTAAGAGGTCGCCCCTGAAATTCTTTTCTTGCAGAGCAGGCTGGTTTGCACTTAGACAGGGATTTGTTTCGAATTAAAATTACAAACCGACGCTAGGCCTCCAACTGTCCTGCTTACTGATTTTTTTGGGGCCGTGTTTCAGCTCCATGTGCAACCAACTACTGTGTACATGCACCTCCTCCTCCATTTCTTTTCTTTTCTTTTGTGTGCTGCTGGCAAGTAATCCTCGTTTATGTTGCATCATGGATCCGCTAATGATGGCCATATAAGTATACTTTAATCGGTAACGATATAGCAAATTAAGCCGTGTCTACCTACCTATATAGAATCAAACTAGGTATAGTCCATCAAGTTGCCAGCCTTGTGCTTGCACGTATGAGGTCACTCGAGGAAACTTCCAAGACAATCCTAACAGCTGTCGTTGCTGGTCAAATTCCGTTTACATAATCTATGACCGTAATAATCACTTCATCATGCGCCAAACTGTGGCCACTAGGCAAAGTCAAAGATTGGTATAAAAAAAATAGTTGGACTACTGGCTTGATCGATCGGCCCAATTCCATGAGAAAGCCGACCATCAGGTATGGCCATATGGCTGCGCCTAAGGTTCGGCAGAGTTGGGTGCTTGGAATCGGTACTAAGCTGAAACGCCAGATTAGGATATGTACAGTGGTATAGACAATGATTGTCTGTAGTGATCTTTTATGTCATCTATAGATAAAATTAGATACAACTCATACAATAGCAGAAATAGTGTTTATAAATGTCTTATAGACCGTCTGTTACATATCAGACAATTTCTACCTCTCTCTTATCCATATCATAAAAAAATCTTACATAGTAAATGATTATATATGACTGATATTATACTACTGTGCATGCCCTTAACCGGTCCAATCCCACTCTGCTCTTAAGGTTAGGCAGGGGTAACCAGTCTTCTGGACTCGGGAGCTGTGATCACGACATGAACCCGAATTAGTTAGCTGCGCATATATGTGGTATAGTAAAGTTAGTAACTAGTAGTACTATAGCTAGTAACTAGGAGTAGTAAGGTTATCAACTCTGATCGTGGAGCTAGCTAACTTTTGCGCAGCCTGGAGTAGGTACAGGCTCCGGATCCACCGCGGTAACGCAGATGATCGCTTTACTGTACCGATTTTACTATAGTGAAAATAACGCTTGATTTGAACCTTTGCATTACGATCGAATGGTTGAGATCGGTTTTCTAATACGTGAAGCCTCTATACACATGGATGCAACTACTTATTTGCAAAAGCGCTTCTTTTGTTTGGACTCGGGATATACTTCGCTAGGGTATATGGGTTTGTTTGGTTGGTGTCATGGGTTCTATGTCTGGCAAAAAGTGGTGTCTGGAGGTAACCTGGAAAGTAGATGATTTTTGTCTGACCAGGTAAATCTAAAGATGAGTTGTTTGGTTGGAAATCTATGCCTGAAATTGGTGAATAAAAAATGGAACGTTAGATTGAATCTATCGACGGTGGATTGGAAGGCTAGCTCCCAGGCACTGCTTCTTGGCTCCAGGCGTTGGATTTGGTGGCCTGGGCTGGCATCCTTGCCTGGTACGCATGCAAAAAATGTCCTGGCAGCCTTCAGCGCCTCTCCCGGCCAAGCAACAAGTGCCAGGATGCCAAGCAAACAGCCTCTATATCCCTGTACCGACAAAATTAACTACCATCATGTTCAATTCAAAGGTTAGTCTTGTGATTCCGAAATTGGCGGCGGAATGACGGGATCTCGTTAACCTGCGCTGCTTTTGTTTAGAGTAGAAATGGGAAGGCCCCTACCTAGCTAGTACAGCAACAATCTTCCTGCACTCACCGACTCACAATCATAAGCATTAGCGGACACGACACGCGAGTTCTTGAGGAAACGAAAGCGAAATCGTCGTTAAGTCCATGGAACGGTGATGCTCGATCGATCGGACCTAAACATCAACAGTCACCTCCTGTAGGAAAACTCTTCGCCTAACTCGTCCGCTACAAGCTGAACACGTTGATTCTGATCTCTTGTAACACCTAATGGTATTTTGACTCAAGGCATGCCGTTGAAACAACTGATATCACATCTCTCTGCAACAATTGTTACAGCTCGCCAATACTTGGACTCAGCAAATGAAGCGACGTTTTTGGAAGTTTATTTATTACATGTTCCATCGTTTCGTTCCCCACTTAGGAAATTACTGTCGACACCCCTCCCCTCTCTGGATTCCTAAAATGACATCAAACAAACTGCATGGTCTCCATTAATGCTGAGCTATGCAGGTCCATTCCAGATTATGACTGCAAAGGAAGGAAGTTCATCGATCACTCTATGAAGTGGACATACAGTAATTTAAACTCGAAGATAAACTAATCATACAAATCCCCCAAAAAAAACCCAATTAAAAGAAGCCCAACCAACCCAGTCAGTCTCTAACCGGAGCCGTGTGACGACTTTGAAACCTGACATGCCAAGCCACAGGTGGAACAACCAAGTATTACTGTATTAGTAGAGGTCTACACGTGTGTATAAAAACTGCTGCTTCCACGACGGCCGCTTCACCCATTCCTAAGCCGAGTATACGTTACACGCCGACAAACTAAACGAACGAAATACCCGAGTAATCACCAGATCAATCAATCAGTGGGAATACGATGATGATGATCTGTCCCTCCTAAGCCTAAGCCGCCTCCACGACGGCCGCTTCACCCATTCCTTTCTTCATTCTTAAAAGCCTTGCCTTCCTTGCTCCCTTCCTCTCCTCCCAAGGCATCGAGTCGGGCCCTGCCGTTTTGCAGCTCAGCTCAGCACAGCATCAGATCAAACAAATTTGTTTGAGAGCTCTAGCAGTAGCAGTCGACTCGATCGATGTTTGGCGGCAAGATGAAGGGCGGTGAGGTAAGCAGCATCAGCCCGCTGGTATCCTTCGTCCTCGGGGCCGCCATGGCCACCGTCTGTGTCCTCTTCTTCATGTCCGCCAGCCCCGCCCGCCGCCTCGTCGACATCGCCGCCTGGAGCCACGACGACGGCACGGCCGCCCAGCCGCCAGAGGAGACGCTCTCCGTACAGGAGGTCACCGCCACCAAGGACCGGGCGGCGGAGCCCAACGTCACCACGGCAGCTCCGGCTCCTGCCCCGGAGGTACGCTTTATTAATTTGTTTTCTTGCTCTTGGCCCTTCTGCCGTCTCAAAATCACGCTGTTTGTCGTTCCGTTTATTTACTACTGCTTTCTTTCTGATGAATCATTTGCTAGCACTGTTTGAGCGATCATTTTTCTCAACAAAACAAATTAATTTGGAGAAAATACCATTTCGGATTTCAAATATAAGTTGTTATTTATGATTTGAGAACATGAGCGTATGGATGCATGTGGTGTTTTTTGATTGCTGATCATTGGTCAGAAGCTATTTTCTTGCTCTCCTCTTCTCTCTCTTTTCAAAAAGAGAGAGAGAGAGAGAGAGAGGAACAAACAAGCCTGTGAGACGGTGGCATCATGCTTTTTAATAGGATAACAAAAACCAGAGATGCCATTTATATGTGCTGCAATCAGCGATTAATAGAAAAACATATTTACAGAATCCTTTTTGAATTAGTCACGCAACCTGACGGCGACCGGTTAACCAAAGCGCGATTAGTTTATCATTTACCAAGTCTAGTTGTAAAAAAAGCCGGCCTCCAGACCAGCTCCCGCCTCTAGGCTATGGATACGTGGATCTTTCTTCTCCTCTTGCACCTTTCGCAACCACTTTTCCTTCTCCCCATGTAGCATCACTTATCAACCATCACCATTAAAAATCCGAATGACTCGTCAGCATTTACAGGAGATTTCGAACCCCAAAGCAAAAACAATTGTATTCCTGTAACTGCTGTCGGCATGGCCCTCCTTCCAGGCAGCTGCACCCCTGCTGCCACACGTGTTCGGCACCCCACCCTCGATTAAGTATCAGGCTACCGGCAGTCCAGCACCTCTACTCTAAGCCTAGTACTAGCTTCATTAATAATCTTCTAGTTTGTTAATTCTTCACTGTGCTTAATTCTGTCGGTAGTAGTTATAGACTAGTATTACTTAGTTCTCTAAGTACTAGTTTGTTAGTTCTTTAATATGCTAATTGAGATTAAATTTATGTGTTAGTAAATTAGTTAGTTAGTAGTACTTAGTTCTCTCTTAAGTACTAGTACTGAGATATTAGTGTCCACTTTGATAGTCTTACACAGTACTGGAGTTGACTACTATGGTGAACTATTCTCCTTTATTGTCTTATTTTTGGCAACATAGTATCCAAAAGGTATAAAGTTTCAGACCATGATCGACACCTCACACCTATGCGAGAAATTACACGCAGAGCTTAATTTAAGCAAATAAATGTGTACTTTCTTTTCGAATTGGCTAACATACATTTTTGTGTTTTACTGTCCATGCTACATTAAAGACCAGTCCTACGACCCCTATACCTAAATCTTGGCTCCGCCCTGCCACCGGCCGTCACCCTGGTGCTGCTCCTGATCGGACGGCCTCTGCCTGGCCATGTTCGTGTATGGCGCGCAGCAGTAGGGGGCATGGCTGACCGACAAAATCCACCCCATTCTTGTACATGCATGCATGTGAGACGGCACACGTACACAGGTACAGAAAATAGAAAAACTCAAGTTGATTTGCTGCTAGAGTAGCAGCAGCATGGCATTGATTGGCGCGTGTACCTGCTGGTCCTGGATCGATGACCCGTAGGAGCAGATGGATGCAACTCTTCACCTAATGGCTAATGCCGATCGAACGCCTAGCCTAGGTCCCAGCCTGCTCCAGTTTTGTCTCTTGGTTGCCCCTGTCACATGCACGCAGACGCAGCACAATCCAATTACTAGTACGTAAAGGTGATCAACGTATGCATGCATGGTTCGTCGCATACGAAATACGCATCGACATCGATCGTCGATCTCTACAGAAATGATGAATCATGCAGGTTTTGACCATTGGTTGGTTGTGGCTTTTTTATGTAGGCCGAGTCGCCGTTCGGCGACCTGGAGGAGGTGCTCCGGCGGGCGGCGACCAAGGAGCGGACGGTGATCATGACGCAGATCAACGCGGCGTGGACGAAGCCGGGGTCGCTGCTGGACCTCTTCTTCGAGAGCTTCCGGTTGGGGGAGGGCGGCGTGGCGCGGCTGCTGGAGCACCTGGTGATCGTGACCATGGACCCGGCGGCGTACGAGCAGTGCGGGCGGTGCACCGCCACTGCTACTTCCTCCGCACCGCCACCGGCGTCGACTACCGCTCCGAGAAGATGTTCGAGCAAGGACTACCTCGAGATGATGTGGGACGCAACAGGTTCCAGCAGACCGTCCTCGAGCTCGGTTACAACTTCCTCTTCACGGTCAGTATGCCTACCTACTGTACACTGCAATTCCTACCACGTACCATACGTATTATACATCATGCATGTCACTGTCAGACAGTTGGTCAAGGTGGTACGGATTGTTGCGTTGCTGGGTGGTTGAACGGGTTGGCTTCTGGTCCTGCTTGGCTAGCCAGCCAGCTTCCTCTCTCGTGCTGAATTGAAATATATGTCCACGGGAGGGTATGGTAGTAGTACTGTTTATTTCAGACTTTGACCATGCATGTCTACAGTGGCGGAGAAATCGACCCGGTGTCACTATACGAGTACCACCATATTTTGTGAGATGAATACACATAAACTATGAAACGCACATTTATCCACATTAGAGTCTTGATAAGATAAAGCAATATTGAATTCGGTGTCCAGTGCAAGCAATCCTGAAGCTATTCTACACCATGCATGTGGGTTGGAACTTGTGGCTTGTCACGTAGAGCCGACTGAAACGTGAAAAGCCCAAAGATTCCGTAGTAGTAAGTAGATGACACGGTTTTCCTGGGCTGATGGCGCTATTGGGCCCACCGTGAGGCAAGACGTATTTGGATGCTGTCGGAACGAGACCGTCCAGATGGATGAGATGAGCATGCCTCTAGTAATCAATCGTTCGTTATCGGCGCTTGAATAATTGGTAGCATGCAGCTGCCTGAAAAGGGGTGGATTGATCCGATCAAGGCTGGCAGATCATATCATAGGTTGCTGGCTGACTTTTTGTATACTTTTATTTGCTTTCTATAAAAACAGGGTATATCATTTCTTAAAAAAAAGATCATAGGTTGCTGACATGCTGTTGTTGCTAATACTAACAATGAACAACCGACGCAGGACGTGGACGTGATGTGGTTCCGCGACCCGTTCCGGCACATCTCGATGGCGGCGGACATCGCGATCTCGAGCGACGTGTTCATCGGCGACCCGTACAGCCTGGGCAACTTCCCCAACGGCGGCTTCCTGTTCGTGCGGTCGAGCGAGAAGACGATCGAGTTCTACCGCAGCTGGCAGGCGGGGCGGTGGCGCTTCTTCGGGAAGCACGAGCAGGACGTGTTCAACCTGATCAAGCACGAGATGGCGGCCCGGCTGCAGCTCGCCATCCAGTTCCTCGACACCACCTACATCAGCGGCTTCTGCCAGCTCAGCAAGGACCTCAACAAGATCTGCACCCTCCACGCCAACTGCTGCGTCGGCCTCGGCGCCAAGCTCCACGACCTCCGCGGCGTCCTCGACGTCTGGAGGAACTACACCGCCGCGCCGCCCGACGAGAAGAGGGCCGGCAGGTTCCAATGGAAGCTCCCCGGCATCTGCATCCACTGATGATTTGAAAAACACACAGTTACTTGGGATTGTTGTCCATTCTTTCTCTTCCTTCTTCTTCTCATAACAAGAGGGAGATCGAGAGGTAGCATCGATTCAATTCTTTTTTGCCAAAGCTAGGAGAACTAATCTATTAAGTTATAATATGTATGTACACACACAGTTTAATATGCACATGTATCCTTGCTCTTCCCTCGGTTCCCTGTAAAGGATTTTTTATCATGCTTCAAACGGGTCAGGTTTCTGGGCAAAACCGGTCTGTTCTTTCTGACAAAAGGCCCAAACATATGCTGGTTAATGCCACCGTCTGCTGTGAATTAGCAATACTGCCCTTAAAGCATGTGCAATGGTACAGATAGTTATTGTCTATAGCAACTCTCTACGTTATTCCGTAGACAAAGACTAAAGATAAATTTCATACAATGAAGTTATGATGATCATCATGGCTGTAATCAGTAGACAACACATAATCTTTTAACGCTTTTGGTTTTACATACAATGGCCATTTCTGAATCAGTAGATGATATTTCTCTTTATTCTCTTTCATCCACATCAGTTTAAATTCTACATAACAGAGACTATAGACAGTTAATATAATCCCATTGTATATATGACCTTAATGGCCTAAAGCTTGCAGGCGTCGGTGGGTTGTGTAAAACTTAAGGACGCCCAATAGTATGGCCGGACAAGAGCCAACACAATGTGTATGCTAAATTATAGTCAACAAGTTTTTCTCTCTCTCGAAAACAAGGTTATTTTAATTCGCATCCTTATATCTCAAAAAGAAATCGTATTCTTATTCAACTATAAAATATAGATTGGTTAAACTAATATTCGATTACAATTCGACACGTCTGAGTAGACTGGTTATGGGTCAGTTGAGCTGAAAAGTCTGCCCTGAATATTGAGTGGCTCTTCATGGATAACAGAACGACGAACACCAACATTGAACCCAACAATCCAACCGAATCGATATCGCCACATGAAGTTGAAAGTGCACTACTGTTAGTTTTCCCCCCGTACAAGTCTGTGTATAGTCACTGCTACTACCTTATGATGCAGTGATAGCTTAACCAATGGCAAAAAACATTAATTAATAAACTGTTCAATCGAGGTAACTCATTGATCAACCTAGCATGCTGAGCTAGTAGTACATGAACATGAGTGATCACTGATCAATGATGCGTGGCACTTCCGGCTACGTCACAAGATTTTCTCTAAAACCAGTGGAATCAATGGACAAGCTAAAGTATCGTGCTGCATTTAATTAGTACTGCTGCGAATTCCTTCCGTGTGTAAACTGCCATAGCTAAGAGGTGGCCACGTAGCACCTATCAAATTAGTTAGGATTTAATTATACTACATTTGACAGCATGAGTAAGTAGAATTCCAATGAGGAAAAATTATAATTGTCTATATGAGGATCACATGACATAAGAATAATATTTCCAATCCTAGTTAAAAAAGAGGAAATTGCACTTAACCATAGGTATATTGTCACTTGTTTCACAAAACCACAAGGTTTAGCAATAATTTAACATAACCACATATATTTTGACATCTTGTTGCAGATTCCACCAACTTCTTCGCCTTGCACGAGTCTGATGTGCTATTACTAGTTCCAACCTTGAGAAGTACTATCGCAACCGACAAAATTTGATGTTGTTGTTACCAGCAACAACACCGCACAAAACCTGATAATGTTCATTATGAAAGAAAGTGTTTCTAAAATTGCATTGAATTTCTTCATTCATTCAAGAACCGCGTTCATACATAAGTTCCATTCCTAGATAAATCAACTTTCATACTTGTCAGTAGTTCTTACAAGCTTTACTATCCCAGCAAAAGGGTTTAACAGTTCACCTTACTTCATAGATACAGACTCGCAAACAAGCTTACATGACACTAATTTAGCTGCCCACACTGCTCGGCTCTCTGGCTCGATTCCTAGGACAGCACCGCATCTCAATCCCTAGGACTTGGTGTAACACCCTGGCTCAAAATCCGCTCAATGCCCAAATTTAACCGTGGGCGGACTCACACACATAGCACCCCACTTACACTTTCGTCCTCGCCGTGTAAAAGGATTAACCCGGAGGTGCTATGTTTGGACCCAACAGCATTATATACTAGTACAACTCACTTTAGACAAGCAATGTGAGACTAATCCCACCACACAACTCCTCATGGGCCACATGGGCCGATACTGAGTAGGCCGAGGTATTACATTCACCCCTTATGGCCGACGCCCTCGGAAGACACCGCATTCATGCAAATGCCTGTAACCACCCCTCGGTACACGTCCGGCAGGTGCGTCCGATCTTGCGCACATATGCCATGCCGTGTGTCCACTCCGGGACCACACGCGCCATCGCGCCATATGCCCGCGCTTCGCCCCGCGACGCGTCTGCAGCGAAGGTTGATGCTCGATACCATCTGTAACACCTGTGCCCAAAATCCGCTCAATGCCCAAATTTCACCGTGGGCGGACCACGCACACATAGCACCCCACTTACACTTTCGCCCTCGCCGTGTAAAAGGATTAACCCGGAGGTGCTATGTTTGGACCCAACAGGCATTATATACTAGTACAACTCACTTTAGACAAGCAATGTAGGACTAATCCCACCACACAACTCCTCATGGGCCACATGGGCCGCATACGAGTAGGCCGAGGTATTACACTTGGGCTCAAAGAGACGAGCTTCTTAAGAAACAGATCATGTGTTTTGATAACAGGGCCACCAAGCGAACTGATGTTTTTCATGCCCTCCTATCGTTACATAGGTTGTGACAATCTGCAACAAGTTGTCAAAATATGTGTGGTTATGTGAATGTATTGCTAAACCCTGTGGTTTTGCGAAACAAGTGACAACATACCTGTTGTTAAGTGCAATTTCCTCTTAAAAAATCCATAATACCCTTACAATAAATTATAAATACAAAGAAAAATCTATTATACTCTTAACAAATCAATGATCCAATTTAATTTATACTACCACCAACCATATATAATTACTAATAGAATATAGAACGTAAAATTTCTCATATTTGATACGATACGTACGGTGAGAGAGACGTACTGCACTTCATTAGTAGCCAGAGCACCAAATATAATGGAGGAGTATTCTCCGATTGATGTCTCGATGAAGATGGAGTCGAAGTGATCCGTCACCCACGCATGTCGGCATGTGCGTCCATCTGCTCTCAAGGCGTCGGCATATCCCCCCGTGACTCATGTCCACTGATTGATCCCCTATTCCCCTCGCCTCTACTCAGCTGCTCCCCTTTCGCATCCTCCCCTTGCCCTCTCCAAGCAGCAAGCACAGAATAACAGATCCACTAGCAGTGCGGCAGGAGCACTGGATCGAGCAGGATCCACCGAGCAACCGAGCCTCTGACCTCCAAGACTCCAGGTAGTGCTTTGCCTCTTCCCCTGTCCGTCGACCCGCCTGCTGCCTCATCCCCTTTCACTCCTCTCCCTTTTCCACTCCAAGCGGCGGCGGCGCAACAGAAGGGAGCATGCCAGCCCATGTAAGCCGGGTCAATGTACTGAACTTTTAGCTGCAAATTCTTCACAAGATCCTTCTTGATCTGTTGAACACACGCCGCTTCGTTCAGTTGGATACTTGTTCTGGCTTCCAGCCATGAGCTAGAAATTAGATGATGAGGGTGCACACTTTACACTCACAATTTTATAGTTTATACAATAATTTTATAACATCATAAATCCAACACATAGGTTCCAAATTTGTCAAAAGCACAATACAAATAGTTCAAATAAAGTCTTACATAAATAGAAAATTACAAAATATGCAAATAAATTATAGTACTACTTTACGCGTTTTCATGCCTTGAAAACGTTTCATTACATCATCTTCATTAACCTTCAAAAAAATTTCCCTTCCAATAAATGTGACTAAACAATCATTCAAGAATTGATCGCCCATACTATTTCCCAACTTGTTCTTCACAAGAGTCATAGTGGAAAATACTCTTTCAACGCTTACCGTTGCCACCGGTAGAAGCAATACCAATTTGAGAAGCATATATACCAACTTATAAACTTCATGCTTTTTTGTTTCAACAAGCTTAATAGAAAGGCCACCAAGATTGTTAAGGTCTTTAAATCTATCATCACTTCGCATGTCATCAATGAAGTTATCAAGTTGGAAAAGGAGTCTCATCAAATCTGTACTTGAAAGCTCATTGGGATAAAAATTTGCAAGGTTAAGGATTTTCTCCTTATCAAAGGCTTCAAATGAGTTGCAAGAATTCAAAGCAAACATGCACACAACCAACTTCTATTCACAATTAAGCTCACATTCACGGATTAACATAACAATATAACATGAACATAATAACAATATAACAGTAGCAAACAACATACGACACATCAATAAAACAATAACGGCTACGACATACCAATAAAACAAGAGTAAATATCACTAAACCACAGGTTTTGGGGCAGTTGTATATCAAAACCCTAGGTTTTGTAAATTGTATCAGTTAACCCCAGGTTTTGTAGATTTAGATCAGGCTTAGGATTCAGAATTGTAGTTACAATGCATCTATTACCTAGGTTATGGTTTAACACTGTCTGTAGATAATCCCTAATCTTCGATATATTGCCGCCATGATTCCTAAGCCTGATCTAAATCTACAAAAACTGGGGTTAACTGATATAATTTACAAAACCTAGGGTTTTGAGATACAACTGCCCTAAAACCTATAATTTAGTGATATTTACTCATAAAACAATAACCAATTTCAGTGCTACAAGCCTCTAAGCCTCCAGCCACCCTATATGCTTATAATTGAAAATCCAAATCCAATTTCCAAATCCAATCGGTATTAATACCAACTCCTGGACAGCTCCCAGCCGGCAGCCCCAACAGAGCCCCCAAGTCTCCTTCGGTCCTTCCGCCGCCGCCGGTCAGTTTCCAGCTCCCCGCCGGCGCCCGGCCGGGCGTGCCGCCCTCCCGCGCCGCGCGCCGCCTCCCGCGTGGCCGCGCCGCCCTCCCGGCCTCCGCGCCGCGCGCAGCCCTCCCGCGTCGCGTCGGCCCGTCGCGGCGTCGCGCCTCGCCTGGGGAGCAGCCGAGCAGGAGCAGGGTACTGAGGGGAGGAGATACTAGGGTTGGAGTCTTCAGTCTTGGGGAGCCAGGGAGGAGTTAGGAGTAGGACTGAGCTGCTGCGGTGCTGCCTGCTGAGGAGTGGGTCGCCTACTCGCCTGGGTGCAGCGTAGTGGGCTTGGTCTGGACTTTCGCCGGATCGGCTAGGCTGGGCCGCTGAGGAACTGATCCCAGGTTTGTTTCGAAAATTTTGGGGGTGCCGGTCCGCCTCTGCTGGCTTAGTGCCAGACTCTGGTCATGGCGATGGGAGAAGCCCGTGTTCCACCTGGTTCCGCCTCTGCTGGCTTCGTGCCAGACTCTGGTCATGGCGATGGGAGAAGCCCGTGTTTGGGAAGTTGCTGATGTTGTCAGGGTCTCCGAACAAGTCCGAAACTGAAAGGCAAAAGCAACAAGGCAAGGAATGCTCTGAGCCCATTCGGCCCATAAGAATTAGCGAGCCCACTTTCCCAAACCGCTTTTGGACTTGTGGATTCTGACTAACTTGCGACGACTCAAAACACCTAATCGGCTAAGCCCCAAAGCTAAGCTTCAAAGCCTTAAACCCATCCCAAATCCCATCCACTCTTCGCTTCTTCCTCCCACGCCCCCCGCTCCAAGAATCCCCTAGGTGAGAAGCGAAACGCGAAACTAAACCAAATTCTTCCCTGTAAATCTGCCATTCGCGACAATTTCTCGTGCTATTCCCCGCTGCTGGTTGCAATCTACACTTGCCAGTCCTCCTCTCCCAGTCCCGCGAATTTTCCTCTATTTTCCTGGATTTTTTTGGGTCCCGAATTGTATCAAGGGGGATTCATGCGCAGGAAAGATTTAGTTTTGCTTCCTTACATTTTTATTTGGGTGGTGTTGCGACCAGCAGGTGGCTGGTTTTGGTCGAGGACGAGGCGTCAGGCATGGGACAAGGTGGAGAAGAGAAGCCAAATTTTCTTCAGGTTTTGTGTGGTGCGTCAATTCGTCTTTTATCTTTCTGTTAGCTTCTTCTATCTATGGATGGTAGATAGATAAAAAGGGGGAATTAAGGATTTTCCACTCCATTCATCGCCACATTAGGATTTGCCGCCTGTGGGTCGAGGGTCACATGTTACAATCGGTGGCAAATCTTGAAACGTCAACGAATCGTTTCGTTGAGTGACAAATCCTAAATTATTCCAAATAAAAATAGCACCTTTTTTGGACAATTTAGAATATGCCACTCCATAGAATTCACTTCTACGATACCACCATAGAAAATGCAATTCAGGATTTGCTATTATATAGTTTAGCCAATTCATGATTTGCCATTTTTGACATTTCGCCCCATTTTCCCTTTTTTCGGCCACGAGAAATGACTACACTGCCATCCCTCCTCTCCCTCCTCGAGTCCCTCTCCAAGACCGAGAGGGTTGGCGACAACTAAGCATAAGCGGCCTAGTTAAGCATGCGATAAGCGAGGCAAGACTGCTGAATGCGGAAGTGGAGCCGAGGCAGTGGCGGCTGGCGACAAGGGTTATGATTGGAGAGGCGGCGGCCGAGGCGAGGCGGCATCTGAGGTTGAGGAGGTGACGAGGAGAGGACCTAGCGAAGCAGACTAGAAGGCCGAGGCAAGGATGACCGGCGTGGCGTGGCATAGCCAGAGATCATGAGCTGAGCAGAGAGGAGAGGCGCAATGCTTTCGTGGGCTAGCTCGACCGGAGGGAGGAGGATCTAGAGGAAGAAAGAAAAGAGGAAGAGAAGGAGAGTGTAGGGGCAGTGTGGTCATTTCGTGTGGCCAAAAAAGAGAAAATGGGGAGAAACGACGAAAATGACAAATCATGAATTGTCTAAGCTATATAATGACAAATCCTGAATTGCATTCTCTATAGTGGCAAATCGTAGAAGTGCATTCTTTGGAGTGGCATAGTACTGTTTTGGCGCTTCTAGACAGTTTCTTGCTGAGCAGAGCACTCTTTATCAGTTTTCTTGTCCTGGTGCCCATGCTCAGAATGGGGTTGCTGAGCGCAAACATCGTCATCTGATTGAGATTACCCGCACTCTTCTTCTTGCCTCTTGTGTTCCACCACAATTCTTGGCTAAGGCTATTTCTACGACTGCATATCATCAATATGCAGCCTTCCACTGTTCTTAAGGGTGTCGGTCCTATAGAACGTCTCTACTCTCGAGCCCTCTAGTACACCCACCTTCGTGTTTTTGGTCAGACTTGTTTTGTTCTCACTTGACCTCGTGAAATAAGACCAAACTATTCTGCTGCTGCGTCGAAGCGCGCCAAACTATCGGCTCAATTAGTTGAGTGCGTGTTTCTTGGTTATAGTTTTGAGCATAAGGGTTATCGCTACTACGATCCTTCTGCTTGTCAGATTAGGATTTCACGAGACGTTGTCTCCGATTTAATCTCGACCTTCTATCGAGATTCGGCTCCTGGCCTGCTTCCACCGTTGAGTCGATTTCATGGTTGTCTCTTTCTAACTCTTCACCTATTTCTCGCACTATCACGCCTTCCCTGGTGCTCTCCGTGGTTCCTTCAAGACCTTCGCCTTCCGGTCTTTGTCTCCTGCGCAAAGACGCTTCTTGTTCCTGCAGCACCACTATATCGTTTATCTGGTATTCACTACTCCAGGTGTACTCATCCTTCATTAGTCTCCTCTCCTGGTATCTTGCCGGCACCTACATCTTATCCCCCTGATGATGCTCCATATTACGTCCTTCGTGATCGGACATCCTTTCGACCTCCTAATCATCTTGGATTTGCTTCGATGGCTTATGCTCTCTCTGTCACTAAGCCTAGTTTTTATCGTGAGGCTGCTCCTCATTCCAAGTGGCAACTCGCTATGGCAGAGGAGCTTGATGCTCTTCGACGTACGAAGACTTGGGATATGGTACAAACACCTGTGCATGCTCGTCCTATCACGTGCAAATGGGTGTACAAGATTAAGACCCGGTCTGATGGTACTATCGAACGCTACAAGGTTCGTCTTGTGGTTTGTGGCTTTCGGCAGGAGTATGGTCGTGACTACGATGAAACTTTTGTTCCTGTTGCCCATATGACCTCTATTCGCACTCTTGTTGCGGTTGTTTCGCTCGCTTGGTGGTCTATCTCTCGGTTGGATGTTAAGAATACCTTTCTTAATGGTGTTTTGCATGAGGAGGTCTATATGCAACCACCACCTGGGTATTCTGTTCGCGATGGACACATTTGTTGTCTTCGTCGTGCTCTTTACGGCCTCAAACAGGCTCCTCGTGCCTGGTTTGCGTGTTTTACCTCGATGATTATTGCTATCGGTTTCATTGCCGCTTCTCACGACCGCTTTTTTTGTCCATGTCTCATCTCGGGGTAGGCAATCGCTTCTTCAGATATGTTGATGATATGCTCATCATCGGTGATGATTCCTCGCTCATCACGTATGTGAAGAAGCATCTTAGTGAGTAGTTTTGATGACCGATCTTAGTTTTCTTATGTACTTCCTTGGGATTGATATCTCTTTCATGCTTGAGAGCTACTACCTCTCCCAGTAGTATGTCTAGGATCTTCTTGATCGGTCCGGTCTCGACCGACACTTGCATCGCCGACACTCATGGAGCTATCCCTACTGACTTCGTGCACCGATGGTGATCTTCTTGAGGATCCTACCCGATATCGTCATCTTGTTGGGAGTTTGGTGTATCTTGTTAGCACTCGTCTGATATTGCTTATGTTGTTCATATCTTGAGTCACTCATGGCTCGTCAGACCCATCTTCACTCATATCACCTTCTTCGTGTTCTTCGCTACTTGCGTGGGACTATCTCTCGACATTTGTTTTTTCCTAGCTCCACCTCACTCTGCCTTCAGCGTATCTGCTGCGACCTAGGCTAGTGATCCTTCTGATCATCGTTCTCTTTACGCTTCGTGTTTTTCTTAGCTCCTTTCGATTGCCTAGAAGACAAAAAGCGATGCGCTTTTCCGCTCGAGCGCAGAGGTGAGTTGTGAGCTATGGCAGCAGTGACAACAGAGGTTACTTGGTTGAGGTGGCTACTTGCAGATTTTGGAGCCTTATGATAGGACCTACAACTCTTTTGTCTCGACAAAGACAGATGCTATCAAGATACTCGTGACTCGATGAAGCATGAGCTCACTAAGCACATTGGTGTTGATGTTTCGTACACTCGCTCACAAAAAGTGAGAGGAGTACTTGCTTTACAGTTTGTGCATTTAAAGTTATAAATTGCTGACTTCTTCATGAAGCCAAAGACTAGGGTACAACATTTGTATTTTCTCTCCAAACTGGGGGGGATGTTAGAATATGAATTCTTTTATATTTCCTTAGATGCCTTTTATATTTCCTTATATATGTATGGCATATTTCTTTGTAATATCCCCTTGTACTCCCTATATATATTGCCTATTAGGCCTCATGAATATACATACAATATTCATAACACCGGTAACACTGCTTTTATATATAATTGTGTTCTTTTGCAGATGGCGTCATAGCTGGTGGAACCGCTGGTGTTGTGGTGGAGACAGCCCTGTACCCGATTGATACAATAAAAACCAGGCTTCAGGTAAATCAGTGTTGCATTGCACAGTATCCATTTTCATCATCTTACATGTAGTCGACAGATGCTAGTTGTATAGTGTAGTTCATTCTTACATGAAAGTTGGACAGGTGCTTGTGGTTTTCAATCTTGCTTGCTTGCAATGGCATGCCTCAGGCTAACTAGACCCCAGAATCTATTGCCATGCAAGGCTCTATTTTACACTGAATGTGCCCGGAGTTACCTGGCCATGGATGCCAATGTTTGACCACGACACATATTCAAATGCCCTGTAGTAGTTACCTGTACATGGATGCCATGTCTAACCTTGATGCAAATCTAATTACCCTGTATACTATAGCCTATGCCACGGGAAGAGAAGGGATCCAAAAATGCACACATAGTATTTAGGTAATCAAACAGTGCTTATACAGAGAATATCTAATTTTCATTTTGAATGAAAAACAAAATTACAAGCTTCATTTAGATGACCGACTTGAGCATTACAAGTGTGTGTGGCTGGGGATTCAGGACTTGTGCTCAATGGAAGACATGAGATGGAGCAAATAAGAGCATTGATTGTGCTTGTGCATACAGCATACTAGTCAAGTGCGCCTGCGATGTCCACTGAATCCTAATCCATTGGTGGACCAGCAAATGCCTGTCTCATTTTTTTTACTATCTTGTGCTTCCAGTTTCTCTTGTGAATCCAATTTTTTCCAACTCGTGGCTTGCTGGTAAATTAGAATTGCAATATGTGCATGTTGTCTCAAGTTTGTGATTTCTGTAGGCTGCTCGGGGTGGGAGTCGAATTGAATGGAAAGGATTGTATTCTGGATTAGCTGGAAATCTTGCTGGAGTTCTCCGTGAGTATATAAATAATAGAAAGCATTCAGGTTCTTTTTGGTATAGTCATCTAGACTTACATGCTATTATTAATCATGCATTCTCTTCTTCATATTGCATCATTTACATTACTGCTTCTAGTCATAAGTTGTGCATAATGCTTGTTTTCCTTAAATGTAAAAGCAATTTCATACTACATGATGTTAACCTAGTATGCCCCACACTCAAACTTTAGCCCTCGATTATTGGATAATGTATTGAGGTAGTACTATATAATAATTCAGGATCTGATGCTATGGTTGTTTCTTAGATATTTTTCTTTAACTGAGTCTGTTATTCATCTTTGACTGTCTGCCACACTTTTGTTAAGAAGATTCCCTACTTTCACTTTTGCACAGACCCCATGGGAATGAAATCGTTGCCTTCTATTTCTAATATATTATTGAGTCTGTGTGATTTTTAACCTAATTTTTAACTTATTGCAGGGCTTCTGCTGTATTTGTGGGAATTTATGAACCAACTAAAAGAAAACTATTGGAGACATTTCCTGAAAATTTGAGTGCTGTTGCCCATTTTGTAAGTCCTATTTAACTTATTGTTGGACTAGCTGATTTCTCAAAATAAGGAACATTGGTCTGTTCATCAGGCTGTAACTTTTTGCTGTTTATTTCATATACTTTCTCATTTCTATACCTGCAAGCTTGGATTGTACTTTTAGCGTTAAAGTATCAAGAATACCATCTAACAGCATCTTTATGAATGCTTAGTGTCCAGAGCATGTTGATTTATGTCACCCATGTTTTCTAAAAGAGCATGCTACAGACTGCAGGGGCCATTGGAGGATTGCTGCTTCTGTCATTCGTGTCCCCACAGAGGTCTGTATTTTCTATATTCTGTACCCCTAATGTCTTTTTGCATTGAAAATCGATCGATTGCATTCAGGTGATCAAACAAAGAATGCAAACTGGTCAATTCAAGTCTGCGCCTAATGCTGTTCGCCTCATTGTTGCTAAAGAAGGATTTAAAGGTCTTTACGCTGTATGTATCTTCTTACCTCTTATTTGGTGAAAAGATATAACATAGACCTTTCCTTACTGTCCCATAATTCAGGAAAACCTAATGATTTGAATCTGTTCAATTTGCCTTGAACAATGAATGAATGTTGATTTGAAGTGTAAATTTTGCACTTTTATACAATAAACGTCATTGCCTTATCCATTCTAACAATGGTTTTTATTGGTTGTAGGGTTATGGTTCATTTTTACTTCGAGATCTGCCATTTGATGCCATTCAATTCTGCATATATGAGCAACTTCGAATTGGTTACAAAATTGTGGTACTTATCTATCCTTTGCTAAAACAACCTTCTATCCTTCCCATGAACAATGCTTTCTAGGCATCAAACCACTACCAGTCTTGATATGATATTGAGTATTCACTTCCTACGTGTTGTCCCTGGATGACTGTTCTGTTAAGTGCTATGTGTCAGATATGGAATCATCATGATTTTGTCAGAACATTGCATAGCTGATGCATCCAAATGTCAGTATCTCACTTCTGTAAACCCGCTTTTGCATGTTGTTTTCATCAAATTCTGTTCACATGTATTACTTTATCAGTTGTTCACAGTGAAGTAATTGTGGTTAACCGTTGTCCAACATGAACTCTAACTGAAATTTTAACAAAGTTTTTAGGATTTACTCCTCACTCTTTCACTTGTCTGTCCAGGCAAAGAGGGAATTAAATGATCCAGAGAATGCTCTAATTGGTGCTTTTGCTGGTACATCTGAATTCTCAATTTAATCTTATCAATTTCTGATTTTTGTCCAACCGTGTTTGGTCGTCCTTTGCTGCCTTCTTTACCTAGTAACACTTCCTTGGACTGTGTACCTCTTTTGTGTTAGGTGCCATAACTGGGGCTATAACAACACCACTCGATGTCCTGAAAACAAGATTGATGGTTCAGGTGGATCCTTGTACCTGCAAGAAAACTTTTCGCACAAAAACGCCCTTTTGCATCAGTGACCATGTTTATGTGTTGGTTCGCACGCAGGACGAGCAAACCAGTACTCTGGAATCATCAGCTGTGCTCAGACAATTCTGAGGGAGGAAGGTCCTGGGGCATTCCTGAAGGTACAGTTTAAACACTGTACTGTGCATCACAAAATACACACCAGATGACCTTGTGTTAAGTAGAAGCTTTTGGATCGGTTGTCTTGTGTGGGTCTTGAGCTTGTTATTTTTGAATTGCATCTCATGTCTGCTGGTGCATTGGGCTTGATTTGACGGTGTTGGCAGGGCATGGAGCCGCGAGTGCTGTGGATTGGCATAGGCGGGTCCATCTTCTTCGGTGTGCTGGAGAAGACCAAGTCCATGCTGGCCGAGAGGAGGAACCTCCGCAACACACCACCACCTTGTGCACAAAAGGACGAGTGAATCAATGAATGACGACGGATCGACGATGATACGTTCTTGTGCTGCTCTCGAGCACCCGCGCTTGGATGGATGATCCTGCGCTAACATATTTCTAGCAATATTAGTCCCTTGGTTCATGGCACAAGGTTTGCACGCAAACTTATTTTGGCCCCGAGACCCCAACGCCGCCATCCCATGGCGGTCGCCTCCCCCTGTAATCCCTAACCCTAAACCTTACCCACTCAACCGACGTATACACAGGTCGACGACGCCGCATCCGCCGTGCGACGTACGCATCGGCCTCTTCCCCCGACTTGAACCTGATCGTGTCTGTGTGTTCCTTCGAATTTAATTTGCGCTGCGGAATTGGTTGGGATTTGTGAATTTTCGCACGGTGTTGCTGCCGTCGTCGTCGCCGTTCTGGATCTGGGCGTGGAACTACGGATCGGACACAACGCCGGCCGCTGCCTCCTTGGCTCGCTCGGCAGCGCCTTCCCCCTCGCCGGCTTACCAAGTAGGAACCCCGAGGCACTGTGTGCTGAATCATAGCTGTCCTTGTGCAGAGTTCAGGATATTTGCTGTAATGTTTTCACTATGTGCTCACGCACTGTGTGCTGAATCACATTTTAATACGATCAATCTAAATATTTAGGAAAGTGTCAGTGGTTGAAGACCAGGAGGTTTGACTAGCCCAAGTCAAAAGTAGGTTTAGCGGTCAACTTAGCTGAGCGTGTGAGCGAGCATCAATCACGTCGGGAGCTAGCCTTCACTCTTCTCACTCTCTGTCAGTGCCCGCAACGCAGCGCAGTCTTCGGTCGTTCGGGTTTTGGACGGCGAGCTATAAGACTTGACTCGCACGCGCCGGCAGCAGTATCTCCTGGACTGTAAAAACAGATATGTATTACAAGAAAAAATGCATCCGGAAATCCACGAAACGACGTAGGATTTACGACCAGAAGCCGTACCGTACGCCGATTTTCTTCAAGCCCTGATCGACCGGCTTGCCACTGGACCTCATTTTTCAAGCCCAACCCCAGCCAGCTAAACTCAGGCTCGAGCCTGCCATATTTAATTGCTTAAGAGTAGTACACATCTCCTCATCTACAACCAGCCAACTCCCTTGATAACCAAGGAGAATAAACGACAGATCCATATTACAAGAAAATGGCAAGTTAGCTGTTCTACCCAGCAACTCACTTGGCCAAAAGAATGAAAGTTGGTCATCACCAATTAGTAATCGCAAGAAAAGAGAAATCCAAGCGACACGCACGCAGCTATGTCCTTCCAGAACAGAGTCCAGTGCCAGTGTGCCACCCCCACTTAAAAGTTCATTACCACAAGCAGCTGCAGCAGCATCGCCAATGGTAAGGAGCTAGCTAGCTAGCTAGCTAGCCCTCCGAGAACATGGCCATCCCACTCCCCTGGCAGCTCCTAGCCCTGCCCCAACAATGGCAGCTCCCCGCCACCGTCCTCCTAGCCCTCCTTCCTGTCGTCTCCCTCCTGCGGATAGCAAGAAGCAGGGCGGATCGTCCAAGAAAGGGCCTGCTGCCACCGGGCCCCGCGCGGGTGCCGGTCCTGGGCAACCTGCACCAGCTGGGCCCGCTGCCGCACCGGAGCCTGCGGGAGCTGGCGCGGCGGCACGGGCCGGTGCTGCTGCTGCGGCTGGGCGCGGTGCGGACGCTGGTTGTGTCGTCGCCGGAGGCTGCGCGGGAGGTGATGAAGGCGCACGACGCGGACTGCTGCAGCCGGCCCGCGTCGCCGGGGCCGAGGCGGCTGTCGTACGGCCTCAAGAACGTGGCGTTCGCGCCCTACGACGACTACTGGCGCGCGATGCGCAAGCTCTTCATCGTCGAGCTCCTCAGCATGCGCCGCGTCAAGGCCGCATGGCACGCGCGCCAGCAGCAGGTACGCCGCGCGCGCGCGTATATATTTGTGGTTCTGCGGCAATGTAACTCCATAGTTGAAGTAGCCGGCAAGCTTGGTTGCTTCTCTCCATTCTATGAATGGATATATAGTTATATACTTGGATACACACAAGTATATCGATCTGGAGACCATGCGCCCGCATGGCTCATCAAAACTCGAAAGCAGCACTCGAGATAACTCGAAAGCTCTGCCACACAACCGACACAAGGGCGAATCTGGCTAGCTACCTACCTAGCTAGCTAGAAGAGGCACTTGTGATCACTAGTCAACATCGATCTGCTAATCGATTATGTATAGTTACTTGCTCGTCTCAATCAAGAGGATGTGAGGTTTACAGTATGCACTTGCTATTCACCTGTCAATATCTGCAAATCGATTGCATGGATATGTGACGTGATGTTTAAATGCTTGTCTCACTCAGAAAAGGATGCGATGTTTACTTGGCATCGTATTCATGACCAGGTGGACAAACTGATTGGCAACCTGAGCCGCGTGGGGGCGAAGCCGGTGGCGCTGAACGACCACATCTTCGGCCTGGCCGACGGCATTATCGGCACGGTGGCGTTCGGCAACATCTACGGCACGGAGCAGTTCGCGCACAAGAAGCACTTCCAGGCTCCAGCACGTGCTCGACGAGGCCATGGACATGATGGCCAGCTTCTCCGCCGAGGACTTCTTCCCCAACGCCGCCGGCCGCCTCGTCGATCACCTCACAGGCCTCATCGCCCGCCGCGAGCGGATCTTTGAGGAGCTGGACGCCTTCTTCGAGATGGTCATCGAGCAGCACCTCGACCCTGCGCGAGCCAAGCCCGACAACGGAGGCGACCTCGTCGACGTCCTCATCGGCCTGTGGAAGGAGCGCCGTGGCACCATCCGCTTCACCAAGGACCACGTCAAGGGCATCATCTTGGTACGTTTCGCACTGTCCTTCCTGATATATAAAGAAGTAGTAATCTGTCTGACGTCGCCGCCGCGGCATTCTATAATTTCAGGATACATTCCTTGGTGGCATTGACACGAGCTCGGTGACGATGCTGTGCGCGATGTCGGAGCTGACCCGCAAGCCGCGGGTGGTAAGGAAGGTGCAGGACGAGATCAGGGCGGTGGTGGGCGGGAAAGAGCGGGTGCAACCCGACGACGTGCCCGAGCTCAGGTACCTCAAGATGGTGGTGAAGGATGTTATAAACCTGGTGTTTCACTCATGAGATCCCTTTGGCAACAAAATGATACACAGAGAAGTTCTCTTCGTTGAACTTAAAAAAACATTACACTTTACAGGGGGGTTTTATACTAAACAAAAACAGTTACATGCAGAATTAACGACGTGACTTTTGGCTAAACAATGCGTCACTTCATTAGGAAGTGAAACAATGCGTTATTTGGTAAAAGGAAAAAAAAACTGCTACATGCAGTTAGAAAAAGCACAACAAGATTATTCTAACAATCACTCCCTAATCTTGTTGTGTGCGGAGGAAGTGCATGTCTAGCTTATGTCCGTGTCAGGCCTCGTATGGCGTCATGACATTGACGCTCTTGTAGCCCGTCATGTGGTTGCTGGCGCCGGTATCGAGGAACCACGAAGTCGTCGCGAGGGTCGCCCTCGCGTCCGAGGTGGACTTGAGCTCTTTCCTCGTTGAGCGTGACATGCCTGCTGGCGCCTGCAGATCTCGGTGATGGTGCTCACATGCGCCATCGGTCGTCGGTATTTCATCGTCGGCGTGCTCACTCGTGCCAATAGCGATCTTGGCTCGTCGTCATCGACCTCTACCAAATTGGCGCGTTCCTTGCGCTCACGGCGCGGTGCACGACAATCCCTGGAGAAATGACCCATCTTATTACAATTGTAACATTTTACCTTGGTCATGTCACGTTCTCCAAAATTGCCTCCGTCCTTGGTTTCGTGGCCTCGGTTGTCGTTTTGGCCGTCGTCAGATGAGCCCCGGTTTGCTTTCATTGGCGTCGATGCGCGTGCAGCCCACCTCCTCCGTGAGGAGCAATGCCAATTGCGCGTGTAGTCATTCCTCCTCCTCCGTGAGCGGCCGCTCCTCGACTCTTGTGCGTCGTCGTCCGTCAAGGCGTAGCGTTGTTCCATCGAGCGCAGCCGGCCATCAACTCCTCAATCGCCATCGTGCTCGATCGGCGCCGTCTCGATCGCGATCGCTACCTGCGTGTAACGGGGGGCACTACCCGGAGAAATTTTTTGACCACCTTCTCCTCGGCGATGGCGTCCCCGAGCGTGCGTAGATTGTTAACGAGCCCAGTGATGCGCATTGCGAACGCATCCACGGACTCCCCATCCTTGAAAGAGATGTCCTCGAATTCCTTCCGTAACCACGGCGTTAGCCTCACGTACGCGCTTCCACCCCAATCCTCATCGACTTGATGGTATCCCATGCTTGCTTTGCCGTGTCCTTCACGGCGAAGCGCTGAGCATGTTAGGCGGACGGCGCGGAGGATGACCGAGAGCCATGCGATCGTCGCGAAAGAAGCGCCACCGGGTCGATCGCCTCCCGAGCCCTTGCGCTGGAGGTTGACGCATTACAAAGCGCCCACTCGGTGTAGTTGATGTTCGCCAATATTGGGTAGACGATCGTGCAGCTGGATTCCCTCATGACGCGCTCCTGCACCAATGGCTCGCGTCCGCCCCTCCGTGTCCTGCTCCGCCCACGGAATCTCGGTGGAGAGCGTAAGCCAGACTGGGACTGCACGTCTTCGTTGGCCATGATCGCCAGAGCTCTAATACCAAATGTTATAAACCTGGTGTTTCACTCATGAGATCCCTTTGGCAACAAAATGATACACAGAGAAGTTCTCTTCGTTGAACTTAAAAAAACATTACACTTTACAGGGGGGTTTTATACTAAACAAAAACAGTTACATGCAGAATTAACGACGTGACTTTTGGCTAAACAATGCGTCACTTCATTAGGAAGTGAAACAATGCGTTATTTGGTAAAAGAAAAAAACTGCTACATGCAGTTAGAAAAAGCACAACAAAATTATTCTAACAAAGGAGACGCTGCGGCTGCACCCGCCGGCCACTCTGCCCCTGCCGAGAGAGACCACGCGGGTTGTCAACATCGCTGGGTACGATGTGCCGGCGAAGACGCGGATCTTCGTGAACGCGTGGGCGATCGGGAGGGACCCGGCGAGCTGGAGCGATCCGGAGGAGTTCGACCCAGACAGGTTCGAGGTGAAGGACGTGGACTTCAACGGCGCGCTCTGCTGCTCTGCTGCTTCGAGTGGGCGCTCCCGGAGGGATTGACGGCGGGCTGACGTTCCACAAGAAGACGCCGCTCGTGCTCGTGCCGACCGCATACAGGCGAGAGCGGGGAGTTGCGCGCGATTGATTGAATAGGCTGCATATCTAGTGCAGATATGCCATTTGATGTATATATAGAAAAACTTTTAGTTTAGGTATCAAATTAGCATAAAATTCTGAAAAAATTCTAGATGTAATTTATTGTGTTTTGTTCCACCCTTTAAAATTTGAAGTTCAAACTCGAAGTATGTTAGAAGAAACAAAAAAGAGAAATTCACTGTAAATAGTACCATAAATTACATCTAGAATTTTTTCCAGAATTTTTATGCTAATTTGATACCTAAACTAAAAGTTTTTCCATATGTACACCAAATGGCATATGTGCACTAGATATGCAGCCAACAAATTAGGCCTTGCACTGTTGGCACCAATTGTTACCGCGCGCGCGTGTACTCTGCTCTGATTTCGCTTTGGCTGCCTACGTACGTACAATAATTCGGCCGCGGCGACTAAGGGCTTGTTTGGTTGGTGCCCTGAATTTTATGTTTGAAAAAAACTGATGCCTGGAGGTAGCCTGAAAAATAAATGATTTTTGTCTGGCCAGGCTAACTTGAAGATGAGTTGTTTGGTTGAAAGTCTGTGCCTGAAATTGGTGAATGAAAAATAGAACGTTGGATTAAATCTATCAATGGTGGATCTGCATCCTGCCTCCCAGGCAGGAGCGGAGCCAGCAGGGGTGCCGGGTATGCACCGGCACCCCCAAAAATCTGAAAAACGAGAGGGGATCAGTGCATCAAACATCAATCATCAGTTCATCAAACATGAAACATCAATCCTCAGTTCGTAGTTCAGTGAATCAGTCTGCTGACCACCCCAAATCGGCAAATCGGCAAATCAAATCCTCCCGGCTCGGCTCCCAGTCCCCACACCGCCCAAAGCAAAGAAAAAGGTAGGGGAGGGGAGGATGGATGGCGCCAGATCCTGACAGGCTCTCCCGGCTTGAGCCGCTGCACCGCCGGCTTCCTTGCCGCCGCTTGAAGCGCCTCCAAGACTGCCAAGACGCCGACGCCCACACGCCGGGCGCCCGCCTGCTCTTCGCCGAGCCACCGCCCAAGACGCGTTTGGAAGCGCAGCCGCCCCGCGTGGAGCTCGTGCAGCGCTTGGAGCCCCGCCCAGCCCACCTCGCCTGCCCGTCGTCCGAGCCCCCCCCCACACGTGTAGCTCGCGCCTCTTGAGTCCCACCAAGAACCGCCTCGTGCGTGCCGCCCGAGCCGCTGCTTCAGGAGTGTGGGCTCGCCGCCTGCCCCGCCCGTAGCTCGAGCCGCCTTCGCCTCGCCACACGCCAAGATAGGCGCCGCCTATGGTACTCGGTGCTAGGGGTTTCCCTAGCACCGGTTTTACTAGGCCACCGGTTGGGAAGTGTGGGCCGGCCCATTTGAATTCTGAAAAAAAGGGCCGAAAAAGAAAAAAAAAGAAAAGAAAATCCCTATTTTGCAAAAAGGCCATCGGAAATTCTGAAAATTACGGGATCAAGAAGTGAACGATACGTTTTCAAGACATGAAAACGCGTAAAGTAGTATTATAATTTTCTTTGTATAGTTGCATATTTTGTAATTTTATAATTTCTTTTCATGTAAGACCTTATTTGAGCTATTTGTATTGTGCTTTTGACAAATTTAGAACATATGTGCGGGATTTATGATATTATAAAATAATTGTACAAACTATAAAATTGTACGTGTGAAGTGTGCACCCCCATCATTAAATTTCTAGCTCCGCCACTACTCCCGGGCGCTGTTCTTGCTCCCAAGCGTTGGATTTCTCTGTCTGGGCCTGGTAGTTCTGCAGGCTACGATCCAAACATACACCTGGCAAACTCTAGGAGCTCTCCCAGCCAAGCGAACATGTAGCCAACCGAACAGCCCTAAGTTTCAGTTAAAATGGCTCCCAGTTAGAGGGTGATAAATTAATAATGTGACCATCAGTCGATTTACTATTCAGTTTGTACATCAGGCAAATATATTGGATATATAAATTGGCATGCGTTAGAAGAGAAAACGGGGGTGGACAAAGATTAGGACATAATCGTTAGGGTGGATAGAAAATAGGGGCACGCTTCTCATACGGGCCTGCTTAGATGGTAACTGCATGCGTGTTACGTGCATTAGAAACACTGCCGCATACGCAGCCCAGCGACGTGTGAGGTACCCGGTGGTCGGTGCCCGTGGGCTGGTTGGTCCGCTCGGGGCACGGCAGGGAATTCTATGGGGAAGGACATCAGAAAGAGGCTCCTCCCGTAATCGTTGTATCACTCTCACCTCTCTCGTACTGTTTATGAATAGATGGAGATGGAGGAGGGCCTCCCCGAGACCCTCCCCCATACAATTTATTTTTCGGGGCACCTACCTTCTTTCACTGCTTTTCTGACGACTAGCGGCGAAGCTGTCAACTGTTTGGCCGTCTCTGAGGTTAGTATCTTCTATTTGTTTGTTTGCTTGCTTGCTGCAGTTGAATGCAATGTTGTGATGCAACAGTAAATTTCCTGTTGGTACGAATTTTACTTGCAACTGCAAAAGCAAGGGCCTGTTTGGTTTGTAGCCTAATGTTATGCATTAGCTACATCTGTGGCTTGCCTAACTGTGTCAAAATCAAGTTATTTGGTTGGTATCCATGACTAAGGTTAGTTATAACAATTTTTATGTGGCAACCGTTTAAATCGCTACCACGAAAGTTTGACAAAAATCTATGACAGCTGTTTTGTTTGTAGCCAAAGGTGGTTATAATCACCCAAACCTTAGAGGGGTAAGATTACCCTATCTCGGTAGTAAGAAGTTCTTTTGATTATTTTTTATATCCGTTACTACAATATGCAAACATGTTTTTGGTACACACGGTATAAGTTAAATTAGTACTAGCGTGGAGATAGGGATATAAAAGCTAAGGGCCGACTCCCCATGTATCTTAGACAAGTTTTATTTTAAGTTGAATAAACTGGAAAATCGCCATGATTGGCGGTCACAAGGTGTATATGTGTGGATATCATGGAGATATGATTCTAATCCTAGTGTGCTAAATAATTAGCAGTAGCGTCGAGGCGTTTGGCGAAACCTTAGTTTTCAACAAAGTTTTCGACTCTGTCAAGCCATAGGAGGTCAGACCGGCCAAGGTGACGGTCTGATTGGCCTATGCCAGTGGTTTGACCGGCCATGAGTGGCGGTCAGACCGACCAAAAGTCCAAAAATGTGAATTTTGGAAATCAGCCAAACATCACGTATGGCAGTAGGTGATAGTATGTGTTTGCACTTGGTCTCATTGAAATTGAAGTTTCGAGCTAAAACTAGATAGAGTTTGAAAATTCCAAAGAGGGTGTGGATTTTCAGGGCTGAAAATTTGGTTAAGTCATTGGCGGTTTGATCGGCCACTAGTTGATGGTCAGATCGGCGGCCAGTCTAACCGGCCGGGGTGGCGGTCAAACCAGCGGTGAGTTTGACTAGCTAGGGTGAAGATCGAGCCGTGCTGGTCGATGATCGAGCATCGCCATGGGCGGTGGTTTGATCAGCCAGCTCCGTGTTCATGCATCGGGGCGGTGGTGAACTTTGCGGGTTAGACCAAAGTCCTGGGTTTTAGTGCATATGTGTTGCATGTTGCATGTTTTGGCTAACATGAGTCAAGTTGCGAAGAACCTATGTCCAAAAATGATTTCTTGGTTTATTATTGTGTAGGTGCCTTGGAGTCAATGACGGTCAATGACGAGGATGATCAGGACTAGAGTAGAAGAGCTGAGGTCCAAAACGATCAAGGATGTCGGGTGAAGTCATTTAACTAAAGCATGGCGCAAGATGGACAAGGATGACCGAATGAAAAGTTTGGTGCAACGAGTTGCATCAAATAGCGCAGGGTCGGTGCAAGTTCCATGGTGGTTCCGGTGGAAACCAGATGGGATAGACTTGCTGATATAAAGAGAGCCATTGATCAACCTACACATAGTGAAGCATGACATTGCTTCACGATGATAGGACTCAGTCTTTGGAGAAGGATCGAGAAGGGGGTATTTTGGTATCTTCGCCAAAATATCATGTTGGTGACCTTTGGAGAAACCGTGGCGCAAGACGGCGTAAGGAGAGGCGGTTTAGGTCAAGTGAAGATGAAGATCACGAAGAGACACATTTGAGAAGCCCGATTCGTCATCCGCTTTGAGAAACGTGCGTGAGTGTAGATCCATTTGTGTGTGGGCTTAACAAACGTCTGATAATGTTTTCTCTCTTGACCTAGCCTCCACTATGAATGGAAGAGGTACATGATTTGCACCTAGGTCTTGAGCCTCTCCAAGTAGAAACCCTAATTTGTGATCTGGAAAAGTGGAGTAGAGGAGGCTAGGATTTGAGGCAGATAGATTGATTGAGTGCTCAAGTGTTTAGCTTTTGTCGTTCATGGTATAGTGATTGTAAACCAACAATCTCTTGAATCAACCCAAACAAGATTTCCTCCAATACGAGTTCTCTCTTATTCTTGCTCTCTGCTTGATGCCTTTTGTGATTTTATGTGTTCCTTTGGTTTCCTTGTATCTTTTGCTGCAATCTAGCTTGCTAGTATTTGCGAGAATCCATATACGGTAATCTTGACCATCATCCACCCATGATCAAGTTTTTAGATCAAAGTTCAAATTTCCTCAGTTCTTGTGATCTCTTGATCTTATCCAAGAAATTCGTGGAACCTTGGCTTTGATCGTCCCGATCATTGATTGGAATAGGTTCCAGACCTTCTTAATGAGCTATGGTTAAAATTTCAGGGGATTTGGATCACGGGGTAAAAAGTTAGGTTGATCTGTGATCTTCGTGGACTGCACTTAGGCAACCGGCGGTCAGATCGGCCAGTTCAGTCAGTCAGATCGGCCCTGTACTGTGTTGATGCATTTTTTGCCTCGGCGATTTTCGGGTTCAACACATGACTTCCGTTGTGCTTGTGTTTCTGACCTTCACAGCTATCATAGCTACTAAGGTGAAGGAGAAGTTGAACACCGTCGGGGTCGAAAGAGAATAGTACTCCTATTCACCCCCTCTAGTCGTCATTCAGGTCCAATGGTATGTTCTTAAGAATTTCCGATCAGAGATTCATCTACATGTGTCGGATCTAGTTGTGGTGCTAGTTCTTGTTCGCTGGACCGCAAGGTTCTTTCTTCTTGAATCCTGTGTTGTGGTGTGCGTAGGACGGGATACTATCTAGGGTTTCAGTTCGTAGCTACCGAACCCATCTATCTTAGTATCTACTACATTGCGAGAGTCGTGTTACTACACCACCGCCAAAGTGTTACTACACGAAGGATATCATGTTACTACACCATCGCCGGAGTGTTACTGCATGAAGGATATCGTGTTACTACACCACCGCCGGAGTATTACTGCATGAAAGACAGAGAATAACTACACTACCGCCGGAGTGTTACTGCACAAAGGACATCGTGTTACTACACCAAAGCTGGAGTGTTACTGTACAAAAGACGAAGTGTTACTACACTACCACCGAAGTGTTACTGCACTATTACTGCACCATGAAAGATCCGGCCAAAACAACACGATCCCGCTGGTTTGCTTGTTGGATCCTCATCAAAAGTGCTATCCCAATAGTAGGAAATGGCTTTCTTTGACCTGACCATAATTTAATACGGTTCCAACAAATACTATGTTGTACATATGCAGTCTTGAAGCATGTTTAGGACACACAATACAACCATGTTACATTAAACATGACAATAGTTACTTTCCAAAAGCTGATATTAATTGTCTGACTAGTTCATCCATAAGTCCGAGCAAAATTTATGTAGCTGAATCTCTATCCAACATAGGAGCATATTGATAGCTTTTATCTTCCTTTTTTGGAGATGAATCTTATACCAGAACATGACTAAACACACAGCAATGGCAGCAATGATCCTTCTCCTCCACATGTAGTAGTAATTCATGTAATATTGTAAGCATAATTTCCTTCGACCCATCTATTAAAAAATAATATATTTTAAAAAGTATTTGATTCAGTAAAAATATGGAACAAAACAACACCATGTGCATATCTACCAAAAGTTCTAGAATGGTAAACATAGAAAGAAGGCGAGGGACAAATGATACAGTTTGTTCACTGGGCAAAGAAATTAATCATTGATTTAATGAGCATGCATTACAAGTAATACAAAAGGTTAAGATCTCACAAAGAAAATCAAAGATTTCATATATAAAAAAGGAAACAACAGACCCAACCAAGGTACCAAGCAGGGGATGAGGTATTACCTTTGCTTTCCTACACAAACTGGTTTATGAACCTGAGTGACTAGACGACAACGATAGTAAGATGAAGAACAAGCAATGAAATAGTAGATCAAGAAAGGATTGGCGGTAGGGTCTCAGAAAAGGGCATTTGCTTATTTAGAACCCGCAGAGAGTGCCAGAGAAGAGGGAGGTGGCGACGGGGACAAGCTAAGGTGGTGGACTGGTGGTGAGTGGTGTGTGCTGGAGGGTGCTCTAAAGTGTGAGAAGAGATAGAGGAGGTGACTTTAATCAGGATGGGGTGGGGAATTTTTGGCGTTGTGGCGCGCCGAGGAGCGTAGCGCTCATTTTCCACACTTGCGGCGAAAATTTCAGTGGTAAGAGCCCCTTTACTTGCCAAATAAACTATGGCAAGCCTAAACGTAGTAGGGAACCAAACGCTTGCCTAAGCCGTTGTGACACACCTAAACTTAGGGGTGGCATCCTTAGGCTACGAACCAAAAAGACTCTAAATTTCTTGTAGGTCATATATGTACGAATTTTATCAGCCTTTTTTACAGATAAAACATTGCATCTCTCATAGGGAAGTGGATCCTCTGGATTAGCATAGGCTAATGCAGAGGAGCACAGTGACATGCATTATGTCTTCCTCTCAACCGTCTGATCCAAAAATGAATGATCTAGATCAAGCGCTCAAGATCAAGAAAAAAGCGAGAAAATCGCTCTGATGTACTTTATGACGATGAGATATTTCGTTGTTTCTACCGTATGTGATATAGCGCTACTTCCGAGTACTGTTCATGCAGCCAGAAAACATTGTTTAAACAGTGATTCTCTGCAGTATAGCATAGGACCCGAATCCATCTCATATTTTGGAAAATTGTGCCAAATTTTAGAAATTTTCATATTCCAGCAGCAAGTCAGCAAAAGAGGTACTATACTATTTTTTTTTCATATTTTGATTGTAATTATTTGTTATGCTAAGATGAAAGAAATAATAGTGTAAGTTTTGATTTTGCAATTTTTGTTATGAAAAATTACGTTAGCTTTGCTCTTGGTGAATACAGACTTTCATTGGACCGGAGTTGTTACCGGAAGGGTAAGGAGGAGTACCGTGATCAGGCTCTACGGCAACATCTTCGTTGTCGAACCCAGGAGTAGAAGAATCCCGAATTCTCTGTGTTTACCATACTAGTCTAGGAATAGCTAGTGTACACAGTTCAACAAAAATGATAACAAGTCCATATCACACATTTTATTCATATAATCAGAGTTTTATTACAAAAGGGCTCAAAGCCAAAAGAAAAGTACAACGAAAATGTAGAGTAGTAGTAGGCCACACGATACACCACAGGCAATTGTTTGGGGCACAGCCTAGCCATCTAATACCTCTCCGTCCACGTAGTACTCCTCTGAGAAATAATTTTATTAAGCAAGGTGAGTACGAAACATACTCCAGAAGTTACACCCAAATAACAGATTATAATACATGAGGGAATAACAAAGGATGGCTTATAGGGTTGAATTTGCATAAAGCAATATTTTCTTTAAATATTTGTACTAAGTTCCAAAGCAGTTATTCTATAACTAAAATTCATTTTCTAAATTCTCAAGTTTTATAGTAGGATAACCTCCATACAAAAATATGGTGAATGATACCCTCCTATTCTCCTATCACATGGCTAACCACCTAATTTCCCAATTGAATAAACTATCTAAGAGAATTGTGTCAAAATCATTTTTAAAACAATACCAAGTCTGATCCACGAAAAGCTTTGTCCAACATGTCCATGACCGTGGACACGGCTATTCAAATATTTTTACAGTCTGCAGAGGTTGTACAACTTTACCTAGAAGAGGTAATCAACTTTAACTGTCGACCATGACACGCTTCCGAAGGTGTGCGATGAAGTGATTATCACAAGGCTGTTACATTGCTCCATCCCAAAGCAGTTGTGCCTGCTAAGGTGTCACCTCCTCCATTGGGCCACCAGCCTGCTGGAAGTCTCCCTCTTGTGCCAAGTGGGAATTTCTATCTACCCGACACCCGCACAACCAAATGGCACAACTAACAAAGGGATGTTGCAAATTAATAGGCCAGGTTTGTCCCATATCAGACTTGTGGCAGTACAAAAGGGCTTTACAAGCCACAGCTTGTGGACCGGTCCTTAACTGACTTAGGCAACTTCCGATAAAACCCTGGTCACGATAATTGAAATGACTCGATACCGTGCATCAACTTGCACCAACCTTAATAACCATTTTGCCCAAGTCTAAACCAGTTTTTGTTTTGTTTTGCTTTTCAAAATCATTTGTAATTTTTTTCTTGGCAAACCAATGCCATAGACTTATTTTCAAACTAAGATGAATATTTGGCTAAATTCCCAAATTAAACATTTTTAGACTAACCATGTCTTTGCGTAATATTTTCCAAATGGTTCTTAGCTCATACTAATGTACCAACTAGGTTTTTCATCTAAGGTGACAAGGTATACTAATTCAATGATAAAGTTGGCCATAACAAGGAATTAGGAATAACTATAATAATTTAAAGCAGGGATTTAATTTAAATTGAATACAAATAAGCAATGCAACAATAATTTAAAAACAGAATCTAAATTATTAGGATTCAAATATGATCAACATATATAACTTGCCTTGCTCAATTTGTTGTTGGCCGGACTCGTCAAAGAAATCTAGTTTTTCGGAGTCGTCAGAGTCTATATGTGAAAATAAGCCAAATTCAAATAAAATTACAATTAAATCTAAATTAAATAATTTTAGTTTATATAGATATATTATAATTTTAGATGAATTTAAAAATTTGAATCACTGGAATCGGAGCTCGTATGAAGGAGAATGAGTCCTTGGAAGATTGAATTATAAAGAAATTAACCTAAATTCAATTTCCAAAATTAATGAATGATTTTTCTAAAGGAAAATCTACATATTGCGCAAGCATGACGCAATGGCTGATTTTCATTTGTATTTGAATTGTTTTTCTATGGGAAATCTAACGAGTCACTAACATGTGGGCCCATGGTCGATGGACCTGGTCCACAAAAGTCAAAGGGTCTACGACGAACTTGGCTCATGGAATAGTGTGGGTTTTCACGTCATACCGGCGTAATGTGCCACGTGGCCACTGACTGGGCTGATAGGTCTGACGTGGCGCACACGTGGCTGCTAGGTGGCGCCACGTGGGCTGCCACGTCACTCCCGATGGTGACGGTGCACGAGAACCAATGGTTCTGGTGAGGGTACCAAATGAAAGACGGCGAATAGGCGAACCTGATGTGCACCTTCGCACGAGAGGGCGGGAAGAAATGGCCGGCGGCTAGGAACAAAGGCGACAGAGGCATTCGGGTCTACGACAACGATGGTGCTCCGACGGTCCTCCAATGAAGATAGCATGTGCACGAGGTAGAACACGAGATAGCGAAGCTCTTGGTGTAGATGATGTCGTCAGAGTTTCAACAACGGCGATGGTAATCGGCGAAAGTAGGGTTTGCGGCCGGCGAGCTATAAACACAAATTCTGGCAACTAGAGGTGATGTGAGGCGGTGTGGGTTGCAGGAATGGGTTGAGGGGCAGGTTGTGGTGCCGAGGGTGGATTTTATAGGCCGAGAGGGTCACCGAGGCGGCAAGAACGTGTGCGACAGTTTCTTGCCAGCGCTGGCGGCGGAGCAAAAGCGAATAAAAGGGAGTTAAGGATGAAGATCGTGGCCGGAGTGAAGGTGAGAGAGAGTGGCGAACTAAATGCACTTGATTGCGCAAGAAATGGGGAAGAAACGGCTGAGCAATCAAGAGCTAGTAGTGCGGCAATGGCAACGAGGGGTGTGGCTGGAGGTAGGGGATGGAGTCCGCTTGTTAGTGAGGGGAAGAGAGGAAAGTAAGAGAGAGGTGAGGAGCTGACACAGGGGCCCCACCTGGCGATGAGAGAAAGAGAAAGAGGGTAGAGGTGGGTTGGCGGGTGAAAGTGGGCTGGGAAAAACAGGCTAGGTGCGCGGGAAAAGGGTTGGGCCCAATTCCAAAATCCGGATTTTCAAATGATTTTCTATTTAAGAAATTGAGTTAAATCAAATAGGCTTTTAGAAAATAGCAAATAGAGTTCAAAAATTCGGAAAAAATTCACATAAATTCCATAGATTATTTTGAACTTAAATAAATTATTTCAACTCAAAATTGGTATTTATACTTGAAATTAATTTAGTTTGTCTTTAGAATAAATAGGATTTTTTAAAAGTCTAGAAAATTTTAGGAAATTAATTAAATTTTATTTTTAACAGAATTGAGATTTTGGGATGTTACATTCGTCAGCGACCACCAGAGCAAAGAGGTCGAGGTCGAGTACATCAGGAGTCTGAGAGAATTTCTACAGGACAACCAAGGCAGACGCACAAGTAGTTCAGATACCATATGTTGTTTGTAAAATTCGTCGTCATGAATTGTCTGCAAAGTTTTCAGGTGGAACGGGGGACTTGCTTAGACGTGATTCAAGATGTTAGGCTAAGCAAGGATTGGCGATGAGGTAGACGCAACTACAGTACAACCTCAACAGTATGGTACATAACTGGGACTACAATCCTGAGGTAGCGTGTCAATCTCTTTGTCGTTTAATTGCTTATGAGGATTTACCTTTAGGTTTTGGGGAGTCTACAACTTTAAAAACTTACATTAGGACTGCACATAATCCTAAATTTTCTACCATTTCTGGATAGACAACAACTAGGGATCCAATTAAATACTATAATGAACACCATGATAAATTAAAGGAACTATTTAGTATGCGCACATTTTCGGTGGCCCTGACCTCGAACGATATATGGAGTGGTCGGGCTAGGGAGAATTATCTTAATGTAATTGCTCATTATGTTAATGACAACTGGGAAATGGAGAAAAGAATTCTAAGTTTCAAATTAATTGATGTAGCAGTAGTACACACGGGTGAGAATATTGCGGACTGTATTATCAAAGTCGTGGAAGACTTTTGTCTTACAAACAAAATATTTTGTATTACTTTATACAATGCCGCTTCAAACTCTATGGCGATGGATATTCTTACTCCAATGTTGAGTACATACGCCAATTCGTTCTTGCTACATTAATGATGCCCTTGTCATATTATTAACCTTATAATAAAATATGGTTTGAAGAGGTTGACATAGTATATTAAAGCTTTCCGCGATGTGATATATTTCTTGAATAATTCTAACGTAAGAATAACAACAGATAAGAACTTCTACCGGGCAATGGGTGTACGTCCAAGAAAAGTTGGTTTGGACATGCCGGTAAGATAAAACTCTACTTACTTGATGCTTAAGAGTCTTTTAGCATATAAAAACATTTTTACTGTTTTTATTCAAACACACTATCATAGCCCTGACTTTAACGCATACCCTAGTTTTTGAAAAGAGACGAGAGGGGAAAACATCTTTTGTTAAAGAAAATTAGAATCCGGTAAGATCAGAAGCTAAGATAGGTAAGGAGTTAAAACTGAGAACTTACTTAAGTTTTTGCAAGGATTTGATATTTTGAAACCAAGTTTTTCAAACATCCTAAGAACGACCAATCTAGGGGTTTCTACGGTCAGTATGGCTCTGATACCAACTTTTGTCAGAGCCGTCGGGCGATTTAATTTGTAATACTTAACTTTTCCATTGGTCCTAGCATTACAAATCAAATTTCTCCGCTCTCAGTGTATATGTACTTTCCAGAACTGCAGTACACATACCCCGTACAAAAATTAAGCATCAACTCCATACATAAGTTATTACATTACCGAAGGTTTCATAATTTACAATATAGTTACCATACATAAGGTTCCATACAAAAGAGTTAAGTCTATAGCTGAAACACTTGCCATAAGATGGCTGAAACAAAAACCAACTGGTTTGCCCTTACCCACAAGCACTGCAACATGAACACCCCTTTAGCAACACATACATGTGTTGTCAAAAGTCCAAATAAGTGTTGTTATGGTCTGTACCAATGCATTTAGTATGTGTTGCCATAGCCAGTGTTGCAAGGGTCTATCACAACACATATCCAAGCATTGGTAGGAGTTAGAAAAAGCGTTGCAATGTAGCAACAGATATAATTAGGCTCTGGCAACACTTCTATGCGTTATTGTTTACGATAACCCAGTTGCTTTCATAATTCATTTTACAATGTTTATCTAGGTGCAACCATCGGTTAATTTCTAGCCATGCAGATCTTACAACTGGCCAATGTGACCAAATTATTCCATATCCACAAAGCATAAGAACAATGATGGCACATAAACAAATAGACTTCATTTCATTGCTTGAAGAACATGATATCCAATATATTGTTTACATCATTAGTCACAATAAAATAAAATATGTCACACCCATATAGCCTGAAAATTAAAACTCTAGCTACTTCCACCCATAAGTCAAATGTTTGTCTTCTTCATCACTCCTGTGAATATCCAAATGTAGTAAATCTTCAACCAATCCTTTGGGCATGCAAAGACAATAGTTACTTATTGGTATTAAATTATAACTAACGAAACTAGATTCAGAGTGCTGAAATTTAAAGTTAAGTAAAAGGAGGATTGATCTTGGACTCAAGCTAGCAGCGTGAACAATGTGTATAGTATACCTATGCTTATTCAGTCACAAAAAAAAGTATACATCTGCTTAGTTAAATTGGACAGGACAATCTTGACAAAGCAATTAGAGTGGGTTGCTCAGCGGTGTAACAAGTTCATATTATTAAGCAAAATTCAGACAAACCAAAATTCCTCAAGGTGATGCCATTTCACAATTTCTTTTTAAATTTTAAAACGCCCTATTCACACTATATTAAGTAGGATTTACGAACACGATGTTACTTGAATTGATGAAAGATATTTACATTGCCATATCAATGATTAAATTACATCAATAAACGAAATTGATACTGGTTTACACTGTACCTTCTGTATATCTGAAAGCAGATCAAATAAAAAGTTATTGCATAAAAAGGATACTACATCTCCCAAGGAGCAAGAAGTTTGATTGTCCTTAAGTGGCATCTGCATCAGCAGATCCAGTACATCAATCCATATATGTTAATTTATCTAGTGTCATCCACTAGTAAAAATGGCATGCAGTTTGGAATTGGGGTCATACACTGGAAGGCCGAAGTTGCACTTGTCCAATCAAAGCGGATGCTAGCCTAAAAACACACATTGAATATTATTGTAGTATTCATAAGTAAGCCATAAGACAACCTATGCTAAACAGTACAGTGTCACATGATCAAGGGGAATCCTTTCATTATCAGCTTTTGTCTTTATCACTTTTTCGTTGTGACTATTGGGATGGTGATATGGCTATTAGAAAAATTATGAAAAGTTGAAAACCATGTAACATTAACATATACAGGAGAAAGTTATGAACCTTTGGTCAAGAAAATAGAAAAGATTTCAAGTTGTATGGTGTTCTGGAGGTACTTTCTCCATCCTGAGTTTTGTGATAAATTTTTATATAATGATACTATATAGCTATACATCAATAGAGAGCTAAATGAAACGACATCAACTCAAAACTAGATTAAACGAGATAATCGGTCTGCTTGTATTTCCTGGTAAGGTCCAATTAAAGAATGCCAACATGCAGTATTAAAAAAACTCGAAGCATACGTATATACTAGCAAAATGGTACCCTTACCTCTTTGTAAATACAAGACTTTGATAATTAAATTTATCTTACAGAACCTCGAGCTTTACATTCATCATAATTTACATGGCACAACTTTAGAAGGTCTGCACATTGCTGTCCTTCATTGCATGAATTCAGAAACTGTATTGAAATGGTTGTCATATGTGTGATTAATTCACCATTGTTATCAACGTGTAGGCGTCTAACGGTGGAGCCCGATTGACTGTGGTGATGTGTATCATCGGCTACTAGCAGATGGACATTGGACATGGTGACCAACGATGAACAACTAGATGGCGTGGTCATCCGAAATGGGAATCTGAGCGACAACCTAAACCAGATCCAATCGAAGATGGACTCACGGTGTTGAGAACGGGTGCAGCGGCCACATGGATCTGGTGTAGGACACTAAAGTTAGCAAGATTAGGATGATCCATGTAAGGGGTTTAGGGTTTATCGTAGCCGCCGCTCGTCTACCGGTGCTTGCTGCCCCTGAGAGGAGCTTTCTTCGTTCCCGGGGCGGCCTCTCGTCGCAGCTCTGCTCCGCTGCTCCCGGCGTCGTCCCGACGACGCACCGACGAGCCTCAATCCGCTGGCGTCTCTTCTTCACTGGAGGTCGCGACTTGCCGTCAACGCATCTTCAAGCTCGTTGCCGGATCTGCTCTTCCTCGCCAGGCGTCGCCTCGTCTTCTTCGGCGAATCGGGCTTCCTCTTCATCGTCCCCGCTCGGATCCGAGGCGGCTGCATACCCCGATTCAATGCCTCTCCGACCGGATCCTCTGCTTCACGCCTTCTCCTCCTCGGTGCAGCTTTGTCGAAGTCTACGTCGACCGCCTCCATCGGCATGGCATAGAGTAGGAGAAGATGATGCAGTGGCGGCGGTAGGGCATGAAGTGGGAGGACAGGGCCGACTTGGGCGCTTGGCCAAATGCTAGGTCAATTAACAGCATAGGGTGGGTTAAAGAGAAGACGTTTGAGGAAGTTACAGCCCACGTTGATTTATTTGTTTTAGAAATTTTTTTATCTATTAGGCTTAGACGTGGGGGTGGTGGGATTCGCTAACAAATATGGACACAATGCTTTTATTTTCCGTTGTTGAGTATGTGTTGCTAGATGGGGGTTCTTGTTGTAGTGAAGGCAACTGACCGGAAACACCCAAGCTAGTCGTCGAAGTCAAAAACGAAGTCGGTCTCACACTCGTTAACCCCTTGGGGGTCAACCTCCTCTGCAGCAAATAGACAATGTAGTTGAGTACAAAATTGTACTCGCAAGACTTACGATTAACAAACCTATACATAGCTACATGCAAGCTTATTTCAATGGAGATGGCCATAGAGTTAATTTTCAGCGTAAGGCAACATTTTACTTGCAATAGTGTAATAGATTGAAGGCAATTTATCAAAATAGTTTTTAATTGATCAAATAACAGCGAGACAAAAATTGTAGACTAATCAGCATCCTAGAGGTGACTTCCCAAAGTCACCAGAATAGCACGAATTACCCATTCGTACCACCTGATCTCAAGTTTTATCAAAATGTTATAGTTTAACTCTCGAAAGACCTCCCCAAGCGTGTCCATAACCAAGGACGTGGCTATTCGAATAGTTCAAACCCTGCAGGGGTGTACAACTTTACCCACATGTCAGACCACTCCTTTTGCCACGCGATGTAGCACACTTTCGAAGGTATGCCGGTAGAGCTAAGTCCTACGAGACGTTTTCCAATAGAATGAGTTAATTAAGAGTCGCACGCATGGGGGTTAACCCTCTGTGAACCACCCTTTTTGGGCTCCCCCAGAGGACCCATACATTGTGTTGGAGACATTGCCCCAGCTGTAGCAACTGCCAATGCTCCTCGGGCGAGGGAACCAACCCGGAACCCATCCTGCATATGCTCGACACAATTATGACACCTTTCTTTTATCCACCTATACCTACCACCAGTGACTCATTAATTAACACTTCCCAGAGTACTGAGTCAAGAGGGGACCCATATGACCCTCATGTGGTTGCACGCGATAATGCTTGGTTTAGTGTAACAAGATGTTTGGTCCTTGTTGACTCGGGCACTAAGCACACACCCAAAAACACACCAGCCAACCAATGTGCCCAAGTATAAAATATTTTATTTTTATTTATAGTTTTTGCAAATATGATACATACATGAGTACCCTGACTCAAATATTTAAAATGATGTTGTAATGACCATCGCCGAAGCGATGACCCCCAAACTACCGTTCTAAACATTGCTAAGCGACAACAACTCGCATACTAATTATAAAGTGACTAGAGCCCATCCTGCGAGCTCTAAGTCACAACGGATATAAACCTAGGCTCGGTAGTAAAGGATGGATGTTTACCTACAGTTCATTTAACTAATCAAGTAAACTATCGCGAACTGAGAAATAACTTGTCAACATAGCATGCATACATACATTTGAAATATTAGCATGCACAAATAATAGGATCAACGTGCATCAAAGGATGAACTGCTTGCCTTGTTGAAGAAATTTCACTTGCTGCTGAGGATCACTCTTGTATTCAATAGAATTGTCAAAACCTATCGATCGAGCAAAAGAGCGAATAACACCAAAATAACCAGATACAAATATTTTTGCATAATCAAGTAGATTATGATTTTATAAAAATTAGAAATAAAAATCGTTTTATTTGGAGTTAAGAAGAATTTTCTAGGAATTTTCCAAGTAAAAAGAATTTTAAAGTAACAAATAACCCTAAAAAGAACTTAATTCTAATACTAACATTTTTTGTGGTAGAGACAAGTTCAAAACCTATTTCATATTAAAGTACAAAATAATGAAAACCAACAAAATTGGTTTCACTCAATTTGGAGTTAAAATGAAACAGGTATGAATTTTTCAAGTTTATTGAATTATCAGTGCAAAAATAATTCAATTCGGAAATTCAAAAAGTATTAAATTCTTTTGATACCCGGGCTCAGCCGACCCATGGTCACTGACCGATGGGACCCGAAGTGGGGTGTTGACTGGATCAACTTTGACCCATCCTCGCCTGTGATGACATCGAAGGCGTATTCTAAGAATACGTCTTCGGTTTTCAAGAAGCGTAACTCAACAAAAGCACTAAAACAAATACATTTTTCTTAAGAGAAAACGCTCTCTACCAAATTGCGCAAATGCTAAATCAACCGAGGGGGCCCACTTGTCAACAACTCAGAGATTCAAAAGGTTTCAATTACGTTCCTTAACACGTTTTAACCTAACGGGTCCACATGTCAATGATACACTAAGAGAATGATTAATGGCTAATGATGGATTAACCTAAACCTACCGGCGGCTCGTCGGTGACCTCAAGCGTGAGCGTGGTGGTGAGGATAGCAACCTGGCACAAGGGTGGGTCTTCAGACTAGGGATCAGCATGCACAGGTGCACACAGCCTTCGCGAACCTGATGACGACGACGTGGAAACCCGAAGAGACCGGCGGCGAGCACACGGCGACCGGAGGCGGAGACGAAGGCTCGGCCTTCATGGAGGAGATGCTCCAGGGATCGAGGAGCCTCGGAAAGGTGCTCCTCGGGTTTGTCTCGGCTCCAACAATGATGTGCCCAAGGTCTTTGTAGCGACCCAACTGTAGGGCACCCGAGAGGTCCTCTAAGAGCTCCAAGAAGGTCCACTAGGACCTCCCAGGAGGTCCTAAAAGGATCTCCCGGTCAGTCCACCAAGACCTCCCAGGAGGTCTAGCAGGACCTCCTGGAAGTCCAGGAGAACAAGCCCGAGGAGGTCTTGGAGCCAGGGAGCACCCCCAAAGATCTTCCACGGCCAGACCAGGGGAAGTCGTGGAGATCTGAGGTCATCCCAAGACCACCCACGACCCACCAGAGGAGGTCGTGGAGGATGAGATCACCCTGAACCACACACGTCCGCACTGAGGGTGGTCGTGGAGGACTGGCTTGCTCCAAGGTTCCTGTGCATCTTGAGCTAGTCCCAAGGATCATGGCTAGCTCTTCACAAAGAACAATAGTGATAGCATTGCAACAACACCGACTTTATTAATATCAAGGAAGTTGTTTACAAGAGAGCTTACAATTCACAACAAAATATAATGAAACACAAGGGCCACCCGATACACCACGAGTAATCGATGGAGGGCATCCTAGTCGATCCAGGACCACTAGGTCGAGAACAAGCTCAACCCAAGGCTTCCATACCACTAAAAGACAATGACAAGCAAGAGTGAGCACAACAACCGTGCTCGCATGAGTTACACCGTCGCCGATAACAAAATGACATGCATAAATGGATATCACAATGGAGGGCTTAATATGGTTGATTTGCATAAAGCCATGTTTATTTCCAATTACCAGTATTAGGTTCCAAAGCATCATACAATAAATAAAATTCATTTAGTAAATCTGTTTTCAGTTGGATATTCATTCATCACAAGTGGTGAAGGATACCCTCCTGTCACAAGGCTCCCCGCCCAACCCATGGGATAGCAATCCCAAAACAGTTTATTAAATACTTTTGGAATCCTAAAACCAATATCTAACTCTGAGTGGCCGCTGCCAGCACGTCCATGACCGTGGAAACGGCTATTCGAATAGATTTAACTCTGCAGAGGTTGTACACTTTACCCACATGATATGATTCCTCTAGTTTGTTTGGCATGCTTGTGAGTGCCACCTCTCACCGCCAAGGTAAGAGGTCTAGAGTTCATGACAAAGCCTTTAAAATGTATTGTCCCACCACCTCTCCTTGCTAAGGTTTAGCCTCCTTTGGATTGACTCATGAGATCTAGGCCCCTCTTGCACCAAGTGGGAACATAGGTCATAAAAGACCATTTTGGCCATAGAAGACCTCCCTCCTCCAATTGGATCAAGCTGCGGTGGAAGTTACGCAAATTACTTAGCTAGGTCCCACACCCCATCTTGAGACATGTGGTTGCACGGTTTTGGCATAGCCCATCATAGGCCTAGCATTGGCGGCTCAAAGACCGGTCCTCAAGCTCGACTTAGGCGACAACCACAAACCCTGGACCTCCACCTTTTCGGGATAGAGTCCAGTACACAAATATTGCACCGACCAAGCAAACCAAATCACCCAAGTCCAAATCAATTTTCATTTTCTTTGCTTCCCAAAGAATTTTTCATACGCCCATGACACCCCAATGTCATGGTCAAAACATTTTAAACAATAGTTGGTCATGAAGGTAAAGATTTCCCAAATCAAGTACTTTTGGTCTAAGCAAGTCTAAGCATTTGGTTTTACAATTGTTCTGGTTCATACTATTGTATCAACCAGATTTTGCCTAATGGTGACAATAAGTTGGGTACAACATCAAAGTCGGCCATATGAAAGAGATAGGCATAACTATGGATTTGAAGGCGTATTGAAATAGCTTGATAGAAATAAGCATGCAAGATACTTTGAAGCAGTAACATAAGTAATTTAAGATCTTGGGTGTAATATGGTCAAAAGTGTAACTTGCCTCTTGCTTGATAGCTTAAGAATCTATTTTTCCTCCACACTCGGCTCTCTGGAGCCAAGATCTACACGGTATAAAGCAAAGCAAATAAAAATCCAAATGAAATCCAAATGAACTGAGCAAGAAGTAAATAGCGAAGATGATACTAAAAGAAAAACTAGAGAGGATCCTTGGGAGGAGGTCTGATTGGTGAAGGGCTCGGGCTCCAGGGGGTCCGAACCAGAGGGGCTTGGAGAGCTCCTCAAAAACAGAGAACTGAGAGCAGAGGTCGAAATGAAGAACATGGAGGCAGTGGGTGTTCCTGGTGCTCTATTTAAAGGAGAGAGAATAGAAGCACCATAAACAGAGGATATCCAAATTCAGTGTATTGGTACAAATGCACACTGTGTGCCCTAGGTATGAAAGAGAATAAAGATTACAAGGGATGTGACAAAAAGTAGAAAAGAGGACAAGGGTAGATGGCAGCATTTAATGTGACTCATCCCACATCAAATGCACTTAAGAGCCAAAAGAAACCAGTCAAAAGGGTGAACAGCTTGGTCAAAGGGGACGGTCCAAGGAGGAGGTCCTGAAGAAAAACAGGGAGGTCTTTGAGGACAAAAGGTCCTAAAGGCCACAAGGAGGTCTAAGGACATGAGGTGCAAAAGACAGTAGAGGTCTAAACCACAAAGGTCTAAACACAAAAGGGAGGTCCAGACCATAAGGGTCTGAACACCATAGGGAAGTTGGAACCTAAAGGAGGTCCAAAACTCAACAGGGAGGTCCGGACATGGGGAGGTCCAACTAAACAAGGAGGAGGTCCCAAAGGACGCAAGAAGGTCCTGAAGGACAAAAGAGGTTCAAAGGATTGAAATGAAATTGCGGTCAAGATTTGGTCTAGGAGGTCCTTAGCGAGTGAGATCAACTCGGGGAGGTCTCAACAGTGGGATGAAATCAAGAGAGCTTTAACGATTAAGATCAAGGCAAGGGGAGGTCCAAAGGACACACAAGGGGATGTCTCATGGATAGGAGGTCGAAAGACACCACGAGATGGTCTGAGGACAGGACCCACAAAGGTTGGTTCGGCGGTCGGGATCTCATAAGGAGGAGGTCGGACGGTCAAGATCAAAAAGCGAGGAGAGGTCCCGACGATCAAGAAAATAAGCGAGAGGAGATCTGAGCGGCTCGGAGATGATCAAAGGAGGTCGGAGCGGTTTAGATCATCTCAAAAAGAGGTCTGGATGGCTCAGATACGATCAAAGAACATCTTAACGGTCTAGACCTGCTAGGAGGAGGTTTGGGCAATTAGGATGTGGTCAAAGGACAGAGAGGTCCAACAGACACAACCAGGAGGAGGTCCTCTGGACAGGAAGTCCAATGACCTACTCACGGGAGGTCCGAAGGTCAAGCTCAAATCGAAAGGTGGAGATCTGATGGCTAGGACCTCACAGGGGAGATCCTAACGGTCACGATCGGCAAAGAGAGAAGGTCCGCGTAAGCAAGGATACGCGGGAGGAGCTGGTGCCATCCGATCTTGATCGAACGGAGGGAGGCGACTGGGACGTTTGGACCATCCGAACGCACCCTCAAGATCGGACCGTTCCGCACGAATCGAACGATCCCTAAGCTAGAAAAGTCAAACCCGAGCGGCACAGCCACAGGGGCAAGCAGTAGGTCCAAATGCTAGGGAGGTCTGGACCCTTAGATCTAACGAGGATGAGGTCAGAGCCGTTAGATCTAACAAAGATGGGGTCCGAGCAGAGCGGAAGGCTTGGACGGACACGAGGGAGGTCCAAATGGTCAAGAAGGAGGTCTTGTTAGGCTAGGGTCTCCAAAGGACTAAGAGGTCCTATGCAGACCGGAGGTCTAAAGGATAAGAAGGTCCTAATAAATGAGAAGGAGGTCTTAGAAAATGGTATCTGAGAGTTGGGGCGTAATACTGGGATTGCACTAGGAGGACTTTTCCAAAGAGAAGTTTACAAGGATCGAGGTGAGAAAGGAGTCCAAGTGATCACCGAGAGGTTCACAAGAGCATAGAAGGAACTCAAATGAACATGAGGCTTAGGTCTGGAAAGAACCAGGGAAGGAGGTCTGGACACTAGGTGAGACCAAAGGGATCCGATTGAACACTAGGAGTTTCATTTAAGCAGGGGTGGTTCAATCAATGCAAAGAAGATCTAATTGGACACAAGTAGGTTCAAGCGAATTACTGGACGTTCCAGTGAGCAAGAGGGAGACTCGAGCAAAAGGCTTGAGGGGAGGTCTAGCATAAGAGTATACCCAAACAAAGAATGAGGTCTATGATCAAAAAGAATCTGAGACATCAAATAGACCAAGACAAAGAAGAGATCCGCACCATAGGTGAGGTCCAAGTAATAAGGAGGTTTGGGCATACAAAAGGGTCTAATCATCAGGAAGTCTAGACTTAGAAAAAGTCTGAACACAGGAAGGAGGTCTGAACCAAAGAGATTCAAACCAACAAAGAGATCCAAAGCGGCCCAAACCAAAGGGAAGGTCTAGACACAGAGAGGATCTGATCTGAAGAGAGTACCCAAATAAAAAGGAAAGTGGTTTAAAGCCACAAGGATGATCTAGACCTCAGAGGAGGTCTAGCTACAAAGGAAGCCTAAACCTCAAGGGAGGTCTAAACTACAAAAGAGAGATTAAGAGAGAGGTCCCGACCCAAGGGTGGTCTGGACCAAAGAGGTAGACTAGACAAAAGGTCTCAATAGAGAGAGATTTCCAAAGGAGAGGAAAGACCCGAAAAGATAAGAAGGAGATAACAACAACAGAGGTCAAACAAGAGGGACGGTCTGGACATATAAGAATGTCCAAACATAGGATAGAGGAAAGGAAACCCCTATCAAGGAAAGGAGAGATAGCTCCAGAGAGCTAGAGCAACACCAAAAGAGCTAAGTTTTGGATTAGTTGAAGTTTAGTTAAGTCATTTTAAACTCTTCAAATTCTGAAATTCTCAAGTTAAGCTTTGAATTATCATCAAAACCAAATGGTTCTTTTTATTTTAAAAATTTTCAAAAAGGCTCTAAAAATCAGGGTGTTACAGTCTTGATGGTGGAGGAAAACGGAAACGACCGGAATTGACGCGGCGGCGCTCGTCCGAGCTTGGAGAAGAAGGACTCGTACGACCTTGGTGAAGCACCAATAACAAATTCAATACACCGGTGAGCTCAACGGAGCAACACAATCCTAAAGGACCAGAATTCGAGGAACAATACTCAACGGAATGCCTACGCGACACGAGGCTGTGATTGCCAGAGTCAAAGACAACAAAGTCATACCCAACGGCTCCGTGGACGCCCGGACCCGGGTTGACCAAAACAGGCACGACGTGGAGAGGGAAATCTAGCGGTGGAGTTGTGGGCTCGAGCGCGGCACTAACACGGTGGCACTGCCGTCGGCTTGTTCCTCGGACGAAACGAAAAATGGAGCAGAGAGAACGAAAGAGAGCGAAAGGGACAAAATGGATATGCTCGAGAGCTTTAAGGAGTCACGGCGACACTTCGAAGAAGGACATGCATGCAACAGGTGTCGACGACGAGCTGCATGGCATGCATGCACGGCCTTGGCCTTCGTGGCGGCAACAGGAAGACGGCGGTCCCGACAAGTTGGGCCCGCCAATCGATTAGCGAACAAAAGCGGTGCGGAATGGCGCGGTTGAGTCGAGTCACGAAGAAGTGGTTCGGGTCGAAACAAGGTTGGGTCCGGTCGGATGAATAGTGTTTGACTGAGAATTAGAAAATAAGCTGAGAGTTCTAGGGATTTTTAGAGGTAGCTGCTTAACTCCAAAATTCCTAAATTTTTTATGGGAGGTCATTGTCTCTAAGAAAAACCTTGCATAAATTTTCTAGAGTTTTCAATGCACTGTATTTCTCTCTAGAAAAATTACAAGGTCTTGTCGTAGGGTTTTGACCAAGAGTCAAACTGGTTTGACTAGCCTCTTAAAAATAGTAAATAATTTCTAAAAATTATGAAATTTTTCAGAGGAGTCACTAGGATGATCTAGAAGCTAGAAAAAATAATTATAAAGGATGATCACAAGATTTTCTTTAAAAGTTTCAAAGGCTTATGCTTCTAGTCAATTGAAGCATTAAGTTTTTGGAATCAACAAATCCTTTGAGAGAGTTTCCAGAAAATTTCAAATGACAACATGATACATGAAAATTTTTAATTTCTTCTCATTTTCATACATTTGAAATACGAACCATTGTTTGGGATGTTACAAGGAGCGGCAGTGTGATGGATGGCAGTGGGATAGGCGACGACTGCAGTGCAATGCATGGGGAGCAGGCGGAGCTAGGGCGAGGCGAGGGCACGGGCGGCGTGGCACCTGACGCCTTGAGGTGGGCATGGTGGTAGGACGATGGTGCCAAGTGGCGAGTAGGAGAAGCGACGTGGCAGTGAGGGCGGCTTGGGCATGCGAGCTTCAAGAAGAAGATGGCCAGGAGAAAGGGAAGGAGGAGGGTGATGCGCGGTGCCCACACGTCAGTGAGAGATAGAGGGTGAAGGGGAGGTGGCCGGCGGGTTGGGCCAAGTGTGCCGAAAAAGAGGGGAAAAAGAGCTGGGGAGAAAAGGATTCGGCCCAAAAGGTTTCTCGAAATTTTAAATGACTTTTGATTTACAGAAAATACAACAATGCAAATAGGCTTTTAGAAAATAGTAAATAAAGTCCAAAAATTTCAGAAAAATACACAGAAATCCCTTGAATCAAATTGAACTTAATAAAATTATTTACAACTTAAAGTTGGCTTTTAAATTTTTTCACTTAAATTATTGTTAATATCGGAAGATAGGAAAACCCTTTATAAAATCTAGAAAATTCAAGATATTACTAAAAATATTCTTTTTGACTTTAAATTCTAGAAAACCCAAACAATCTAATTTTGAATTAATTGAAGTTTTTTTATTCATATTAAATTGCTTTTATTTTCAAAAATTTCAAGTTAAGCTTTAACAATTTAATAAAGATCAAATGGTTATTTTTATTTTGAAAATTTTCAAAAAGCCCTAAAAATAGGGATGTTACATCACCCAAGGAGTGGGGAACTATCTGCCTATTTGGACAATGATACGATGGATTTAAACGCAAAAGGCTTCAAATTTTTGCAATGGTGACATATCCATAAGTTATCATATCCTGTGCTATCCATACTTGTATGTGATGTGTTATCTGTTCCTGTCTCGACCGTTTCCTCCGAGTCTGCTTTCAATCTTTTTGGAGGAATATTAGAGGAGAAAAAAACACGGCTCACAAGTGAGATGGTGGAGATACTTCTAACTGTGAAGGACTAGGAACAAGCCGATGCGCGAACACAACACTGTAAAAAAATCCACAGTTGGCGGAGGTGTTAAAAAATATGTACATAGACAATGACACTTAGAACATATATGCATGTAGAGCTATAGGTTGTACTCGTTTTCCATTGCAAAGGTTTTCTCATGTTGAATTTTTACTTGGCAAAGGTTTTAACGAGTCAGCTATTTAAACATTAATAAAGCTCTTTATTACATTTTCAATATGTTTGTCTCTTTTTTTTTATAATTTTCATATGTATTTCTGAATTATACACATTTCTTTGATTTTTTTTTGGATTTTTTTTGGATTTTTGGGCCGAAACGGGTTGCATGGGCCGGCCATGGCCCGTCACACCAACCTTGCCCGGGCTAGCCCGACACGGCCCGAGTGTTGGGAATAGCCCAGCTCCCGAAGAGAACTCACTCATGGCTTCCTTTAAAACACACACGCGCACGCACGCGCACACACACAAGTGGACGATGAACACTAGGAAGACACACAGATGTGCAACGTAGCAACAGCGTTGCGTATTTTTTATTTTTTCTCTTCTTATTAGCTTTGTCCACTTGTGATTGCAACTTATAGGTACATGGCGAACAAGCAAGTAACAAACTCAACCCTAAACTCACACTACCTCCGTAATGGCGTGCTCTAGTCAACTAACTAAATGAGACTAGCTAGCAAACTCATCTAACGAACATGCATGCATGCTAACCTCGTGAGCCGCTTTCCGTGCCATGCTTCCTCAACGTGCACCACGCCTCCACAACATGTACACTAGTCCCTACATGCAGCTACATGCAACACAAGATGCACCAAACGATACAACAACACTCCCTTGCATACACACAACAAGATTAATTTAACAATCACTTCTTTAATCTTGTTGTATCCTCCTCACAACCCAAACGCCGATCTTCTGACGCATCTTCAAGAATTTCTGCCTTCCTCTTGCTGACCATGCCGCGTAGTTGTTGTCTATCAACAGAGGGTACTGGAGGGACACACCCCCTTCTCTTCCTCCCTTCGCAGCTATCTCTTCGACGCCGGTGACGCATCTCGACTGCGACTGAGACTCGCACCAACTCTTACACATGTGAGGACTTGAACACACACTTACAAGAACTCACGTATCACGCTCGTGGACACAACTCACACGACACATGCAAACACGGCACCACAACCACCTAGTGCCAATACAACGCTTTCACCTTCACAGTGCACAACTCATATTGTGTTCCACCGATGTGCAAGATCCTCCTCATAACAGAGACGCATGCATCATGCAATGCGTCGGGCGCGCCGCCACAGCCACGCACACGCCTTCGCACACTGCACCGCACCACTTGTGTGCCCTGTCGCGCACTTGCTTCTTGTTGTGCAGCCATGCCTGATGCGCTGTTGGATGTTGCATTCACATGTCGCCGTGCCCGAGGCCCGGTGCGCCGCCTCCGGCTCCACTCGACGCTGCACAACCCTGCTATGATACTAATTGTTGGGAATAGCCCAGCTCCTGGAGAGAATTCACTCATGGCTTCCTTTAGAAGACACATGCACACAAGTGGACGATGAACACGAGGAAGACACGCACAGATGTGCGACGCAGAAACAACCTTGCGTCTTTTCTGTTTTTTCTCTTCTTATTCGCCCTATGCACTTGCGACTGCAACTTAGATGTACATGGCGAACAGGTGAGTAACAAACTCAACCCTAAACTCATGCCACCTCCCTAATGCCATGCTCTAGTCAACTAACTAAATGACACTACCTAGCAAACTTCATCAAACGAACATGCATGCAAGCCAACCTCATGAGCCGCATTCTGTGCCATGAACGTGCACCACGCCTCCACAACGTGTGCGAACTGGTCCCTACATGTAGCACATCAGATGCACTAAACGATACAACAACACTCCCATGCATACACACAACAAGATTAATCTAACACCAAGGTAGGGGCGGATCCAAGGGCCCTCCAGGATGGGCAGTTGCCCAGGCTTCATGGGCCGCCTCCTCCCTCTACATGGGCCTCGATGCGGCACTTCAGCGGTCACCGCTCAGCACAGGCACAGCAGGTCAACAGCCTCTCCAACTCCAAGTCTCAGCCTGCTATTTGTTCCCCATCCCCAAATCCCCACTCCAAATCCAAGTCTCACCGAGACCATGGCTGCCGACACGGCGGGCGATGGTCGACGGGTCCACCGAGAGGTGATGCTTGGCCGTGGCGGGCGGCAGCGCGGAGCCGGAAGTCTTGGCGCTGCGCGACGACTCTAAGCGCCGTGGGACGGCGATTCCCGACCTTCCGGCTCCGGGACCCAGTAGCTACGTGAGAGCTCTTCGCCTCTTCCCTTTATTGATTTGTGGGATTTTCTTGCTCCAATCCTACCATGGCGATGCTCCTTCCTTGGCTTGGGCTCGGGTCGTCAGGCGCCTCGGGAGAGTCGTGGCGTCGTGTGCAGGAGAGGCGGAGGTGCCAGAAGCGAAGGCCAAGCAGGCGCAGTGCAGAGGAGCAGACGGCCGCACGGGAGGGCGGAGGGCTAGATCGTTAGATCCTAGAGGAGAAGGAGCCGGCCGAGTCTTTGGTGGCGGGACGGGAGCCGCCGAAGGCCGCTTGCCAGCCTAGTAGGGGCCTACCACCGGTGCACTGCCGAGCGGCGAATGAAGCGAGCATGAGTGATGAGCAGACTAGACATGAGAGAGAGAATGGGAAAGCTATAAGAAAGAAGAATAAATGGCCTGGGTGGGTTTGGGTGCTTTCGTTCAGGATTAGGAAGAAATAAGGAGGAGAGACCGAGAGAGAGAGAGAGAGAGTGGAATAAATAAATGAATCATAAATGTTCTAGTAGGCTGCAATAAACATCACTATATCAGTATTAGTATAAATTGGGGCAATTTGTAGCTAAATTTGTTGCTTATTAGTTAATTTGGAAAAATTAAATGAAATCAAGTAATCAACTACTACTAGGTTGGCAAATATGGTAACCTGGTAACAATTAACATGATTACTACTACTAGGTTGGCACATTACGAGAATTGTTAAAATTTTAGAATTGAGGAGGTTTTTGGTTGACTCATCGCAACTTTGGTAGTGTCTAGTGAGTAGTTTGTTATTGTATCTCGTTCTTATTTTTATATATGAACCTTTACATATGTGATGTATCGTATCCATTCTTTTACTTTAAAACTATTGTGGATTTGCATGATGTGTAATTGTGTATCCGATTATCCGGTGCTTACGGTTCTCAATAGACCATAATTACATACTTAGCTTAAGGCTTACCCACCCTTTGAAAAATTCTTAGCTCCGTCATTGCACCAAGGTATCGGTGTGTCTACACCGTGACCCGTGGACCGACACAACATAACCCGATTAGCTGCCAAACATTATCGGACCGTACCGTGCTGGGCTAGCCACCTGCTTGGCCACCACTAAGTCATAGTCATAGGTGTGTGTGCGACAAAAGTTATGGCCATCAGATGGCAAGCTACGCAGTCAGTCAAGACTGTCTATATAGATGCGCGAGGATTGAAAAGTAGCTAAGACTGCTAGAGCTACGGAATAGTCCTCGCAGGAAATGGCGATCCCAGTAATCCCATCCAAGCTCCTGCAAGCTCTGCCTCAGCAATGGCAAATCTCCATCACCCTGCTCCTAGTCCTCCTTCCCGTCCTCTCCCTCCTGCTGATGACAAGAAGCAGCAGTGGCAGCTCCGCCAACAAAGCAGGGCCTCCGGGCCCTCCGAGGCTTCCCGTCCTCGGCAACCTCCACCAGCTGGGCCCGCTGCCGCACCGGAGCCTGCGGGAGCTGGCGCGGCGGCACGGCCCGGTGATGCTGCTGCGGCTGGGCACGGTGACGACGGTGGTGGTGTCGTCGCCGGAGGCGGCGCGGGAGGTGATGAAGGCGCACGACGCGGACTGCTGCAGCCGGCCCGAGTCGCCGGGGCCGAGGCGGCTGTCGTACGGCCACAAAGACGTGGCGTTCGCTCCGTACGACGACTACTGGCGCGAGGTGCGCAAGCTCTTCATCGTCGAGCTCCTCAGCGTGCGCCGCGTCAAGGCCGCATGGCACGCGCGCCAGCAGCAGGTATATCCATGCGATCTTCGCCTTTAATTTCCTTGTTTCACTTTATTTGTGCATTCCACTGCTGAAGCAGGGTTGTACCGTTTCCTTAGGAAACGTCGACTCTCTTCGTCTCAAAAATACATCAACTATCTGATGGTATTTCTGCTAATAGTTATAATTTGATTTCTCTATATTTTATGAGTGGAAAAGTATGTGAATGCGTTCCCCTGTCACGTCACCAACGCTCTACGTATTTCATAGACAATTTGATCTGCATGCGTGGAATTGGTGCATGCTAGACTAGACTTCCACGGTGCTACACGGTGAACTGATTATGTTATCGTCTCCAAATTTGATTAGTCCCTGTAATAATTAAGATATATGTTCGCGATAGAGACCATTAAGTTATTGACATTAAAATTTGATCTGCTCCAGTCTCGTTTCGAGATTGAACATTTAAAAGGCTTTACCGTGGAAACAAGCAAAAAAAAAGGTAAACAGTGTAACCTCGGCCCATGGGCCGTGGTCTATAAAGGCATAAATAATGTCAATATGGCAGAAAAGTATGCAGAATCTTTAAATTGCCGGTGTTATTAATACTCCCTATAGTCACAGAAACACACACCATCTTGAACATCAATGAAACCAAGAGATAACTTTGATAATTAATTTCCATTATAACATACTTATAAAAAACAATAAAATTGTAATATCATGAAAATATTTTTGAGACAAATTTACACGTGATTTTTTCATGTATCCAATCTTATTATCCACACTTTTGTCTTGATCTGCTCCAGTCTCGTTTCAAGATTGAACCATGTACATGGACACACTAAACAAGTATAAAGCTTTACCGTGGAAACAAGAAAAAAAAAAAATCAACAGTGTATCCTCGGCCCATGGGCCGTGGTCCATAAATAATGTCAATATGGCACAAAAGTATGCAAAATCTTTAAAGCACCTGTGTTAATTTAATGGATTAATTCCTTATTTCTCACCTGAAGTTGGCCAGATCCCTAATATACCATCGCGCAACTGCTTCTTCTTTCATTGTCCTCCGATCTCAACTTTTATCCCTTATATGCTACTTCCGTCAGCTTTGTTAAGTCCAATTGTTGTTAACCACTCAAAAGCTATCAGATTTTTCTCAGCCTACCTAAATTCCCCTCAGTCTCACATGTCATACTATTCACTCACACACCTTCTTCGTCCTCACTGTCTCCTCGTCCTTCCATTCCTATGGTACCTCGCTGTCTCGCCTTCCTACCACCGGCTCCAGCCTCACTTCTCATTAGGGATTCGGCCAACTTCCAATGGCAATATAGTCATTTTGCGCGTCACTTAAGAGCCAACTTACCGGGAACTAACGGTAGCGGCATATAAGTGATGAAAGTTGAGATCGAATGGCAATGAATGGATGAACAATTTCGAGATGGCATATTAGGGATCCAGCCAACTTCCAGTAGCAAATAAGGAATTAATTCTAACTTAATATCCCCTCTAGTGACAAAAGCACGCCTTTTTGTACATGGACGTCTCCAAAACATAACTTTGATCACCAATTTCCATTGTAACATACTTATAATTTTTTTTGTAATATCATGGAAATACTTTTTTAGACAAATATACATATATGATTTTTTTTCCTGTATCCAATCTAAATATTTAAAAAGACACCGATAGCAAAAATTTCGAAAGTTTGACCACAAGTATCCTAAAAGACATGTTGTGACTTGTATTAATATTAACAATGATAAACAATCGTATTAATATTAACAATGATAAACAATCTCCCTAAAAAACAATGATAAGGAATCTTCGCTAATGTTAATGGCTAGGTGGACAAGCTGATCAGCAATCTGACACGAGCGGGGCCGAAGCCGGTGGAGCTGAACGACCACATCTTCGCCCTGGCCGACGGCATCATCGGCACGGTGGCGTTCGGCAACATCTACGGCGCAGAGCAATTCGTGCACAAGAAGCACTTCCAGCACGTGCTTGACGAGGCCATGGACATGATTGCCAGCTTCTCCGCCGAGGACTTCTTCCCGAACGCCGTCGGCCGCCTCGTCGACCGCCTCACAGGCCTCATCGCCCGCCGCGAGCGGATCTTCGAGGAGCTCGACGCCTTCTTCGAGATGGTCATCGAGCAGCACCTGGACCCTGGCCGGATCAAGCCCGACAACGGCGGGGACCTCGTCGACGTCCTCATCGGTTTGTGGAAGCAGGAGCACAGTGACACTCTCCGCTTCACCAGGGAGCACGTGAAAGCCATCATCTTTGTGCGTCAACTGAAGTCTGAAATACACCGCACATTAGTTAAGCTTAATTGTTACCATCACATGACGGCAATTTTTTTATTTGTAGGACACGTTTATTGGTGGCATTGACACGAGCTCGGTGACGATGCTGTGGGCGATGTCGGAGCTGATCCGCAAGCCGCGGGTGCTAAGGAAGGTGCAGGACGAGATCAGGGCGGTGGTGGGCGGGAAAGAGCGGGTGCAACCGGAGGACGTGCCCGGGCTCAGGTACCTCAAGATGGTGGTGAAGGAGACGCTGCGGCTGCACCCGCCGGCCACCCTGCTCATGCCGAGAGAGACCATGCGGGACGTCAACATCGCCGGGTACGACGTGCCGGCGAAGGCGCGGATCTTCGTGAACGCGTGGGCGATCGGGAGGGACCCGGCGAGCTGGAGCGATCCGGAGGAGTTCGACCCGGACAGGTTCGAGGTGAAGGATGTGGACTTCAACGGCGCGCATTTCGAGCTCGTGCCGTTCGGCGCAGGGCGGCGGGTCTGCCCGGGCCTGGCCATGGGCGTGACGAACGTGGAGTTCACGCTGGCCAACCTGCTCTGCTGCTTCGAGTGGGCGCTCCCGGAGGGATTGACGGCGGAGGACGTGAGCATGGAGGAGGCCGGCGGGCTGACGTTCCACAAGAAGACGCCGCTCGTGCTCGTGCCCACCGCATACAGGCCAGAGCTGGGAGTAGCGCGCGATTGATTGAACAAATTAAGCCTTGCACTGTTGGCATCAATTGTTACCGCGCGCGCGCGTACGTACAATAATCCGGCCGCGGCGAGTAAGTTTCAGTCAAAATGGCCATTATCGTGTACTATTCAGTCTATACAGCGGCCAAATATATCGGATATGTAAATTGACATGTATTATCTTACGGGCTTGGGCCCTATGCTAAAATTAAAATTAAGCTTTGCACTTATAAAAATCAACCGTCAAAACAAAAGGCATCATTATTTGATATTGCAATTGTAACAATTTTTCCTTACCGTAAAGGATTTGGTCCCACTGAAAAATAAGTCTTTAAACTAGCACAGAGCTTTGAAGTGAAAAAGCATCATTCTTCTAGTATACTTTCAAACAATATATTCAACTAACTTCGTAACTGGTCTTTTCTAAATTAAACATCAATTGTAAGTGCTACCGTTAAGTTTTTCATGTGTCATTATAGAATGAAGTAGAACTTTAACAAGTTCGATTTATACGGCACGGAGCAGTTCGCTCACAAGAAGCACTTCCAGCACGTGCTCGACGAGACCATGAACATGATGGCCAGCTTCTTCGCCGAGGACTTCTCTAATACCATGTAAACTAATAAGATAATTTGTCACACACATTAGGAAAAAAGATAACTAATAGAGTAAGAATAGAGGCATACAGCTATATGATGCATGCATGATGAAGGATGGTTACGTTTCTAAGACCCTAACAACTTATTATGGTTAATGATTTTCTTCCATCGAAGCTGATACCTAAATTACGTCCGTAGGGTTGTATTTTCCTTCAAACTTTTATTGTCATTTCCAATGTTTATGGCATCTTAAAAAAAATCTAAATAGCCTACAAGATATATACATATATTCTCGAGCATTTTACACAAATTGTTAAATAAATCTAGCTGCATAAATGCGTGGACCACCTGCTAGTTTCTATTGTAATATAGTTATCGCAGCAATAAAAATATAATATCTCTATACCAAAATTGGTATGTTTTCTGAACGAAATCTCTACTCCCGATGGTTTGCACCCATCGATTCAGATTTGGTTATATAAAAAAAAACACGCATTGCTCCCCACAATTATTCTTGCATGTAAGACCAAATTACCAAGAAACAAAGAAAGCGTAGCTAGGTGCTGAATGGCAAGGCTAGCCAGTAGCTACTAGCTAGCTAGCCTCTCGAATCTCGATCGTTAGCGTTTCCTAGCGATGCCAAATTGGAGGGAGCCAATAAATGCCTTGGGATCCGGATAGCGTGGTACGTATAGGGATGAGCAATGGTAATGGTAAAAAAATAATCTGTTTTATTCGATATTCGTATTCGAAAAAATATAAATATGGTAAGTAAAATCCGTATTCGAACAAAATACGAATACTATCCGGTTTTTTCCCGGATATGAATACAGATGTGGTATAGAAATGACACCGAATAAGAATACTGTCTGTTTTTTTTTTCGAGATACGAATACGAATACTATCCGTTTTTTTCATGGCATTGTGGAATGGTGTTGAAACTTGGAACAGAGTAGGTCTGCAAACTAATGGAGCTTGTAACTTGGCCCTGAGATTGTGTAGTGTTGATTCATTTTGCTTTGTATTGTTGATTCGTTTAGCTTTGTATTGCTTCAGTCGTCCACAGATACTGAAATGAAATGAGATAGATCGGCATGCATATTGCATGGAGGGAAGCAATCATGAACCTTTCTTAGTGAGCTTCATCACTACAGCATATATAATGATATATGTTGTCTCGTTCCGGCGTCAGATCGCCTTCCCCACTTCAGAAGTTCAGATGCTGTTGTCGTGTTGTGTGCCTGCTTCGGAATTCTTTGCGGAGCGTTTCTATTTGGATGGGGTCTTGATTCGGTGTCGAATCTGTGGCTATTGGCTGTTGCTAAATGCCTAGGGCTCCTCCACTCCCACCCCACATTCACCACGTTAACCATTAGGATAATATGCTGATGCGTCCGGTCCACGTAGCGCAAAAATTACTATGTGTCTCTTACAGGTGGGCCTGATTGGTCAGAGTTCGTCGAGTTAATCAAAATTGCAGTTTTGCGATAGGTATGTTAGAACTTGTAGTTTCATAAACTTTCTTTAAAAGTGTAGATATTGTTGGTACTTTTGTCAAAGTACTATATGTGTAGCTAGTTCCATGAAATTCTCGCTAAATAAATCGACCATGCATACGGCAAAGCACGTAAATTCTGAAGGTAACCTCCTTTGTTATATCTGACCTCGTGATCAGAATCCTACCGGGTGAAGGGCCACAGTTTTGCACGCAGCTCGTGCTGTCCACGTTGCTCGTTTTTGTCTTTGCTGTCCGATTTCGCGCCGCTGTGCTTCCCGTCCATCCGATTTTATTTTGGTCTTGTGTGCCTGCGCTTCGTTCTACTTCTCCTGCTACGTCTTCCAGCTGCTCCTCTCTGGTTTCTTCATGGCCTCGTCTTCCGCCATAGTGTCGCCACGCGTAAAGCCCTTCGTTCCTCCAAAATAAAAGTTACGAAAAGATCATTTAATAAAAATTCTCTTCCCCGCTCACTCCTCCTCGCCTCCCTCTCCAAGCCACTCCTCCCCACCGAGCCCCCTCCCGCTCCTCCACCACCCCGCCTCCTCGCTCACGCCTCACCTTCTCCACCAACCCTAAGCACGCCCCTTCCGGATGCGGCCGATCGCCAAACCAAGGCGGGCTCGCCTTCCTGAGGCCGGCGAGCTCCAGAGTCTCGAGCAAACACCAAGGCCTTGACCTCACCCTCAAGGCGCTGCCCCCGCAGAGTGCCACGGCGGTAGGTCACTCCCGTCGCGCCTCCTCCGCCTTGCCGGGCCAGCCGCCTTCTGGACCCTCACGCCTGTCCCGCTCCCTAAGCCCCTCGCCTCCGCCTCGCCCTCCCCCACATCTGCGCCACAGCCGCCCTGCGCCTGCCGGGCCCCTCCCTTCCGCCCCATGCTACTCTTGGGTGGACCATCCTCGACCTCCTCCCTTTTTCCCTGTCGCCCACTTCGCACTTCTTCCTCAGAAGCCGCCTCCACGGCAACTCGGCCGCGAGCACCATCATTAGATTGGACTTTGGAAGCCTCTAATAGTTTGTGCCCATTTCAACAAAGTAGTACTCCACTATACAAAAACGGAGAAAAAGCGAGAGAAAGCTAAAGGCGCTCGCTCAGGCTATGTTTGTCCACTCGCCAAGCCACTAGTGGCGCGCCCCTTCGTCAGGCGCAGCGTTGCGTCGCCTCCTCCAAGCCACGCAGCAGCGCCGAGCGGAAGGGTGTTGGTGGCGAGGCTTCATGGATGCCGGCGATCCAACGGCGACGCTGGCTTCGACGATGACGACGGCCTCGCCAGCCGCGCCGCGAGGTTTCCTCCTCGCTGAAGGTAGCTCGCCTTCCTAATCGGTCTCGTGCGTGGCTTCTTGGAGCCGCTTGGACCTCCAGATGGCGAAAAGATGCGATTTTTTTTTGGGATTTTGGTGCTAAATTTGTTTCCTTTTGGGTTGCAGAGCTCACGGTGAGGGTGGAGAGGACGGGCAGAAGCTGCAGCGGCAGCGCCGACACGGACCGGCGCAGCAAGATCAATGATAGGTGTGTTCCTCTAGCTGCAATAGTTAATGCAGAAACAAGTTGCTGTGCTGTTTCTTCGATTCGTAAGCTCTTCTGTCTTCATTGTCAAGTGTAGATGTGTGAGTTAGCACATCGTCAGAAGTTAATGACTACCCAAAGGGTGATATCCTTGTAGCACGATATTGAGGAAGTGATGGCTTTTGGTGAGCTAAAATCTAAGTAAGATACTCGCTTAGTTGCATGCAACTGGATTTGCACTGTTAATTCAACAAATGTGGATGGAAGCATGCATCTGCAACCTGGAAGTCTATTTGATTTAGCTGGGAAATAGGTTGTGTTTAGGATGTAGTTTTAGGATGTAGTGATGATGGTGCTCATATTTGTACAACAAGGTCTCCATTGTCTGAGGAGTTGGTTCCTGAGTTGATTCGAAATCTGTAAATGTGGTTAGGGTGTAGTGATGATGGTGCTCATCTTTGTACAACAAGGTGTCCATTGTCTGATGAGTTGGTTTCTGAGTAGATGATGTCATCCTTTAGTCTGTAGATGTGGTTAGCTCAGTAGACAGATGAAGAGAATATGCTATGGACATCCTGCTATAGTGGGATTCAGAGAGCATGTGCTGTGCCTGAGAATACTTGAACGATTGAATCATTATGTTGCGCTGCTGAATGTATCTTAATTTGGGTTTCTGATTTCCTGCCAAAATTTTGTTGGTGCAAAGCATCAATTTGAACTTACTTTCCACTTCCAATCATTTTGCAGATTTTAGATACTTAGTGAGCTTTTGCCACATAATGATCAAAAGAGAGACAAATCATCATTTCTCTTAGAGGTAAGACGGTACAGTAACTGCTTCGGTCATAACCTGTTCTCCATCGAATATCTTGCTTATCTATTGGCACCTGTTTTAATGCAGGTTATTGAATACATACGTTTTTTTTCAATAGAAAGTACAAAAGTATGAGGTTTCATGCCTAGAATGGAGCCAAGAAAATGCAACGATCATGCCATGGGCACACATGTACTTCCGTTATTTCTGGGAAAATGAACAGGCAAAATTGCTTAGTACTAACACAGCTTATCGCATACATATTGAGGCTCGCTAATGAGGCTCTAACAAAGTTCTTCGCTGCATTCCATCCTTTCTCTGCAGAACAAGGATCAAATACCTGAAGATACTTCGCTTGACCGTTCACAGATTATAAAAAGTGGTTCTTCCCCTGGATTCCCTTGTACAAGGAAAACAGATGATAATAACAATGCGATTGTAGCTGCAACTGCTTCAGGTGCCCAGGATCAGGAAGAAAATGATCCAATTGATCACACATCTTACAAATCTGCTGAAACTCCCACTCCCATTAATGTTGCAGATACGATTTTTGGTCCAAGTATAGTTTACAACTTGCTACATTTTATATACTCCTTCGTTGGAATTGGAAATTGTCTCCGTTATTCACTGTTTTTTTTTCTTAATGTGTAGACAATGTTCTCTCAGCCGTGAGCTCACAGGACAAAATCATCACTTGCAGAGGATCATGCAGTACATGGCGAAATGTTAAATAACCCTGAATTGGCAATCGATGAGGGGACGATCAACTTATCAGGTCAATATTCCCAAGAGTAAGTAATAATGATGTATTGCAGTAAAAAAAATCACTTTTCCTATTTTATTACTCCATAAAGTCCTTTGTATCGTTCTTGTTATCACGTTTTTTTTTCCTTCTCTTGTTTCCAATTTTGCTTCGCATCATCAGTTTCGTTTGTGACACCTGAGCACATATTGTTGATTTGTGGGAATTGCATCCGTGTTACATGCATTAGAAACATGGGGAATTGGCTACAGCGCAATGCAAATTCGCGTTATTTGCTAATGGATATCCAAAAAATGTGGTTTCGCCAAAAGACACTGTAAAAACGTGTAATTTTGTTGTTAGACACTTTTCTCATTAAAATAATATATCTGAGTGATTAGGAGAGAGAAATAGAGTAAAATGCCTTCAATGCCCTCAATGTCTTATCCTGCTACTGCTGCAGGAAAGCTACTCGTCGCCTACCGCCGTCGCCTAGCCGACGAGCACCCACTACTACAAAATAGGCAATAGTAGACGCCTCATCACCCACTAAAATGGAACCGTCTGTGTTGGATCTATCAGAACCAGGCATTTGCCGTGGTAGCCTATCACAGACGGTTTGTATTACAAACTGTCTGTGATAGTCATTATCACAGACGGTTCTTTAATAGAACCATCGTAATAATTCACGCATTTATGCTATTAACAAACCTTCGTGATAAGCTAGATTATCATAGACGGTTTGTTAATAGAACCGCTCGAGATAATTCACGATGGTTCCTCATGAAACCGCCTCGTGATTAGTTAGATTATCGCTGCACGGTTCTCATTAGCAACCGCTCAGGAATTATTACGATAGTTCTTAATAAGAACCGCTCGTGATGAGGGTTATCGCAGACGATTCTTATGAAGAACAGTCTGTAATATCCTGACATTATATATTTGCAGCCGACACAACCTCTGCCGCAACCTTGCCGCTTCCCTTCCCTAGCTCCTCCAACCTGCTGCTCCTCCCCCATTGCGCTAGCTTAGAGAGGAGAAGGTCGGGACCCCTGCCCCTAGCGCCTCCTCCACCCCGCTGCCTCCTCCCCAATTGTGCCACCTGCACTTTGTTGTGCCTCCACCCCCATTGCGCCACCTTAGAGAGGAGAAGGAAAGGAGGAGAAGGGGAGGAGGAAGGGATCGGAGGAGAAGGAGAGGAATCGTATTTTCTTCGGGAGCTCCGAGGGTAACAATCTTTAACCCTTTATATTTGCTCTAGGTTAATCGATAAGCAATTTAAGTATGTTTGGTCAATAATTAAGAAGAGTTTGTACTTGCGGTTTATTAATGTAATTTGACACTGATTTGTTACATGCGTATAGATGGATCGAATCGGATGTACGGTGTGAACCGTAAGTAGTCAAGAGTACATTAATGGTGTGGTTGCTTTTAGAAGAGCCGCCGAAAGGTGATATGTTGAAGAAGATGATAAATTTTATGTAATCGTCCATGCATTGATTATGTAATCAAAATGTTTAACAACCCAGCGCAGATCGAAGCGCACTTGATTCGAAGGGGTTTGAAAAAAGGGTATACATGTTGGACTAGTCACAGGGAAGAGCAAATTATACCGAAAGTTAATAATGACGACATCGCCGAGAAAGTCAACGATATGCCGGATGTGGATTGTGCTTTTGATGAGGATAAGTCGCACGATGACAATCTGGATCAGATGCTACGCGATGCAGAAGAGAACTATAGTGAGAGAGAGTTTTGTAAATTCGAGGGCTTAATGGAGGACTCGGTGAGACCTTTGTTCCCTGGCTGCAAGCCGGAATACACAAGGTTGTCAACCGTGATTGAACTGCTAAAATTGAAGGCAAGCAATGGTTGGTCCGATAAGAGCTTCATGGCGTTGTTAGGTCTCCTAGCGGACATCCTTCCGGAGGGAAACGTGTTGCCTAGCACCACCTACCAAGCAAAAAAGGTTCTTTGTCCATTGGGAATGGAAGTAGAAAGAATACATGCATGTCCGAACAATTGTATCCTCTACCGTAAAGAGTATGCCGACATGCATGTATGTTCCGTGCAAAGCATCCCGATACAAGCGCCAAAATATCGCTAAGGTGAAGTAAGGACCTCTGCTAAAATGTTGTGGTATCTCGCCAGATCCCACGCTTGAAGCGCTTATTTGCGAACCCAAAGGAGGCAAGATTGTCGCATTGGCACTCTGGAGGAGCATAAGAAAGATGGAAAGCTAAGACACCTGCCGATTCGCGCCAAGAGAGAAACTTCGATCGGAGCTTCAAGAGTTCAAGGCGAACCGAGGAACATAAGGTTAGGGTTGAGTACAGATGGAATGAATCCTTTCGGTAACATGAGCAGCCGACATAGCGCCTGGCCCGTGAATCTATGTATGTACAACCTTCCTCCTTGGTTGTGTATGAAGCAGAAATATATTTTGATGTCACTACTTATCCAAGGGCCGAAGCAACCTGGGAATGATATTGATGTGTACCTAGCACCATTGCTGGAAGATCTTGTGACACTGTGGAACGAAGGGGTACAGGTATGGGATGCGTAGAAACGAGAGAACTTCACTTTACACGCCATGTTGTTCTACACCATCAATGATTTTTCTGCCTTTGGTAATCTGTCGGGCTTCAGTAAAAAAGGAGCCAAAGCCTGTCCACACTGCTTAGATGCTACGGAGAGTGTATGGTCAACAACTCACAGAAAATCAGATATATATCGCCACAGAGGTTCCTTCCCAAAGAGTCACCCATACCGCAAGATGAAGAAACAATTCGACGGAAATAAGGAGGATGGTTCAGCTCCTAGGGCTTTTAGTGGGAAAGAGGTCTATGATATGGTTAAGGATATCGATGTTGTGCTTGGGAAGGACGTAAATCAAGAACCCGCCGTAATAACATCCGAAAGAAGCGGTCAATTTTTCGACTTGCCTTATTGGGAGCACTTAGAAGTTCACCATCGCATCGACGTTATGCATGTGGAGAAGAATGTATGTGATAGCTTGATTGATATCTTATCAACATTAGTGGCAAAACAAAGGATGGTGTTAACGACGGTGTGACTTGGTTGATATGAACATAAGGACCAAGTTAGCACCGAAGAGACCAATATAGGATGAACGCATTTTCCCCAAATTGCTACACTCGTCCAATGCCGAGAGAAATGAACGTGCGCTGTAACTTGCATGGTGTGAAAGTCCCGCCCTGTTACTCCGCTAACATTAAGAAACTTGTTTCTATGCAAGATTTGAAATTAATTGGTATGATGTCTCATGATTGTCATGTGCCGATGACACAAATGCTTTCTGCTATGATTAGGAGTATCTTGCCAACAAGGTCCGAGTGGCAATCTTGAGGTCAGTGTTATTTCTTCAACTCAATTGCTCGAAGGTCATCGATCCCCAAGGACTAGATGCTCTCGCAGTCGAGGTTGTGACGACTCTATGTCATCTTGAGATGTATTTCCCTCCGTCATTTTTCAATATCATGGTCCATCTCATTGTTCACCTTGTGAAAGAGATAAAGATATGTGGCCCTGTGTTCCTATGTCATATGTACCCGTTCGAGAGGTACATGGGAATTCTCAAGTCCTACGTACGGAATTGATCTCGACTGGAGGGTAGCATCATCGAAGGTTATACAACCGAAGAGGTCATTGAGTTCTCGTCGACTACATGGCTCGTGGAACCGATAGGTGTCCTCTATCTCGCCATGAGGGGAGATCGATGGTATCAGACAATCGAAGGAAATCAATCACTCCCGATCCGATACATACGCCAAGCCCATTTCACGGTCTTGCAACATATGACCCAAGTGTCCCCAGACATCGACGAAAGCACAAAGACATGGTACGCCAATGTAATCCGCACGGCCGGAGGTTTGGATCACGAGAGAGCACAACCGCTTGGTTCAACGAATGGTTAAAGGTGTGAATCATCGAGGTCATCAAGTGATGATACATCGCTATGGTTGGCAAAAGGGCCATAATTTACAATTATCACATGGCAAGGATATGACATAAATGGGTACATATTTTATACGGTAGCTCAGATAGGAAGAGCACACCTGTATTAGCGGTGTTCAGATAAATGCATTCAGTACCGATGGGCTGAGGAGCTCCTACTATGGGCAAATAGAGGAGATATGGGAGCTCAACTACGTGCTTTTCAAGATCCCCCTATTTCGGTGCCATTGGGTCCATCTCCCACAGTGAAGGTCGACAAGTACAAACGTCACTACCGTGGACCTTGAACGGTTTGATACAAAGACGAACCATTAGTACTGGCTAACCAATTTGTTCAAGTCTTCTATGTAATCGACCCAGCAAATATGAAGCGCTATGTAGTTCTTCATGAAAAAAGAAGGATTGTCGGAGTTGAGAATGTAGTAGACGAGAAAGAATACAATCAATTTGATGAGTTACCTCCTTTCGGAGATGGCATCAGGCTCGAGGAAGAATCCAATGAGGAAACTAGCTATATGCGCGTCGATCATCATGAAGGGCTATATTTTAATTAAGAATTTACTCCATTGTAATTAATTTATTCCATAACATGAGACATGTCAATGTGGACTTGCCATGTGTTATGGACTTGTAATCTCTTATATATTTTGATGTCAACATGGAATTGTCATCTCTGATTTTGATGTCAATGTGGACTTCATTGTAATGTGGAATGATAATATTATGCGCTTGTAATAAATAGACGATAAAAAGAACATATCCTTTTTACATCACAGACGATAAAAAAGGATTAGCAATCCTATCTTAGCCTTCAAATCTTCATAAGCCTTCTCGTCGGCTTCAGTGGTGGCGAGATCAGCGACTGTCAGATCAAATGCCTCCACCTGCGACCTTGCACGCCGATTCAAGACTTGTAGTCGCTCGACTCGCAAACCAAGCCCCATATAGCCCAGAGGCCATCACCCCGGTCTCCTCCGTCTTGGCGAGGTCGACCCGCTCTCCTGCAATTCGGATATCATCCTCGACTCTCTGGGCTGCATCCTTGGTGCGGACCAAGTAGTTCCATAGGACGATCTCCACGTATCAAAGACGGTTAAGTTGAGTAAATTTGCTTGAATCTGGTTGATTTGAATAGCAAGTTGTAAATTGAACTCAAGGCCTAATCTATAAATTGTCATATTCAATTGATGATTACATTGGACATAAGTGCTGTGATGGCCAAGGGTAAACCTTGTGCAACTAGCTTTCTGGGAGCAATAATCATATAATCAAATCTTAGCTTTATGCTGATTTTAAGTGTACACTTATTGTGTTTGATGAGCATATTGTTCCTTTTAAATGACTTGATTGATTTTCTTAGTCTTATGACTATTGTGTCATTTAATTGGTTAGGGAGCTATGCTCTATTCATAATTATCTATGCTGGAATTAATTATGCACATGTTGGAATTAATTAGTCTTATGACTATTGTGTCATTTATTTGGTCATTTAAATGATGTTGGATTAATGCTTTATTGTTTCATATTTATGCTGGAATTAATTATGATTATTTGCTAATATTGCACATGTTGAGCATATTATTCATTTTAAATGACATGGAGATACTTCATATGTATATGTTAATTTGGGACACTTGCAATCCATTTTATTGCATATGTAACTTATATAGATAGCAAGTGTTTAGATGGCAGAGGCATTGCCTTTCGCTGCCAAGTTACGACGCCGCAGATGGCAGAGGCGCCGTTTTCATCACACCACCGACGCCACCAAATGCATCTCGATTTCGCCGACGATAATGATACGAAGCGAGATGGCGAGGAAAATAAAAATGCTCGCGGCCGATCGTCATCACAGAGGTCAGTGACTTTAGGGTCCCTCTAAGTCCCAAGAGATTAGTGGCGAGATTCCGAACCATCTGCGGGATACTTGCAAGAGAACGGGTCCCCATCACCACACCAAGGTGGAAGTCTCTGACGAAAAAACAGAGAGGCGCGTTGTGGATAGAACTTTCAAGCAAGTTCACTATCCCAGAAGCAGACATGGCACGCGTGGAACGGACGGCAATGCTCACGATGGCTAAATCGTGGATGACCTTCAAGAGCATTCTTATCACGAAGTACGTGAACACGGGTCAGACGCCCTTCATGAAGTATGGATTCTTAACGCGGGAAACATGGGACGCCTTTGTGGCTATGAAGACGACGACCGAATTTATGGAGCAAAGTGCGGCGCACAAAGCTCTCCAGACACGAAACACTCACCCGCACAGACTCGGCGCCACTGGGTACGCGGGTAAATACAAGGAATGGGCGGCGGCGGAGGAGAACGCACCCAAGCCATTTCCTCATTTCACAGACCCGCGCTCCCTAAGCTGGTTCAAAGCGAGGGCAAAAGTCTCGTCTTCGGGCAGCATCTCTTTCACAAACACGGCAGACCAGGAAGTATCCTAACGTGTGGTAAATATGTCGAACTACCTAGTTGTTAATAAGTCCATAACTTCATTGTGTCTATAATAACATGATGACCTCTTGCAGCACGAATTGACTGCCCAAACTTCCCAAGACTCCTTCCAAGCAGACAGGGAGAAGGATATACTATCTACGGCCCTGGGAAACAAGGAGCACCCGAGTCGCACGCGAGGCCTTGGGGTTAACGTACCTTGGAGTCATGGATTCGCAGACGACTACTACACGTATAGGAGTAGGAAGAGATCCAAGGCCGAGCACGAAGACCGGTTGATACAGATGATTACTGAAAATTTTGAAGGAAAGCTAGCAGCATTGCATGATCAAATGAATCAACTCTTGAGCTAGTCGCAAGCCACCCCTGTTAATTTGGGAGCCACCCCGCCGACATCGGAGTAGCGCTAAGGCCCACGCATAATTCTGAACATGACGATGTCCAATTACCGATAGACGTCATCAAGGTAATGTACATCTATGGAATGCACCAAAGATAGACCTATAGGACACCTTAGCCAATTGCGTATCGTTTTGTAGGGGCCAACGCCCTGCAAGCTCCAAGTGAGGATGGTTGGGTCCATTTCTATTGAGGTCAAGGAGATGGTGTATCCATACTAGGAAGGGCAAGGCAAAGACGGCATACCACCGGGCGCAGGTTACGCCAGGTCCAGTGACATGGTACATGAGAATTTCATGGCCGCCCCATCGAGATTCGCCTAACGAAGACATCGTAACACTAGAGGATGCCAGCACACTTTTATCCAAAGGGCCCAAGACGACATCGCCTCTAAACCCAAAGAAGGTTGTGATCTAGACACGACCATTCCTCTCCAACGGGAGTCTCGATGACTGTAACAGCCCCAGATTTAATGAACAGTAATAAAATGCTTTTCATAGCATTTCTGGTCATTTTTGAAACTTGGGTAAATTGTTACAATATAAAAACCTCCATTTGCAATCTTAACCTTAGCCTTATTTTAAAACTTCAAGAGGAAATGCAAGTCTATGCTTGTATTGAGACCGGGAAAATATTTTATCAAAGATCAGATAAAATATCTTGAATAAAAATGAATTTTGTCAAAATTTTAGAAATTATTTTGACCTTTAGAAAAATCCTTGATCAAATCTATTCGGTCAAAGTAATTATTTAAGTATTTCAAAATAAGAAACAGTTGTTTACAAAATTTATCTGGGACATATATCATCCCAGTAGCCTCTTTGCAAAATTTGGTATTTTTACAAATTTATTTGCTATTTTTAAACCCCCGGTCAAACTTTTGAAGATATATTTTGAGTTTAAGTCAACTTAAGACCCAACCCTAGCCCCCCTGGGTACTAGAGCGACCCAGTCAAAATTCATGCGACCCAACCTGGTGCGTTTAAGCTGACCCTATCACGTTGGCGTGCACCCAAAACCCTGGGACGCACGTGAGCCGTTCGATCTCTAACGGACGCTCCAGATCCTTTGTGCTATTCGGGCTATCCGAACCACACACTCAATCTCCACCGTTGGATCTGATGCGAACAGACCAGATCTTGTGGGCCATTTAGACCTTCTGAACGCGCCATGGGATCTAAGCCGTTGGATCTACATCGGACGATCACCATTTTATCGGGCCACATCTTTTCTTAAAGGGTTAAACCCTTATCGCATTCTTTTTCTCTCAGCCCTTGGATTTTAAATCAACCGCCACGATCAGTTGGGCTGTTCGGACCGTCCGAACGCACCCTGATTGTGAGCCGTTGGATTTAAAATGAAGCGCTGAGATCAATTGGGCCATTTGGACCGTCCGAACAGCTTGTTGATCTCTACCGTTGGTTTCAGATCCAACCGCGCCACCCTTTTTGGGTTTAAAACACTTTCGTACGCAGTTAAGCGTAGCCGTTGGATTTAAATCCAACCCTTGAGTGGGCCGTTCGGACCGCCGTAGCACCCCTCAATCTTAGCCGTTCATTTTAAATCCAACACTCGACGTTTGTTTGAGCTCGCTAAAGCGTGTCTTCACTGAGGCTGACAGTGGGGCCTGCATGTCAGTGACTCAAGGTCGTCTCCTTCGCGTGGTTGCGCCAGCACCGAGCTTGTCGCGGTGGCATTGCGTCGTGAGTTTTGCAGCATGCAAGTGCCACCTGGCGCTCTGTTGCTGCCATGAGGACACGCACGCAGCTCCCTTGTCTTTCCCAGCGACATGGGTATAAAAACCCTAGTTTTCGCTCTCTGCCATTGTTGTTGCCACGAAGCTTTCCTCGTTTTCTCCGACGTAGTTTCTCATTCTCACCCTTGTTCATCTCCTTCAGTGCTTAATTCACCTTGCTAATGTGAGTTTTGGCATTGTTGTAGATTGAAACCGTGAGCTTGTCCTCTGGTTGTCCAGAGCACGCCCGGAGCGCCGCCATGGTGGTTTTCGTTGCTCCGGTGAGCTTTTCCTTAGACCATCCGCGTCACATTGTGTCTTGAGATCTTAGGAGCAAAACCCCTCAAAAATTTGTTTGTTGATTCGCAGGATCACCAGGGATTTGAATTTTCCCCTTTTCGGCCAAGTTAGGGTTTTTCATCCTCATCTCCAATCTGGTGAGAATCTTTTTGATTCTTTTGCTTCAGATCATCTAGAGGCTCTACTGAAGCTATTCTGATCATCCATTCTTTGAATCCTTGACCAGGTTGCTTTGTCAAAGGCTTTCATCTTGTTACCGTTTTTCAGTCTTTCATATCGTTATAAAGCCCTAGAGCTTTTTTGTTCAACTTCCAAGTCCAGGTAGCTTCCTTTTTAATCCTAGTAGCTTAAGCAAATGACTCTTTGCTTAATGTACCTTTAGATCGACCTTTGCTAGCAAATCTTGCTCGCTTTGTTGTCGGTCGAATCGACAAAACCAAAGGGCAAGACCCTAGTCATTGATCCTCGTTAGTTATTACTGTTGTAGGTTAATCTAGGGTATTATGTTTACTAAAAATAGTTTTAGTTAAGCCAAAGATCTCTTTGCCTGATGGGCTCGCATTTGGCAAAATCCTTCTGGACTGTTCTGTTGTCAGTTTTTCAAAGCAGAATAGTGTGCTAGTTTTAGCCTTTAACTCTTGCCAGTTAGTATAATCAAGTATTAGAGTAGCTTATCATCTTTACTAGCAATAGTTATAGCTTAAGCATGTTGCTAATTGCACATTAATACTTTGATCATACATCCTTTTTCAGTATTTTGTTCTCTGGAAGTTCTTGCTGTTCATTTGGTGTTTGTCCTTTTTAGAATCTGATTCTACCGACATGAGTGAATTTCCTTCTGAGCAACAAGAACCTGAACCAGTGGTTTGTTATTACCAAGGCAAGCATCCTCTTTGCACCATGTTGATCCCAGATTTTAGTACTGTAGAATTTTAAAGTACAGTGATACTGTTGCATGCTATTTTCTAAATTATTTGTGATCTGTGAGTAGTTAATTACAACCCACTGATTGTGGCTTATCATGAATTGACTTCATACACTTACGATTAAGATAGAACCTTTGTTCTGGTACTTTTGTTCTATAGTTTTTGCTTAGCAATGCAAAGTCAGTAGCACGCTATTGATTGACAAGCTTATCTTGTCAATCCAGGGAAACACCTTTTAACTCTCTTTTTCAGTTCTTTTGTTCAGTTTGGGCAAAGCTGAATTTGTGTTTGTCTTTTGATTTCTGTTGATAAATGTTGGTTTAGATCTGAATAAGTGGATGCTAGTGATGGTGCCTCCGTGCACGAGATTGGGTATTATGGAAGTCTTGTTTGGATCATTAAGAACTGAACTTTGGCCCCCTTTAATTCCAATACCTTGCGTATTTCCACACGCGGTGTATGGGCGCCGTTTGGTTAAGTAAGGGGTTGGTGATATTGAGTTGAGGAACTGGTGGTGTGCGGGCATTGGCAATAGTGCATGTTCGTAGGGTGCCGAGTTCAATTCTATTATTTGCGGGAAGCACAATTTTATTTTTGTTCATTGACTCGGTGTTCCCGACATAACTTGCGTGGCTGGTTAGTGTAGGTGGTATAACCTACACTAAGCGGGGTTTACGTCTAGGTGATGCAACTCAATATTGTCAACTTGTTGAAAAATACCGAATCTTAGTTTACCCGGCCGGCATACCAAAGGAAGTGTGTCATCATTCGGAGGCATCTGAAGGCTTACGGGCTGACTAAGTCGTGTGGGTAAAGATGTACCCCTCTCTAGAGTTAAACTATTCGAATAGCCGTGTCCATGGTTATGGACAACACTGGATTTATCGGCAGTCGATGTATAGAATCTATTCAAATTTTGGTCAGGGGTACTGATTGCGGCATGAAGGGTATTCATGCTTATTGTTTGGTCAAAGTGGGGAGACACTTTGATCTTGTTTTGATTGTTGTTATGATTCTTTCACTTATTGTTGTTTGGTCCAAATCTGTTTATAACATGGCATTTCACTAAAATTAGTAAGTATAGGGACAAACTTGCTTTGTGCAAAAACTATTGCCTTACAACCTTTCTGTTGTCAGCTTTATGCATGTATGTCTAATCCATTGTATAGGTTCTACTAAACACATTCTTTTAGTAGTTTTGTGTTAGTCTTGCGAGTACCATCTATACTCAGGTGCTTTAACCACTGTTGCAGGTGAGGACGGTTACTTATACGAAATGCCCGTTAGCGCCGATCAGGGCAACGCTAACGAGTGAAGCTGTTTCTATCCTCCACTCAGTTGCCTGAGGGTTATGAGGGCACACTTGGTGGCTTTTGCTGTTTGTAACTTTGATTCCGCTGCTTAAACTTCTATTCTGGTTGTTGCTGTTCGGTTATGTATGCTTAACCGAACCAACTTGTAAGGTTTTGTAATGTATAAATGTTATCTGTATGCCTTGTATGACTATGGTCAATGTTGTTTAGGATATATGTGCAATAGTCTTTGATCTTGGGAACTATTGTAGAACATATATCCTGGAACCTGGCATTGTGTATATTCCTTGTTGAAAATTATATTTTCGAGTATAATTATCTGACTTGGAATATGCCCAATTCCAGGGGTCCTCACAATGACTCCACCTCATCCTTCGCCTCAGAAGGCCACCTCATTGGTTCCCGTGGAGAAGACGTCGAAGGAACAAGAAAAGTGTGCCGCCATATTGGTTCCCGAGTCGTCTCATAGGAAGATGCTGCCAGTCGTTAAGACCAAATCAAAATCGATGAACATTAAGGCACCTCCCAAGTCCGGCAACTCCGGGAATTACTCTATCGGAGAACCGTTGTGCCCCGACACAATATTAATCCGCGCTGGATTTACTTGTCAGGCTTTGCATGCCTGGTACATGCGGAAGATCGGAAAGAAGAGGTGCGATACTGGAATCACCATCGCATACAAGGATGAGCATTTCATCAACGGACCGAGCAACTTCGTCGTGGGCTTCAACGACTTATATGACCTATTCAACCTCGTTGGCCTCGACGCCTCGCTTCTACGATGTTGGACACTGTAAGTGTGTACAATCAAGTTCTACATTCACGTAATACTGATAAATATCACAACTCATTGCTTATGTATAAATACATGATGAAAAATGCTCGGGAACGGCGAGAACTGGTGGGTTTCCTTGACCCATAGGTGGTATCTATGCAAACCATCGAAACAGACCCGTCCTTCGTTGAGAATACATAACGAAGGGATTGCTTGATAAAAAAGACAAGGACTACATAGTGGTGCCCTACAACTAGAAGTAAATGCTTCACTACTTGCTATACAAATTTCATTTGTACTTTATACGCAGCACGAACTTAGGTTTAATGACTATAGCGACATACATGAGTAGGTACCACTGGATCCTTCTAATCATTATACCAAAGAGGAATAGGGTGATATACCTTAATTCCCCAATCAGAAACAAGCACGACTTCAGCATTCTGCAAGGAATACTCGACAGGTATGCTCATTTCCTCCATAGATAACTCTATTGTAGTCTTCCTTCGTTTGAAATGGCTGAGGATAACTTTTTAGAATCATGTAGTTCGTTCATCGCCTATGTTGGCAAAGAAGGACCATACAATGGATCGAGCACCCAACTAACACACAGGACGAAATTTCCGGTACGCGCTATAACACAATAATCCTATATCATACTTCATAATAATGCATCTCGAACTGACTATACCTATATATGTAGTTCTATTTTTGCAGTACCGCCAGCAAAAAAATGATGAGTTATGTGCAATCTACGTTTGCCATCATATGCGCAAATCATTAGTGCTAAGCGTATGATCCCAAGGTTTGTCAATCTCAAATAATTATTTCCTAATTATAAATTTAAATATATATGCTTACCACTTTGCTCTTTCTTGCTAGCTTATGTGACTTGAAGATAGATTTAGATGGACTCTGCTAGTATGAGATTAGGGTTATTCGAGGGAAGCTCTGCACCTTTATCATGGCAGAAATCGTTCAAGACAAAGGGGAGTTTCACTCCGTCGCCGACCTAGAGTTTCACCTCGTCGAACCTGCAAACAATTGACTCAATTGTAATCCAATTATAACTATAGCGACAATACTTGAACAAATTCGATCTTTTGTAATTTATTTTGAGTAATGATCACTTTGAGTTGTCAACAATTGATTATCTGTGATGTATCTGTTTTTCTACATGCTTGTTTTCAGAGGGCATGGCTAGCAATTCCTGAGGCTAGCCAAAAATTAGCAAAAATGTAGTTAGGATAATGAACTATCACGCACGGTTTTACGCTAAAACAGATAATGAACTATCACGCATTTGTTTTGCGCTAAAACCGCCTCAGAAGGCATAGTATCACGAGACGGTTCTATCTACGAACCGTCTGTGATACGCAGAATACAACAGACGGTTCTATTTATAAACCTTCACAAACGATTTTAACGCAAAAATTGTTTGTAAAGATTCTCGCATCACGCGGTTTTGAACCATTCAGGATAACCGCCATATCACAGACGAACAAATTCAGACGGTTCAGAAACCGTCTGTGATGACGGTTCCGAACCGTCTGTGATGACGTGATCCATAGTAGTGACCCCAAGATCACCTCCTTTGGGGACCTGGGCGCCTCCGTGCTTGGGGCCGTGGGGCGCCACACCGTCGACGCCATGCTCGTGCTCACCAAAGCGCTCAAGGCCGGCTACCTCATCTTCATCTCCAACACCATGGCGCACCTCTACCCCATCGGGCATCGATCTTCCCTCCTCCTCGCTCCTCATGGCCAAGGCGCTTTCATTTGGGCCATGCCGCTGCTCCAACCGGGCTCAACTCCATCAAGACGCCACGCCTCGCGCGCCAAGATCTTCGCCGACGCCGCCGATCTCGGCGCCATGGGCATCGCCCTGGTCAGACGGTCCACGTGGCTCGCAAACATGCCCCCCGTGTTCACCTTCGACGGCCCCGCCAAGCTCCTCTACGGCCCTGTTGCCGCTCACACCTTCGAGGGCATCGGCATGGTCCTACCGCCGAGGCGAGGCCGCGAACAAGCGCAAGTTCGGCGGCACGCCGCGCTTATCCATGGCGCTCATTGTCGCCATGTACAGCCGTTCGGCGCCATGGGGTACCTCGTGTTCGGCGCAGCCACACGCCGACATCATCACCACCAACCTCGGCACCGGTGGTTGTCTGCCCGCGCAGCTTCGGCCGCATCAACCTCTTCTTCACCATGCCGGTGATGATGAACCCCGCTCACGAGGTCGCCGAGCGATGCTCGCGCAAGCGCCACGCCGGTGATCGCTACGGCTCTCGTCGTGGTCGCTGGGCTCATGGCGATGCTCGTGCCCAACTTCGCCGACTTCCTCTCGCTCGTCGGGAGCAGCGTCTGCGCCATGCTCGGGTTCGTCTTTGCCCGCCGCTCCACCTCAAGGTGTTCGCTCCGAGATCGGGTGGGCGGCCTCGCCGGCGACGTGGATCGCATCGTGAATCGGATTGCGCCTCGGTGTTCGACATGGACGCCGCCACAAGAAATCTTCGATTCTTCCTATGTATTAGTGTCTCGCCGACAAGAGACATGGATCAATGTCTAGCTATCTGCTGGGGAATGCTCAAGTGTACATTGGAGTAAGCAGAGACACGCTCGCCCAAATTGCAATGTTGATTTGGGCATACTTGAATTGCTTGAAAATAATGGACAAATGGCATGTGTGATGAAAGTTAGGGCTCGGTGAAATCTATATGGCTTTGGTCGATATAGATTCCCATTGTACAAGCAAAGAAATGATTCTAGATGTTTTAAGGATTAAGGCACGAGGAACTGTGTATGTGCGAGAGCGTGATGCCGTGAACCCATGGCATCGTGAGGAGGTGAGCAGAGAGAGAGAGTAAAGTGAAGAGAAGAGCAAGAAGAGAGAAGAGGAAGGGATCAAGGGTAAAAGAGATATTTCACGTGCTTTCTCTCACCTCTTCCACCCAAAAATAATATAATAATCGCCTTAGAGTCTAACAAAGAAATTTACACGCTTACAAAGGTCATTTGGCTAAATCACGCTTTTTGGATGTCTCATGGCAAAGGACGGAATTTGCAAAGGCCTCAGAGCCAATTTCCCTAGAAACATTGTCGATTGGGAATCCAAACCGAAACGGAAGGTTGTACGCCGGTGTCGCCCCTGCGAAGGTGGCCCAAAGAACGTGCGAGGTGGCCAGCGGTCAGTGTCTTCGCTTCCGCCGGGCACCTACCTCTTTCATTGCTTTTTTGATGACGAGCAGTGAAGCCATCGACTGTTAGCCACACCTATGGCTTGTCTAACTGTATAGTAAAATCAAGTTGTTTGATTGATAACAACGACTAAGGTTAGGCATGACAAATTTTATGTAGCAACTGTTTGCATCGCTACTACGAAAGTTTCACAAAAATCTATGGTAGTTGTTTGGTTTTGCAGCCAAAGGTATATGATCACCCAAACTTTAGAGTGGTGATATTACCCTATCTTGGTGGTAAGAAGTTCTTTTGATTATTTTTTATATCAGTTACTACACAAATTCAGATATGTTTTTGGTACACCCGCCACATGTTAAATAAGTACGTGTGTGGAGATAGGGGTATAAAAGCTAAGGGCTGGCTCCCCATGTATTTTAGACAAGTTTTGTTTTGAGTTGAATAAACCAGAAAATCGCCATGATTGGCGACCACGAGGTGTATATGTTCTTGTGAATTTTCGATCAGAGATTCATCTAAGTGTGCCGGATCTAGTTGTGGCGCTAATTCTTGTTCGCTGGACCACAAGGTTCTTTCTTCTTGAATCGTGTTTTGTGGTGTGTGCAGGGCAGGAGACTATCTGATGCGCATATAGACACGCTTGTCACTTTCAGTTAAATTTGTTATTTAACTGGAAAGAATTATTAGACCGCAATAAATATTGATAGATGAACTCTAATTTAATTGGATCTTTTATTGTCGTCGAGATACATAACTACTACTATTTTATTTGATTATATGTAAGACCATATTTGATCTATATAAGCGTAGAGTAAAGATACGTTTGGAACACCCTCCAAAAATCCAAACCCTCCAAAAAAAAGAAACATTACAAGTCCGAATAAATTGTATCATTACAAAGATCTTATTGAGTCGGTCATCTCATTGCGCCGGTCAAAATACAAATGTTATTTGCTATATCTAGAGCTCATATGACAAAGATACCAAGGGCACAAAGTTCAATCATCATCATCTGGACTTACCTGTCAGCTCGTGGTCCCATCTTCATGTAGCACACCTGACGTCATGACTGCAACTCGCATGCAGGTGGATTGCTGCATTAGCCATTGTGGAAAGTATAGCACGGTGCCTGTAAGTTACGATCACATTGCGATCACATCAACTTTTACAGAAGCATGCTGGTGCCTTACTATCACAACAACCTTGACGTGCTCCTATAAGAGTTCTCCAGTTCATTCAAATGTCTCTATCGAATACATGTGGCTACGGTTAACTCACAAAAGACTAAAGAGGGTTTGTTTTGGTCCTGCTGGATAAAGTCGGAAGTAGAAAGGTGGGGTGGCAAGTCATACTTCTAACATCAGTTGGTCCTATCATCTCTGTGCAATCGGTGCTTACTTTGATTCTGATCTATTATCTCATGGCCTTAAAAGTATCAAAATTCATCCTCCGTGCTCTGGACCATATTAGGCGGCGGTTCCTCTAGTCTGACGCAGAAGCGATAACAAAAGAGAAATACAAAGTCAATTAGGACAAGGTGTGCGGATCAACAAAGTTCGGCGTCCTCAACCTCACAAAATTCGCAAGGGCCCTCGAGCTTCGGTGTCTATGGCAAGAATGGAAAGCTGAAAATAAAAACTTGGGTAGGCATGAAAATATCGTGCGACGATGTTGACAGACGCCTCTTTGTTGCGGCCACTTCAATCACGGTAGGCAACGGGAGAAGAAAAAAAGCAAGTTCTAGACCTCACCGTGGCTAGACGGTACAACACCCAAAGATTTTGCTTCCAAAATTTTCCGACTATCCATAAGGAAAAAAATAAAATACAACAATAAGTGAGGCGTTTCAGGATAACCGCTAGGTACATGATATCATACCAGAGGAAATAACATATCGTCTTGTCCACCAATTCCTAAACCTTTGGGAAAGATTAAACTAAATCATCTTGAACCCAATTGTTACAGATGAAATCATCTAGAAGCTAACCTCATATAGCGATTATTCAATGAACTCTGCTTATCGCTGCAATTTCTCGGTTTAACGACAACTGAATATAAAAAAACTAATCCGGAAAACATCGGCAACCAAAAAAATACAAGTTGTTCGCTTCGCTGGCCATCCAAAACTGACTGTACGGTGGGACTAGCTTAATTGGGAGAGATGGGTACAGAACCAGCACAAAAGTTGGCCGACCTGTAGATACAGTGCCACCAGATAAGCATCATTTTAATTCCGTCAGATTCCTCGTACTACACCAGAACAAGCAGGCAGCAGGTAAGCTTCATTTCAATTCATCTGACCACCACTGCTTGTAGATGCAGTGCCACCAGATAAGCATCATTTCAATTCCGTCAGATTCCTCGTACTACACCAGAACAAGCAGGCAGCAGGTAAGCTTCATTTCAATTCATCTGACCACCACTGCTTGTAGATGCAGTGCCATCAGATAAGCATCATTTCAATTCCGTCAGATTCCTCGTACTACACCAGAACAAGCAGGCAGCAGGTAAGCTTCATTTCAATTCATCTGACTAGCCTGGTTCATTGTATATATATTTGCACGGTGGGGCTAGCTTTGTTAGTTAGTTGGGAGATCACATCACCGTGCATATATCATAGATTAAGATGACTCCAATTTGTTAAAGCAATGGATAAAAGACCGAACTATCCTGATATAAGAACAACAAATGCGTGCGGTTGAATTTAATGCTTGCTATTACAAGTCAGCCAAATTTTGTGCTGTTTCGGGAGTATTCCTGTTTCGGAGCCCATCTCTCCTAACCTTTATTTTCTGCAGCTTTTTCACCCCACAGCTGTTTCTGTTGCATGTTCGGCGAGTATGTAGTGCTAATTTAATTGGATAGTTTATTGTTGTACATAGAGATACAGAGCTACTACTATTTTATTTAACGAGAAAACTTTTGTGCTGTTTCTGAGCCTATCTCTCCAAACCTTTATTTCCTGTAGCCTTTTCACCCCACAGCTGTTTCAGTTGCCTGTTTGGTGAGTATGCGCTGCTAATTTAATTGGATATTTTATTATTGTACAGAGATACAGAGCTACTACTATTTTATTTTATTTTATGAGTAAAGTACGTTGTGAGTCTCTAAATTTGTCAGAGGGATTTACTTGAGTCCCTAATATATGAAACTGTCCAATTCGGTACCTAAATCTATTTAAGTGGGTCATCGGAGGTCCCAAAGAGCCTAGACTGGTCTTAACCGCTGACGTAGACTCCCATCTCACCTCACTACACCTCTCCCACCACCACCTTCCCCCTCCTCTCTCTCCCCTCTCTTCCCAAATCGAGCCAAGAACACCTCTTCCAGTACTCCTGACTCTCTCTCTCTAAAGCTTCCTCCCATGGGTGCGCTTCTCCATTGCCTCCTCCTCTCCCTCGCCCTCCTGCCACACCATGCCATGTGGCGGTAGGTCTGTCTCACAACATGAAAATGATATCGACACCGCTTCCTCCTACGCTTCTAATAGCTTCATTTGTAAGTGTCATGTCAGGCGAGTAAAAGTTTGCGCAATCATTTCAACTTCGCGCTTAAGTTCCTTCAGAAAATAGGAAAAGTTTTGATCATGGTTGTACATTTTGTTCTATGTTCGAAAATGATTTGTAGTAATCCTAAATAGAATGAACGTTGTGGTCTTGTGTCCCTGATTTATACATGCGATTTCATCTTTGCAGGTTCAGATTCTTGTACTATTGTTGATGAAGATATAGTGAGCTCAAATGAACCAAATCTTTGTTAATTAAGCAGAAATTATATCGTGCTAGTGGTATGTTACATTCCTATTTTTTGCTATGTTTTATCTATTTTGTCGTATCGTTAAATATGTAATTCAAAATTTATTTTGATTGTGCATTTGTGTTGTACTTTTGTTATACCTTATTATTGATAGTATTTAACATTAGTTATAGACTTATAATTCTTTAGTTTTGGGTTCAAGACCTTGTAAAATCCGAGCTCCACCACTGCTTGTAGATGCAGTGCCACCAGATAAGCATCATTTCAATTCCGTCAGATTCCTCGTACTACACCAGTACAACCAGGCAGCAGCTAAGCTTCATTTCAATTCATTGTATATATATTTGCACGGTGGGGCTAGCTTAGTCAGTTCGTTGGAAGATCACATCACCGTGCATATATCATAGATTAAGGTGAATCCAATTTGTAAAAGCAATGGATAAAAGACCAAACTATCCTCATATAAGAACAACATATGCGTGCGGTTGAATTTAATGCTTGCTATTCACTTGGAAGCGACATCTACAAGTCAGCTAACTTTTGTGCTGTTTCGGGAGTATTCCTGTTTCGGAGCCCGTCTCTCCTTACCTTTATTTCCTGCAGCCTTTTCACCCCACAGCTGTTTCTGTTGCCTGTTCGGCCAATATGTGGTGCTAATTTAATTAGATATTTTATTATTGTACATAGAGGTACAGAGCTACTAATATTTTATTTAACGAGAAAAGTACCAGAAAAGTGCATTGTGGCTTTGTCTCGGACTGCGACGCCTCCGTCCCTATCCCCCGCTCTCCTCCGATCTGTCCCCGGAGCGCGTCGTAGAGATCAACCTCTTACTCCCTGGGGGATGCCTTTGACGCCGTCGCTTGCTCCAAGGTGGCGCTTGAGGCTGCCTGCCCTCGCACGGTCTCCTGCGTTGACATCCTCGATGGGCCGCGCTTCCCCGTCGCGCTCGGCCGCCGCAACGCTCGCCGCTCCGACGCGTGCGACATCGAGGGAACCTCTCCCGCACCAACATGTCCACGCACGCCATGACGGTCCTCTTCACGCGCAAAGGGTTGACGCCGCAGGAGATGGTCGCGCTCGCCAGCGCCCACACCGTCGGCTTCTCCTACTGCTCCGAGATCGCGCAACCGGCTGTACAATTTCATGAGCGTCGACGGCTATGACCCGTTCTTGAACCCGGCGTTCGCACAGGCGCTGCAGAGCTCCTGCGCCAACTACAAGAAGGACCCCACCATCTCCATCTTCAACGACATCATGACGCCCCGGGATTTTGACGAGCTCTACTTCAAGAACCTACCCCGGGCTCGGCCGCCGCCTCGACACCGCGACTGTGGGAGTACGAGCCCACCAGGGTGTTCGTCCAGCGATACGCCGACAACCGGACGACCTTCTTCGAGGACTTCGCCAAGGCGATGCAGAAGCTCAGGACTGTCAGTGTCAAGACGGGACAGCAGGGTCGTGAGGAGGCATTGCGACGTCCTAATCTAATTAGAAATCGCATTCGACGGTGCTACCTGATGTGTATTGTGGCTAGTGAAATTCGACAATTTAGGTCATGCCACTAGCCTCTACCATGGCGGCTAGCATTGTCGCTAGCCCAACATACACCTTCTTCTTCCTTTTGTCCTCATTCTGCTCCTCCTCGCTGCCCCGCAGCTTTGCGGTCGTCGCGATGGTGGCCAACTCGGTCGTGACGGCCTCCACCGCCCTGGTCGCCGCCTCCACGTCCACAGCGTCGACTGGATGGGCCCAGGCGACGAGCAAACGCAGCATGTCCTCACTGTCCTTAACACAGCTCTAGGCCCAACCCTAGAGTGCGGCCGTACACGACTACGACTCGACCAGCCTCCAGCCAGCCAAGGCCACCTCCAAAGTTCCGCCGAAGGCCCCACGAGGGTCGCTGCATGCGACGGCCCCAGAAGCGGAGGCAGGCCCCTCATACCCCCTCGCTCTCAAGGGCCGCACACTGCCAACATTCAAGCTGCTGATAGCCCCAGGTGGCCGAGCCGCAAGATAGAGCACCCCGCACCACCATGTCCTCCGCCAGCTTCACCTGCACGTGAGCCTGCAGGCCAGGCTGGTGAGTCCACATGCACGGTCAACCATCCACGTTAGCGGTCAAGGCCAGCCTAGGCACTTTGGACCTCCGATGAAACCCACTTAAATAGGTTTAGATACCGGATTGGACAGTTTCATAGATTAGGGACCCAAGTGAACCCCTCTGATAAGTTTAGGGACCCACAATGTACTTCACTCTTATTTAATTATATGTAGAATCATATTTGATCTGTATAAGCCTAGAGTAAAGATGTGTTTGAAACACCCTCGAAAAAGAACGTTAAGTCCGAATAAATTGTACCATTACGAAGATCTCATTGAGACAGTAAAAATACTAACGTTATTTGCTATATTTAGAGCTTAGATGACAAACATACGAAGGACAAAAGGTTCAGACATCATCACGTGGACCTACCTATCAGCTCGTGGGCCCATCTTCATGTGGCACGCCTGAGGTCATGACTGCAGGTCGAATGCATGTGGACTGCTACATTAGTCCTTGTTTCGCTGCACACATACGGATAGGATAGCACGGTGGTGCCTATTAGTTACATCCAAAACCGACCGTAAATGTGAGGATCCAGGTATTGGATACATGTCGGACCCGGGAACGAAAGATCCCGAACCCTCTGTGTTCATATACCAGTCCAGGATTTCCGGTGTACACAGTTACAAAAATGCTAACATAACCAAATCTCGCATTTCATTAATAGTAAATCGAGTTCGATACAATTGGGTATTAAGCCAAATAAAGAAGTAAATAACACAAATGAAATAAAAGATAGTAGTAGGCAGAACGATCCGCCACAGTAATCGTCTGGGCGAGTTTAGCGCTTGTCCTCACCGCCCCGATAGAAGTCTTCTCCGAAATTTTGTTGCATAAAGCAAGCATGAGCACAACTACCGTGCTCGCAAGTTACACCCAATATGGAATGGTAATGCATGCATAAGGTAAACAAAGGACATTGGCGGTGGTTATTTTATGAAGCGCAGCTTTAATTTAAATAATCATAATAGATTGCAAGGCCATTTTCATACATTAATTAAAAATCATATTTTAAATGACAAGGAATAATGTGGATAACCTCCAAGAAAGGTGAAGGATATCCTCCAATCACAATGGCTAACCGCCTAATTTTCCCACAGACTATCCATCCCGAAAACATCTGTTGAAACCATTTTGAAACCAAAACAAGTCTAACTCAAAGTGGCTTTGCTAGCATGTCCATGATCATGACGCGCTATTCAATAGTTTTCACTCGCAGAGTTTGTACAATTTTACCCACACGAGATATTATACCCTTTGTGTCGCCAATCCACGCTTCCTAAGGCGTGTGACAGAGCAAATATCACAAGGTCATATAATGATCTACCTCACAATACTCATGCCCGCTAAGGTTTCGCCCATTGACTAACCATCCTCCCGAGCCCCTCTTGCGCCATGTGGGACTACCGCCTAACCAACACCCACTCATACAACATGGCACTAATATCTATGAGGTATCCCAAATTATTAAGCCAGTCCTTCCCATACAGACATGTGGTGGTACGTTTTGGCATAGCAAAGGAACGCTTAAAGGTCGGTCCTTAATTGACTTGGGCGCCTTTCAATTAAACCCCGGCTTTAATCCTAACCAGATTAAACCCGTGCATAAACTCGCACCCACCTTTCATCCGCTACGCCCAAGTCCAAACCTCTTTATTTTATTTAGTAAAACCACCTTTACAATAACACTATGGTAAAACAATACCATAGGTTCAAGTTTAAACAAATTTGTAAAGATTTGGCTAAATCCTCCCAAAATCAAAATCATGATTTGAGCATTTGCTAAGCATTTCCAAACAATTTATCTATGGTGACAAGGGATGAAATTTCAATATTCAAAGTTGGCCATATAACAACCAATGGGATAACTAAGCATTTAAACAAGGTATTAAAATAATTGACTAAAAATATGCATGCAATAATAATTTTAAAAACTGAATTAAATAACTTTGACATAGTAGGTGCAACATGGTCAAAGTGTAACTTGCCTTCGCTGAAGTCTTGAAATTCTAGTTCTTCGGAAGAATCAAATTCCCCGGAATCGTCGTAATCTAAACGTGAAAATACGACAAATCAATTGAAGTTCAAATAAAATCAAGACGACAGTTTAAACTAACTCTAACTAAAATAATTATATTTTATTTGACTAGATAATAATTTTATAAAACTTTATAAGTTTGAAACACTCAATTTGGAATTAGGAAATAGAATATATGAATTTTACAAGTTTAAATTCTAAATTTGCAATTTTAATAGTTTTAACTTAAAAGAGACAATTTAAACTAATTCCAAATAAGCAAATTTTAATTTATTAAGCTAGATAATCTTTTTACAAAATCTTAGAAGTTTAATTCAATAAATTTGGAGTGGAAATCGATGATATGAATTTTACAAATTTAAATCTAAATTTGATTTTAAATGAATTTCTAAATTCTAAAACAGAACTAAAATGAACTCCAAATTGAATAATTATATTTTATTTAGTTAGATCATAATTTTCTAAGAATTTAGCAATTTGAATCATCTAATTTGGAGCTAGGATGAATAAGTTATGAATTTTACAAATTTAAACCTAAATCAAATTTAAAAGGATTTCCCGAATTATTTTTCTAAAGGAAATTCTAATTATTGCGATGGTGACGTCAGCCCGAGGTTTTCGTAATTAAATAAATAAAATTAAAACTAACAAAGGGACCTCGTGTCGAGACACGGCCCATGTGGACTTGGTCCACGGGCTTGGCTCACGCAGGTGGGTGGCGCGTGTGTGTGACGTGGTCGCCACGAGGCCGCCACGCTGGTCCTCGGGCCGAGGTGGCGCGCTGGCGGGTCACAGGTGGTATAGCCACGCCGACTGAGCCCGGCGACGCCCGGCGAGGTGCTCACGGCTGCCCCACGCCACATGAGGCGCGCGGTGGCATCAACAGAGAGAGGGCGCTACGGGAATTCAATGGCTACCTTGTATGAGCAATGCCGGTTTGGTCATCGGCGGCGAGGAGAAAGCGGCGGCGTTCGGCGACGAGGAAGTAGGAGCTCCCGGGTCCTCCGGTGATTTAGAAATGGGCGCACCAGATCGCGGACGATGGCGATGAAGATGGTGGTGGCGGCGGCGACGCGGAGGCAAGGATTTGGCGCGCAATTGACGGCGGGTCGCGGCGGTGGTCGACGGCAACGATCGCAAATTCGTGAATATAGGGAAAGAGAGAGAGGGAAAATGGTGGTGTTGATACGCGCGAGCGAAGGGCTACCCGGGTGTTTTTATAGGCCCGGGAGGTCCAGTATGCGAGGGGTTAGTGGAGGTCGTGGCGCGCCGCTGCGGGCGAGGTGGCGACGCGGGCGAGAAAAGGGGAGCGGGCGTGGGAGACGTGCGGAGGTGGGCGCGGTCGGCGCGCCAAGCGAGGAAGCGAGGCGGTTGAGAGGCGCCCCCGCGAAGCTCCGCAAGCTTCAATGGCGGCGGTGCTGGTGTCCACGCGAGAAGAAGGCGGCGAGAACGGCGGGGCCACACGATGCTGGGAGGGCGAGAGGTCAAGTGGGGCCAAAGGGAGAGAAAAGGAGGCGCTGGTCACAGCAGGTTGAATGCTGATTTTGATCCAACGGTTGGCGCGACGTGGTCAAAAGGGCCGAAAGAACAGGAGATGGGCCGAGGGAGACTTTCGGCCCAATGACTGTTTCCAAGTTTTGAATTGATTTTCTAATTTAAATATTCTGATTAATTCATTTAGGCACTAGAAAATAACAGGTAAGTCCCAAAAATTCTAGGAAAATTCATGAATATCTCTAGGATTATTCTCGACTCAAATAAAATAATTCTAACTTAAAGTTGATAATAGATTTTGAATTTGAATTTATTTTTGGTTTCCAACATTTAAACAATAGTTTTTAAAATGCAAAAAATTCACAAATTCAAACAAGTTTTAAATTCTAACCAATTTCAAATTTTGGGCTATTACAAACCTCCCCCCCTTAAGGGAATCTCGACCCCGAGATTCAGGATTGACCGGCAAGAAGGTGGGGATATCTTGTTTTAATATCTTCTTCTCGCTCCCAAGTGGCTTCACTTTCAGGGTGGTGGCTCCACTGAACTTTGTATGAACGGATGATCTTGTTCCTTGTGACACGCTCATGACGCCCGTAATCTTGATCGGTTGTTCCACATAGGTGAGGTCCTCTTGAAGATCAATGCTTCCGTAAGAGTCCGATCTTCAGCACTCAAGGCATTTCTTTAGTCAGGAAACATGGAAGACATTGTGTACAATGGACAAAGAGGCCGGTAGCTCAAGTCGATATGCAACTTCACCTCTTCTTGCCAAAATCTTGTAAGGTCCCACAAATCTGGTGCAAGTTTTCCTTTGGTTCGAACCTTCTTACTCCTTGAGTGGAGTAACTCTGAGATAGACAAAATCTCCTTCAAAGAAGGTCAACTCTCCGACGATTATCAAGATAACTCTTCTGCCGGGTTTGAGCTACTTTCAGATGCTCTCTTATTGCCTTAACCTTACTTTCACTTTCTTTGATCAACTCGCCCAAAGAACTCGATGCTCTCCTACTTCATCCCATAGAAGCGGAGTTCGTGATTTTCCGCCATACAAAGCTTCAAATGGGGACATCTCAAGATCGGCTTGGTAGCTATTGTTATACTGAAATTCTCGCATAGGGCGATTCTTGTCCCAACTTTTTCCAGAATCCAAGGCGCAGTTCAAGCATGTCTTCAAGAATCTGCTGATTCGTTTCGTCCGCCATCCGTCATGGATGATATGCAAGGTTGAAATTAAGTCCGGTTCCCAAAGCTTCGCGCACTCGCCAAAATCTTGATGTAAACCGTGATCCTCTCGTCGGATACGATCTTCTTGGGTACCCATGCGCATGCACTATCTTGGCCATATACAATTCGCCAACTTATTGCTCGGGTAGGTGGTCTTGATCGAAGGAAGTGAGCTACTTTCGCTAGCCGATCAATTATCACCCAGATGGAATCACATCCCGACCGAGTCCTAGGAAGTCCGTGATGAAATCCATACCAACTTCTTCCCACTTCCACTCGGGATCGGAACGGTTGTAACAAACCAATGGGTCTTTGATGTTCTACCTTGGCTCACGACAAACATCACAACGGGCTACTTAACTCAAGAATTTCCGCTTCATGTCGACTCCACCAAGATCTTTCCTTAAGATCCCGGTACATCTTGGTACCGCCAGGTGAATGGAATAAGGCGACTCATGGGCTTCCTTCAATCGATCTTTAAATCCTGCGATCCAGACGCAGATGCGTTCCCGAACCACACTGCTCCTTCCTCATCTTCGTGAATCTCAAGCTTTGCCTCTTCTCATATTCTTCTTGATCTCCTTGATGTCTTCATCTTCTTTCTTCTCTCGATCCGACTCAAGTGTTGGTTGAACTTCCAAAGCGCTCACACATCCTTGATCAACAATCTCCAAGTTCGATGCTTCAATTCTTCATACAACTCGCCGATTTTTCCGAACCGAGATGGTATTGCAATACGCTTTCTCGCCAGGCATCCGCAACTACATTTGCCTTGCCCGATGGTAATGGATCTCAAGGTCATAATCCTTTATCAATTCTAGCCATCTTCTCTGCTTGAGATTAAGGTCGACCGAGTGAATATGTACTTAAGACTCTTATGATCCGTGAAAACTTCACAGCGGTTACCGATGAGGTAATGCCGCCAGATCTTTAATGCATGCACAATCGCTGCTAACTCAAGGTCATGAGTTGGATAATTCCCTTCATGTGACCTCAACTGACGAGATGCGAAGATACGCCTTTGCCCTCCTGCATCAATACGCAACCGAGTCCCTGACGAGATGCGTCGCAGAAAATTACAAAATCCTTATGAATGTCCGGTAGTACCAATACAGGTGCTGAAACTAATCTCGTCTTCAGCTCTTGGAAACTCTCCTCGCAAGCATCTGTCCATTCAAATTTCTTCTCCTTCTTCAGAAGTTGAGTCATTGGTCTTGCTAATTTGGAGAAACCTTCAATGAATCTGCGGTAATACCCACCAATCCAAGGAAACTTCTCACCTCTGTGATGACTTGGGTTGTTTCCAATCCATTACCGCTTCTACTTTGGTCGATCTCATCGCAACTCCTCCTCGCGGACACAATATGTCCAAGGAATGCCATTTGACTTAGCCAAAATTCGCACTTGTCAATTTGGCATAAAGTCGGTTCTCCCGAAGTTTTCCCAAAATTAACCCGAGGTGGTTCTCATGTTCTTCTTCATTCTTCAATAGACGAGGATGTCATCGATGAAAACAACCACAAACTTATCCAAGAATTTCATGAACACTTTGTTCATCATATTCATGAAGTGTTGTATGCGTCACAAACCGAAAGATATTACCGTGAACTCGCATAATCCATATCTAGTGGTGAAGGCCGTCTTCGAATATCTTCCTGGCCTAATCTTCGCTTGGTGATAACCGCATCTCAAATCAATCTTTGAGAAGACACTTGTTCTTTCAATTGATCGAACAGATCATCAATCCTAGGTAGCGGTACTTGTTCTTGATTGTCACTTCATTGAGTGACCTATAATCCACACACATCCTCATATCGTTGTCTTTCTTCTTGACAAACAAGACCGTGCCCCCCAATGTGATGAACTTGGCCGAATATAACCTTTGTTCAAGAATCTTCAATTTGTTTCTTCATTTCGCCAATTCATTGGCCAAGATTCTCAGTAGGGTCGCCGAGATTGGAGCGTCCTCGACTAAGTCAATTAAGAACATTATGTCCCCGTCCGTGGCATGCCGTAAATCATCGTGAAAGACATCCGGAAATTCTTGCACCACCGGTATATCTTCAAGCTTTAACTCCTTCAAGCCGGTTAGAATGGAACTTCCTCCGATGCGTGATTTGGGCTTGAATTCAACCGTGACTCCTTCCTCGTTAGTGAGAGTAATAGACCTATTGGCACAATCTATCCGCCCTGATTCTTGGCTAGCTACCCATTCCAAGTATTACATCCGCATCTTGAGAATGCAAGACTATCAAGTCCGCCATGAAGGACACTCCGATATCTCCAGGTAAGATTCGCATAGAGAATCGGTTCTCATTTCGAGCCCGGGAATGGATTATCATAGGATTACTTAATGGAGAAATAGGTAACCCATTTTTGCCCACAAACTTATTGATACAAAAGAATGCGGCTCCTAATCAAATGTAATCGATGCCGCATCGAATTAACAAGAAACGCACCAAGGACGACGCCCGTGCCGCCTCGAAGCTTCTCTGCTGGACGTGATTCACACGCCCTTCGTGAATCGCCCGCCGGCTTTTGGGGTGCCGCCGGTGGCGGTACTCCGATGCTGGCTCGGCCGGTGTCGCAGTTACCGCTCTTCGGCATTTGTTGGCATAATGTCCGCCTCGCTGTAATGGAAGCATGTCACTCCCTGCCGATGAAGTTGGGTTCTTTTCTTAAACCGCCTCGCAGATGCATTGTTGCGAAGCCGGAAGAGTTGGAGCGCCAGGCTTGCATCGAGCTCGGGTGTAGAAGATCGAACCTTCCACTCGAGGTGGCCGAGGCCGAGCAAAACGAGGCTTGGGTTGCCTCCGAGTTGAACTTCGAGCGCCATCCTCCGCTTGCAGTTCTCCATCTCGCAGATGTTTGGCCTCTGGCTAAAAGCTTTATTCACTAACCGCTGGAAGTCGCAGTAGTCATTGGAGACCAGCCGATGAGATCTCATCATTCAAACCATCCATGAACCTTTCTCGCTTTTCTTCATCACTAGCCACGTCTCGCTGGGCATAGCGAGCAAGCCGTTGAACTTGTGCAGTATTCACCCAATCGGCGGTTGCCTTGTTTGAGCGCTGCGGAACTCTTTCTTCTTCAGGGTCATTATCCTCGGGGATATGTGCATGGCGAAAAGCCCGCACAAACTCCTCCCAAGAGATAGTCTCGCGACGGATGGGAGATGTTGTAGTTATCCCACCATTCTCGATGCGGGACCGGTGAGCCGTGAGAGGCAAACAGACTCTCTCACGATCAAGACATCGAGTGATATCCAGCTTCTTCCCGATAGCACGGATCCATCCATCGGCATCCATCGGCTCAGGTCTTTCGGAGAAGGTCGGTTGGCGATGCGCATGAAATCGCCATGGTCAATCTCTCGCGGTGGAGGTGGTGGTGCGAGCCGTTGTTCGCACATTCTCGACGCTGTTGAGGGATCGAGCTAGGAGGTTAATCGATGATTCTCGTTTTCCATCATCGACGCCAATCTGTCCTTCACCGGTGGCGGTGGTGGTTGCCGCACGGATCCTCCCGTAATCAGGTTCGCGTCTTCGACCCTCGACATCGCCATCGCCGCAGACGGTGGTTACCATCTGCTAGAACTCCAAAGATTTAGGAGAGATAGACAGATAGGAAGTTCTATAGGGTAAATTCTAATGTTTCAAGAACACAAAGAGCACACAAGACAAAGAGCAGATTTTTTTCAAAAATTTCCTTTATTAAGTCATTTTATTCAAAGATTATGGCTACCACAAATAAGATAGTAGCTCATAATTCGCAACTAAAGATCGAGCTAACAGGAAGATAACTATAATGGGTATCGGGGTATAATCCGGCCATCGAGCTAGCCTCACGCCTTGTAGCTAGCTAGCTCATGCTACGGTCTTTAGCTTTCTTCGCTTCTTGTAGTCTGCTCGAAGCGGTGAGCAAGTCGCTCAAGGTGTTTCCAGAGGCGTAATCCAAAGCCTTAGCCGATCCACCGTGTGTCGGGCCGGGGAATCTTCGCTCTAGCGGAGTTGAAAGTACCGCCGAGTCGGGTCGGAATGTGCATCGGGTAGTAATGAAACCCGTGCCTCAAGGCGATGATTGTAGGTGTAGCGAAGGTGGCGGATCGCCTCTCTTGCCGATCCTCGCATGCCCTCATCAAAGGTGTCGCGGACGGAGCGCCAAAGACGTGGAAGACGGTGTCCGTGCAAGGTTGGAGTAGATGAGCACCTCTACTCTCCACAGCTTGTTGTTCTTCCACCGGTACTTGAATCCTTGGAAAGTTGGCCTCTTCCGTAGCCTGTGTCGATCATTTCCCAAAGTATTTCAGCCCAAGATCCAAGAAAGGCCCGTGGGAAGTAGCATCCGGTCTTTCACCATCTAAAATTTTGAGAAGGAGAGGGTTAGTAAACATTTTAAAGAGAAAGGTTGAGAAATGACTCGATAGACTCAAAATAGTTTTAGTTTTTGAAGATAAGTCCTTGAGGCAATTCTAAGGCCACGACCTCACAATGATATGGCTCGATACCACTTTTGTCCGGACCCGAACGAAAGATCCCGAACCCTCGTGTTCATACACTAGTCCAGATTTCCGTGTACATAGCTACAAAAATGCTAACATAACCAAATCTCGCATTTCATTAATAGTAAATCGAGTTCGATACAATTGGGCATTAAGCCAAATAAAGAAGTAAATAACACAAATGAAATAAAAGATAGTAGTAGGCCGAACGATCCGCCACAGTAATCGCCCTGGGCGAGTTTAGGCGCTGTCCTCACCGCCCCGATAGAAGTCTTCTCCTGAAATTTTGTTGCATAAAGCAAGCATGAGCACAACTACCGTGCTCGCAAGTTACACCCAATATGGAATGGTAATGCATGCATAAGGTAAACAAAGGACATTGGCAGGGTTATTTTATGAAAGCGTTAGCTTTAATTTAAATAATCATAATAGATTGCAAGGCCATTTTCATACATTAATTAAAAATCATATTTTAAATGACAGTGGAATAATGTGGATAACCTCCAAGAAAGGTGAAGGATATCCTCCAATCACAATGGCTAACCGCCCAATTTTCCCCACAGGACTATCCATCCTGAAAACATCTGTTGAAACCATTTTGAAACCAAAAACAAGTCTAACTCAAAGTGGCTTTGCTAGCATGTCCATGATCATGACGCGCTATTCAATAGTTTTCTACTCGCAGAGTTTGTACAGCTTTTACCCACACGAGATATTATACCTTTGTGTCGGCCAATCCACGCTTCCTAAGGCGCAGACAGAGCAAATATCACAAGGTCGTTATAATGATCTACCTCACAATACTCATGCCCGCTAAGGTTTCGCCCATTGACTAACCATCCTCCCGGAGCCCCTCTTGCGCCATGTGGGACTACCGTCTAACCAACAACCAACATGGCACTAATATCTATGAGGTATCCCAAATTATTAAGCCAGTCCTTCCCATACAGACATGTGGTGGTACGCTTTTGGCATAGCAAAGGAACGCTTAAAGGCTTGGTCCTTAATTGACTTGGGCGTCTTTCAATTAAACCACGGCTTTAATCCTAACCAGATTAAACCCGCATAAACCTCGCACCCACCTTTCATCCGTTACGCCCAAGTCCAAACCCTCTTTATTTTATTTAGTAAAACCACCTTTACAATAACACTATGGTAAAACAATACCATAGGTTCAAGTTTAAACAAATTTGTAAAGATTTGGCTAAATCCTCCCCAAAATCAAAATCATGATTTGAGCATTTGCTAAGCATTTCCAAACAATTTATCTATGGTGACAAGGGATGAAATTTCAATATTCAAAGTTGGCCATATAACAACCAATGGGATAACTAAGCATTTAAACAAGGTATTAAAATAATTGACTAAAAATATGCATGCAATAATAATTTTAAAAACTGAATTAAATAACTTTGACATAGTAGGTGCAACATGGTCAAAGTGTAACTTGCCTTCGCTGAAGTCTTGAAATTCTAATTCTTCTAAGAATCAAATTCCCGGATCGTCAGTAATCTAAACGTGAAAATACGACAAATCAATTGAAGTTCAAATAAAATCAAGACGACAGTTTAAACTAACTCTAACTAAAATAATTATATTTTATTTGACTAGATAATAATTTTATAAAACTTTATAAGTTTGAAACACTCAATTTGGAATTAGGAAATAGAAGATATGAATTTTACAAGTTTAAATTCTAAATTTGCAATTTTAATAGTTTTAACTTAAAAGAGACAATTTAAACTAATTCCAAATAAGCAAATTTTAATTTATTAAGCTAGATAATCTTTTTACAAAATCTTAGAAGTTTAATTCAATAAATTTGGAGCTGGAAATCAGATGATATGAATTTTACAAATTTAAATCTAAATTTGGATTTTAAATGAATTTCTAAATTCTAAAACAGAACTAAAATGAACTCCAAATTGAATAATTATATTTTATTTAGTTAGATCATAATTTTCTAAGAATTTAGCAATTTGAATCATCTAATTTGGAGCTAGGATGAATAAGTTATGAATTTTACAAATTTAAACCTAAATCTGCAATTTAAAAGGATTTCCCGAATTATTTTTCTAAAGGAAATTCTAATTATTGCGCATGGTGACGTCAGCCCTGAGGTTTTCGGTAATTAAATAAATAAAATTAAAATCGACAAAGGGACCTCGTGTCGAGACACGGTCCATGTGGACTTGGTCCACTGGCTTGGCTCACGGGGTGGGGTGGCGTGTGTGTGACGTGGTCGCCACGTAGGCCGCCACGCTGGTCCTCGGGCTGAGGTGGCGCCGCGTTGGCGCAAGCGTGGCATGGCCACGCCGACCGAGCCCGGCGACGCCCGGCGAGGTGCTCGCGGCGGCCCCACGCCGCGCGAGGTGCGCGGGTGGCATCAACAGAGAGAGGGCGCTACGGGGAATTCAATGGGCTACCTTGTGGCGGAGCAGCGGCCGGTTTGGTCGTCGGCGGCGAGGAGAAAGCGGCGGCGCGGCTCGGGCGACGAGGAAGTAGGAGCTCCGTGGTCCTCCCACGACGAGAAATGGGCGCACCAGATCGCGGACGATGGCGATGAAGATGGTGGTGGCGCGATGACGCGGAGGCAAGGACGGCGGCGCATTGACGGCGGGTCGTCGCGGTGGTCGACGGCAACGATCGCAAATTCCGGTGAATATAGGGAGAGAGAGAGAGGAAAATGGTGGTGTTGGGCGGTGAGTGAAGGGCTACCCGGGGTGTTTTTATAGGGCCCGGAGGTCCAGGCGGCGAGGGGTTAGTGGAGGTCGTCGCGCCGGCGGGCGAGGTGGCGACGCGGGCGAAAAAAGGGGAGCGGGCGTGGGAGACGTCGCGGAGGTGGGCGCTGGTCGTGGCGCTCCAGCGGAGGAAGCGAGGCGGTTGAGGCGTTCATTGCGGGTCTCCGTCGAAGCTTCAATGGCGGCGGCGCTGGTGTCCACGCGGAGAAGAAGGCGGCGAAACGAACGGGTGCGGGGCCACACGACAATGGGAGGGCGAGAGGTCGGCAAGGGGGCAAAGCGGGAGAGAAAGGGAGGCGCTGGGTCACAGTCGGTCTTGACCGCTGGATTTTGATCCAACGGTTGGCGGCGACGTGGTCATATTGGTGAAAGAACAGGAGATGGGCCGAGGAGACTTTCGCCCAATGATCTGCTTCCATGTTTTGAATTGATTTTCTAATTTAAATATTCTCGATTAATTCATTTAGGCTCTAGAAAATAATGTAAGTCCCAAAAATTCTAGGAAAATTCATGAATATCTCTAGGATTATTCTGGACTCAAATAAAATAATTCTAACTTAAAGTTGATAATAGATTTTGAATTAGAATTTATTTTTGGTTTCCAACCATTTAAACAACAGTTTTTAAAATGCAGAAAATTCACAAATTCAAACAAGTTTTAAATTCTAACCAATTTCAAATTTTGGGCTGTTACAATACATTCTAGGTTAAAGGTTTACGCTCGACCGTAAATGTGAGGATCCTAGGTATTGGATACATTCTAGGTTAAAGGTTTCTGCTCGAAAGTATGATTATTAACAAGGAATGAATCCAGTGTTAGGCTCCCGGATATGTGTCATACATTAATTCCTAAGATCAAGGATTAATGTACACACATCCTAGACAACATTGTACACAGTCATACAAGGCATACAACATATATATATATATATATATATATATATATATATATATATATAAAATATAACAAAACTTTGCAAGATTGGTTCGTTCAATGAAACAACCGACCAAAGAAAGATTTAACCAAGTTTTTGCAAATGAAATAAAAATATAAACAGCAAAAGTTTCAACTAAGTTTGCCCATCACCCAATGGCAACTGAGTGGAGGATAGAAATAGCGTTACTCGTTAGTGTAGCCCTGATCGGCGCTAATGGGTAGTTCGTACAAGTAACCGTCCTTACCTGCAACAAGTGGTTAAAGCACCTGAGTACAAAAGGTACTCGCAAGACTTACACAAAACTACTAAAAGAAAGTGTTTAACAGAACCTAACCAAAGGATTAGAAATTTTATATGCATAAGGCTGACAACAGGAAAGTTGTAATGGCATTAGTTTTGCATAAAGCAACAAGTTGTACTCCTACACTTACAATTTTATGTGAAGGCAATTTTATAAACAAGTTTGAACTAAAAATAGCAAGTATTTAAGGAATTAAACAACAACAAAAACGAAATCAAAGTGGCTATCCACTTTGACTAAACAACGTGCATGAATACAATTCATGCCGATCCAGTACCTAAGACCAAATTTAAAACAGAGTCTATACAATGATAACCATCAGATCAAGTGTTGTCCGTAACCGTGGACACGGCTATTCGAATAGTTTTAAACCCTGCAAGGGTGTACCCACACGACTTGGTCAGCCCGTAAGCCCCTAGGAAAGTAGCACACTACCTTAGGTATGCCGGCCAGGTAAACCAAGACTCGGTCTTTTTCAGCAAGTTGACATTATTGAGTTGAATCACCCATGTGCGACTAATCCCGTTTAGTACAAGCTACTGATAGAGCTTGCTAACTGGGGCACACATGTTGTCACATCCTCAACTTAATAAAGAGAATTATTATGCATCTCATTAGCATGCATCATGATTTCTAGCATTTACATTATATATTGCACTAGAAAAATCTTAAACAAGTGTTAAACTTACACCTTGTAATTCAACTCCAAAAGAAAACAGAACAAAACCTTATGAACATCTCCTGAAATAATTTATTCAAATACTATAGTAATTGTATTGAATTGATATAATTTTTCCCAAATTTTTGGGATCGAATAAACCTTGAGAAAATTCAAACATCAATTGATGACATACCCTTAGTTGAATTTATTATATACACATTATATCTTGAACAGAGTGTTCAAGAATTTTATGGGTACTAGACCTACCCAGAACCCATGTGATTTATTTCACCATTTTAGGAAATTTATTCCTATTTTTAACACCTTGGTCAAAGTAGGAGAAACAATTTAAATCCCACCAAACCGGTCTAGTATCGTTCCTCGACTCGAGTCGACACAAATGACCGACTCACCCAACCACCTAGGTGCACCATCACATGCAAGCGTTGGATCAAAGATCGGCGCCCAGATCGTCACACCCTTTCAGCAGTTCAAACCCCTCTTCAGATCTCAGCCGATAGATCCTGATCTAACAGTATACGTAGAGCCACGTCGCCCTAGGTTATTCTCGCGCCTTGAGTCGCTGTCAGCACGGGCCCGCTTGTCGGTCCTGTCTTCTCCAACGGGCAGGTGCGCTTGCGCAGAGCCGAGCTCCACGCGACCGCGAATCTTTTCTGCGCGCTGAGCCCTGTCACTTCACCGCCCAAATTGGCCACTCGGGAGCGTTCCTCTCTGTACGCCGCACCCACTCCCTCCTTTTTCTCGGGTTAAGACTTTTCGCACCCCTTCCTTCTCCCTCACTTCTCCTCTGTTGACCGAGGAGAGGGAGGCTGGCTTGAGCTCACCTCACAAGTAAGCTCCCACCGGGTGGTACCTTTGGATTCCATGCTCAATGCCTTTTCCATTTTAGCTAACTTGAGCTCCTTCGATGGCTTGTAGTTCTTGAACCAGTTTCGTGCTCTCTGGAACCCTAGAGCGTGCACCCGAGGAGCTCAACTTGCTTTCTTCGTGTCCGGGAGGTAATACCCTGAATCTTGCGCGTCATAATGTTCATTAGGGTATCTTAACTCCTTTCCCTCAATTAATTTCATGATTGCTTCACAGAAGTGTCGGATTTTGGAATTAATCTTTTGTCGGCCGTCATTATTGTTCATCTTCTCCACCAGTCGGTAAGCCATTGTCGAATTAAGTGTGCCTACATCTTGTCCTAGACTTGCTTGAGCTAACCCGAGCACCCATTGTTCTCCTTTTACTCGAGCATCTTATTTGCTTGGAGTCAGTGCCGCCACCGCTGTTTCTTCGACCGACGAAGCTCGGCAATCCCTAAGCTTCCCGAGCACCTTCCTCACCTTAGGTAACACACTAATAGTCCCTAGGACCTCGGCACATGCTTAGATAGCATCGGAGCTTCATATAGTCGTTGTCATCATTCCAAGATTTAGTAGCGCCGCCACGGCGTTAGCCGCCGTCGGGTGGCCGGTTGCTTGAGTGCTCCCTGGAGGTGCGCAATACTATTGCGCACCTGTCCATATCATTAGACCGCACCGCCGTGGCACATAGCACCGGCGAGTCGCCGAGGAACCGCACGGGAGCGAAAATCCAGTTGTCGTTTTCGGGCAGCGACTGTAGCAACGAGATTAGAAGTTAATGGCGATCATTAGTAATTAAAACGTGTCTTAAACACTTTAACAAGTCACTTACTTGTGGGCCCTGGCACACAGAAAACCAACACGTTTTGTAACCCTTAAGCACTCACTTACATGTGGGCCCACAACTTAAAACGTACCATTTCGTAAAGGATCGGAGCGATAACTTGGGTCGTTTTGACCGTTGGATGGGAGATCGACGGCTCGATTCGATGGGCCGTCGGACCGCTTCCAGACGCCGCCGAATCCGAGCCGTGGCGTTGTAAAACGAACGGTCACGATTGATGGGCCGACGGACCACCTCTTCGACCACGATTAATGACCGTTGATCTAAATCCAACGACTCGCGATCGTAGCCCTTTTGAATCGCATGAGCATGTGCGCGATGGGCACGACAACGCTGGCCCATTGGTCAAGACTGCGGGTGCGTGGAAGTAATCACTTGCGCGCCCCATTTGTCGTTGTCATATTAGTCATACCAAAGAAGAAAAGTTTAAATACTTTATAAAATCCGAGAAGAGATTAATTTGCACAATCGTAAAATATGTGTAACTTTAAAATGTATAACTAATTCATCTTAACTCCAAAAGAGATGAAACCACTTCTGATATTTTTCATTTTAGGTGAACTCTGTATTAAAATTGGTTTCAACCTTGTCTCTATAGCAGAGAGTATTATTGTGGAAAATGATCCATGACTTGTTATTTTTTACAATAGAAAAAGGTCAAAACTTTAAAAATAGATAACTAATTCATAAAAATTGCAAATGAGGTAAACTCAACTGTTTTGAACTTGTAATAATAGTACCTATTTATCTGTGAAATCCCTGCACTCACCACTGCCCTACAAAATTTTCCCAAATAATTATAATTAATGAACAAGAACATATTGGAATTCAATTGATTTTCCAAAGAACCTAATTTCAAACTGCAGAATCTCACATACTAAGTGCAAATGGAATAATTCTTTCACCTAAATTCATCTAAAATCATGACTTATCTACTGTATAAAAATCATGCATTTTTTTAGCACTTTGAATTTTTGAGTATTTCTCGATGTTTATTCGATACTATATTTATCTAGATACCGAGCCTATTGATATTGACTTATACGCTACTGAGGAAGAGCAACTGAGTTACCAGCAAGGCAAGCATCATTTGAACTTTCTTTTTGCATCATATTTGATCCCAGTTTTGTTAAGTTAGTGCAATGATAATTGCTTACATGCTATTTTTGATAATGTCGCTATTTTTGTGATGTGTAGATTAGTTATCTCCTAATTCATTGAGATTATACTTGAATTATTCCAGTACCACATGCTTAAGTTAGAATGGTTGAAATATATTGTTCGGGTTTGCTTAGCCATGCAAGTCTAGAACCGGTAGTTGATTGTCGGGAATAACCCGACAATTATGGGATAAACACCACTTTCATTATATACTTTTGTTTCAGACCTTCGTATCTGTTTTATGAGTTCAAATTTTGTCATTTCAAATGAGCTTTTGGTCTGGACAAGTGATGGTGCCTTTGTGCACGAGATTGGGTAAGTGGTTGGCTTGTCTGGACAATTAAGGACCGAACTTTGGGTACCTACGGTTCAAGCAAAACTTGTGCTATTACACGCGGTATATGGGTGCTGTATGGTTAAGTAGGGGGAAGATTTTGTTGTGTTAGGTCCCACGGTGGTGGAATTGTAAAGGCATGGGACCATAAAATCCTATGTTTCCTTATGGGCGATAGGGCATATAGACCGTGACGCCTTATGTTGCCTAGGAGCCTGTGGTTTTATGACTTAGCCCAATGGGATCTTCTTGCTAAAATGACCATATCTTGATTTACCTTACCGGCATACCATAGGAAGTATGCTATTTTCGGAGGCATCTGGAGGCTCAACGGGCTAATCAAGTCATGTGGGTAAAGTAGTACACCCAGAGGGTATAAATCTATTCGAATAGCCGTGTTCTGTGGTTATGGACGCACCGCTTGAGTTTGTGGTCGCTATTGTTAGACTTGGAATTAAAATTGTGGTTATAACTTGGTATCGTCATGAATGGGATGTTCATGTTGTTGTTGTATCAAAGTGGACAGCCACTTTGTCTTTTGTATGGTTCATTTGTTACTCAATTTACTACTTATTCACATGTTTTACTTTTACTTCAAATCTGATTTTGAAATGGCACTTGAAAAAAAATTAGTATGTGTAGGTTGTAAATTGTTGCGTCTCTTTTGCAAAACTAAGCCAATATGAGCCATCCTTTGGAACAACCTCTAGCATAACTAATTTTTATTTGTGTAAGACTTATAGTACCTTTGTACTCAACCCGTTGCTACAATTTCAGGTGAGGAAGTGTATGAGCCCGTTGAGCTTGTTAGCGCCGATTTTGGCGACGCTAATGAGTAATGCTATCATTTAACTCCCAGTCGGCCGATGGGTTATGGGGCATACCATGCTGGATATTTTTGTTTATTTACTTGCTTCCGCTGCTACTTAATACTCTTATTTGAATTTGGCCGGTCGGCCGTTTGTAATAGATGTAAACTTTAACTATTACGTTGTATGTCTTTTGAACTATCTATGTATGTTGTTGTATGGATGTGATCAACGTTATATGAGAGTATGAGCATATTGGTCGCTGATCTTGGGAGCCAATATGATTGCATACTCGCTGTTCGTGGCTTCCTATTTAACTCACTAAGTGTAGTGCTTGACTTGTTGGAGAACCGACAATCATGTAGTGCTCTTAGGTGAGCAGCGCGCATGATCGTCCGGGCTCTAGTTTTCAGTTAAGCCTTTTGCTTAGATGGAGTTAAGTTGGAATCCATTTACTTGAGGCCTTAGAGTTATGTCCTTAAGACCATGCTTAGTCTCGGTCTTACGGGGATAACCCAGGGGTCCTCACACATGTTGTGTCAGGAATGCCGATTCAATGAACTGAAAATAAAAATTGTGCTCACCCGCACATATAGAATTGAAATCGGAGCCCTACGAACACGTGAACTTCACAAATGTCCTCACTCCACCAGTTCCTCAACTCAATAGCATCAACCCCTTACTTAACCAAGCAGTGCCCATACACCGTGTGTGGAAGTACGTAAGGTAGTTGAATTGACTGGTCAAAGTTCGGTCCTTATTGATCTGGACAAAACTACCACATTTCCCAAATCTCGTGCACGAAGGCACCATCACTAGCGACCATTTGTCCAGATCTAAACAAGTTTTTATCAAACAACTAAAATTAACTTTCAGTTTTAACCAAACTGAACAAAGAACCAAGCTTAAAGAACAAAAGGTGTTTCCCAGGTCTGACAAGATAAGCTTGTCAAACAACTAACGTTCCACAAACTTGCAAGGCTAAGCAAAAATCTAAAGATCCAAAATACTAACACCAGATTTCTATCTTAAGTATAAGTGTATGATTCTGATTCAGGATAAGCCACAAAGATTGGGATATAACTAACTAGTTCACAAAGTAATGATACTTCAAAATAGCATGCAAACAGTTATTACTGCATTTCAAAACACTTAAGTACCAAAACTGGGATCAACATGGTGCAAGAGAATGCTTGCCTTGGTAATAAACCACTTGTTCAGATTCTGGAGCCTTAGGAATATTTTCACTCACGTCGGTACAATCAGATCCTAGAAAGAATCAATATCAAAAGAACATCCAGAAAAACTGATAAGTACCAAAATGCTGAAAAGATGCAGATTAGAGCTAAAGATGTGCAAGTGATATAACTAACAAAATACTTAAGTTTTAAACTATTTTTAGTAAAGAAATACACCAGTTTATGTAAGATCGAGAAGGCCGACTAGAGGGGGCTGAATAGGAAGTTTTAAAACTTCTTTGGCTAAAACCGAGTTTTATACGGAATTGTAAATCAATTCGGTTTTGCACAATTAAAGCCTAAATCAACTAGTCTTTACTAAGTGCACCAACAATATGATACTATATAAAAGATAGCAAACATACACATACAAGTAAGCAATTTAATGTAAGGAATGTAAATTGCACAATGTAATGCACAAGGAATCAAACCACAATGACACAATGATGTTTTACCGTGGTGATCGGAGACTTGCCGGTCTCCCCTAATCCACATTGAGGTAAGCCCAAAATCAATTAGACCGGCTCCACGAATTAAGCCAAACCCTCCGAGGTAAGTCCAATCACTTGGACTGGTTCCAAACCGAACCAACACCTTGATCCACTAAGGTTGCTCTTCCTCCGCTCCGGAGATGGCGAGCACCAAGCCACTCACAAACGCCCGGATCTTCTCACAACCTTCTTTGAGAAGATCACCGAACCACGACGCCTCCACGCCGTCTAGGTGTCGGCAAACACCAAGAGAACAAGCCAAGCCACTTGCTTGACTCTCACCACGTGCAACGAATGCACAAGCTCAAGTGAATACGAAATCCACCTCTAGATGCAACACATGCAACTAGAGACCTCTCTGCTTGCTCACAAGGTGCAACACATACACAATTGAGAGGAGAAGCTCACACTAGCTCAAGAGAGTGAAATGGGATGCCAAAGGTTGTCTCTCAACTGGCCAAGGGGGTATTTATAACCCCTACACCAAAAACTAGCCGTTTGGAGATGAAACAGCCAAAAACTAGCCGTTACAGACTTGGTGCGGTCGTACCGCACTCACAAGAGCCGGTACAACCGTTCTGGGCGGTCGTACCACAGCTCAAAATCAGCACAGACAACACTCGGTAAAAAGGTCATAACTTTTGACTCCGATGTCGGAATTAAGTGATCTTAGACTCTATGGAAAGCTTATTCAGAGGGCTACACAATCCACCTATTTGATTTGATCTCAAACATATTTTATTAAATCAAAAAGCACAACTCCAAAGAGCCACTACCATGGTCTAAGTCCAAAGTATTAGCAATAAGCAATCTTAGACCATGCCAAGGGAAAATACATGAATCCCAACAATTTGCAAACTTAGATCATGCCACAAGGAGTATGTACATGGACTTTAACCATTTGCAAAACACATTTGCAAAGTATAGTCACATGCTACAAGGATTAAATGCATGAGCCTCGACTATTTGCAAACACATTTGCAAATAATAGCATCATGCCACGGAGAGCTAGAGCAAGTGAGATTGAGCTATCAACACATGATGAGACTCAAGCTACTAGACAAGACCCCTCTTAATAGTACGACAACCTATACTAGCAATCCGGTCTTCCAACCAAACACCAAGACCGGTAAAAGACTAGGAACACATCCTTAGCCCTAGCTAGTCATACCTTTGCTTTGAGCATCTTCTTGAAGGTTGATGACGCACATCTTTACTTCAAGTCCGGGTCATCGTCTTAACATGCATCAACCCATGATGCATCCTTTACTTGACCTCAATCAACACATGATGAGCTTTCTCTTGACTTGATGATCAACTCATGATCATCTGTTCTTCAAGATCTTGATATGCATCAACACATGATGCATCTTCTTCTTGAACCTTGACTTGATGATGATCAACTCATGATGCCATCCGAAGTCTCCATTACCCTGGAACATAACATATTCATCCAACTCATGGAAAATGTTAGTCCCATAATGATTAACATCAATTACCAAGATATACCTGCAATAATGCTTCTAAACAAGCCGTTGAAAATCCTGGATCGGTACTACCGCCAACCAAGTTGCGGTACTACCGCTTGGTCCGGTCGTACCGCACGAAGGAGCGGTACTACCGATTGCAGGTTTTCCAAATTTGCCGAAAAGACACACTCTCTGGAAAATACGTACCGCCACATAGAAATCGGTACAACCGCATAGAGGTACTACCGTTTCTCAAATGCGGTACGACCGATAATTAAAGAGAGCTCCAAACCATAAAACAGTTGTTCTATTTTTATCGAACTGCCAACAAGAAATCGGTATGACCGCAATGCGGTAGTACCGCTGCAAGAGCCGGTTGTACCACATTAGCGCTCAGTTGGCTGTTACGATCAAAACCCGGTAATACCGCCAAGTAAAGCGTGGTCATACCGCTTGATGCGGTACTATCGCCGGTTAGCCTCCGGTACTACCGATTTCTAACAAAAACACTTAGAGCTTTCAAACTCAAATTCAAATGCATGCATGATTCTAAATCGATCCAATTTGCACAAGAACAAGCTATCAAGCTACTAATCATAATCCCTCTATTGTCATGCATTTCCATTACCATGTCGCCATCCATAAACTGGGACTAAGTCTTTAAACATCTTAGCACACACGTTAGTCCCACAATACAATTTCAAATAATTGAATATAAAGTAATATGAGTATATATAAACTACACAAGTTTTATATACTCAAAGGATATGTTTCAAAGTAGAGATCCCCAATATATGTGTATAAGGAAATATGGATCAATACTAATGAAACCACAAAATACGAATGTGTAATAAAAACATATGCACATATTCAAGTTAAACTTTTGGTGGAGTTCAACCTATATTTTGGATCCGAGGAATGCAACAATATATAAAAATATGATATCGAATACATGCCACTTTGATTTTTACCTTTTTATCCAATTGAGACTGAGCAATATGTACATCAATAAACGTGTTAGTCTCACAAATAGATTTATCATTAATCACCAGAATACTCTATTAACATATAATGGCGGGTCTAGATTCTTCAGTTTAACTAGTCATTAGTACTAGTCGTACAGGATTAGCAACTAAAGGCTCAGCTATAGCTTTGTCGGGCTGTCCGACAATAGAGCTGCGGAGATTGAGAGCTTTGCCGAATTGAACGCATATTAAGCAAAGAGACTTTTGCTTATGCTACTAGGGTTTAGTATAAAACTACCTGAGCTTAAGTGATGGCTGGAGAAGCTTAGGAGCTCGCTGGCGATGAGAGACCGAAAGGAGACAAGATGAGCCAGAAATAGATATGAAATCCTGGACAAAAAGATCACAAGTGAAAGGTTGAACTGGCTTTAATAGGCCTAGGTGAGGGTACTGCTGAAAGGAATTGAGATAAAAACTCACCACGCCGGAGATGGAGACGAAAGGGGCAATTTGGCTGAAAACAAGAGATTCTCAAAATTCAATCAACCTGTTTGACCAAAGATGAAATTAATCGAGGGGTTTTACTCCTTATATCATAAGACATGATATGACGCGAATGGAACTACCAAAATCTTGCCGAATGCAAGATTGATCCAACGTTGGCATTCGATGCGCACTCCAGTTGCTCAAAAGACAACTCTGAAGTTCCCGATCTACAAGAAACGCAAAAAGCTTCCATTAACAGGATGAGCAAGGCATTAAGAGATGAACAAATGTGTGAGAAAGAGAGAATACGCCGGAGATGAGGAAGAAACTCAGTGCGGCATCAAAATTGGTCGAGAGTGCGAGCTAGGGTTCTTATAGTCGTTTCGCCGGAGTGAACGAGAGAGCTCGTACGTGGCAAAAATGGCAGCAATTCGATGCCATGTGGAGATTGTATGCTGCAAAAACCACGGCGTAACACCAACTCAACGTCGATGTGCTCAGAGCTGACGCAAAAGCGCGAAGAAGATGAAGTTGAGTCACTGACATGCGGGCCCAAGCTGTCAGTCTCAGCGAAAAACAACACGGTGAGCTCAAATGAATGTGGGTGGTCCGATAAAAAATGAACAGCTCAGATTGAGTGGGACATTCGGGTGGCCCGAACGGCCCAACTCATACTAACAGTACGATCAAAATCCAACAGCCCTGAAAAAGATGTGCGCCTTAAGTTTTCAACGCATAAGAGTGGCACCGTCAGATCTTGATTCAACGATCACGATCAACGGGTTGTTCGGACGGTCCGAACGGCCCATTCAACGTGGATGCTCCGATCTAAATCCAACGGTCCAAAATCAAGGCGTGTTCGGACGGTCCGAACGGCCCAATTGATCTTGATGGTTGATTTTGAATTCAAAGGCTCGCGCGCGTTGGGCTTTCCCATTTGGAAAATGACACGGCCCGATAAAATGCGGACGGTCCGATTTAGTTTTAACGGCTCAGATTGCAAGATGCGTTCGGATGGTCCGAACATCACTCTTGATCTAATCCATTGAGTTTAAATCAAATGGTCCAGAAGTGGGGCACACTTAAGTTTGAATCAATTAAGATGGCACGTCCGATCGAAAATGGACGGTGTGGATCACGTGGCGCGTTCGGATGGTCCGAATGGCCTATGGATCTGGATGGTCCGTTTCAAAATCGACGGTGGAGATTGCGTGGAAGGTTCGGATGGTCCGAACGTTCCAACGCATCTAGTTCGCTCGTTTCGAAATCGGACAGCTCGCGTGCACTAGGGTTGGCTGAACCTAAGGAACGTGACAGGGTCGGTTTCAAAGGCACGCGGCTAGCTGGGTTAAACAAGTTTGCTAAGGTTTGAGTCGGGTCACTACAGTGCCAAGAGACTAGGGTTGGGTCTAAAGTTGACCAGAACTATAACCAAATTTCAAAGGTTTGATCGGAGGTTTAAAAATATCAAATAAATTTATAAAAATACGAAATTTTTCAGAGAAGCTACTGGGATGATATACATCCCAAATAACTTTTGAAACCACTGTTCATGTTTTAAAATACTTATTTAATACTTTGACCGAAGAGGTTTAAATAGAGAACAAAGATTTTTCTTAAGGTCAAAATAATCTCTAAAAATTTGACAAAAATTATTTATATTCAAGATAATTTCTAGTATTTGATAAAAACACTTCTCCGGTCTTAATACAAACATTGACTTGTATTTTCTTTTGAAGCTTCAAAACAAGCTTTAGATTTAGTTCGAAAATGGAAGTTTTTTTTAATTCGTAACATAATGTCCATGTTTTAAAATAACAAAAAAAATGCTATGAAAAGCATGTTATTATTGTTCATTAAAACTGAGGCTGTTGCCGTAAACCTTCGACAGATTGTACGGTGGGACTAGCTTAATTGGAAGAGATGGGTTCAGAAACAGCACAAAAGTTGGCCGACTTGTAGATACAGTGCCACCAAATAAGCTTCATTTCAATTCCGGCAGATTCCTCGTACTACACCCGAACAAGCAGGCAGCAGGTAAGCTTCATTTCAATTCATATGACTGGCCTGATTCATTGTATATATATTTGCACGGTGGGGCTAGCTTAGTAAGTTAGTTGGGAGATACATCACCGTGCATCACCTTGCAGCTCGAATGCATGTGGACTGCTGCATTAGTCCTTGTTTCGCTGCACACATTATGGATAGGATAGCACGGTGGTGCCTATTAGTTACACCACATTGCGATCACATCAGCCTTGACGTGCTCCTACAAGAGTTCTCCAATTTCATTAAAATACCCGAGGCTACTGCTAACTCACAAAACACCAAGGAGGGTTTATTTTCGGCGATCAAGCCGAAAGCAGGCTGACGGGTTGTCAAATCGTACTCCTAACGTTAGTTGGTCATATCACCCCTGTACAATCGGTGCTTACCTCGATTTCAATCTATTATTACACGGCCTTAAAAATACCAAAACTATCCTTCGTACTCTGGACCGTATTAAGCGGTGGTTCCTCTGGTTTGACGTAGAAGTGATAACAAAAGGGAGTGCAAAGTCAATTAAGACAAGGTGTGCGGACCAACAAAGATTGGCGTCCTCAACATGACAAAATTCGCAAGGGCCTTCGAGCTTCGGTGTCTATGGCAAGAATGGAAAGCTGCAAATAAACCTTGGGTTGGCATGAAAATACCGGGCGACGATGGTGACAGGCGCCTCTTTGCTGCGGCCACTTCAATCACGGTAGGCAACGGAAAAAAAAAAGCAAGTTCTGGACCTCACCGTGGCTAAACAGTACAACATTGTGCTCCCAAAATTTTCCCACTATCCATAAGAAAAAATAGAGCAATAAGTGAGGCGCTTCAGGATAACCGCTGAGTACAGGATATTATGCCAGAGGAAATAACATATCATCTTGTCCACCAATTCCTAGACCTCTGGGAAAGATTAAAACAAATCACATTGAACCCAACTGTCACATATAAGATCACCTGGAAGCTAACCTCAGATAGCGATTATTCAATAAACTCCGCTTATCACTGCAATTTCTCCGCTCAACAACAACCGAATATAAAAAACTAATTCGAAAAACATCAACAACCCAAAAATACAAGTTGTTCGCTTTGCTGGCCAACCAAAACCGACTATAAACCTTCGACAGACTGCACGGTGGGACTAGCTTAATTGGGAGAGATGGGTTTAGAAACAGCACAAAAGTTGGCCGACTTGTAGATGCAGTGCCACCAGATAAGCTTCATTTCAATTCCGTCAGATTCCTCGTACTACACCAGAACAAGCAGGCAGCAGGTAAGCTTCATTTCAATTCATCTGACTAGCCTGATTCATTGTATATATATTTGCACGGTGGGGCTAGCTTAGTAAGTTAGTTGGCAGATCACATCACCGTGCCTATATTCATAGATTACGATGACTCCAAATTTTAAAAGCAATGGGTCAAATAAGAAGAACATATGCATGCAGTTGAATTTAATGCTTGCTATTCACTTGGAAGCGACATCCACAAGTCAGCTAACTTCTGTGCTGTTTCTGAGCCCATGTCTCCTGGCCTTTATTTCCTCCAGCCTTTTCACCCCACGGCTGTTTCTGTTGCCTGTTCGGTAAGTATATGGTGCTAATTTAACTGGATATTTTATTATTATACATAGCGATACGGATCTACTACTGTATGCCCCTAAACTTGTTAGAGAGGTTCACTTAGATCCTTAATCTATGAAACTGTCCAATCCGATATCTAAACCTATTTAAGTGGATCATCAGAGATCCAAAAGGGTATGGACTGGTCTTGACCGCTGATGTGGATGGTTGACCGTAACGTGGACTCCCACCTCACCTCACTGCACCTCTCCCTCCACCACCTTTCCCCTCCTCTCTCCCCTCTCTTCCCAAATCAAGCCAAGAACACCTTTTCCAGTCCTCCTCACTCTCTCTCTCTCTCTAAAGTTTCCTCCCATGGGCGCGCTTCTCCGCTACCTCCTCCTTTCCCTCGCCCTCGTCGTCACCGCCCGCAGTGCGATGGCGGGCAGGTTGTCCATGTCGTACTACCGTCGCAGCTGCCCGCTTGTCCAGCAGATCGTCGCCGACGTCGTCGCCACCAAGCAGCGCGACAACCCGTCCACGGTGGCGAGCACACTGCGTCTGTTCTTCCACGACCGCTTCGTCTCTCGCTGCGACGCCTCCGTCCTCGTCTACCCGCTTTGCTCCGACCGGTCCCGGGAGCGCACCACGGAGATCAACCTCTCACTCCTGGGGGATGCCTTCGACGCTGTCGTTCGCGCCAACGTGGTGCTCGAGGCAGCCTGCCCTTGCACGGTCTCCTACGCCGACATCCTCACGCTGGCCGAGTGCGACCTCATGGGGATCCTCGGCAGGCCGCACTTCCCCATCGCACTCAGCCGCCATGACGCGCACCGCTCCGACGTGCGCGACGTCAAGGGGAACCTCGCTCGCACCAACATGTCCGCGCGCATCATTGCGGTCCTCTTCGCGCACATGGGGTTGATGCCGCAGGAGATGGTCGCGCTCAACAGCGCCCACACTGTCGGCTTCTCCTAATGCTCTAAGATCGTGCCAGCTGTACAATTTCAGGAGTCCCAACGGCTACGTCCCGTTCCTGAACCCAGCGCTCGCGTGGGCGCTGTAGAGCTCCTGTGCCAACTACAAGAAGGACCCCACCATCTCTATCTTCAACGACATCATGACGCCGGGATTTTGACAAGCTCTACTTCAAGAACACGCCCGGGCTCGGGCCGCCGCCTCCGACGCCAAGACTTGGGAGTACGAGCCTCTCGTGGTGTTCGCTCGGTGATGCTGTGACAACGAACGACCTTCTTCGAGGACTTCGCCAAGGCGATGCAGAAGCTTAGGATCATCGGTGTCAAGATGGGACGGCAGGGCGTCATGAGGTGGCATTGCGACGTCCTGATCTGAATAGAAATCGCATTCGACGCCACTGCCTAATGTTTATTGTGGCTAGTGAAATTCGACAATTTAGGCCATGCCACTGGCCTCTACCATGGCGGCTAGCGTCGTCGCTAGCCCAACGCTGACCTTCTTTTTCCTTTCGTCCTCGTTCTGCTCCTCCTCGCTGCCCCGTAGCTTCACGGCTAGCCACTTCGACCGCGAAGGCCTCCACCGCCCTGGTCGCCACCTCCACGTCCACAGCGTCGACTGCACAGGCCCAGGCAACGAGCGGACGTAGCATGTCCTAGCTATCCTTGACACAACTCTGGGCCCAACCCCAGAGTGCGGCTGCGTACGTGCACTACGACTCGACCCAGGCCTCTAGCGCCACGCGCTAGCTCCGAAGCTCTGCCCAAGCGCTCCCGCGGCGGTCGCTGCACGTGTCGGCCCCGGAGGCGGAGGCAGGCCCCTCATACCCCTTCGTCTCCTGCGGCTGGCACACCTGCCGAGCGTTCAGTGCCAGTGATAGCCCCAGGTGGCCGAGCCCGCATGACAGTGCACCCCATGCCACCATGTCCTCCGCCAGCTTCACCTGCACGTGAGCTTGCAAGCCGGGCTGGTGAGTCCACGTGCACAGTCAACCATCCACGTTAGTAGTAAAGGCTAGCCCAGGCACTTTGCACCTCCGATGACCCACTTAAATAGGTTTAGGTATCAGGTTGGACAGTTTCATATATTAGAGACCCAAGTGAACCCCTCTAACAAGCACTACCAGAAAACACGTAGTTCCCGAGTGTCTATGTATTTCCCGAGTGTCTGAACGAAAAGACTCGGGCAGATCCCGAGTGTTTCATAGGACACTCGGGACAAAAAGTAAACACTCGGTAAAAGAAACTTTTCCGAGTGTTTTCCATAACACTCGGGAAAAAAATATTCCCGAGTGCATCAAAACGCAAACACTCGGGAGCTTTTTTTTTTCCCGTCGCGCCCTTTTTTTTCAACCGCGCTCCTTTTTCTTTCCGTCGCGCCTCTCTTTTTTCCGTCCGTGCCTCTTTTTTTTTCCCTGCCGCGCCTCTTTTCCTCTAACCCTACGTTCCCAAAATCCCGCCGCCTCCCCCTCCTCATTGCCACCGCCTTGCCTCCCCTTCCCTCCTCCCGAAGCCCACCGCCCTCCCCTTCCCCCTCCTCCCGAAGCGCCACCCGCCTCCTCCCTCCTCCGCTGTCCTCCTCCTCGGTGCCTTCGCCATCTCGGTCTCCTAGCGCCACCGCCACTAATCGCATTGCTGCTCCCGACGCAACGTCCAAGATCCGCCCATGCTCCAAGGCTCCACCTCCCCAACCGCCTTGCCCATCACGGCGCCGCCTCTACTCCTTGTTCTCCTCCGCCTTGTTGCTCGGCTCGCCTCGCCTCTTGGCCCATGTCTTGGTCCTCCACAGGCTCCAACCAAGACCGTCCGGGTTCGGCACAGGTTCGGCTCCGGCTCGCCCTCGTGCTCCCGGCCCCGTGAGCTCGCCTACGCCTCTGCCTCCCAGCCGTCGGCCGCGCCTCCTTGGCGCGCTACTCTCTCAATTGGCCTTGGCGGCGTGGCCTCCGGCCACGGCGCCACCTTTCCTTGAACCCTCGGCCCGTGTCTCTCTCCCTGGCCCGGCCGATTTTGGATTGGACTCGATTTTGGTTATTAAGTAATACTTGGTTTGAGTTCTTATGTGGTTACTTGTTGCATGCATATTGTGAAGCTACTGAAGATGGGTTGAAGCATGGTGAGGGAAATTGTTGGGGTTGCTATTGGTCCGTGCATGGTGGAGGTGGGCTACTGCCGCCATGGTTGTGGTTCATACATGGTTGCACTGAGGTAGCTACTCTCCTTTCTCTCTACTCCCTGATCCCTCCCCTTGCTCTGTGATGGTTATGCTGCTACGGCTAGTGTTATGTGATGTGCTTGGATGATGTTTATGAATATTGCTATTGTGAGGTGGGTTTTGGCTTGAGCAAAAACAGAGATGGCAGTGGGGATGTGTTATCTTGTTTGGGTGGGGTTGCAGGTGGGATGGCAGTGGTGTGTTGGTTGCGGTTGCAGTGGGTTTTGGAGCACTTATTATAGACTTCCCTAGTAATGTGAAATCTGCTGATAAATCTTCCAAGTCAGGCTAATGGGTTCCTATAGCGCACTTATCATACACCTTTCTTTTAGTGAACTTAGGCTAATTTCCATGCTATCATGCATGCATATCTGGATTCATTGAGTAGCATGAGTAGCTCTAGGAGTAGTGGACTCAATTTAGTATTTAACTTCCACAAGGTAACAGCTATTTCTCAACAGGCTAGTCCTGTATCACTTCAATACTTATGATCTCACCTCACTCCTTTTCTTGTGTTTAAATGAAAATGACTTGGTCATAATATTTTTATTTAAATATTCTCGTACCCGACAAGTTCCACTATTGAAACAGAATTAGACAAAGTTATCCAGCACTTTTGTATTCTGTTAGAGATATTTACTTGTGCTTGCATATTTTGTGTTTACTTGTCATCTGTTGTGTAGTTTACACCTTGATTATTTTTCAGTTCCGCCGTACTTGTCCTCATCTTTTAGCCTCTAGAGATGGCAAAAGGATACCCGATAATCAACCGAGAGGTTGCATAATGCATTAATTTTCTGTTCTGTGTAGTGTGTAGGGGAAGATATTGAAGATTTGGAGTACACACCCAAACCAGAATTTGAGGGGTACTTTAGAGTTAAGAATGTTGCAAATGAGGTATGAGCAACTTGTACATTTAAGCCTGTCTCTCTTGGTGACAGAATGACTTTATCATTAAGTGAAGTGGTATAAATGCATATGATTATGTGACAACTAACATTAAATATTGCTATCTATTAGAAAGTGAAACCTACATTGTGGTCATGTTGAGTGTCTTGAAATTGGTGTATTTAGATCTGATTTTCCTACAAAGTTTCAACTCAAACCATTGGCATATGAGGTAACTTAAGTTATAATATTCTTGAAATATTATGGCATATGACTGATTTTGGAAGTAAAATTTGGGGAGGTCACATATAGATTGATCTTCTACATGTCCTTTCATTCCTTTAAGGTACGAACGGTTTGTTTCTACATGATACTAGTGTTATTTCCCCCTACTCACTCCTTTTGTTTGGTGGTTCAATGGTAATCCAACATCAGGTATTATTTTGTTTCCCATCCCATGCTAGACTATTGGACTAAACTATTGATCCCCCACCCTCCTTTTTTTATCTATAGGACGCACTTAAGCTACCGGGGTCTTAAAATTTGTAATTCTTGAACTAGTTTTAGTTCTTCTGACTTTTCTGGTGTTAGCATGTTGGATGTTGGCACTTGTCAGGATCAAAGGATAAACTAGCCAGTAGAAATTTATTATCTTCTATGTGAATAATATATGCAAGAAAGGGAGATTGCATTAAGGAGAGGGTATGTTTTAGGGCTTCTAGTTTCACTCTAGGTCTGTGTAAATCAGATAAACAATTTTTCCTCGAAGATTCTTTTTGGAGAGGAAATTCCTTTAGAAAGTACTGTCATCGTATATATTGTTATATACTAATTATTAAATGATATCTTGAGCCTTTTGATGCTTAGAAGGAGAAACCCTCTGATTTGTTTCCAGACAGGAGTGGTTGTTATAGACGGATGGTTTAGGTTGACTGCTGCTGCACAGACTGCCGTTTTATTCAAGCAACTACGCATAACACTCGATGCTGTTCTTAAAGAATTGACAAGAAAGCCGGAGGTATGATGTCTGTCCTTGCTGTTTGACATATAAGGGGAAAAACACCCGCTGATGAAATGAAGATGTCATGCAACTGTAGTGTTTTTTGCACATCTCTGCGTACAGTTGTTTGACATCACTTCACTGTATGTAAAAATGTATAACTTGCTTTAAACTAAAGTCTGCTTCACTGTATGTAATAAACGTATAACTTGCTTTGAACAAAAGGCTGCTTGACAGTGTATATGCTAGATGGTTTTCAGTCCATATGCTGTAACTTGCATTTTTCTAATTAGCTGGTCTGAATGTCTGATTTCAGATGGCAACTTTTGTTGACAATGAAGTGGTCAGATCCATCATTCATTTACTGTTAGAAGAAGACAAGGCCCAGCAAGCATGAAGTTGTGGTAATCTCTTCATATTAAATTTTCCTTGTAACATGATCTTTATTGGAGAAATGAACAAACAGTGTCAACTGTCAAGTATATCTTGCAGATGCAATAGACCAATAGGCATAACCTGTTAATTTGTGGAGCATTAGAATTTTCATGGAAAATATTTTCCTCAAGTTTTGAAGTATTACATGAAAAACTTGCTATCAAAAAATAAGTTGGGGTCAGATTACATGTATTTAACAGTAGGTAGTAGTCTCGCGGTTAACATTTTGATTGATCACTTGTAGCAGTTATTTTAAAGATTTAAGTAATTATAGTTGAGTGACTTGAGTCAATCACCAATGGCTTCTGCTCCATATCGGCAGCTAATTTCTGTAATTTCCATTAGGTCAACGGATTACAATGTAGACAATGGTTGTGAACCATGTCGAGAATCAAGATCATAACACTAGTATTCGGATGCACATTAAGGTGCCCATATTTAAAATGCACATGACCGTGTACATTTCAGTTGTGCTTGTGTTGGTAACTCTGTAGCTTTTTCCCGATTTAAACTTGGATGCTTGAATCATGTGACCGTATTTCTCACTAGTAAAAATTGTTGAATTTAGTGATTTTGGGCAGTTTTCTTGGTTGTATCTGCTTGTTAACTTCATTTGTGTCTATCGATAACTCTAAGCGGTCAATGAGAACCAATTCTTTTGTACCTTTTGTACCCTCCATGTGATCTTATGATTTCTTCTCTTACAAACACATGAGAAATTATGGATGTCCCACCTTATCCATTCCATTTGTCATATTGGCCAAGATAAGTGCCGCACGCCTTAACGGGCCACCAATAGAATGGACTCTCTACCACCCACCGCTTGTCATCAAAAGCATGGAAACTCTTAAACTATGCTAATGTAGCATGAAATCTGAAACAATCATGCAAAATAATGTTGCGACTAAAAATGACTTTTAGTACCATAGTGAAATAGTGTCCTCACTTTCAGATTCAGAGTAAAGTCCTCACTTTCAGATTCGAGCAAATTGTAGCTAAACATGTTGTTTAGTATGGCAATGCATCAAGACATATTCTCAGCTTCTAGACTTTTTGAGCATATGGGCTTTCATTACCCGAGATAGTGCCCTTTTTACTACATAATGAATGCTAGTGGTTCTCGTGACGATGATTCTCGTGGCTTGGTCATATTGATATTTTATCTTACGTGTAGGCATCAAAATTGCTTTCTCCGCCGCTGCCTCCGCACGCTCCATTCGATAGGCATAGTGAATTGGTGATGGCAATTGCATTGGAAATGGTATAGTATAGCTTGCATAAAGTATTGATTCATTCCGGCCTGTTCTTTCACAACAATTTGTCGTGCTAATGAGACCCTCTTCCGTTTTCAAAGGTGTATGTATACATCCAAAATGGACTTGTAAGGTATAGTGGGTGATATATTCTCGTTCAATAGATATAGGGTCAACTTTTCATATTATGAAACTATCGAATAATGGAGATTCTTGCAAATGATAAGATCAATAAAATACCGCCACGGGACTGCCGAGGACTTCAAGATGCGAAAATGGACCACATTTGGACCTTTGTACCTTGTGGAGTTTCCATAACTAACGTGAGGAAGACAACTTCAAAACAAAGTACTCTAGCTTCGAACACTCGGGAAAAATTTGCACTCACCGGGGAGCTTTCCCGAGTGTGATTGTTTGCAATGCACTCGGGACAAAAAAAAATATTCCCGAGTGTTGACAATCGGGGAACTTTCGGGGCTCATCGGGAAAGTGTTTTCCCGAGTGCCAATTTCTTTCTTTCCCGAGTGTTAACACTCGGTAAACATTTCCATTACGGGGCCTAAACCGTCGAGACATTTTTTCTCCCGAGGGTTTTATGTTTCCCGAGTGTTTAGTAGTACACTCGGGAAAATCTTTTTTCCCGAGTGTAAATCTTTGGAACACTCGGGAAACCATTTTTTCCCCGACTAAACTGTCCCGAGTGGTGTTTCCCGACGGCCGACCTTCGGGAAAGTTTTTCCCGAGTGTTTTGGTGACTTTCCCGAGTGTTTAGGGCACTTAGGAAAAAACCTGTTTCTAGTAGTGAAGTTTAGGGACTCACAATGTACTTTACTCTTATTTAATTATATGTAGAATCATATTTGATTTATATAAGCCTAGAGTAAAGATGTGTTTGAAACACCCTCGAAAAAGAGACGTTAAGTCCGAATAAATTGTACCATTACGAAGATCTCATTGAGCCGGTAAAAATACTAACGTTATTTGCCGTATTTAGAGCTCAGATGACAAACATAAGGACAGAAGGCTCAACCATCATCACGTGGACCTACCTATCGGCTCGTGGGCCGATCTTCATGTGGCACGCCTGAGGTCATGACTGCAGCTCGAATGTTTGTGGGTTGCTGCATTAGTCCTTGTTTCGCTACACACATATGGGTAGGACAGCACGGTGGTGCGTATTAGTTACATCACATTGCGATCACATCAACTTTTACAGAAGGATAGCGGTGCCTATAAGTTACTATCACATCAACTTTTACAGAAGGATAGCGGTGCCTATAAGTTGTCTCCACATTAACCTCGACGTGCTCCTACAAAAATTCTCTGCAATTCATTCAAATTTTCTCATCAAATATCTAAGCCTACCGCTAACTCTCAAAAGACTAAGGAGGGTTTATTTTCGGGCTGCTGGATAAAGCCAGAAGTAGGCTGACGGGCTAGCAAGGTATAGTACTAACATTAGTTGGTCGTACCACCCTTGTGCAATCGGTGCTCTTCTCGATCCTAACTTATTATCTCACGGTTTTAAAAGTACCAAAATCCTTCTTTCGTGCTATGGACCGTATTAGGCGGCGGTTCCTCTCGTCTAGTGCAAAAGCAACAACATGAGGGAAATGCAAAGTCAATTGGTGTAACAGCCTCATTTTAAATAAAAAGTATTTTGTCGGTGTTTTAGGACCGAACTTACGTAAAGATTGTTTGATTTGGGGGTTCCTCTAGACTCAAGATCACACAGAGATGGAGACATAGGGATTTTTATATAGGTTCAGGCCTTCTCCTGGGAGAATAATAACTCACTGTCGGTGTTTTAGGACCGAACTTACGTAAAGATTATTTGATTCGGGGGTTCCTCTAGGCTCAAGATCACACAGATATGGAGACACAGGGATTTTTATACAGGTTCGGGCCTTCTCTTGAGAGAATAATAACCCTACTCCTACGTGTATGTATTGAGTATGCTAGATTACAAGAAAAACTAGAGTATTGTGCTTCTACAATCGCTCTCTCCTCCCTTTTGCTCTGATGATCCTTGCCTTTTATACCGTCCCAGAATGTACACCGTTAGACCTTCTAATAAAAGGTTACTTAACCCTCCAGATCGTGGCGCCGTTACTGGAGGTTACTGCAGGAGTTAAAACGTTCCCATTGCGCCGACAATTATCATCATAAAAGGGAGTTAAAATCGTGTCATTATCTTAGGAAATAATGGCGTAGTTTATTGCCCGTATTTTGAATACGGTGCGGAAGATTCCTTTATCGACTAGGTCCACATGTCTGTGAACCTTGTCGACTAGGACCTGGTCGTAGAAGATCTTACGACGGATGGTCGAGAAAAGCTTACGATCAAGCATCTTGATCGTAGTAGATCTTACGATCATGGGATAGTCGATAAGGACTTACGACTATGGGGTAGTCGAGGAAGACCCATGACTACAAGGTGGTCGAGAAGAGCTTACGACCTCCGACTTTTCTCCTTATTAATATTTAAGGGTATACTCAGAGTTATGTGATGTCATTATTACCTCATAATGTGAATTATGGATAAATGATTAAATGAGGATTGTTATATCCTCGTCATCTAGCTCCCCAGCTTAAGCGAAAAATAGCTTGCTTTGAGGAAGGAGCAGTAGATGGTATTATGACTAGTAGATGGTTGTAGAAAAGTGGTCGAAGGAAAGACTCTTCGACTAATGTTTCATTTAACTAGAAATTTACTTAGTCAAGAAAGTTGTAGAATAATCTTATGCCCACAAGGTGATCGTAGAAGATCTAATTGATCCCGAGTGGTCACGATCTTCGTGGTTGGAAGTAGAAACTTTCCAACCGTTGTTACTTTTGACCAGAAAAGACTTGGTCAAGAAGGTAATTTCGCTTGAGGTGTAAAAACAGACCTGACTTTCTCGAGCAGACAAATTTTAAGAATCCCAATCGAATCCCTTGCCGTTGTCTCATCGGAGCAGCTTCGAAGTGTTGGCAACCGCTAGGTAGCCACATCTTTTCATCTTCTAAGGTCTTGTTATAAAGTTTCATCACAAGGTGAGGTAAGGTCTTTTACCTTCCCTCAAATTTCTCTTACTGTTCAAACTTCTGAGCTCTCCGCCGCCGACCAAATCGAGCTTTCTTCTCCAACCCTTCCACATCCAATCTCTTAGCTTTCGGGAGAAATGGCCGGAGTCGCTTCCAAGTGGGCTGAATTGGAGATGGACGCGGCCAAGATTCAAGCTTTGGCCGACTCCGAGAAGATCCCGAAGGCTGAATTCGTGAGATGGATCGAAGCCGTCGGGCAGCACTGGCCATCAGAGGAGATGGGGCAAATCCTCGTCTTCTAGGCATTATGTGAGTGCGGCCTTCGATTACCTGCTCATCCTTTTCTCACATTGGTACTTGAATACTTCCAAGTGGAGTTGGTAAACCTCGTCCCCAATTCTATTACCATGTTGGGAGTATTCGTGTACCTTTGCGAGGCCTACCCGGGGATTCCGGCCGATCTGGAGTTGTTCCGATACTACTATGGAATGACTCGATTGGTCGGAGTCGCCGGTAGTTGTAGTCTGAAGCTCCATGACGGGAAGTCAAGGGAGTACATTCAGATGTTTACCCGGTCGTCGTGGCCGGGGTGGAAGAAGAGGTGGTTCTATTGGGAGATCACCAATGAGGACAGCCTCTCCTTCATTGGAAAGCCGGCAGAGAAGATTCTTTCGTGGGATGAGATTCCTAAGGACCTTCACGGATTGCCTCCTTCATCCAAGCCATCGCAGACTTGAAGGAAGAGGGGGCTTACTAGATGGCACGTGGTGAAGGATTTCATCACCGTATCAGCCCTCTGAAGAAGAGGGCTCACCAGATGTGGAGGTACGAGGGACTATGCGGAGGGTAAGTAAACCTTAAGCTTTAGCCTTCTTTCTATTGATTTCAGAATTGGTTTTATTTAAGGTTCTTTTATTTTTGCAGACCTCTCGCAAGAGGAGATTGATGCCCGAGTCAAGCTTATCTGCGAGAAGCCCCCTGCCCATGTCGTGGCGCCTCCAATCCTGGTTGATCTGCTTCGAGAGGACAAGCTTGAGTGCCTAAAGGTAATCGAAAGTCGATTTCGTATTTAGGACTTTATAGTCATAGGAGAACTTATGATCGAGTCCGATCGTGAAAATCTTACGATCAAAGTTATGGTCGAGAAGATCTTACGCCCGTGAGGTTTGTCGAGAAAAAGCTATTTACATGGTAATTGGTCGTAGAAGAACTTACGATCAATTTATAATGTCTGTCTTTCCGAATTCTGCAGAAAGTAGGCAAGAAAAACCGTCGGGACAATGAGGAGGTAGAACTGATGGTCGTCGGAGTGGCCACCATAGAGCAGCTTGTTTCTCCCCCTTCCAAGAGGCGTCGGCTCGTTAAAGTCGCGGACAAGGGATGCTCGAGCTCAAGGCCTGCTGTTGAGCAAGCAGATGCTCCTCAGACCAGAAAGAGGAAGCTCACGCAAGTTGTTGACAAGGGTGGTGCGAGCTCGAGTTCTGCTACTCCGTCTGCACCTTCGGCTAATCTTGCCACGAAAATAATTGCTGTAGAGAAAACAATTGCGGCAGGAATAGTTGAAGTGTTCAAACTTAAAGCCCCCAAGGCCAAGGTACCCTTCTATTATGACAATAAAACCTTCGTAGTTTTTTCCTCCCCTGGTTTTATCAAGCGACTTGAGAAGGAGAACTAGAAGAGTTTCATGTCTTTTGTGAAGGAGATTGTTGCACCAGCAGTGCCCGTGGTTGAGGGTGATGCTGCCCTTGAGGTGGTCGAGGTTGATCTCGACGCCAGAGAGCCCAGGGGCCCAAGAAGCAATGATGCTCGATCAAAACCCACGACTAGACGTGGTCGTGGCTGATTCTCAACTTGAGTCTCAACCAGACGTGGTTGAGAAAAAGTCGAAGAAACCTCTCATAGGGAGGGTTGTTTCCAAACTTAATATTTCTTCTGGCACTCGGAGGTACGTAAAAGAAACAAAAGTGTAAGGACGACATTTACCTTTTTCTTTTTATCACCTGATCGTGTTTTCCTTTTCATGGCCTTAGCGCGGCTCCCCTCATCATCAAGGACGTTCCTTCCAAGGAACCTACTATAGTTTCTTTGGCAGGCGAAGGAACAACAGCGGCGGTGATCGAATGGTCGACCACTGTCCAAATGGTAGAGGATGCCATTGTAGCCGATGTGGCTACGACGGTGGAGCGGTCGTAGAGTCAGAAGTGGCTACAACCATAGGAGTGGTCGTAGAACCAGGGGTGGAGATGGTAGTGGCGGAGACACCCGGCCATGAGGATGAAACATCCATTCAGCGCTCCAGAAGGAAGTTGCTGTGGATGATCCTCCCAGCCTCCAAGGTCAAGCTGCCGATGTCGTTACCTTCAAAGGAGGAGAAGGGTTCGAGCTCTTCGATCACTCCTTAGGGTTCTTCGTTTCTGCCACCGTTGTGGGTTCCCGCGCGTTTAGATCTCATGATCGCGTTCCTCACCCTAATGACATTCCCAACAGACGGGATGTTTTCGATGACGAGCGTCTCGAAAGGGTATGGTGGAAACGAGTCGATGAGATCGATGAACTGAGGGACCCCACGAAGGTGGTATCTTCGTTTGCTCGGACCGCCATGAATGTAAGAACCTAAGCTTGGTATTTTACATATATGTCTTTTCGCGCTTCTTACTGCCTTTCTTTATGCAGAATACGTTGGAACAAATTGTCACTGTTGTCGAATATCACAGGCAAATTGTCCAACTACAACAAGACAGAGCGCTACTCTGTGAGCAGGTAGAGAGGTTGTAAGTAACCGCTTCTCGTAGTCTTTATATGTTCCGACCACTTTCACAGTACTTGTAAAGTTTGTCGTAGAAGATCTTACGACTAAGTATTGATCGTAGAAGAACTTACGACCAGGGTTTTTGTCGCAGAAGAACTTACGACTAGGGTTTTTGTCGCAGAAGAACTTACGACTAGGAACTGATCGTAGAAGAAACTTACGACCAGGTTCTATGCTTACATTTACCCTTTTCCTTTGCAGGCTTAAGAGTAATGAGAAGTCCCTAGCTGATTCTCTCGACTATGAGAAAGCCGAGACGAAAAAGCTAAGGGAGGAGAAAGAAGACCTCCTAAAAAAGCTTCAGGAGTCAGACTCTGCAAACCGAAAGTTGCAGGGACAACTAAGTGGTAAGTACTGAACTTAAGACCGCTTTCGACCTCCTCTTCTTTTTCTGAATCTTATTTCCTTTCAGATAAGGACCAAGAGGTCGAGAAGTGAGAGCAGCGTTACCTTAAGGACACTGCAGCCTACTCTAAAGAAGTTAAGAAGTTAGATTCTCAACTCGTTGGTAAGCAAATCTTTACCTGTGATTGATTGTGTTTTCTTCTCGAGATTGTTTTATTTGACTGGCCTTATTCTTTTCGAGCAAGTAGTGCAAGTAAAAGCGACTCATGAGGCTTCAACTCTGTCAATCGAGGAATGAAGGCTTTGAAGATCAATCTTCAAGACAACGTTTATCTTCGAACAAAGTACTCGGTGGGCTTCATCTTTGAGAGATTACTCCTCGTGATTTATACTTTGCCCGCCCACTCGAAAAGCTATTGGTGAACAAGTCGGGACTTTGCAAGAGCCGGTGACTACTCGAGGATAATCGGTTCGACTCGATAAAGGATGCGACTCAGGAGGGAATAAGATTTACTTTAGCAAAACTTAAATCTCATGATCCCAATCTGAGTCTACAGCCTGTCATAGACGACTTTACCTGCCCTGAAGCAGAAGCAGAGCAGTTGATAGCGTCAATGCATCCGATCGCCGAGTTAGTCACGGAGGGTATGGAAATAAAACCCCCTTTGCCAAAGTAGTTTGTACTGGAGTCCTGTAAAGACAAGTTTTTTGTTGTTGATATATAATCCTTCCTTTTTCCTGAAAAATCATCTTGTCGAGTAGTTAGTAACTCATAAGATAATGGATGGAAAAAAGAGCAAGACTAAGAATTGAAGTCAAGTTAATAACTTTATCCTAGCCCCCTACTATTTGCTTGGTTTATTTAGATAAACTGAGTAAATAGTGCTAAATGGGTTTTCTGAAAAAAAAGAGCGGTTTAGCTAACTTGTAGTTTTTCGATCACGATTATCTCGCACTGGTCGAAAGAGTAGAAACAAGTCGACACTAGGAAGTTCCTTCTAGTAGGCAGGACCACATGTAGAGAGGAAAGGCTTCGACTAGGTGATATTACTATCTCCGATCAGATTAATCAAATCAAGAACGGTCAACTTGAGTTAGATAAACTTCTGGAGTTCCTTTATAAAATTTGTCCAACTTATTTCAATGCACTCAATATGTTTACTATGGTAGTAAGAGTTAGAAACAGAACAACGCTAGGAAGTTCCTTCTAGTGGGCAAGACCACGTGCAGAGAGGAAAGTCTTCGACTAGGTGTTGCAACTTTCTCCGACCAGTTAAAACAAACCGAGTTTATCGAGAGTAGTTGAGCAAATTTGAAAGTGTACTCTACTTAGTTTATTTTCCAAAAAAGATGAATGAAGAAATATACTAAGGTACTAAGAGTTGTCTTGTTATTATTTCGACCATGTTTTGAACCCAAGCTCTTTGTGTTGGTAAAAAAGGGAGGAATGAGTCAACTCTAGGAAGTTCCTTCTAGTGGGCGGGACCACGTGTAGAGAGGAAAGGCTTCGACTAGGTGGCGTTACCATCCTTTCGACCAGTATAAAGATGAACTGGGTACAGGTCGTAGGATGTCTTACGACTAGTGTGTTGTCGTGAGAAGGCTCACGACTAGGAACTGGTAGAGGGCGGACCTTCGACTAGGTTATGGTTGAAAGAATTATCAAAGCGCTACTCAAAGTAAAACAATAAAGATAGAAAGAACCTGATGCTTTATTGAATGGTTGGTCGTTTACACGTAGAATTTGCGTGAATCGGGTCGATATTCCAAGAATTATAGAGAACCCTATTGTCTTCCATTGCCGCCGTCATGCGAGCTGGATGCATAACTTCGACCATCAGATAAGGACCTTCCCACTTAGGGAAAGTTTGTTCGATTAGATCGATTGAATCTTCCTCAATACCAAGTCACCTCTGACAAGGTCATGAGAGTTGGATCTTCTGATCGTAGTATTTGCGTAGGGCTTGTTGGTATACTGCAGAATGGATTAAGGCCCGATTTCTCTTCTCTTCGAGTAGGTTAATGTCATCCGCTTGAAGTTGTTCTTGGGCTGAGTCATTGAAACTCTCGACCCTTGTAGACCTTATCTTTAGTTCTAGCGGAAGCATGGCTTCGGCACCAAAAACTAGGAAAAAAGGTGTTTCGCCTGTTGCCCGACTAGCGGTCGTGCGAACTGCCCATAATACTGAGGGTAATTCTTGTACCCAAGCCCCCGAGCGCTTAACAAGCTGGTCGAAGACTCGAGTTTTAATTCCCTGCATTATTTGGCCATTCACTCGTTCGACTGCCCCATTGCTTTGGGGATGGGCGACAGAGGCATAACACAGCTTGGTACCCAATTCGTCGCAAAATTCCTGAAATTTTGCGCTCGAAAATTGTTTACCATTGTCTATGATTATTCGACTAGGGACTCCAAATCGAGTAATCACGCTTCTCATCATGAACCGTTTTGCGGCTTCCATTGTTATCCCAGTCACAGGTTCGGCTTCGATCCATTTTGTGAACGTATCAATAGCCACAAAAAGGAACTCGAAACCTCCTAGAGCCCTTAGGAACGGTCCTAAGATATCGAGACCCCAAGTCACAAAAGGCCATGATAGAGGAATTGTTTGTAATGCCCGAGCTGGTTGATGTATTTGCCTGTTATGAAACTGGCATTGTATACATTTCTTAACCATCTCTTTGGCATCATAGAGGACTGTTGACCAGTAAAATCCTTGTTGAAAGGCTTTACCAACCAACGTTCTGTATGAAGCATGAGTTCCACGGATGCCCCCATGTATGTCGTGAAGGAGGTTTAGTCCTTCTCTCTGCGGTATGCATCGCATGAGTACCCCTTGAGTACCTCGTTTATAGAGGACTCCTTCGACGAAAGTATACATTTTGACTTTTCGGGATAAACGATCTGCTTCGAGATCGTCATCGGGCACGGAACCCGTCTGAAGATACTTGTAAATGGGATCCATCTAAGTATCCTCGTATTCTAGAGAGGCTGTCTCAATAGGAATTGTCTCTAGTGTTTCCACTAGAGACGGCTTCTAGAGTTTCTCCAAGAAGACTCCTTTTGGTACTGGTGATCGGGAAGAAGATATTCGAGTAAGCTGGTCTGCGAGGAAATTATCCTTTTGAGGGATGAATTGTACCTCGAAACCGAAAAAATGCTTTTCAAGCTTTCGAACTTCTGATAAGTACTAAGACATGGTCGGGTTAGAGCATTGGTACTCTTTTTTGACCTGATTCACAACTAGTTGAGAGTCTCCTCTCACGAGTAGTCGTAGAATCGCGAGCGCTTTCGCAGCTCGTATGCCGGCTAGTAAACCTTCATACTCTGCCACGTTGTTAGTGGCCTGAAAGTTTAGCTGTATGGCATACTTTAAGGTCTCTCCATTAGGAGATTCTAGGACTACCCTAGCACCCGAGCCATTTAAAGTAAATGACCCATCAAAATACATCATCCACTTGTCGTGGGTATCGTACTAGGGATCCTGAACAGGTTCAGGATTTGTCCATTCGACGACAAAGTCTGCCAAGATCTGGGATTTAATGGCCATTCGGGACACGAAATAGAGGTCGAACTTCCCAAGTTCTACTGACCATTTAGACATGCATCCCGCTGCTTCCCTATTCTGGAGGATCACTCCCAAGGGAAACTTAGACGGCACAATTATCTTGAGCGCTTGAAAATAATGCCGCAGTTTCCTCGAAGACATGAGGAGGGCATAGAGAAGTTTTTGGACCTAAGGGTAACGCTCCTTAGGTCCGTGCAAAACTTCACTTATGTAGTACACTGGTCGTTGAACGTGTTCACGTTCTACGACTAGTACTGCGCTCACTGCCTATGGCATGGCAGCTAGAAAAATTAAGAGCGTCTCTTCTGGTTTTGGGGAAACTAGAACAGGAGCACTCGTAAAATATCTCTTAACATCCTCGAAGGCAACGTTTGCCTCTTTCGACCACTCGAAACCCTTGTGCTTCCTTAGAAGTTTGAAGAAAGGTAGTCCTTTTTCTCTCAATCGTGCTATGAAATGACTTAAAGCCGCCATACATCCTGTGAGTTTTTGGACTTATTTCTTCATGGCTAGAGAGCGCATTTGGACAATGGCTTTTATCTTTTCGAGATTTGCTTCGATCCCTCGTACAGAGACTAGGAATCCAAGCAACTTTCAAGTAGTGCTTTCTGAGGTTGTCGAACGTCTCCTGCAAGTCTAAAACATGATCAAGCCGTTTGATGCTTTTTACGACTAGATCGTCAACATAGGCTTTCAAATTTCGGCCTAGCTGAGGTGAAAAAGTCGATTGCATCAAATGTTAAAAAGAAGCGCCAGCATTTTTTAGACCAAATGGCATTTTGACATAGCAAAATATACCAAATGGAGTAATAAATGCGGTCTTTTCTTCATCTTCTAGACACATATTACTCTGATGGTAGCCAGAATATGCATCTAGAAAACTTAATATTTCACAACCAACAGCAGAGTCAACCAACTGATCGATATGAGGTAAAGGGAAATCATCTTTTGGACAAGCTTTATTAAGATCAGTGAAGTCAACGCACATTCGCCACTTGTCGTTAGACTTCCTAACCATTACAGGGTTGGCCAACCACTCTGGGTGGTCGACTTCTCTTATAAAGCCTGCTTTAAGTAGCTTGTCCAATTCTGACCTTATAGCATCTCGTCAATCAGGGGCAACTCCCCGTAATTTTTGTTTTACGGGTACTTTGTCAGGCCGTAAAGCTAGTCTGTGCTCAATCACTTCCCTGGGGACTCCGGGCATGTCAGATGTTTGCCACACGAAGACATCTGCGTTTGCTCGGAGGAAAGTGATGAGGGCATCTTCCTACTTAGGGTCGGAAGTATCCCCGATGCGAACAGTCTTCGAAGGTTCCTCCTAATCCAGGGGAACCTCTTTGACTTGGTCGTTCGGCTTGGGCACAGCTTTAGGCTTCGAGCACTTGGTTGAAGGCTGTCTTTTTTCTTCCCGAGCTGGTATCTGACCTACCATCTCGAGGGATCGACGGTCACACGTATGTGCCATCTTCTTATCACATTGAATTGTGATTACTCCTTTAGAACCTGGCATCTTAAGACATTGATACCCAAAATGAGTTGTCATTAAGAATTTTGCCAAAGCTGGTTGTCCGAGTATGACGTTATATGCCGTATCGAAATCGACCACATCAAAGGAGATTTTCTCGTCTCCGAAATTACTTGGTGAACCAAATGTAACAGAAGGAAACTTGACCAATAGGTTTGGCAAGATCCCAAGATAATACCATGAAATGAATATCTTACCGCCTTACCTTGGTCCCGGGTACTTGCATCTCGTCTAGGGTGTTCGTCAACAAAATATTTAACGAACTACCACCATCAATCAACACTCGATTTACTCGATAGTTGTTGATGGTGGGTTCGATCATGATTGGGTAATGACTTGGTCAAATCGAAGGGATCGGGCAGTCACCCTTCTCGAAAGAGATGGTGACTTTCGACCACTTCGGTACTTTATTGACAAGAGGGGAGTCAATGGAGTTTACCTCGCATTCGACCGTCTTAAGCTGTCGTCTTGACTCGTACACCGATGATCCCCCAAAGATGTGTTCGATGGTGTGCTCGGGATCCTGAAACGGCATGTCCTCGTTGTTATCCAACTGCATACGACCACTGGCTTGCCCTACCGCTTCGAGGGTAGGAAGTGGCCCTTTTCCGTTGTAATAGTCTTCGAGTTTTTGTTGGAAAACTCGGCAATTGTTGTAACAGCCCAAAATTTCAATTTTTGAGAAATTTAAAACTTATTTATTTTGGTGGATTTTCTGAATTTTCTTAAAGCTTTTATTAATAACCATAAAGCTAAAACAAAGTTAAATACAAAAACTATTAACAAGTTTAAGTTGAAATTATTTTATTTAAGTCCAAAATCATTCTAGGAATTTCTGTGAATTTTTCTAGAATTTTTGGAATTTATTTGCTATTTTCTAAAGCCTCTTTGAATTATCTGAATTAAATCAATTGGAAAATCAAAGAAAACCCTAAAACAATGGCGGGCCGAATTTGGCCGCCCAAAACCCACAAGACGCCAAGACGCCCGCTTTCCGCTTGCGCTTAACCCTCACCGCGATCGTTGATCAAGATTTGACTGCCGCACGCCGCTCTCTTTCCTTCTCTTTCTTTCGCCGACAGGGCCCACGAGGAACAAAGGTCGCCCCTACCTCTTTCCTTCTCTCGCGTAGGTCTCCATCTCCGCCGCGACCGCCATTGCTGGTTTTCAAATCCTTTCCATCCTCGTGAAATCACGATCTAATCCCGAATCAACGCTACGCATTAAAATCGCCGCGTCGAATCGCCTGACGACCTCCCTTTCCTTCCTCGTCCACGATCCCGCTGATTCCGCCACAAACCTGGCGGCGACCTTCGTGTTTCTACACGTAGCTCCGCCTCCCCAAATTTCTATATAAAGGCCCCTGCACGCCTTCTCCCCACACCACAACGCCACCATCCATTGCCCTCCTCCTCCCTCCTAGTGCCCCAATTTCAAGGTTTTTCACCGGCGACCAAGTTCCGCTTTCTCCAATTCAAGTCCCCGCTGACGCCACGCCTCACCTCCACCAATTATCAAGATCACCGTCATAACTCGAACGCGCTGCAAGAATCAAGATCGCGGAGGATCCTCGAGCCCTCACATTGCCAACCGAAGAACGCCGCCGCTCGACTCACCATCGACCACCTTATGGCAAGATTCGCGGCAATTCCGGTGAGCATCACGCTCAAGATCTCACCTCTCTCTTTTCACATCCTCACCTCATTTGTGGCGTGATAACGCCGGCTGGCTCCGTCAAGATCGCCCGCCGGTGTCGGCCGGGCGTGGCTAGTCCACGCCGGCGCCACTCCAGCCACCTCACCCTCGTGTCCGACGTGGAGCCCATGTGGCGCTACATCACCACACAGACCAACTCCCCAAACTAATCACCACATGGACTTGGTCCATGTAAGCCGTGTCTATGACACGAGGGTCCACATGTCGGGAATTATTTTAATTCCTTAATCCCGAAATTCTCGGTGGACGCCACTTTGCGCATTAAAGGATTTTTCTTCTAAAAATAAATCAAGGAATTCATTTAAATTTCAGATTTAGGTTTAAACTTCTAAAATTCATAAATTTTGCATCCAATCTCCAAATTGGGTGTTCCAAATTTCTAAATTCATGTAAAGTCATTATCTAGCTAACTAAACCAAAATTATTTAATTTAAAGCTATTTTGAATCTGTATTTAAATTTAGAAATTCTTTTAAATATCAAATTTAGGTTAAAACTTGTAAAATTCATATCTTTTGAACCATAACTTCAAATTGAGTGATTCCAATTGCTAAAATCTTAGAAAATTATTATATAACTAAATAAAAGAAAATTATTTCATTTGGAGTTAGTTTGATCTGTATTTTTTGGATTTATTTGAATTTCATTTGAATTTGTCGACTTTCGTATAGAGTTTGATTTATTCTTGAGAGGTAGATCTTCTAGAGGGTTTAGAATCTCAAGACTTCAACGAAGGCAAGTTACATTCTTGACCATTTTGATCCCAGTATTTTAAAGTTAATTAATTCTGTTTTTAAAGTTATTATTGCATGCATAGTTTTATTCAAGTTATTTTAAATCCCTGTTTTACTTCTTAGTTATGCCAATTCCTTGTATGGCCAATCTTGATGCTTGGAATGCCATGCCCTTGTCACCTTAGTAAAATAATTAAGATATTTATGCTTAGTCATTGCTTAGACCAAAAGATGATTTGGGGAATTTTGCCAAAATACAAAGTTGTTTTGAAAGTGAATCTGTGGTATTGCTTTTACCATAGATGTTTGGAAAACGTTTTACCAAAGAAAAATAAATGAAATTGGTTTAGACTTGGGTGAATTGGATTGTTGGTGGGTGCAAGTTCATGCACGGCTCAATACAATAATGGTCGAGACCTGTGGTTTGTTTTGGAAGTCGCCTACCATGTAAGGACCTGGTCTGCGGTCATGGATGTTAAGCCAAACTCGTACCACCACAAGTCCGAATGGGACAGACTTGGCCAAATAATCTATATCATTTCACCATGTTTATGTCTTGGAAAGATGTGGGAGTCGTGAAGACTTATTGAGTATACCCACATGGCGCAAGAGGGGTAGTCGTTGGTGCGAAGCCTTCGATTCTGAAACCTTAGCGCATAATTATGTTGAAATAGTGTAGGGTAAAGGCCTCGTGATAGTCGCTAGCCGCACGCCTACTAAGCGTGTATTGGCCGACATAATAAGCAAACTATCTCTTGTGGGTAAAGTCGCACCAACTCGCAGAGTATTAATCTATTCAATAGCCGTGTCCACTGGCCATGGACATGCTTAATGAAGCCACTCAAAGTTAGTCTCTGGTTTTGTTTAAAAGACTTGTCACCGGTTTATGAAAAGGGATTGGGCGTAAGCTTTGGTGTAAGGGGTAGTCCTTCACCATTTGTGTATGGAGGTTCATCCTACACTTGACATTGAGAAATTGAATTATGATTTTGATCTTATTAAATTCTAAAATGGCTTTGGAAATTACTAAGAGTATTTAAACCGAAAATGCCTGTCTTATGCAAATAAACCCCGCCAATATCCTTTGCTCACTTTATGCATGCATTCAATCACATTTTTCACGGTGTAACTTGCAAGCACAAGGGTAGTGCTTACTCTTCTTTGAATAATCTTTATTCAGAGAAGACTTCTATCAAGACGGTGAGGACATCGATGCTTAGGCCACGCTTCCCGCACGATTGCCCGTGGCGAATCGTTGGGTCTACTACTACTATTTTATTTCATTTGTGTTTCACTTTATTTGGCCTCAGTCCGCTTGTAATAAACTCTAATAATTATTAATAAAATGCGTGATATGTTTTGATTATCACTTTTGTTTAACTGTGTACACTAGAAATCCTGGACTAGTGTATGAACACAGAGAATTCGGGATCCTTCGCTCCCGGGTTCGACAATTGTAGAGGTCATGCCCTTCCTTTTTATGGAAAGGGCACCACCTAGGCTTGTCATTCTTCCGTTCGGGGCTCTTACCTTTGCCTCGATCGAGGTATTGTTTAGTAGTTCGTGGCTCCTTATCACTTACAGCCAAGGCCTCCTTAGAAGCATTGGCTTGAGGCTTTTGTCCCTTTGCCTTGTTCTTGGATTTCTTGGCCTTTTTATCCCTCTTTTTGTTACCTTCGCCCATCTCCTGAGGGTGTTGGTCATCTCGATCGATGATTTTGGTCCACTTGACTGCTTCATCAGCAATAGCGTACCGATCAGCCATCTTGAAGAGTTCGCCTGATGGCGGAGGGTTTAAAGCGATGTCCTCCGTGACCCTTCTACTGCGGACTCCTTGCTTGAAGGCTCTGATAACAGATGAGTCAGAAACTTTAGGAATCGAATTGCGAACCTGACTGAAATGCCTGTGAATTGACGTAGTGTTTCGTCGTCGTTTTGTCGCATTCGTGTAGGTCGTCCTCCTTTCCGGGGTGATGGTAGGTGCCCTGAAATTGGCCAGCAATAGATCGCAGAGATGTTGCCATAAGTAGATCGACTCGACTGGTTGGTTTAATAACCATGATCGAGTAGACCCTTCGAGCACAGTCGAAAGGTAATTCGCCATGACGCGCTTTCCTCCTCCTGTTGCTCGAGCAGCAGTCGTGTAGATCTGAAGGAATTCGAGGGGATTTTGAGACCCATCAAATTTCTCCATGTTCCCTAGTCGAAACCGCGGCGCCAGTGAACTGCTTGGAGGTCTGGCGAGAATGCCCGACATCCGGTAATTACGTCGTAACGCCTCTTTTGCATAAAAGAAGGGTTGACATCGCTAGGTGATCGTACTTGAAGATACCTAGCCATTGGTGAATCTGACTTATGGTAAGTCTCGATCCTACGAGGGTAATACTCCTCGTATCTTGTCTACTGTTACAGACCTTTGGGTCGGAGTGGTGAATGATCGCCTCTCCTAGGAGCTTTATGTTCAAGCTGATGGAGTCATACTGCCATGACTTCCAGAATGATGTCGGCGGGGTCGTTCGAGTTTGCTCATCGTATTCCGCAGCCTTTGTGCGATCTCTTCGGCGAAGAGGTTGTATCTGGGCACTCGGGCAAGTTCTCGAGATGGGTTCTCGAGCAGGTCATTGATGTGCTGAAGTTTCAGCTTCCTCTTACTGGTATTGAGTGCGCCCAGGCAATTTTCTTTGAGTTGCGACTCGTTTCCGTCGGACTGTTTCAGAATCATCTATACCTGACCTTTGACCTTGCTTTAGCGGAGTGTGATGATCTCGAGAATTTCCCGTGCGTTCATCAGAGTGTTCACTCTGTTCATCGCTGGAGATGTCCTCGTCATCGCCATGAGCGGTCGTAGGGTGTGATCTTCGGGAAGCATCCTCACTCTATTTCCAGGAGAGTTATTGCTACCTGAGGGTAGGACGAAGACCTCCCGTTAATGATCTCCACTTGCACTAGAGGCCTCCTCGCTTGAGGAGTCGTCGAATGACACCATCTGGCGACTTGGAGTAAAACCCTCCAGGAAGAGGAATTCCGGGTTATAACCGTCTCCGTCGGCAAGTGAGTCCAACGTTGGGATGGTCAAACACGTAGGAAGAGCATATTTGATCGCATTCTTGGCTGGGCTAGCCAGAGAGAAAGAATCACCAGGTGCTGATGAAGATCCGGAATTACGGCTTCCAAGAGTTGTCGCACCAGGTCAGACTGTCTTAGGTGGACCTGGACATTTGGAGAGGGAACCCTTGCCATGCCCTGAGTCTGCCTTGGGACAGTCCTCATTGAGGTCGGATTGACCCTTGCCCTCTGAGGAAGCTGGTTCCCCGTTTGGGCGTATAGTTGTGGGGGATATGGATCCCTCCTCAACTCCATTGGTGGCAAAGTCTCTGAGAAAGATCTCCAAGGGCGACATCACCATCGGAGGATGCATCACTTGGCTCGTAGTCGAAACTGGCATCCATGTCAATGTCTACATAATCGGCCAAGTCGAACCAGTTCTCCTCGTTCCACTCTCCTGCCTTGAGAGCATGAGAATTGGAAGGACAAAGGAAAATCGATGACTCGAAGATCCCTACGGTCAGCGCCAACTGTCGGTGTTTTAGGACCGAACTTACATAAAAATTGTTTGATTCGAGGGTTCCTCTAGGCTCAAGATCACGCAGAGATGGAGACACAGGGATTTTTATACAGGTTCGGGCCTTCTCCTGGGAGAATAATAACCCTACTCCTGTGTGTATGTATTGAGTATGCTGGATTACAAGAAAAACTAGAGTATTGTACTTCTAGAATCGTTCTATCCTCCCTTTTGCTCTGATGATCCTTGCCTTTTATACCGTCCCAGAATATACGTCGTTAGACCTCCTAATAAAAGGTTACTTAACCCTCCAGATCGTGGCGCTGTTACTGGAGGTTACTGCAGGAGTTAAAACGTTCCCACGTCGCCAGGCAATTATCATCATAAAAGGGAGTTAAAATCGTGCCATTATCTTAGGAAATAATGGCGTAGTTTATTGCCCGTATTTTGAATACGGTGCGAAAGATTCCTTTATCGACTAGGTCCACATGTCTGTGAACCTTGTCGACTAGGACCTGGTCGTAGAAGATCTTACGACCAGGGGATGGTCGTAGAAAAGCTTACGACTGCATACTGATCGTAGTAGAGCTTACGATCATGGGATAGTCGTATAAGAACTTACGACTATGGGGTAGTCGTAGGAAGACCCACAACTACAGGGTAGTCGTAGAAGAGCTTACGACCTCTTGCTTCTCCCTTATTAATATTTAAGGGGTATACTCAGGAGTTATGTGACGTCATTATTACCTCATAATATGAATTATGGATAAATAATTAAATGAGGATTGTTATATTCTCGTCATATTTATATGCATTACATGAGCATACATGGCATTTTAGGTCATTTGCACAATTGGTTGCATTTGAAAAATTCAAATTCAAGTCAAATTAAAACTTGAAAAGAAACTCCAAATGAAAAACTAAAGCTAATGCTTGTAAACAACCATGGAAAATAATTTAATCAAATACTAGATTAATTATCATGAATTAATATATTTTTCCTCAAATTTTTAGAAATCAGTTTGACCTTAAGAAAAATCTTGGCTTCTTATTTAAACCTATTCGGTTAGAAATTTTAAATTAAGTATTTTAGTCATGAATAGTGAGTTTTCAAAATTTATATGGGATCTATATCATCCCAGTATCATCTCTGAAAATTTTTAGATTTTAATAAATTTATTTGGTATTTTTAATTCCCAAGTCAAACCAGATTTATTTGAATTCAAAACCATTTAGACTCAGCCCGAGCCGTTGCGCAATGTAGCGACTCAAACCCGTGCGACTTGGTTGGACCCAACCGTGTGCCATTCAAACCGACCGAGGGGATCGCATGACCGACCGAGCCACATTCATTTGGTTCAGCCCAACCCTCCGAGCTACGCGCGAGCCGTCCGGTTAAGCAGACGACCCAAATCAATTGGGCCATTCGGACCATCCGAACGCTCCATGCCATCTGGACCGTCAATTTTCATTCGGACCGCACCACTTTCATTCGGATTGAAACCAAAACGCGCATCGCCTCTGGACCGTTCGATTTCAATCGAACCGTCCGCATGGATTGGGCCATTCGGACCATCCGAACGCCCTACGCGATCTGATCCGTTCGGACCATCCAAGTCGTCACTTGCTTATACATGCTACAAAGTGTAAGGCTAAGCAAAGATTGGTGATGAGGTAGACGCAGTTGTAGTACAACCTCGATAGTATGGTACGTAGCTGGGACTACAATCTAAGGTAGCCCGTTAATCTCTTTGTCGTTTAATTACTTCTGATGATTTACCTTTAGGCTTTGGGGAGTCTATAGCTTTCAAAACTTACATAAGGATTGCGCATAATCCTAAATTTTTTACCATTTCTAGACAGACAACAACTAGGGATCTAGTTAAATGTTATAATGAACGTCGTTGTCGGACCCCGGGCATGGAATACCCGAAGACCCTATATGTATATTGTGCTAGTCCCAGGATTAGTGGCTAGTACACACATTCACATCATTTGATATTCATAACCATACATACACATACAAAAGTAAAGAAAAAGGGATACTCTACTTAAGCTATTACAAGATTGTTACAACTGCGGCCGATCGGCCAAATAAAAGTAGTCATCAAAGTAAAACAAATAACAACAGAAGACTTAATGAAGTAGAAAAATCCAGTAGCAAGCCCATCCGATCCCGCAGGCAACCGACAAGGAACAGGGCCTAGGTAGACCCATCACCGAACCCTCCGGTGTTGGGAACAAAGAACTCATCGTCTGTCATATGCTCATCTTCGATCTCTAAACAACAATATTAGCAAGATTGAGTACTTGTGTACTAAGCAATACATGTAGTGTATCGTAAAAATTATATTAGATGCAAGGCTATCAAATAAAGAGGCTCTAATCTACAAGTTATTTTGCTCAAAGCCATTTTTATTTGCAATATCCATAAGTAATAATTTGCAACGGAATTTTAAAAAGCAGTATAAATAAGTACAGATAGTAAGTCAAGAACTGAACAAATAATAACAACACATGCAACCCTAATCGGTTGCCAAAGCAAAAATATATTCATGTTCAGCCATAGACATGGCACTGACAAATTCATGTTCAGCCAAAGAAATGGCAGTCCTGCTATAGACATAGCAGTCCAGCCATAGACATGGTAGTTAAGTCAACAAATAAAAACTCCATGTCATCACCCAAATTTTGTGACAACACAATTTTTTTTGGAAAAGCAAAACTACCGCCATACCAGCCACACTAAGCAAGCTCATGATCATGAGAGCGGCTATTTAAATAGATTTTCACTCTACAGAGGTGTACAACTTTACCCATAGTACACGATATTCTAGTTGCCTGGAATATCTCTAGTTTGTTCGGCATCCGTCGATGCTACTGCTCACAACCGAAGGAAAGCAGTCTAGAGTTTGCGATGCAACCTTTACATTATCTAGCCCTAACCTTGCACTAGCCCTACGAATCATTATCCTCATTCGTCTGGATAATAATAAAAGAAACACATCGAATAAGGAGCCTCACTCACCCGGATAGAAACCCGTTGCGTGAGTCCCTCACTTTGCCCTGATAGAAACCCGTCGAAGTGAGGCATTCGTAGTTATGTCTGCATGTCTATCAATCGGCATGCGGTACTACGTCTGCCTACTATCATGCAAGGCTATGATTCGATAATTTAGTTAGCTACGGCTTCCCCATCCTTGCACATACGGTTCTACGAATAGGTCTTAGCCCTGGATTTGCTGGTTTCAGTCCTTAATCAACTACGGCCAAGATTCTCCACCCTAGTTACTAGTGAGTCAGAATCCTCACTTTTTCAAAATACATTATAACTCACCCGTGTCTAAAAACTAAATGTTTCAGTTTATTTTCATACAAAATAGTAGAGGTATATCCTCTGGACCTTTTTCAAAATATCCCAACTTCGTAAATTATCATATTGTCCTTTTTATCAGTTTTTCAGAAGATCTATCGCTCTAGTTGCATTTGTGCGATAACCGCACTCAAAAATCCCCAACTGACAATATATATTGTTTAACCCAAATTCTAATGGCTACAATAGTAAGAGATCAATATTACAAGGAAATATATGCAGCGAATAGCATTACAACTACCGATTTCCCATTCATAGCATTTTCATACACAACATACACGCATGCATAATAGAATTTACAAAATAAAGTACAATAATTAAAATACTAGGATCAACATGATCAAAGGAGGTGCTTGCCTTGCTCTTGCTTATGTTGTTCAGAGAGTGAGGTCGCTTGATCATCGATAATCTTGTTCGCGAATCCCGACGTCTATTCGAAAGAACCGAAATCAAAACACAAACGAAGAAATAAATTCAACAGTAAGAAAATCCAAATATTTTTGTATATTATTATAGAGAATTATTTTAGATGAATTTAGGTGAAAATTTTAATTCAATTAGAGTTCCTATGTGAAAGTTATAGTCTTTCAAAAATCAATTAGAAAGAAACTCTACTTGATTCTTAAGAGTCTTTTACCATATAAAAGCACTTTTTTGTTTTTTATTCAAATGCACTATCAAAGCCCCGACGGTAGTGTGCTATTGACTAAGCAACATTGGTTCATTGCTGAGAAGATACTTTAGTTTTTGGAAATTTTTTATGAAGCCACTATTGCTTTGTCCGTTGGGTATTATCCAACATCTCCTATAATTGTGCACACTATTCTACATATTGCTAGTGAGTTGAAAATGTATGAAAATGACATAGTTTTACGAAAGGCTATTGTTGCTATGAAAACAAAATACCTGAAATATTGGAGAGAAATCTCTTTCCTATATGCATTTGCATTTATTTTAGATCCTAGAGCTAAAATTCAAAGATTTGCTAATATTCTTCATGTTCTTAGTGATGCTATATGCCTAGACTATTCTAATTATTTTATAGATGTTTGTTCTAGATTTATTGATGTTTTTCAAAGTTATGAAAATAAGTTTCAAGGAGTTCGCTTGCAACGACCTCCACTACCACTCACCTCAGGTAACGAGACAAATTTGTGGGGCAAGATCTAGGGTGCAGGTTCTTTCTCCAGGTACAAGGGTTCTATAGCAGCACCTTCTCAACCAAGACCAACCTCTCACCCAAGGAGTGGGGAACTATCCACCTATCTGGACAACGATACGGTGGATTTCAACGCAGAAGGCTTCGAAATTCTGCAATGGTGGTATACCCGTAAGTTAACATATCCCATGTTATCCATACTTGTACGTGATTTGTTAACTGTTCCTGTCTTGATGGTTTCCTTTGAGTCTACTTTTAGTCTTTTTGGAAGAATATTGGAGGATGAAGAACACGTCTCACGAGTGAGATGGTGGAGATACTTCTAACTATCAAGGACTGGGAACAAGCTGACGCATGAACACAACACTCTGTAGAAAATCCAGAGTTTGCGGAGGTGTTCAGAAATTTATACCTAGACAAAAACACTTAGAATATAGATGTATGTAGAGCTATAGGTTGTAGTCTTTTTCCTTTGCAAATGTAAATGTTTTTTCATGTTGAGTTTTTACTTGACAAAGGTTTTAACGAGATAGCCATTTAAACATTAATAAAGCTCTTTATTACATTTTCAATATGTTTATCTCTTTTTTTTTTTACAATTTTCATATGTATTTCTGAACTATTGGAACCGTTAACAATAACAGCAAGCACACAAGAGACACGAGAATTTGTTTACGAGGTTCGGTAAAGCCTACGTCCCCGAGAGCCAAATTGCGCCGGCTCCATCCGTATGAGGAGTTTCTTTCTTTTCTTCTGATTAGAGTTACAAAATATCGGCGGTACATATTTATATCCCGATTATATATTCGACTCGAACTCAAAAATCAGCCGTATTGGCACTTTTTAATTATATTTACACATATGGCAGGGTTTTTTTTTGGCAAATTTAGCACCTTTCCAAGATTTGCGCCGTCGCGGCTGCGGCAAGATCTATACGCAGTCTTTGTCTTGATCGCGCCAAGGCCTGCACGTGTCCCTTAGGGTTTAGGTTAGGGTTAGGGTTTAGATCGAGCGGGGTTCCGGCGATTTTCATTTGAATTTTAAAATATAGCAAACGACTTCAAAAAAATTATGAATTTTATGTCGAGCCTCCTAACACTGTGTACTTACTTGTACAAATTTGTCATAATTTTATTCATTTGATTTTCTCACACTTTTATAAACGTGTACTGTGTTGTGCAGGCAAACATCCCTCCTCCATGTGCTTTTCTTTTCCACCGAAAGCAAAATTCTTTGTCATCTGTCTTGTCATCCTGTCTCATCAATCTATTCATTGTAATCTTGTCTGTCGTATGCAAATTAAAACCTCCTTCCCTCTCGGCTATAAATTAGCGAGCCACGAGCGCGATTTCATTTCGCAGTCGCTTGCTCGCTCTTTCGCTCACTCTCTCTTTCAGTTGCTCTCTGTGTTGATTATATTTTCAGGGACATTTTAGCCTTATTAACCGCCGTCATTATAAGCTAATTTAGCAGGTAATTTTTATCTCCATCGATTTTATGTTCTTCGTAAATTATTTATTAACTGCGTACTTAAATAGTTAGATGTTAGGTTTGCTAGTTTTGCCAATTTACCAAGAAGCATACTTAAATAGCTAGGTTTGCTAGGTTTAGCAATGTACCAAGAAGCCAATTTTTTTGCCATAGACTTGATCGTTCATAAATTATTTATTGATTGCGTAGCAATTTCTTGTTATTCATAAATTCTTCATTAGTAGCCAATTTACCTAATGTTACGTAAATAATTTGTTCTAAATCCATAATTTATAGTTAAGAAAATGTCATGTGATGCACTTACTGCTGACGAGGTTAATTAGTTACGAAATAATTAGTTTGTCTTAATTAATTAGTTTTAAATAATTAGAAAATACGAAAATAATGAAAGCATGCATTGCTAGTGATTCATGCAACTAATTATTTCATGGTAGTTCATAATGACATGCAAGTTATTCTGGCATGCATGCACATGCTGACCAAAATAATGACAGCATGCACTGCTAGTTACCATGCAAGCAATTAGTTGCTACGTACACAAGTATACATGCACCATGCAATGAACTCACACATATGCAATTAATATTTTTTAGCAAAGGGAAAGAACTGGGGTTAACGTGTGTAATTATTGAGGCGAGGTTGATTAATCACGAAATAATTAGTTTTAAACAATTAGAAAATAGAAAAATAACGACAGCATGCAATGCTAGTTATTCATGCAGCTAATTATTTTGTGCTAGTTATTTTATGGTCATTATCAATCTTCTCACTAATATTCTGTCTATTTCATGTGTTGCAAGCCATATTTCTACTGGCGCTTCTCGAACACTTCTACGATGAGGACCACCGGTGCAAGCTGTGGATCGCCAATGACACCGATGGCCCTTCGCTCCTGTAGCTTCGGGCGGGGAGGGAGCTGGACGGTCACTACACCCTGATCCTCTAGGGCACCAGCTTGTTGCCCCTTGCAAGGCTGATGTCCCTCGGACGCTGGTTCCTCCTAGACGTTAGCCTGTTGTCGGCACTTGTCGACAGGTGGACGCCCGAGACACACACCTTCCACTTTCAGTAGGGTAAGATGATGGTCACCCTGTAGGACATCTCGCTCTTGACTGGTCTCCCGATCCGGGGTGAGCCGCTTGTTTCGGGCCCTCCGCCAGCGCATTGGAAGGCCATGCTAGAGCAGCGATTCGGCCAACCTCTCCCAAAGGGTGCACGTGGCATCCCCCGGGCGTGGTGAGGTAGTTTGATGATTGCTGCAGGGTGCACCTGATGAGGTCGTTAGGACGCACCACGTAGCTTACCTTCTTCAGCTCTATGGTTGGGTCCTGTTTTCAACCACACAGGGCGATTGGTGCTACCCCAGCTATGCTCGCCTCACCGAGTCGCTGGTTGACGCGGGGGCTAGGCCGATGCATCATTATAGCTGAGGGTCAGCCGTCCTTTGCGCCACATACCGGGGGTTGTGTGACGCTTCATGGCGCGGCACCAGTGGTACCCCCAGCATGGTCCTCTGCTACGTGCTCCTGTAGCTATGGAGTTGGGAGCACTTTCTGGTTGGGCGGCCGTCCATCGAGATAGCGGTGCGCCCATACGCCACCCCCCGATCGACGCGATAGATGGGCCCACCATGGGCTCACGGTGGACTACTGGCCATCTACGCTGGGCCATGGATAGGCCGGTGAGGTGCTACTCATTGTACCACAACGACTTCGAGTCGATCCACGAGTGCGACATCATATAGAATCCATGGTATCCACAGTTCGTGCGCACGGTAGCGCCAAGTGGAGGGGTCGTGCTCACCCGCTAGGTCACCACGGCCTAGCGAGTTTGGCTGGTGTCATAGTGTTCCTCGTCAGTCATCCGTGGGCCAGGTCGGCGGGGAGGTAAGTTATGTACAAATCTACGTTCAGTTTTTTGGTTACACCTTACGTTGAGCTAAAATCATGTCGTTCTCTCGCCGTAGGTTCGTCGGGATGAATCACTTCGACCGGCCGCGTTTGGTACATAGACTAGCGTTTCTCGTCGGTCATCTGCACTGCACATCCAGAAGGTACAAGATTCTCAGTTCACGTCCCGAGTGTTTATCTTTACTAACATCGTTCCCTCTTGCAGCCTTCAGTTGATCGTGGGGTGACGGTCAGTTCACGACGACTGATGATGATGACACGGGCCTCCCAACTCCTACTAGGGAGCAGTACACACCGTCAGGGTATGGATCATGGCAGCCAGGGTTTGGAGCGTACGCAGGGCAGAGCTCTTGTAGGTTCGCTGTCCCACTATATGTTCAAGGGCAGTGCTCCTCTGGGTTCATTGTCCCAACGTACCTCCAAGGGCAGAGCTCCTCTGGGTTGGCAGCACCCCGTACCTCCAAGGGCAAAGCTCTGCACAACCGGAGTTGCAGGCATCGTACCTCGGGAGTGAATTTTTCGAGCCCATCGCTCATGATTTCTTCGGAGGTGTCCCCCAGGGCGGCATGCCTCATCATGACGACATGTACACTTGCCAGACTCTGCTGGGCCATACTGAGCCTACCGGTGAGCCTCTACCACCTCAACAGTCTCTATACCCTCTCCGAACGGACACGTGCTCACCTGACCGCTTCACGTACTCCCGAGGGCATGCCCGATGCAAGACATCCAGGCGCACGCGGAGGCCACCGCAACGAGTAGAGGGTAGTGGGTCAGACTCAGACAAGTGAGCCATATTGTATCATGTGAACTTGGGCTTCTAATTTTATGTATGAAAAGATCTTAAATTGGTTCATGTAATGATTGTAAATCCTCGGACGAGTGAGCCATATTATAACGCTTCAAATATTATGTATGAAAATGTCTTCGAATTTTTAGAACGACAAGACAACACACTGCGACGCTAACTTTTCCGAACGACAAGACCACACGATTCAGAGGGAAATGACAACTCTACCTCCCCAGCTTTTAAGGACGATGTGACCCAACGAGTCAGCTTCCCGCAGCGATGTGACCCGATGAGTTAGCTTTGCACAGCGATGTGACCCAACGAGTCAGCTTTGCGCAGCGACATGACCCGACGAGTCTCCTCGGGGCCGCTGCCTCGTGGACACGAATTTTCTTCAACCGAGTTACAATTCAATCGCGTATATAGCGCCAGCTCGGCATATAAGCACTACCCCTTCCACGCCGGGTTCTCCTGCATCCAAACTTCAGTAAAATCTCGCTCAGATGGATAAGTACTGGGAGGAGATTCGCAAAATACAAAAGGAGTATGCGGTACAGGAGGAACAAAGGGAGCGTGCCAGGAGGCGACCTCCCCGCAATGACGCCTCCCTCCCCCCTCCGTAGCAGCAACACCTACCACAACATCATAACCGAGCATTCGCTGCAACACCCATCCGAGGGGGAGACATCGCCCCTCTGTTGGTGCAGGGACAGATGCAAGTTCTTTAAGTCTAAGCACCGGCTAAGCTAGGACACGTATTACTGGGGTTGCGCGAACTACTCCTGCGACTATCCCGACCGCCATTGGGACACGAACCGCTTCCGGCAGTCGGTAAGGACATGTTACAGTATGTTCCCCTATCATTTCTCTTTCAAAGTACGCACTAACAACCTCTCATGTCTACCCGTAGTGCCTGGATCCGCTATGTGGCTGGCAAGTGGATCGACCTAGAGATCCACCCACACGACCAGTGGACTCTCAACTATGAGGAGTGGGATGCCAATAGGGACCACAAGAGGAGAGAGGAGGAGTGCCGCACTGAAGATCACAACGAGCGTATCTGGCGGAAGTCGCAGGCCCATCTCAAGGCGTGCAGACGTAAGGAGCGCGAGGCTCGAGAGAGAGAGAGAGCGTGAGAAAAAGAGGGAAATAGCGGCCGAGGCCAAGACGGCCGGCGAGGAGTACAACGCCGAGCTCACAACGAAGGGCAAATAGCCCCGGTCCATGCAGTAGTCCGACCCTCTTCGTTCATATGTCCCATGTATTTCTAATTCCCTAAATGCATGTGTGTATCGTCCTTGGTTCGTTAGCCTACATGCCATGTAACCCTGTAGGACCGGAAAGGCGACTAGAGGGGGGGGGTGAATAGACGCTTTCTCTATTTTTCACCTCGATCGAACTCAACACTACTTTCACTTCAATAGCTATAAAAGCTATGAAGATCAGATATAGGCACAAAGAGATAACCCATGTTTGAATCCGATCAAACCCTAAGCAAAAGATTAAAAACACCTCAAAACTGCAAGCACAAAATCAAACTAGTGGATGAAATCCATCACGGGATTTTTCTTCGGCAAACACACATAGCCTCTGTTTGGTCTCTGTTCTTGCACACGATCTTTGAAAGCATCCAAGCGATAAAACAAATACAAGCATCACGAGGCGGTAGAATACACATCAAATCATCAAGCCGCCACCAGCAGGATCAATACTCTAATCTCCACAGTACACCGGCAAGACGGCCTTTTCTCCTAGGACTGAGGCCGCCACCAACTTTTCTCACTTCTTAGTAGCGCCATTTACAAGGCAAAGGAAACGCAGCAGAAAAAAAAACTCATGAGAAAAACACCGAATCGCACGCGCGCATTGAATCTGTTTCTCGTGGGACAAGGCGCCGCCAGAGAACGACCCCACAAAAGGGCTCTCGCGGCAACGAACCAACCAGAATATCAAGAACGTAGCCGAAAAAAGTTTGTTTTCAGAGCTCGTCTGCAATCGATGCAAACAGCGAAACAGGAATCTCGATTTTACTTTTCTCGGCGCCAGTAGAAAATGGCGCTGTCGCCCGATCCAAAATTTGCGGGTGAACGTAAATTTCATGCATCAACGAAGCACTCAAGCGATCAAAGATGAGCGATCACTTCAACGCATAAACAAAAATTAAAAACTTAAAGCGGAAGAAACACGAACAAACCGCAAGCCGGTTTTCCTTCGTAGCGGTCCGATTTTTAGGTAGTGCGTCACGCGCCGCAGCTCTACTTTTGAGCGGGCGTGCTACAAGAAATCAATGAAACCAAGACAAAGAAAATACCAGATCTTGGACATTAAATCAAAGAGGAACGTGTCTCTTAAACCGCCACAAAGAATCCGCACGGAAAATAATCGGTTTCGCGAGGACACGACCGCGATCAAAAAAAAAGACGCCGCCACGATGCTATTTCTACCAGGATAGGATTCTGGCGCCGCCACACTCGGCTTCTCAGCGCTACACCAAAATCGGCGCGACAAACGCTTCGACAGCGCCGCCAGAGGAGCTCTTCTAAGGGCGCCAGATTTTTCTAGAAGGGCGCCCATCCAACCAGATTTTTCCAAGGCAAAGACACGCTCTCAAAAAAACGCCCAAACCTAAAGCCTCGCATTTCTTTGCAGGCGAGCCAACCCAACAAATGACCATCACAACTCCTTTTATAGGGCGACCACTAAACCCTAAAACCCAAATGGGCTTCCGTTAAGGCCCAACATCAACGGAACACACACGACGCATCTCAAAGCGCCGTCTTCAATTCTCGACTTAAACCACTTCCTTAGCGCCGTCGCCGCCGTGGTTTAACCAAAGGTCACCAAGATGGTATTTGGTAAAATTACCAAAATACCCTTCTCGATCCTTTTCCAAAAGACCGAGTCCACAGATCGTGAAGCAATTGCCGCTTCGCCACGTGTAGGTTGATCAACGCTCCATGTCGTCAAGTCTCTCCGTCCGGATCCCACCGCACCATCGAGCACTTGCAGCGGCTCCGCGCCGCTGATCCAACCAACAGACCGAACCGCCTGATTCGGTCATCCTTATCCATTCAAGCCACGCTTGGTCCTCTCGACCTCCCGCATCCTTGATCGTTCGGACCTCGGCTCTCAAGCTTAGTCCCGATCCTCACCGTTGACCGTCATTGACACCGCAAGCCACCTTTTGACAATAGACAAGCAAACACGAATCCGGAACAAGTTCTTCACAACTTGACCCACGTTAGTGAAAACATGCAACATGCAACACATATGCATTAACGAATATGGATATGACCTATCCCAAAATCAAATCACCACTTAAATCAACAATCAGCACAAAAGCCGGTCAGACCGCCGCTGACCTGACAGATCTGAAACTTTGTCGAAAACACTTGAAACTTCAAACCAAAAGCCACATTGCCAATTGTTTCATCATCCTAAGATCATGGGCATATCCCCATGATATCCACAATCTCCTCCTTGATGAACACATTGGCAATCTCTCAGAAAATGTAAGTTTATGGTTTGAAAAGAAAAGTACTCAGCAAGACAAAGGCACAACTTGGTCCAAATGCAAGAAAAAGCAATGGAAATGACCAAGTCTGGCTTGAATAGCATAAACAAGTGAGATACAACAAAGGAAAGCAAGAAAGCTTCCAATTCCAGAGAATCGACAAAAAACTCACTTAAGGTCTATATGAAAGAACAATTGTTCTATTTGACCTTTGATCATTGTGAGTCTTCAAGATTTGCAATTCAAATTCAGAAAAGGCAATAAGACCAAAAGAATGCAATATGAATGCATGAATGCTCCCCCTCACTATGATCACCAATATTGAATTTTCTCCAAAAGTTAAAGCTCCCCTTTGACAATGAGAAGCAGCCATTTCTACTCTCCTTTACAAAACTTCTCCCCTATAACAAAAAGCTCTTTATTAACATTACATTTTCTCTATATCTTCTCCCCCTTTGACAATGGATTCATCAAGGAATCATCCCTTCCTCTCATCCAGAGATGTCAAATGCACAAACAAGGAAGAAACAAAAGAAAGAGCATGCATGAAATGCAATGGGGTGACTTCAATTTTTGTTTTGATTTTTCAATTTTTAAGGTAAAAGAAGCTTTGGAGATTACTCAATTGAACAGGCTAGCATTTCTACCATTACTCAAGATACAACAAGCCTGACAAAGCTAGCAAGATCATGATAAGACATATATAGCAAAGCTAGGCTAACGAGCTCAATATATCACATGTTGTTGGATTAAATTAAGCAATGTGTCAAAATTAGCAAGTTCAACAAGAGTTATCCTAAAGTGATAATGGCCTTATCAGAATGTCATTGTGAGATCCAGAAGCTAGCAAAGACCATCTTAGAGACAAAAAGTCCTGAAATGAATCATTTTGCACAAGTTTTTGTCAAAAGCCCAATTCTCAACTGTTTTTCATTTGTAATGAATATTCAAGTTGATTAAAGGTCTATCTTAGTGAAGAAGATCGTGGACTAGGAGCCATCCACAATCTCTTCCTAAGCTTCAACCAATTTTGACAATTTGCATTTTCAGCCATGTGCTAGATCTCAAGCCTCACTACGACCATTCCAAGCAACAAAAGCTTAAAAGAGTGGTCTAGGTCATCCAAAACTCCCCCTGAGTTCATGCCTAGTACAATGGCAAGCCGTCTCATGACAAAGAATTGGTGAGATCAGTTTTTTCGCACAAAAGAGATCATTTTTCATTTTGCACAAGGGTCGCATTTTAGATTCTTTAATAAACTGAAAGCTCAAAGATGTTCAATTCTAGATTCCAGAGCTAACAAAGCAATTTTGACAGGGCCAATGTCACAAAAGGATCACTAATTGTGCAACTAGCTAAAAGATCCATAAATTGCAATTTTCGTTCAAGTTATATTAAAGTTCTAGCTCATTTAGCAAAGACATTCTTTGCACATGTAAAAGCATGATAATTCTAGCAAGTCAAAGAGCTAAACACAATCTTGAGCAAGAATTTGAAATACAAAAGCTCAAGAGGGTAATAAGCAAAGCTTCATTAATTAAAAGAAAGAAGCGGTAAAGCTTATATTACAAGTATCTTTTTGTGTTTTGTTTCATTTGTATGTAATATGATACAATGAAATGCACAAAAGATGTAAAAGCCTAAAAAGATCAAAAAGGATCAAAAAGATCCAAAGAAGATACCACTTGAAGAAGGTATCAGAAAAGATCCACAAAAGCTCAAATGAACAAGGAAAGTTCAGATGAACAGAAAAGGTTCAGAAAAGAACTAAGAAAGTTCCGAAAAGAACCAACTCCCCTCAAACCAACCCATAAGGATAAATTATCCCTTACTTGCATCTTAAGGTGGCAAACCTTGTTGGGTCTAAAAGCTTTGAGGGAGTTCGCCAAAAAGCCTAGGACTCCACAAAAACTAGCACAAAACTTCAAACACCACAAGATCTCTAGGGACAAGACAACTCGAAAAGTTAGGGAGCGAAACACCAACACTAAAAAGCTTACAGGCAACTCAAAACACGCTAACACTAGTGATTGGGAGACAAGCTCGACCTAGGCCAGAGAGAAGAGTGCATCCTAGCAAATCATGGGATAAGAAGAGTGCCTAGAAAAGACACGTGCTAGAACAGAGCCTCCTATCTACCCTGAACACAACAAGCCCAACACCTGACACGAAACAGATGCAATGCAAGGTAGACTAGGGATACCGTACACAAAAGTAAGGTATAGAAGCTCAAACCTGAGTCGCACTGCTTGGCAGTGAGATGTAGTCATGATAGATGAAGATCCAATCCTTGAAGCTCCAGAAGTAGTTGCACTCACCCATCATCCTCATCTCAAATTTCTTCGTCTCCAAAAAGTGATAGCCAGCATTGAATGCACAAACGAAGAAGAACCAACAGCTGGAGTCATGAATCACATGTCCTTCTTCTCAACTGAAAAGACTACACAAAAGAGACAGAAAAGTCTATGCCTTGGTACTGGGTTAGTGAAACAATATCTAGGGAAACAGTACTAAGACACATGACTAGCAAGGATAGCAGCAAATGATACAAGACTCATAAAAACATATAATCAACAATTCAAGACATAAGCAGGAGATAGACAAGACAATTTCAGCACATGCTATCCAAGATATGATAAAGCTCAAAAAGTCCTTAATCCATAATAAGGCATAAGAGCAAGCAAACAAGCACATAGCATATCACCCATCATATACACAGTCAAAAGCAAGCTAGTGAAAGCTATGGCAAGACTCATGCATCCACAATGAACAGTAAAGCACAATAACAATGTAAGCATAAAGCAAGTTATAGAACAAGACATGGATAAAGAATGCTAACATGGATATCGAGTGAACAAGTGGATACGCAAGGCAAAAGTCAACATGAGCAAGATAAATCATGTATAGATAGCACAGGCTCATGAAGACAAGACCAAACTCATATACCCATGGAAATTAAGAACAGTAATATGATACACGGATATATAAGCAAGGTACAGGCATGGTGAAAGATATCAAGGGAGTAACACATGCCAAAAAGGTACAAGTGAGCACAAAGATAAGCACAACATGCCAAGATTGAATAATCACGAATATAAGGGCATGAAGGTATATGATTGCTCACAAAACAGGTGAAAGCACCAATCATGAAAGCACATGCCTCTTGGAGGCCATCGTTGAGGTGGAGAACCATCAAGTGTCCCGATCATATGATGAAGCAAAAGATCGGAATCTTTAAGTCCATGTTCTCCAACCCGTGTTCTCGGTACCTACACATGAGAAAGGCAAGGTGTCCGAGTCTTGGGTCCCGAAGGGTTAGAGAGCAAATGCTTGGGAACCCAAACCTTGGACACACCTCCACTAGAAGCAGTCGAAACATTATGTGAGTTAGCATGATGCAAATGATGGTCCATGCAAGAAGATCCAATCTCATCCTTGAAGGCACGCCGCGAGTAGACAGCTCGATGAGGAAAACGAGGTTCAACTCTAGAAAAGTGGCGATGTCCTTGCTTGAAAGCACCATGATGAGAACCAATAGAAGCATCAAAGAAACTCACACAACCTCGCCGTGGGTGTGTACCTCGATGAACAAAACGAGGTCCACCTCTTGGACAACGGCGGAAATCCTGCCTCGGGGCAGCTCGTGGACCAAAACCAAAACTATGCAAACCATGTCCACGGTGCTGTCCGACACCACTAGAAAAGGTGTCAAAGAAGCCATCAACAAATCAAGTCTTCGTGCTTGGCTCTTTAGTGTGCATGTCATGAGAAAGACTATGCCCACTAGGAGACTTAGAAGCATGAGCTCGGCGATCTGTTTTGCCTTGCCGGAAGCAATCTACATGATGTCCATTCTTCCCACAAAATGAGCAATGGTGTAAAGGTCTACTAGTAGACACGGTCCGAGAGGACAAAGCACCATTATGGCTCAAAGAAGAAGTCTGGAAGAACTACCATCATGACTCGTCCTCAGTGTCGACACTAGACCCACACATGCCATGAGAAAGGCTATGTGTGTTCCTAGAAAATACTGACGATGCACTCAGCTCATGTTTCAAGCGGCGAAAGCAAAACCCAAGAGTGTGTCCATTCTTCTTACAAAATGTGCAATGGTACTTCTCTTTTGAAGATTTAGTACCATTTGAGAAAGAAGCACATTTGTCTTTTGAAATCCGTTGGACAACACAAGAAGAGCCGAAAGAGTCGAACTCACCAAAGAAGAGCTATCCAAAGCGATGCCACAAAACCAACACCAAGTGACTCACGTTTAGCACAAAAAGACTCCAACTCCGAATGCAAAGAAGCAAGAGAAACCTTAAGAATATCAATCTCGGAGTGAAGGCAAATACAAGAGTCACATGATTTGGCGCTCATATCATCGCAAAAAGACTCAACCTCGCTCTTCAATGAAATGCAAGATGTGCAAGAAATTAATGATGCTTTCGAATTAAGCATGCGAGTTCAAAGCATCAATTTCAGTTTCTAAACAAGCACAATTCTTGCAAAAGACTAAACCATCCTTAAGCAATTTTTCATGTTTTAAGCACATGCTACAAGGCCTAGCTTTAATTTCAATAATCTCAGCCCTAGCATTTTCTAATTGCTCAAGATGCATGGAATTAGTCAATTTAAGCTTCTCAAAATCAGCAAGCATGCCTACACAAGAATCACAATTATTTCTAGCCATAGAACTAAGATTGCCTATTTTTAACTTAGCATTGTCAAGTTCATGATGTAAGGCAATACAAGAATCACAAGGCATAGAAACATTTGATTTCAAAATTTCATTTTCAGATTTTAGGCATGCAAGAGAGTTATTCAGGTTCTCCATGTCTGCAAGCAATGAATCATAAGCATTCATGGAGGTTTTCAATTAGGCAAGCTCATGAGACAAATCACCTTTCTCTTTTTCTAATAATTTGACTTTCTTCCTAAGAGCAAGCAGTTTAAGATCATATGAATACAAAACATTAATGAGTTTTTCTTTGCTCACCTTGCTTAGCTCAAGTCGGGGATCGTCCTCATAAGAGTCATCACTATCATCAAAAAGCTCATCATCGTAAATCCTCTCTATCATGTTCATCCTCAAAAGTCTGCAGTGCATATGTCACTGGGCTTCTTCTCCTCGGGCTCCAAAAGTGACTCATCCCTGAAACTAGAACAATCAAAACAAAAGGATTCACCACAAATATCACAGGAGAAATCCTCCTCCATCGCCATTACACTTATCAAACATTCAAATATCTTGTTACGGCCAACACCATTGGTAAAAGAACCACGACAAGATGCAAGGAAACGCTCACAAGTCCTCATATCTGTCGCCATGCTCAAAGATCAGTTAAGATCACAAAAGAGCAAACTTGGCTCTGATACCAATTGTAGGACCGGAAAGGCGACTAGAGGGGGGGTAAATAGACGCTTTCTCTATTTTTCACCTCGATCGAACTCAACACTACTTTCACTTCAATAGCTATAAAAGCTATGAAGATCTGTATATAGGCATAGCAGATAACCTGTGTTGAATCCGATCAAACCCCTAAGCAAAAGATTAAAAACACCTCAAAACTGCAAGCACAAAATCAAACTAGTGGATGAAATCCGTCACAGGATTTTTCTTCGGCAAACACACATAGCCTCTGCTGGTCTCTGTTCTTGCACACCAGATCTTTGAAAGCATCCAAGCAGTAAACAAATACAAGCATCAGCGAGGCAGCCGAATACACATCAAATCATCAAGCCGCCACCAACAGGATCAATACTCTAATCTCCACAGGCACCCGGCGCACGGCCTTTTCTCCTAGGACCTGAGGCCGCCACCAGCTGCTTTTCTCACTTCTTAGCAGCGCCGTTTACCAGCGGCAAAAGGAAACGCAGCAGGAAAAAAAACTCATGAGAAAAACACCGAACTGCACGCCGCCGCATTGAATCTGTTTCTCAGGGACAAGGCGCTGCACAGAGGAACGACCCCCACAAAAGGGCTCTGCCAGCGCCGAACCAACCAGCAATACTGAAGAACGCAGCCCAGAAAAAGTTTGTTTTCTGTAGCTCTGGTCTGCAATCGATGCAAACAGCAGAAACAGGGAATCCTGATTTTACTTTTCTCCAGGCGCACAGGCAGGAAATGGCGCCGCCGCCCAGATCCAAAATTTGCGGGTGAACAGAAATTTCATGCATCAACGAGCAGCTCAAGCAGTCAAAGATGAGCAGTCACTTCAACGCATAAACAAAAATTAAAAACTTAAAGCAACAGCAAACACAGAACAAACCGCAAGCTTCGGTTTTCCTCCAGGGCGGTCTGATTTTTCCGGGGGTACGTGCCGCCGCACAGCTCTGCTTTTGAGCGGACGTGCTACAAGAAATCAACAGAAACCAAGACAGCAAAATACCAGATCTTGGACATTAAATCAAACAGAGGAACGTGTCTCTTACAGAAACTGCTCACAGCAATCCAGACAATAAAATAATCGGTTTCTGCAGGGACACGATCGGCGATCAAAAAGGCAAAGACGCCGCCACGGTCTGCTATTTCTACCAGAACAGGATTCCTGGCACCGCCACACTCGGCTTCTACAGGCGCTACACCAAAAACGGCGCAGCACAAACGCCCCCCGACAGGCGCCGCCAGGAGGAGCTGCTCTTCTATGGGGCGCTCAGATTTTTCCTGGAAGGGGCGCCGCCATCCAACCAGATTTTTCCAAGGCAGCACACGCTCTCAACGCCCCAAACCTAAAGCCTCTGCATTTCTTTGCAGGGCAGAGCCAACCCAACAAATGACCATCACAACTCCTTTTATAGGGCAGCCACTAAACCCTAAAACCCAAATGGGCTTCCGTTAAGGCCCAACATCAACGGAACACACACGCACGCATCTCAAAGCGCCGTCTTCAATTCTCGCGACTTAAACCACTTCCTTAGCGCCGTCCCGCGCCGTGGTTTAACCAAAAGGTCACCAAGATGGTATTTGGTAAAATTACCAAAATACCCCTTCTCGATCCTTTTCCAAAAGACCGAGTCCACAGATCGTGAAGCAATCGCCTGCTTCGCCACGTGTAGGTTGATCAACGCTCCATGTCGTCAAGTCTCTCCCGTCCGGATCCCACCGGCACCACTGAGCACTTGCAACGGCTCCCGCGCCGCTTGATCCAACCAGTCGCACCGAACCGCCCGTTCGGTCATCCTTGTCCATTCTGCGCCACGCTTGAGTCCTCTGACCTCACCCGGCATCCTTGATCGTTCTGGACCTCAGCTCTCCAAGCTTAGTCCCGATCCTCCTCGCCGTTGACCGTCATTGACCTGCAAGCCACCTGCACAGCAATAGACAAGCAAACACGAATCCGGGAACAAGTTCTTCACAACTTGACCCACGTTAGTGAAAACATGCAACATGCAACACATATGCATTAACGAATATGGATATGACCTATCCCAAAATCAAATCACCACTTAAATCAACAATCAGCACAAAAGCCGGTCCAGGCCGCTGACCTGACAGATCTGAAACTTTGTCGAAAACACTTGAAACTTCAAACCAAAAGCCACATTGCCAATTGTTTCATCATCCTAAGATCATGGGCATATCCCCATGATATCCACAAACCCCCTTGTCGAATCAACTGTCGTGTTGTTATCGTTGCGCCATTTCTCCAAAACTGTCGTGTATGTTACCATGTATAAATTTCCTGACGCGTCATAATATCACATACCTTCGTACTTACGAATCATTGCTACCTCACAAAAAATTTCAGAAATTTAGCACACCATAACAACATACAACGATCACAAAATGTTATTGCGAGTCTAACAGATAGTTTTCCAGAAGTAGGGAAAAGTATACCATTTTTCTAATATCCTACAACCTCCTCTAGACCGCTAATATACCTTGCTGTCAAGACATGTATATCACCAAAATATAACCCAGGATGTTTACATACAAGCAAGCCTCCTTTGAAACATCAGCAAATATCGAATACATTCCAAGTAACATGAAATCATGAAACCCTAATTTCCGTAACCTAAAATTCAAATTCTCCAACATAAATCCTAAATTTCCAAGACAATTTGAGAACACACATAAAATTGTCAAAACATTACACAATACAAAAATCATAATTTTTTGAACTCATTTTCTATATTTACAAATCCATACAAATAGTACACTTATATGAAATTGCAAGAAAAAATTCTGGACGAATGAAATTTTGAAAAATTTACATAAGCAAGTACACTGTGTCGGAAGGCTCTACGTAAAATTTCATATTTTTTGAAGTTGTTTGCTATATTTTAAAATTCAAATGAAATCGCCGAAACCCGCTTAACCCTAACCCTAATTTCCGGAGGGAGGACACATGGTGGGCCATGAGCACCACCGCACGGCGGCCATGCGACAACGCCGCCGCACAACAGCCGTGCAAAAGCGGGCATATGGCGGCCGGCGGTGGCAGGCCGCACGGCGGTTATACGGTAACGTGCTAAATCTGCAAAAGAAGAATTATACGTAACTAGATCCATAAATACAAGATAAAAAGTTGACAGTACTGCCGTAAACTCACTAGCTCATATCAGCCATACACAACAGCCACCACTACTCGTAGTCTCATAGGTTTGTGTGCGCAGAAGTTACCATCAGATGGCAAGCTATGCACAGTCAAGACTAGAGACTATAAGAGACTATACAGATGCGCGAGGATTGAAAAGTTGCTGAGAGCCTAAGACTGCTAGAGCTACGGAATAGTCCTCGAAGGAAATGGCAATCCCAGTTATCCCTTCCAAGCTCCTCCTAGCTCTGCCTCAGCAATGGCAAATCCCCATCACCCTCCTCCTAGTCCTCCTTCCCGTCCTCTCCCTCCTGCTGATAACAAGAAGCAGAAGTGGCAGCTCGGCCAACAAAGCAGGGCCTCCGGGGCCCCCGAGGCTTCCCGTCCTCGGCAACCTCCACCAGCTGGGCCCGCTGCCGCACCGGAGCCTGCGGGAGCTGGCGCGGCGGCACGGCCCGGTGATGCTGCTGCGGCTGGGCACGGTGACGACGGTGGTGGTGTCGTCGCCGGAGGCAGCGCGGGAGGTGATGAAGGCGCACGACGCGGACTGCTGCAACCGGCCCGAGTCGCCGGGGCCGAGGCGGGTGTCGTACGGCCGTAAGGGCGTGCCGTTCGGTCCGTACGACGACAACTGGCGCGAGCTGCGCAAGTTCTTCATCGTCGAGTTCCTCAGCATGCCCCGCGTCAAGGCCGCATGGCACGTGCGCCAGCAGCAGGTATATTATATGTTCATCCATGCGATCTTCGCCTTTAATTCCTTGTTTCGCGTTCTTTGCGCATTAAAGCATCTATAACAGTGCACATCATTGATTACTAAGAGGTTGCTATATCAGCATTTAGATAATATGGAGAAGAGAAGGTGATATTGTTTCTAGATGAAGAAATCAACAAATTGTTAATACCAAGACACAAAAAGCAACTAAATACTCTATTGGAGACTTACTTGTTTCTTAAAAACACGTTTTGTGTATCCCACTGTCTCCAAGCAAAATATTCATCGGATCACTTGTGCAGCCCAACTTCATTATTAATTTGATAAATGAGCCAAAACATGTAGGCCACAAAGTTATACTTGATTATTGATCATCAAGAATCATGCACACTTGTAGCAATTAAAGTCTTAGACATAAGCTCAAGAAACAATCTGTTGGAAGACTTGTTTCTTTTTGTTAGATTGAGTACTCTCTCTCTCTCCTCTTAGTAACAAGCTAAAAAACAAACTATTGTAGATGCTCTTAGTTCTTCCATTTCCTTAGAAAACATTAGTGGTGGGCATTGGGCCGTACGTGCATGGGCCCGCCGTGCTTCGGGCCGCGTCGTGTCGTGCCGGCTCGGTCCGGTCACCTCACCGTGCCGTGCCGGCCCACTCTCTCCGGCGAGGCCCAGGCACGGCCCAAAGCCCGCTGTACGGGGCCGTGCCGTGCCAGCCTAAACTCAGCCCTAAGTAACTATAGACGGCGGACGTGGTGACGACGATGGTGGCGGCGACCGACATCTTCATTTCTCTTGTGCCCGTCTCATTAAAATTGAATTGATTGCGTAAAAACATGGACACGTAAATATTTCGGTGGAAAAGTGGAATTTTCTTAATATTTTACAGATACATTGTTACTGTCTCGTTAAAAACCTTACGTTCTAGAGTCGGGTTCCCCGAGTAAGGAAAAGAGTACAGTAATAATATGCGTACATACAAACTACTCATAAATATCGAGATCGTTCATACGTTCGAGATTAGCGTACACCTGCACGATCTCAAGATCCTTCAGTTGACGTTGTTGCCGCTCTTTAGCCAATTCCTAGTCCTTGGTGCATGTGATTGCCTCCACCATCTTAGGCGTGAAGGATGATCTTCTTTCTTCAATTATTCTCCCTACCATACTGAACGTTACACATACCGAGACTTCAGTCAAGATGAATCTTACAAATAAAATAGACCTACGAGGTAATAGTGTGGCTAGCCCTACAGTCGAATAGAAAGTTTGATGTTGTATTAGTACTTGCATTAATCAAGTCTTAGTTATTAATTTATTTAAATCCAACATTTCTATGATGTATTTCTTTGCCTAACTGACCTGAACTGCTTGTTGAAATCTACATGGGCTGTACTTGTCCATCACACCCATTTAAATTGGCCGCTCCCTCTAGCCTAAACTACTCTCTCTCTCCTTTTCCTGTACGCAATACACACTCAGCCCTTGCTACTGCTTGCTTCTTTCGCTCTCACCGACCCAACACACACCTGCTGCTGCTGCTAACTAGTACTAGCTACTTGCTATTCCTCCTTGCTTCATGCCCAACTCCACACTGAGCAAATCACCGCCTCCAGATCACCAGGGGCAGCAGAGCTCGACGCCGATCACCATGAATTTTCTCCTCATGCTACGCAGAAGTGTTCTTAATTCTAAATCCTTAGTTTGGTGCTTTCTGGTCCCTTGCCATAGTGGTTTTTCTTGGGCTTTTCAGCATCTTCTTCGGCTGAGGCAAGCCAGCCGTGGCCCGTGGCATGGTGTGCCGCGACGGGGCTCAGGGCCTCCTCGTGCGCCGGAGCGCACGCAGGGGTGCTGCTGGGTGCGCGTGGGTGGCCGGGTCGCAGGCGCCGCTGTGCTACCGAGAGCCAGTGGCGTCGCATCTCACACGCGTCTCCGCTCGGCGCCCGATTCTGATGGTGATCTCTCCTGCTCTCCTATTCCTCCGTGCCCACCGTGCCGTGTCGGCCCGAGCACAGCATGGTTTGCCGGGCCGTGCCGTGCCGCTGGCGGACCGGCTTTTCAGGCCCAACTGATATGAAACCAATCATCTGGCAAAGGCTAAAAGCCACTCTTGAGCATATATTCTCTACAATGGCATCTAGGCTAATAACTATTTTTTTTCTAGAATTTTAGTTTGGTGGCATTGTATACTGTTAGAAAACAATTAATTCAACCAACGGCTATTCGTATTGTATCATATGAAGTTGTATGATGGTTGTGTGGAAAACAATTGACCATCTTTAGGGCGAGATCAAACAAAATTCAAACAGAAATGAACTGATGCAATTTTTTTTGTTAATCTACTGACATATTACGTAATACAACAGTTAAGCGAAAAAAAAAGCTATTTTGAACCGAAGCTGTAGATAGATTCCAATCTTACCTACTTCTTATAGATATAATTGTTAAAGGGGAACATATATTAGCATAATCATCTTCAATTGAATGAAGATATAAGTCTGGAGAACAAAATGATAAATGGTTGATACATGGTATAATAGCTCAAGGTAACCATGCCATCCAGTCACACCCTATGACAATATCGTGGCAATAAACTACTATACCCACAGCGACATGAATCTTGCCTAGTCCATTAATGTTTGTAGCCTTATTGAACTTGTAGTAACCAGAGAGGGAAAAACAGTGGACTAACTACCTTAGTTGATCTCGTAGAGGAGTCATTGAGCATCTAAAACCAAAGCGCCTTCAACCACTCTCTCAGCTGATTGCTGTAAGGTTAAAGAACAGAAAATTAGGGAGGACCAAACAACCACAAAGAGAGTAGATAAGCAAGCATTTCTGGGAACTTGTATAGTATGAAACATAGATCTATACGAAAAGAGCATTACAACAAATGGTAAAAAATTTATGGACATACCTCTATAGCTTTTAGTGTGCCCATGTTCTGTTATGTAAATAATTCTTCATCTTTCTTTTGTGAAGATAAATAGTAAGCTCCTATTACCTGCATTCTGAAAATAGGTGAACTAATTCAGGCAATTTATCACATAGGCAGAGCTCATGACTTTAGATTAGCCAAAAAAAAGACAATTGAGGTGTATGCCTGATATGCACCCATATATCAAAGTAGAAGTATCTGAGCACCTTTTAATCTCATTTTCCAGAAATATCTAGTACTGTTGGTACAAATAGCTGCAATGGTATCTTTCTAAAGAATAAAGTCTACAGGCAGCCATACAACCTGAATTCAGGCAGCATCTTAAATTGAATAGCACAAGAAGTACGTACCAAGGTATTATTACTACACGCTGAAATGAGGCACTAAAGGATTTAATAGTAAATCTTTTGCAAAGAATAACCCACTGTAAATCTGAAGGACAACAAAATAAAAGTATCCCCTTCACCTTGTCAAGCCCTACCGTGAATTCAAATTTAGGATCTGCAAGAAATAGAGGTAAAAGTTAGACATTAAAGCTATGTAAGCCACCTAGACAATGTTGTAGATCCTAAACACTACCAATTCTCGATGCAACTCGAGTAATCAAGTCAATATCTTAGAAGGTAGCAGCAATGTGTGCCCCAAACAATATATCTCTAAAGCAACCAAACAACAGTGAGCAAAAAAAACTCACTAATACAGAGCCTAGTCGCGCATCCTGCTACCAGTTCCAGGGGATCATTTCCTTATCATCTTTCTTCTCACCTACGAATGCATAGAACAACTAAATATGGAGAGAACAAATCTGACAAACTGGAACGAAGCATAGTAGTAACATGAGTAGAACTGTGTACTGTAGCCATTGTCCATGATAATCTGAGCCTAGCCGCACATCCTGCTTGCCGATTCAGGGATCATTTCTGATCCACTTTCTTCTCACCTCTGAATGCATAGAACAACTAAATATGGAAGAACAAATCCGACAAAGCGGACGAAGCATATAGCAAGAACATGAGTAGAGCTGTGTCTTTAAAGCGCCGTCCATGACAGAGGAGGTTGAAATCAAACCTCGCAGATGGGGTATTTGCTGATTTTAGTCTGCGACATCATCACTTCTTACGGGGGTGTGGCTCGAGAAGAAATCTTTGGTGCGGCGGATCGGCATTGACGGGCAGAAGAATAGACGAAAGAGGCGTGGCTGTGAGAGGAGGGGAAGGAGGGACCAGGGGCAAGGGGAGTAGCCCGTGAGGGAGTGGAGTCTTCTTGTGTGATTTTAGCTAAGCGCCAGAGAGAGAGAAGGGATCGGTACATGGAGCGGCTGCGGTGGCGACCTGAGTAGGAGCGGCTGTGGTGGCGCCCATGCAAAGGAGAGTGGGAGCCATAGGGAGGGTGAGAGGAAGAGAGCGGAGGGCGAAAGCAAGAGCGACCCAAAGCCATGCGAGTAGAATGGGGAAGGGAGAAGAGGAAGGAAGACCGAAGGGAGAGGGAGGAAGAAAGCGGGATAGGAGCGAGCTGGGGCCGACACTTCCAAGGGGAGGAGGGGCCAGACGCCGCTGCCAGGGGGAGGAGCCTCTGTTGCCATAGGGAGGGTGAGAGGAGGGCGAGAGCGAGGGTGACCTAAAGCCATGCGAGAAGGATGGGGAAGGGAGAAGAGAGGCCGGCGGCGAGAGAAGGGGAGGGCAGACCGAAGGGAGAGGGAGGAAGAAAGCGGGATAGGAGCGAGCTGGAGCCGGCGCTTCCAAGGGGAGGAGGGGGCTTCACGGGCGCTGGGGAGGAGCGGCTGCACTGGGAAGAGCAATGGCGACAGGGACGAAGGGGAAACAATGGGAGGAGTCGAGAAGGCTGGATAGGCATCCCAAGCAAACGCGAAGACAAAGCTTCGTGGCAGGTACCAACAGCGCACCCATTAAATGAGCGAAGACGCACGCGATGGGCGTCGCTAACTCTCTCAGCAAGAGCGATAATTAATGCGACGAGCAGCGACCGGCAGTAGGAAACGCGAAGGCATCGAAAACTGGAACACCTGCCGTCGCACGATTGGAGAAAAGGCAGCTGGAACGAGGAGGGAGCGCAATTCCTAGCCCTGTAAAGGATTTATAATACATGTTCGCGATAGAGACCATTAGGTTATTGACATGGACGGCCATAACCATCTTATTATCCACACTTTTGTCTTGATGGCTCCAGTCTTGTTTCGAGATTGAACCATGTACATGGACACACCAAACATGTATAAAGCTTTACTGTGAAAAAAGGGGGGGGAAAGTCAACAGTGTAACCTCGACCCATGGGCCGTGGTCTATAAAGGCATAAATAATATTAATATGGCACAAAAGTATGCAGAATCTTAAAATCGCCCGGTGTTAAGTTAATACTCCCTCTAGTCACAAAAACACGCACCATCTTGGACATCAATGTTCCCAAAACATAACTTTGATTATCGATTTCCATTATAACATACTTATAAAAACAATAAAATTGTAGTATTATGGAAATACTTTTTGAGACAAATATTTAAAAAGATATCGATAGCCAAAGTTTCAAAAGTTTTGACTGCAATTATCCTAAAAGCGACATGTAAATATTTGGAGGAGTATTGGTATTAACAATGATAAACAATCTCCACTGAAAAACAATGATAATGAATCTTCGCTAATGTTAATGGCTAGGTGGACAAGGCGATCGACAATCTAACACGGCGGGCGAAGCCGGTGGAGCCGAGCGACCACATCTACGCAGTCGATGGCATCATCGGACGGTGGCGTTCGGCAACATCTACGACCTGAGAGCAATTCGCGACAAGAAGCACTTCCATCACGTGCTCGACGAGGCCACGGACATGTTGGCGGCTTCTCCGCGAGGACTTCTTCCCAACGCCGTCGGCCGCCTCGTCGACCGCCTCACCGCCTCGTCGCCCGCGAGAGAATCTTGAGGCTCGGCGCCTTCTTGAAATGGTCATCGGCAAAGACTGGACCTGGCGGACCAAGCCCGACAACGGCGGGGACTTCGTCGGCGCCCTCATCGGCTGTGGAAGCGAGCACGAGTGGCACTCTCCGCTTCACCGGGGAGCACGTTAAAGCCTTCATCTATGTCGTCCAACCAAATACACCGCACATTAATTAAGCTTAATTGTTACCATCGGATAGCGGCAATCTTTTTATTTGTAGGACACGTTTATTGGTGGCATTGTCACGAGCTTCGGTGGCGATCTTTGTGGCGATGTCGGGTGATCCGCATAAGCGCGGGTGCTAAGGAAGGTGCGGGGCGAGATCGAGGCGGTGGTGGGCGGGAAAAGCGGGTGCAACCGGACGGCGATGCGAGCTCGGGTACCTCAAGATGGTGGTGAAGGAGACGCTGCGTCTGCACCCGCCGCCACCCCGCTCTGCCGAGAGACCATGCGGGGCGTCAAGATCGCCGGATGCGACGTCTTGGCGAAGACAGCGGATCTATGTGAACGCGTGGGCGATCGGGAGGACCCGCGAGCTGGAAGCGATCCGGAGGAGTTCGACCGGACAGAGTTGAGTGAAGGATGTGGACTTCAACGGCGCGCATTTCGAGCTCGTGCCGTTGGGGCGAGCGGCGACGCTGCCGGGCATGGCCATGGGCGTGGCGAACGTGGAGTTCCGCCGCCAACTGCTCGCTTTGCCAGTGGGCGCTCCGGAGGGATTGACGCGGAGGACGTGAGCATGGAGGAGGCCGGCGGTGACGATCCCCAAGAAGACGCCGCTCGTGCTCGTGCCCATCACGTCTGAGCGAGCTAGGAGTAGCGCGATTGATTGAACAAATTAGGCCTTACCTTTGTTGGCATCGATTATTCTTTGCTGCGTGTACTCTGCTCTGATTTCGCTTTGGCTGCCTACGTACGTACAATAATCCGGCCTCCCAGTTAGAGGGTGACCATCGATCGAGTACTATTCAGTCTATACAGCAGACAAATATATTGGATATGTAAATTGGCATGTGTTATCTTACGGGCTTGGGCCCTATGCTAAAATTAAAATTAAGCTATGCACTTATAAAAATCAAACCGTCAAAACAAAAAGGCATCATTTTAAAAAAAAAATGCAATTGTAACAATTTTTCCTTACCGTACAAAGGATTTGGCTGAAAAATAAGTCTTTAAACTAGCACCAGAGCTTTGAATTGAAAAGGCATCATTCTTCTAGTATACCTTGAAACAATATATTCAATTAACTTCGTAACTGGTCTTTTCTAAATTAAACATCAATTACAAATACTACTAGTTAAGTTTTTCTGTGTCATTCTAGAATGAAGTAGAACTTTAACAAGTTAGATTTATACAAGCATGTTGGTGTTCGCAACATCTATGGCAGTGCGATTCGCTCACAAGAAGCACTTCTATGCGTGCTCGACGAGGCCATGAACATGATGGCGGCTTCTCCGAGGACTTCTTCTAGCGCCACCATTGCCTCATCGACCGCCTCAGGCCTCATCGCTTGCCATGAGTGGATCTTGAGGAGCTCGGCGCCTTCTCGAGATGGTCATCGAAAGCACCTTGACCTGTCTTGCGCCAAGCCCGACAGCGGAGGCGACCTTGTCGGCGTCCTCATCGGCTGTGGAAGGGCGTCATGCCACCCTCCACTTCACCAAGGACCATGTCAAGGGCATCATCTTGGTACGCTTCGCACCTTTCCTTCCCGATATGTATAAAAAAGTGGTATCGGTCGGCGTTGCCACCGCGGCATCCTATAATTTCAGGATACGTCCTTGGTTGCATTGACACGAGCTTGGTAACAATGTTGTGGGCGATTTGAACCCGATCCATAGCCATGGTCTTTGAGAAGGTGCAGGATGAGATCAAGGCGGTGGTGGGCGGGAAAGAGCGGGTGCAACCGGACGACGTGACACGTAAGCATGGAGGAGGCTGGCGGGCTGACGTTCCACAAGAAGATGCCGCTTGTGCCCGTGCCCACCAGCAGATTTGGGAAAAGCTAAAAAACGCTATAGCGTTTCGATGCAAAACAACGGGGTAGCCATCCACCATTGGATCTGGTCGCTACAAACGTGCATCCATCATTGCTCCCCTTATCTGCTATAGCACCTCTTAGCCACCCATTCCATCTTCAATTCCCCCAATCACCTCTCTCTCTCTCTCTCTCTCTCTCTCTCTCTCCGCGCATCGATGAGCTTTTGGTTGCACATGGTGACCTTGAAGGCGGCATCGGCCTCACACATAAGTACGCAAAGTTGAAAGTTGCAAGGAGAGAGCATCAGCAAGAAAGACATATAAGGAATGATTTCTCCTTGGTCTCCTCAATCTTGCAAATCGCTAGCTCACCTTGCCATTTTGGCTCGGTTGCATGCTAAGTACCAAGGTGGCGCTTCAGTGAAGCAAAATATATAAGTCGACCTTCTTGTAAGACCTTCATCTCCTACCTACTGCATAGTCATACCTGCATATGTAATCTACTCAGGTTGGTACTGTCATCTTGGTCACCTCTTCCTTTTCTAGTCATACCTGCATATGTAATCTACTCCTAGGTTGGTACTGTCATCTTGGTCACCTCTTCCTTTTCTCTTCCTGTTTTGTGTAAGTTTCATCCCAAGTCTCATGAAGTGGTGTGACAGCCTCGTGGCTAGCTGGCGGAGATGCAGTTTTATTAAGTTTCATCCCAAGTCTCATGAAGTTTTATTAAGTTTCACAAAGTTTCATCCCACGTTTCATCGTGTTTCATCAAGTTTCATTTATTTCATTAAGTTCCATGAAGTTTCATCCCAAGTCTCATGAAGTTTCATTAAGTTTCACAACATTTGATCCCAAGTTTCGTCGTGTTTCAGCAAGTTTCATATAGGTTCATTAAGTTTCATCTCAAGTCTCATGACGTTTCATTAAGTTCCATGAAGTTTCATCCCAAGTTTCATCGTGTTTTATCAAGTTTCATATAGTTTCTCGAAGTTTCATCCCAAGTCTCATGAAGTTTCTAAGTTTCATCGTGTTTCATCAAGTTTCATATAGTTTCATGAAGTTTTATCCTAAGTTTCATCGTGTTTCATCAAGTTTCACATAGTTTCATTAAGTTTCATGAAGTTTTATCCCAAGTCTCATGAAGTTTCATGAAGTTTCATCTGAAGTCTCATGAAGTTTCATATAGTTTCATTAAGTTTCATCCTAAGTTTCATCCCAAGTTTCATCCAAAGTCTCATGAAGTTTCATCACAAGTTTCATCGTGTTTCATGAAGTTTCATCCTAAGTCTCATGAAGTTTCATCGTGTTTCATAAAGTTTCATATAGTTTCATTAAGTTTCATGAAGTTTTAATCCCAAATAACTGGATGAAACTCACTGAAACTTTCTAGAAACTGTTTGAAACTCTCTCAAACCTAGTGAAACTTCATGAAACAGGGATGGAACTTTTTCTTGAATTTTTTTAACTTCCTCGAAAGATTTTAGAGCTTCTTCAAATTTTTGCAGAACTTGATGAAATCTACTTGAAACTTCGTTTTGATGCAAAACAACGAGATAGCACACGACCGTTCGATCACTTGATAAAAAGGCCTCCACAATTCCTCTGCTTACTGCTTTCTTGGCCCACGTAACTTTGCTATAGCATTGGAAGTGCTTCCAACGGTATGGAATCAACACACTCGTCAACACCTAATCGAAAAGACGATAAGAACGGCGAAAACGACAAAGACAGCACAGCAAACAAACTCCAAATACTCTGAAATATCTACAGCAGCAAGAGGATGACCTTTAGGGAATTTAGCAACAAGAACCAATTGATTTGGATTCTCAATGCAAAAGTTATGAGCAAAACAAATCTGCTCAGCCCTAAAAATACCAAACTGCCACTATTCACTAATTTAATTATTAGGCAACATTTTCTAGAAGGGTGGTGATACTGAGATTTTTATAGTAGAACAAGCACCTCATGAGATGAATAACACAGTTGAGTTCACCTCATTTGGAGCTATTATGCATTTTCTATATTTTTTCAAAAACAAGAACTTGAACAAAATTATAATGCACAAGAACTCTTTTTGACAACAGCAACAAGCTCAAAACTAATTTTCACAGTAAGTTCATTAATAGAGGAACCCAACAAAGTTGGATTCACTCAAAAATAATCTACAGAGCATTACCTATGCATTTTACAAGTTAAACACTATTTTGAGTGTACATTTAGAGTTAGTTTTAAAATCTATTTGCAAAACCATGTTCTGGAGCTGAACTGGGCTCATAACCATTTTTAGATTGGAGCCCAGGTCAAATCAGAGCTAACAAAATATGAATCACCCTATTTGGATTTAAATTGAATTAGTTATGCAATTTTAAAGTTCATACCTTTTTCGTTTATAATTAAGACCTCACGGGAGGTCCTAAGGACTAGAACGGATTGGGAGGACATGAGCCATAGATTTTGAATCTAACGGCTCAAGACCTCCCAGCGATATCGCCTGCAGCGCCGCGAGATCTAGAGGACATGGGCCGAGATCTTGGATCCCACGGTCCTTGTCCTCCCAATGAACGCCAAGCGCGCGTCCACTGCGAGATAGAGGTCGTGGCCGTTGATCTTGGATCCAACGGCTATGACCTCAAGATCTCGCAAGGCCTTCATATCGCCGACCTCATGCGCTGATCGAGAGAGAGGTCGTGGCCGTTGATCTGCGAGATGGACGCCCACGACCACGCACCTCACGACTGCCTGTGCAAGTTAATCGCGCTGAGGACACAAGGAGGTCCGCCTGGACACACGGAGGTCCAGCGCTAAGACAAAAAGAAATGCTCCATCATTGGGAGCATTTACTGCCCAAATCTTTGTCTTAACGACCGCACGGGATGATTTTTCCGACAAAACGATTATGGCAAAGACGTGGCCAATGCGGCGATGCGAGCACTCGCCGGCGACCACTAATGACACCAATGTGTGCGCAATAGTGTTGCGCACACATCGATCACTCTCGACGACGGGCGGCGGTCTTGAACGTCGGCGAGCCGAGGACAATTGTGACCAAAGACGCCAAACGACAATTTGGAAAAGTAAAGCTCGCAACATCCATTCAAGCCGGTGCTCAAGAAAAGCTCGCAACAACATACACGCGGTGCCAAGATCTACGGGACTACCAGGGAGGGTTACCCGGAGGTCGCGGAGGTCTTGAGGATGTTGGGGACGAGGAGGACCGGCCCGGTGAAGACAAGGTGCTCCACGACCGACAAGCTCCAATGCTCCAACTAGCCCTCACCTGAAAAGGTCAACCCCAAGTGAAGTTAGGGTTAAACTTCCAGGAAGTTTGAGGAGCAAAAATGGAGAAGTGGTTGAGCGAGAGAGCCACTGGAGCACTGTGCCACCGAGGGCTCCAAGCTTCAACAATGGCGGTTGGGAGGTCTGTGGAGGGGAAAGTTCAAAAGACACAGGTGCAAGCTAGAGCTTGGAAGTGTGCCAAAGAAGCTAAGGGAGGAACCCAATGGGGGTTTTATAACTTGGATAAGCAGGGCACATGAGCTCGGGTTAAGCTCATGGTGAGCTTAGCCCATGGCTCGGTCCATGGTTTGGACAAGACGTGGAGATGACATGGTGAACTGTCGTGCGCATCGAGGCGGAAGGTCGACCAAAGATTTAATGCGGTCGACAAAGAGTCGTTGCAAGGTACACAAGGTGACAGGCACACCTTTTTCTCTCTGCCCAGGAGCACGCATGCGTGACCGAGGAAGGAGAAGAACAGGGGAGATCGTTTTGACCGTTGGATAAGACTACGGGGAGGTCCTAACCTTGGATGTTATTTTTGAACCGTTATGTTTTAAGTGACTGGGAGGAGGTCCTAGCCACACGATCCTGGACGGGGAGGTCGTGGCCCCACGATTTCCTTAACGCGGATGCGCACGAGGAAAAAGAACAGGAGGTCCAAGGCGTTGGATCTAAATCCAATGGTGCAGACCTCCTGGAGGACTTAACGCTATGCACGCCTTCTGCCTCAAGATGTGGAGGTCATGGCCTTTGGATTTAAATCCAAGGGCACATAACAGTGATAGGGAGGACTTAGACGCCGCAAGAACACACAAGAGAGGTCATGGCCTTTAGATTTAGATCTAAGGGCTCACGACCTCATGTCTTGCCGAGGTCTGGCTTGCACAAAGGCGAGGAGGAGGTCGTGGACTGTGGATCTTAATCCAACGGTGCACAACATGAGATGGGGAGGTTTTGTCTTGTTGGATATCATTGAGGTTGTGGGCTGTTGGATTTGATCCAACGCGCAACAATTGAAGCGGGGAGGTCTGGCCGCGATGATTTGCAGGAGGTCGTGGCCTTTGGATCTGAATCCAACCAAGACAAGGCGTCGATGGGTGGAGGACCTCACTGTGAATGTTTGAGGAGGAGGTCGTGGCTGTTGGATTGGACCCAACGGCTACGACCTCAACAAGGTGGGATGCCTTAGTGGTTTAACAGCTCGGAGAGGTCATGAGCTGTTGGATCTTAATCCAAGGGCTATGACCTCACCAAGGTGGAAGGTGGACTTTGAGGTTTGATAACAAGGGGAGGTCATGGCCATCGGATTTTGATCCAAGGGCAATGACCAGATGAGGTGGGGAGAGGACCTTGCGGTGTTGACCGCGGAGGAGATCGTGGCGGTTGGATGTAAATCCAGCGGTTGCACCTCAACAAGGTGGGAAGGAGGTCTGTTTGAGTTGCGAAGAGGTTGGGTTGGACCAGCTTTTGCAAAGCGGCTAGCCCAAGGAACAAAGGCACCATTTTAAATTTAGTTTTTAACAAATGAGACTTTGCAGAATTATTTGAGATAGCAAATGAACTCCAAAATTTATGAAATTTTAACTGGAGCTTGCTGACATCATGATTAACCTTACATAAAATTTCCAGAGGTTATTATGCTATGAATTTTTCTCAGGAAATTCATGAAGGCTATTCAAGAAATTGTTTTACCTCCAAAAATTATCAAACAAGTTTTATAACTCATGATATTTTTCAGAGGGGTCCCACAACATTTCTAGGACCAAGGAAAAATATCTCCAAGGGTTTAGCACAAGATTTGTGACAATTGGAAAATGAGTTTGACTTTTGGTCAACAAGAGCTTATGTTTTTGGGATTACACAATCTCTTGGACAAGAATTACATGAGAGTTTAGGGGTTTTCAAGATGTGAGAAAAAGTTTTAATTTCTACACATTTAATTATATTTGAACAAACACCTGTTTAGGTATTTGGGATGTTACAGGTATATCGTTGTGTAGCAGCTCCTAGCAGATTTACACCAGCGGCGCTCGCCAACAAGTTCTCATTTCTGACCGACTCGACAAAGTGAGATAGATATGCGCATGTTATAGTTAGTTTGGCCTAGTCAAGGGCTACGGTAGGCTACACTAGCTAAAATAATAAAAATTCTACCCGTAAACCAAGATCACTGCAGCTTATAGATCACGGACTTACCACTAGACGCAAGAAAGCGAAATTGATGCAAAGACGCGTCAAGGCGAGTAGTCGCACTAAGTTGATGCAAACGCGTCAAGCGAGTAGTCGATACTTCCTCTTCCTCGTCGCGGCGTCCCACGACTGACTCCTCTCTTGCGGTTCGTCCAAGCGCTTCTGATCTGATGGCCTCCAAAGGTATCCACACGTGCGGGAGGAAGCGGCGCCGCGCCGACCACTAGATCCGCGCGAGCGACTAGGGCGTGGGAGGGGTGGCGGCCAGGGTTTGAGGATGTCACGAAAAACTCATCATCAAACCTTTGCGCCCTTGCCCTCCTTTTATAGACGTCCTTACAATGGGCTTCTACTAATAGAGGCCCATTAGGACTCAATGCCCAGCCTAATTCGGATCCAATCCAATTAGGCTTCAAATTTCTTAAGTGTGTGACCCTATAGGTTCACGTATGTTTAGACATGACGCGAGTATACATACTTGGTCAATAGTTGGTAGCGGCCTCTAGCAAGACGTGCCAACTCCTAAACGTACACAAAGATCATATCGGACGAACCATCACAACGTTATGTACATGCCAATCCTTTGCCTCACGATATTGATTGAGCTCCAAGTCGACCACTCTTTCTCGATCCCGTGATCCTAATCCCTTACTAGGTTAACTCTTAACCTTAAGTAGCATGGCCATGCATTTCGATCCGATCACTCGAGGGGCCTGTGAGATATCTCTCTCGTAGAGAGGGCAAATCCCATCTCGACCGACCATGCCTCGCAAACATGCTTCATGACAAACCCGAAGCTACCTTTATAACTACCCGATTCACTTGAGTAGTGTTTGATAGCCCTAAGTAGGTCGATTCACATCTCAAGTACATGGGACAATCTCAGGTCTAAGGACAAGGCGCATACATTGTGTAGAGAGAACCATAAGTATAATTGTTATGTCTCATGTTGGGTCGGTCCAACCCCATGTTCTAAACATGTGTCCACATTATTGGTTTGACATCTCCATGTCTATGACCAAAACATGGTCATCAACCGATACATGTGCTAATCCATCATTCACGTGTGTCCTCACATGAACTCCGACTAGGGACAACTTTAGAATAACCATACAAGTAAAGAGTTTCACAAACAAGTCACATACTTGTTAATCAACACAAAGGTAATATTCAAGGAACATTTATTAAATCATGGATACAACGAAATATCATCATCTCTATGATTGCCTCTAGGGCATATCTCCAACACTTTCTACCATGGAAAGTTAAAGTACCTCTTAAGATTAAAAAAAAATTCTTGTGGTACCTTTGTAGAGGAGTTATTCTGACTAAGGATAATTTATTAAAACGGAACAGGAGGGGTGACACAAATTGTTGCTTTTGTGGTCAGCAGGAGACCATTCAACATTTGTTTTTTGATTGCCGCTTTGTCCATTTTGCTTGTGCATAGTTCAGATTGCTTTTAATCTTAATAGACCTAATAATGTTTGGAATTTCTTTTGGAACTGGTTATTAGGTCTTAATTCGAATTTAAAAGCAAATATTTGGGTAGGGGCGGCTGCACTATGCTGGTCTATCTGGTTATGTCGTAATGATGTCGTTTTCGACAAGATAGTTATTAACAATCCTTTGCATGTTATATTCAGATGTATCCATTGGATCCACTCTTGGTCAGCTTTGCAATGCCAAGGTAGAAGGAAGGCCTTGGTAGTTGGGAGCAAAGCATTGGACGTCATTACAAGGGAGATATTTAACAAGCATGGGTGGAAGCTATGTGATAGGCTTCGATATGCTTGACGATCTTTTAGTTATTGTTTATTTTCATAAGGATGTTTATTGTTTTTACGGTGTTTGTTTTGCCGGTGGTTTGTGTTTTTGTAGTATTGCCATTTCTTTATGGCTCATGGGGCTACTGTTTAGCCTGGTTATGAATTTTTAGATATTTGTAATAAATCTTGGTCTACGTGTATCCTTGGATACAGAGGCCGGGAGAGGTTCTCTCTTCTATTATCTAAAAAATCTCGTTAAGTTTTTGGAAGCAACTAGGCAACACCGCAATAGTACAGTGTTGCAATGGTATAGCAAGAGGCTCCATGCAGTTTCAGCGAGTTTCATGAAAAACGTTTGACAAGTTTTAAGTTTCAGTGAGTTTCACGTGTTTTTAGAAGTTTCCAAGAAATTTTCAAGCAAGGTTTCAATGAGTTTAGAATTTTGGATCTCAAGTCTCACCGAGTTCCAACTGAAGAGTTTCAAGAAGTTTCAACCAAATTTTCAACAAGTTTTAGCTAGTTTCAACGAGTTCGATCACTTGGCTACGGCGGCACTACCGCGCTGCCACAGAGCCACTCGATGCCATCCGCCGTCGACACACCCTCTTCTCTAGATCTAGCCCAACTACCGCCGCAGCCAAGGAGCCGACCTACCGTGCTCGAGCTCCTGCCAAGCCTCCATCTCTCCCTCTTCCTCGGCTTCGGCCCAAGCTCCGTGCCACCAAGCGTGCCGATGTCGGATCTGACCGTCTCGAGTCACATCGTTGCTAGATCCGTGCGTCCCATGCCGTACCGTCGCCGCCCATCTCCAGATCCAGAGTCGGAGTTGAAGCACCACATCACAGCCCACGCCAGACCTGGAGCCAAAGGTGAAGGAGGAGGTGGAGGACGGCACCGGAGTTGAAGAAGGAGGTCAATGGCCAGCACCGAAGGAGAAGGAGGAGGGAAAGGGTCACCTACCTCCGACAGCTCACGGGCTGCCCTCTCAGGCTGAACGCAGGAGAGAAAGATAAGGAGGAGTGTCTGGTGGTGAGAAGGCCATAAGGAAATGGCTTATCTGTAATGGCTTGGGGTTTTGTAACGCCCCCAAATTATAGGACCGTTAAACTCTTCACAACCGCCTAGGATGTGCAGTTGCGAAGTAAGCAGTGCCTCAACCAAGCTTTCGATTATAACAAAATCCAACATTTTATTACATAAGATTAAGGCTTAACAGCCAGTTTTAACCTGGCACGGGCATTCAAGCCCAAAATTTAATATAATACAAGACAAAAGAATATCAAACCACAGGCACACTTAAGCGCTGCTGAGACCTAATAACAGTAGTCGCTGCCATCAATGGGTCCACCATAATCCTGTTCATCAAGATCCTCTGTATTTTCCTTGTTTTCTTCTGTAGATTGTTTGCAGATTATGCAAGAATGAGTACAACTTCCGTACTCAACAAGCCACATGGAAAAGCTAAATAATTACATCTAAGGAGTTCAAAGGATGGTTAGGGTTTACCTTAACAGGCATATGTGGATACATTTTGCAGTTAAAGCAGTTTATATTTAAAACAATAAAACAATAATAAATAATAACATCAGGGGTTTCTCAATAAACTCAATTACCAACTTAACATCTGAAAAACTCTACTTATGCCTCATGTACTGGAATCACCCATTAACAAAGCTTCATTAACCGAAAGCATGGCGTATTCGAATACCTTTTTATACACTCTGCCCAACTTTACCCACAAGATATCTCAAACTCATACTGTCATGCAATATACACGCAACACATTAGCGTGCGACTGAGCTGAGATAACAAAGTCTTTTCACTGCTCAACCTTTCTAGTATCTACCCGGTAGGTTCAAACCCATACAACCCTCGGGAGACTCCACCGGCCGTTGTGGATCTTGGCCCCAATGCTGACAGGACCATACCGTTGTGTAGACCAGCGAGTCTCCCTCCAGGCCCACCCCTGTCCCATTCCCGATACTATAGATATTCAATTGGAAAAGCAGTGTACTAAGCCAGGGAGTAATGACCACGCATGTGGTTGAGCGGTTTTCTGTGTTTGTCACTTAGCACAAGGTTCTTGTCCTTACTTGTCATCAAGTGAGGCGATGGCCCAACACCAACTCGTGGCTGTCCACCTCCAAATCTCACTGATGACTCACTTTTAACACAAGTCTATTAGGTTGTCCAACTTCTTGGACACAACCCTCAACTCTTCACCAAAAACCATTGACGAACCGCCAATACTCTCTTTTGATTGATAACACATTTGTGTGATAAAGCTACTTGTATAGCATATTTTATGTGAACTTGTCAAGGTGAATATGGCCTACAAGTGCTGGGTATTTGTCAAGGTGAATATAGCCTATAAGTGCTAGGTGGGTTTGTATGTGGGGTAATAGGATTTATCTAATTATCGTGGCATTCAAGAGTATTATTTCAATAATTAAAGTAATTGGCACAAATACAATAATCAAAGTAATAATAAATATATGAAATGTGGGTTCAAAATGATCAAGGAATGCGACTTGCCTTCTTGCGAAAAGTCTGTTGATCTTGGTCTTGTTAGGTGTCTTCAGGAGTGCAGTCGTCGAAATCGTGACCTAACGAGAAGCAATACAATAAAATAAACCAAGTAAAATCCTGCTCGACAAGGAATGAGCTGGGAACAACATGTAAGTAAATAAAATCAAAAAGAAACTTAAAGGAAGGTGGTGTGGGATGATAGGAGTTTATCTGGTGTTTGATTGGACTGAACGGAGTTGAGAAATGAATCCAAGTACAACAAAAATATAGAAAAGATATAATGAATCAAATAAAAAGGTGAAAAGATTTATTGGGAACTTGGTATAGCTGATCGGAGTCAAGAATGAGCTGTCTGGGATCGAAACGGTCGAAAAGAACATAAGTTTGTCAAATTAGGGTTTCGGTGAATAGTGTCGTTTTACTGTTCATGCCTGAATTGGGTTATGAACATTATTTAAACACTAAACCGGGTTTAAGGGACAGTGATTACGTTTACTATTTTCTGGTCGAATGAACAGTAACCACTATGAATAGTAATGATTATGAATAGTACTCAAAATTACTGTGCTATGAACAGCGCATTTTCGGATTTTGGAACAGTGTTTTCTGGTTTTCGGGTGAACAGTAATTGAAACCACTATGCAATGAATAGTGACATGCGAAATTAATTTGAAACGATAATGGGTTTGGACCCATTACTTTATGACCCATAGCCTATTGGCGGGCCTTAAGACCCGATCGCGCTTGGCGAAAGGCGAGCCCTCGCCTCGGCCACTCGGCGGAGGAAGGGAGGCGGCGGCGATGGCGTCGGGCGGTGACGGCCGGCGACCAAGGGGAGGTGGCGCGGGGAGGCTCCTACCGAGGTTAGTCCTCTTACCTCTAGGGTTTTGTAGGGATACGGGTAGGCTACGATAGCTACAAAACAAAAATTTCTACCACGCAAACCAGGAAGCCAAGTAAGTAGATGATAACAGATCGTTACCACCAGGCGCGCAGAGCAGCGGAAGAAGAGTAGGAGTAGCCTGGTCCAACGTAGAGCGCATCGATGCAGTGGTCGTAGTCAATCGTCCAGTGTCCTCGCGAGTCGATCGTCTCCTCTAGCAACCTCTGCAGTTTCTTGTGAAGATCGCGGATCGTCCTCAAGCGCAACAATCGCAGTAGCGCCTCTACGTTATCCACACGTCCAGGGAAGGAACAACCGTACGTCAGTGTACTAGCACCAAGTCGTACGGTAGAGCTCTCAGGAAGATGGCGGCTAGGGTTTCGGTAGAGTAAAACTTACATCCTAAATAGCCTCATGCATCTCCTTATATAGTGCTCGTGACGGATCCTATCCAAACACATTTGACGAATCGTATCCGTATTGGTTTGTTCCAACCCGTTAAGTGTGTGACCCGTTAGGTTTATACGTAATCGGTTGTGACTCAGAAACCCTTTTCGACCACGAGTCGTAGCGGTTCCTAGCAGAATATAGCGATTCCCGAATACACATAAATTATATCGGACGAACCTTGATGCAATATGATCTACGACCAGGTCCTCATCACTTACGACTAGGTCCTATCTTTATACGACTAGTTCGTATTTGGTCACGACCAGCTCGTAACTCCTTACGACCAGGTTTTGACCACTCTGTGATTACGTTCGACTAGTCTACGACCAACTCGTATCTCCATACGACTAGTCCGTAACTGATCGAACTAAGCGACCTACTCGTGTATTCTCCCATTGCGTTACAATGTCTGGTTGAACTCCAGGTGAGATGTTTTGTCATCCATGGACTGTTCAATACTTTCTCGATCGGGTGTCGGATAACTTCACGTGGTCGAACACTTCGACTACTAGTGGCATGGCCATGCACTTTCTTTATCCAAGCACAACGAGGGGCCCAGAGACATCTCTCCTGTTATGTTAGGAGGGACAAATCCCATATCTGACCTGTCACATTCCTCTGCATGTTTCATAACATACCCGAAAGCTACCTTTATAACTACTCAGTTACGAGCAGCGTTTGGCAACCCCTAAGAGTGCTATTACACATGTAGGAAACCATGCTGATCTCAGGTCTAAAGATTATACATCATCATTGCTTGAGACCAACTAACGACACATTAGAATCATAACAATCTCAATAGTGTCTCAAAGTGGATCTAATCCAATATCATGTTCTCTAACATGTGTCCATATTATTGGTTTGATATCTCCATATCTATGACTCGTGAAACATAGTCATCAACCTATACATATGCTAGTCTATTCATATGTGTCCTCATATGTTTCCGACCAGGGAACGTTTAAGAATAATCATCGCAGAAATATAGAGTTTCACAATCAAGTCACATACTTGATAACAAATATTAACAATATTATTCTAGGAACAAGATAACATATTATCCAATATTATAAATACAATGAAATACAATCATCTATATGATTGCCTCTAGGGCATATTTCCAACAGTCTCCTATTTGCACTAGAGTCAATCATTTAGGTATCTAATACCGATAGCTCTTGTGTGTGCCTTATGCTTTGGTTGTGTAAGAGGCTTTGTCAACGGATCAGCAATATTTAAATCTGTATGAACTTTGCATATCTTAACATCTCCTCTATCCACCAATTCATGAATAAGATGATAACGCCTGAGTATATGCTTGGACTTCTGATGGGATCTAGGCTCCTCAGCCTGCGCAATGGCTCCATTTTTGTCACAATAGAGATCCATTGGGCTCGAGGCACTCGGAACCACACCCAACTCAGCAATGAAATTCCTTATCCAAACACCTTCTTTTGCAGCTTCAGAAGCCGCAATGTACTCAGCCTCCGTCGTAGAATCAGCAACCGTCTCTTGCTTGGAACTTTTCCAGCTCACTGCTCCTCCATTCAAAATGAATACAAAACCAGATTGCGAACGATAATCATCTTTGTCAATTTGAAAACTTGCATCGGTGTAACCATTTACAACGAGCTCTTCATCACCTCCATAAACTAGGAACGCATCCTTAGTCCTTCTCAAGTACTTAAGGATGTTTTTCACAGCTGTCCAGTGACCTTCACCGGGATCAGCTTGGTATCTGCTCGTAACACTTAGAGCATATGATACATCTGGTTGAGTACATATCATGGCATACATGATAGATCCAATAGCCGAAGCATATGGAATACCATTCATACGATCTCGCTCTACAGTTGTCGAAGGACACTGACTCTTGCTAAGACTTATGCCATGTGACATAGGCAAGAACCCTTTCTTGGCTTCCTTCATGTTGAACCGAATCAACATCTTGTCAATATAAGTACTTTGGCTTAATCCAATTAGCCTTCTTGATCTATCTCTATAGATCTTTATTCTCTCCTAGGTCATTCATGGAAAACTTATTTTTCAATGATGACTTAATGGATTCCAGCATAGGAATGTCATTCCCAATCAATAATATGTCATCCACATATAAGATTAGAATAACAAGTGCGCTCCCACTAACCTTCATATAAACACAAGGTTCTTCTTTGTTCTTGACGAAACCAAACCTTTTGATCTCCTCATCAAAACGTATATTCCAACTCCGAGATGCTTGCTTCAACCCATAAATGGACTTTTGAAGTTTGCATACTTTACTAGCATTCTTTGGATCGATAAAACCTTCAGGTTGTGTCATGTACACATCCTCATCTAGGTTTCCATTAAGGAAAGCTGTTTTGACATCCATTTGCCATATCTCATAGTCGAAATATACAGCAATAGCTAGAATGATCTGAACAGATTTAAGCATCGCTACTGGTGAGAAGGTCTCATCATAACCAACTCCTTGAACTTGTCAAAACCCTTTTGCGACTAGTCGAGCTTTATGAATGTGAATATTTCCATCCATATCAATCTTTTTCTTATAGATCTATTTGCACTCAATGGTTTTAACACCATCAAGTGGATCGACCAGGTTCCAAACCTGATTGTCACTCATAGAGTCTATCTCAGATTTCATGGCTCTAAGACATTTCTTAGAGTCTGGGTCCATCATCGCTTCCTCATAAGTCTTAGGCTCATCATTATTCAATAATAATACATCATGCCCATACCTTGTAGGCAATTGACGCAGCCTTTTAGATCTACGTGGGGCTAGTGCCTCATCTACAGGTTCAACAATATTTTGTTCATCCTGTAGAGGTTCAGTAGGAGTTGAAACACTTTCAGATATTTCCCGAATTTCTTCGAGTTGCACCTTTCTCCCACTGACTCCTTTTGAAAGAAACTCTTTCTCCAAAAAGACATCATTTCGGGTAACAAAAACTTTGCCTTCTTCCCTGTTGTAGAAATAGTATCCTTTGGTTTCCCTAGGATATCCTATAAAGAAGCATTTATCTAACTTGGGTGTGAGTTTATCAGACGTCAAACATTTAACATAGACATCACATCCCCAAATCTTTAGAAAAGACAAACTAGGACTCTTCCTAGTCCACATCTCATATGGTGTCTTATCTACTGATTTAGATGGTACCTTATTCAAAGTGAAAGCGGCAGTTTCTACAGCGTAACCCTAAAAATACAACGGCAGATCTGATTGGCTCATCATCGATCGAACCATGTCCAACAAAGTCCGATTACGCCGCTCGGACACCCCATTCCATTGTGGAGTGCCTGGTGGTGTAAGTTGTGGAACAATTCCACATTGTTTCAAATGATCACCAAATTCATGGCTCAAAAATTCACCTCCACGATCAGATCGTAAGCATTTGATTGTCTTGTCAAGTTGATTATGTATTTCATTCTGGATCTCCTTGAACTTTTCAAAGGATTCCGACTTGTGCCTCATAAATAGATATATCCATATCTACTATAGTCATCAGTGAAAGTAATGAAGTACTGAAAACCACCTCTAGCTGTCGTACTCATTGGTCCACACACATCAGTATGTATGAGTGACAACAGGTCGGACGCCCTTTCACTCCGACCAGTGAAAGGTGTCTTGGTCATCTTTCCGACCAGGCAAGACTCACATGTTTCAAATGATTTTAGCATTCCATCACCATGGAGCTTCTTCATGCGTTTCTCACTTATGTGACCCAAACGACAATGCCATATGAAAATGGAATTCAAAGCATTAGGCCGAAGCCTCTTTGCATTAATATTATAGATGAGTGTATCAACAAGATTTAAAATAAACAACCCATTCAAAACAGGTGCATAGCCATGAAACACTTCATTCAAAAATATAGAACAACCATTGTTCTCAACAATGAATTTATAACCCTCTGCCATCAAATATGAGGAAGAGATAATGTTTCTACTAATGGCTGAAACGTAATAACAATTATTCAATTCCATAATAAATCATGAAGGCAAAAGTAATGGCAAAGTCCCGACGGCTAATGCAGCAACCCTTGCTTTATTCCCGACGCGAAGATCCATCTCGCCCCTTGCAATTCTCCTACTCCTTGTTAGACTCTACATCGAATTGCAGATATGAGCAACCGATCCGGTATCAAACACCCATGAGTTAACAGAAGAGTCAGCAAGAAAAATATCTATAACATTAATACCTGTAGTGGAAGTTTTAGTCCCACCATTCCTTTTCTGATCAGCCAGGTATTTCTTACAGTTCCTCTTCCAATGGACTAGCTCTTTGCGGTAATAGCATTCATTCTCTTGAGTCGGGCCGGACTTAGTCTTGGGCTTAGGCTTGTTAGTTTTGATCTCATCTGAAACTTTAACCTTGCCCTTTTTCTTGACCCAAGTCTTAGCCTTCTTCTTGAAGCTTGTACTCTTTTGCACCATCATCACATATTTGTTGCTTTTCTTAATCTTGCCCTCTCTTTGTCTTAAGCATCATATGCGATTCGGTGATATTCTTATCTAAGCCGTTCATATGGAAGTTCAAAATGAACTGCCCATAGTTTTCAGGAAGCGAAGCAAGAATCAAATTTATAGCCAACTCTTGGCTAAGTGGAAAACCAAGTTTTTTCAAGCTCTGTGTGTAACCAACCATTTTGATCACATGAGGGCTCACCGGACCACCCTCAGCTAGCCTACATCCAAACAAGTTCTTTGAGATCTCATATCTCTCAGTTCTTGCTTGTGTCTCAAACATGCCTTTGAGTGCCACGATCATATCATAGGCCTCAATGTTCTCAAACTGCTTCTGAAGGTCTGAGTTCATAGAAGCAAGCATGAGACAGCTAACATCAAGGGACTCATCGCATGCCTTTTTATAGGCAGTTTTAAGAGCAGCAGCAGCATTTTCAGTAGTCACATCTGGAATTTGGTTCCTCTAGAACATGTTTCTTTTTATCTTGCCTAAGAACAATTCTTAGGTTGCGGGACCAATCCACAAAATTTGTTCCATTCAGTTTTTCCCTTTCAAGTATCGAACGTAAAGCAAAACTGGATGTAGGTACAACAGTTGGTGCCAAAATCTACAACATAAAATATACAAAACTAAGACATATGTTCAATCAAAGTAACTTCTATTAAACAATTTAACAAAGATACTCCCACTAAATACCATATCCCTCTTATGACATTTTAGTGATTCAAGATCCATAATCATTTAATCTACTAGTGAGCTTTGGCATCACTGCTAGAAGACTAGTGAAAATGGTAAGCAACCCTTTGCTAATCATATCTCTATATGACTCTTGTTGTTGGGCAGCATCTCTATGCTTCAGCACCCAACCCTATGCCCCAAGGTCCATAACCGTTATGATGACCTTGTCAAGTTAAACCAATGCTAAGCGTGTAAGTGTCCAACACAAACCCATCTAGTCAAGTAGAGTTAATGGCACTCTGCTTTGGCAAGACCTACCATTAAAATACATGAATTTGGATGGTGTAGCAAGTTGGGAGGGCATCAATTTAACTTAATATTATGTGAGGGAATTTTACTTCTACCATGTTAAAAGCATTTAAAGCAAAATAACATGCATAGAAATAAATGAGCAGGAATATAAAGGCATTCACAGACAATCAAATTGCATTGTGATATAGTATGACCCTTCCACATGGTGATCTCCATCGCCATGCATCCTATTCGCCATGTCTCCGAGTGGTCGACCCCTCCAAGTACTCCCACTAAGCCATTACTCCTAATAGCACTAGTAATGAATTACAAGGAGTAAAGAAGCATCACAAGTCGACACACAGGCCGTTATACAAATATAGACAGCCTTGGGCTGCAATAAGCATGACACGCAGGTCATGAACATTACACACATACAAGCATCTCATACATCATAGGTCATACTATTCATATCAATCCCTGCAAAAACAAGTTATGCATAGAATCCTATTCCGGAACATGAATCTTATTCACGTAACCAAGCCTTGGAAATCATCAGATTAATCATATTAACCCTATTCCGAACCACTCTGATTATTGCCTTGATATGACCACACACTGGGGCAAACTCCGATAGCGTAATTCCGACTGGTAGGAGTGTTATGCAGAGTGGTCGTGAACAAGCACAATAAACCATCTGGCCCTTATAGCTCATACCTCCTCGTAGACCCATCTGCTACCACCGAAAAACAGATCGATCTTATCGACTAGGGACTAGATCGTTCCATCTATATGAACTGATCTAGGTTACCAGACCTGACCAGTAATAGATCCAATCTACTACTACCACATATCAAGTATATGCGATCGATCCAGATCAAAAACTACGCATGATAGCTCTGATACCACTGTAGGGATACGGGTAGGCTACGATAGCTACAAAACAAAAATTTCTACCACGCAAACCAGGAAGCCAAGCAAGTAGGTGATCGCAGATCGTTACCACCAGACACGCAGAGCAGCGGAAGAAGAGTTGGAGCGACCTGGTCCAACGTAGAGCGCGTCGATGCAGCGGTCGTAGTCGATCATCCAGCATCCTCGCGAGTCGATCGTCTTCTCCAGCAACCTCTGCAGTTCCTTGTGAAGATCGCGGATCGTCCTCAAACGCAATAGTTGCAGTAGCGTCTCTACGGTATTCACACGTCCAAGGAAGGAACAACCGTACGTCAGTGTACTAGCACCAAGTCGCACGATAGAGCTCTCAGAAAGATGGCGGCTAGGGTTTTGGTAGAGTAAAACTTACATCCCAAATAGCCTCATGCATCTCCTTATATATTGCTCGTGACGGATCCTATGCGAACACGTTTGACGAATCGTATCCATACTGGTTTGTTCCAACCTGTTAAGTGTGTGACCCGTTAGGTTTATACGTAATCAGTTGTGACTCGGAAATCCTTTCTGACCACGAGTCGTAGCGGTTCATAGCAGAACATAGCGATTCCTGAATACACATAAATTATATCGGATGAACCTTGATGCAATATGATCTCGACCAGGTCCTCATCACTTACGACCAGTGTCCTATCTTTATCTGACGGTTAAGTATTTGGTCACGACGATTCGTAACTCCTTACGACCAGGTTTTGACCACTCTGTGATTACATTCGGCCAGTTTACGACCAGCTCGTATCTCCGTACAACCAGTCCGTAACTGATCGAACTAAGCGACCTACTCGTGTATTCTCCCTTTGCCTCACGATGTCTGGTTGAACTCCAGGTGAGATGTTGTGTCATCCATGGACTGTTCAATACTTTCTCGATCGGGTGTCGGATAACTTCACGTGGTCGAACACTTCGATTACTAGTGGCATGGCCATGCACTTTCTTTATCCGAGCACAGTGAGGGGCCTAGAGACATATCTCCTATTATGTTAGGAGGGACAAATCCCATATCTGACCAGTCACATTCCTCTACATGTTTCATAGCATACCCGAAAGCTACCTTTATAACTACTCGATTATGAGCAGCGTTTGGCAACCCCAAAGAGTGCTATTACACATGTAGAAAACCATGCTAATCTCAGGTTTAAGGATTATACATCACCATTGCTTGAGACCAACTAACGACACATAGAATCATAACAATCACAATAGTATCTCAAGGTGGGTCTAATCCAACATCATGTTCTCTAACATGTGTCCATATTATTGATTTAATATCTCCATATCTATGACTCGTGAAACATAGTCATCAACCAATACATATGCTAGTCTATTCATATGTGTCCTCATATGTTTCCGACCAGGGAACGTTTAAGAATAATCCTTGAAATACAATCATCTCTATGATTGCCTCTAGGGCATATTTCCAACAGGTTTTGCACGAGCTGGGGCTTTTGGGTGGGATTTATGGTGGCGGCGGTGAAAGGGAAAGGCAGAGGTGGGAGGTGAGGGAGAGTGGGAGCCGGGGGTGGCCTTTTATAGGGCGATTGAGGCGGTGGGAGCAAGATTTGTGCGAAGGGGCGCACGACGCGTGGCGGTGAGCTAGGGCAGAAGGCCATGGATGGCACCGAAAGGGCAAGGTGGCGGTATGGGCGGGGCGAGGTGGCGCTAGGGACGTGCGCTGCATTGAAGGCAAGCGACGACGTGTGCGGCGGGGAGAGGTGGCGGCTGTTGGAAATATGCCCTAGAGGCAATCATAGAGATGCTTATATTTCATTATGTTCACAATATTTGATAATATGTTATCTTGTTCCTTGAATGAATCATCAGTCATGAAGATTAACGAGTATGTGACTTGTTGGTGAAGCTCTTTTTAACTTATGATGATGTCATTCTAAAAGTATCCTGGTCGAAAGTCCTTTGGTGGAACACTAGTGACTATCGACCGACACATGTATTGATTGATGACCATGTTTCACGGTCATGGATATAGGGATATCGAATCAATAATGTGGACACGTGTTAGAGAACATGGTGTTGGATAAGACCCACCTTGAGACACTATTGAGATTGTTATGATTCTATGTGTCGTTAGTTGGTCTCAAGCAATGATGATGTATAATCCTTAGACCGAGATCGACTTGGTTTCCTACATGTGTAATAGCACTCTTAGGGGTTGCCAAACGCTACTAAATGGCGGGTGGTTATAAAGGTAGCTTTGGGTATGCTATGAAACATGCGAGAGGATGTGACTGGTCGGATATGGGATTTGCCCTCCTAACATAACAGAGAGATATCTCGGGCCCCTCGAAGTGGTCGGATAAAAAAGTGCATGGCCATGCCCTTTGGTGATCGAAGAGTTCGACCACATAAGGTTATCCGATACTCGATCGAGAAAGCATTGAGCAGTCCATGGATGACACAACATCTCACAGAGTTCAACCGGATATCGTGAGGCAAAGGGAGAATACATGAGTAGGTCGCTTAGTTCGACCGACTACGAGACCGTCGAGCGTAATCCGCAGAGTGGTCGAAACCAAGTCGTGAGGAGTTACAAGTTGGTGCGTGATCAAATCTGAACTGGTCGTATAGAGATAGGACACAGTCGTAAGTGATGAGGTCTGGTCGTAGATCATATTGCATTAAGGTTAGTCCGATATAATTTGTGTGTATTAGGGAATCGTTATGTCTGCTAGGAACCGCTTCGACTAAGTGGCGGAAAGGGTTTCAGTCACAACCGAACTACACATGAACCTAACGGGTCACACATTAGCAGGTTGGAACAAACCGGTATGAATATGATTAAATGGCGTGTTTGGATAGGATCCGTCACGGGCTCTATATAAGGAGATGCATGAGGCTATTGGGAAAGGTGGAGTCGGAGAGTTGCCCTCTGAAACCCTAGCCGCCATCTTCTTGAGAGCCTCCCGTGCGATTTGGTGCTAGCACACGGCGTCGGTTGTTCCTTCCTGGGCGTGTGGATACCATAGAGGCGCTTCTCGTTGTTGCGCTTAGGGCGATCCACGATCTTCGCAAGGAACTGCAGAGGTGTTGGAGGAGACGATCGACCCGACCACCATCGCATCAACGTCTTTGGGCGCCGACGATCGACTACGACCGATGCGCGGCGCGCTCTTCGTCGGACCAGTACGCTGCGGCGCTTCTTCCGCCTCTCTGGCGTCTAGTGGTAACGATCTGTGATCATCTTCTTACTTGGCTTCCTGGTTTACGTGGTAGAAATTTTGAATTACTGCTATCATAGCCTACCCGTATCCCTTTAGTGGTATCAGAGCCATCCTGCGTAGTTTTTGATCTGGATCGGTCGCATATACTTGATATGTGGTAGTAGTAGATTGGATCTATTACTAGTCGTATCTGGAAACCTAGGCCCTGGTCGATTAGATCGATCAATTTTCGGTGGTAGTAGATGGGTATACGAGGAGGTACAAGTTAAGAGCACCAGATGATTCACTCGACTTGTTTTTCGACTACCTTGCATAATACTCCTACCGGTCGGAATTCCGCCATCGGAGTATGTCGCATTATGTGGTCGTATCAAGGCAGTAATCAGATTGGCTCGGGACCGTCGTGCTGGCTAATCATACCGCGCGTTATAGGTAGTATGTGTTCATGTCGTCCGATAGAATTGGATTCTATGCGTAACTTGTTTTGCAGGGATTGATGTGAATAGTATGGCCCATTGTGTATGTGATGCATGTATGGATTTTCATGACTGCATGTCATGTTGTGAGATAGCCATCGAGCTACATATTATTGTATAACGGATCTGCGTCTTGACTTGTGATGATTGATATTATCCTATGTAATTCATTACTAGCTCTTAGGGGTAATTGCTTAGTAGATGAATGCGGTTGGAGACTTCAAGCATGGTGGTAGGAGGACGAGGAAGCATCTTGATGGAGATCGTCATGTTAAGGGCCATACTATTTCACGATGATATGATTATCTGTGAATGTTTGTGTTTATTCTGTCATGATTTTAAGTCATGTTTTTCATTAGATGATTTTAACATGATAAAATTAAAATTCCCTCACATAATGTTAAGTTAAAATTGATGCCCTCAATAAAATTTGCACCATCAAAAGTCTTGTATTTTAAATGGTAGGTCTTGCTAAAGCGGAATGCCATTAACTTTCCTTGACTAGATGGGTTTGTGTCGGACACTTACGCATTGCATTGGTTTAACTTAACAAGGTCATCATAACGGTTATGGACCTTGGGGCATAGGGTTGGGTGCGAAGCATAGAGATCTTGCCCAACAACAAGAGTCATATAGAGATATGATTAGCAAAGGGTTGCTTACGAATTCACTAATCTTCTAGCGGTGATGCCAAAGCTCACTAGTAGATTACGATTGTGGATCTTGAATCACTAAATGTCATAAGAGGATATGGTATTTAGTGGGAGTATCTTTATTAAATTGTTTAATAGAAGTTACTTTTCTTGAACATATGTCTTAGTTTTGCGTATTTTATGTTGTAGATCATGGCACCAATCGTTTGTACCAACATCGATTTTGCTTTACGTTCGATACTTGAAAAGGAAAAACTGAATGGAACAAATTTTGCGGATTGGTCCATAACCTAAAATTGTTCTTAGGCAAGATAAAAGGAACATGTTCTAGAGGAACCAATTCGGATGTGTCTGCGATAATCTTTCTTGCTACTCTTAAATCCGCCTATAAAAGGCATGTGATGAATCCTTTGATGTTAGCTATCTCATGCTTGCTGCGATGAACTCGGACCTTGAAAGCAGTTTGAGAACATTGAGGCCCTCTGATATGATCGTGGCACTCAAAGGCATGTTTGAGACACAAGCAAGAACCGAGAGATTTGAGATCTCAAAGAACTTGTTTGCATGTAAGCTAGCTGAGGGTAGTCCGTGAGCCCACATGTGATCAAAATGGTTGGTTACACACGAGCTTGGAAAAACTTGGTTTTCCAGAGTCAAGAGTTAGCTCTGATTTGATTCTTGCTTAAGCTTCACGCAAGCTATGGTCGATTCATTACGAACTTCCATATGAATGGCTTAGACAAGAATCTCACCGAACTACATATGATGCTTAAGACTAGAGAGGGCGACATTAAGAAAAGCAACATCATGTGATGATGGTGCAAAAGAGTACAAGCTTCAAGAAGAAGGCTAGAACTTGGGTCAAAGGAAAGGGCAAGAAAGTTTTGGATGGGATCCAAACTAACAAGCCTAAACCCAAGACTAAGTCGGCCCGACTCAAGAGAATGAATGCTTTTCTTTGCAAGGAACGAGGACATTGGAAAAGGCGCAAGAAATACAGGCCGATCCGAAAAAGAATGGTGGGACTAAACCTTCCACTTGGTATTAATGTTATAGATGTTCTTCTTGCAGATTCTTACATTAACTCATGGGTATTTGATCTTGGGTCGGTTGCTCATATTTGCAATTCGATCTGAGAGTCTAACAAAGAATAGGAGAGTTGCAAGAGGAGATGGATCTTGGCGTCGGGAATAAAGCAAAGGTTCTTTGCATTATCCGTCGGGACTTTACCATTGGTTTTGCCTTGAGTTTATTATGGAATTGAATAATTGTTATTACGTTCGACCATGAGTAGAAACATTATCTCGACCTCATGTTTGATGGCGAGAGGTTATAAATTCATTATTGAGGACAATGGTTGTTCTATATTTTTGAATGATATGTTTTATGGCTATGCTCTGTTTTGAGCAGGTTGTTTATTTTAAATCTTGATGATGCACCCATCTTTAATATTAATGCAAAGAGGCTTGACCTAATAATATGAATTCCACTTTTATCGGCATTGTCGTTTGGGTCACATAAGTGAAAGCATGAAGAAGCTCCATGATGATGGAATTCTAAACTCATTTGATTTGGAATCATTTGAAGCGTCACGAATCTTGTCTACTCGGAAGATGACCAAGACACCTTTCCTTTGGTCGGAATGAGAGGCGTCAGACTTGTTGGCACTCATACATCTTGATGTGTGTGGACCAATGAGCACGACACTAGAGGTGGTTTCGATGCTTCATTACTTTCACCGATGACTATAGTAGATATGGATATATCTATTTAATGAGGCACAAGTCGGAATCCTTTGAAAAGTTCAAAGAGTTCGAGAATGAAGTCTGAAATCAACTTGGCAAGACAATCAAATCCTTGCGATCGATCGTGGAGGTGAATTTTGAGCGAGAATTTGGCAATCATTTGAAACAATGTGGAATTGTTCCTGACTTACACCACCGGGTACTCCACAATGGAATGGGGTGTCCGAGTGGCGTAATAGGACCTTGTTAGACATGGTTCGATCGATGATGAGCCAATCGATCTGCCATTGTATTTTTGGGGTTCACGCTCTAGAAACAGCCGCTTTCACTTTAAATAGGGTACCATCTAAATCGATAGATAAGACACCATATGAGATATGGATTTGGAAGAGTCCTAGCTTGTCTTTTCTAAAGATTTGGGGATGTGATGTCTATGTTAAGCGTTTGACGTCGATAAACTCACACCTAAGTCGGAAAAATGCTTCTTTATAGGATATCCTAGAAACCAAAGGATATTATTTCTACAACCAAGAGGAGAGCAAAGTGTTTGTTGCGAAATGGTGTCTTTTGGAAAAAGTTTCTTTCCAAAGCGATCGATTGGGAGAAAGGTGCAACTTCGAAGAAATTCGGAAACATCTGAAAGTGTTTCAACTCCTATTGAACCTCTACAAGATGAACAAAATATTGTTGAACACGTAGATGAGGCATCGACCACGTAGATCTAAAGGCCACGTCAAATGCCTATAAGGTATGGGCATGCGTATTATTATTGAATAATGATGAGCCTAACACTTATAAGGAAGCGATGATGGACCCGGACTACGAGAAATGGCTTGGAGCCATGAAATCGAGATAGACTCCATGAGAGACAACCAAGTTTGGAACTGATCGATCCACTTGATGGCGTTAAAACCATTGAGTGCAAATGGATCTATAAGAAAAAGATTGATATGGATGGAAATGTTCACATTCATAAAGCTCGACTAGTCGCAAAAGGTTTTCGACAAGTTCAAGGAGTTGACTACGATGAGACCTTCTCACCGTAGCGATGCTTAAATCTATACGGATCATTCTAGCTATTCTTGCATATTTAGACTATGAGATATGGCAAATGGACGTCAAAAGCGGCTTTCCTTAATGGAAACCTAAGTGAGGATGTGTACATGACACAACTTTGAAGGTTTTGTTGATCCAAATAATGCTAGTAAAGTGTGCAAACTTGAAGTCCATTTATGGATTGAAGCAAGCATCTCGGAGTTGGAATATACGTTTTGATGAGGAGATCAAAAGGTTTGGTTTAAATCAAAAACAAAGAAGAACCTTGTGTTTACATGAAGGTTAGTGGGAGCGCACTTGTAATTCTAATCTTATATGTGGATGACATATTATTGATTGGGAATGACATTCCTATCTTTGGAATCATTAAGGTATCATTGAAAAATAGTTTTTCTATGAAGGACCTAGGAGAGGCACATATATCTTGGGAATAAAGATCTATAGAGATAGATCGAGAAGGCTAATTGGATTAAGCCAAAGTACTTATATTGACAAGGTGTTGATTAGGTTCAACATGCAAAATGCCAAGAAAGGGTTCTTGCCTATGTCACATGGCATAATTCTTAGCAAGAGTCGGTGTCCTTCGACTATTGTTGAGCGAGACCGCATGAATGGTATTCCATATGCTTGACTATTGGATCTATCATATGCGCCATGATATGTACTCGACCAGATGTATCATATGCTCTAAGTGTTACAGTAGATACCAAGTGATCCGGTGAAGGTCCTTTGGACAATTGTGAAAAACATTCTTAAATACTTGAGAAGGACTAAGGATCGTTCCTAATTTATGGCGGTGATGAAGAGCTGGTTGTAAATGGTTACACGATGCAAGCTTTCAAGCCGACAAAGATGATTATCGTTAGCAATCTGGTTTTGTATTCATTTTGAATGGAGGTGCGGTGAGTGGAAAAGTTCAAGCAAGAGGCGGTGGCGATTCCTAGCAGGCCGAGTACATTGCGGCTTCGAAGCGCAAAAGAAGGTGTTTGGATAAGGAATTTTATTCTTTGAGTTGGGTGTGGTTCCGAGTGCCTCTAACCCAATGGATCTCTATTGTGACAATAATGGAGCCATTGTGCGAGCTAAGGAGCCTAGATCCCATCAAGTCAAGCACATACTCGGGCGTTATCATCTCATTCATGAATTGGTGGATAGAGGAGATGTTAAGATATGCAAAATTCATACAGATTTAAATGTTGTTGATCCGTTGACAAAGCCTCTCCACGCCAAAGCATGAGGTGCACACAAGAGCTATCGGTATTAGATACTTAAATGATTGACTCTAGTGCAAGTGGGAGGCTGTTGGAAATATGCCTAGAGGCAATCATAGAGATGATTATATTTCATTATGTTCATAATATTTGATAATATGTTATCTTGTTCCTTGAATGAATCATCGGTCATGAAGATTAGCGAGTATGTGACTTGTTGGTGAAGCTCTTTTAACTTATGATGATGTCGTTCTAAAAGTATCCACAGGTCGAAAGTCCTTTGGTGAACACTAGTGACTCTCGACCAACACATGTATTGATTGATGACCATGTTTCACGGTCATGGATATAGGGATATCGAATCAATAATGTGGACACGTGTTAGAGAACATGGTGTTGGATAAGACCCACCTTGAGACACTATTGAGATTGTTATGATTCTATGTGTCGTTAGTTGGTCTCAAGCAATGATGATGTATAATCCTTAGACACGAGATCGGCATGGTTTCCTACATGTGTAATAGCACTCTTAGGGGTTGCCAAACGCTACTAAATGGCGGGTGGTTATAAAGGTAGCTTTCGGGTATGCTATGAAACATGCGAGAGGATGTATTTGGTCGGATATGGGATTTGCCCTCCTAACATAACAGAGAGATATCTCGGGCCCTCGAAGTGGTCGGATAAAGAAAGTGCATGGCCATGCCCTTTGGTGGTCGAAGAGTTCGACCACATGAGGTTATCCGATACTCGATCGAAAAGCATTGAGCAGATCCATGGATGACACAACATCTCACAGGAGTTCAACCAGATATCGTGAGGCAAAGGGAGAATACATGAGTAGGTCGCTTAGTTCGACCACCTACGATTTGTCGTATGGAGATACAAGCAAGTCGTGGGCGGTCGAGCGTAATCCAGAGTGGTGAAACCAAGTCGTGAGGAGTTCTGAGTTGGTCGTGTGATCGAATCTGAATCGTATAGAGATAGGACACGGTCATAAGTGATGAGGACACTGGTTGTAGATCATATTGCATTAAGGTTCGTTCAATATAATTTGTGTGTATTAGGGAATCGTTATGTCTGCTAGGAACCGCTTCGACTCGTGGCGGAAAGGGTTTCAGTCTGCACCGAACTACACATGAACCTAACGGGTCACACACTTAGCAGGTTGGAACAAACCGGTATGAATCTGATTAAATGGCGTGTTTGGATAGGATCCGTCACGGGCTCTATATATGGAGATGCATGAGGCTATTGGGAAAGGTGGAGTCGGCGAGAGTTGCCCTACTGAAACCCTAGCCGCCATCTTCTTGAGAGCCTCCCGTGCGATTGGTGCTAGCACACCGTGTCTGGTTGTTCCTTCCACGGGCGTGTGGATACCATAGAGCGCTTCTCGTTGTTGCGCTTAGGGCGATCCGCGATCTTCGCAAGGAACTGCGAGAGGTGTTGGAGGAGGCGATCGACCACGACCCTTTGCATCAACGTCTTTGGGCGCCGGACGATCGACTCGACCGATTACATCGGCGCGCTCTTCGTCGGACGGTACGCTCCGGCGCTTCTTCCGCCGCTCTGCGGCGTCTAGTGGTAACGATCTGTGATCATCTTCTCGCTTGGCTTCCTGGTTTACGTGGTAGAAATTTTGAATTGCTGCTATCGTAGCCTACCCGTATCCCTTCAACGGCATGGGCGGGCGTGGATGGTGTCGCGGTGGCGGTGGGGGCGCGGGCCGGCTTTGATGGTGAGGCCAGGTGGCCTGGGAGGTGGCGGTGAGCTGACGGCAGCGGCGCTAAAGGTGTCGACGTCAGGTGGTGACATCATGGGGAGGACGACGGGCGAAGGCGCCGGAAGAAAATAAGCCTCCGGGTTGGGGAAAGCGGAAAGGCCTAAAAAGGAAAGTGGTTTTGGGCTGGATTTTCCAAAAATGGACAGAAATCCGAATTTAAACCAAAAATTTCCAAAAAAATTGAAATCTTGAAATTTTCGGTTATTTCAATCTACCCCCCTTAAAAAGAATCTCGACCCCGAGATTCACTCAAAGCCAAGGGATAGATTGGAAAGCTACGCTGCATTTTCGATTCCTTTTTCCATTATGCTCTTTCTGTTGCAAGATTCTCGCGTTGAAACTGAAAAGGTAGCTCTTGGATGAATTAAGACCAATGCTGATGAAGTAAAAACGCACCGGCAGTATTGTTTGTGGCTTATGCAGCTTCATTGGTAGTGACATAATTGATTTTGTCCTGAATTGGTCCTATTATTGGTTTTCCTTCTTCTGAAATTTGTTCTGGTCTTCTTAACCGTTCTTTGGATTGTAGCATACCTCCTTTGTTAGCTTGCATTGTTGGTGGCGTTCTGTTGATCTGTGATTGACTCATCACTTTAGCTTTGGCTGCTTCTGCTACCATACCCCTCATTGGGCATTGAATCTTGTAATGACCTGGTTGACCGCAATGGTAGCAGTTTATTGATTTTTGTGGGCATTCCTTTTGACAGTGATTTCCTCCGCATTTATAGCACTGAACTATGGCTGACTGATTCATATTGTATTGGGGTCTTGAATTGGGGTTGTTAGTTGGTCGCTGCTGATATTGTACTGGTGGTGATGTCATCATTCTTTTTCTGGGTGCACTTGGTTGAGGTGTCATCTGCATTGCTCTTCTTTTTCTGATTTCTTGTAGTTCTATTCTGGCTTCTTCTGATATTAGCAGTTTGTTTACCATAGTTGACATGTCTTTGAAATCCAGGGCTAAAATGTGAAATTTCAGCTACTTTTTTAATCCTTCAGAGAATTTTGCCATCTTTTTTTCTTCGGTATCAACATCATTTGGAGCATATCATGTCAGATAGTTGAATTGATGAAGGTATTCTGTCACAGTAAGTCCTCTTTTCCTGAGAGCAAGAAACTCCCAGTGTTTGGAGGCGAGCACGCCAGTGGGGACGTGTGCCTTATGAAATGTATCCTTGAATTCTTGCCATGGTATATCTCTTCCGGGGTGGAGTGTTTGGTGATTCATCCACCGTGCTGCGGCTTGTCCTTGGAGTTGATGGGAGGCAAAAATGGTCTTCTTTTGATTAGTGCATTGGATAGTATCTAATTTTCTCTCCATGTCTCTTATCCAATCATCTGCTGCTAAGGGTTCTGGTGCAACTGTAAAAGTTGGTGGTCTTGTTTTCTAGAAATCAGCCCATCTTGATCTTGCGGTGATTCCTCCATTTGTTGTTCCTGGATAGGGTCCTGATGGTACTGGTGATCTGGTTGCAATCTGCTCTAGGAGTCTGGTGTGTTGTTCCAACATTCTTGCTTGATTCTGTTCAACTTGATACCTGTTCTTTTCCATCATGGCCATTACTTCAACCAACTTGGTTGATATTCTGCTGAATCAGCCTCATGGTTGGTGTTATTTCTGGACATCTTGGGAATGTAATTCTACAGTGGTTTTGACCAAATACAGATAGGTGAGTAAGATCCAGATTTGAGTTAAGTGAAGAAAGATCAAGGTAAGTATTAAGACGAAAAGAAGGAATTGAATTTTGACAAGGATGATATACAGGTACTGGTAGAAAAACAAGTTACCCATAAATAACATAGATCAATTATTTATACGAGTTGTATACATCCTACTTAGAGCACATACTACAACTTGTGTTACAACCAAAAGTTCGTCTAATTAGGGTTCACTTTATTTAACAATACTTTAGCGTACTCACGCACACTCTCGCAACCGGCGAAAAGTTGAATTTAGGTGAGAAGAAGATAAATCTTTTACAAAAGCAAATTGAGATTTTACAAATCTAAGTTTAGATAAGATAGCAATAGAAGGAAAAGACAAACAATAGTACTTATATTTTTGTTTTGAAAATTCTTTTATAATTTTTCAAACTATGATTTTTGAGGTCTTCATTTCCTAATTCCTAAAGCCAACTTAAAGTCTCAACCTACGGTCAAGCTATGCTCGATACCACTTTGTAACACCCCAAATTCTAGGACCGTTAAACTCTTCACAACCGCCCAAGATGTGCAGTTGCGAAGTAAGCAGTGTAATGGGGACATTGGCCCGATCTTTCGATGAGGATGATACACTTGATTTGATGGAAGCTAACTCTCACGATCCAGGCTACAACCATGCGACGACCGTTGCACCCACAATCTTGAACCAACTTCACGTTAGTTATCGACCGCCGATAGCGAGATCGACGACCACGAAGGTCTTTTCTGCATGCAATCAAGAATCAAGCAAGAAAAATAGATGAAACAACGAACTTCTTTGAATAGGAATTGAGAACAACGATAGATCTATTGAACAATTTGGGGTTCCGAAGACAAGGTCTGGTTGTACTAGCCACACAAGCAAACGATGTATAAAGTAGCAAAGCTAAACTTTAATCTAACAAAACCCGCCGAATTAGATGGCGATGCCTGGCCTTATATTGGCACCTAAGGGTGCGGCCAACTCACACACAACCTAATGTCGATTCTATCTCTAACTTTCGTATCATACAAGGATTCTTTCCTAAAACAGTTATGGAAAGATTACAACCGATTCCATCTAAAAGATATATGCTGCAACTAAGGGTGGTCGAGATTGATCCACGATGGTGCTCATGGAGAGGTCCTGAGTGGTCGAGATTTATCCACGTTGATGCTCATGGGGAGGTCCTGGGTGGTCGAGATTGATCCACGTTTGTGCTCCAGGGAGAGGTCCTGGATGGACCAGATGGATCCTGAGGAGGTCCTAGATGGTTTAGATTGATGCGTGTTGGTTCTCCTAGGGAGGCCTTCGACGGTCGAGATTGATGCGCATTGGTTCTCCTAGGGAGGTCCTAGACGGTTCAGATTGATGCGTGTTGGTGCTCCTGGGGAGGTCGTGGAGGAGGTCCTAGAGGGAGGTCCTGGAGCGCCACGTGTCCTAGAGGAGGTCCTGGAGGGAGGTCCTAGAGGAGGCCCTGGAGCGCCACGTGTCCTAGAGGAGGTCCTGTAGGGAGGTCCTGGAGGGAAGTCTGGCGAGGAGGTCCTAGCGAGGAGGTCTGGACCCTTTAGCTTGCTTCCGATCCTTGATTCCTAAGTAAAATAAGATCACTTGCTTTAGGCGAAGATCATAGAGTTCATCGAATATGGATGCACTTTAAGAAACGGTTACGATAATTTAGTTGGCGAGCACGTGCTCTAGTAATTGGTCCTTGGATGTCGTAAACAAAGATGGATGGTTGTATCGATGGAAGGATGTCCTCATCACGTTGTCTCAAGCAAGCTTTCAATTACAATAAAATCCAACATTTTATTACAAAAGATTAAGGCTTAACAGCCAATTTTAACCTAACACGGGCATTCAAGCCCAAAATTTAACATAATACAAGACAAAAGAACATCAAACCACAGGCACACTTGGCGCCGAGACCTAATAACGATGAGTCGCTGCCATCCGTGGGTCCACCATAATCCTGTTCATCAAGATCCTCTACATTTTCCCTGTTTTCTTCTGTAGATTGTTTACAGATTATGCAAGAATGAGCACAACTTCCGTACTCAACAAGCCACATGGAAAAGCTAAATAATTACATGTAAGGAGTTCAAAGGATGGTTAGATTTTACCTTAACAGGCATATGTGAATGCATTTTGCAGTTAAAGCAGTTTATATTTAAAACAGTAAAACAATAATAAATAATAACATTAGGGGTTTCTCGATGAACTCAATTACCAACTTAACATCTCAAAAACTCTACTTATGCCTCATGTACTGGAATCAACCATTAACATAGCTTCATTAACCGGAAGCACGGCGTATTCAAATACCTTTTTATACACTCTGCCCAACTTTACCCACAAGATATCTCAAACTCATCTTGTCATGCAATATACATAACACGTTAACGTCTTGTTGAAATGAGATAACAAAGTCTTTTCTTTGCTCAATCTTTCTAGCCTTTACCCGCAGGTTCAAACCCATACAACCCTGGGAGACTCCACCGGCCGCTATGGATCTTGGCCCCGATGCTGACAGGACCATACCGTTGTGTAGACCAGCGAGTGTCCCTCCAGGCCCACCACTGTCCCATTCTCGATATTGTAGATATTCAATTGGAAAAAGCAGTGTACTAAGCTAGGGAGTAATGACCACGCATGTGGTTGAGCGGTTTTTTGTGTTTGTCACTTGGCACAAGGTTCTTGTCCTTACTTGTCATCCAGTGAGGCGATGGCCCAACACCAACTCGTGGTTGTCCACCTCCAAATCTCACTGATGACTCACTTTTAACACAAGTCTATTGGGTTGTCCAACTTCCTGGACACAACCCTCAACTCTCCACCAAAAACCATTGGCGAACCGCCAATACTCGCTTTTGATTGATAACATATTTGTGTGATAAAGCTACTTGTATAGCATATTTTATGTGAACTTGTCAAGGCGAATATGGCCTACAAGTGCTAGGTATTTGTCAATATGAATATGGCCTATAAATGCTGGGTGGGTTTGTATGTGGGGTAATAGGATTTATCTAATTATCATGGCATTCAAAAGTATTATTTCAATAATTAAAGTAATTGGCACAAATACAATAATGAAAGTAATAATAAATATATGAAATGTGGATTCAAAATGATCAAGGAATGCGACTTGCCTTCTTGCACAAAGTCATGTTGATACTGGTCTTGTTCGGTGTCTTCTAGAGTCTGGTCGTCGAAATCGTGACCTAACGAGAAGCAATACAATAAAATAAACCAAGTAAAATCCTGCTCAACAAGGAATGAGTTGGGAACAACATGCAAGTAAATAAAATCAAAAAGAAACTTAAAGGAAGGTGGTGTGGGATGATAGGAGTTTATGTGGTGTTTGATTGGACTGAACGGAATTGAGAAATGAATCCAAGTACAACAAAAATATAGAAAAGATATAATGAATCAAATAAAAAGGCGAAAAGATTTATTGGGAGCTCGGTATAGCTGATCGGAGTCAAGAATAAGCTTTCTGGGATCGAAATGGTCGAAAAGGACATAAGTTTGTCAAATTAGGGTTTCGGTGAATAGTGTCGTTTACTGTTCATGCCTAAATTGGGTTATGAACAGTATTTAAACACTAAACTGGGTTTAAGGGGCAGTAATTAGGTTTACTGTTTTCTGGTTGAATGAACAGTACCACTGCGAATAGTAATCAAAATTACTGTGCTATGAACAACGCATTTTCGGATTTTGGAACAGTGTTTTCTGGTTTTTGGGTGAATAGTAAATGAAACCGCTATGCAATGAATAGTGACATGTCGAAATTGGTTGAACAGTAATGGGCCGGACCCATTATTATGCGTGCCCACTACCATTTGGCAGACCTTAAGACCGAGGCCTTCGGCGAAAACAGAGCCTCGCCTCAATGATGCCTTGGCGAGAGGAGGGAGGAGGCGGCGGCAATGGCGTCCCGGCGGCGATGTGGCCCGGACGAAGGGAGGTGGCGGAGGCTCATCTTGGGGTAAGTCCTCTTACCTCTAGGGTTTCTTGGCTAGGGTTTTTCGGGGATTTGCGGTGGCGGTGAAAAGGCAAAGGCGGCGGCTCTTGAAATTGCCGCGCCGGGGAAAGAGCTCGGAGGTGGGAGGTGAGAGAGTGGGAGCCGGGTGGCCTTTATAGGCGATTGAGGCGATGGGGCGAGATTTGTGCAAAGGCGCCACGGCACATGGCGCGAAGCTAGGCGGAAGGCCATGGATGGCCGGAAGGCAAGGTGGCGGTATGGCGGGCGAGGTGGCGCTAGGGACGCGCCACATTGAAGCGAGTGACGACGTGTGCGGGGGAGGCGCTTAGGTGGTCTTGCGGGGAGAGGTGGCGACATAGGCAAGTGGGTGGTGTCACGATGGCGGTGGGCGTGCGGATGGCGGTGATGGCGGCGATTAGCCTAGGAGATGGCGGCGAGTTGACGACAACGGCGCCAAAGCGAGGCTACGTCGGGCGGTGACGTCGTGTGGAGGATGACGGGCGAAGGCCCCTGAAGAAAATATGCCTCCGGTTTGGGGAAAGCGGAAAGACCCAAAAAGGAAAACGGTTTTGGGCTCGATTTTCCAAAAAGGGAAAGAAATACAAATTTAAACCAAAAATTTTGAAATCTTGAAATTTTAGGTTATTTTAGGTTTGCGAAGGAAGGAAGCATTGGACTTGATCAGACGACTCTGCCATATACCGAAAGATACAGTTTTGTAGTTTTTCTCTAATTTTATGTTTAAATAATTTCAGTCAGATCGCAAAAAATAAAGGGTTAGGTTTGTTTCCTGAAGGCCGGAGAAGAATGTGACAGTCGTCAGATTATGCTAGCTCCAGGGCAGTCACGTATGTGAATAATAAACCCATCCACATATATGCGTGTCATATTGCGTCACAAAAATTTGTAAATTAATTGTCACCAATTCCTACTGCAGTAGAACGTACGTACGTACTTGTAATGCCAATTGATGAGAGTGATTTCTCCACAGGCATGCAGGGATGTCTACGCAAAATCTGAGTGTCCTTTTTAACAAAAAATAAACAAAGGTACTCAAATTCTGAGCGGATGTAGATCTTATGGATCTTATCCCCCACCCTCGAGCACCTTCCTATCGCCGCCGCCGTCTCCTCTAAACCACATATATTTACCCCTCCCTTGTCTCGAGTACCATCCGATGTCACCACCGCCGCCGCCGCGGACACTGGCGAGACCCATCGGCTTCCCATCAGCTTCCCCTTTGACACTCGTCTCCCTCCCTCCGTCTTCCTTCCTCCTCTCCAGCGAGCCACCCCACGCCCCTTTCTTCCTCCTCTCCAGCGAGAGGCCTCTATGCCGCCCTCCTTCCTCTTCTTCGGCGGCTCGCCCAACCAACCGTACCGGCCGAACAAAAGTTAATCTCCTATATATACCCACCAAACGGCAGTGAAGACGCTGCTCCTAGTGCCGGCGAAGACGAGGATATCTCTCTCTCTCAATATCTTGGAGAACGCGTGGGCGATCGGCAGGGACCCGGACAGCTAGCTGGGAGGACCCTGAGGAGCCCTGGGGTGGCCAGCACGGAGTTGTCGTTGGACGTTGGGCAACCTGCTCTACTGCTTCGGCTTGGACGTGAGGCAGGACGAGGGATCAGCATTCGGTGGCGAGTTTGGACCAAAGATTGAAGCAGGCGACTAGGACAGAAGGAATAATTGAGCCGGTCTCCTCGATCCGTGCATGGGCGGACGACCTGTCGAGCTTCTACTCGCCTCGGCTCTTCAAAGCCCCTTAAGCAAGCGCTTGCCCTGCTCTTTATCCGATGGGAAAATTTTGTTGATGCCACTGAATAGGTATACGATATGGGTCGATTGGGTTCTACCACCGTAAAGTCGATTTTATCATCTTTGCCACTTCAATTGACATGGCCGACCACGACAGCTTCTTCACCTCCTTGAGGAGCTTCTCGTCCTCCGTTGACATGGCCGACCACCGCCGTCTCCACTCGACAAAACGCTACAGCCCAGCAACCTCCACTGCAACCACCGCCCCAGATCGATGTGGCAACCTAGGGTTTCAAATTGGGAAAAGGGCGAGGGTGAGGACGTTGCGGCGTCGGGCGAGGGGAATGGGAGGTAGAGAGGCAAGCCGGGCAGCCAGGTTGGAGAGCAGCCGCGGTAGGGCGGCGGTCGTGGCAGCGGGGGGCAAGAGGAGAGCCGAGGAAGTGGAAGGTGCAGGGATGGGGAAGGGGAAAAGAAAGGCTGAAAAGCAAACCCGGGGGGTTGAGGTACTGAGGTGGCTACCGTATTTTTTGTTTTGAGGCAGCGAGGTGGGGTGGGACATCCTCCGCTGGGTAAGCCCATTTACAACAGCTGTTACTTCCGTTGCTAACTATCTGTTATTATATTGGTGTTTTTGTAGTAGTGAAATTAGCAAGAATTATGGTGAGTACTGAGTAGGACTTCACAACTATTGTTGCACAACCGACTGTCATATTGGTGTGTGTGTGTCTCTCTCTATCTCTCTCTCTCTCTCTATATATATATATATAGACAGCTAGCTGGGAGGAGCCCTGGGGGTGGCCAGCACGGAGCTGTCGTTGGACGTTGGGCAACCTGCTCTACTGCTTCGGCTTGGACGTGAGGCAGGAGGAGGGATCACCATTCGGAGGCTGCACATTCGGTGGTGAGTTTTGACCAAAGATTGAAGCAGGCGACTAGGACAGAAGGAATAATTGAGCCTGTCTCCTCGATCCTTGCATGGGCGGCGGACCTGTCGAGATTCTACTCGTCTCGGCTCTTCATAGCCCCTAAAGCAAGCGCCTGCCCTGCTCTTTATCCAATCCTTTTCCCTTCATTACATGTGTACATCCATATGGAATAAGCCGCGCTTCCACTGATCCGTATCTCCTTCCTTGGTACCGATGTACTTCACATGTACATATTCGGTATGCCCGGTCATATATGAGCAAGGCCATCCATGTTGCTGGGTGGAATGGAATGTAAATATGTAAAGGAGAAGTAGCCAAACACAGATCTCCCTCTCACCCATCCACCAGCCCAGCCCAATGAAGGGCTCCTTCACTGCCACCTTTTGCTTGTCAAAGGCCACCAATATATTCTTGCTGTGCCAAACACGCTGCCCCAGCAAATCGAGAGAGAGCGGCAAAGCCAGCAAGGTTCTATGGGCAAGTCTCCTTGGCTACCTGAGTACCTCACCTCTTATGCTATCCCATGTCAGACCTACTCTTCTTTCATTCTTTGGCTTTAGCGATGTACAAAATTCACAAGGCGGGCGACGAGGTATGCATCCTACCTACATTTTTTTAAAAAAACAAACATCTCAGTGATTACCTTGACAAGGCACCTGTATGTGGCCGAGGCATCGTCTACGGCTGCAGTAGACCTCTGCATTTCACCTGCCATTGTGGCGCTATCCTTTAAACTTACAATGTATCAATGCCTAACCCTATCATTCCATCCTTGACGTCGAGCCGTCCAGCATGTCTTAACCAGGAGATATTAAGAAAGACCTGAGAGGAAGGAAGAATTGGCTAAGTACTTCAATAGAAAAATATGTGACCGGAATCCTGTGCCTTACCAAATTACCAATTACAGACAACCAGGAGTTAACCTGACAATACATAAAAGTATGTGTTCTACTTAATTTCTGTCAACTAAAACTGCTCTTTTACTTCAGGTATACAAGCAGTTGCAACCGCTTAGTTGCCCCAGTATCCATCACCAGCATTCCTTTTATGCCTTTAGTCAGTTCACCCCATCACTAATTCAAGTTGGAGAATTATCGCACGCTAGTTCTACATTGTACAGTGAGCTTGCAGTCTTGCGCACATTACATTATTATCTACCATTACAAGAAGTGGGACACACTTCAGGCTATATATATAAGCAAATAGAAAGCGTACTCATCCTACAGAAGGAAAATGCAGATATAGCTAGTGGACTTTAAGAAGAATGGATTATATCGTAGAAACGCAAATGACCAGTTGAGGAAATAAATTAAAGTAGCTAATGTCTTATGCTAAAAAGTCATTATTACAAATCAAACCTCAGAATTAGCATCAACTGTGCCAGGAGATTAACTAATTCAGCATACTGAAAAATGTATTTGCAAGTGTCAAAATCTTTGATAGTGTTCAAAGTTAATAAGCAATTCTGAGCTCCATACATGGGTTGTTCTAATCATAGAAGAAGTGATAATAGGCATACAAGGGAAGCAAAGTAAGTTGATGTACAGCAAAAACGTGAATGAGAAGTTCAGTAAAAGAACAGGACAAACAGATAGGGTAACAATTAATTGACAGTTGTAAGCAAATTTTGAGAAGGATGAAGATCGAAGAGAACAAGAAGGAACAAACAATTGCTTTTTGCTGTTGAAACAATATTAGTTGGAGTCCAAGACAAGCTGAACTAAAACTCTAAAAGAGCAGATCACCTTATTTGTGCACCGCTCAGTCTAAAAGCCAACCAAAACCCAACATAACCCATTACTCATTTCATCAACGATCATCGGTTGATCACTTGCATTATTTTTCATATAAATGCACCTTAGGGACGGAAACTACATATATGGATTGTTGGAGGAATAATTCATCCCACCTGCATTTGGGGCCTGCCTTGCAGCAGACGCGTGTACAGGTCCAAGGAACGCTGTTATACTCACGAAAGACTGTAATACCCCTCGCTTGTATTCTTAGAGTAGCCAACCCCAAGGGGTATTTTGGTCATTTGTATAGGTACAGGGAGCCTATAAATACCCGATGTATCCCTCTCATTGGGAGGAGGATTCTTAAGCAATACATACTAGCAAATCACCAGGTGAGCCTTCGGGAGGGATCCTTGAACCCCCGTAGGCCGCCGACAGGAGTAGGGCGGTCCTCTCGGACCCCTGAACCTGTATAAACCCCCGTGTTACGTTCGCTCTCGTGGATGAAGGCCCAACACGAACATAAATCGCCCTCTTACTACTCGTGCTCGGTTTTACACCATCAACATTGGCGCGTCGTGGGGAACGAGGTGATCAACAGAAGGCTATGGCTCCTACCAGGAAGTACTCCAAGTCCGCGAGGCCTCCTCTCACTTCAGAGCATAGGGAGCCCGCAGACGACCGTCCGTTCGAAGAAGCCCAAGGCATGGGTTATCTTCGAGATCGGGGCTATTCATCCCGGGACGCAACAACGTCCTGCGCATTCCTGCCGCCAGAGCCCCCACCTCCATTGCACCAACCGACGCGATTATGCGGCCCAAGGCAAGAGGCGAAATATTCTTTGGCTCGAGGCCATCCACCGCTCTGGGGGCTCGACGCTAATTGCAAAGCAATGGTAGAGGCAACCGCAAAGCGGTGGTGGACTACATGATGGCCACGATCGCACTCCCAAGGCCCTCAAGCCGTCTCCCCGCCGGCCCCTTGACCGCCAAGTGGCCCACCGACCCTGCATGAGATTTTCCTCGAGGAGGGCCGGGGCATCCTTACAACCTCCCTCCACTCATGCGTGGCGGTGATGAGCGGGCTCCTTGCGCCAATGCACTGCCAAACTACGGATGGGAGGAGCTCGGCCTTTTCCATTGCAATTCATCCGTCGCCCACCTCCGGGCTGAGTTCATACCCCTGGAATAGGCGCTCCGCGACCTCCCTCAAGCTCCTCCTTTGGGCAAATCTTTGCATCCGGAGATGGTGAGTCAACTCCCCGATGAAGTCTTGAGCTCCGGCCTCAAGGTGCTACATGGCGGGCGACTAGGGAGCCCGTGAGGCCAAGGTTGCTCCCGGTGCCCTCCAAAGACCTTGAAAGGAAGGACCATTCCACACGTCATGGCCCAAGTGCACTCGTCGGTAGTAAGGATTCACATCAAGGAGGCGTGGTCGGGCAATCGAAGAGCATGTACTCTGCGGGCACTAGGCGTGTCCCGTGCCACCGATCGGATCCGCTAGGGAGCGCGGTCACCACCGCCACGAAGAAATGGATCTTTGAATCACTAATCTCCCAAATAGGATCAAGTTGCAAGTCGTGGCGGGTGCTCCAACTCGCCAACGACTTTTCCATCGCCGCCACCGCGGCATCTAGCTCTTCTAGCTCAGAGAGCCCGCCATCAATGTCCGCCGTCGCTGACCACCATCATCACCATCACAGCAGACGAAGGGACAGGGCGTCCGGAGATCGTGAATCCTCTCACAAGAGACATCTGCAAAACTCCTTTCCGACCAAGTTCCGCCACCTAACCTCGGGCCTTACGATGGGGACTCGACCCCATACAATTCTTGAAGTATACTCCACGGCGATTCGGCGGTGGAGGTGGAGAAATAGATATGTGCAATCGCCTCCCATTTGTTCTTTCCTAACGGCAGCGCGTTCTGGTTCTTCAACCAAAAGAAAGGCTCCATCTATTCTTGGAACCAAATGAGGAAGAGTTCAACAAATTTCAAAGAAGCTATAAGCTCCTATGCTCCCCAACCAGCTCTTCACTATCAAGCAACAAAAGGGTGAATCCATAAGAGAATTTCTTAAGTGCTTTTCCAAAGTGAGAAGCCAAGTCGCAGATGCCCTGACTCAACGGTCATCAACGCTTGCAAGGAGGGGCTGCTCCCGGAGAAGCGAACTGCAAGGCTTGGGAGAGATCCCAGAGGCGACCCATGAGCTCTTCGAGGTCGTGGAAAAATACCGGGAGAGGAAGATGACCTAGCCAAGAAGGGACTTCGCCAAGAAGATGAAAGCACCTCCCAGGAGGAGGTCAAAAACTCCTCCTGAAGGGGGGCAAGGACCGGAGGAGCAATCCGGTGTGAGCACGCGACTCCAAAGTCCTCGTCATGACCGACGCACCTCCTTGAGGAGCATGGGGCAACTCAACTAGAGGACCCAAGAAGGAATCGGGGCCTAAAGCCCACTGGAAGGGGCGCCCTGGCGAAGGCCGCAATGAAAAAAAGAGGTGACCCAAATCAAGGAGACGGACGCTGGTGTGCCTACCACAAGATGCGTGGGCATGATACAAATGAGTGTTGCCAAGATATCACCGAGATAGCGAAGCTTCTCAAGCGCGGCCCCGAGCCGCGCCACAGGTTGCCACCACGTCCCACGGCTGCAGAGGCGATGCCTCTTCAAGCAATTCCACCGCCCCTATCACAGGCCCTTGGTGATCTACCCCCCGGGCAGCACCTGCAAGATACCGAGCAGGAACTCCCTTTCCAAGCACCGCAAAGACAAGTAAACGTCATAATAGGGGCTCGGCCTCGGGCATGTGTCAAAGCGCCCGTGAAGGAGAATGCGCCGAAGTCAATGTCGTGGGGTGGCTCCTCAAAGCGTCCCACCCAAGTGGGCAAGCATCCCCCTTAGCTTCACAGCTGAGGATGCAAAAGGCTTAAGGTTCCCTCATGATGATATCCTCTTGCTAACCGCCACAATATCCAACTGCGAGGTTTCCCGCATCCTTGTCGACGGAGGAAGCTCTGCAGATATACTCTACCTGTGTACGCTCAAGGAACTGTGGGAGCCACGGGGAGGATATCATCACGGCATCCTGCTGCCATCCGATCGGCCTCTCACCGGTTTCATACCAGGAAAATCCATTCAACCCCTTGGGAGGATCGAGCTCCTCATGACATTTGGAACACAGGAAAATCACCGCACGGAAGCCGTCAGGTTCGATGTTGTTGACATCGAGTCCCCATTTAATGCTATCATGGGAAGGGCAACTCTCAACCGCTTCTGCGCGGCGGTCCATCAAAACTACTTGTGCTTAAAGATACCAGCCCTCGGGTCATCTCCGTGAGGCGATCAAGATTTAGCTCGCCGATATACCACAAAGCGGCAATTGACTCCGGCGACGTCAACTTCCTCGAGACTAAGGAGCCACATGAAGGAGCGTGCTCACTTCTCTCATCGAGGCGCCAGGGCGTATCCCCAGGGGAGATCTTTGCTCAAGCCTTGCTCGAGGGGACCTTCGCAGTCGACTCTTGGCCAAGGCGACCCGGTCTCTTAGAATCGGGTCGATCTCCCAAAAGAAGTGGAGAAAGAGCTCGTGAAATTCTTAAAATCCAAAGGTTGGCGTGTTCGCTGACACCGTTAGACATGGCCGCATCCTCGGGAGGTGATCCAAAGATCACCTCGCGGTAAGACTGGATGCCCACCAAGAAAAGCAAAAGCTTGAAGCTCTCTTGAGCGGTGTCGAGCAATTAAAGATGAAATTGACAAGCTCTCAAGGGCCGGCCTCATTCGGGAGGTTTGGCATCCTGAATGGCTAGCTAATCCTGTTTTGGTGAAAAAGTCTAGCGGCAAGTGGCGCATGTGTATCGACTTCACCGACCTCAACAAAGCATGTCCAAAGGACCATTACCCACTCCCGCGCATCGACCAACTCGTTGACTCCACCGCTGGGTGTGAGTTGATGAGTTTTTAAATGCATACTCGGGGTATCATCGAGTCCACATGGCGAAAGAAGGCGAGGAAAAACAAGCTTCATCACCCTCAGAGGCGCTTTACGCTGCTTATGCGATGCCCTTTGGGTTGAAGAATCTTTGGAGCCACTTTCTAACGTCTCGCCCGTCTCATCCTCAAGGACCACTAGGTCGCAATGTGGAGGTTTATGTCGATGTGTTGTCGTCAGAAGAGCATTCAAGCTTAAATGCATATTGAAGATCTCCAAGAGACATTCGCCAATCTTCGCAAGTTCGGCGTCAAACTAAACCCGAAAAATGCGCCGGGGTAAAGGAGGAAAGCTCCTAGGGTTCTGGTCTCACAATGAGGATCGAAGCCAATCTGAAAAAATTCAAGCAATCCTTCACATGGAACCACCCGCTCCACCAAAGACGTCCAAATACTCATAGGGCGCATGGTCAGCCTTCAGACGTTCTGTCACGTTCGGCGAAAAAGGGCCTCCCTTCTTCAAGATTCTCCGTGAGGCTTGAAGGCTTCCTATGGACCGCCGGCCTGAAGGCCTTCGAGAACCTAAAAGCCTACCTGGCAGCCCCTCCACTCCTCACAAGTCCAAGACCAGGAGATGTGCTACTCCTATACCTCGCAGCAACCCCTGTCACAGTGAGCGCCGTCCTAGTCAAGGAGAAAGAAGGAATTCAACACCCAGTATATTATGTCAGCGAAGCCCTGGCAGGCGCAAAGACAAGGTACACAGAAATAGAGAAAATATGCTATGCTCTACTCATGGCCTCAAGGAAGCTTCGTCACTACTTTCTGGGACATTCTATCACTGTTCCAACAAGCTACCCCCTCAATGAGGTGATGGGAAACAAGGAGGCCACAGGAAGGATAGCAAAATGGGCCACAGAGCTAGCACCTTTTTCTCTCAGGCTGGTGGGAAGGACTTCTATCAAATCTCAAATCCTTGCCGATTTCGTGGCTGAATGGACTGCATCCCCGATCGACCATGAAGCACCAGCAAACACCCTGAACACCCCTAGCAAGCATTGGACGTTATACTTCGATGGGTCCAAGCGTCTGGCAGGAGGGGGTGCAGTGTCGTCTTAATAAGCTTGGGAAGGAAGGCACTTGAGTATGCGGCCCACTTATCCTTCAACCCCACCAACAATGTGGCCGAGTATGAAGCATTGCTCTTGGGTCACGCCTTGCTAAGGCCATGGGTGTCAAACACCTTCTCATCTTAGGGATTCCCGGTTGGTTGTCAATCAGATGGATAAAACATATCAATGCCTCGATCAAAAAATGGCTAAATATTTGGACAAAGTGAGGAAGATGGAATGCCACTTTGCCGGACTTGAAGCCCGTCAGATCCCCCGTGGAGATAATCACCGAAGCGGTATCGCCTGCTCGTCATGCAGTTCTCGAGAACCCCTTCCTCCTGAAGTCTTCTTTGAAGTGTTGAAAACGTCATCAGTGGAAGAAGTGCACGATCGAGCTACCCCGAGGTCAACGAGACTTCGCTCCTTCCTCCCTCTGGATGACTTCCATCATCAAGTGCATCTGAGGAGAAGAGGAGCTGAGGATCTGATAATGGCCTCTAGGCTACACTCCAAAGCCAAGGCTTATGTGATCATTGAAGGAAAGCTCTACAAGCGCGAGCATCCGCCTCTTCTCAAGTGTGTCACAAGAGAAGAAGGCATTTCTCTTCTCCTTGACGTGCATGAGGGCCTCTCGGCTCTCACATTGCGCCAAGGGCAACCACGACCAAAGCCCTCCGTCAAGGCTTCTATTGGCCCACGATGGTGCAAGATGCCCTCGGCGTCCTCAAGACATGCAAGGGGTGCCAAGGATGGCGATCAACCACAACGCTCTGTTAGCCCTCTTTGCACCATACCGATCACTTGGCGTTTGCGGATGGGGAATGGACTGCTCGGGCCATTCCCACCGGGCAAGGGGCTAAAGCATGTGGTGGTATCGGTGGATTACTTCACCAAGTGGGTGGGGCGGAACCCTTGGCCTCCATCACATCTCGTTCCGTACAGAAGTTCTTTTGGAAGAACGTTGTGTGTCGCTTCGGGGTTCCCAAGGAACTCACAGTGGACAACGGCACTCAGTTTGATGCCTCCTCCTTCAGGGATTTCTGCGACTCCATTGGGACCACCCTTTGCTTCGCATCGGTGGCTCACCCAAAACCAATCGAGTGTGGAAGAGCTAACGGGCTAATTCACGCAAGGCATACGACGTCGTCTCGAGGCAAGTGCCCTCAGCGAGAACATGGGCGGAGGAGCTCCTCGGCGTCCTATGGGGATTACGCACAACTCCTAGTCGCGCCCACCGGGAGAACTCCGTTCTCGCTAGTGTCTGCAGGCGGTGTCCTCCTGCTGAAATCCACCACCTCCCTCCGAGTGGAAATGCTCTCGGGGCCATCACCGTTAGCTTCACCCAAAATAAGGACAACCACGAGTTGAGGTGGAATTCGTTGAGGAGATTCGTGACCAAGCCCTCCTCAAGCATGCCGCTTCAAGCGAGAGGCCGCCTTGCCTTCTACAACAAACAGGTGAAGGAGCGTGCTTTTCTTCTTGGCGACCTTGTCCTCAAAAGGGTCACCGACCCGACGGCTCAAGGGAAACTTCACCCCAAGTGGGAAGGGCCCTACCGCGTCTCCTCAGTCCTAGGATTAGGTGCTTACCGACTTGCTACCCTGAAAGACAATCAGCTGAAGCATGCATGGAATGCGGATAAGCTCCGCAAGTTTTACGCTTAAAACCCTCTTGTATGCCTTCTGTGGCACCTATCAAGTAAACACCATGTTGCTCAATGAAATAAAGACATGAGGTTCCGGCACGAACCCTCTACGTATGCAAATTATGCTACAATTTCGTGATAGCCCCTTAACACGCTGCTGTTAAGGGGCGGGTCGCAATTCCGGGGTAGTTCCTTAACACGCTACTGTTAAGGGACATGTCTGTGTTGTGTGTATGTTCCCAAGTACATGCTCATCGGCGATTGAAAAGTTTGCCTTCTAACACGTTGCTGTTAGAAGGCCACCCTCTAACACAATGTGGTCAGGAGGTTGCACCGTTTCAGGAGATCGTCTAACTAGCACGCTTACAACCAATTGTAAGGACTTGCTCCTAACACGCCGTTGTTTAGGAGCCGTCCTTACCGATAATCTTATAAGTCTGCTGACCCTTCCTTACAAAGGTGTCACCCCTGTGTGTGTGTAGGCGCGACGACCCTGTGGTCTCCCTAACTAAGTCTAAGCTGACACAGGCGTCCGCGCCTCTGCTTGGCGACTTCGTCTGCCAGACCAGGGCGCAAGTGGCGGCAGGCCTAGCGCCCGAGTCTATGGATGTGCTAAGATTAGTCCCCTTGACCTCCAAAGCTACATGCGAAACGACCCCGGGTCACTTCGCTTTGCTCCAACGCAAGCAAAGGCCAACTGTGCCTCTGACGCTCACATCCCCGGTAACATATACCTACGGGCAAAACAATAATACAAGCCAACAACATTTACTGTGTCCCGAGAGGCATGCCTCTCGGTGGGCCCAGTAGCTTCCTTATTACATCTGGCGTGCCAAAGGCCTTACAAGCAAGGCACCCACACCTTTTAGGAAGTGTTTAAAACTCCTAGTTACCTCGCCCGACTAAAAATTTGGGCGGAAAGGAGCCTATCTGGGGATTAGGCGTCTCATGACGATCATTCCCAAGGCTAAATCGCCCACCCTCTGTGGGCTATCCTCATAAAAATTTGGCCGGGTTCGATCGTAGGCGCCGCCCTCCGCGCACACCGCTTATATTTGATGCCAATCACCTTCTTAAACATGCCCTGAATGGAGTATAACATCGTCATGTTATTTTCATAATAGAGATAAGTGCAAAAGTGACCATGCTCTTGCATGGGAGGCTGCATGAACCCTCAGGCCTAACTCATCTACAAAAGAGAGCTAAGCGACCCTAACATGATATCACTACAAAATCCGCCTGGCGAGAACATGTCGGCAGAAGTCATACGCTAGCTGGGTGTCACGCTCTCCGTCTGCAAGGGCAGGCACGTGAGCGTTCGGCGCCAAGGATGAAGAAACGCTCTTCACGACTTACTGCAAGGGGGCAGCCTTGCCTCGCTCCTGGGACGCCTTCCTCACCTCAGGGGTGAAGGAGCCACGTGAGCCCTCGCGCACCGCCTCCTTGCTCAATCATCACAAGGTGGGAGATAGCAAGGGCCCTGCCACAAAAAGCTAGCATGAAGGATTGACTCTGGTCGCTGCGTACTGGGAGAACAGATGGACTCGCTCCGCAAGGAGGGGAACCCACGCCTCTGGTCTCGTCACCCCTGATGGGACTGGGGCAACCTTCGCTCCCAAGCTCTCCAAGGATCTCTGAGCAGCTAGGGTGATTTCCTGGAGTTCGAAGAAGTAGTTCAGCCGCTGCCAGGACTTAGTCACGTCCTCCTCCAAGCTCACATTCACATGACGAATGACCTTAGCCTTCTCCTCCGAAACCTTCAACTTCTCCTCAGTAGCCTTCAGCTTGTCTTCAGCAATCCGCAGTTTATCCTCTGCAGCCTTTAGCTTCTCCTCTGCGGATGCTAGCTTTTCATCATCTGACGGTGGGGCACTCCGCCGAGCGTCAGCTACTGCCTCCTGAAATATCTCCTCTATGATTCGGGGGGCTTCATCCCTAATGATGTTAGAGATGGAAGTGGCCTACAAGGAGCATGCAAAATGCCAAGCGTTAGAAGATGATTGTAAAGCAGGTATTGGGCAGAAGAAGGTAATAACCACAAAGGTACCTGGAAGTAGAGGTTCTGGCGATTACGGCCGATCCTTGAGAAGCTGGGAGAACTCCCCAACGTCTCGTGTATCGCGGAAGCGAGCCATGTATTTGTTGACACGCCCCTCGGTGAGGCATTTAATCAGGTCTTTGCATCATCATCATCGATAAGCGGACAACATAGGAAGGCAAGCGAGTGGAGGAATAACTTCATGACCTCATCACGGCCCACATGCACTGAACCTCAAGGCCGGAGGGCCCTTCTCTCCTCTGGGCCACGAACCTTGGGCGGCAGATCCCAGATCACCGGTCGTGCTCGACCTTAGCAACATCGTGAGCAATGTAAAACATTAGTGGGCAATGAGCAACAAACGAACAAAGGTGAACAAAGATAAAAATGCGCCTGACCTTCATTGGCGCCGAAGAGAGAGTCGAAGGCGTCACAATACTGGACGACGGGTACCTCCAAACCACCCCGTGGGGTCGAGCCCAACTCTCCCTCCTCCATCTGCTCCTCCACCCACAGTCGAGGGACTCGTGAGCTAGAGCCGTGGGAGGCGTGAGCCGGAGCTCAAGAAGACGATGTGGCCTGAGAGGTCCCGCGGCTCTGAGGAGGCTCCCTAGCAATCTGCTCGGGCTCAGTGGCGCGAGCACAAGAGTGATCACCGCTAGGGGGCTCCCTCTTCCTCTTCTGCGAAGATGACCTCTGGAGCGTCTTGAGATCCTGAGGCTCCTCCCCACGTGAAGCATGACCAAGGGTGGCCGGATGTGGAGGATGCCTGGAGGGAGGATGTGCGGTACTAGGAGCACGAGAACCAAAGTCACCCGCCAGGAGATGCCTCGCTCTCGCAGTAGGGGGCCTCGCTCCTGCGGAGGGAGGCTTTGTTGTCAGCTGACCCTTCTGAGGAGGGTCCCTGGCAGTGCCCTCTGGATCCAACACCTTGGCCTTCCTCCTCCTCGATGGATCAGGGACCGGCTTGCCCCTGGGAGGCATCGCCAACTTAAGGTTATGTATATTTGTTACACCCCCGGCCACCGGAAATGCCAGCCTCCTCAAGTGCCTCATACTCGGTGGTGGTCATCTCCCCAAGGATCCAATCGGCCTCCTCAACTGCCCTCTTGGGAGAACACACTGCAATACACATAGCTCAAAAGTTGATTCAAGCTCACAAATCAAGGACAAACCACAAGTAAAGAAGAAAACTAGCCAAGTTGTGCCCACCTTTGCTTCTAGAAATCCTCAAATAGTCGCGATTCTCGTCGACCAAGGGGCTAACACCCAGAAGGGTCATCTCCTCCATCAAGTCTCGAACACCACTCCAACTGCGGACATCGGATGTAGCACGAACAAATTCCCAGTCGGCGTCTGAGAGAGGAGGAATCTCAGGATATCATCTGCTGGTAATCTTAATGACAATGGTGTATGAAAAGCCCTCCACCCTCAAGTAAAACCACTTCTTCCCGGGACGGCTCCAGTTGTATCTGGTGGCATGGACAAAATCTTGGTCTTAGTCTTTGAGCAGTCGAGACCAGTGAGCCTAGCGATCCGAACCTCCTGTTCGATCACCGGAGATGGAAGAAGTAATCAAAGGCCGCAACATGAGGCTTTAGACACCGCCTTCAATGCCGTCTCGCCCGACCCACAGAACACTCTCACCCTAGCAAGGAGGTTGGGCGAAGTCGCAGCTCAATCGATAGTGCTTCACGGCGTCTGGATGAAGGGATGGATCGGGAGCCCCAGACCAACCTCAAACCAGGCTTTGAGAGCAACGGTGTACCCCTTCGGGGGGCAGGGGCGCTCGTCCGGCCCCGGCCACCGGACGTCGTTTAGTGTAAGGCGGCTTCCAGGTGCCACCAACGTCGTCTTTTCCGCCTTAGTAAGGTGGAAGGCTCGACTCCCACAAGAGCCACCTTGTCAGGGCCATCATCACAGATCTCGACCTCCTCGTCGGGGTCATCGCACGGTGCGTCAATCCCGGTCGCCTTGACCCAATCCTCGTCTCCCCTCCCTCAACGGAAGAAACCATGGTTCTTGGTCATATCGGCGGAGCGACCCAAACCTGCAATACCAACAATGCAAACACAAAAAATATAGATAAGTATTGCGCAAAGGAGCATCAATACACGCGTAAAATTATGTAAGAAGTGAGTTTCTTCAGGCGCGAAGGAGCACCAACACTAACGGGGGAAACCACCCCTAAAAGTCCTATGCGCCTTGCACGCCCTGGCGCCCCGGCTGATAGGTATGGTTTGATCCTAATAGAGTCAGAGGAAGGGATCGTGTCCGGAAAACAGGAAGCGGTCTCACGTCCTCAGGGCCTTCGGACCCTCGAAGCCTCGCACCTTTGAGCCCTCGAGGCCTCGCACTCCCGAGGCCTCGCACCCTCGGAACCTCGGGAGCCTCGAGGCCTCGCACCCTCGTGCCCTCGGGGCCTCGGGACCCTCGGAGCTTCGCACCCTCGAGGCCTCGCACCCTCGGGGCCTCGGGACCCTCGAGGCCTCGCACCCTCGCTTCCTCGGGACCCTCGAAGCCTCGAGGCCTCGCACCCCTCGGGGCCTCGGTACCTAGAGGCCTCGCACCTCTCGTGCTCTCAAGACTTTGAACCTTCTGCTCACCGTAAACATACGAACGCAGGTTACACATAAACAACTGACACATACACTTAGATAAAACACGTTCGTGATTACTATTCATACACAAGAAAAAGAAATCTGCGGCAATAAAAGCATTTAAATCGAACATGCACAGTCGACGAAAGCGGAATGGGACATGCCATTGGAGCTGACCAAAGACCGACCGCCATCACCGCGTCTCTATGGACGCTGCGGCCATCATTACACACCCGGCAAGACGACCTTCCTCTCTGTATTGTCGCCCGGCCCTCTTGGCCGCTCGCGTCACCACGATGTAGCCATCACCGCGCCGGCGTCTCGGCGTAGCGCCCTCCACCCGGCCACCCACGCTGCAGCACTCGGCGTCTTGCTCCTTGAAACAACAGCCGCCTAAAGGCCCGTAGCGCCAAATCAAGAGGCGAAAAAAAAAAAAAAAGAAGAAACTAGAAGCAAGAATCAAGGAGAATGGCGCTAGGAGGACACTGCGTGGGCGCGCAGCTCTCTTGGTCGTCGGCACGGGGCTCTCGGCCGGAGGTGTAGACTCCACGCTGCGTCGCTCCGGCCGGCGCAGTTTGCCGATCGGCGGTTGAACGGCGAGGCGCCAAGGAGCAAAGACGCTGGCGCTCCATTGGCGGTGAACTTCAGCAGCGTCCGAGTCTGAGTCGAGCGCGGCGGTCAGCCGCTCCACCAGCAGAGGCGGCGAGCTCCACGGGCTAACCTCCGGCCATGGCGGAAGCGGCAGCCGGGCGGGCGGCCGAGGCCGCTCCACCAGTGAGGCGGCGACCAGTCCGGCGGCGCGACCGAGTGCAGAGGGCCGGATCGTCGGTGTTGGAGGCGCAAGAAGAGGAGCCGGTCACCGGGCTTCAAGCAGAGGAAGAAATCAAGAATGAAGAGGAAGAAATCAAGAATGAGCCGGGCTTCAAGCAGTAGAAAGGAAAAAGGATGCCGAGTCGCAGTGAAAGGGACAGGGAAAGAAGTGCGCCTGTCGACAGTGAAAGGGACACGTTTCGGCTTCTAATTGAACCAAGCGGGTGGCTTGGCCGTTCAGCCCTGAATCCTGATGCTACGATTTTTTGCGTGAGAAGTGGCTGTGCTGGAGTTTTTTCCATCCACCCGGGTTTGTTTTCAGCTTTCCAATAGCTGCTGCAGCCTTGGTTCTTGACTTGGTCAAGAAAGGAAGAGAAAAGTGCCTGGGATTCCACCGATTGAAGTTATTAGTGGGGTGGCAGTTGAAGTCCTGCAGCCTAGCCTGAGAACAAAATTGCTTTTTCATGTGATGGCCTATGTCTACTCGTCGTGAATAGTCGTGTTAGAGTATTTGGTGTCAGGAATCAAGGAATGCCACCTTCTTTCGCCCTTTTCGCTTTCGGTTAGGGATATATGTCCGAGAGATAGCTCGCATGCGCTACTCTGTTCGAGCCTCGCAGACCCGACCTCCAGTTCTGCCCGCTCAATCTGATAAGCCATATGACGGTTATCCAAAGCAAGAGAGACTCTGCCCACCTCAGCTGGTTTATACAAAATATTTGGCTAGGAAAGGCTAGCTATGCCTGGGCTCTCCACGGGCGAACAGTGATGAGTAAAGAATCCCAGTTTCTAAAGCATCAAGTCTAAGGATGGCAATCCAACTGGGCATAGTATGATGTTCCCACTGCGCATTGTCGGACGCAGCCACCATTCTAATCCGTCAAGACTCTTCTGAAATATCAACCTTTGCCTAGAAGGCATATTAAAGACTGCCCCATTTGGTGCTCCTCTCGAGACGCCAAGGGGCAGGGGGGCTACTGTTGGAGGAATAATTCATCCCACCTGCATTTGGGGCTCGCTTGCAGAGACGCTGTCTGAGTCCAAGGAACGCTGTTATACTCACGAAAGACTGTAATACCCCTCGCTTGTATTCTTAGAGTAGCCAACCCCAAGGGGTATTTTGGTCATTTGTACAGGCTGTGGAGCCTATAAATACCCCGTGTATCCCTCTCATTGGGAGGGAGGATTCTTAAGCAATACATACTAGGAAATCACCAGGTGAGCCTTCGGGAGGGATCCTCGAACCCCCGTAGGCCGCCGACAGGAGTAGGGCGGTCCTCTCGGACTCCTGAACCTGTATAAACCCCCGTGTTACGTTCGCTCTCGTGGACGAAGGCCCGTAACACGGCCATCGTCCGCCCTCTTACTCGTGCTCAGTTTTACACCGTCAACATGGATGATTTTCCATAACATTCATGAATCATGCTCAATAAGTTCAGTATAAGCTTTGTTTAGTATTTATGGGAACATGGTAGGAGGGGATGATTGATGCAAATTGGTAGAATTTGAGAAGATGAAATTGGATGAAGTTAAAAATCTTCTGTGAGGCACTTGGTGCTGAACCGCTGACTTTTCCGTTGGAACCGATTTTAGCGAAGAATAGTTGCTCCCACTTGATAAGGAATAATTCCTCGTAGGGATTATGTGTTGATCCTCTATAGCCTTTTGGAAGGATGTATCCTATGCATCAAACTATGGCCTTAAGGGAGCTCAAGAGGTGAAAATGTTTCAAAAATCAAAAGAAATTATGTTTCACGTGATTCCTGAGAAGATGGGAAAGGTCAAAATAAGAAACTGATCCCTGCATGATTTGGGGAATATATACGTACCATGATCAAGAAAAGATTCGAAGCAAAAGAGTGTGCTGATGCGCCATAAAGAAAACTATAAATGACACGTTGATTTTTATGAAATTTATGTGGCTGCCTGCATGCATGTATCATATCTACTTCTTTTCTACACTACAAATAGGAATGTAAAGAAGAAAGGAGTCATATCTCACTTCAACTGTCAGTCCAGAGGATTGGAGGAAGTATTGCATGGTGTAAGGCACACCCTTTGGTAGTCAAGGGTGACTTGCTCATTTCTTATTTGGACAGCCTTGCACAATACAAATCCTCATGTTCTTCAGGAACCACAACCAGCTGTCCGTGTTCTCGCTTTCATCGAAAGCGAATGCCACAGGAAGAACTTGATTGTTCCCGTCCGTCGCTAAAAAGTCATTGTTACAAATCAAACCTCAGAATTAGCATCAACTGTGCCAGGAGATTAACTAATTCAGCATACTGAAAAATGTATTTGCAAGTGTCAAAATCTTTGATAGTGTTCAAAGTTAATAAGCAATTCTGAGCTCCATACATGGGTTGTTTTAATCATAGTAGAAGTGATAATAGGCATACAAGGGAAGCAAAGTAAGTTGATGTACAGCAAAAACGTGAATGAGAAGTTCAGTAAAAGAACAGGACAAACAGATAGGGTAACAATTAATTGACAGTCGTAAGCAAATTTTGAGAAGGATGAAGATCGAAGAGAACAAAAAGGAACAAACAATTGCTTTTTGCTGATGAAACAATATTAGTTGGAGTCCAAGACAAGCTGAACTAAAACTCTAAAAGAGCAGATCACCTTATTTGTGCACCGCTCAGTCTAAAAGCCAACCAAAACCCAACATTTTGTAATGTTTGTCGCTTCCCTGATATGAGTTTGGCAGAAGGTTTTGTTAATGATACTTGGCACATCCCTTTTAAGAGATGCCTTGGGACAGAGGAAGTAACTCAGTGGGCAGATTTGAAGAATATTTTAGAAGATGTTCATTTTAACAATAGTAATGATAGTGCTATTTGGTGTTTCGAAAAATCTGGGTTGTTCTCAGTTAAATCTTTATATAGACAGATTCTCTTTGGGGGTGTTGTCTGTAGAAAGATGCAAAAGCTTTGGAAATGCAAAATTCCTTTAAAAGCTAAATTTTTGTGTGGCAATGTTATCATAATAAAGTTCAAACTTTAGATCAACTCCACAAGAGGGGTGGAAAGGAATTTGAACTGTAATCTTTGTGGCTACATTGAAAGCATTGACCATATCCTTTTGAGTGCGTCTTTGTCCGTGTTTTTTCGGCTTTGCATCAAAGAGACCCTTTGTCGGGAGCGAGTTCCAGTTTCCATTGATGATTTCCAATTGAATTGGTTAGATAGGAGGGACTCTGATTACAATGTTATTACATTCGGTTTTGCGACCTCCGCTTGGATTCTTTGGAATGTCGAAAAGCAGGCGTTTGAGGGTGTATCCTCGTCAACCTATGGATATGATTTACAAGTTTCTATCTTGTTTGCAGCATTGGCGAATCCTTCTCACCGGGGATGAACGCATTAAACTGAACATCTTCATACAGGCTGTCGAAGAGTGGGCCAAAGACTTTTGTAGCTTGAACAAAACTGATGGTATAATCATGTAGTGTTCATTTTGGTTGGCTCCAGATACTTGTATGTTTTGGCGGCGTTTTGAAGTTTGAGCAGATCTGTCGTTGTATTCTTAGTTTGTCCAGTTTGGTTGATCCTTGGACTCGACTGTAGTCGGCGTTCCTTTTTTGTCTAAACTCAGTCGTAATCGTGGTATCCCGGTTTCTTAGACTCAGATTGTTCGCTATATGCTTTATAAAAGCTGGGATGTTTTCCTTTTCAAAAAAAAACCAAACATAACCCATTACTCATTTCTTCATCAACGATCATCGGTTGATCACTTGCATTATTTTTCATATAAATGCACCTTAGGGACGGAAACTACATATATGGATGATTTTCCATAACATTCATGAATCATGCTCAATAAGTTCAGTATAAGCTTTGTTTAGTATTTACGGGAACATGGTAGGAGGGATGATTGATGCAAATTGGTAGAGTTTGAGAGGATGAAATTGGATGAAGTTAAAATTCTTCTGTGAGGCATTTGGTGCTGAACTGCTGACTTTTCCGTTGGAACCAATTTTAGCGAAGAATAGTTGCTCCCACTTGATAAGGAATAATTCCTCGTAGGGATAATGTGTTGACCCTCTGTAGCCTTTTGGAAGGATATATCCTATGCATCAAACTATGGCCTTAAGGGAGCTCAAGAGGTGATGTTTCAAAAATCAAAAGAAATTATGTTTCACGTGATTCCTGAGAAGATGGGAAAGGTCAAAATAAAGAAACTGGTCCCTGCATGATTCGAGCTCGTGCCCGGGCATGGCCATGGGCGTGACGAACGTGGAGTTCACGCTGGCCAACCTGCTCTGCTGCTTCGAGTGGGCGCTCCCGGAGGGATTGTCGGCGGAGGACGTGAGCAAGGAGGAGACCGGCGGGCTGACGTTCCACAAGAAGACGCCGCTCGTGCTCGTGCCCACCGCATACAGGCCAGAGCTGGGAGTAGCGCGCGATTGATTGAACAAATTAAGCCTTGCACTGTTGGCATCAATTGTTACCGCGCGCGCGTGTACTCTGCTCCGACTTCGCTTTGGCTGGCCACGTACGTACAATAATCCGGCCGCGGCGACTAAGTTTCAGTCATCGATCGAGTACTATTCAATCTATACAGCAGCCAAATATATTGGATATGTAAATTGACATGTGTTTTCTTACGGTCTGGTCTTGGGCCCTCTGCTAAAATTAAAATTAAGCTATGCACTTATAAAAATCAACCGTCAAAACAAAAGGCATCATTTTTTTATACTGCAATTGTAACAATTTTTCCTTACCGTACAAAGGATTTGGTCCCGCTGAAAAATAAGTCTTTAAACTAGCACTAGAGCTTTGAAGTGAAAAAGCATTATTCTTCTAGTATATCTTGAAACAATATATTCAATTAACTTGGTAACTGATCTTTTCTAAGTTAAATATCAATTGCAAGAGCTACGGTTAAGTTTTTCCAGTGTCATTATAGAATGAAGTAGAACTTTAACAAGTTCGATTTATACAAGCATGTTGGCGTTCGCAAAATCTCTGACAGAGTAGTTCGCTCACAAGAAGCACTTCCAGCACGTGCTCGACGAGGCCATGAACATGATGGCGGCTTCTCCGCCGAGGACTTCTCTAATACCATGTAAACTAATAAGATAATTTGTCACACATATAATCAACATATTGATTGAGATTAAATAGAGGTACATGTGTATGCAAAAAAATTAGGAAACAAGATAACTAATAGAGTAAGAATAGGGGTATGTAGCTATATATGATGCATGCATGATGAAGGGTGTTTACGTTTCTGAGACCCTAACAACTTATTATGGTCAATGATTTTCTTCCATCGAAGCTGATACTTAAATTACGTTCATAGGGTTGTATTTTCCTTCAAACTTTTATTGTCATTTTCAATATTTATAGCATCTTAAAATTCTAAATAGCCTACAAGATATATAAATATATTCTCGAGCATTTTACACAAATTGTGAAACAAATCTAGCCGCATAAATCGTGGATTACCTCGCTAGTTTCTATTGTAATATAGTTATCGCACTAGTAAAAATATAATAACTCTATCTGAAAATTGGTATGTTTTCTGAATGAAATCTCTACTCCCGATGGTTTGCACCCATCGATTCAGATTTGGTTATATAAAAAACACGCATTGCTCCCCACCATTATTCCTGAAAGTATATTTGTAAAACCAAATTACGAAGAAAGAAAGAAAGAAAGCGTAGCTAGGTGCTGAATGGCAAGGCTAGCCAGTAGCTACTAGCTAGCTAGCCTCTCGAATCTCGATCGTTAGCGTTTCCTAGCGATGCCAAATTAGAGAAATGCCTTGGGATCCTGATAGCCTCGTACGTATAGGGATGGGCAATAATAAAGAATATTTTGTTTTATTCGATATTCGTATTCGAGAAAACACAAATATGGTAAGTAAAATTCGCATTCGAATGAAATACGAATACGAATACTATCCGGTTTTTTTTCCTGGATATAAATACGGATGTGGTATGCGAAATGACACCAAATACGAATATTATCTGTTTTTTTCGGATACGAATACAAATACTATTCATTTTTTTCGTGGCATTGTGGAATGGTGTTGAAACTTGGAACAGAGTAGGGCTGCAAACTGATGGAGCTTGTAACTTGGCCCTGAGATTGTGTAGTGTTGATTCATTTTGCTTTGTATTGCTTCAGTTGTTCAAAGATACTGAAATAAAATGCGATAGATCAGCATGCATATTGCATGGAAGGAAGTAATCATGAACCTTTCTTAGTGAGCTTCATCACTACAGCATATATAATGATATATGTTGTCTGTGTCTGATGTCTGCACTGCCTTCCCAACTTCAGAAGTTTAGATGTTGTCGTGTTGTGTGCCTGCTTCAGGATTCTTTGTGGAGCGTTTCTGTTTGGACGGGGTCTTAATTCGGTGCCGAATTTGTGGCTATTGGCTGTTGCTAAACGCCTAGGGCTCCTCCACTCCCACCCCATATTCGCCACGTTAACCATCAGGATAATATGCTGATGAGTTCGGTCCACGTAGCGCAAAAATTACTATGTGTCTCTTACAGGTGGGCCTGATTGGTCAGAGTTCGTTGGGGTTCATCAAAATTGCAGTTTTACAATAGGTATGTCAGAACTTGTAGTTTCGTAAAAACTTTCTTTAAAAGTGTAGATATTGTTGGTACTTTTGTCAAAGTATTATATGTGTAGCTAGTTCCATGAAATTCACGCTAAATAAATCGACCATGCATACGGCAAAGCACGTAAATTCCGAAGTTGTTATATCTGACCTCGTGATCAGAATAATAATTCATTGGAGCACGAATTGTGACATACCGGCGGGCTGACGTTCCACAAGAAGAAGACGCTTGTGCTCGTGCCCATCGTATACAGGCCAGAGCTGGGAGTAGCGCACGCGATTGATTGAACAAATTAGGCCTTGCACTGTTGGCATCAATTGTTACCACGTACGTACAATAATCCGGCCGCGGCGACTAAGTTTCAGTCAAATGGCTCCCAGTTAGAGGGTGATAAATTATTAATGTGACCATCGATCGAGTGACTATTCAGTTTGTACATCAGCCAAATATATTGGCATGTGTTATCTTACAGGCAGGGCTGGGCGGGCCTATGCTAAAATTAAATTTAGACCATGCGCTTACAATTGTAACATTTTTTTCTTACGTACAAAAGATTTGGTCCGGCTGAAAAATAAGTCTCTAAACTAGTACCAGAACTTTGAAGTGAAAAGCGTCATTCATCTGGTATGCCTTGAAACAAAATCTTCTTAAGTCTTTCCTTCCTGAGTCATTATGGAATGCTTAAAACTTTAAAAACTTCGATTTATGCAAGCTCTTTTCTTGCGGATGCAATATTTGTGGGAGTAGTCAATGAAATTATATAAACAATTGCATTACAAAATTATATAAACAATTGCTTAAGAGTATTGAGTAGACGATTTTTTTTGAGTTGTTTTCAGTTGCAAAACGTAATTTGCTTTTCTGTAAAGAATTTGGATCTTGTAGGTTGTTGCAAGCTCCCTTGTTTTTCTCGTCTTTCCTTTTCCCTATCTTCCCTACTAACCTGGGACCGCTTAGATGGAAAACCCTGGAAGAGGTCGTGGAGCAGCCCGTGGAGGAGCCCGCGGAGGAGGCCGTGGTCGTGGAAGAGGCTGTGGTCCTGGAAGAGGCCGTGGTCGTGGAAGAGGTCGTGGTCAACCGTTTCCTGAGGAGCTAGTTTTACCTCAAGTACAGCAAGCACCGCAAGAAATGTAAGAACCTCAAGTTCAACAGGAGCAGCTCTTCGAAGAAGAACCCCTACTGCCACCACCCCTTGGTCAGCCCCAGATGAACATGGAGCAGATGATGGCCATGCAACTGCAGCTTCTGCAGGCGCTTGCTCAAAATCAAGTTAATCAACCCGCACCAGCTCTCGCTCGGTCTTACCACCTCCGTCTAGACTTGGGGAGTTCATGAGAACGCACCGCCTACCTTTGCGGTTCGGTTGATCCACTAGAAGTGATGATTGGTTTAAGGATGTCGAGAAGAAACCGATCTTGGCTCAGTGCAATGATCAAGAGAAAGTCCTTTATGTTGCTCATCAACTTAAAGGCACTGCAAGAACTTGGTGGGAAAATTATTGCGCAGCTCATCAGAATGTCCAGACCATTTCTTGGCATGAGTTTTGTGATGCTTTCTGCACGGCACACATTCCTATGGGAATGATGGAGATGAAAAAGCGTGAGTTCCACAAGCTGCACCAAGGCAATCTCAGTGTGTCAGAGTATCTCAACCAATTCACTCAGCTGTCAAGGTATGCATCAGAAGACGTTGCAACTGAAGGAGCTAAGATTTGGCGCTTCATGGAAGGACTTGACCCCAACCTCAAAGTGCAGCTGGTGTCACTACAACACAACATCCATGTAGAGACGTCCAATCTATAGGCTAGAGACGTGTTATTTCATCTCTAGAGGACCGTAGAGCCGTTTTTATAAAGCGTCCTTGGAGCGCCTCCCCACGGACCGTGACAAGAACCGTAGAGACGCTTGTAAAACATGTGTACAAGATATAAGACGCTTTACAGAGGCGTTAAAATTCATGTCTATGTATGTAGAGACGTTTTAGTACATACACATACATAACGTCCTTTACTGATATAGACACGTCCGATTTGCGTGCCAACAAACATAGAGACGCTTTTACAAATTTATTCAATTTATGTGCGCATAATTTATAAACATTTTGTAGAGACGTTATATACGTCTCTAGGTATGCAAAAGCATCTTTTGGGCATCTTACTGTGAAAAAAATTATTTCGAATTTAATTGGATAATTTCGAATTTGATTCGCGTATTTTGCTACAAACGGAAACATATATCGTCATATGAAGACATTATTCCACCTCATCCAAAAAACTAGAAAACAGTAGAGCACATGTCTTCACATGGAAGCATCATATTCTCACGATCATCAAACTAAGAAAATCAGAGAGCACGATGCATTTCATAGCAACAACAAATATTTGAATTTACAAGTGGAGTTCACAACTAAATCAAACATCCATATAAAAAGGTGCGAGATACATCGGGAAAAGATCCTATGGATTGACACAATTTTTTTTCTAAATAGTTGAAATCTATCTATAAGCTTTTCCCAAGGAGAAACTAATACATTAGCTCCTCCATCTCCATTGCATTCTCTTTGTAGTCCTCAACTATCCTGCAAAGCCGGTTGAAAAAGAAATAAATGTCTTGGTTAGAAAAGTGTAAGATGACAAGTTTATTTGATGAAATTAGAAGAATGTAACATACCAGGTTGTTTTGTGAGTGATTTAAAACTGTTTTCTTAGCTCTTTTGACCTAAAAAGCGCAAACGTTCTTCATGAATAATAGAGTTTAAGCAACTATCAAACATTAGAATGTACTCAATGATTATATCAAAACGGACTTGAGTACCTAAATAGCGAAATTTTATATGTAACCTAGCCCACTATTTCTTCGTCAATAGTTGAACAAGTACCAGAACCTACAAAGGCAATATATATAAAAGAGTAAAGTCCATTACCGGTCCTTAAACTTTTTATGCTGTGTCATCCCGGTCCATAGACTTTCAAAGTGTGTCATCCTGGTCCCTAAACACTGTTTGGGTCTCAAATTAGTCCTTAAACTTTTTATCTTTGTGTCATCGGTCCATAGACTTTCAAAGTGTGCCATTCTTGTGCCTAAGCAAGAGAGCTATGTTTAAGACCCAAACAGTGTTTAGGGACCAGATGACACACTTTGAAAGTCTATGGACCGATGACACAAAGATAAAAAGTTTAAGGACCGTAATGGACTTTACTCTATATAAAAAATCAAACAGAGGTATGATTAAATACAAAGAACATGAAGTTTAGATTTATAAGAACCTAACTTACCACTAGCGCAAGATAATTGTTTCTTCGCGATCTCATTCCGATGGATGGGCATGGAAATGCCACGCTACTTGAAGCTACAAGTCTACAACTAACTCTCACAGAGCGGGATGTTCAATATCTTTAAAAAGAAATACATTGACCGCCTTCACATAAATAAGGGCATTTAGAATAAAATGGACTCAACATGGCTAACAAATGCTACAAAGGCAAACAAAATTTTAAGTCAAATTTCAACGAGAACAACGGGGTTGTGAAAATGAAAAGTCGTGAATGTCCGAAACACTATGAAGGGAAGAAACGCACAAAACTAAACACAATACTTATGAACTTTACATCCGCTATGTTAAACTATTAGCAGATGTTGTGTGCTGCATAAAATTCCTTGATTTCAATATTTTATTACTACGTATACAAACATTACGATAGCACACTCAGCAGATTATTCCATCCAGCCAGAAGCTGCATTGCACACTCTGCCCATGCATTTGGAAAACTTCTGCAGCAGTTTTGAAGCCTGGGTAACTCAACTAGAAATATGAGCTCTAAAGAAAGATTGAAAGAATAAACTAAACATCAATTTGATGGTACTCCCAACATTACCTAACATGCTTTCAGCGACATTAATTATGAATCTTGAGATTCTGAATCAACTGATAATGTTTGAGATTCTCTATTGCATTTTGATTCTTGCATCTCCACCTCAACAGTAATCACATCTTTTGGCTTCCCCTTTTTTTTGTCTCCATTCTTCTTACCTTTTCTTTTTGTATGGCACATAACTCATGCCTATAAAAACAGAACATGTGTTTCACATGTTGATGCTGTAAAAATAATCCATGCTAGGAGAGAAGAAGAATATCCTATAGCAGCTGGAGCTGAAGTATATCTGACCATTGTACATCAAACAACAATCTATCTCGGTTCTCAAGTCTAAATGGCTTGTTGACGAGAATAGTCGACATGAAATATTATGCAAGGTCTGCAGAGAAACTAACTAAAATTTTGGTCTACCACCATACATGATTGCCTATTATGTTAGCCTAAATTCTCAAACTTCAGATTTTTGTTTAGCAACATGGTCGCATGTCAAGAGAACCCTACAAGACAACTTAATGATTACATCTTTGAGATCAATCATGGAGGATTATTTTTTCCTCAAGTTATCTATGCATTTTTTATTAAAAACATTCAGATGCAATCATGCAAATCCCATTTTGCTCAATGTATAAAGCTACAAAAACTCATATTTGACATAATATAGTTTCTTCAGATGCAAATCCCTTTTGCTAAATAAACATGTACAAGGATGGAAAACTATTCTATCCACAACGGAGATAATTATGTTAGGATTTGGAATTACTTGGATGGATAGCAAGGAACTGCATGGGCTACATGTGCTAATTATTTTTTTACAAAACCAAAGTGAGATGCTATTATGAAGTTAGTCTGTTTTCCATATTAAATCATGTGGCTAATTTTACAAATGGAACAATAGTGGGTCGATACGGAGAAAGCTAATTGAGCTCTCATGATCGAACAATGCACATATGTGAAAACTTCTAACAATAAGAGCTTACGGTGAGGTGTAGCTCTTGGCGGCGAAGTATATCCTCCAAAACTGCTTATCCTTCATGTGGTGTGGGCATAGATCATACCGAATCTTGGCGAGTTCCTACACGAAGCACATGACAGTTCAGAACCATCTCTTAGGGATACGAAGCATAAGTGGACGATAACAAGTCGAGATCCGCGGGAAACCCACCTTGGCCTTGGAGAGCACGAGCACGGCATGACGCACTTGCCAGTCGGTGAGGTCGCCCGTGGCCGCCTCCACGGAGCCTCCTGCGTACGAACAGCACAACACCATCAGGATCAAGCCGGATCAAGTGGCCGCCGCCGGATCCGCCGAGGAGGCGCCACTGGCGCCGAGGGAGGGCGCGAACGAGAGCGCCGAGCGGCGGCGGCGAGGTCACGACTCGCGAGGGCTGCAGAGCCGTGGAGGAGGGGTGGCAGCGGGCGTGGAGGCAAGGGAGTGGGCGATAACAAGTCGAGATCCACGAAACCCACCTTGGCCTTGGAGAGCACGAGCATGGCATGCCGCCTCCCGCCACGGTGAGGTTGCCGTGGCTACCTCCGAGAGCCTCCTGCATCTGAACAACATAACACCGTCAGATCGAGTCGGATGGAGTGGCCACCGCCGGATCCGGCTGAGAGGGCGCCACCGGGCGCCGAGGAGGGCACGGACGGAGAGCGCGCATGGCAAGCGGCAAGGCGGGCGAGTCACGACTTGCGAGGGTGGAGCCACGGAGGAGGGGTGTCCACCGAGCATGGAGGCGAGTGGCACCGAGTGGAGGAAGGGCACGGCGGAGGAGGCGGCGGGCGTGGAGGCGAGGGTGTGGAGCCGGGCGTGGAGGAGGGTGGCCGCCGGCGTGGAGGAAGGGCGCGGAGGAAGGGGCGGCTGCCGGCCGTGAAGGGAGGGCGCGGTTGGGAGGTCGAAGAAGGCGGCCGTGGAGGGAGGGCGCGCGGTTGGGAAGTCGAAGAAGTGGGGAGGTGGAGAGACGGAGGTGGGGGAGTGGAGAGATGTTACGGTAGAGATTTTGTGGCGTCATATAAAACGTCTTGAGAAGCGTCTTAACACACGAGATGTTTCTCGACGTAGAGACGGATATAAAAGCGTCAAAACAAAAACGTCTTTATATGATAGTTTTGTTGTAGTGTGTCTAATGACTAGCCCAATTTTCAACAGATGGTCAACAAAGCTCTTGTGCAAGAGGATGCTCAACGTCAACTATTTGAGTCCCGAAGAGAAAAATGGCTTTTCAAAGCGCAACATGGAGCCAGCAGTTCTAGGTCTCGAATGAATCAACCATACTACAATATGTCACGCCAGACAATGCACCAGTGACTCCAATGCGGGACCACGCTCAATCATACAGGATTTGGCAACAATATCGTGTTCAACCGCAATGTAATCAGACGTCGAGAGCAGAATCCGGTGCTTTCAAGCCACGAGATGGGGCATTATGCCGACAATTTCCCTCATAAACGCCGAACAGGACTCCGCTCATTTTAACATAGGAGCTACATAAGCCAAGACCCTACACCAGATCGGGACAAGGAGCACCTCAAACTCCAAGTCAAGTCACCCGAATTCAACACCATCTGTAAGGGTACGACTGAATCATGTTGCAAAGAACGCAAGCTCAATCAACTCAAAGATGTCGCACCAAGTAAGTTTTGGTTAGTTCAACTTCCATTTCAGCTTTTGTCTCACTCGAGAGAGAGTCGTTGGTTCGATGAGCAAAGTCCGTATACCCCAACCTTTTTCCTCATCCATCCAATCTAGGGTCGAGATTCTTTCTAATCTGGGTAGGTTTGTAACATCCCAAATTTTGATCTTTTCAAAAATTTATTTCAAAATAATTAATTCAAATATTTGGATTTCAATTTAGAGTTCTGCTAATTCAAGAGTCTTTTGAAGCTTTAAAAATAAAATGAATCATTTGTAATTCATTGGATTAATTTAAAGCTTAATTTGAATTTTCAAAAAAGAAAAACTTTTTAAATGATTAAAATAAACTTCAATTAAATCCAAAATTATTTTATTAAATCGTTTGTGTTCCAAGGTTTTTTGTGAAATTTTCTTGGATTTTTTCAATTTTATTTTAGTTTTGGATTTTTCATATTTTCTTTTCCTTTCTGTATTACTTTCTCTCTCCTACCTTACTTCATACGTGCATGCATGCAAACCTTGCTTCATTCGTGCATGTATGTTGTTCGGACCATTTGCATGCACATTGTTTGGGCCATTTGCATGCACATTGTTCAGACTACTTAGTTTGGACAGGTGACGTTCGGACAAGTCCGAACGTACCAAACAAAATTAGTTTTTTTATTCCTTTTTTTATCGCTAATTCTCTCCCCTCTTTAATCTTCTTCCTCCCGTAGCTTCTTCCTGCGCGTGTATTTTAGCTGGCCACCAATGCCTTTCCAAGGCCACGCCTCCTACGGCCACGGGCCGATCGGCCACCTACCACGGCGCCACCCCTCTCGGGCTGCCTCACCTCCCTCCCCATGCGCCCACTGTAGCACCGAGAGAGCTCCATGCAGCCATCAATGGCCGCTGGCCATTTTCGCCCCGTTCTCTGCACTCGTTCAACAAAAATCAATTCCATTTGAAGGATTAGGACCACACAAACCTCACCCTCATCTTGCAACCATCAATTATACGCTTCTCCATCAATTGCATTCAATTTGGCCATTTCTTCGAGTTCTCCTTTTGCAAACCGAAAACTGCTTTATTCTCCTGCATTTCCGTCAACTCAAACGCCCCTTCACATTATAAAGAGAGCATCACATGTGCCCGCTCTCCTCTTCGATTCACCTCAAACACCACCCCATAATTCCCTTTCATTTGCCCCAAACAAGCGATGCAACCCGGTGTCTTCCCAAAGTCCAATGACGCCGTCTTCGTGTTGTTCTTCCTCTCCGGTGATCCGCCGACCAAGATGACCGCGTCATAGCATGCTCCCATATCACACTTCCAATCCCCACCTCGCTTTCATCTTCTTTGTTGCCAAGAATTTCCGCCACCGCAAGTTCTTTGCCGTCATTAATGGCTGCCATGGCTGCATCTCCACAGTCACTCCCGAGCCGAACCAACCACGCCATCGCGATCCCCATGTCATGCCCATGCCCGTGCTCACCTTCCCTCGCTACCGCCGCCGCCGGAGCACCGCCGTCCCTAGCAAAGCCAACACCATGCGCTGAGTTTGCCCGAGCTTGCTTCTGTTCGGTTGCAATGGCCATGTACAGTGCTATATTATCTAGTCGTTCCTCAGCTTGGTGCTTTGTACATACATCTTTTTCTTGAGAATTGATTTTCCATAAATTCGTTCTCTTCCATACAAACTCCAAATCCATCGATTCTTCCTCCTAAATTCATCTAAATTCATTCTCTAATTTTCAGTATTTATTTTATATTTTATATTTAATTTCGCTATTTATTTGGTCCGATTCAAGTGTGTAGAGTCCGACGTCGCGACGCGAAGTTTGATCAACAGAAGTGCTTACCTCCAACATCACCGGCGAGTCTCCTTTGACCACTTTGAACCTATGATTTATAAATTATGTTTTCAGTTTTAAAGTTATGCATTGCTATTTTATTTAAATGATAAGTTTAAACCGTAAGTTGTTAGTTAAAACCTAAAGTTTGTTATTGTCATCCTTGATATTTGATATCCTGCACCTTTGTAACCCTAGTGTAGAAAATTCGCAATATCGATTACAACTTTGGAATAGTTTTGTATGGTATAATTGCTTAGACATGCTTTTACGACTTCATTTAACCATTGGGGAGAAAACCATTATTACCATTTATGCTTTGTTTGAAAAATGTATGACATTAGGTAATGTCAGTATTTGGAAAATAAAATAAAATAATAAAAATATGTTTTAGACTTGGGTGGATGGTAAGATCAGGCGGGTGCAGCTAGAGCACGATATCTTGTATTGTGTTAAGTTCCGTCCAAGTCATATTAAGGACCGACGCTTGTGATTATCCAAACTGAGCAAAACCGTGCAACCAAATGTCCCAAATGGGAAGGACTTGGCCAAATAATTTACTATGTTCTAGCATTACGCCCACAGGCTGTAGATGGTAGGAGTTATCTGGGTTGTGCAGACGATGGTAATTGACGTCTATGTCTGTTGGGGCTTGCGCCGGGCGATGGTAATAGACGTCCATGTCTGGGCAGGTTACCCCCACAACGGTGAGCTCCAGGTCATTGGTAAATGACATCCAGACTTGGGGTTAAGATCATCAGGCAGGCTAATGTTAGGATAAAGTATTGTTAAAGACTTGTGATAATCGTTTAGTTACATACCTTCGGAAGTGTGTCAGACGGACATTACAAACTGATTATCTCATGTGGGTCAAGCTATACAATCTCTGCAGAGTGTTAAAAACTATTCCAATAGCCGTGCCCACGGTCAAGGGCGGGCAAGGTGCGTTTTCACATAGTAGATTTTGGTTTTGATTTCAAAAGAGTAATTTTGTGAACCGAGAGCAGTTGAGACTCTCGGGTAGTTTCTAGCACCACAGCCAGCTTGGGCGCCTAGAGCCCTATTCTTTAAATCTTGGCGCTAGAGCCTTGATGCTAGTGTTTGTGTAACACTGCCCAAAATCCGCCAATGCCCAAAATTTCACCATGGGCGGACTCACACACATAGCACCCCACTTACACTTTCGCCCTCGCCAGTGTAAAAGGGTTAACCCGAGGTGCTATGTTTGGACCCAACAGCATTATATACTAGTACAACTCACTTTAGACAAGCAATGTGGGACTAATCCCACCACATAACTCCTCATGGGCCACATGGGCCACATCTGAGTAGGCCGAGGTATTACATTCACCCCTTAAGGGGCGACCTCAAAAGACACCGCATATCTGTGACAAATGCCCAGAACCACCCCTCGGTACACGTCCGTGGCGTCGGTCTGCACATATGCCATGCCGTGTGTCCACTCCGGGACCACACGCCATGCGCCATATGCCCGCGCCGCCCCTGTCGCACTCCATGCAAATGAGGTTGATGCTCGATACCATTTGTAACACCACGGCCCAAAATCCGCTCAATGCCCAAATGCCAGCAGTGTGGGGCGGACCACAAGACACATAGCACCCCACTTACACTTTCGCCCTTGCTTCGTGTAAAAGGGTTAACCCGGAGGTGCTATGTTTGGACCCAACAGCATTATATACTAGTACAACTCACTTTAGACAAGCAATGTGGGACTAATCCCACCACATAACTCCTCATGGGCCACATGGGCCGCATACGAGTAGGCCGAGGTATTACAGCTTTGGTAGGTAGAACCTCCACTAGTGATACAATTTATTTATTTATTGAAACTAATTCTTGTGAAATGTGCTTTACTGGCTACCCTTAAACTTAAAATATTGCTTTGTGCAAACAAACCCTATAAGCCCAATTGTCAAAGCTATGCATATGTATCTTTCCCAAGACTCGCGGAGTACTTTATGTACTCACATGCTACACTCATAATTAAATCTCAAAAGCCTTCAATGACACGGAGGAGGACTACGACTACTTCGCATGTGGCTTTGATGAAAGACACCGAGTACTAGGTTGCGCTCCCCAAATGAATGCTAGTGGGAAATTTGATGGGCCACCACTGAGTTTATCATTTATTATTTCTACTGCTGTAAGACTCAAGGTCTTTTGACCTCTTTTATAATAAGTGGCCATAAGGCTGGTACTCAGTTATTTATTAATGTTATTTTATGATTCGAACTTGTTATCAATGATGTTTCTACTGTATGTACTAGCTACTGATCATGGGACTGGTGCAGAAATACACAGAGGGTTTGGATGCAGAAATCCGGTCCCGACAAAGATGGATGTGAATCTATGTAGTTTTTAGGAAGAACAGAATAAATAAGATGCTCAATTATTAGTTCTAATTTTTATTAGTACAAAGATTATGATATAACCCTGCCCAAGATTATGATATTAGTACATCGACTGTTCAGCCGTCTCTCAGGTTAGTATATTTTGTTTGTTTGTTAGCTGCAGTTGAACACAATCTTGTGATGCGCTAGTAAATTTTCTATTGGCACGAATTTTACTTGCAACTGCAAGAGCATTGGCCTGTTTGGTTCGTAGCCTAACCTAACGTTGTCATGTCTAATGCTAGCCATTAGCCACACCTATGGCTTGTCTAAGTGTATGGCAAAATCAAGTTGTTTGATTGATAACGATTTACTAAGGTTAGGCATGACAAATTTTATGTGGCAACTGTTTGTATCGCTGCTACAAAAGTTTGGCAAAAATCTATGGCAGTTGTTTGGTTTTGCAACCAAAGGTGGTTATGATCACCTAAACCTTAGAGTGGTGAGATTACCCTATCTCGGTGGTAAGAAGTTCTTTTGATTATTTTTTATATCAGTTACTACATAAATGCAGACATGTTTTTGGTACACCCACCACATGTTAAATTAGCACATGCGTGGAGATAGGGGTAAAAAGCTAAGGGCTGGCTCCCCATGTATTTTAGACAAGTTTTGTTTTGAGTTGAATAAACGTAAAATCACCATGATTGGTGACCACGAGGTGTGTATGTTCTTGTGCATTTCTGATCGAGATTCATCTAAGTGTGCCGAATCTAGTTGTGGTGCTAGTTCTTGTTCATTTGGGCAAAGGTTCTTTCTTCTTGAATCGCGCTTTTGTGGTGTGCACAGGCGTGAGACTATCTCGATGCGGATATAGACACGCTTAGCACTTTTCGCTTAAATTTGTTATTTAACTGGAAAGAATTATTAGACCGCATTAAATATTGCTAGGTGAGCTCTAATTTAATTGGATCTTTTATTATCATTGAGATATAGAATTACTACTATTTTATTTAATAGTATGTAGAATCATATTTAATCTGTATAAGCCTAGAGTAAAGATACGTTTGGAACACCCTCCAAAAATCCAAACCCTCCAAAAAGAAACGTTACAAGTCCGAATAAATTGTATCATTACAAAGATCTTATTGAGCCGGTCATCTCATTGCGCCGGTCAAAACACAAATATTATTTGCTATATCTAGAGCTCAGAAGACAAAGATACGAAGGACACAAAGTTCAACCATCATCATGTGGACTTACCTGTCAGCTCGTGGTCCCATCTTCATGTAGCACACCTGACGTCATGACTGCAGCATTAGCCCTTGTTTCGCTACACACACATATGGAAAGTATAGCACGGTGCATGTAAGTTACGATCACACTGCGATCACATCAACTTTTACAAAAGCATGCTGGCGCCTATAAGAGTTCTCCAGTTCATTCAAATGTCTCTATCAAATACCTGAGGCTACCGTTAACTCACAAAAGATTAAAGAGGGTTTATTTTCGGTCCTACTGGATAAAGTCGGAAGTACAAAGGCAGGGTGGCAAGTCATACTCCTAACAACAGTTGGTCCTATCACCCCTGTGTAATAGGTGCTTACCTCGATCTTAATCTATTATCTCACGGTCTTAAAAGTACCAAAATCCATCCTCCGTGCTCTGGACCGTATTAGGCGGCGGTTCCTCTGGTCTGACGCAGAAGCGATAACAAAAAGGAAATACAAAGTCAATTAGGACAAGGTGTGCGGACCAACAAAGTTTGGCGCCCTCAACCTCACTAAATTCGCAAGGGCCCTCGAGCTTCGGTGTCTATGGCAAGAATGGAAAGCTGAAAATAAAAACTTGGGTAGGCATGAAAATATCGTGCGACGATGCTGACATGCACCTCTTTGCTGCGGCCACTTCAATCACGGTAGGCAACAGGAGAAGAAAAAAAGCAAGTTCTAGACCTCACCGTGGCTAGACGGTACAAAACCCAAAGATTTTGCTCCCAAAATTTTCCGACTATCCATAAGGAAAAAAAATAGAACAATAAGTGAGGCGCTTCAGGATAACCGCTGCGTATAGGATATCATACCAGGGATTCATCTAAGTGTGCCGGATCTAGTTGTGGTGCTAATTCTTGTTCGCTGGACCACAAGGTTCTTTCTTCTTGAATCGCGTTTTGTGGTGTGCACAGGGCAGGAGACTACCTGATGCGGATATAGACATGCTTAGCACTTTTTAGTTAAATTTGTTATTTAACTGAAAAGAATTATTAGACCGCATTAAATATTGATAGGTGAACTCTAATTTAATTGGATCTTTTATTGTCGTCAAGATACATAACTACTACTATTTTATTTAATTATATATAGGATCATATCACCTGAAAGCTAACCCAAGTAGCGATTATTCAATGAACTCTGCTTATTGCTGCAATTTCTCGGCTCAATGACAACCAAATATAAAAAAAAAAACTAATCCGAAAAGCATCGGCAACCCAAAAATACAAGTTGTTCGCTTCGCTGGCCATCCAAAACCGACTGTACGTACGGTGGGACTAAGCTTAATTGGGAGAGATGGGTTCAGAAACAGCACAAAAGTTGGCCAACTTGTAGATGCAGTGCCACTAGATAAGCTTCATTTCAATCCATTGGATCTATATTTGCACGGTGGGGCTAGCTTAGTCAGTTCGTTGGCAGATCACATCACCATGCATATATCATAGATTAAGATGACTCCAAATTGTAGAAAGCACAAAAGTTGGCCGACTTGTAGATGCAGTGCCACTAGATAAGCTTCATTTCAATCCATTGGATCTATATTTGCACGGTGGGGCTAGCTTAGTCAGTTCGTTGGGAGATCACATCACCATGCATATATCATAGATTAAGATGACTCCAAATTGTAGAAAGCACAAAAGTTGGCCGACTTGTAGATGCAGTGCTACCAGGTAAGCTTCATTTCAATTCCGTTATTCATCGTACTACACCAGTACAAGCAGGCAGCAGGAAAGCTTCATTTCAATTCATCTGACGAGCCTGATTCATTGAATATATATTTGCAAGCTTAGTCAGTTTGTTGGGAGATCACATCACCGTGCCTATATCATCGATTAAGATGACTCCAATTTGTAAAAGCAATGGGTAAAAGACCAAACTATCCTCATATAAGAACAACATACGCGTGCGGTTGAATTTAATGCTTGCTATTCGCTTGGAAGCGACACCTACATGTCAGCAAACTTTTGTGCTGTTTCGGAGCCCATCTCTCCGAACCTTTATTTCCTGCAGCCTTGCCTGTTCGGCGTGTATGCGGTCCTAATTTAATTGGATATTTTATTATTGTACAGAGATACAAAGCTATTATTATTTTATTTTATTTTATAAGTAAAGTATACTGTAAATCTTTAAACTTGTCAAAGGGGTTCACTTATTCCGTAATCTATGAAACCGTCCAATCCAGTACCTAAACATATTTAAGTGGGTCATCAGAGGTCCAAAAGAGCCTGAACTGTCTTGACCGCTGACGTAGATGGCTGACCGTGACGTTGACTGCCACCTCACCTCACTACACCTCTCCCTCCACCTTTCCCCTCCTCTCTCTCCCCTCTCTTCCCAAATCGAGCCAAGAACACCTCTTCCAGTCCTCCTCGCTCTCTCTCTAAAGCTTCCTCCCATGGGCGCTTCTTTCGCCTCCTCCTCTCCCTCGCCCTCCTCATCACCTGCATGACGCGATGGCGGGCGATTTGATCCACGTCGTACTATCAGTCACGATTGCCGTCGTCAATCCGGATCGTCACCGGCGTCGTCGCCACCAAGCAACGCCTCAACCCATCCATGGTGGCGGCACGCATGCGCCTCTTCTTCCTGCATCGCCGTCTATGGTGCAGCGCCTCCCATCCTCGTCTCCTCGCGCTCTTCGATTGGTCCCGGGCCGCTGCGAGATCAACCACTACTACTGAAAGGCTATCTTGGGCGCTTCATCACGCATTTGTTGACCAAAACCGTCGGTATTACATTCAATCACGAGCGGTTTTGGTTTAGAGAGCCGCTCGTGCTCATCTAAAGCTAGCTTAAAAACCGTCGTGAAGAGGCAATATCACGAGCAGTTCATTTTGAAAACCGTACGTATCATCACGGAGCGGTTCTGACGTGAACCGTCGTGATATTGTCGATATCACGAGCGGTTTTAAACACAACCGTCGTGAAGTATCACAGGCGGTTGAACTAAGAACCGTCTGTGATATTAATTAGTATCCTGAGCGGTTCTTAACAATAACCGCTCAGTGATAATATCGCCATCTGACTCCACGGCCGCCGCCATCGCTTCGGCTCCCGACGCGTCTCTTCATCGCCGATCGCGCGCGTCGTTAAATCGCCAATCCGCCCGGCTCCCGATCGTCTCTTCGTCTCACGCTCCGAATTTATTCCTTGTTTGATATAAAAGGATCATCCGCCATCCAAGATGATCATCCCCACATACTTATAAAATTAAAAAAAGAAATGGTCTTTGCCTCTTCCTCGTCGCCGCACTTGATGGCCTTCTGGCCTCATTTGTCACGAGCAGCACTCTCTCGGTGTAGGTTGAACTGTCTTTGCGGAAGAACACTTTGTTTGATCAACGGTGTCTTCACTCTCTGCCGGCGGAGAATTTGTGCGGAGCGGTGGCAGCCACCTTCCGCCGTCTTGACATCCTCCTCCGCCGTGTCTTGGGTGATCTCCCACTTTCGGTAGCGTTCTGGCGTCATCGGCGTAGTCCTCCAAAAGCGGCGA